>OX463314.1:16160543-17530543 GCA_949820665.1 Scrobipalpa costella
TGACTGAGCAACCCGCCCCTATCAGTTTGAGATTGTAGGACGCTGTTCTTTACACATAACATGATATAATTTTAATTTCCCTTCCTCAGACTTTCTCTGTATTTTTAAAAAACCAACTTCTTCTTTTCAACAAGTGGATTTTTGAGTCAAACGATCCGATGAACCCTGGCGTCAGAGTTTTCAAACAGCCCAGTAACACAGCTATTAGGCCTCTAACATGGTTTCAGTAACAACCACTATCAAAGACCGGGGCCTTAACGGCTTAATGTGCCCTCCTTGGCTTAATGTGAATCCTTTTTTCTTTTCGGACAATCAGGTGATTCAGCTTACAGTCCTAACTGGAGAAATCCTCACAGTGATAAATTGACAAATATCAACTTTGTGTTCCCTCCCTCTGGGAATCGAACCCTGGACCTCCAGATCATGAACCCATGAGTCAGAGGTCAGAGCTGACCACTAGACCAAAAAGGCAGTTCAAACTGAACAGATTCCAATCAGATTATTCTTTATAATATTAATTCTTATTTCTAAGATTCAGACTTCTAGAAATGTGGTGCAAGTTATTAGAATGAGTTAAAGTTTCTTGGATTAGGTATGTTTACATGTATAATGCTTTCTATTAATACAGGAAATATTTGTATGCTTGTTACAAATAAACTCAAAAACTACTGGACCAATTTCAAAAATTCTTTTACCAATAGAGAGCCATTTTCACTGTGAGTAACATAGGCAACTTTTTACTGCAGAAAAATATCTGATTCCCATGGGAAAACTAAGTAAGGCACGGGTAAAACTGCAGCGAAAAAAACCAAGTAGTGTTTACTATAATACTAACCTTTATGATTTTTTTGGGATACCAATTCAGTTTTGGTCTTCTTCAGCGCCTCTGCATACTCTTTCAGCGTTATGATCTCTTTGTTCACTGCATCAGTTAAATGCTTCAAGTATTCGAGGTTAACCTGGTCTGGTGCACCGATAATTTCCTCGTCATCATCAGAAGACTTCTCAGGGTCCTTCTTCGAGTCAGGACCCAGCAGCTCCCCCGCGGACAGCACCACGCACAAACACAACACGTAAATATCCCACCGGCTCATTTTATCTCCACAAACAGTCCACAAAAACCGAAGACTTACGTGTCCCTAAAAGGTGTCAATATAACACTCTTATTCTAAAGTGAATAAATGTTGACATTGAAAATGACTTGCTAATACGACTAAAGCCATTCACGACTTAACACGTAAAGCGTATCGATTATAAATTACATATTTCGCTAAATATTTCCGATATTATTCTAGAAAAAAATTTCATTTCACATCACAAGATGATTATTTTTTGTAAAATTCTCCACGATATAGGAGGACAAAGAGCATGAGTCCATGCAGCCTAGTCTTCAGAGTTTAAAATTCTTTAGTTTTCTTAAGGCGAGTCTCCAGCGTTTTGTTTCGAAACAAAACATCGCAACGAAACGGGCGGATTCGCCGTTTTGATTTCGCCTATTTATTTAAGCATGTTTTTGAAAACTTAATAAAAATGTGTCTAAGTGATGTAAATTAAAAGATACGTTAATAAGCTGCATAAATATGTACAAGGCACCATTATCCAATAACAAACTTGGGAAAGCGCGGGAAATGTCGTCGGTGGTGGTTAATCGTCTTGGATTTTCCGTAAATTTTATTAATTTCTTGTTTATTTCTCAGTAGAATAGGATCAGTTAATTAATGAAATTTGTAGTATAGTAGTATAGTTTTGTTTTCTTTATTAATATCTTGTAAATATTTTATATATAAGTGTAAATATTCTTTATCATTAATAACGCTTCCATGCTGGACTGGGAGTAAAAGAAAAACATAGAATGTGCCAGCTGCATCACCTCCAGAGCATGCTGTAAAGACCAGCTAATGGATTCGAGAGTTATAGTATATTACAATTTTAGGCGATGGGCTGACAACCTGTCACTATAGCAATATACGTCATGATCATCTGTAATAACCCTCAAAACTTGTCAGACGTGGCGGAGCGACCTTTGCTTGGGTCGTTTACGCTCTGCCTACCCCATTAGGGATAAAGGCGTGATTATATGTATATGTATGTATGTATTAATTGGTAAGTTTTTTGTACTTATTTGCCATTATGCCGCCCCCGGATGATCCCGGAAGAACTAATAATAATAATGTAATTAGTGAAATTGAGGTCGGTTTCAATGTAAATATTTCTAATGAATGCAATGATGCTAGTATGGATACCGACGACAGCATTATCAAGGAAACGAATCAAGGCACACGCAAACGTGTTTCCTCTCGTCGTGTTTGCAGACAATGTAATAAAAAACGCAGCAAAACACGTACTGGAAAGGATCTTACAGCGAATGACTGCAATTGCTTAGAAGATGTTTTTAAAACACCAAATAATTTGCACAACCATCTTCAACTGCCTTGTTCAAACCATCCCAGACCAAAAGCAGATAGCTCTTCCCATTCTAAAGACCAAACCCAAAATAAAACACAGTCACCAACAATCCCTGAAAAAGATCCGGTAAACTCGCAAGAAAATTCTAACTCTGCTCGTATTAGGTACCAGTCATCCGATGCTGCTCCATTTGTTGTGCATGTTCAAAAAAAAGAAACGTCCCCAAATGATAATGTTACTCTACACCCAATAACATTTGGTAGATTTTTAAGAACAAATTCGTTCAAGAATGTGATTGATGGAAGCCTAAAGCGTACAGGGAGAAATAGAGTTTCTATGTCTTTTTCCACTTTTGAAGTTGCTAATTCCTTCATTGACAGCTCATTATTGGATAAGTATAATTATAAAGCATTTATCCCTTCATTTAACCTTACCTGAATGGGTTTGTCCGTGGAATACCTGTTGATTGGTCAGATGACGAAATCAAGGAAAGTGTCAATGTTCCTGTAAGGTGTGGAGCAATTTTAAAAGTAAGACGTATAAGAAGGAAGGTCATGATTGATGGCAGTTCTGAACTGAAACCTACAGAGACTGTAGTTTTTACTTTTGATGGCCAAACTTTACCTAAACGTGTTTTCTTGTGCTTTACCGCCTTGCCAGTCGATTTGTACATATTCCCCACAATTCAGTGTTATAGATGCTGTAGGTATGGCCATGTAAGAGCAAATTGTAGAGCAAAGTCCCCCAGATGCTTTAAATGTGGACAAGAAACCCATGAAGGAAATCAATGCCAGGTTGATGATAATGATATCCACTGCTGTTTATGCAATGGATCTCACATCTCTACAGAAAAAAAATGTCTTGAATTTTCAAGATAAAAAGGTATAAAACAAACCATGGCAAAATGCTGCTTATCATACGCTGAAGCTTCCAAGCAACATCCGGAAATATCCAGAAAATCTTATGCAGATGCATTACTCTCTACTCAAAACGTTCCAACTACAGTATCAGCTATTCCTCAATACAATGCTATTGCTTCCAAACACAATTTAAAATCTTCTTATACAAAAACATTCTTCTCAAACCCCGTTCTCCTGCTTCTCCTTCTTCTAAAGGATACGATGTTGCGGCTCATAGAGCTTTAATAAAGGATAGTCATTTTTCCCCGGCTTCTCCAAACAGATGTGCTTTTACTTTAAACAATCAGTCAGATACCTCAGTAATTTCAACAATAGAACAAATTATGACTCTCCTTAAACCTAGATAGTCATTACCAGGCTCTGTAGTGTCATTATCATTCTACGAAGTGTCAATTACATACATACATACATACATATTATCATGCCTTTATCCCTAATGGGGCAGGCAGAGCGTAAACAACCTGAGCAAAGGTGTTCCGCCACGTCTGACAAAGTTTTGAGGATTATTTAAGAAAGATATGTAGGTATATTGCTATAGTGACAGGTTGTCAGCCCATCGCCTAAATTGCAATATACTGAAACCCTCGGATCCCTTAGCTGATTTTTACAGCATGTGTGGGAGGAAATGCAGCTGGCACATTCTATGTTTTTCTTTCGCTCCCAGTCCAGCATGGAAACAACGGAAGAAAAGTGCCAATACCGGGCTGATGATTGATTGATGACTGATTGATGGCTGATTGATGACTGATTGATGACCGATTGATGACCGATTGATGACTGGTTGATGACCGATTGATGACTGATTGAAGATTGATTGATGACTGATTGATGACTGATTGATGACTGATTGATGGCTGATTGATGACGGATTGATGACTGATTAATTAATGACTGATGATCGATTTATGATCGATTGATGATTGGTTGATGACTGATTGGGGCTCTGGGGGCTTTTGGAAAGCCTGGGAGCCTTTTGGGGCCGTTCTGAAAGTATACTACCAGAATGTCCGAGGACTAAGGTCAAAAACCGCGTAGTTCAGGAAAAAAGGTCTCCGAAGGATCTTTGGACGTAATAGCGTTGACAGAAACGTTTTTACACAGTTCCGTATATGACGGCGAGCTTTTTCCTTCTGGGTGTACAGTATTATGTTTAGATCGACCTAATGATGTGGGCTGGGGAGGGGTACTTCTTGCAGTTAAAGAACAGTATAGTGTGCGTAGAATATCAAATGTAGACGGTTTAACTCGTAACAAAGAACTCATTTTCCCTACTATTAACTTTGATGGTGTCACTGTTTTTTGCTGTGTTGTTTACTTTCCTACTTCTTATAAAGAAAACCAATATATAGATGTACTAAATTGTATTGAAATGCTGTGGCGCAGCATTCTTCTTTTACTAACGTGTTGATTTTAGGAGATTATAATTTACATACATTTAAAAATAATAAAAATGTTATAAATAATTACGAATATACTACTGAATTTTGTGATTTGACTCAATGTAATAAGATTTATAACCCATATGGCGGCATGTTAGATTTAGTTTTAACAAATTTTAGTGACGATTATATTATTAATGTATATGAATGTAATGAACCCTTAGTGGATTAGGACAGGCCGCATCCCGCACTTGATATAATTCTAATCCTGCTACATACGAACAGAAACCGAATTCCTATAGGTCATGCATGCTCGAATAATTCTAACTCTTACCCACAGTGGAATTTCCGGAAAGCTGACTTTTTGGGACTTTATACAGCGCTCGCACAGACTGATTGGGCAAGTGTTTTGGCGGAAACCGATTTCAATGCAGCGACAAATAAATAGCAGGTACGTCCCGAGAAGAAAATACTCCCAAACGTCTGGAAAATATGTTTATCCCAAATGGTATACGGATCAAATAAAGTACTATATCCGCAGCAAGTATTTAAATTTAAAAAAAGTTTAAGGCTGAGGGCAACGAAGTTAACAGAGAATTGTTTAAATATTACAGGGCCATTTGTAAAAGTTTAATTGATGAGGCATACAAGGATTACACACGCTTTCGGGTTTTTAAAATGTAAATCTAGAAGTTATGTGACGTGTACTCTGTTCCGCTTTGAAGATTAAACGGAAGAGCAGAAAGCGCGGGATAACCACTGACTTCTATGCATAGGACTTCCAAGAAAATAGGTTTGAAGCTGTAGGATTGGCGATGACGAATTTCCGATTAAATAATAAAAAAAAAGTTATATGAGATGGACACTGAAGAAAGTGTTATAATTTACATAAATTATTAGTGAATATGTTCGCGACGGCGCAAACGTATTTAATTTTTGTATTTTTTATTGCCATAAAAATAAGGAGTATTTTTTAGGATGGCCACATTTGAGAGCTGTCATCCCTAAATTTGGAGCCAAATTCAAATTAGCCAATCAGAGCGAGTGATAGAACGAGATAGCAATAGCATGCTATACGTGTCTTTTTACTAACTTGACGTATGATCAAGAATATTCGAGAATCGATATAAAGCCGTCCCTTTCTTACCAGTGACAGTTTGTATTTAGCTATCTCGATCGAACATTAGAGAAGACACTTGACATTTCGAGAAAAGAATTGCCAGCTGTTTCCCGAGAATTCTACAGTATCGAGATTGAAGTATATAAACGGCTGCGTAGACCGCATCAAGCATATAGTTTCGTGATACAGCAAAGAATAGATATAGTTTCGTGATAGATACAATATAGTTTCGTAATAGCATATAGTTTCGTGATAGATACAGTATAGTACAGTGATATAGTTTCGTGATAAATACAGTATAGTTTCGTGATAGATACAGTATATTTCAGTGATAAAGTTCCGAATAGTGGATGAATAGTGGACAGTGAACAGAATAGTAACAATGACAGTGTTTTCCGTGACATACATACAGTTTTCAGATTCAGTTTCAAATCAGTGATCGACTAGTGGGAAGAAATAGTGCAGTGAATAGTATATAGTAACAGTGACAGTGATTTCGTGGCAGTTTGTAAATAGCTATCGACAAACAGTTCCGTAATCGTTTCGTATAGTGTTTCCGTGATAGTTTGATTTTGATTCGTTCTTTTTTGACAGTTCGTCCATAGTGTTGCCAGTAATTTCGTATATAGATTTGTTAGTAGTTTTTCGCTAATAAATATACAGTCCATTTATAGTATAGTTTTATTTCGTGTACATAATAATATGTGTGAAAATATATTCTGAAATAAAAAACAGATTCACGTCATAGACTTTCGAAGAATTTAATAGCAAAACTTAACAATATCGATTTGAACACGAACTGGCGATGACGAAAAGAGCGTGTATAATTAAATAAAAAAATAAATATAAGTGATAAATGAATAAAAATCTCAACGTACTAAAGTACAATGTGCATGTAAACATACAGTAAAACGAAAAAAGCTCTAGAGTTACAGGAAGTATTTTTAAACCGCCGGACAAAAAAGAAAGTGACTTTCGCGAATTGGCCCAAACACAAAATTCTTTGGCAGCGTTCGCACTATCAGTATTGCCACACGATATTAGGATTACGATCCGAATATCATGAATTTACTGATGTTGGGATTTCGTGATCCTGAGATTCAGTAGGCGTGGCATCAAATAACAATAACAATAATCATATAAATTCGGTCCCAACCCATGCTTCACCCCATTAGTCCACTTCGGTTCTTGATTAAGACAACGAATCATTGAAATACATCTATTACTAAAAAATAAATACCGAAGACTAGCCTGTGTGTATGGGATCATGCTCTTTGCCTTCCTAAATGGGAGAATTATAAAAAGAAAAACATTTGACGTTGACAGTTGTGTTTTGTATCTGAAAGTCAAGGCAAAAAATCTTGCAGTTATTTTCGTATATAAAAATAAAAATGCGCTAAAAAAAGCTGTAAAACATTAAAACGCAATTGCCAATTTTAACAGACAATAGTTACGAATGCACAAAAGTTTATAATTTAGCATAGTTTCGGCTAACCTATCACGATGTTTCGTCTACCGGTTTCGTCGAAAGTGTTACACCAGAAACCTTGGGTGCGGGCTATGTCTTCTAGCAGGTCCATAAGGAACACGTTCGTAGAGTATTTCGTGAAGAACCATGGGCATACGCACGTAAAATCCAGTTCTGTGGTACCCTTGTGTGACCCGTCAGTCCCTTTTGTCAACGCCGGAATGAACCAGGTATGACCTTGATATTGTACTCGTGTCCCTTTGAACATCTCGACCTTGCCCTCTGCGTAGGATTTGCACCTTATCCGAGCCCTTTTGGTAAACAAGTGCCAAAGTACACTGAACCTTAGAACTGTATGATAAGAGCTATTCTTACTTCTATGCTTTGTTGTTGTTGAGAATTGTGGAATGTTTTAAAATATTTGTAGTTGTTATTGTCACAGGATGTTGTATTATAAATGTTGTTTTGTAATCTACCTTAACACATTAAAGAGTTATCTTATCAAAACTCACTATGTCTGACAAAGTTTTGAGGGTTAATTAAGAAATATTTGTAGGTATATTGCTGTAGTGATAGGTTGTCAGCAATTCAATTCAATTCAATTCAATAATAATAATAGCCTATTGTCTAAATTGCAATATACAGAAACCTTTGGATCCCTTAGCTGGATTTTACAGCATGCCCAGGAGGAAATGCGGCTGGCACATTCTATATTTTTTTTCTCTCACTCCCGGTCCAGCATGGAAGAAAGTCCAGAGTGGCAGAACAACCTTTGTTTAAGTCTTTTACGCTCTACCTACCCCATTAGGCATAAGGGCGTGATTATATGTCTAATCAAAAATCTTTGTTGACCACCAAATTTAGCCAATTCTTATTTTGTACTCCTCTAATTGCGTAATTTAATTTCTCAACTCAACAGTATCAGTTGATAAAAAATATTTAGTTTTATGTAAGCTTTCTTCCTGCATTTTATTTGTTCTATTTTTTTTTTTGTTTATTCTAGTTCAAAGCAGTGTTCCTGGGTACAGTAGATGCCCCGTGCCTGAGAGCAGTGAACTCCCAGAAGTGTATCCGTGTTGGCGGGAAGCACAATGATCTGGACGTAGTCGGGACCGATGGACATCATCACACCTTCTTTGAGATGTTAGGGAATTGGTCCTTTGGTGATTACTACAAGGTGATTTTGAATATTTATTTTAAGGATAACTAGAAAATGCTCAGGGAAACAAACATCATCTCCCTAGCCTTATCCCATATCTCACTGGGTCGGCTTCCTAATCTAGGGGATTGAACGAGGGTACTGGTTTTTACACAGAGCGACTGCCATCTGACCTCTGCAACCCAGAAGGGAAACCAGACCCAATCCTAGATTAGGTCAGAGTTTTCAAGCCGCCAATGCACTGTGGCCTCTGATATTGCTTAACGACTAATATCTACGGTATTAAACGATATGAACCGGGACCAACGGCGTAACGTGGCTTCCGAAGCACGGAAAAAGCACCGAATAAACGTACATATGAAATTCGAAAACCGAAAAACACATTGGTACATGGTGGGGTTCGAAGCACGACCTCCCGCTCAGGAGGCAGCGGCCCTATCCACTACACCATCGGGCTCTATACTATATATATATCAGGAAACAAACATATTGAGTATAAATATAAACAAAAATATAATATCAATAGAAAAGATTACTTTTACTGAAAAATATAATAGTTGTTGCACAGTAAATAAAACTCAATCAGACAGAAAACATACAAAACTACACATCTTGCATCATATACAATTTTAGTCTTAATAGAGTTAGAATTGTTTTGTTTCTTCCATGCTGGCCTGGGAGCGAGAGAAAAACATAGAATGTGCCAGCTGCATTTCCTCCCGGGCATGCTGTAAAACCCAGCTAAGGGATCCGAGGGTTTCAGTATACTGTAATTTAGGCGGTGGGCTGACAACCTGTCACTACAGCAATATACTTACAAATCTATCTTAAATAACCCTCAAAACTTTGTCAGACGTGGCGGAACGACCTTTGTTTGGATCGTTTACGCTCTGCCTACCCCATTAGGGATAAAGGCGTGATTATATGTATGTATGTATGTAGAATTGTTTTAAAAAAAATCCTCTTTGTCAACAGAAAGAAGCTTGTCAAATGGCTTGGGACCTCTTGTTGGGCCCGTACAGACTGAAACCTGATGACCTGGTGGTGACGTACTTCGCTGGGGATATAGTCCTGGACATCCAGGAGGACCGGGAGACCAGGGATATTTGGAAGGCTATTGGGTATGTAATTACATACATACATATAATCACGCCTTTATCCCTAATGGGGTAGGCAGTCTTCCATGCTGGACTGGGAGCGAAAGAAAAACATAGAATGTGCCAGCTGCTTTTCTTCCCGGGCATGCTGTAAAAAACAGCTAAGGGATCCGAGGGTTTCAGTATATTGCAATTTAGGCGATGGGCTGACAACCTGTCACTATAGCAATATACGTACAAATATCTTAAATAACCCTTAAAATTTTGTCAGACGTGTCGAAACGGACTTTGTTAGGTCGTTTTCGCTCTGCCTACCCCATTAGGGATGAAGGCGTGATTATATGGATGGATGGATGGGTAGGCAGAGCGTAAACGAACAAAGGTCGTTCTGCCACATCTGACAAAGATTTGAGGGCTATTTAGGATAGATTTGTAGGTATATTGCTGTAGTGACAGGTTGTCAGCCCATCGCCTAAATTGCAATATACTAAAACCCTCGGATCCCTTAGCTGGTTTTTACAGCATGCCCGGGAGGAAATGTAGCTGGCACATTCTATGTTTTTCTTTTGCTCCCAGTCCAGCATGGTATGTAATTGATCAATATAATTTTATTGTGATGTTGCTATGTACATCTCAATATAGCAATAAACTAAAATACGAGAATCAACATTCTCTGCTTAATTGAGCACGCAATGGTGTAGTGGATAGGACTACTGCCTCCCTTGCAGGAGGTCGTGGTTCGAAACCCACCACATACCAATGTGTTTTTCAAATTTCATATGTACGCTTATTCGGTTCTTTTTGGTATTCCTTGGAAGGCATGTTAAGCCGTGGTCCCGGTTAATATTGTTTAAAACTATAGATATATTAGTTGTTAAGCCATGTCAGAGGCCATTGCTAAGCCCAAAATCTCTGACAGCTCGGTTGGCCACTAACCTGGCAAAAGCCTAATCTAGGATTGGGTTTGGTTTCCCTTCTGGGTTGTGGAGGTCAGATTGTAGTTGCTCTGTGTTAAAACCATTATCCTCGATCAATCAGCTAGATTAGGTAGCCGACCCCGTGAGATACGGGATAATGCTAGGGAAATGCTGATGAACATTCTCTGCTAAATTGTCAACTCATCTGATAACTCTCCTAAGTGCGTCTTTATTTACACATATTGCGTGGATTTTTTGTTAGATTGGCACTTTCCCTTTTTTACTTTAAAAGGGATCCCCGGTGCACGCCAGCGCCCATCAGTAAAAAAATCATTACTCACTGAAAACGCAATTAATCGTAAATCCGGTAGATCAGATTGAAGTATATGTACTGAAGTTTATTTTAAGCATTATAAATTAATAATTCAGTGATCACAGCAGTTACAGATAGCAAAAGTGCTAAAAGTAGCCGTTTTTGGCAAATTTTCTATCTGTAACTGCAACAAACTACAAGTTGCAACTTTATGAGGTTCTAAATGACCTTCATTGCTTTATATGTTGTATTTATTATTTCGATTGATTGTGTTCTTCTTCTTCTTCTTTCGAGTGGGTATCGAGTCCATCGACCCGATGAACCCTGGTGTCAGAGTTTTTAAACCGCCTAGTAGCACAACTATCAGGCCTCTGACATGGTTAGAGTAACGACCACTATCAAAGACAGCGACCGGGACCGACGGCTTAACGTGCCCTCCGAAGCACGAAATATTTTTTCTTTTCGGACAATCAGGTGATTCAGCCTGCAATGTCCTAACCAAACTGGGGAAAAATACACAAAGTGATAAATTCTCAAATATCAACTTTGTGTTTCCCCCCTGGGAATCGAACCCAGGACCTCCGGATCGGGAGTCCATGGCACTAGCCACTAGACCACGGAGGCAGTTTGATTGATTGTGTTTGCAGTGAATTATGATATTTTGTCTCATAAGGGCGCCACTAAGCCCAGTGGAGCCCCTTAAATAAGGATTCTTCATTAACCAATCCATGTTTTTGAGGATCTTAAACACTCACAATGCTATGTTATTTCATATAATATAATATATCATTATTGACTCGGAATTCCAATCGTAATTTGTTCTGGGTTGACTGGTCAAGCCCTATGTAGTTCTTAAAATACACGGCTAGATGTCGCTAACGTCACTTTGACGTGTACTTAAGAAAGACTATGATAAATTCCTTGCTCCAGCTACCTTGTCGGTAGCTCAGTTGGTAGAGTGATGCACCGGCATTCCAGAGACGCAGGTTCGAGTCCTGCCCGTGGCGAATAAATTATTTCCTTTCCTTCATATTAAAACCAATTCTTGTTTCTTTTGTAGAGTGCCGTCAAGTCGTTTGAAAGCTTGCGACACGCGCGATAATTTCTGGGAGATGGGAGCAAGCGGTCCTTGCGGGCCTTGCACCGAGATACATTACGTCAATGAAGACGGCAGCCTCACTGAGATATGGAACCTCGTGTTCATACAGTACAACAGGTAACAAGTTAAGGATAAAACTGACTGTTCATACAGTACAACAGGTAACAAGTTAAGGATAAAACTGACTGTTCATACAGTACAACAGGTAACAATTTAAGGATAAAACTGACTGTTCATACAGTACAACAGGTAACAAGTTAAGGATAAAACTGACTATTCATACAGTACAACAGGTAACAAGTTAAGGATAAAACTGATTATTCATACAGTACAACAGGTAACAAGTTAAGGATAAATCTCACTATTGCTATTTCTGGGAGATGGGCGCGAGCGGTCTTTGCGGGCCTTGCACCGAGATACATAACGTCAATGAAG
This sequence comes from Scrobipalpa costella, assembly GCA_949820665.1. Classification (NCBI taxonomy): domain Eukaryota; kingdom Metazoa; phylum Arthropoda; class Insecta; order Lepidoptera; family Gelechiidae; genus Scrobipalpa; species Scrobipalpa costella. Next base: position 16,172,857 of record OX463314.1, read on the forward strand.
ACGGCAGCCTCACTGAGATATGGAACCTCATGTTCATACAGTACAACAGGTAACAAGTTAAGGGTAAAACTGACTATTCATACAGTACAACAGGTAACAAGTTAAGGATTAAACTGACTATTCATACAGTACAACAGGTAACAAGTTAAGGATAAAACTCACTATTCATACAGAACAGGTAACAAGTTAAGGATGAAACTGGCTGTTCATACAGAACAACAGGTAACAAGTTAAGGATAAAACTGACTATTCATACAGTACAACAGGTAACAAGTTAAGAATAAAACTGACTATTCATACAGCACAACAGGTGACAAGTTAAGGATAAAACTGACTTCATACAGTGCAACAGGTAAAAAGTTAAGGATAAAACCGACTATTCATACAGTACAACAGGTAACAAGTTAAGGATAAATCTGACTATTGCTATTTCTGGGAGATGGGAGCAAGCGGGCCTTGTACTGAGATACATTACGTCAATGAAGACGGCAGCCTCACTGAGATATGGAACCTCGTGTTCATACAGTACAACAGGTAACAAGTTAAGAATAAAACTGACTATTCATACAGCACAACAGGTGACAAGTTAAGGATAAAACTGACTTCATACAGTGCAACAGGTAACAAGTTAAGGATAAAACCGACTATTCATACAGTACAACAGGTAACAAGTTAAGGATAAATCTGACTATTGCTATTTCTGGGAGATGGGAGCAAGCGGGCCTTGTACTGAGATACATTACGTCAATGAAGACGGCAGCCTCACTGAGATATGGAACCTCGTGTTCATACAGTACAACAGGTAACAAGTTAAGAATAAAACTGACTATTCATACAGTACAACAGGTAACAAGTTAAGGATTAAACTGACTATTCATATAGTACAACAGGCAACAAGTTAAGGATTAAACTGACTATTCATACAGTACAACAGGTAACAAGTTAAGGATTAAACTGACTATTCATACAGTACAACAGGTAACAAGTTAAGGATAAATCTGACTATTGCTATTTCTGGGAGATGGGAGCAAGCGGTCCTTGCGGGCCTTGTACTGAGATACATTACGTCAATGAAGACGGCAGCCTCACTGAGATATGGAACCTCGTGTTCATACAGTACAACAGGTAACAAGTTAAGGATAAAACTGACTGTTCATACAGTACAACAGGTAACAAGTTAAGGATAAAACTGACTGTTCATACAGTACAACAGGTAACAAGTTAAGGATAAAACTGACTGTTCATACAGTACAACAGGTAACAAGTCAAGGATAAAACTGACTATTCATACAGTACAACAGGTAACAAGTTAAGGATAAAACTGATTATTCATACAGTACAACAGGTAACAAGTTAAGGATAAATCTCACTATTGCTATTTCTGGGAGATAGTATAATAATAAATAAATAAATAAATAGGCGCGAGCGGTCTTTGCGGGCCTTGCACCGAGATACATAACGTCAATGAAGACGGCAGCCTCACTGAGATATGGAACCTCATGTTCATACAGTACAACAGGTAACAAGTTAAGGGTAAAACTGACTATTCATACAGTACAACAGGTAACAAGTTAAGGATTAAACTGACTATTCATACAGTACAACAGGTAACAAGTTAAGGATAAAACTCACTATTCATACAGAACAGGTAACAAGTTAAGGATGAAACTGGCTGTTCATACAGAACAACAGGTAACAAGTTAAGGATAAAACTGACTATTCATACAGTACAACAGGTAACAAGTTAAGAATAAAACTGACTATTCATACAGCACAACAGGTGACAAGTTAAGGATAAAACTGACTTCATACAGTGCAACAGGTAACAAGTTAAGGATAAAACCGACTATTCATACAGTACAACAGGTAACAAGTTAAGGATAAATCTGACTATTGCTATTTCTGGGAGATGGGAGCAAGCGGGCCTTGTACTGAGATACATTACGTCAATGAAGACGGCAGCCTCACTGAGATATGGAACCTCGTGTTCATACAGTACAACAGGTAACAAGTTAAGAATAAAACTGACTATTCATACAGTACAACAGGTAACAAGTTAAGGATAAATCTGACTATTGCTATTTCTGGGAGATGGGAGCAAGCGGTCCTTGCGGGCCTTGTACTGAGATACATTACGTCAATGAAGACGGCAGCCTCACTGAGATATGGAACCTCGTGTTCACAGTACAACATGTAACAAGTTAAGGATTAAACTAACTATTCGTACAGTAAAACACGAATTAAGTTAAGGTTTAAACTAACTATTCATACAGTACAACAGGTAACAACTTAAGTATAAAACTCACTATTCATACAGAACAGGTAACAAGTTAAGGATGAAACTGACTGTTCATACAGTACAACAGGTAACAAGTTAAGGATAAAACTGACTATTCATACAGAACAGGTAACAAGTTAAAAATAAAACTGACTATTCATACAGTACAACAGGTAACAAGTTGAGGATAAAACTGACTGTTCATTTAGTAAAACAGGTAACAAGATAAGGATAAAACTGATCATTCATACAGTACAACAGGTAACAAGTTAAGGATTAAACTGACTATTCATACAGTACAACAGTTCACAAGTTAAAGATAAATTTGACTATTCATACAGTACAACAGGTAACAAGTTAAGGATAAAACTGACTATTCATACAGTACAACAGTTCACAAGTTAAAGATAAAACTGACTATTCATACAATTCAACAGGTAACAAGTGAAGAATAAATCTGACTATTCATACAGTTCAACAGGTAACAAGTTAAGGATAAAACTGACTGTTCATTTAGTAAAACAGGTAACAAGATAAGGATAAAACTGATCATTCATACAGTACAACAGGTAACAAGTTAAGGATTAAACTGACTATTCATATAGTACAACAGGCAACAAGTTAAGGATTAAACTGACTATTCATACAGTACAACAGGTAACAAGTTAAGGATTAAACTGACTATTCATACAGTACAACAGGTAGCAAGTTAAGGTTAAATCTGACTATTGCTATTTCTGGGTGATGGGAGCAAGCGGTCCTTGCGGGCCTTGTACTGAGATACATTACGTCAATGAAGACGGCAGCCTCACTGAGATATGGAACCTCGTGTTCACAGTACAACATGTAACAAGTTAAGGATTAAACTAACTATTCGTACAGTAAAACACGAATCAAGTTAAGGTTTAAACTAACTATTCATACAGTACAACAGGTAACAACTTAAGTATAAAACTCACTATTCATACAGAACAGGTAACAAGTTAAGGATGAAACTGACTGTTCATACAGTACAACAGGTAACAAGTTAAGGATAAAACTGACTATTCATACAGAACAGGTAACAAGTTAAAAATAAAACTGACTATTCATACAGTACAACAGGTAACAAGTTGAGGATAAAACTGACTGTTCATTTAGTAAAACAGGTAACAAGATAAGGATAAAACTGATCATTCATACAGTACAACAGGTAACAAGTTAAGGATTAAACTGACTATTCATACAGTACAACAGTTCACAAGTTAAAGATAAAACTGACTATTCATACAGTACAACAGGTAACAAGTTAAGGATAAAACCGACTATTCATACAGTACAACAGGTAACAAGTTAAGGATAAATCTGACTATTGCTATTTCTGGGAGATGGGAGCAAGCGGTCCTTGCGGGCCTTGTACTGAGATACATTACGTCAATGAAGACGGCAGCCTCACTGAGATATGGAACCTCGTGTTCATACAGTACAACAGGTAACAAGTTAAGGATAAAACTGACTGTTCATACAGTACAACAGGTAACAAGTTAAGGATAAAACTGACTGTTCATACAGTACAACAGGTAACAAGTTAAGGATAAAACTGACTGTTCATACAGTACAACAGGTAACAAGTCAAGGATAAAACTGACTATTCATACAGTACAACAGGTAACAAGTTAAGGATAAAACTGATTATTCATACAGTACAACAGGTAACAAGTTAAGGATAAATCTCACTATTGCTATTTCTGGGAGATAGTATAATAATAAATAAATAAATAAATAAATAAATAGGCGCGAGCGGTCTTTGCGGGCCTTGCACCGAGATACATAACGTCAATGAAGACGGCAGCCTCACTGAGATATGGAACCTCATGTTCATACAGTACAACAGGTAACAAGTTAAGGGTAAAACTGACTATTCATACAGTACAACAGGTAACAAGTTAAGGATTAAACTGACTATTCATACAGTACAACAGGTAACAAGTTAAGGATAAAACTCACTATTCATACAGAACAGGTAACAAGTTAAGGATGAAACTGGCTGTTCATACAGAACAACAGGTAACAAGTTAAGGATAAAACTGACTATTCATACAGTACAACAGGTAACAAGTTAAGAATAAAACTGACTATTCATACAGCACAACAGGTGACAAGTTAAGGATAAAACTGACTTCATACAGTGCAACAGGTAACAAGTTAAGGATAAAACCGACTATTCATACAGTACAACAGGTAACAAGTTAAGGATAAATCTGACTATTGCTATTTCTGGGAGATGGGAGCAAGCGGGCCTTGTACTGAGATACATTACGTCAATGAAGACGGCAGCCTCACTGAGATATGGAACCTCGTGTTCATACAGTACAACAGGTAACAAGTTAAGAATAAAACTGACTATTCATACAGTACAACAGGTAACAAGTTAAGGATAAATCTGACTATTGCTATTTCTGGGAGATGGGAGCAAGCGGTCCTTGCGGGCCTTGTACTGAGATACATTACGTCAATGAAGACGGCAGCCTCACTGAGATATGGAACCTCGTGTTCACAGTACAACATGTAACAAGTTAAGGATTAAACTAACTATTCGTACAGTAAAACACGAATTAAGTTAAGGTTTAAACTAACTATTCATACAGTACAACAGGTAACAACTTAAGTATAAAACTCACTATTCATACAGAACAGGTAACAAGTTAAGGATGAAACTGACTGTTCATACAGTACAACAGGTAACAAGTTAAGGATAAAACTGACTATTCATACAGAACAGGTAACAAGTTAAAAATAAAACTGACTATTCATACAGTACAACAGGTAACAAGTTGAGGATAAAACTGACTGTTCATTTAGTAAAACAGGTAACAAGATAAGGATAAAACTGATCATTCATACAGTACAACAGGTAACAAGTTAAGGATTAAACTGACTATTCATACAGTACAACAGTTCACAAGTTAAAGATAAATTTGACTATTCATACAGTACAACAGGTAACAAGTTAAGGATAAAACTGACTATTCATACAGTACAACAGTTCACAAGTTAAAGATAAAACTGACTATTCATACAATTCAACAGGTAACAAGTGAAGAATAAATCTGACTATTCATACAGTTCAACAGGTAACAAGTTAAGGATAAAACTGACTGTTCATTTAGTAAAACAGGTAACAAGATAAGGATAAAACTGATCATTCATACAGTACAACAGGTAACAAGTTAAGGATTAAACTGACTATTCATATAGTACAACAGGCAACAAGTTAAGGATTAAACTGACTATTCATACAGTACAACAGGTAACAAGTTAAGGATTAAACTGACTATTCATACAGTACAACAGGTAGCAAGTTAAGGTTAAATCTGACTATTGCTATTTCTGGGTGATGGGAGCAAGCGGTCCTTGCGGGCCTTGTACTGAGATACATTACGTCAATGAAGACGGCAGCCTCACTGAGATATGGAACCTCGTGTTCACAGTACAACATGTAACAAGTTAAGGATTAAACTAACTATTCGTACAGTAAAACACGAATCAAGTTAAGGTTTAAACTAACTATTCATACAGTACAACAGGTAACAACTTAAGTATAAAACTCACTATTCATACAGAACAGGTAACAAGTTAAGGATGAAACTGACTGTTCATACAGTACAACAGGTAACAAGTTAAGGATAAAACTGACTATTCATACAGAACAGGTAACAAGTTAAAAATAAAACTGACTATTCATACAGTACAACAGGTAACAAGTTGAGGATAAAACTGACTGTTCATTTAGTAAAACAGGTAACAAGATAAGGATAAAACTGATCATTCATACAGTACAACAGGTAACAAGTTAAGGATTAAACTGACTATTCATACAGTACAACAGTTCACAAGTTAAAGATAAAACTGACTATTCATACAGTACAACAGGTAACAAGTTAAGGATTAAACTGACTATTCATACAGTACAACAGTTCACAAGTTAAAGATAAAACTGACTATTCATACAATTCAACAGGTAACAAGTGAAGAATAAATCTGACTATTCATACAGTACAACAGGTAACAAGTTAAGGATAAAACTGACTGTTCATTTAGTAAAACAGGTAACAAGATAAGGATAAAACTGATCATTCATACAGTACAACAGGTAACAAGTTAAGGATTAAACTGACTATTCATACAGTACAACAGTTCACAAGTTAAAGATAAAACTGACTATTCATACAGTACAACAGTTAACACGTTGAGGATAAAACTGACTATTCATACATGAAATAGGTAATAATAAAATCGTCCTTTCACCAGTTTTCGGTGATGGCGGCCAATCTAGCAGAGATCGGCCAACTGCGTAGGACTAGTTTTTAAGTGCCCAAGTGTTTGCGCTACACACAGGTGCACTCTCTATTTCTTCAATCTCTTATTCTGATGGGACAAACTGTTCCATTTGTCCGCCATCTCACCTAATGGAAAGTGATGAGGCAGATGATGATGGAGCATGTTTGCCTAGATATTGCCTATTCACTCTTGCCTTAAAAAGGCCTAGGTTATATAGTTCCGGAAACAGATCAGCAGGAATTCAGTTCCACTACTTAACCATTTGCATTAAAAATGTTGAAGCGAAGCGCTTTGTGCGAAGTTTGATAAGGTTCCACGCTGGAATGGGAGCTAGAGAAAAACGTAGAATGTGCCAGCTGCATTTCCTCCCGGGCATGCTGTATTAACCAGCTAAGGGATCCTAAGGTTTCCGTATATTGCAATTTAGGCGATGGGATGGGTTGTCAAACCTGTCACTACAGCAATATACCTATAACACAAATCTATCTTAAATAACCCTCAAAACTTGGGTCAGACGTGGCGAAACGACCTTTGTTTAGGACTTTTACGCTCTGCCTACCCCATTAGGGATAAAGGCGTGATTATATGTATGTATTTGATAAGGATGAGTTGATAAGTGATTGTGACCTATCGATCCGGATTTCTGATAATACTATTATACGGGGTGTAAGGGACAGCGTTCCGCAAACTGATAGGTGTTGCTCAGTCAACGACACTAAACAACAACCACCAGGAAATTCTTTCAGGAAGTAAAAAATAAATTTCGATTTTCCGTACAAATTGTTTAATCAAAGGAACATTTTGCATGGAAAAGCCAATTTTTATTTTCACATCCTGAAATAATTCCTTGGTTCAGTGTCGTTGACTAAGCAACTCCTATCAGTTTGCGGGACGCTGTCCCTTACACCCGGTATGGTATACTAGCTTTCTGTCAGCGGTGTCACCCGCTGCTACTAAATTAAGTTTTTCCGTGGGAATGGTGTACTTTCCCGCGGTAAAAAGGCATGTTACTCAGGGTGAACCTAGCTTTCTGACGGTAAAAGATTTTTTTAAATCGTTCCAGTAGTTTCTGAGTTTATTCATTGCATACACACAAAAATCCAAAAATACAAATATTTCTTCTTTATAATAAATAAGTATAGATTTTGCATACGTTACTAGGTAGCACACGTGAAATTGTTAAAAGTTTGTTTTGTTAAGTTTGTCAAATAGGTTCAAAGCTATTTCTAAGAGGCATACTTCTATGCTGGTTTGGGAGCGAGAGAAAAACATAGAATGTGCCAGTTGCATTTCCTCCCGGGCATGCTGTAAAATCCAGCTAAGGGATTCGAGGGTTTCAGTATATTGTAATTTAGGCGATGGGCTGACAACCTGTCACTACAGCAATATACCTAGAATTCTATCTGAAATAACCCTCAAAACTTTGTCAGACGTGGCGGGACGACCTTTGTTTGGGTCGTTTGCGCTCTGCCTACCCCATTAGGGATAAGGGCGTGATTATATGTATGTATGTATGTACTAGGTAGCACACGTGAAATTGTTAAAAGTTTGTTGTGTTAAGTTTGCCAAATAGGTTCAAAGCATTTCTTAGAGGCATTCTTCTTATCGTGTCGATGGAACACAGGACAGAAATCTTACAATGCGATGGCTCAGAACTTTGCCACTTGAATTGCGGATCGATTGGATACATATACATACATAAATCACGCCTATATCCCTTACGGGGTAGGCAGAGCGTTTAACGCCTCGTAAAAGGCGCTTTCGCCACGTCTGACAAAAATTGAGAGCAATTTTAGATTGTAATATGTATTGCTATAGTGACAGGTTGTCAGCCCATCGCCTAAATTACAATACACTGTAACCCTCGAGTCCCTTTTGCTGACTTCTACAGCATGCCCGGGAGGAAGGGCAGCTGGAACATTCTATGCTTTTCTATCTCTCCCAGTCCAGCATGGAAGATATAATCACGCCTTTATCCCTAATGGGGTATGCAGAGCGTAAACTACCTAAACAAAGGTTCCGTTCCGTTCCGCCACGTCTGACAAAGTTTTGAGGGTTATTTTAAGATAGATTTGAAGGTATATTGCAGTAGTGACAGGTTGTCAGCCCATCGCCTAAATTACAGAATACTGAAACCCTCGGATCCCTTAGCTGGTTTTTACAGCATGCCCGGGAGGAAATGCAGCTGGCACGTTCTATGTTTTCCTCTCGCTCCCAGTCCAGCATGGAAGCATAGATCCAGTTGCGTGCAGGTATTAGGGCACATGTGCCATTGGTTAAAACATAGTTCACATCAGAGTTCTTCGAGAATTCCTCTCTCTATCTTCTCTTTGCTTTTTCCAACCTGAGTCCAAGGTCTATTTAAAGACTTAGAGTCATTAAGAAAAGAGAGAGCCCGATGGTGTTGTGGATAGGGCCGCTGCCTCCTGAGCGGGAGGTCGTGGTTCGAATCCTAGCACGTACCAATATGATTTCGGTTTTCGAATTTCATATGTACGTTTATTCGGCGCTTTTTCCGTGCTTCGGAAGGCAGCTAAGCCGTTGGTCCCGGTTAATATCGTTTAATACCGTAGATATTAGTCGTTAGCCCATATCGGAGGCCAGTGCTAAGCATTGGCGGCTTGAAAACTCTGACCTAATCTAGGATTGGGTCTGGTTTCCCTTCTGGGTTGCGGCTGTCCTCCAGATGGCAGTCGCTCTGTGTAAAAAACAGTAACCTCGTTCAATCACCTAGATGAGGTAGCCAACCCCGAGATAAGGCTAGGGAGATGATGAGAGGATCAAAAGTGTAGTCTCACCTTGTACACCTTGAGGTCGGTGAACTTGACGTCGAAGGAGTGCGGGTAGTAATCCCCTAGATTAGGTAGCCGACCCGTGAGATAGGGGATTAGGCTAGGGAGATACATACATACATACATAAAATCACGCCTTTATCCCTTACGGGGTAGGCAGAGCGTTAAACTCCTCGTAAAAGGCGCTTCCGCCACGTCTGACAAAAAATTAAGGGTAATTTTAGATTGTGTTTTTTATTGCTATAGTGACAGGTTGTCAGCCCATCGCCTAAATTACAATACACTGTAACCCTTGAGTCGCTTTTGCTGACTTCTACAGCATGCCCGGGAGGAAAGGCAACTGGAACATTCTATGTTTTTTTATCTCTCCCAGTCCAGCATGGAAGAAATATCTAGCTAAATAAATGGCTAGGTAGATGATGAGTCATTAAGATAATGTCTTTGTTATAGACAATCGGACGGTAAAATCTCGAGTCTTCGCAAGCAGCACGTAGACACGGGGATGGGGCTGGAGCGCATGGCGGCCATCTTGCAGGGCAGGCAGAGCAACTACGACACAGACTTGTTCAAGCCCCTCATCAGGGCCATTGAGAAGGTAACATTACAGCAAGTAATACTTTGTCAATCAAATAATAATAATAACGTAAAAATGTTAAATGTTTCTAAATTGGTGGCAAATAAATATTACATACATACATAAATCACGCCTTTATCCCTTACGGGGTAGGCAGAGCGTTTAACGCCTCTTAAAAGGCGCTTTCGCCACGTCTGACAAAAATTGAGGGCAATTTTAGATTGTAATATGTATTGCTTTAGTGACAGGTTGTCAGCCCATCGCCCAAATTACAATACAATGTAACCCTCGAGTCCCTTTTGCTGACTTTAACAGCATGCCCGGGAGGAAGGGCAGCTGGAACATTCTATGTTTTTGTATCTCTCCCAGTCCAGCATGGAAGAATAGCTATTAAATATCTATAGAATTGTTTTTAGTTAGTTAATACTCTTTATTGTTCTTTTTTTTAAATATATTCTGGAGATGGTAAATATTATGAATGAAGCTTTGAACAGGAAAGGAATGAAAGTAAATGTTAGTAAGACGAGCAATGGTTTTTGAAAAGGAAAATATGACAGAGTGTAATATCTTGATAGGGAATGAAAAAGTGGAGCAAGTGAAAGAGTTTGTGTATTTAGGATCAATGTTTACAGCAGATGGAAAGAATGATAGGGATATTGAAAGGAGAGTGAATGCCGGTAACATGGTGAATGGAGCGTTGCACGCCTTTATGAGCAGTCAGAAGGTGTCCGATAAGGCCCGTCTGGCTGTGCATAGAGGGGTGTTGGTTCCAACACTGGTGTATTTGAGTGAAAGTTGGGTATGGCAGAAGAAGCATGAAAGCAGAATAAATGCAGTAGAAATGAGAGCGTTAAGAAGTATGATTGGAGTTAAATTGAGTGACAGGATACGAAATAGTGTGATAAGGAAACGTTGTGGTGTGAAAGAAGATATAGTGACAGGTATTGACAAGGGAATGCTTAAATGGTTTGGACATGTTGAGAGAATGAGTGAAAGCAGGTTGACTAAACAGATATATATGGCGAGTGTGGATGGGAATGTTGGAAGGGGAAGGCCTCGACGCACGTACTTGGATCAAATCGGGGACGACCTAAAGAAAGGTCAGGTCAAGAGTACCCTAAACCGACGAGCATGTATGAAGAGATTAATGAATGTGGATGAAGCGAAAGAAGTATGTAAGGATCGTAGCAAGTGGAAAGATGTGGTCTCTGCCTACCCCTCCGGGAAAGAGGCGTGATTATATGTATGTATGTATATTCTGGGTTACTGATCACATGTGTTTTACACCTCCATAGCATTAATGCTGAGCGTGACCCATTTGTTGCCTTAGAACATGTTAAAAATGTTATTATTATTGTTATTACTATCCCACTGAGTCCCACTGCTGGGCAAAAGCCTCCCCTTCTTTCTTCCATTACTCGCGGTCCTGTGCAAGCTCCCACCAGTCTTCGCGATAGGCTTTAAGATAGTCACTCCACGATTTCCATCTTGAGGTGTCCACTCTGTGACGATCCTAGCGCACCGCTCCGAGTGCATTCGGCTGACGTGACCAGTCCCATTTGAGTTTGGCTGACTTAGAACCCACATCGGCTAAACCAGTTTTGGAACGTATTGTATTTTTTATTATATGTATTTATCGTATTTTATGATACATACATACATAAAATCACGCCTTTATCCCTAATGGGGTAGGCAGAGCAGAAACGACCTAAACAAAGGTCGTTCCGCCACGTCTGACAAGTTTTGAGGGTTACGATATTAGTATTATATTGCTATAGTGACGGGTTGTCAGCTCATCGCCTAAATTGCAATACACTGATACCCTCGAATCCCTTAGCTGGTTTTTACAGCATGCGCGGGAGGAGATGCAGCTGGCACATTCTATGTTTTCGTATCACTTCCAGACCAGCATGGAAGTTTATGATATATATAGTTTATTTTATGATAGTAGAGTTTAAATTGTTCACGCTATATCTGCCTCCCTTATGCACTCTCACTACCGTTTAGTTTAGTTTATTTATTTCACAATACAGGTTTCACAATTAAATTAAATTACAATCAATAGAATAATGTCCTCCGTAAAGTGATCGTCAAAACAAAATTGTACAATATAAATTCAGTTAATATGTCAAATAGTAAATTAAATTAAAATAAAAACAGTAATAATTTATACAAATTAACAATTCAAAATTCATGTCAATAGTCTTATTACAAAATACATATAAATTAATACTTTAATTTGAATTAAAAATTACCATCTAAATACTCTGTTACAGAGTAAAATGCTGTTTCTAATAAAAGGTTCCTTAATCGACGTCTAAATGCTTCGTCACATGTTTCATTTTGCAAGTCTAGCGGTAGTTTATCATACAACGAATATCATACCGTAGGTCATCTGGAAGATATTTCTTTTTAGAGATAATCTGTACCTGTTGTGCTATTGATTTTTATGTTTGTGTCCTCTGTATGTTCATGTGTGTGCAATAAATTGTTAAATAATAATAATAATAATGTAAAAATGTTAAATGTTTCTAAATTGGTGGCAAATAAATATTACATACATACATAAATCACGCCTTTATCCCTTACGGGGTAGGCAGAGCGTTTAACGCATCGTAAAAGGCGCTTTCGCCACGTCTGACAAAAATTGAGGGCCATTTTAGATTGTAATATGTATTGGTTTAGTAACAGGTTGTCAGCCCATCGCCTAATACACTGTAACCCTCGAGTCCCTTTTGCTGACTTCAACAGCATGCCCGGGAGGAAGGGCAGCTGGAACATTCTGTTTTTCTATCTCTCCCAGTCCAGCATGGAAGAAAATAATTAAAAAATAAATATTTCCTATTCTATTTATATTTTATCTGCAGAACAGTAAGATGCTGCCTTACTCCGGAAGGTACGGCTCTAACGCGAGCCTGGACGCCGCGTACCGGCGCCTCGCCGACCACGCGAGGATGGTCAGTGTGTGTCTGGCGGACAGCGTGTTCCCAGCTGCCAGGTAAAGATAACAACTTATTTACATTGCATCATCATTAGGCCTCCTTTAACTGCCTCCGTGGTCTATTGGCTAGTGCCATGGACTCCCGATCCGGAGGTCCTGGGTTCGATTCCCAGGGGGGAAACACAAAGTTGATATTTGAGAATTTATCACTTTGTGAATTTTCCCCAGTTTGGTTAGGACATTGCAGGCTGAATCACCTGATTGTCCGAAAATTAAAAAGATTTCGTGCTTCGGAGGGCACGTTAAGCCGTCGGTCCCGGTCGCTGTCTTTGATAGTGGTCGTTACTCAAACCACGTCAGAGGCCTGATAGTTGTGCTACTAGGCGGTTTAAAAACTCTGACACCAGGGTCGATAGACTCGATACCCACTCGACATAAGAAGAAGGAGATCATTAGGCCTTTTTCATCTTGACAGATGATTCAAGCAGCGCCTATGCGAGAAGAGCATCGTCCCTCGTGGCTAAAAAGACCGATCCTTGAACGACATTTTCGTCCGCACTTACTGCACGCGAATTGAGAGTCCGTTGCGACGTTACATACGTACATACATATAATCACGCCTTTATCCCTAATGGGGTAGGCGGAGCGTATACGACCTAAACAAAGATCGTTCCGCCACGTCTGACAAAGTTTTGAGGGTTATTGAAGACAGATTTGTAGGTATATTGCTGTAGTGACAGGTTGTCAGCCTATCGCCTAAATTGCAATATACAGAAACCCTCGGTTCCTTTAGCTGGTTTTTACAGCATGCCCGGGAGGAAAAGCAGCTGGCACATTCTATGTTTTTTCTCTCGCTCCCAGGCCAGCATGGAAGTATCCAGCATGGAATATGGAAGTATTTTCATTACAAACCTAGCAAAAGCCTAATCTAGGATCGGGTCTGGTTTCCCTTCTGGGTCGCTCTGTGTACCGAGTACCAGTACCGAGGGTACCAAACCCAATCCTAGATTAGGCTTTTGATTGTGTAGCCGACCCTAGATTAGGTATCCGACCCCGTAAGACACAGGATATTTACATTCAAGTAGGTACCCCGTAAGAAAATTAACAGCTGACTTTACCACAGTCAAAGTGATTTCAATGCCTAAAGTAAACCTATACCTTGAATTAAAAAAAAACATTCTAGAATATTATTTTATTGCATCGGTTCGAAGCACTGATTGGTTTAGATAGGTATTACCACGAACGTGGTAACACGATTGAAACGTCAGGCCAAGGTATTTATCTCTATCCGTGCTTCGACCCGATACAATAAAACAATGTGTACTTAGCGCGAAAGTCTTAAACAAATATTATAGACTATCTTTAGTCGTATTTTTCCCTTTTAAACCAAATATAAATAAGTAAACTTATTATGTTAAATAGTTACACACCACCTTTGAACTTAAATTTCAGCTTAAACCTGAAACAAATCCTCCGAAAATCGATCAAAATATCCACAGACATATTCCAAAACCCCAAACTTCTTCCAATACTATACAATGAAGTAGCAAGTTCACTTGGTGAGACGTACCCAGAACTAATCTCAAAAGAAAAAGACGCAAAATTGATATTGGAACATGAAATGGAAAACTACGCGAAACTGAGAAGTAACATGGCGAAGAAATGGAAGGAATTAGTGAAACAGTATCCGGAGGTAGAAGTCTTCAATGGTATAGAGATCGCTGGGTTCCCGCAAGGATATAAGGAATTTAAACAGGTATGTAACACCCCTTTTATTTATAATTATTTGTGCCATTGAACTTATGGATTCGGAATAAAATAGTCTTATGTATTCTACGAAATTCGTGGCTTTCAATACAAATAAGAATTCCAATCTACTTGTTCCAACTACTATTCCAACTACTATTCCAATTTAGTAGAGACACTTTATTTTTATTCTTCCATGCTGGGCTGGGAGTGATAGAAAAACGTGGAATGTGCCAGCTGCATCTCCTCCCGAGCATGCTGTAAAAGCCAACTAAGGGATTCGAGGGTTATAGTGTATTGCAATATTAGGCGATGGGCTGACAACCTGTCACTACAACAATATACATCACAATCAACTGTAATTAGTAATTACCCTCAACATTTTTTGACGTGTCGAAACGACATTTGTGTAGGTAGTTTTCGCTCTGCCTACGCCATTAAGAAAAAAGTGATTTAATATATTTTTTTCCAATAAATAATAATATATGTACCTTATTGTTTTACAGGCAATGGCCAAGCAACCTTCACCCGTAATACCAGGCGAATTAGTGTTCAAATTGTACGACACACACGGCTTCCAAGAAGACATAATCGATCAAATAGCCAAACAAAACAATTTAGAAATAGACAAGAAAGGATTTTGGAAACTCCTTTCCGAACATAAAGCGAAACATAAGACTGCATTGAAAGAACAGTCCTCCAACAAGGGACTGTTATTTGATATAAGTATTACTAGTCTAGTTAAAGATGGATATACAAGCACAGATGATCAACCGAAATATGACTATACAGTCAAACATAACAGACTGAGAATTCCAAGCTTAAAAACTAAGTTAATAGCAGTTTTAAACGAAGATATCGAACAAATAGATGTTTTAGAACCAAACGAAAATAGAGTTTATTATTTAGTGACTGAAAAGACTAATTTCTATTGCGAAGAAGGCGGCCAGTCTGCTGACAGTGGTGTAATACGGATAAATAGTGGTGTTGCGCTTACAGTTAATAGTGTGTTTAAAATTAGGGACTTCGTGTTTCATAAAGGTTATTTTAAAATTGAAGGCGATTGTGATAAACCTTATGTTAAATGTAAAGACAGTGTAGAACTATGTATCAATAAAGAAAACAGACTGAGGACAATGAGAAACCATACGGCCACTCATCTTTTAAATGCCGCTGTAAGAAAAGTCTTGCCAAATAGTGTTGTGTGCCAAATTGGTTCGAGTGTAACGCATAGAGGATTATCTTTAAATTTGTCGGTTTACGGCGAGAAATTGTCGCAGGAAGTGGTTTTAGCAGCTCAAGAATTAGTTAGGTATGTAAGTTGAATCTTTTTTTTTTTACTAAATGACCATGTTTGTGAATATTATTTTATGTTGGTCGTAAGAAGATGTGATAATTCGAATCATCTCGAAAATCATAGGAATTCTTAGGTTGGTTTTTAACCAATCAGAAAAATATTTCAGTTAGTAAAAAGCTAGCCAATCAGAGTTCAGGAGAAAAAAATCGAACTAGACGAGTTTTTTCGCAAAAATCCTGACTTTTGCCAGTAGGATTGACAACGTTTTCAAGATTGTCTAATTATCGGTGATTTTGCTTAATCCCTAGGATTATCGCGAAGATTCGATTTATCAAATCATCCTACGACATGTAAACTTGTGAAGTCAAAATTTTAAAGCTTTATCCATATGGTATTTCCAACTCACATTTAGAATAAAGGTAAACAAAGTTTATTTATTACATACATACATACATATAATCACGCCTTTATCCCTAAAAGGGTAGGAAGAGCGTAAACGACCTAAACAAAGGTCGTTGCGCCACTTCTGACAAAGTTTTGAGGGTTATTTAAGATAGATTTCTAGGTATAAAGCTGTAGTGAAAGGTTGTCAGCCTATCGCCTAAATTGCAATATACTAAAACCCTCGGATCCCTTAGCTGGTTTCTACATGAATGCATGCATGCCCGGGAGGAAATGCAGCTTGAACATTCTACGTTTTTCTTTAAGTAGATTATTTATTTATTTAACAATTTACTGTACACAAAAACATCATAAAAACAGGACATACAAAACAAAGACACAACAGGCACTGCTTATTTCTAACAATAAATTTCTTACAGCAGACCTACACAACTGTTTTTTTAAATGTTTTAAATTTTTGAAGTATCATGTCTTATTATTCAAAAACAGATTTCAAAAATAAATGATACGTGTTGGCAAATTAATTAAATGACTAAAATTCTATTTCATTATGTACTCATATCTAGTAGATGAAATTTATATTAGAAAAACGATTTTTGATTAAAAGACATGAAACTTTGTTTACCTTTATTCTTAAACTGAGTTGGAAATACTATAAATCTAAATCAAAGCTTTTAGAATTTATTTTTGAAAGGGTATGGAGAGAGGCCTTTGCCCAGCAGTGGGACACTTAAAATCTAAATAAGTAGAAGAAGGGAATGGCAATTTCAGCTTCAACAATACATAATGATGTTAACGTTTTCAGACAATCAATAGACTCAAACGTGCCTTTAGAGACACGAGTGGTGGACAGTGTGACGGTGTGTCAGGCGGGTGACGTGTTGTCAGTACCCGGAGAGTCATATCCGGAGAGAGGACTGAGACTGGTCACTGCTGAGCATGAGGACAGCCCCCTGGTGTCCAGGTGAGTGTTAAACGTGCCTTTAGAGGCGCGAGTGACAAGTTGTCAGTACCCGGAGAGTCATATCCGGAGAGAGGACTGAGACTGGTCACTGCTGAGCATGAGGACAGCCCCCTGGTGTCCAGGTGAGTGTTAAACGTGCCTTTAGAGGCGCGAGTGACAAGTTGTCAGTACCCGGAGAGTCATATCCGGAGAGAGGACTGAGACTGGTCACTGCTGAGCATGAGGACAGCCCCCTGGTGTCCAGGTGAGTGTTAAACGTGCCTTTAGAGGCGCGAGTGACAAGTTGTCAGTACCCGGAGAGTCATATCCGGAGAGAGGACTGAGACTGGTCACTGCTGAGCATGAGGACAGCCCCCTGGTGTCCAGGTGAGTGTCAAATGTGCCTTTAGAGACACGAGTGGTGGACAGCGTGACGCTGTGTCAGGCGGGTGACGTGTTGTCAGTACCTGGAGAGTCATATCCGGAGAGAGGACTGAGACTGGTCACTGCTGAGCATGAGGACAGCCCCCTGGTGTCCAGGTGAGTGTTAAACGTGCCTTTAGAGGAGCGAGTGACAAGTTGTCAGTACCCGGAGAGTCATATCCGGAGAGAGGACTGAGACTGGTCACTGCTGAGCATGAGGACAGCCCTCTGGTGTCCAGGTGAGTGTCAAACGTGCCTTTAGAGGCGCGAGTGACGAGTTGTCAGTACCCGGAGAGTCATATCCGGAGAGAGGACTGAGACTGGTCACTGCTGAGCATGAGGACAGCCCCCTGGTGTCCAGGTGAGTGTCAAACGTGCCTTTAGAGACACGAGTGGTGGACAGCGTGACGCTGTGTCAGGCGGGTGACGTGTTGTCAGTACCTGAAGAGTCATATCCGGAGAGAGGACTGAGACTGGTCACTGCTGAGCATGAGGACAGCCCTCTGGTGTCCAGGTGAGTGTCAAACGTGCCTTTAGAGGCGCGAGTGACGAGTTGTCAGTACCCGGAGAGTCATATCCGGAGAGAGGACTGAGACTGGTCACTGCTGAGCATGAGGACAGCCCCCTGGTGTCCAGGTGAGTGTCAAACGTGCCTTTAGAGACACGAGTGGTGGACAGCGTGACGCTGTGTCAGGCGGGTGACGTGTTGTCAGTACCTGGAGAGTCATATCCGGAGAGAGGACTGAGACTGGTCACTGCTGAGCATGAGGACAGCCCCCTGGTGTCCAGGTGAGTGTCAAATGTGCCTTTAGAGACACGAGTGGTGGACAGCGTGACGCTGTGTCAGGCGGGTGACGTGTTGTCAGTACCTGGAGAGTCATATCCGGAGAGAGGACTGAGACTGGTCACTGCTGAGCATGAGGACAGCCCCCTGGTGTCCAGGTGAGTGTCAAATGTGCCTTTAGAGACACGAGTGGTGGACAGTGTGACGGTGTGTCAGGCGGGTGACGTGTTGTCAGTACCTGGAGAGTCATATCCGGAGAGAGGACTGAGACTGGTCACTGCTGAGCATGAGGACAGCCCCCTGGTGTCCAGGTGAGTGTTAAACGTGCCTTTAGAGGCGCGAGTGATAAGTTGTCAGTACCCGGAGAGTCATATCCGGAGGGAGGACTGAGACTGGTCACTGCTGAGCATGAGGACAGCCCTCTGGTGTCCAGGTGAGTGTCAAACGTGCCTTTAGAGGCGCGAGTGACGAGTTGTCAGTACCTGGAGAGTCATATCCGGAGAGAGGACTGAGACCGGTCACTGCTGAGCATGAAGACAGCCCCCTGGTGTCCAGGTGAGTGTTAAACGTGCCTTTAGAGGCGCGAGTGACGAGTTGTCAGTACCTGGAGAGTCATATCCGGAGAGAGGACTGAGACCGGTCACTGCTGAGCATGAAGACAGCCCCCTGGTGTCCAGGTATGGCATCGTAGAATCACGTTCATGGCGAAAAAAATATGGCCCGTAATTATAATCAGCACTTGAGACTGACAGCGAGTTCGAGTTCATAGCAGAAAAGTCATTTCCGCGTTCCCGGCCGATAGTGGTCGTTACTCAAACCACGTCAGAGGCCTAATAGCTGTGCTACTAGGCGGTTTAAAAAACTCTGAGACCAGGGTTCATAGGGTCGTTCGACTCGAGAATCCACTCGCTTAAAAGAAGAAGTACATAATGACCTGTCAAATCCATACTTAATATTGCTCTCAATTTTGAGATTGCTTTATAAATACGAGCCTTAAACCCTCGCCATTAAGGTGATGTCGAGTTCTTTTCGTAGACAATTGAAATTAGAAGCGAAAACACTAGAGCCGGTTAATGAAGTTATGCGAGCGAAGCAAATGCCTCATTTCATGAGAGGTAAATCAATGCGACGCGTGCGAAGCGAGCGCGACTATTCACGACATTTAACTAAAGCCGAATCAATGCGTTACTTGACACCTCGAGGAAGTTGAAACAATATGTTAGGGGAGGTTTATATTAAGAGAGGTTTAAACGGTTTAAAGTAAAGTAAAAAGTATTTATTCAATTAAACAACTTTCAAATGTACAAAGCATTCTGATCCTTACACTAGGATACCCTGTCAAACTATTTAAACTTAAGTGAGACGTTCTACAAAAAGATTTTAATAACGGGCACCCACTTTGGAAAATAAGTCGCGTACTTCACGACATGTTTCGGGACATTCGGAGTCCCTTCATCAGTTGAGTTTGTCGGCTGAGGGGAAGTGTATTCGCCGGGTTTCCGCCTCGCACTGCGGGTTTGAGCTCGCAGCGCTCGGGCGGAGGGGGCCGCGACGGCGACGGGGGGCACGGACTGTGCCGGCGGTGATGCGTCAGCAATGTTTGAGTGAGACACTGTCTTCTGCGACGGTAGTCTGAACACTTACACTAGGTACTAGAGAATTCAGCGCGGGTTTCCACGCGGGTGGCAACAACCAACCTTTATCCCGATTGAAGTTAGGGCGGCGGTGAAGTACGCGACTTATTTTCCAAAGTGAGTGCCCGTTATTAAAATCTTTACGATACCCTGTGTTGTGAGTTACCAGCCTCTTCCTTAGAACAAAGTTATTAAGTATAGTTTATATTGCTGATTAATTGAGGTACTCTTAAAAAAGTTAAGTAATACAACAAATACGGTTCAAGCTGTCAGTATAGTTGGTAAGTACAGTTGGTATGTTGCAACGTGTAAACGGTTCTGCCTAATGTAAACCGCCCCTTAGTACAGTTGTAAGTAGAGCACTTGCATTCAAGTTGTAAGTTGGAGACTCAGCACTGGTTGAGGCAAAACTACAGAACCTTGAGCACCGTCGCAGAGTGGCGTGCATGTCGGTATTTTACAGGATACATTTCGGGGAGTGCGCGTTAGCACTTCATGACCTTATACCCCCCTCCCCTTTCCACCTCCGGAGCACGAGGCGTGGACAGGGGTTCCACCCTTATGTCGTGGATATACCACAAAATCGCACGAAGCGGTTCGCTTCCACATTCTTAATGCGAACGGCTAAGGAGTGGAACTCCCTGCCGGCGGATATGTTTCCGGAACAATATAATCTGGGCCTTTTCAAGGCGAGAGTGAATAGGCACTACTTAGGTGAGTATGCTTCAACGTAGTCCGCATCGTCACTTTCCACCAGGTGAGATGGCGGACAAATGCTCGCCTATATATATTAAAAAAAAAAAAAAAGTTGGTAATTTTGTACATGGGTTTGAAGGCACTTGTACTTGAAAGCCCACTGGCAGAACAGTTTACACGTTTCAACTTACCAACTATAATTACAACTTAAACCAGCGCCATCAAGGCGAAAGAACAGACGAGCACTACAATTCACGAAAGATAATACTATAAGCGATAGAAGCGACTCCATGAAGATACTTCCATGCTGGACTGGGAGCGAGAGAACAACATAAAATGTGCCAGCTGAATTTCCTCCCGGGTATGCTGTAAAAACCAGCTATGGGATTCGAGGGTTTCAGTACATTGCAATTTAGGCGATGGGCTGACAACCTGTCACTACAGCAATATGCCTACAAATCTTAAATAACCCTAAAAAAATTGTCATACGTGGCGGAACGACCTCTGTTCAGGTCGTTTACGCTCTGCCTACCCGAGGGATAAAGGCGTGATTATAGATAAATGATAGAAGCGAATGCGACATATCTAGTCACGATAATCGAATCAAAACTTTACGCGAGAAAACAGAGCCTTAAAATCCTAAATAAAAAGATGAATCGTTTTCTTTACTCGTTTTTGTTTCGTTACGTACCAGGGAGCTATGCTGTGGCACGCATGTCCCTTCCACGGGCACCGTCGGTGACTTCGTGATCACGCTGGTGAAGGGCGCGGGCGGACACACGCCCAACGTACACGCTCTCACTGGAGATCTGGCCAATCAGGTGAGCCTATTTCTGCTGCTTGAATCTTCGTCAAATATTATTTTCATAGTAGACATCTTAGAGAGCATTTTTTATGTTTAAAGTCCTAAATTGAGTTCATATAATTCATTGGCGTCGATTCTCGCGACAAAATTCTAATTATTAGCTAGCGCTGTCACTTTATTAAGTTTGACATAAGAACAGGATAGCAAATAAAGACTTTGACATATAAGAAATGTCAAACAAGAATTGTCAAAGTCATGTGTTTACTTGCTATCCTGTTCTTATGTCAAACTTTGAAAAGTGAGAGCACTAGCTAAGAATTCGAATTAGGATTATGTCGCGAGAATCGACGCCACTGTAGATGTAAAATAGAATCGCACTTAGTATACTTCCCTGTGGTAGCCCATTAATTTTATTTGTGTTTAAACTTGTTTTACTTAACTTATTACTGTTATTTGTATAGCACTCTCTCTTGGTCCTCTCAAATACTTTACATTTTTCTAATAAAATCAATACCCCTGGATAGATGTCATTTTAATCATTATATATAATCATAATCATCACACGAACAATTCGTGCTATATGGAGTCAAATGCCTTGCAAAAGTTAAATTTTTTTATGTTTGTTTTTCTAAAGGCCCGCGAACTGTTCTGTCGCGCTGAGAAGCTCCACCAAGTGATCGACCTCATAGACCCTGAACGCAAAGCCGAAGAGATTTCTTCCATCAAGAGCCAACTTCAGGAGTTATGTGGTGTCAGTGGCGCCCCCTACGGAGAGTATGCGCAGTGTGTGGCGCTACTGGACAACATGGCTAAGAGACGCTCGGCTAATGACCTGGCTTTACAGTAAGAAGTAATTTTTTCCTTCCATGCTAGCCTGGGAGCAAGAGAACAACATAGAATGTTTCAGATGCATTTCCTCCCGGGCATGCTGTACAAACCAGCTAAGGGATCCGAGGGTTTCTGTATATTGTAATTTAGGCGATGGGCTGACAAGCTGTCACTACATCTCTATACCTACAAATCTATCTTATATAACCCTCAAAACTTTGTCAGATGTGGCGCAACAACCTTTGTTTACGTCGTTTTCGCTCTGCCTACCTCATTAGGGATAAAGGCGTGATTATATATATGTATGTAGACATTTTTGTTAGTTAAACGCAGTGCTTTTTTGCTATTTCTGTTTTTAATAAGCGTCTCTAATCTGCAGTTTTATCCCATTTACGTCGATACTTGAAACAGTTTTGCTATAACGCATGCTAAAGTTTTTTTTTAACCGGGTGTAAGGGACAGCATCCCGCATATTGATAGGGGTTGCTTAGTCAACGAAACAGTTTTTTTTACCAGGAAAATATTTCAGGAAATGTTTTTTTTTCCTTCCTATACAAAATGACCACCAGAGAGCCCGATGGTGTAGTGGATAGGGCTGCTGCTTCCTGAGCGGGGAGGTCGTGGTTCGAATCCGACCACGTACCCATGTGTTTTTCGAATTTCATATGTACGTTTATATGTGCTTCGGAAGGCACGTTAAGCCGTTGGTCCCGGTTAATATCGTTTAATACCGTAGATATTAGTCGTTAAGACATGTCAGAGGCCAGTGCTAAGCATTGACGGCTGGTTTCCCTTCTGGGTTGCGGAGGTCAGATGGCAGTCGCTCTGTGTAAAAACCAGTACCCTCGCAATCCTCTCTATCCTGCAAACCCCTAGATTAGGTAGCCGACCCCGTGAGATACGGGATAAGGCTAGGGAGATGATGACAAAATGACCACCTCGATCAGACAATTTATATGCAAAAGCAATTATTTTTTTCACTGAAAAAAATCCTGCTGATAGTTGTTCAGTTTCGTTGACTGAGCAACCCCTATTAGTTTGCGGGATACTGTCCCTTACATCCCGTATGTATAGAATCCATGACGTTTTTATTTGAACCGTACATATATATTTTTAAATTCAAATTAGCATAATAATTAAGTTAGTTTTTAATGTTTTAGTATAAGTAAGTTGTACTGATCCCCCGTTAAACTTTTACGAAGTTTGGGAGAATATGTTTATAATAGCATTGTACAACTTTTATATGAAAAAAAAAAAAAAAACGTCTCGAGTTTTTTGTTGTGGCGCCATCTATCGTCACTTGTGAAAACTAACATTCTGTCACTTCAGGTCGGTAGCAGAAGCAGAAGTCCGGGACGCGTTTGCTGAGGCGAGCCGCGCCGGCCGCCGGTTCATAGTGCACTTCCTGCGGTGCTCCTACCTCATGCAGGTAGCTAATTTATTTATTGTTTTATTTCAGGCAACTGAGGCCCATATCAATGCATAAAATACTATAGGTTTATTATAAACTTAAATCTAATAAACAATACTATAAATACACTACAAATAAATTCTTCCATGCTGGACTGGGAGATATAGAAAAACATAGAATGTTCCAGCTGCCCTTCCTCCCGGGCATGCTGTTGAAGTCAGCAAAAGGGACTCGAGTTTTACAGTGTATTGTAATTTAGGCGATGGTCTGACAACCTGTCACTATAGCAATACATATTACAATCTAAAATTGCCCTCAATTTTTGTCAGACGTGGCGAAAGCGCCTTTTACGAGGCGTTAAACGTTCTGCATACCCCGTAAGGGATAAAGACGTGATTTATGTATGTATGTATGTACAAATAAATTAGACCTAAAAATTAAATAACATAGCACTATTAAAACTATGCTGACTCAGGAGCTGTGCGCCGCGTATTCCCACGGAAACGGCGGAACACTACTCCTTTCGGCCAAAACTCCGGCGATGTGAAGACGCCCAGACCCGCACCACGAACGACTAATGTCCTGATGGAGGAACCTAGGTCGAAAAACGAATAAAAACATTGGACTTTCCAAACAAAATCCACTAGGTGATAGCTTGGTATTGGAAGTAAATTTTTAGTTTTCGTATTCCGACCTATGGTCCTTAGGGAAAGTTGTTTCATGAGTAGATTCACACGTTTCAATATTTGCACTTGATTTAAAATCATCTTATACAACGTGTAACAAAAAGGGTATATGCACACGAAAGAATCTGAACCAACCCATGAAACTGAACAACTTTCCCAAAGGAACATAGGTCAAAATAAGAAAAAAATGTTTGAGCTTCCATACAAAATGGATCAGCTGATATCGCGTGTAGTATGGGGAGACAAACATTTTGTTTTCGTTTTCGACCTATGTTCCTTAAGGAAACTTGTTCAGTTTCATGGGTAGATTTACACGTTTTAATATTTGCCCTTGATTTTAAATTAAAATGACTGTATATAAACTGAAGTAGACGCTTCAACGAGGGGAAATTGGCACCCTTCCCTTCAGGAATCCTTCAGTGTTCAATAGCGTGTTAACAAATGAATGTTGTAGTTTTGGGATCGCTTTTTGAGTGACAATTTGCGTAGGCTCGTATTTATAAAGCGATATCAAGATTGCGAGCGATATTAAGTATGGATTTGACAGGCCATATTGTACTCAAATTACATTTCTGACAAACTACCTGTCAGTCTCAAGTGATGTTTAAAAATACGGTAGTTTATTGAACACTTCCTGCGATGCTCCTACCTCATGCAAGTAGGCAACTGCCTCCGTGGTCTAGTGGTCAGAGCCAACGGCTCGCGATCCGGATGGTCCTGGGTTTGATTCCCAGGGGGAATACAACGTTGATATTTTTCAATTTATCACTTTGTGATTGTCTTCGGTTTAGTGAGGACAATGAAGGCTGAATCATCTGGTTGTCTGTAAGAAAAGATTCCCTGCTTCGGAGGCCAGTCTTGGTCGCTGTCTTTGATTTTGTTACACAAACCATGTCAGAGACCTACGCTATATTAGCTACGCTATTAGGAGGTTTAAAAACTCTGACACCAGGGTTCATCGAGTCCATCGACTCGTTACCCTCACGACAGAAGAAAATGTAGGTAGGCGATGGGCGATTGTCGAATTATTAGAATCTTCTTAGCGAGTGGGTTTTTGAGTCAAACAACAAACCCATAAACCCTGTTGTCAAAATTTTCAAACCTCCTAGTAGCACAACTATTAGGCCTCTGACATTGTTTGAGTAACGATTTACTATCAAACACAGCGACCGGGACCGACGTGCCTTCCGTCCCATAGAATCGTTTTTGTTTTTCGGACAATCAGGTGATTCAGTCTGCATTGTCCTAACATTGCATTGTTCAAATTAGTATAATAATTAAGTTAGTTTTTAATGTTTTAGTATAAGTAAGTTGTATTGCGCAGAGCAACTGATCTCCCGTTAAACTTTTACGAAGTTTGGGAGAATATATTTATAATATCAATGTACAACTTTTATATGATAAAATAAAAAAATAAAAAAAAAAAAAAAAAAACAAACTGAGGAAAATCTCACTAAGTGATAAATTGACAAATATCTACTTTGGCCTGGGAGCGATAGAAGAATATAGAATGTGCCATTTCCTTCCGGGCATGCTGTAAAACCAGCTAAGGGATCCTAGAATGTCAGCATATTGTATTTTGGTGATGGGCTGACAACCTGTCACTACAGCAATATACTCACAAATCTATTTTAAATAATCCTCAAAACTTTGTCAGACGTGGCGAAACGACCTTTGTTTAGGTCGTTTTTGCTCTGCCTACCCCATTGGGATAAAGGCCTGACTACACGGGGTGTAAGGGACTGCAAACTACGGTACACATTACCATCTAAAATTTTCCTCAATATTCGTCAGACATGGCGTAAAAACTTTCACTAAACGTTGTACGCTCTACCTACCCCGTAAAGGAAACAGGCGTGAATTTATGTATGTATGTATGTATGTTAGGGTGGTCCAAAAAGTACTTTTTTAAATTTTCGTCTTAGCCACCCTCCTATTTTGTTAATTATATCCATATTATTATTATTGCAAAGTATTAGCTTCCGAAACTAAAAGCAAGAGGCTGCACATATTTGTCATTTTTAACAAAACACTCACTCAAGTTTACTAACATTGCTGCTTGAAATTAGGGATATGAGTAGGTCTCTGAAGTAAAATATAAAAAATACATCTTTAACATAGTCCAAGGCCATTTTTAGGTGTTGTAAGTGCATTTAAGTATAGTGTAGAAGTTTTGAGATATTCCTTAAAATTTTATTGAAAATATTTTCGATTTCTAGGCGTTTTTATATTTTATTGAATGTTTTTCGATAATTCAAACCTTTGTCACATTTGAATAAGCTTCCTATACTAAAAAATAAATTTGACTTCGTTTATTATTCATCTTTTCAAACAAATCCAAAAATTTGTGTAGCGATGATCATCCCTTTCCATTAAAGATATCTTTATGAAATTTTGCGCACCACTTTTTTTTAATTACTGTAACAATATGAGAGGCTGGCCAAATCTCAAGCATGAGTTTGATTTTTTCCATACTAGCTTACATACATACATAAAATCACGCCTTTATCCCTTACGGAGTAGGCAGAGCGTTAAACGCCTCGTAAAAGGCGCTTTCGCCAAGTCTGACAAAAACTGAGGGCAATTTTATATTGTAATGTGTATTGCTATAGCGACAGGTTGCCAGCCCATCGCCTAAATTACAATACACTGTAACCCTCGAGTCCATTTTGCTGACTTCTACACCATGCCCGGGAGGAAGGGCAGCTGGTACATTCTATGTTTTTGACGTGACAACGTCTTATAATTCGATGGAGCCGGCTGCACGCACGAAAAAACATGACTCATGCGGCGTTACCTCGCTTTGAGGCGTCCCAATTAAAGCTTGAAGTGCAAGCGAGAGAGCGGATCGAGCGACAAAGAGGCACAATCGGCCTCCGCGTTCGACATCTGTCTCCATCAGTATGTTTTTTATGACGTTGTCACGTTCAACTATCGTCAGTAAACCGACTTTACAGACAACAGATTTTTTTTTATCTCTCCCAGTCCATCATGGAAGTCCATACTAGCTTGGACCACACTAATGTATGTTTGTATGGCAGGACGCCGCGCTGACGAGCCTGCTAGCGGGCGCTGGCCCCGGGCCCTCCATGGTGATAGGCTGCGCGGGGGGCACCATCATCGCCGCGTGCCGGGTTCCGCAGGTGAGCTGCACAAACTCAAAGTCTAATCATTTATTTCCAAATAGATTTCTAAGAACACTTTTAGAAAGTTACAAGCGAGTCTATTACAAAGAGAATGACATCTGTGTCACAAAATAAAATAAAACTATATCACAATGAAGAAGAAGCATGAGAAACTCGCACTTTGCGCACCTCCCTTCGTTTTATCCTATTCTTACTTATTTAAACCTTACTTCGCTGAATGTTCCTATCCAATCCTTTTCAAGCCGCCATTGCTTAGCACTGGCCTCTGATATGGCTTAACGACTAATATTTACGGTATTAAACGATATTAACCGGGACCAACGGCTTAACGTGCCTTCCGAAGCAATAATTTACTTATGCAGAGTCAATACGTTACGCGAGCGCGACATTGCACTAAATAAGTATGAAGAGCGAGCACCACATTTTACTTAAGCCGAATCAATACGTACCAATGCAAAGCGAGCACGACATTTCACGAAATATAAATTAAATGTTTAAGTTACGAAATTGATAATGAATGATAATGAATATTCAATGCGAGCGAAGCGAGCACCAATTATTCCAAGTCAACAAAAACAAAAAGAATTTTATTAGATGAATCAGGGTTATTGATTCACCTTCACCTAATGAACGGGATAAGATAATTGTTCAAAGAGATAAATATTTTAACTGCACCATGTCAATCTATACATGAAAATATTTTGTATGATAAATATAAAAAAAAAAAAAAAAAGTATGTCAGGAAAAATATTCAAAACTAGCCAAAATCGGTGACAGGCATACCGGAACCTTAGAATCAAAAAGAAAATTTACCAAACATATTTCAGGTTAGTAAAAGTTAAAAAAACATTTTTATATTAAATTCGCTTGTGACTATCTCAAAGTGTTCTTAGGAATCTATTTGGAAATAAATTATTTGACTTTGAAACCCCTGATAAGGGTAATGTGTTAAAAATTGTCTACTAGATACATACATCACGCCTTTATCCCAAATGGGGTAGGCAGAGCGTAAACGACCCAAACAAAGGTCGTTCCGCCACGTCTGACAAAGTTTTGAGGGTTATTTAAGATACGATTTGTAAATATATTGCTGTAGTGACAGGTTGTCAGCCCATCGCCTAAATTACAATATACTGAAACCCTCGGATCCCTTTGCTGGTTTTTACAGCATGCCCGGGAGGAAATGCAGCTGGCACATTCTATGTTTTTCTCTCGCTCCCAGGCCAGCATGGAAGTAACGTGTCTACTAGATGATCAGATAGGCCACATGGTAACATTGCTACATTCTCCCAGGAGCTGGTGAGGTCGTCGTTCTCCGCCGAGCGCTGGCTGAGCTGCATCCTGCCCGTGTTCCGCGCGCAGCTGGCGCCCACGCCGCGCGGCGAGCGGCCCGACACGTACGCGCAGATGACCGGCACCAAGGTAAGCGGTCTAAAGCAATTCAATTCAATTCAATTTATTCAATAACAATAATATTGTGTTTGAAATACATGTACACTAAAATTAAATTACAATCATAAGATCACAGTTACATTAAAATGTCTAATTATAATAAATAAGTAATTAATGATGTTAATGAAACTAAAGCAGAAACTAAGCATTCATGGCTCTAGAACTTTGTTCGGTTTTTATAGCAATCCCCTCGAATAAAAGCAGCTGCTTAGCTCGATTTTTCGAAGCGAGATTGTGGCCGCGAATAATCGACATATAATCGAATAACATATAAATGTTATTGTTACCTCGATTTTTTCTAAATGGGAGTATTACCTCGATCATGTTTATTGTTACCTCGATTTTTCTAAATGGGATTATTACCGCAATCATGTTTATTGTTATCTCGATTTTTCTAAATGGGATTATTACCGCGATCATGTTCATTGTTACCTCGATTTTTCGAAGCGGGATTATCACCGCGATTATATTTATTGTTACCTCGATTTTTCGAAGCGAGATTATCACCGCGATTATATTTATTGTTACCTCGATTTTTCTAAATGGGATTTTTACCGCGATCATGTTTATTGTTACCTCGATTTTTCTAAATGGGAGTATTACCGCAATAATGTTTATTGTTACCTCGATTTTTCTAAATGGGATTATTACCGCAATCATGTTTATTGTTACCTCGATTTTTTGAAACGAGATTATTACCGCGATAAAATTTTATTGTTACCTCGATTTTTTTAAATGGAACTATTACCGCGATCATGTTCATTGTTACCTCGATTTTTCGAAGCGGGATTATCACCGCGATTATATTTATTGTTACCTCGATTTTTCTAAATGGGATTATTACCGCGATCATGTTTATTGTTACCTCGATTTTTTGAAGCGAGATTATTACCGCGATTATATTTAATTGTTACCTCGATTTTTCTAAATGGGATTATTACCGCGATCATGTTCATTGTTACCTCGATT
This sequence comes from Scrobipalpa costella, assembly GCA_949820665.1. NCBI lineage: Eukaryota > Metazoa > Arthropoda > Insecta > Lepidoptera > Gelechiidae > Scrobipalpa > Scrobipalpa costella. The sequence continues at coordinate 16,202,984 of OX463314.1, forward strand.
TTTCGAAGCTGTTGCACGCGCCACTGTCACGAGTGGACTGGTATTGTTTGTAGTGAGCAAGCGCAAAAATTTCAATACTTACAACCCACTCTACAATTAAGAAATAGACTTAGCATTACTAATGATTATAAAATACAAACTTCCTCAATGAGGCAGGGCACCCAACAGGCTGGCCGCCTTTCCGCGCTGTATCGCTATACTTACGCGCTAAATTGGGTTTTGAATTTATCCCTTTTTATTTTGTATTTCTCTTCCATGCTGGACTGGGAGCGATAGAAAAACATAGAATGTGCCAGCTGCATCTCCTCCCGGGCATGCTGTAAAAACCAGCTGAGGGATTCGAGGGTATTAGTGTATAGTGATTTAGGTGATGGGCTGACAACCTGTCACTACAGCAATACACAGAACGATCTGAAATGGCCCTCAATACTTGTCAGACGTGTCGCAATGACCTTTGTTTGGGTCGTTGACGCTTTGCCTACCCCATTTGGGATAAAGGCGTGATTATATGTATGTATGTATGTATTTCAAAGAAAACCAACAGCTATGAATATAAGAATAAAAGCCAATTACAGGTTTTCACCAATTACCTTTAATCGTCTGTAACGTTTTCCTCCAGGTGAGCCTGATAACCTGCGAACAGCTAGTGCAGGACGCGATGCGTGTGGGCATCAAGTATGCGCAGGCGCATCTCAACAAGGAGGAGAGCACGGACGCGCCCGCGCGCCCGCTCCCGGGGAGCTCGGAGCCAGAGCACAGCCAGGGCAGGAGGCACAACTAGGTCTCCCAGAAACTACTTGGGGTAGTTTGAGAAAGGGTTGTTACATTATTGGCATAGAGTGAAAGGCGACCCTTATCACTACATAGTATAAAACAAAGTCGCTTTCTCTGTCCCTATATCCCTATGTATGCATAAATCTTTAAAACTACGCAACGGATTTTGATGCGGTTTCTTTTAATGGATAGAGTGATTCAAGAGGAAGGTTTATATGTATAATACATGAATAATATAGCAGAGAAACACTGTTAATTTCCGTGCGAAGCCGGGGCGGGTCGCTAGTACTTTACAAAAAATATTTCGGCGCCCGATAACTATTCGATTCTACACGTAAATATAATCCGAAAATATACTTGGAGATTTTTGTGTAAAGGGTCATTACTGAGAAATTTTCATTTTAATATTGAAATATATATATAAATATATAATCACGCCTTTATCCCTAATGGGGTAGGCAGAGCGTAAACGACCTAAACAAAGGTCGTTCCGCCTCGTCTGAAAAAGTTTTGAGTGTTATTTAAGATGGAATTGTAGGTATATTGCTGTAGTGTCAGGTTGTCAGCCCATCGCCTAAATTACAATATACTGAAACCCTGGGATCCCTTAGCTGGTTTTTACAGCGTGCCCGGGAAGAAATGCAGGTGACCCATTCTATGTTTTTAGGTTGCGCCTAGGCCAGCATGGAAGAATAATAATAATATAGATTTTTCGCAATATTTGATTTGAAATATCTCGGTAATGTGATGCTTACACGTACTATTATATATTCTGTGCTTACACAAATAAACACAAAAGATATTTTTGATTTCTATTTGTCTATAGAATCAAATTGTTTAGGTTTGATCATGCGCCGCGACATTAATGCTATAAAACAAGGGTCACCATTCACAGAATGCCAGGTTCCATACAGAAATGTTACATCCCCTTTGCCAATCCAAAATTCGGACTTTGAAGATGAAATTTTCTATGTGTAGCTCAATCATATTTCAAGTTATTTTCCGGAAATTATAGTTGTTTTATGTCACTACTTATTGTTTTGTAGTTTTCACATTTTCTTTAAAATGTATATAATTTTGGTAGCAATAATGTGGTTTTATAGTTAGCATGATACGATATAATCGAATTGATATAAAGCGTAATGAATGGTGCTTATGTATGATATATCTATAATCCAAATAACCACGTACTTCATTTTAATTTTAAACTGCTCTAAACAAAGCGAAACTCATTTCATGTACGTACCTAAAGACTTCCATATTATTGCAAGCGATTTATTTGGATGTTATCTCGTTAAATTATTTGTAAATGAAATATTTATGTCCGAATCTGTTTATTTTTAATTTATAAAGTATTTGTATAAGCTTTGTCTAGTAAATGGGAAAAGCCAATTTAATTTAAAAAAGTATTCAAGTATAGGATAAAGTTAGAGTTGATAGTCTACTCATTTCAAAATCTTAATACTGAAATTATTTTATTTGTATTATCTTTGCTTTGATGAGTATATTTTTTGTGTACAGATTTCCAATTTGTCTGTTTTCGCCCAAAATTGTTTCCATCTCATCACAATTTATTTAGGTTCCGCTGTTTGTAAATAAATGTATACTTTTAAATAACTGTTTCATTACATATACATAGGGAGTTTGTGCAAATACCCATATTAGATTCGTATCCGTTTTGGAATTGTTAATGATTTTATGACAGCTTGTGCAGCAGCCCATCCATATACGGGGTGTAAGGGACAGCGTCCCGCAAACTGTTAAGGGTTGTCAACGGAACTAAACAACTATCACCAGGATTTTTTTCAGGTAGTAGAAAAAATAAATTGTTCTTTCATACAAATAGTCTGATCGAGGTCATACGTATGTAGTATTATATATATTCTGTTTCGATGTGTTAATTTGTTATGGGAAGTAATTTTTCTTTCATCTCCCTAAAGATGTTCCTGGTGATAGTTGTTCAGTTTCATTGACTGAGCAACCCCTATCAGTTTGCGGGACGCTGTCCCTTTCACCCGGTATATTTCATATCTACTGTGGAAAGGGAATACTGCTAAAGTGCCACATCGACAGTATTTGAAATTGAGCTTTATGTACAGTATACAAAGCACAATTTGACGTGTTTGACATGTGACGTGTTAGCAGTTTTCGCTTTCCAGTGTCGCACGTCGTATGTTTTTTTTTTATTCGTATCTAATATTATTTTGAAGGGGATTATTACCATTATTAATAATAATCGAATTGAACAGATTACACAAATTAAAAACAACTCATTATTTACAATTTTTATTGGAAAATATATTTCCTTCAGATCACAATAAAATAGGACTAAATCTATTTACAGTCTTATAGGGAATCGCGGTCCGAGGACCTTACATGGAGTCAAACTACCTCATAGGCTCATGGCGGCTTTTAGTACAAGGTGTAAGGGACAGCGTCCCGCCAACTGATAGGGGTTACTCAGCTAACGACACTGAACAACATCAGCAGATTTTTTTTTCATGAAGTGAAAAATAAAAATGGCTTTTCCATACAAAATGTTCGCCTCAATCTGACAATTTGTAAAATTCCTGTCGATAGTTGTTCAGTGTCTGACTGAGCAACCCCTACCAGTTTGCGGGACGCTGTCCCTTACACCTGGTATAGTTATTATAGCTCACGACTGCCGCTTTGCCATATTAGTGTGTAAACGTACACCACAGGTAATAAATTTATTGTATTTCAAATACAAACACTTTCATTAGCCTTTAGTTTAGCGAAAATCGCAAGTAATTCTTCATTTTCTAATCCATCAGACTTTTACATTTTGTAATCCGGCAATTTTTGCTAAAAGTGGACGCTTTTGGCAAGATCGACATTCCAAGCTTAGATATTAAGTGTAATTTGTGATCTTATGGACTACAAAATGTAGAATTACTTTAGATTTTTGCAAAACGTAAAATATTCACAGAAATGTTTGTATTGAGTTCATAGTAAACCTGTGGTTATGCACATAAGGACGCGTTCCCACCGATTTTTGGTGATGGCGGCCAATCTCCCGGAGATGGGCCAACTGCGCAGGACTTATTTTTAGTGTCGAATTGTTTGCACTACACACAGGTGCACTCTCTATTCCTTCAATCTCTTATTCTGATGGGACAGATTGACTGACACGACCAGAGAGAAATCAGGCGCAGGACCGACTTTACATGCCCATCCGACAGCATGGATCATCTTACTTTTCAGATAATCAAGTGATCAGCCTGCAATGTCCTAACCTAACTAGAAACAACAACACAAAGTCATTGTCCCCCGCCGGGAATCGAACCCGGGACCTCCGGGTCGAGAGCCCATGGCTCAGACCGCTAGACCACGGAGGCAGTTACTAATATGGCGGAGCGGCAGTCATGAGATAAACATACTACAGAGGAAACTTGGACATTACAGTTGCAACAATTTTATTGTAAACCATTTATTATAAGTACTTTATTATCAAATTAATCAATATTCGCTTGTTATTATAAAGTCAGTTTATTATCTATCACAGTAGTTGATATAAAGTTTTTGGGGCATGTAAATTGTGTGTATATCATAATGGCGGGTGATCAGTCTAGTTCAGTAGTCTATTATTTAAAGCTGATTTTGTACTATTTCAGCAACCGACAGGAAGAAAGTCGATCGCCATGTCGAAAATATAGTACCTAAGAAAAAAAAAGTACGTATAATATTAAGTACCTAAGAAAAAAAAAAAAGTACCTCAATGGATACGAAGAAAAATTAAAAATAAATGCCACCCGCGGCATTGAAAATATCTGTAAAGGTACACAGATGTTAATAATGGTGATAATGATGTATGCGAAAGTTTTAGAGTAGATTTTGTACCGTATGAGAAAGTAATTGAAACGTACGTAAGACATAGAAAAAATATGTTTTGGTACATGAAATGGCCTGAAATTTGTATCATAGCATAGTATCCAATAAGGTACAAAGTTTTATCTTAGGTAATAAATAGTACAATATCTAAACTTAGGGCCTTCCCTGGACTAAGTGGCGCCCTCATCAGTCAATAAATCATAATTCACTGAAAGCACAGTCAATCAAAAATCCGGTAGATCAGATTGAGGTTAAAGCAATGAAGGTCATTTAGAACCTCATAAAGTTGCCACTTATAGTTTGTTATAGTAACAGATAGAAAAATTGCGAAAAACGGCCACTTTTAGCATTTTTGCTATCTATAATTGCAGTGAACACTGAATCATTAATTTATAATGCTTAAAATAAATGTCAGTACCTATACGTCTATCTGATCTACCGGATTTTCAATTAATTGAGTTTTCAGTGAGTAATGATTTTTTAATTGATGAGGGCGCTGGCGTGCACCTGAGATCCCCTTAAGTGAGACATTCTAAATAAAATTAATAACGGGCACTCACTTTAGAACATATATTTCGGGAAATTCGGAGTCCCTTCATCTAGTTGTGTGCATAGGTTGCGGAGTTCTGTATCCGGCCGCGTTCCGAGAACACAACGAAACACAGAACGCACTGACACTATCCTCACTATATACGAGCTCAGACCCGCAGTGCGAGGCGGAACGCAACGGGAATACACAACTCCACAACCTACGCACTCATCCTGATGAAGGGACTTCGACTGTTACTCGACTTATATTCTAAAGTGAGTGCCCGTTATTATTTTCAATCGTTTCAACCCGCCAAATGAAACACGTAACTAATGTCCATATTCCTCTCGCCGCAAGTATAAACCCCGTGGGTGTGTGGGGTGTGGGGGGTTTGGTGTGTGGGGTGTGGTGTGTGGGGTGTGGTGTGTGGTGTGTGGTGTGTGGGGTGTGGTGTGTGGTGTGTGGTGTGTGGTGTGTGGTGTGTGGGGTGTGGTGTGTGGTGTGTAGTGCGTGGCGTGTGGGGTGTGGGGTGTGGTGTGTAGTGTGTGGTGCGTGGCGTGTGGGGTGTGGTGCGTGGCGTGTGGGGTGTGGCGTGTGGGGTGTGGCGTGTGGCGCTAGTGGTTGTCCATGTACATCATGTCGGTGAGCAGCAGCACGGTGTGGGGCAGCGGCCGCGGCTGCGGGGACAGGATGGTCAGCGTGCCGCGCTCCATGTCCACCGCCGTGCTGACGAAACAACACATATGTTCAACATACATACACATAAGTCACACCTTTATTCCTTAGCCGTGACTCCAGCGCTCAAAGAAAACATGCAACATACCCCCGCGGGGCAGAGGGGAATGGTATAGAGTTTCCAAGAAGAGTTTTAAAATTGCGTACAGAAAACACCTACTTTCAGCACAAAAAGAGGCACCTTAACATTTACACCGATCATTTTGCATAACCAACAATACTACTAACACTTATCCAAAATTTTAATTTTCTAACACAAGTAAGAATTTACTTAGCCTTATTTTAATTAACGAAATTATATCTCTTTACTATGTAATTTGTTTAAATATTATATGTTTTTACTACCAATTTTATATATGTGCACTTATTTATTTATACATACACATACATACATAAATCACGCCTTTATCCCTTACGGGGTAGGCAGAGCGTTTAACGCCTCGTAAAAGGCGCTTTCACCACGTCTGACAAAAATTGAGAGCAATTTTTGATTGTAATATGTATTGCTATAGTGACAGGTTGTCAGCCCATCGCCTAAATTACAATACACTGTAACCCTCGAGTCCCTTTTGCTGACTTCAACAGCATGCCCGGGAGGAAGGGCAGCTGGAACATTCTATGTTTTTCTATCTCTCCCAGTCCAGCATGGAAGAATATAGAACATATGTTCATACATATACATAAGTCACGCCTAGTAGCACAGCGGTGACGGCGGCCAACCTCCCAGAGATCGGCCAACTGCGCAGAACTAGTTTTTAGTGCCCAAGTGTTTGCTCTACACACAGGTGCACTCTCTATTCCTTTAATCTCTTATTCTGATGGGGCAGATTGACTGACACGACCAGAGAGAAATCAGGCGCAGGACCGACTATTTACGTGTCCATCCGACGGCATGGATCATCTTACTTTTCGGACAATCAGGTGATCAGCCTGCAATGTCCTACCCACACTAGAAACAACAACACAAAGTCATTGTCCCCCGCCGGGAATCGAACCCGGGGCCTCCGGGTCGAGAGCCCATGGCTCAGACCGCTAGACCACGGAGGCAGTTAACCCTATATAACTATATAACAACCCTTATAACACGCACACAAACGCATGCCAAGTGCAACATGCCGTCTGTCGATGTGTGACCAAAATGACATTGTAGTTAGGAGTGTCCGAGCTGTGGTAATACTCATACATACATACATATAATCACGCCTTTATCCCTAAAGGGGTGCCTCGTCTGACAAACTTTTTAGGGTTGTTTATGATAGATTGGTAGGTATATTGCTGTAGTGACAGGTTGTCAGCCTGTCACCTAAATTGCAATATACAGAAACCCTCGGATCCCTTAGCTGGTTTTTACAGCATGCCCGGAAGGAAATGCAGCTGGCACATTCTATGTTTTTCTCTCGCTCCCAGTCCAGCATGGAAGTAATACTCACACGGTGACGTAGCCGGCCAGGTTGGAGAGCAGCACGGCGTCGTCGGGCCCGGCCGCGAACGACACGGCCAGCAGGCGGTGCGCGAGCGCGGGCGACAGCGCCACCTGCACCAGCTTGGTGAGCGCGTCCTCCGCGCGCATGCCCAGCGGCATGCACGAGTCCGGCAGCGAGGGCGCGCCCACCTGTTACCATACACACTTTATATACGTCGAAGTAGTATTTAAGTTTTTCCTTTATTCTCACTAGTTCGATTCATTAGTTCGATCGTCGAACTAGTGAGATTTTTTTTTCTCATTTGTTCGACCGTCGAACTAGTGAGAATATTTAAATGAGAATCTTCCCTTTATTCTCACTAGTTCGATTTCTCAGTTAAATATTAAAGACGCTTATTGGTCAAAGAACTAATAAAAATGACAAAATTACAATCATACATAGTTCTATTTGTAAACATAATATCTTTGAACAACTATAATAATATGTTTTATATCTTTGATCAAAAACGTACGCGTAGGTAAGTAGTAGAAAAAATATTTTTCTGTCTCACATATTTCAATAAGCTTAACAAAAAATGCTTATAATCAATGATTGTTGGTCTATAAGTATATAAGCATCTATGCATTTAAGGAAATGTACATTGAACGACTTCCGGGTGATATGACATCATTTGTATTAGTACATAATTACATACTATATATAACTTATAGACCAAGCATTTTTTTGTTAAGTTTATTGAAATATGCGAGACAGAAAAATATTTTTTCTACTACTTACCTACGAGTACGTTTTTGATCAAAGATATAAAACATATTATTATAGTTGTTCAAAGATATCATGTTTACAAATAGAACTATGTATGATTGTAATTTTAACATTTTTAATTAGGTCTTTGACCAATAAATCATTTATTATACATATATAAGCGTCTTTAATTTTTAACTGAGAAATCGAACTAGTGAGAATAAAGGGAAGACTCATTTAAATATTCTCACTAGTTCGACGGTCAAACAATTGAGAAAAAAAATTCTCACTAGTTCGACGATCGAACTAATGAATCGAACTAGTGACATTTTTTTTTCTCATTTGTTCGACCGTCGAACTAGTGAGAATATTTAAATGAGAATCTTTCCTTTATTCTCACTAGTTCGATTTCTCAGTTAAACATTAAAGACGCTTATTGGTCAAAGAACTAATAAAAATGACAAAATTACAATCATACATAGTTCTATTTGTAAACATAATATCTTTGAACAACTATAATAATATGTTTTATATCTTTGATCAAAAACGTACTCGTAGGTAAGTAGTAGAAAAAATATTTTTCTGTCTCGCATACTTCAATAAGCTTAACAAAACATACATATAATAACATATAATCACGCCTTTATCCCTAATGGGGTAGGCAGAGCGTAAACGACCAAAACAAAGGTCGTTCCGCCACGTCTGACAAAGTTTTGAGGGTTATTTAAGATATATTCGTAGGTATATTGTTGTAATGACAGGTTGTCAGCCCATCGCCTAAATAGCAATACACTGAATCCCTCGGATCCCTTAGCTGGTTTTTACAGCATACCCGGGAGGAAATGCAGCTGGCACATTCTATGTTTTTCTCTCGCTCCCAGGCCAGCATGGAAGCTTAACAAAAAAATGCTTATAATCAATGATTGTTGGTCTATAAGTATATAAGCATCTATGCATTTAAGGAAATGTACATTGAACGACTTCCGGGTGATATGACATCATTTGTATTAGTACATAATTACATACTTAGATAACTTATAGACCAAGCATTTTTTTGTTAAGCTTATTGAAATATGCGAGACAGAAAAATATTTTTTCTACTACTTACCTACGAGTACGTTTTTGATCAAAGATATAAAACATATTATTATAGTTGTTCAAAGATATTATGTTTACAAATAGAACTATGTATGATTGTAATTTTAACATTTTTAATTAGGTCTTTGACCAACAAATCATTTATTATAAATATATAAGCGTCTTTAATTTTTAACTGAGAAATCGAACTAGTGAGAATAAAGGGAAGACTCATTTAAATATTCTCACTAGTTCGACGGTCGAACAATTGAGAAAAAAAATTCTCACTAAAAATTCGACGATCGAACTAATGAATCGAACTAGTGAGAATAAAGAAAGTTTTTAATATGTATGTTAGTCTGTAAGGTATACATTCTATGGGGCTCTGTTTATATTATTTAACATCTACTAATGTAAATATTGCCGGACATAAAATGATTTATTATTATTATAATTACACAAAAAAAGGATAAATATAAAACAATAACTGCCTCCGTGGTCTTGTGGCTAGTGCAATGGACTCCCGATGCGGAGGTCCTGGGTTCGATTCCCAGGGGGGGAAACACAAAATATATAATTACTATTGCAGGCTGAATTACCTGATTGTCCGAAAAGAAAAAGATTTCGTGCCTCGGAGGGCACGTTAAGCCGTCGGTCCCGATCGCCCAATGAACCAATGAACCCTGGTGTCAGAGTTTCTAAACCGCCTAGTATCACAACTATCAGGCCTCTGACATGGTTTTGAGTAACGGCCACTATCAAAGACAGCACCGGGACCGACGGCTTAACGTGCCCTCCGAAGCACGAAATCATTTTTTTTTCTTTTCGGACAATCAGGTGATTCAGCCTGCAATATCCTAACCAAACTGGGAAAAAAATTCACAAAGTGATAAATTTACAAATATCAACTTTGTGTTTCCCCCATGGGAATCAAACCATGGACCTCCGGATCGGGAGTCCATGGCACTAGCCACTAGAGCACGCTTGGCAGGCGGGTTGGTGAGCGCAGGAGAAGTTTTCCATTCACAGGGAACGCTGCTGCCCATTCCCTGGATTTATCCTTTAGTCGCCTTTTACGACACCCACGGGAAGTTATGGGGTGATGCTATTCTAACCCGGCACCATACGGGGAATATTTGCACACCAAATATTACCAAATATTTACACTAGTAAGAGAAACAAAAGGGAAAGCCCGATGGTGTAGTGGATAGGGCCGCTGCCTCCTGAGCGGGAGGTCGTGGTTCGAATCCCACCACGTACCAATGTGTTTTTCGGTTTTCAAATTTCATATATACGTTTATTCGGCGCTTTTTCCGTGCTTCGGAAGGCACGTTAAGCCGTTTGTCCCGTTTAATACCGTAGATAGTAGTCGTTAAGCCATATCAGAGGCCAGTGCTAAGCATTAGCGGTTTAAAACTGACCTAATCTAGGATTGGCTCTGGTTTCCCTTCTGGGTTGTCGCTCTGCGTAAAAACCAGTACCCCCAGATTAGGTAACCAACCCCGAGCGATAGGGAGATGATGAGAGGATTAAGTGTCCCACCTTGTACACCTTGAGGTCGGTGAACTTGACGTCGAAGGAGTGCGGGTAGTAATCCCCTAGATTAGGTAGCCGACCCCGAGCGATACGGGACGAGGCTAGGCAGAAGATGAGAGGATCAAAAGTGTAGAGTCCCACCTTGTACACCTTGAGGTCGGTGAACTTGACGTCGAAGGAGTGCGGGTAGTAATCCCCTAGATTAGCTAGCCGACCCCGAGCGATACGGGACGAGGCTAGGGAGAAGATGAGAGGATCAAAAGTGTAGAGTCCCACCTTGTACACCTTGAGGTCGGTGAACTTGACGTCGAAGGAGTGCGGGTAGTAATCCCCTAGATTAGCTAGCCGACCCCGAGCGATACGGGACGAGGCTAGGCAGAAGATGAGAGGATCAAAAGTGTAGAGTCCTACCTTGTACACCTTGAGGTCGGTGAACTTGACGTCGAAGGAGTGCGGGTAGTAATCCCCTAGATTAGCTAGCCGACCCCGAGCGATACGGGACAAGGCTAGGCAGAAGATGAGAGGATCAAAAGTGTAGAGTCCCACCTTGTACACCTTGAGGTCGGTGAACTTGACGTCGAAGGAGTGCGGGTAGTAATCCCCTAGATTAGCTAGCCGACCCCGAGCGATACGGGACAAGGTTAGGCAGAAGATGAGAGAATCAAAAGTGTAGAGTCCCACCTTGTACACCTTGAGGTCGGTGAACTTGACGTCGAAGGAGTGCGGGTAGTACGGCGTGCGCTTGCCGTAGAAGTACTCGCGCACGCGCGCGTCGCGCTGCTCCGAGCGCTGCGACGACGAACGCTCCACCACCTGCATACATACATATAATCACGCCTTTAACCCTAGGCATGCTGGACTGGGAGAGATAGAAAAACATAGAATGTTCCAGCTGCCCTTCCTCCCGGGCATGCTGTTGAAGTCAGCAAAAGGGACTCGAGGGTTACAGTGTATTGTACTTTAGGCGATGGGCTGACAACCTGTCACTAAAGCAATACATATTACACTCTAAAATTGCCCTAATTTTTTGTCTGACGTGGCGAAAGCGCCTTTTACGCTCTGCCCACCCCATACATACATACATAAAATCACGCCTTTATCCCTTACGGGATAGGCAGAGCGTCAAACTCCTCGTAAAAGGCGCTTTCGCCACGTCTGACAAAAATTGAGCGCAATTTTAGATTGTAATGTGTATTGCTAGAGCGTATACGACCTAATCAAAGGTCGTTCCGCCACGTCTGACAAAGTTTCGAGGGTTATTTAAGCTGGATTTGTAGGTATATTGCTGTAGTGACAGGTTGTTGCATGCCCGAGAGGAAATGCAGCTGGCACATTCTGTGTTTTTCTCTCGCTCCCGGTCCAGCATGGAAGTAAATATTATACATACATATAATCACGCCTTTAACCCTAGTGGGGTAGGCAGAGCGTAAACGACAAAGGTCGTTCCGCCACGTCTGACATAGTTTTGAGGATTATTTAAGATAGATTTGTAGGTATATTGCTTTAGTGTCAGGTTGTCAGGCCATCGCCTAGATTACAATATACAGAAACCCTCGGATCCCTTATCTGGTTTTTCAACATGCCAGAGAGGAAATGCAGCTGGCACATTCTGTGTTTTTCTCTCGCTTCCGGTCCAGCATGGAAGTAAATATTATACATACATATAATCACGCCTTAATCCCTGATGGGGTAAGCAGAGCGTAAACTACCTAAATAAAGTTCGATCCGCCACGTCTGACAAAGTTTCGAGGGTTATTTAAGATAGATTTGTAGGTATATTGCTGCAATGACAGTTTGTGAGCCCATCGCCTAAATTACAGTATAAAGAAGCCCTCGGATCCCTTAGCTGGTTTTTACAGCATGCCTGAGAGGAAATGCAGCTGTCACATTCTTTGTTTTTCTCTCGCTCCCGGTCCAGCATGGAAGTAAATATTATTATTATTATTATTTTAAACAGGCAGGCAGTTGTTATCAACTGATAAGGCCTGTATCCAGTTGACCACTTTATGATTAGAAAGTTTGTTTAAATTTGTCAAATCTGTTCTTGAACTGGTTAACATTAACCGCAGAAACCACTTCTTCTGGCAGCTGGTTCCAATGTCTCACAACTCTGTTTGATAAAAAATGCCTGTGCGGGTTATATTATTATGTAACAAATAAAATAATAAAATAAATTGTTTACTTACCCCTCCACTTTTAGGCAGGTAGACAACTTTGACGAACTTTGGCATGTCTCGTTTCAATTCATTGTATAACCTTTCATTATCCAGAACTAATATTACGTCTACCTGAAAAAAATAAAGTTACAATAGAATAATCTCAAAAAGAATTTAGCCAAATATATTTAGCATATTATTAAGTAATTGTGTTGGTTTTTATTTTAGTGATAAATAAATTGTTATTAATATTTATAATTGTGCACGTCGTATCTGCCTCTCAGAATGCTATTTCTCTAGCCTAGGTCTGCTGGAAGAGATTTCTTTTTAGAAATAAGCTGTGGCTGTTGTCTTTGTTTTCTATATATACTAGCGACCCGCCCCGGCTTCGCACGGAAATTAGCAGTGTTTCTCCATAATATTATGCAATTATTATATATAAACCTTCCTCTTGAATCACTATCTATTAAAAGAAACCGCATCAAAATCCGTTGCGTAGTTTTAAAGATTTATGCATACATAGGGAAAGCGACTTTGTTTTATACCGTGTAGTGATTTATAATTGTGCACATCGGATCTGCCTCTCAGAAAGCTATTTCACTAGCCTAGGTCTGCTGGAAGAGATTTCTTTTTAGAAATAAGCTGTGCCTGTTGTGTCTTTGTTTAATATGTATATGTCCTTTATATTTTATTGTGTACTAGCGACCCGCCCCGGCTTCGCAGAGAAATTAGCAGTGTTTCTCCATAATATTATGCAAGTATTATACATATAAACCTTCCTCTTGAATCACTCTATCTATTAAAAGAAACCGCATCAAAATCCGTTGCGTAGTTTTAAAGATCTAAGCATACATAGGGACAGAGAAAGCGACTTTGTTATATACTATGTTGTGATGAGTGGAGTGTAGGTAAGGTGTCGTTACCACAGTTCAATCATAAGTATTTTTGGGAGGTCCACCACGATTTGAACTAAATCTATCAAGAAAGGGACATTTTCCATTCAGCGAAATTAGTAAGTGAATTGGTTTTTATTGTGTCCTGTAAAAAAAGGTAATAATGACCCTCAATTGTATACTCACTTCAAAAGCTTGTGCGGCGTGTGTGAGCACCTTGTAGCCCGCGCCTTTGATCCAGCCGCACGTGTTGATGATCACGCCCGACGTCGACGCTGCGCACAACCACCACATAAACATACATACATACATAGAATATGTCCATCTATATCCTCTTTCAAACAGAGAGTGAAAGAGCACTTCCTATCGCAACGAAATTAGTATTTATGTGTGTAGGTATATGTATTATTATATATTATAGATATTTATTTAAGTAATATATCTGTATGTTTATGTAGGTTCTAGGTTATATATATATGTAGAAGTCTATTGCGTCTTGTCCCCGTATATATTGTTATCTCATATTCAGTTTTACAGGTTGGCTGGAAGAGATCTCTTTACCTTTATGAACTAAATTTAAGATTGTTTATTTATAGTAAAAAATTTTGTACACAATAAAGAATATATATAATCACGCCTTCATCCCTGATGGTAGGCAGAGCGTAAACGACCTAATCAAAGGCCTTTCATGTCTGACAAATAACCTTAAGATAGATTTGTACATTGCTGTAGTGACAGGCTGTCAGCCTAACGCCTAAATTGCATTATACCGAAACCCTCGAATCCCTTACCTGAAATTTACAGCATATAAACATAGTAAAATAAATAAATCTATACATGTAATAAATCTGCTCGCTTTGCTTATAATATACCTCGACTATTAACGTGATATCTCGCGTTCCCTATGCTCGCTTTGTTTGCAATATACGAGGGGTGGCTGATAAGTAATCTACCTAACTATGAAAGAAAAGACTTTGATGGCTAGTTTATTTTTTATTTTTCTATATAGTCTCCTGCAACTGAAAAAAAACACTTATGACATTTTCAAATATGTGACATCATGCCGTTATAATAGTATTTTTTATTTTGCTCGTCAAAATGGTCAGTCACAGCCTCTTTCATTTCTTCGTCCGTCGAAAATCTGCGACCCCTCAATTTTTTCTTTAAATCTTTGAATAAGAATTAGTCACAGGGAGCCAGATCTGGACTATAAGTAAGTAAGTAAGTAAGTAAAAACACTTTATTGTACACAAAAAACAAGAAATACAAAAATAAACTTAAATTAATGTGCACAAAGGCGGTCTTATCGCTGGAAGCGATCTCTTCCAGACAACCTTTGGGTAGAGGAGAATGTAAAGAGAAGAGAGTAGTGCTGAAATATAGGAAATATTTAAATACAACAAAAATAGAGTAGTGAAAATAAGAATAACTAAAAACTAAAATAAATATATGCTTATCTTTAGAGGTATATGCGTTATAAGGTGGATGGTTAATTTCTGTGAAGCCGTTTTTGCTCAGGGCTGACCTCGCCGTTAAGGCTGTGTGTACAGGAGCATTGTCTTGTAAAATCAGAACACCTTTGCTGAGTTTGCCTCTCCGCTTTTCTTTTATTTGTCCACGAAGCTGGTCAAGCAAGTTTGCATAATATTCAGCATTCATTGTTGTATTTTTAGGCAAATAATCTATCATCAAAATCCCTTCGACATCCCAAAATACGGTGGCCATTAGTTTTCCAGCCGACGGCCGAACCTTGAACTTCCTTGGCGGCTTTTCTCCTTTAAATTTCCATTGCATTGACTCTTGTTTGCTTTCCGGATCCCACTGTCGAATCCAAGTTTCATCACAGGTCACAATTCGAGAGATAGTCTCTTCTTCTTTACCTTTGACCAGGTCTAGAAATGCCTGACAACATTCTACTCGCCTTTGTTTGTCAAAGGGGGTCAACATTCTAGGGACCCAACGCACGCTCACCTTGGACATGCCCAAATGTTCGTGAATAATTTCATGAACTCGTTCCTTGCTAATGCCCACATCTCTGGCTATCTCCCACTGCTTCATTCGCCGATCTGCAAGAATCAGGTTCTTCACCTTTTCAACATTATCTGCGGTAACAGCAGAAATTGGCCTTCCACTACGTGTGTCGTCTTCCAGGCTCTCACGGCCATGTTTAAATTGCTTCGACCAAAACTTTATGACGAATTCAGAAGGACTTGAATCACCAAACACCTTTAACATGCGCTCTCTGATCTGCGTAGGCGCATTTCCTTCTTTACTTAGGAATTTAATCACTGCTCGATGCTCAAATTTCATCATTTTGCAATTTTCTTTCGACATGGTGAAATCAAAGCCGCGCCAAAAAAACAAAAGCAAGCGAAAAAAAATAAGCGCCATAATTTTGAAAAAGGAATAAATATAGAATATGATTTTGCAATGGCCAGTTCGATTTTCAAAACTTTCTTTAACAAAGTAGATTTTATATCAGCCGCCCCTCGTACCTCGACTATTAACGTGATATCTCGAGTTCCCTATGCTCGCTTTGCTTGCGATATACCTCGACTATAAACGTGATATCTCGCGTTCCCTATGCTCGCTTTGCTTGCGATATACCTCGACTATTAACGTGATATCTCGCGTTCCCTATGCTCGCTTTGCTTGCGACATACCTCGACTATTAACGTGATATCTCGCGTTTCTTATACTCGCTTTGCTTGCGATATACCCCTACCTTCAACTTGTTTGCATGCGTTCCCTATGCTCGCTTTGCTTGCGATGTACCTCGACTATTAACGTGATATCTCGCGTTCCCTATGCTCGCTTTGCTTGCGATATACCTCGACTATTAACGTGATATCTCGCGTCCCCTATGCTCGCTTTGCTAGCAATATACCTCGACTATTAACGTGATATCTCGCGTTCCCTATGCTCGCTTTGCTTGTGATATACCTCGACTATTAACGTGATATCTCGCGTTCCCTATGCTCGCTTTGCTTGCAATATACCTCGACTATTAACGTGATATCCCGCGTTCCCTATGCTCGCTTTGCTCGCGAAATACCCCTGCGTTTAACTTGTTTACATGCGTTCCCTATGCTCGCTTTGCTTGCATTATACCTCGACTATTGGCGGCTTGAAAACTCTGACCTAATCTAGGATTGGGTCTGGTTTCCCTTCTGGGTTTCGGAGGTCAGATGGCAGTCGCTCTGTGTAAAAACCAGTACCCTCGTTCAATCCCCTAGATTAGGTAGCCGACCCCGTGACATACGGGATAAGGCTAGGGAGATGATGATGTATGTATGTATAGCATGGGAACTTTATGAAGCTAAATCAATTTCCAGCATACCTTTCTTGTTGTTCTCACACCGCTCAGCGATGACCTCTGCGAGGCGCGTGACGATGGTGCTGTACAGCTCGAGGTTGTCGGAGGGGGCCTTGTGCCCGAAGTGGTATACCAGCGGCGCCTGCTGGCTGAAGCCTTCCTCGATAGAGGCCGGACGCTCCACTAGCAACGCTCCTGAATGTAGAATAGAATAGAAAACCGTTTATTAAGGGTTCAGCACGATACAACAACATGAAAACTAAAAAAAAAAGACAACAACTATAAATATTAGTATATAATATATAAAGTAATCTTAGATGTTAAGAATAGTCTGTATACTTTTGTATCCTTAATTTAATATTTAAGCTACATGGAAGAATGAGATCACCTGGCACAGGTATCTTGTATACTTAAAAGGTGGTCTCAAACACATTACGGAATTGTACAAATTTCTATTATTATTTAGAATGTACGCTCTGCCTACCCCACTGGGGATAGGGGCGTGATTATATGTATGTGAATGTACTACTTATGAAACTGCAAAAAAATATTTTTGTAGTACTGTGAAGGAACAGTGAAGGCAAGAGGTGATGTTGTTGTTGAAGTCACGAATACGTATTTGAAGTCACGTCTGTATCTCTTAATGGGTAGGCAGATCTTTAACCTTATAGAAGGGCGTTTCTATTTTGCGTTTATATTTAGTTTTGATCTTTATACATACATACATAAACCACGCCTTTAACCCTTACGGGTTAGGCGTAAAACGCCTTTAACGACACCCACGGGAAGTTATGGGGTGATGCTTTTCTAACCCGGCACCACACGGGGACATATATATTACATACTTACATACATATAATCACGCCTTTATCCCTAATGGGGTAGCCAGAGCGTAAACAACCTAAACAAAGGTCGTTCCGCCACGTTTGACAAAGTTTTGAGGGTTATTAAGATAGATTTGTAGCCCATTGCCTAAATTACAATACTTCTTCTTCTGTCGAGTGGGTCCAATACTGAAACCATCTGATCCCTTAGCTGGTTTTAACAGCATGCTCGGGAGGAAATGCAGCTGGGACATTCTATGTTTTTTTCTCACTCCCAGTCCAGCATGGAAGTAAAATTAAACAACGGTGAAAATAAAAACTATCTTTTTGCGTTCGGAAAATGCGTATCGTCTGCGCGTTTGTCGCTTGTAATCTGCTAAACACGTTGGAAACGCGCAGACGACGCGCGTACTTAAAACGCACGCACGAAAAACGTGGTGTGAAAAGGCTCTTAGGATTGCATAAAAAAATAATCAAAAATATCCTATATAGAAACTGATGAGTTTAGTGTAAATTAAATTTTTTATAGGAAAGTACTATATTTTCGAAAATAATATTTTTCATGATGTTATTGATCCTTTGTTGACACTAAAAGACTCTTGTATATTTTGAAAATTGTAGAATAGAAACCTAAGTAAAAATTATCTAACTATGATCTGATGAAATACTTTTACTATCTGATTAGATAATTCATATTTGCTAATTATCAGAAATAGATAGAGCATGTATGATCAGCTGTTGTGTTTCTGTCTCTATTTAATTCTTAGAAATAAGATGAAACTAAAATTATTTAAGTTGTATCTTCAACAAATCGGCACCTGTGTAGCGCACATAGATGGCGCCACATCAAGATACAACAGTCCTGAAACGCGGTATCGAAGTTTGCTCGGCAATCTGCATATATACAACTTCCGAACTAATCCAGTCGGACTTAAGGGTGTAGATTGCGTGTAGCAATTCCCCGCCTTAGCCCGCTAACGCATTATATAGATAAATAGATAGATAGATAGATAAAAGGTTTATTGCAAAAAATCATCAATCATCACACACGTAACAAAAAACAAGTAAGATACATAAACATGAAAAACTTAAACTAACACACACTTTATAAATTCTGTTACATGTGTACTGAAGCTATGCAGAGGGTCAGAGCTCAGTGTATTATTGCCCATAGAGAGCAACACTGATTTTCAGCTCTCACCCACACTTATATACACTTTGTAGTATGATGCAAACAGGTACATTAAAAAAAAAAAAAAAAAAACCAGTCGGACTCCAGTCCCCTGGTCACAACACCCGACCAGGTGGGGTAATTACCCTTTTCCCATCCGTCATCACTCGGCCAACTGGCCTTTCAAGGGAACGCTCCTAAACCTGTATATGGTTAATCCAACCAGTGCTGCCAAGTATGGCGATTCATCGCCATTTAGGCTTTCTCGGAGGGTGCTGTGGCGACCAAAAATTGCGATTTCCGAGAATCGAATTTAGGCTATCTCGAAAAAACAATTGGCTGATGTTGGGCTACTTCAAATCTTTCCGGTTGGTTTGGACTGAATATCGGATTGTACTGATCTACAAAATGCCAGAACTTCAAAAAGAACTTTTCCCAAAATGACTGATTTTCTATAGGTCTCTATTATTAAATGTCGGAAATCCATAAAGCCTGACACAAAAGGTACATTCAAATACAAAATCTATAAAGTATGAAAATTCCGCGCTCCCCCGTAATATTGTTTTTTTTTTTTTTTGAATACTTCTCACTTCAATAGATACCAGGCCACTCAGAAAGTATTGCGATAAATAGTTTTTATATATGGCAGACTGGCCGGTTAGAATCTTTTTTGAAAATATGATTACTTGTAAGTAAAAATATGTGTGTTCCATTTCCAAAATTTCCCTCCACATTTTTTGCGACCCAATTCAAAGTATCGTGTCTTACTGAAAAATGGATCTGCGCCGGGAACATTTTAGAGCTATGATTTTTTACGATTTCAAGTGTCGCCTGAAACCGGATGAATCGTTCGATAGACTTCAAATGGCATTTATGGATGAAAGCCCCTCCAAGGCAACCGTGTATCGTTGGTATAACGAATTTAGGCGCGGTCGACCAACCTTGGGGGATGAAGAAAGAAGCGGTCGCCCTTTGACGGCTATTACGGAAGAAAACGTGCTGGCAGTGAAAAATTTAATCCAAGATAATAGGCGAATTACATATCAGGAGATTCAGCACATATTAAAGATTGGATCGGGAAGCGTTCACGAGATTCTACATGGGCATCTTCGCGTGAGGAGGATAGTATCGCGCTGGGTGCCGCACTACCTCACCGACGCTCAGAAGCAGGCCCGGGTGGAATGGTGCCGTGATATGCTGAACAAATTTGAAGCAGGCTCGTCTCGGCGTGTTTACGACATCGTAACAGGTGATGAGTCCTGGATTTATCAATACGATCCAGAAACCAAGCGCCAGTCGACAGTTTGGGTGTTTCAAAATGAACCAACGCCTACCAAAGTGAAGCGATCTCGAAGCGGGGGGAAGATTTTGATCGCCAGCTTTTTTAATTTGACTGGCCACTTGGCCTCAATTCCCTTACGAGATCAAAGAAACATTAACGCCGAATGGTATACTACCAAATGTTTACCAGAAGTTTTTTCTGTTGTGAGCAATAAGCGACCAAACACAGGGCTCCGCGGACTACTGCTCCACCACGACAATGCGCCTGCACACACCGCGCTCAAAACGAGGGACTTCCTGGACAGCACACCAGTCAAACTCCTGGGTCACCCTCCTTACAGCCCTGATCTAGCACCGTGTGACTTCTTTTTATTTCCAAAAATAAAAAATCAGCTCAAGGGGATACAATTTTCGTCGCCGGAAGATGCGCTGGCTGCGTTCGAGCAGGCTGTAAACGAGGTGTCTACGGCGGACTGGAAAAAGTGTTTTGAAAACTGGTTCAGACGCATGAATCTTTGTATAGAGGCTGGTGGAGAGTACTTTGAAAAGATTTAATAAAAATATATGTACCTGTAGAACAATTTTTTTTAGTGTCGCAAAACTTTCTGAGTGTCCCACGTACATTACATATACATACTCCTTAGTGTACGATGGAATGGGTTCTTTTTTTATTGGCCACTTGTGATAATGACACTTTAAAAACAATACACTGTCCTCACCTTGTCATTTCAGTATCGATTGGAATTGACTGCGTAATATATAATAATTTTATTCTGTTTTGCATCAAAATGGATAATAATACTTTAAGTTTTATAAACAATCAAAAAGGGAAACCTACTTTGGTGCACGCTGGGCACAGGTACAACTTTTCTAACAACAATAAATCTGGAACTAGTATGTGGAGGTGCATCAATCGAAGTGAGTGCTCAGCATCGGTCACGTTGAATGCTGAAAAGATTTCTATAATAAGAAAAAGTAAGCACGCGTGTCGGTCCCATTTTAACCAAAACCAAGTGGACATATTTGTTGATGCCTGTAAAAAGGCAGTATCTACAAATATGGCACCGATTAAAAAAGTTTTTGAAAAATGTCTGACTAACTTTCAAGGTTCAGGACAAACAATAATGCCCTCATTTGAGGAAAAAAAAAGTTCCCTTTATAGAAAAAGACATAAAATCTTAAACCAAAGTAAAACAGAATTTAATCGATTGGCTGATGTGAAAATTCCTGAACTGATATCTGACAATTTCCTTGTCATCGAAGATGGTGTGGAAGAGAAGATCCTAGTTTTTTCGACTAAAGTTGCCAGAAAATTACTCAGAAATGAAAAAGAAAGCAAAATGAAGTATGGCGATGGGACTTTTGAAAGGACTCCCCACCCGTTTTATCAGATCTTCACTATTCACTCCGACATTAGCAGAAATAATGACACAACGAATGTAGTACCTATTGTGTTTGTACTTTTACCCAACAAGACTCAGGAGACGTACACCAGGATGTTCAATTTGTTAAAGGACAGATTGGGTTTGAGAATTGAGTTCTTTAAGTGTGACTTCGAAATCGGTATAATCAATGCTGTAAACGAGGTTTTTCCGTCTGCTGTGATTAGTGGCTGTTACTATCATTTCAACAGAGCAGTGTGGAAACAAGCCAAAAAATTAAAGGCAATAACCACTAAGGAAAACAGAGAATTAGTTAGAATGTGTGCGAATTTTCCTGTATTGCCCAAAGAAAAAATTCAGAGTGCATGGGTATCTTTGCAAGCTCTTTTCCCCCGATCTCCAGAAATGATAAAATTTCAAGAGTACTTTTCTAAACAGTGGATGACTTTGTGCGTGTCTTTTATTGGATGCGGAAATGACAAGCATCGTACAAATAATGCCGCCGAGGGCTGGCATAGGAGATTGAACTCACGTATGCCGCACAAACCAACGCTGATGAGATTTTTGTACAAACTAAAAAGAGAGGCGAAATATCAAGACACCAGAATTAAAAATTCATTTTTTAGTGGTGCAATTAGACGACGGTGTGACATTTTATTCGACAAGAGCTATAAAAAACAATTCAATGAGTTGCAATCCGGCGAAATAACTGAAATCCAATTTTTAAAAAATATAATCACTATTAAAAAGCGTTTACGCTAATCGCCTGATATTTAGGTAGCGCCGCTTCTTTCCCACCGTCCACCTCCCGAGACCACCTGGGTAACCTAGAAGCGGGGAAGAATGTGTTTTTTTTTCTTTTAGAATGAAGTGAGTTAAGTTTAATTTAAGGATAAGATAGATATTTTTTTGTTGCCAATAAAAATTCCCTTCAAGTATAGAATGTGATTTTTATTTTAAAAATTAATGAGTGACTGTACATCTATTTGACAGTTTCATTTCCGACATTTAATAATAGAGACCTATAGAAAATCAGTCATTTTGGGAAAAGTTATTTTTGAAGTTCTGGCATTTTGTAGATCAGTACAATCCGATATTCAGTCCAAACCAACCGGAAAGCTTCAAATATAAATTTTCTACTTCATATAGGGTTTCTTTTTGTTATATAGGGTAAGAATACGAACAAAATTCGCCTAAACACAATAATCGTTCGAAATTTCTACCGTATCCACTCCACTTTGACTTCAGATTTTGAGATCGAACCAAATTATTTAAATAACATCCCCACTAAATAGAGCGTCAAGGGATAGGTCTCAAGCATTTAAAATAGTAGCTATTTAGACAATTCGTAAAATATTTAGGCGATTTTCGGCTACTTCACCTTGGACTACTTTTAGGCGACTTGAAATTGACTTTTACAATTACTAAAAATAAAAACAGCTCCATCATCTGCATTGGTGAGATAGCAGACAAATGGTTTTTCAAAAAAATTGTCTGCTAATGTTAGAAAACTAGTATTTTTTAAGGTTTCTGAACTTAATGCAGATTTGACAAATTCAAACAAACTGGGAAATCACAAAGTAGACAACTGGATACAGGCCTTGTAAATTGATAGAACTGCCTTTCTGTTTTAATAATAATAGATAAGATGCCATGAGATGGGACATTAACGGCTAGACAAGACAAGATAAGAATTGTCTGGAAATTTCGTTCTCTTGCTTAGTATAAATTCTATGCACTCCTCTACAGAGATACAAAAATGTATACAGGAAAAATAATAATAATAGTCCTCCCACCAATTTCCGGTGATGGCAGCCAATCTCTCAGAGATAGGCCAACTGCGTAGAACCAGATTTTAGTGCTCAAGTGTTTGCGCATCACATATGTGCACTCTGTATTTCTTCAATCTCTTATTCTGATAGGACAGATTGACTGACTCAACTAGAGAGAAATCAGGTGCAGGATCGACTATTTACATGCCCATCCAACAGCATGGATCTTCTTACTTTACAGACAATTGTGTGATCAGCCTGCAATGTCCTAACCAAACTAGAAACAACAACACAAAGCCAACCCCCACTGGGAATTGAACTTGGGATCTCCGGGTCGACAGCCCAAAAAAATAATAATAATAACTAACCGATAGTCCCTGGCACACTGATGCCCCCCTGACCGACATCCAGATCTACATAGATAGGTCTCCTGGCCATCCTCACAGCGTAGTTGAGCAGTATCCTGGTGAGGGTGGACTTGCCAACGTCGCCCGGCCCTACCACCATGGCCACGGGCCCTCGAGTCCCTTCCTGCTCGGCTGCCACACGCTGCTGCTCCAAAGCAGCATGGACGTTTAAGTAAATCACCTGAAACATACATAGTCACATTTTTGACCATTACAGGGTAGGCAGCAAAACCTCTAGCAAAAGGTGCTACAACTGTCAAAATATTAAGGGCAATTTTAAATTGAAATAAGTATCGATGTAGTGACAGGTTGTCAGCCCTTCACATAAATTACAATACACTTTAACCCTTTAACCTTAAATCCTTTGCTGATTTCTACAGCATGCTCTTGAAGAGAAGCAGCTGGCAAAATTATGTTTTTCGATTTCTCCTAGTCCATCTTGGAAAATATATATTATATTAGCTATTCAAGGCTTTCATAAATGTAAAGTTGACTTACCATTGGAGTCTCCTTAGCGACATAGCTGACCTCAGTTTTGCCCCTCAGTTCAACTGTACACCCGTGCCAAGTGAAAACCGCCACTTTGGCACCAGTGTGGAATTCATACGGCTTTCCT
This sequence comes from Scrobipalpa costella, assembly GCA_949820665.1. Lineage (NCBI taxonomy): Eukaryota > Metazoa > Arthropoda > Insecta > Lepidoptera > Gelechiidae > Scrobipalpa > Scrobipalpa costella. Next base: position 16,227,473 of record OX463314.1, read on the forward strand.
TTCACCAATTCTGTACCAAATAATTCTGCATACCCACTCTTAACCTTAAAATTTAAAACATTAATATTTCATAGATATCAGATACCGTTAAAATTGCATACACCACAAGGCACCTTAGTATGTCAATATGATGATGATTTCATAGATATCAGATACCGTTAAAATTGCATACACCACAAGGCACCTTAGTATGTCAATACCATCTTATTTACCTCTAAAACCACTTTTTCGTTCTTGGATTCGACCTCAAATCGCAGTTCTGAATCAGGATCAAGTTTGAACTCTTGCAATTGAACTTCAGTCATTTTCAACACCTAAGAAATGAAACTGCCGACTCGAGAAATTACTCTACTTATAAAACAAGCTTAAATTCCGTGAAATATTCGGCAATTCGATATTAAAATTACTAAATTCGCCTATTCTTTAGAAATAACAACAAGACAAGAATGTTTTCTTTTTCAAAGTTCTCCCATGATGGGCAGGCAAAGAGCGTGAGCCTATGCAGCCAAGTCTTCAGTATATTCATTTATGTAGTAAGTAACATTAACCTAATCCAACCTACGCTAACCTTATAAGTCATTAGTATGAGCCGGTAATTCACATTCCAATGCTCAATTCTTCCATGCTGGACTGGGAGAGATAGAAAAACATAGAATGTTCCAGCTGCCCTTCCTCCCGGGCATGCTGTTGAAGTCAGCAAAAGGGACTCGAGGGTTACAGTGTATTGTAATTTAGGCGATGGGCTGACAACCTGTCACTATAGCAATACATATTACAATCTAAAATTGCCCTCAATTTTTGTCAGACATCCAAGAATCTGTCCTATACCGAACAAATGGCGAAAGCCGCTTTTTACGAGGCGTTAAACGCTCTGCCTACCCCGTAAGGGATAGAGGCGTGATTTATGTATGTATGTATGTATGTATGCTCAACAGACGCGGGAATATCAATCCGAATCATACGGTAGCGCCTTCTTTTGATTCTTACTCCCGCACTATTGTTCCTCGTTAGCAGATTATTATGTTAAATCCACCATATTAATACAATTAATATTGCAAAGAACTAATTTTAGACGAGCGAGAAACTAATTTTCAAACCTCAACCTAAACGAACCTAATCTAGAACTCATTAAAATGCGAGTGTGACTCCCACATTCCAATGGTCTGTGAAGATTTAGATGCGAGTCGAACCGTATAGGATATCTGTACTTTATTTTTCACCTCCACTACATTGGTAGTGGAAGGTTTTTTTGACAACTGTCATCAGAAATGTAGACCTCGTCAACGTGTAATGAACACATTGCGTCAACTCAACACCTATCTTTTGTCCCTACCCACGGTCCCACACCCACCAGTCTAGGATCGACAGTTTCTGAGATACGGCCGTTTCAAATTTGACAGCTGTGAGCTGACATCCGAAATGTAGATCTGATTTATCAACTGCTAGATGATGTGAACAGTGAAGCCATTGGAAAAAAAAAACTGCTAGATGAGCCGTTTTGCAAAAAAGATATCTTAATTTTAAGTCACAATTTAAGAGGGTACGTGATCAATTTATGTTTATGATGGTATGCTATTAAAATAAAGTTTAATTACATTAACATTCATTTATTGATTCGTATTTGAATTGTTTTTGTTCGATTTTATTCAATGAGCCCAGCCCAACACTGACACCAGGGTTCATCTGGTCATTCGACTCGAGAATCCACTCGCTAAGAAGAAGCATGAGCCCATTAGCCGTAGAAATATTGTACACCTTCACATGCAATTCAATTGAGGTGGACCACGGGTAAAAAACGGTTTTTTTACAGCTCCATATTCCCCACTTCTTTTATTTGTATTCATTATTATAAATTATATAACATAGTTTGCTGCATGATAGCTGTGTGGATCTAATCTTAACATACCTATTGTTATATTGTTCTTCTTTGGTTATTAACTGTTGTGTTCGTCTTATCAATAAAATAAAAAATAAAATAAAAATTTACAGGGTATTTTTAATAAAAATACCCGTGGTATACCGAGGTGGATCACGGGTAACGAGGGCTCGGTGGTACTAGTAGTTATACGGGTTCTTAAAACCTTTGTTCCCAGCAAGGGTTCCTTTTCTCTCTTTTGGCCGCCTTTCATGTCTGGTCATCTGGTGGTGCAGCTGGTAGTGTGGTCAACAAACAGGGCATGTTTAGGGTCCACTTTGGCCGGAATTTTAAATTTTGAGCAATGGTGCCAAAAATTAATTTGGGCGATGTTCAGAATCGGATTCAACAGGCTTTTGTACAAAGGAGAAAACATGTTGCCTAAATGGCTCAAAATCTGCTGTTTAGTTTGGACCAACTCCCTGACTAACACAAAAAATTAAAACATCCTTCTCGAAAAAACTACACAGAAAATGGCCCCTGTTCCACCTATCCCCCCTAGGAGGGAAGAACGGATTTTTTTTCCACTTTTCTCTACTAGGGGGGATACTACTTCCACATATTTCTACTGTGACAAAGTACAGTTCAAAAGAAAAACAAAGTTCAAAGAATTTATGACACAAATTTAATGGAAATTTAAAACATAAAACAGTACTCGTACTTGTAGCCTTTAGTTTCAGTAGTTCGGTTGCGAGTCTGGTTGACCGAACTACTGAAACTTTTTAGTGTCAGTAGTCCGGTTGGTACAATGGACCGGACTTCTGATACTCTTATAGGTTCAGTAGTTCGGTTGACAATTTAATATAAGAAAAAAGATAAGTGATCTATCAATTTATTTTCCTTTCGGTCCAGTTCCTGTTACGTCTAGTGCGTCTGTTACGACCATTTCTGCGAACGTATATTTTTCGTAAGTCGATTCTGCAAATGAACATTATTCGTAAGGCTATTTCCGCGAACGTCCACTGACTGAAAGTAGAGGAAACTGGTCGTATCACGGAAACTATCGATCCTAGAGTACTGGTGTGTATGGACAAATGATAGGGTCTTGACGAGATACACATTTCGGATGACAGCTGTCAAACTTTAAATGGCCATATCCCGGAAACTATCGATCCTAGACTGTTGGTGTGTATGGACGAATGATAGGTCTCGACGAGATCTTCATTTCAAATGACAGCTGTCAAACTTTAAGCGGCTATATCTCGAAAACTATTGATCCTAGACTGTTAGTGTGTAGGGACGAATCATAGGTCTCAACGACATCTTCATTTCGGATGACAGGTGTCAAACTTTAGTCAGTTTCAGAGATACGGCCGTTTAAAGTTTGACAGCTGTCATCTAAAATGTAGATATGAAGATCTCGTTGAGACCCATAATTCGTCTCAGCTGCACCATCCTGAAACTGGACCTTCGCGGACTGGTCTTTCGTGGAACTAGACAATAACGGACTAGACGTTCACGGAAATAGTCGTAAAAGACCTACTAGTCGTAACAGGAACTGGAAGTAAAAGACCGAATGGACTTTGATATTAAGAGATCTTATTACTTACGTTGATAGTAAGAGATCCCACACACTTTGTTTTTTTTTGTTAAAGCACACTTCCAATATTCTTGTCCGTTTACATATTTCTTTTTCATGTGATACTGATAACCACTGTTCAGCAAAACAGTACCTCTGCCTCTTTTTAAGAAAATTGGTTTTTGGTCCATTTGTACTTCTTTTATATTTACTTCTTCATTCATATTTACTGAATTATTGATTATTTCTATTCAATTCAATTCTTTTATATTTATTGCATTTTCTATTCTATTTTTTATTTTGTTCAAATAATATGTCAAAACTACGTTACCTGCCTGTCACAATAATTGAAGGAGGTTGCATCACAATTGAAGGAGTTTGTAAAATTGTTCATACCAATAAACAAAATACTCGAAGCCGTAATCAATTTCTAAAATGATTGTACGTATTTCCTGAATGATAAAAACAGTGTCGATATGTGGAAGTAGTATCCCCCCTAGTAGAGAAAAGTGGAAAAAAAATCCGTTCTTCCCTCCTAGGGGGGATAGGCCAGGGGGGATAGGTGGAACAGGGGGAAAATGGTCTGAAATGAAACATTTGTCATTATTTTTATGAACAATTTATTAATTAGAATAAAAGCTAATATTAATTAATCATACATTAATAAATTAAAATATACGGTTAAAAGCTTCATTTCATCATGGTTTAACATTTCACATACATACATATAATCACGCCGTTATCCCTAATGGGGTAGGCAGAGCGCAAACGACCTAAACAAAGGTCGTTCCGCCACGTCTGACAACATTTTGAGGTTTATTTAAGATAGATTTGTAGGTATATTGCTGTAGTGACAGGTTGTCAGCCCATCGCCTAAATAACAATATACAGAAAACCCTCAGATCCCTTAGCTGTTTTTTACAGCATGCTCGGGAGGAAATGCAGCTGGCACATTCTGTGTTTTTCTCTTGCTCCCAGGCCAGCATGGAAGAACATTTAAAAAGAATATAATAAATAACCTGTTATTAGCTTGAGATGAACCATCGATATAACCTGGTGTAAGAGACAGCATACCAGAAACTGAAAGTGGTTGCTCGGTCAACGAAACCAAACTTTCGCATGGAAATCCGTTCTACATATTTTTTTTACTTTCTCATACAATAATGAACTTAACTTCTTTCTATTCATTTGTGTATGAAAGTATTGCGTATGGTATGTATGTATAGTATGTAGGAATATTGTATTCTATATTATATATTGTTTATGCTTCTGTATTTATTATGTTTGTATATACTTCTTGTATACTGGAGTATATATATTTAATTTATTAACATGTTTGTTGCACTGCATACATACATACATACATATAATCACGCCTTTATCCCTTGTTGCACTGACCCGCGTCAATTTATTTTACTCCTCTGTTTCCTATTGCCTGGAATATATTGCTACATTAGCAATAAGGCCGCCAATTGTACTACTTTTCTTTTTAGCAATTTGTAATTTCTGTGTTTTTGTGCAATACAGTATATTGTATTGTAATGAAATTCGACTCTATCAAACATTGGTACCAATTCGTTGGTGCAAAAATAAGCCTATACCTGTCATTTTGTGTCAAGAGAGAACAGAAAGGGACGCCAATAATTTTAGTCAAGGTTTAGTTAAGTTGCGTTAACTTGCGTTCTACGAATCGATAGCAATTTGTATAGAAAAGCCAGATTTTTGTTTCATTTTCAGAAAGAATTTCCTGGTGAAAGTTGTTCAGTTTCGTTGACTGAGCAACCCTTATCAGTTTCTAGGTACCTACGCTGGTCTCGCTTGTCTTATGCATGTATAAACTTGCACCAGACCTTCCGACCCGACCCGATTTCTCTACTTGTAGATTGATTGACCGACTGATGTGTAGCGTATAGTAAGCGGATGTCCGATTTGACAGGATTGGATGCCCTATCCCATCCCATTGGCAGCGAAGCCGGCGACTAGTTCCTATTTCTTATATTTCCATGTCTGACATTTTGCTAATTATTATTGGGACGAGTTCTTCTTTATGAAAAGCCTTAATTTTGCCATTTCTTAATTTTTCGAATTTCTAATTTTCATAATTATATACAGTATCAATTCGGTATTTTTCTGATGATAGTACAGTTAGAAACCTATTTGAGTAAATTACTTTAAATTTTACTAATAAGTGATTTTGTAATTTTTATATGAATAAATGGTACAGTTAGTAAATCGAGGTTGGACTATGTCTACCAATTAGTGAACTTGCGTATTATACCTTATAGCCTAGGAACAATCCTGAATTTTTGGAAATAATTCGCGATCAGCCTGAATTTTTTGTATTGACTATTTTGAGTAAATCTAAAAACCTATATTTTCGAATCCGCCATATAGATGGACCGGAAGTTATGGAAAAAAAAATGCATCAAAAAGTAATGAAATTTTACAGCAAATGTAGTATAAGTAATTCTTTTGTAAAAATGTTTTTGTCTAGGCTAAGTATAACTAACGGAACCAAAATCCACCAGTATATATAACAGGAACGAAAAAAATATATAAACAACTTCTCTGTCCGTTTATCTCGAAATATCGCGAGACAAAATAAAAATATAAGATTTTTTAAATTATGATTTGTAAATACATATATATTTATGTCCATTTTATTAAAAATCACCCCTACTTTTACTCAGGAAGATAGCCAACTCAATTTTCATTCTTATCAAGAACAGCAAAATTATAGCAGTTTTAAATATCGACAGACTTTTTATTTCAGACCCTAACAATGTTAATAATATGAAGATCCGCCACTATAGCCTGGGATCAATTTGAATCCGTTGTATGGGCATTAAACAAAAATTCTATATCAGCAATTTTTTATGTTTTAATAGTTAGCTATTTCAGTGTAAAATTAAATTTGCAGGGAATCGGCCATATTTTATGGCCGCATCAAATAATAATAATAATAATAAATTTATTTAATTTCCGTAGGAACACAGCAAAAATGTTATCAACTCTATTATTTTGCAAAATTCAACTCAATATTATTCCCGACCGTTCAAATATATAATCGTCCTATTTTTATTAATGAAACATATCTGTGTTTACAAAAATACTTCCGAATTGTTTGTTTAATTCGTAGCGTTTTGTTAAAAAAAGGTATCAATTTAATTTCAAGTGTCTAGTACTTCATATATTATTCTTAACATAATTGTGAAAGAATCGCCCTTAAATAAGTTAACTTATATAAAAAAAGAAAAAGTGCCAATAAAATCCGTGAAAAAATAGTAGCAACAAAGTTTATTATGTGGACTTTCTGTTTAAGATATATTAAATAACATTATGAAAAAATCGCCCATATTAACTATATTATTTATGAAATTATGAATATTTAATCGACTATGGCGTGCAAGGGGAGCGCGCGGGACGTGGGGGCGACAGCGCGGGGTAGGGGAGGTGCGCGGGCGCGGCGGATCGTAGCCGCACGCATGCAATGCATCATGTTTATTTGTTTACGCGGCTCTCTAATTACCGGTCACGAAAATGGAAGTGGAAGAAAATAAAAAGTGTTTGATATGTGGGTGTTCATTGTGCATCTTTCAACATGGCTAGTTTCCCACCAACCAAAGATTCAGCAACCCAGCACTTTTACCGAGTGTACTATCAAGTCCAATTATGGCTAGGCATTAAAAAAAATCCTACAGAATGGGGCTGGAAAATCCAGGAAGGAATATTGATACCTGTTCAAAAAACCTCAGAAGCAGCACCAGCTCAAATTTTACAAATGATTTCTTGCAAATGCAAATTACTGTGTAGCCGCAACTGCACTTGTAAAAAATGTGGCTTGAATTGCATTGATTTGTGTGTCTATTGTACAGGACATGAATGCCGTGGAATAGGTTTAGCTTCCTATGACTCAGAGTCAGAATTATCTGAAAATGAAAGTGATATTGTGAATCAAACGAGCAAACATGACGATTCCACAAACAATGCAGAATCTGATGCTGAAGTAAATGAAGATTTGGTTATTTCTGATGATATCTTAATTGGAAGTACTTCCATGCTGGACTGGGAGAGATAGAAAAACATAGAATGTTCCAGCTGCCCTTCCTCCCGGGCATGCTGTTGAAGTCAGCAAAAGGGACTAGAGGGTTACAGTGTATTGTAATTTAGGCGATGGGCTGACAACCTGTCACTATAGCAATACACATTACAATCTAAAATTGCCCTCAATTTTTGTCAGATGTGGCGAAAGCGCCTTTTATGAGGCGTTTAACGCTCTGCCTACCCCGTAAGGGATAAAGGCGTGATTTTATGTATGTATGTATGTATCTTAATTGTTATTGAACAATGTGATTCTGATGCTGAAAATTGACAATGCCCACTTTCAACTTATGCAAAACTTATCAAAAAAGCTTCAATATAAGCAGTGGAACATTCACGCAACTGATCCCAAGATTAATCTATCGTTGCTTTCCATCAGGCATACTTTTGTCAATTTAAATTCTAAAAAAGCAGTGGTCGATTGAAATAATCTACCGAACCCAAGATTACAATTCTAATCGTAGGGCTGCTCAGGAATATATTTTTTGAAGCTATTATTAAGTATTTAGGAATTCATTTCCTTCTTACCTTACCTACGGTGTTTCATATTAATATGTTAATAATATATAAGACTAAGTAGTATATTTGTACGTAAGGTCAATGTATGTAACTATTTTATGCTGATCTATAATTTAGCTAAGCTGAATATAATTTAATAAGGACTTAGCAGTCTATGAGTTTTGATTTGATTATTGGTTGCCGGACGGTAATGTCCCTTTCGCAAAATGTCCCGCTTCTAAAAACAAGACCTTTTCGCGAAATGTCCCGTTCGCGAAATGTCCCGTTCGCGAAATGTCCCGTTCGCGAAATGTCCCGTTCGCGAAATGTCCCGTTCGCAAAATGTCCCGTTCGCGAAATGTCCCTTACACGAAATCAAACCCTCATATGGGTCAACTGGCCCCACATCTAACTTAGCCCGTGGGCTGAGTAGATCTGGAAGCTATAAAGTGTTAGGCAAATCCCGCGGGCTGAATGGGTTATGAATCAATTTACCCGAGGCAATCAACCCGTGTGCTGTATACCTATTAGCTCGTTTCCTACAATAAAAACCATATAATATGGACAAAATGTTTTATTAATTTTTCTGTAATCTTACCAACTTGCCTAATTAGATTATAAAAAAAAATAACTTAAACATACATTTATTCTTAAACTAAAAAGAACTAAAACATACTTTTGCACTAAAACATTAATTGTTAAACTAGGAGGGATATTTCCTTTCCATAAAAGTTATCAATATCCTGATGAGAGTCGAATGAATGTTACTCTTGTTATAAATTGTTTTACGGATATTTTTCCGCTTTCTAATTTGTTAAGAGCTTTTATATATTTCTTGTTGAATATTTGGTTGCGCTTCCTTTTATTTTTTTTCAATTTGCCAAACAAAAAATGGTTAATATTCAGGTCTTGGTGCTTTGCTTCTTTTTTAATTTTATGAATAAAAGAGAAAAGCGTTGGTCTTTTTTCGATACGAGTGTTTAAACGATGATTCCAACCTTCTACGACATTTGTGGTTCTGTGAGCTTCGTGGGCACAGCTTAATATTGATGGAGATAGATTTGGATACCAAGTCTTTTGATAATATTCAAGAAATTTGGTGACCTCATATGTTTTTGGAGCATCTTTGTGTATAATTTCCCATCCTTGGGCAATAGATTGTGGTGGTAACAATGCTAGGATAGCACATCGTCTTACAACTTTTCGACCACTGGCTCTGTAGGAAGTATTGAATTCTTTTGCCTTTTTCCATATCGCTTTGTGGTAGTGAAAGAAACAGCCGCTTAATTTTCCCTGAGGATATATTTTCAAATATGCATTCATAGCGGCTTTTTCATAATCACATTTGAATGAATGCATTGTTATACCCAATCTATTTTTGATGATTTCAAATAGCCTTGTATACGTGATCTCACTCTTATCGGGTAATAGAGCATATATTACCGGAATAATGTTGGTAGACTCAGAGTTCGAATATAAGTCTAAATGAATCGAATAAACCTGAAAACAAGGACGTGGAGCAGATTTAAATGTGCCATCTCCATAATATGAGCCATTTTTCAATGTATGCATAATTTTTCTGGCACTATTACTTGCAAAAACTAAAATTTTATCATCATCGCCGTCTTCAGCTATCAAAAAATGTTCCCCTAAACCATTTGGAACGTACACTTCCGATAACTTATTAAATACCAAGCGTTCTGAATTTAAATATTTTTTCCTTGCTCTGTATAGAGAGTCTTTTTTCGACAAGAAGTCAGGTATTCGGTCAGTATGCTCACGATATTTTTTAGATACGCCTGCCATACTTTCTTCATATATCTTCATTATTGGACCAAAATCTTCACATACTTTTTTTTTAATTTTGTCGATAGTTTGGAATACATGATTTCCAATTAAATCAGGCTCACAAGTATGATTCGTCCGGCGTATTATATTTTCCTTCTTTTTATCAATAGTGATAGATGCAGTACATATGTCTCTCTTGGTACATTTCCACTGAGTGGATTCATCTTTATTAATCCGATTTTTAGTGTAGCGAAAACCATCAATCATGATGGTTTCTTTTCCTTTTTGAGATGTGGCAAATTCCATAATTATCGCAGATTCGTTAATTTCTCACAAATAAGTATTTTCTAATAGCAGGGTTTACTATGAGAATGGGGAATGTGACTCATTGACAATATAAAGTGTCATTGAAACGTGAAGGATAATGTTATTGTTATTTATAGCCAGTATTAATCTAAGCAAAGAGGATCCATGTGATTCGTTTGGTTTCCAAGTGGGATTGTAATTAGGCTATATACAGATTCAGTCAGAGTAGAAATTATATATTTGGTAGTAAAACTGCCGAGAAGGTGGTGACCTGAAGGGTTTTGACCTTCAGGTCCGGAAAGTTCAATTTTCATTTCGATAACGGGCCGTTTTAATAACGGGCCATTTCGATAACGGGCCTTTTTCATAACGGGCCGTTTTCATAACGGGCCGTTTTGCTAACGGGCCGTTTTGCTAACGGGCCGTTTTGATAACGGGCCATTTCGATAACGGGCCGTTTTCAGCAAGCGGGACATTTTGCGAAAGGGACATTACCGTCCGAATCGGATTATTGTTGGCTGTCCTTACTTGTGAACGACATTTCTAATCTTATGCGGCATTTTAATTAAATTAGTCTAGTAACACATTTTTTTTTTTTTATAAATATAGGCGAGCATTTGTCCGCCATCTCACCTGGTGGAAAGTGACGATGCGGACTATGTTGAAGCATACTCACCTATGTAGTGCCTATTCACTCTCGCCTTGAAAAGGCCCAGGTTATATTGTTCCGGAAACAGATCCGCCGGCAGGGAGTTCCACTCCTTAGCCGTTCGCATTAAGAATGTGGAAGCGAACCGCTTCGTGCGAATTTGTGGTATATCCACGACATAAGGGTGGAACCCCTGTCCACGCCTCGTGCTCCGGAGATGGAAAGGGGAGGGGGTATAAGGTCATGAAGTGCTAACGCGCACTCCCCGAAATGTATCCTGTAAAATACCGACATGCACGCCACTCTGCGACGGTGCTCAAGGTTCTGTAGTTTTGCCTCAACCAGTGCTGAGTCTCCAATGAGCTTCTTAGCACGTTTCTCGATTGAGTCTAAGGCAGCCAGCTGGTATTTAGCTGAACCGTCCCAAAGGTGACAGCAGTACTCCATACACGATCGGACTTGAGCTGTGTACAACTGCAATAGCTGTCCCGGTGTGAAGTATCGCCTCACCTTCGAGAGGATACCAAGTTTTTTGGCAGCTGTTGTGGCCAGAGACTCAATGTAACGTCCAAAGTTCAAGTCGGACGTAAGGCTCATACCAAGAAGCTCAAGATGGTCAGAAATCGGTACGGATACAGCCCGGAAAGTTGGAGCCAGGTTAAAAGGACTCCGTTTTGTCGAGAATAGACACGCCTGGGTTTTGGATGCGTTGAACTTGACGAGATTGGCATCGCCCCACTCGGATATCACCCTTAGCGATGAGTTCAGACGATCCACTATGGACTCCCGACAAGACTGGATTGTTTCACTGTTGGCCCTTGCACTGGACAGATATCTGTCAACAACCGTGCTGTCATCAGCGTACCCAAAGGTATCGGGTGTCAACATGTCGTTGATATGCAGCAGGAATAAGGTTGCAGACAGGACAGAACCTTGAGGAACTCCGGCATCAATACCCTGTTGTCCGGAGGAGCAGCCTTCTAAGACCACTTGTATGGATCGTTCACTCAAGAAGTCCGAAATCCAGTTGCAAAGGCCAGCAGGTAACCCGTAGGCGGGAAGCTTGCCAGTAAGGCTAGCGTGCCAGACCCTGTCAAAGGCCTTGGAGATATCCAGAGACACGGCAAGTGCTTCACCATGTCTCTCGATAGCCTCGCTCCATAAGTGAGTGGCATGCACGAGGAGGTCCCCCGTCGATCGCCCTCGGCGGAAGCCGTATTGGCGATCGTTAAGGAGATCATTATCCTCAAGGTATGCCAGGAGCCGATTATTCAGTACACGCTCCATAATCTTGCAGAGTATAGAGGTTACCGATATGGGTCTATAGTTGGCAGGGTCTGCTCGACTACCTTTTTTGGGTACAGGTTGCACATTTGCAAGCTTCCACGATTTGGGAACAACACCAGTCTCAAGTGAGAGGCGGTACAGGCGTGTCAACACCGGAGACAACTCAGGCGCACAGTTACGCAGGACGATTGCAGGGATACCGTCAGGGCCACTTGCTTTATTCACGTCTAGATTTCGCATGGTTTTAAGGACCTCTTTTTGCCGGCTGCGTACGTGATTGTAGCAATTGTATCCTACCTAACCCAACTTGAGACTGAATATAAGTAAGGGCCTAATGTTTAATTTTGAGTTTTAATTATGATACTATTGAGTTGACTGTTGTTACAAGTTTTTATTGTATATGGCAACGGAATTTATCTCTATAGGTAAACTCCGCTTTATGTCTGTTAAAATACAGGCCACGTCACAGTCCATACGTCCACCCTGTATTATTTTTTTTTACTTTGCGTACCTATTAACCGTCACCGGCAAACTTTCATGACGCGGCCTGTATAAAGTTAATTTTCATAATAAATTGTGACCTGAGACTGATTGAGACTGACACTGAAAATATTTTTGTTAATTTTGTTTGAGTCATAATACTGTTATTTTATTAATAATGTGCATAACTTTATAGAAAGGAATGTCTAAAGTAAAAGAGTATACTGGTGGTACATCGGCATCTAATTTTATTTTATATGATTATAATTTGTGTTCTGACCATTATTTCTATGCGTTTCATTTTTGAAATTTTCTCTACCCATTATTAATTTGATAAGAATCTCTTTAGGAAACAAAGTGCAGTACCTAATTGCCAAATAAATTTTTAACAAAAAAAATCGACATACAGGTAATTTACACAACTTTTTTTTCATACCTAGGTACATATCAAATAATATGTTATATATTACTAGCTGTCTGTCAGCGGTGTCACCGGTGTCACCCGCTGCCTAAAATGTTTTCCCGTGGGAATGATGTACTTTCCCGCGGTAAAAAGTAGCCTATGTTACTCAGGGTGACCGTAGCTTTCTAATGGTGCAAGAATCTTTGAAATCGGTCCAGTAGTTTTTGAGTTTATTCGTTATAAATATACACACACACACACAAACATATATACACACAAAAATACAAAACTTTCCTCTTTATAATATTACTGTAGATATATATTTTTTTGGCAGATGGCAGTCGCTCTGTGTAAAAACCAGTATCCTCGTTCAATCACATAGATTAGGTAGCCGACCCCGTGAGATACGGGATAAGGCTAGGGAGATGATGATGATGATGATGATGATGATATATTTTTTTCTCGATAACTAAGCGTTTTACGAAAAAAAAAACAAAGAGAACAAGAAGTTTGTAATGTTATTATCTGTCATATAAAAAAAACTGGTCATTATTCCGACATTAGTTTCCAAACATGCCTCATCATCATCATCATCTCCTTAGCTTTATCCCGTATCTCACGGGGTCGGTTTCCTAATCGAGGGGATTGAACGAGGGTACTGATTTTTACACAGAGCGACTGCCATCTGACCTCCGCAACCCAGAAGGGAAACCAGACCCAATCCTAGATTAGGTCAGAGTTTTCAAGCCGCCAATGCTTAGCTCTGGCCTCTGATATGGCTTAACGACTAATATCTACGGTATTAAACGATATTAACCGGGACCAACGGCTTAACGTGCCTTCCGAAGCACGGAAAAAGCGCCGAATATACGTACATATGAAATTCGAAAACCGAAAAACACATTGGTACGTGGTGGGATTCGAACCACGACCTCCCGCTCAGGAGGCAGCGGCCCTATCCACTACACCATCGGGCTCTTCTGCCTATGTCCACAAATTTTCGGTACTGGACCACTGTGCGGCGGCGGCGATTTCGCTCACTCACTACCTACCGCCCGCGCTCGGCACGGCGGGCGCGCGGCGCACGCTTTGTCGGCGCTCTTAAAGGGTTGCGGTTACGTGCGACGGTTGGCGATGGTGTGTGTTAACGCACCTTAATTTTGTAGGTTTTGATAAGTCGCAAAAAATATACTTAAAAGTTAAACTAGTGGCGGATCTTCATATTATTAACATTGTTAGGGTCTGAAATAAAAAGTCTGTCGATATTTAAAACTGCTATAATTTTGCTGTTCTTGATAAGAATGAAAATTGAGTTGGCTATCTTCCTGAGTAAAAGTAGGGGTGATTTTTAATAAAATGGACATAAATATATATGTATTTACAAATCATAATTTAAAAAATCTTATATTTTTATTTTGTCTCGCGATATTTCGAGATAAACGGACAGAGAAGTTGTTTATATATTTTTTTCGTTCCTGTTATATATACTGGTGGATTTTGGTTCCGTTAGTTATACTTAGCCTAGACAAAAACATTTTTACAAAAGAATTACTTATACTACATTTGCTGTAAAATTTCATTACTTTTTGATGCATTTTTTTTTTCCATAACTTCCGGTCCATCTATATGGCGGATTCGAAAATATAGGTTTTTAGATTTACTCAAAATAGTCTATACAAAAAATTCAGGCTGATCGCGAATTATTTCCAAAAATTCAGGATTGTTCCTAGGCTACTAGTTTAACTTTTAAGTATATTTTTTGCGAATTATCAAAAGCTACAAAATTAAGGTGCGTTCACACACACCATCGCCAACCGTCGCGTCGCACGCAACCGCAACCCTTTAAGAGCGCCGACAAAGCGTGCGCCGCGCGCCCGCCGCACACTGGTCCCAAAATAAAAAAAATGGGACATTAAGAATTTTCGGATCAACGGTCAACGGATCAGGCAGATTTTTCTGATGCAATTACAAAGCACTTCTATAGATTTAGTTTTTTCCAAATATGCCGTATCTACAGAGATAAAAAATAATAATTATTTTTTTGTATGAAAGAAATCATAATTTTGTCATTTTCTTCCAAGATTCAAACGTATTCAAAATAAATCATAGCACAGCTTATAGAGGGACTCTTGTTGTACATTATTGTCATAGACACTCAACTGCGCTTTTTGCGCCTTTAGGAGCTACAGGCACTTTATTTTTTTTTGGTCAGCGGATGAGGCTGATTTTTTTTGTAGACAGCTGATGCAATTACAAGTAACTTTTATGGATTTTGTTTTTTTCAAATATGCCTTATCTACACACAAAAAATATAAATTATTTTTTGTAGGGAATCATAAACTTGTCATATTTTTTTTCAAGATTCAAACGTATTCAACATAAATCATAGCACAGCTAATAGAGAGACTCTTGTCGTACATTTTTGTCAGATACTAAACTGCGATTTTTGCGCCTTTGGGAGCTACAGGTACTTTATTTTTTTATTTTTGGTATAATTCATTTTCAAGTATTTCATATGGATTTAAATAAATATTGTTAAGGATAGACAAATAATAATGATTCCTTTATTGACAAGTAAAGTAACTCTTACTTATGTCTTATTCAGAAAAATCCTATATTTACTGAAACAAATTAAAGTAGTAATCTCAAAACAGGTACGTACAGGTAAATTATTTTGACTCATCTAGTTTACAAACATCGTTTGGTAATGACTCATTGCCTAATTACCTCTATACTTGGAATTTGGGCTCTGTTTGTTATTCAGCGCTAGCAAACACTTTCAAAACGCTAAATAATAAATAGGCACATAGATTGCAATTCAAATTTTCCCTTCGTAATTTTACGGGCTTAGGACCGTCAAAATACAAACTTATATGATTATGTAGGTAGGTAGGTAGGTAATGTATTAAGGCGTTCTTAAAAAATTTGAATTACCTATAAGGTTTACATACATTTATTATTATTATTATTTTTTATATACAGAACATCAATTAATATTAAACGCCGTTACACCATTAAATCTATAAAGGTATGTCTCGGTACTAGACATTCCTTTTACAATAAATAACTTTGAAATTAAAAACCTAAATAAACTATGAACTTAAAAACTTAAATAAACTAACTAATACCTTATTACAATGTGATTCATTGTAACGGATCTTGTGGGGGGTTATTCTCAATGTCAACGTATACTTCTTCCTCTTCAGTAACTTCTATTCCAAGGTCGTTGGGCGAATCATCCTTGAAAAGATTTTCAGTTTCTTCGAACCTCTGCTGTTTTTGAATTTTGGTGAACTTAGGTCTGATGTTCGTAATGTACGGATCTGAGCTGATTAATAGCTGGTGTATAATGTCTTCGTTTGTTTGAATTCTGCCTATCTTTCTCGTATGCTTTTCTCTAATTGAACGAAAGTCTTTATTTCTTGCTTCTGACGCTTCTTCGGACATCATACCAATTGGGATAAAAGAAAAGTGCTGGCAAATGTCTGCACCATGCACTAAAAGTTTATGTACACTTGAAGGCATGTAGTACCAAGAGTAATCCCTGACATAAAGTTCCGCTGTTTCTCTGCAATAAATTTTAAATATATCAATATCAACATTTCTTCCAGAAGATATAGCCTGCAAAATTACTGCAAATCTCTTTATTAAATCACTGTTGACTCCCGTTATCTCTGATGACCTTTCGTAATCTTTAAAAAACCGCCGAGCTGTATTGCCATCGTTTGTTATCCCAAAGCCTTGTTTGACGATATCAATCATCAAACCAGTTACAACAAAAAACTCATTCTGCGTCAACTCTTTTCTTGTTTTTCGTAGCAGTTTGTTCTCACCTCTTCGAGCGGCCCATTTTTTTAAATCTAAGTTGTAAGATATATGCAAAATACATTCCATGCATCGCATCCACATGTGAAGGGAAGATAAACCATATTTGTACATATCATCGTTCACTGGTTTGTTAAAAACGTGGTTCAAGTTGTTCATGTCTTTCGGAGTTGTTAAGCATATGTTACAATTGGCTGCAGAATCTGTCTCAGAAAGTGCTGTGCATACTTTGCCATCGATCATTGTCATATGCAACTCATGATAAACTTCAAATTCGCCATTTAATATTTTCGTTGGTATAAGATTCTGAATTTCTTCTTCTATTGTTGCTTCAACTTGCTGAATATATTCTTTTGTTTCTTGTTTGAATTCAAACATGATCGGTCTACAATAGCTTGTTGACGAAGGGCGCGGATTTTCCCGTACTATGACATCGTCATCACTCATAAGGTGAAGTGGTACAAAACTAACCATAAATACAGAAGATTCTGAAAAAATATCACCAGTTGGTTTTTGTTTATAACAACTTTGTGACGAAGCTCCATCACAGCCCCATTTACTCACTAGCTTCAAAACACCACTATTAATATTCGAACCGGTCACTTTCACAATCTTCTCAGCAATTAAATCTAAAACTGCTTGTAATTTAATTTTCGCTCCTGATTCTGATATGGTAATTTCTTCCTTTGCTGGATAACATTCTTTCTTCTTTAACAGTAACTTATGGTAAGATTGAAAAACCGCTATGCCATTTGTATTTAAAATAGACCTCAAAGTGAGATACTGCCATTTTGATAAACTTAATGCAGTGACAAGGGCTAAAGTTTCTTCCTCGGGAATCGATTGATTACAGTCTTTGAATAAAAAGTCACTTACTTCTTGCAATTTTTCTGGCTTACCAGAGAGGCACCTAATAACTTTAGCACAAACGGTGCGCCCGTTTTCTTTCAGTTTTTTTGCAAGGGCATAGAACAGTTCTTCTTCGGAATGCTCCAAAAGAGACAAAGAACGTCTTTTCTTCTGTTTATTTAATTATTCTTCAAATGGTCTTTTATTTCTTGAGCTAGGGGTATTTGTAGCAGCTTCTGATGTAGATGCACCCGCTTCCTCTTCATATGATAAATTATGCTCTTCTTCTACTTCAACATCTTCTATGGTATATTCTGGATCAAATAACATAGGGAAATTCACCGAAGTAGAAGTTGGCTACACAATTTTAAACTCCAACCACCTTTTGTTCGTAGTTGATTCACTAAAGCGATTGTTCCTACTTGATTTTTCCCATCTTCTAGCTAGGTTTGACGTGTAATTTTGGCAAAACCTTTTGATAATACTGAACTCTTCTTTTGAAATTTCACTAGGAATATATTTAATAATGGTTTGAAACAATAAATCGCTATTTTTAAGGCACCCACTTTTTTACAAAAATTTAAAAATATCTAAATTAGTTACAAACGTAGCCATTTTAGTAAAAAAATAAAAAATAATTATAAGTATTATAAAACTAAAAATATATGGTGATAGTTGATGAAAAGTTGTTGTTTTTACGAGCTCAAGACGCGTAATGAACAAAAACCGATCGCGCAAGCCTCATGTTACTTCAAGTAGTAGGGGTAATTAGACAATAAGTCATAAAAATGCTTGCAATACGGATGACTCACGCAATAATTTACATGTACAAACACGTGGGGTTTAGAGATTTCCACCATTGTTAATACATTACCAATATTTAGTTTATTTGAGTTTGAATATGACTTTTCGAAGTCCGTAAAAGTACGAAGGGAAAATTTTAATTGCAATCTATATGTTTTTTTTTATTTAGCGTTTTCGAAGCATTCTCTAGCGCTAAATGACAAAATAGATCCCAAATCCCAAGTAATGGAGTAATTAGACCATGAGTCATTACCAAACAATGTTTGCAAACAAGTTGAGTCATAAAAAAATTTACCTGTACGTACATGTTTTGAGATTTCTGCTTTAATTAAGTATATAATTTAAAAAGGTTTTTTTTAAAGAATAAGACATTAGTAAGATTTACTCTACTTGTCAGTAAAGAAAACATTATTATTTGTCTATCCTTAACTATATTTATTTAAATCCATATGAAATACTTTTAACGCTCTGCCTACCCCGTAAGGGATAAAGGCGTGATTTTATGTATGTATGTATGTATGAAATACTTGAAAATGAATTATACCAAACATATGAAATTAAAGTACCTGTAGCTCCTAAAGGCGCAAAAAGCGCAGTAGAGTGTTTATGACAAAAATGTACGACAAGAGTCCCTCTATAAGCTGTGCTATGATTTATTTTGAATACGTTTGAATTTTGCAAGAAAATGACAAGTTTATGATTTTGTCCATACAAAAAATAATTCATATTTTTTTCGTGTAGATAAGGCATATTTGGAAAAATAAAATCCATAAAAGTTATTTGTAATTGCATCAGTTGTCTACAAAAAAACGGACTCATCCGCTGACCAAAGAAATAAAGTGCCTGTAGCTCCTAAAGGCGCAAAAAGCGCAGTTGATTGTCTATGACAAAAATGTACGACAAGATTCCCTTTATAAGCTGTGCTATGATTTATTTTGAATACGTTTGAATCTTGCAAGGAAATGACAAGTTTATGATTTCGTCCATACAAAAAATAATTCATTTTTTTTCTGTGTTGATAAGGCGTAATTAGAGAGCCGCGTAAACAAATAAACATGTTGCATTGCATGCGTGCGGCTACGATCCGCCGCGCCCGCGCACCTCCCCCACCCCGCGCTGTCGCCCCCACGTCCCGCGCGCTCCCCTTGCACGCCATAGTCGATTAAATATTCATAATTTTATAAATAATATAGTTAATATGGGCGATTTTTTTATAATGTTATTTAATATATCTTAAACAGAAAGTCCACATAATAAACTTTGTTGCTACTATTTTTTTACGGATTTTATTGGCACTTTTTCTTTTTTTATATAAGTTAACTTATTTAAGGGCGATTCTTTCACAATTATGTTAAGAATAATATATGAAGTACTAGACACTTGAAATTAAATTGATACCTTTTTTTAACAAAACGCTACGAATTAAACAAACAATTCGGAAGTATTTTTGTAAACACAGATATGTTTCATTAATAAAAATAGGACGATTATATATTTGAACGGTCGGGAATAATATTGAGATGAAATGTTGCAAAATAATAAGGTTGATAACATTTTTGCTGTGTTCCTACGGAAATTAAATAAATTTATTATTATTATTATTATTTGATGCGGCCATAAAATATGGCCGATTCCCTGCAAATTTAATTTTACACTGAAATAGCTAACTATAAAAACATAAAAAATTGCTGACATAGAATTTTTGTTTAATGCCCATACAACGGATTAAGATTGATCCCAGGCTATTATTATTATAAAACTCATTGCGTCATCTTGAATAGACTTAGACGAAGTGTAAATGTCAAATGTCAATTCATCTTCGATATTGTGGAAAAACGCCATTCAACTGAAAAATTGTATTGATATTTTAACAACGTATAATATTTTAAACTAAATAATGACTTCTTCGAGTTCGGGAGTTGTAGATTTAAATTTTGTTAGCATCGGACAAAAAGGCAAGAAAAAATTGGTACGTGGTGGCTATCAATACTACTTTCAATCTAAAAATTTAAGAGGAACACAGATTTGGCGTTGTTCTAATAAAGGACTACGCTGCAATGCATCTGTAACACTGAACTCAGCATTGAATACAGTAATAAGGGAAAGTACTACGCATACGTGTAAACCCAATTTTTCAAAAAACAAAATAGCGCTTGCTGTTGATACATTGAAAGAACATTGTCGCACAGAATGGAAACCCATTCCTGAGTTATACGAGGAGTGCATGAAGGGTTTAGACAGCGATTCTGATTCTAGCGAAAACTTGGAACCACCGCCATTCAGCTCAGTTAAAGATGCCTGTTATGCCGCTCGTAAGGCTGTTCTAAACAACTCCAAATTGAAATTCAAAAATGTACAAGAAGTTAAGTTTCCGGAAATACTAACTAATAAATTCCTTTTATATGAGGGAGAAGGAGAAGATAAAATATTTATTTTTGGGAGCCCAGGGTGCATGAAATTAATAAAAAAAAAACGATTTGTATTTAGCTGACGGAACATTTAAGAGCGTACCAAACCCTTTCGAACAATTATTTACGGTTCACGTAGACATTGGCAGTACAAGAGAGGTGACTACAATAATACCAATATTTTTCTGCTTATTACCTAATAAGAAGGAATCGACTTATACAGAAGTGTTTCGTATTTTAAAAGAGAAGTTTCAAGTTTCAATTTCCTTTTTCAAAAGTGACTGGGAAACTGCCATAATGAATGCAGTCAAAACCGTATATCCCGATGTCAAAATAAAAGGTTGTTTTTTTCATTTTTCAAATGCGATTTGGAAGAACGCTGAGAAATTTGAAATGACGCTGGATAAACAACACAGAAGGATTGTAAGGCTAACAACCAACTTAGCTCTTCTGCCAGTCGAATATGTCCCAGAAAGTTGGTTGTTCATTATGAATGAAGCACCAGACGATACCGCAACAGCAAATTTTGTGGCATATTTTCAGAAACAGTGGATGGGAAAAATATGCGCAAATATGTGGTGTTGCTCTCAGGAGCGTCATAGGACTACGAACGCCCTAGAAGGATGGCACTACCGCCTAAACATAAAAATTGGGAAGGCAAATCTTTTCTCGTATGTTAAGTTTCTGAAGAAAGAAGCGACATTTTATGCAAAACGGATAAAAAAAAATAAAGTGTATACTGAGCCACGGAAAAGACGATCAAAATTTATAATTAAAGACGCAAAAATTAGCGGATATATAGAAGACCTAATTAAAGGAAAAATCACACCTGAAGAATGTCTGAAAGATTTATGTCGGTTTAAGTAGGCAAATAAGAAATATTGTGTTTTTTTTTAATTTTAAGCAATGTAAAGTAACGGATTTCTTTGTTTCAATATTTAATTTTACGTTTGTAGGCAATACTAATATAATTTTGTCGCTGGTGACTGTATTTAATTTAAAAAAACGATCTAGTACTAACAACAATTATGAAAATTAGAAATTCGGAAAATTCAGAAATGGCAAAATTAAGGCTTTTCATAAAGAAGAACTCGTCCCAATAATAATTAGCAAAATGTCAGACATGGAAATATAAGAAATAGGAACTAGTCGCCGGCTTCTTGGCAGCGTTCGCACCGTCAGTATAATCGCAAGATCCATTACTTTTAGTATGAACCATCCAGAATAAAAGACCTCTCTGTTCTTCTCTCGTCATCTCCCTAGCTTTATCCCGTATATAACGGGGTTGGCTACCTAATCTAGGGGATTGAACGAGGGTACTGGTTTTTACACAGAGCCAATCCTAGATTGGGTATATATATATACTTTATTGCATAAACACAAAAGAAATGTAATTTACAAATATAGTGTGCAAGGGCGAACTTATCTCTATGAAGAGATCTCTTCCAGCCAACCCAATTGTAGTAAGAGAAAGTGAATAATTTTGAGGGGACAAGAAAATGCAACATTAACAGAGACTAGTAAAACAAAAAATTAAAAATACTTACATACCTATACATAGAATAAATACCTACCGTATATTACTTACTATCTTAAATAAACATACATATATACTAAACAATATATTGATACATACATATAATCACGCCTTTATCCCTAATGGGGTAGGCAGAGGGTTGCTCAGTCAATGAAACTGAACAACATTCACCAGAAAATTATTTCAGGAGTTAAAAAAACATACCTTCCCATACAAAATGACCATCTCCATCAGACATTTTCTATACAGAC
This sequence comes from Scrobipalpa costella, assembly GCA_949820665.1. NCBI lineage: Eukaryota > Metazoa > Arthropoda > Insecta > Lepidoptera > Gelechiidae > Scrobipalpa > Scrobipalpa costella. Next base: position 16,250,093 of record OX463314.1, read on the forward strand.
ATATTTTATTCGTATATGTATGTATCAATAATTGTTTAGTAGAATATTACTATCTTATATATACCGTATATTACTATCTTAAGTATATATACATATATACTAATATTTATATAATTATTGATACATACATATACGAATAAACTACTACATAAATACATACATCAAAATTGTTCAGATAAGAAGTGCTCTTTTAATCTTTTCTTAAAGACATTCACTGAGGGACTGTCTTGAATTGTCTTAGGCAGTTTATTCCACAGTTGTGCAGCTTTTACAGAAAAGGAGTTGAAGAAGAACTTGGTATTCGCACTAGGCAACTCCAGCATCTTAGTGATGCAGGCGCGCCTAGGGCGGGGATCTGGAGGAAGGTGTTGGAAACGGGGGGGTTGGGTCAGAGTTTTCAAGCCGCCAATGCTTAGCACTAGCCTCTGACTTGGCTTAACGACTAATATCTACGGTATTAAACGATATTAACTAGGACCAACGGCTTAACGTACCCTCCGAAGCACGGAAAAAATAAACGTACATATAAAAATCGACAACCGAAAAACACATTGGCCCTATCCACTACACCATCGGGCTCCATTCTCCAACCTCTGTGTTCTTCTCTATGACAGGTCTTTTTTTCCAGGCTGGTCCATATTCAAGGTCACAGATCTTAATCGGTGCTATTTATTGTTCATCAAAGGTGCTATTACGCTAAGTCCGATTACATCCAATAAATCAGATCGGATTGGAAAGCTTGGAGAGTGCAATAATTTTTTAATCCATTTTAATTCTATCAATTTGACTTGTCATGCGGTAGACGATAGAGTCCCTCCCTGGATCGAGTGTAATTATAGAATAGCAAGAAGCGAGCATGGCGTAGAACAGGGCTATGCACGTCCAGAATATTATATTTATCATGGCGATGTCATTGACTGATACCTGAAAAGAAAAGTGAAGTTATTAATAAGAAGTGTTACTCTTCCTAAGTGTTTCTCTTCTTGCAATACATATTACAATCTAAAATTGCCCTCAATTTTTGTCAGACGTGGCGAAAGCGCCTTTTACGAGGCGTTAAACGCTCTGCCTACCCCGTAAGGGATAAAGGCGTGATTTATGTATGTATGTATGTACTCTTCCTGCAAGAGTAACACGCATGCAAGAGTCTTGCATGCGATATTTTTCTAAATTAATTTTGTGTTGGTGCCGGAATAGCAGAATCAGAATCAATCGTGAATTATGGGTTAGCACAAGAAGACAATGTTTTTTTATGGTGTACTAGCGACCCGCCCCGACTCGCACGGAAATGATCAGTGTTTCTCTACTATATTATACATGTATTATACATATAAACCTTCCTCTTGAATCACTCTATCCATTAAAAGAAACCGCATCAAAATCTGTTGCGTAGTTTTAAAGATTTATGCATACATAGGGATATAGGGACAGAAAAAGCGACTTTGTTTTAGTGATATTGAAAAAAAAAACATTTTTACATACATACTATCACGCCTGTATCCCTAATAGGGTAGGCAGACCACCAACGACCCAAACAAAGGTGAATAACCGCCCCGTCTGACAAGTTTTGAGGGCTGTCTCAGATCAATCTGTGTATTTCTGTAGTGACAGATTGTCAGCCCTTCACCTAAATTACAATTTACCTACTGAAACTCTCGAATTCCTTAGTTGATTTTTATAGCATGCCCGGGAGGAGATGCAGCTGGTACATTTTATGTATTTCTATCACTCCCATCCCAGTCCGGCATGGATTTTTAGAAATGTTTTTATATATATATGTATACTTTATTGCATAAACACAATAGAATGTAAGTTACAAATATAGTGTGCAAGGGCGAACTTATCTCTATGTAGATAAAGAAAAAAAATGGCCATTTTTGTTTAAAAAAAATATTTTTACAGTCTTTTAAAGCCTTAAAACCTTTTCATATTGCAAAATTCTATGTTATAGCTACGATTTTCTGGCGTTTTTTAACCCATATCTTCACAAAACTACACATCCGCATTAAAATCCCCATTGATTTCATGCGGATGAAGAGCCCGATGGTGTAGTGGATAGGGCCGCTGCCTCCTGAGCGGGAAGTCATGGTTCGAATCCCACCACGTACCAATGTGTTTTTCGGTTTTCGAATTTCATATGTACGTTTATTCGGTGCTTTTTCCGTGCTTCGGGAGGCACGTTAAGCCGTTGGTCCCGGTTAATATCATTTAATACCGTAGATATTAGTCGTTAAGCCATATCAGAGGCCAGTGCTAAGCATTAGCGGCTTGAAAACTCTGACCTAATCTAGGATTGGGTCTGGTTTCCCTTCTGGGTTGCGGAGGTCAGATGGCAGTCGCTCTGTGTAAAAACCAGTACCCTCGTTCAATCCCCTAGATTAGGAAGCCGACCCCGTGAGATACGGGATAAGGCTAGGGAGATGATGATTGATTTCATGCGGATGCGGATGCGATGTCCAAAATTATGCGGAAGAGACTCAAATGCAGATGTGGATGCGAATATTCGCAACATCCCTGATACATACATACATATAATCACGCCTTTATCCCTAATGGGGTAGGTAGAGGGTTGCTCAGTCAATGAAACTGAACAACATTCACCAGAAAATTATTTCAGGAGTTAAAAAACATCTCTCATACAAAATGACCATCTCCATCAGACATTTTCTATATAGACATATTTTATTCGTATATGTATGTATCAATAATTGTTTAGTAGAATATTACTATCTTATATATACCGTATGTTACTATCTTAAGTATATACATATATACTAAACAATTATTGATACATACATATACGAATAAAATACATAAATACATACATCAAAATTGTTCAGATAAGAAGTGCTCTTTTAATCTTTTCTTAAAGACATTCACAGAGGGACTTTCTTGAATTGTCTTAGGCAGTTTATGCCACAGTTGCTTTTACAGAAAAGGAGTTGAAGAAGAACTTGGTATTCGCACAAGGCAACTCCAGCACCTTGGTGATACAGGCGCGCCTAGAGCGGGGATCTGGAGGAAGGTGTTGAAAACGGGAGCGGAGATAGTAGGAATGGCAGGATTGTGAAGGATGTTCTAAAGAGTGGTCAGGAAGTGCACATCACGGAGAAGTCGAATTGGAAGCCATTTAAGCTGAGCACGAAATTCAGAGACATGATCGTACTTTTTCAGGACCGAAAATAAATCTTATTGCCAGGTTTTGTACGCGCTCAAGCTTGTTAAGTAATTCTTCCGTCGCATCCAAATAACAAACATCAGCGTAGTCGAGAATAGGGAGAAGAAGAGCTTGTGCAAGAATAATTTTAGTTTAACATATACTGGGGTAGGCAGAGCGTAAACGACCTAAGCAAAGGTCGTTCCGCTACGTCTGACAAGTTTTGAGGGTTATTACAGATGATCATGACGTATTTTGCTATAGTGACAGGTTGTCAGCCCATCGCCTAAAATTGTAATATACTATAACCCTTGAATCCATTAGCTGGTTTTTACAGCATGCTCTGGAGGTGATGCAGCTGGCACATTCTATGTTTTTCTATCACTCCCAGTCCAGCATGGAAGAAATTTTAGTTTAAAAAGGAAATAAATTCTGGAGTCGCTCAAGAGAGTGGAAAGAATAGTGCATGCGCCTGCTCACCCCATGATAACACCAAAATTTTTAGCCTTATCAGTGTAAGGAATGCATATGCCATCATAATAAACCAGCGGAACATCAGCAAAGTCCAGTCTACACCTTATCTTGCTGCTGCCAATTATTAGTGCTTGGGACTTATCAGGGTTAACAAGAAGTCCAAAGGTTTTTGTCCAAGTTTGAACAGCCGCTAGATCTAAGTCAATAGCCACAATAGCCTCACATACTCCATTCGGGAAAAAGTGTCTATAGTTTTGTAGGTCATCTGCATACAGGTGGTAGGGCGAAGAAATGATTTGAGAAATGTTGTTAGTAAAAATAGAACAAAGAAGAGGAGAAAGAACGCCACCTTGTGGTACACCAGCTGTTAAGCTAGACCAATCCGATGAAACTTCGTTGGCATTCACACATTGCTGACGATCGTGAAGATATGAAGAGTACCAGTCGACTACAGAAGGAGAAATGTTAATTGAGCCAAGAGTATCAAGAAGGATATTATAGTTCACAGAGTTAAAGGCACTGGTAAAGTATAAGAGTGTAACAACAGTAAGCTTGGTGTTATCCATAGCAGACCGAATGTCCTGAGTGACATTTAGCACTGTTACTGTTAGCACTAACTGTATTTCTATGCCAAAGTAATTTTTTTTTTTACTTCCTGATAAAAAATCCAGATAGTTGTTCAGTTTCGTTGACTGACCAACCCCTATTAGTTTGCGGGACGCTATCCCTTACACACCGTATAATCCCGCCACTATCCCTAATGGGGTAGGCAGAGATCAACACTTATAATATTATATAAATACGAATATGCAAATTACGTACTTTTTTTTCGCCGCCCTTCTTCCCAGGTGTCTATAAAAAGAAAAACAAATAATTAGCGATAAATTAAATAATCATCCTAGCATGAGAAAAGAATGAAGTGTCTGAATAGATACACAGTTTGCTCTTCAACTTATATAATCTAGCCTACATCATCCTACTGCTGGGCAAAGGGTGACAAAGGCCTCTCTCATCTCCTTCCTCGGAAGACCCCGACGCAGATGGCGCGATGAGCTAGAGTCATTCTCTAAAGATTGGCCCTGGATTGAGGCCCAAAACAGGGAAGAATGGAAGGAGAAGAGAGAGGCCTTTGCCCAGCTCTTCGACTACGAATGCAAAATGCATGCATGCGTATACATAGTGCTGCCGATCGATAGTGTTACGATTGTATCGTTAGAATACCGGGTGTAAGGGACAGCGTCCCGCAAACTGATAGGGGTTGCTCAGTCAATGATACTATACAACTACCAGCAAAAAAATCTTTCAGGAAGTAAAAATGAAAATTGCCATACAAAATGTCCACTTTGATCACACAATTTGTATGGAAAATTTCCTGGTGGAAGTTGTTCAGTGTCCTTGACTTAACAACCCCTATCAGTTTGTGGGACGCTGTCTCTTACACCCCGTATAATGTACGATCGCTCTTCAATATTCGATACTATCAACAGTATTGATGAGTTGTGCAATATGGAAGAGTAAATGCTTCTTCTTCTTAGCGAATAGATTGTCGAGTCGAACAATGATGCTGAAATAAAGAGTAAATGATCAAGTAAATGCTCACAATCGATTCTACAAAACAATAGATACTATCGATAGTTTTGCTCTGCGATATTTCACAAACTATCGACAGTATCGATATACAGGGTTTGGTGCATCGTTTGCCAAAAAATAATGGTTGATAGAAAAGGTCTTTGGCTATCTCCTCAGCCAAGATAAAAATAAATTGGTATCACAAATGTTTTATTGGCAATTTTATCCCGTATTTTTTTATTTTTTTTCAGTAAATCACAAAATTTTGCCTTTAGACCCCAATAACATAAATAGTTTTAGGTTTACTCTCAAAAGTATTATTTTATTTTAATGTGTGATGTTATTTAAATCAAAACTACGCTATAGAAAAAAAAACTTAAAGAGATCCAGTTCTTCAGATTTTCTTATGGTAACGGTATGCAATTTGCCTTTAAAATAATTCCTAACTTCATTAATATATTTTTTTCTGTATCACGGGACGCATTAGGCTGATTTTTCATGTTACTAGTTTGAGCATAACTCTTCACTTTTTCTCAAATAACATACGCTAAGTAGGTAAAAACTGTTATCTTAGACATTCATCAGGGATGTTAGTTTTCAATACCGAACATGTCACATGTGATTTATTAGCGACCCCGCACTGTAATTGTAATAGACGACCCGATGATAAAAAAAATACAGATGATACTGGAAAGTAGTTTTGATTTGAATAATACCATGTAGTTTTGATTTAAATAATACCATGTAACGTCAAAATAAAGTAAAAAATTGAGAGTAAACAGAAAACTTTTTTTTCGGTTAGGTATAAAGGCTGAATTTTGGGATTATCTAAAAAAAAACAAAGAGAATTGGCAAAAAAGAATTAGTGAGACCAATTTTTTTTCTCGGCTGAGGAGATAGCCAAAGACCTCTTCCATCGACCATTGCTTTGGCAAACGATGCATCAAACACCCTGTAGATTGTTTTGTACAATCGATTGTAAGATTTGTGAGCATTTGGTCTCTGTATTCAAACGGACCAAATAAACCCAAACGGACCAAATGGACCAAATAAACCAAAGTGGACCAAATAGAACAATAAAGTTATTCAGCAGGCTTACGATACGTGCCTACTACGCCTCCTTAAGTAATTGATCATCATCATCATTTCAGCACTTTATCTACCCACTGCAGGACATAGGCCTGCTCTTTTTCGTGGCACGACTGCCTATCTTGGGCTAGCCTTGTCCAGGTCTTACCAGCTGCCTTTGATATATCGTCCACCCATGTAGCTGCGGGACGACCAACATTCCTGCGACCTCCTCTTGGCCACCACTCCGTGAGGACTTTACTCCACCGGCCATCACCTCGTCTAACCACGTGTCCTGCCCATCGCCATTTTGCCTCGACAACACGCCTTCCGATATCAGGGACTTTTGTCTTACGGCGTATCTCAGGGTTAGGTATTCGGTCAAGAAGATTGCTGCCTAGCATGGTGCGCTCCATGGCTCTCTGTGCCACTTGTATTTTACATACATACATATAATCACGCCTTTATCCCTAATTCAGAGCAAAGCGTAAACAACCTAAACAAAGGTCGTTCCGCCACGTCCGACAAAGTTTTGAGGGTTATTTAAGATATATTTGTAGGTATATTGCTGTAATGACAGGTTGTCAGCCCATCGCCTAAATTACATTAAACTGAAACCCTCGGATCCCTTAGCTGACTTTTACAGCATGCCCGGGAGGAAATGCAGCTGGCACATTCTACGTTTTTCTCTCGCTCCCAGTCCAGCATGGAAGAACTCACCACTTGTATCTCAGTTGTATTTTGATTGATATCAATTATAATTCATAGTGTATATCATACCAGTCGCTTTGTCTCGTCCGTAGCTGTTTCATTTTTATCTTTTGTTAATGTGTCATTTTCATATTCTTCATTATTAGGCTGGAAGTTTCAAAGAAATTAAAGTTCAGGTATATGAATAAAAAGGTGGGATGCGCATTGGGGCCACACGATATTTATATTTATTATAAGGGAAATCTTTAATTGTCGCACTATCAAACTAATTGTTCACCTAAACAGGTTCACTGATTAACTGATTAGGTTCACCTATTCAACTAAACGTTCACCTTATCATGTCGCACTTAAAATTCTAAAACATCGCACTTAATATATTCACCAAAAATAGTAAACCTTCACCTAAAAATCGAATAGTTCACCTAAAAAACTAATTGTATATCTATAAAATACTAATCATTCACCTAATTACTAGCAAATAGCTAATGATACAGGCCTTTAGATGGGTGTTTCACGCCTCTAGGCTGGCGATAGCTAGTGCACCACCGACAGGGCACGCCGCCTATCTGGCAAAAAGCTAGTGTTACCAATGCCCGGTGATTCCAATGTCCGGTTTGTTACCTGTCGGTTCAGTGTGTCACCTGTCCATTTTGTTACCATTTTCCGTTTTGTTACCTTTGTCAATTTTGTAACCTTTATCCGTTTTGTTACTTTTGTTTGGTTACTTTTGACGGTTTTGTTACCTTTTTCCAGTTTTGATATCTTTGTCCATTTTGTTACCATTGTCCATTTTGTTACCTTTATCCGTTTCATTACATTTGTCTGTTTTGTTACTTATGTCAGTTTTGTAACCTTTGTCCGTTTCATTTCATTTGTCAATTTTGTTACCCTTGTCCGTTTTGTTACCTTTGTCCATTTTGTTACCTTTGTCTATTTTGTTACTTTTGACGGCTTTGTTACCTTTATCCATTTCGTTATCATTGTCAATTTTGTAAACTTCTCCGTTTTGTTACCTTTGACTGTATTTTTACCTTTGTCTATTTTGTTTCCTTTGCCTGTTTTGTTACATTGGGTATTTTTGTTAGATTTCTCCATTTTGTTACCATTATTCATTTTGTAACCTTTGCCTATTTTATTACGTTTGTCCTTGTCGTTACTTTTGTTAATTTTGATATTTTCTTAATTTTATTATCTTTGTCAGTTTTGTTACCTTTGTCCGTATTGTTATCTTATATTAACCTTGTCAAGAAAAGTAAATAATTGTAGAATAATCACTCGATATTTATTTATTTAAAAAATATACAAAACAATCGATAGTGTCGATGATTTGTGTAATATCGACAAGCAATACTATCGATAGCATCGTTGGTTATCTTATCAAGACTATTGCTGAAGTCGTACTATCGATACTAGTATTGAAAACCAACGATATTATCGATAGTTTTGCTCGGATATTACACAAACTATCGACAGTATATGTTCGCGACGGCGCTTAAGTATTTTATATTTTTATTTAATTTCCTTATAAATGAGGAGTATTTTTTTAAATGGCTACACTTGAGAGCTGTTATCCCTAAATTTGGAGCCAAATTCAAATTAACCAATCAGAGTGAGTGATAGAACGAGATAGCAATAGTATTCTATTCTTGCCCTTTTACGAACTTGTCGTATGATCAAGAATATACTTGAATCGATATAATGCCATCCCTGTCTTACCAGTGACAGTTTTTATTTAGCTGTCACGATCGAACATTACAGAAGACACTTGACATTTCGAGAAAAGAGTTGCCAGCTGTTTCCTGAAAATTCTACAGTACCGAAATTGGAGTATATAAACGGCTGCGTAGGCCGCAACAAGCATACGCATACAGTACAATACAGTATACATAGTTCAGTGATACAGTTCCGTAACAGTTTCGAATAGTGGACAGTGAACAGAATAGTTACAGTGACAGTATCGGTCACAACAAGTTAAAACCTTCAAATTGAATGGTGATATTGAATTGTCTCACCCCATGAACATTGAGAGAGGCGTCCCACAGGGCTCCATTCTGGGCCCACTATTGTTTATCCTGTACACTGCTGATCTTGTCCATTCGATCTTAAATTGCAAGTATCATTTATATGCTGATGACTTACAGCTATATATTTCATTCCAACCGTGTGATACAGTATGTGTTTTCTATTACTAACCCTTACACCAACGTATACTTTCGTGCGCGCTGTGATTAGCTCGCGGACTTGGGTTCTGGCAGAATAACAGCGCTGAGGGAAACCACAGCACATGCTGAGTCAGCACCCTTTCTCAGCTACGAAACATGCTACACTTTCTCTAACGTTACTGTTTGTAATCTGTGTTTGTACTTTTTTTGCCTATTGTATGACGTATATACTCTTACCTTCTACTCTGTATCCTAATCTTATTTCTGTATTCTTAATTCTGTGCTATGTTGTTTTGTAACTGAGAATAAAGATTTTCTATGTCTATGTCTATTTTCCGTGACAGTTATACAGTTTTCAGATTCAGTTTCGAATCAGTGATCGAATAGTGGGAAGAAACAGTGAACAGTGTATAGTAACAGTGCCAGTGATTCCGTGACAGTTCGTGAATAGTTATCGACAAACAGTTCCGTAATCGTTTCGTACAGTGTTTCCGTGATAGTTCGTAAATAGTTATCGACAGAGAGTTCCGTAAACAAAACGTTTCCGATTCGTATACGTTTTTGAATAGTTCTGAAAGCAGCAAGAACAAGAATAACAGTGGAAATAACAGTGATAATAGAAGTGTGAAGTGCTGTTTATAGTTTAATTCATAAATATTTAAGATTTTGCGCCAGTCTGTTTTATAGTGTTACCAGATAGTTTTAACATTTATTTATTTGTAGAATTTCCGTTTTCATTCGTACTTTTTTGACAGTTCGTCCATAGTGTTGCCAGTAATTTCGTATATAGATTTGGTAGTAGCTTTTCGTTAATAAATATACAGTCCATTTATAGTATAGTTTTATTTCGTGTACATTGAGGTAGACACGTTTGGTTGCGCCGAACACTATTTCGTACAGTATCGATATACAGGGTTTGGTGCATCGATTGCTAAAAAGTAATGGTTGATAGAAGAGGTCTTTGGCTATCTCCTTAGCCAAGATAAAAAAAAATGGACTCATAAATGTTTTGTTTGGCAAATTTTTACATTTTTTTTTTGAAAATCCCAAAATTCTGCCTTTAGACCCCAACAAAATAAAAAGTGTTAGGTTTACTTTCATTAGTACTTACTATTTTATTTTAATGTGTGATGCTGATGTTACATTTCAATCAAAACTACGTTATAAAAAGAAGTAAAAGAGATCCAGTCCTTCAGATTTCTTTAAATAATACTTCGGTCTACCTTTATTCTAACGGTATGCAATTTGCTTTGAAAATAATTCCTAACTTCATTAATATCGAGACACCCGGTAGCGTGTCCAAGCCAAACGAAGAGAACTGGCCGGCAGCACCGTGTGTATATTTATTGGAACCATTTGGAGCCACTTCTGACCGAAGGGGTCAAATAGAAATGAAAATAGTGAGAACAAACTATCTATTTTTTGGCTGAGGAGATAGCCAAAAACCTCTTCCATCGACCATTGCTTTGGCAAACGATGCACCAATCACCCTGTAGATTGTTTTGTACAATCGAATGTAAGATTTGTAAGCATTTGGTCTCTGTATTCAAACGGACCAAATTGACCAAATAAACCCAAACGGACCAAATAAACCAAAGTGGACCAAATAGAACAATAAAGTTATTCAGCAGGCTTACGATACGTGCCTACTACGCCTCCTTAAGTAATTGATCATCATCATCATCAGCACTTTATCTACCCACTGCAGGACATAGGCCTCCTCTTTTTCGAACCACGACTGCCAATCTTGGGCTAGCCTTGCCCAGGTCTTACCAGCTGGCTTTGATATATCGTCCACCCATCTAGCTGCGGGACGACCAACATTCCTGCGACCTTCTGTTGGCCATCACTCCGTGAGGACCTCACTCCACCGGCCATCACCTCGTCTAACCACGTGTCCTGCCCATCGCCATTTTGCCTCGACAACACGCCTTCCGATATCAGGGACTTTTGTCTTACGGCGTATCTCAGCGTTAGGAATTCGATCAAGAAGATTGATGCCTAGCATTGTGTGCTCCATGGCTCTCTGTGCCACTTGTATTTTGATGGATATTAATTATAATTCATAGTGTATATCATACCAGTCGCTCTGTGTCGTTCATATCTGCCTCTTGTATATCTTTTGTTATTTCTACATTTTCTTTTTCTTCTTCATCATCTTTTGTCATTTCTTCTGCTTCTTTGTTAGGCTGCAAGTTTTAAAGATATTAAAGTTTAAGTATATGAATAAAAAGGTGGGATGCGCATTAGAGTCACACGATATTTATATTTATTATAAGGGAAATCTTTAATTGTCGCACTATCAAACTAATTGTTCACCTAAACAGGTTCACTGATTAACTGATTAGGTTTACCTATTAAACTAAATGATCACCTTATCATGTCGCACTTAAAATTCTAAACGTCGCACTAAACATGTTCACCAAAAATAGTAAACCTTCACCTTAAAATCTAATCGTTCACCTAATAACTAGCAAATAGCTAGTGCACCACCGGTGGTACACGCCTCTAGACGGGTGATAGCTAGTGCACCACTGGTGGTACACGCCTCCAGACTGGAGATATCAAGTGCACCACCGACAGGGCACGCCGCCTAACTGGCAAACAGCTAGTGTTTCCAAAGTCTGGTTTGTTACCTCTGTGCAGTGTCTTACCTGTCCATTTTGTTACCATTTTCCGTTTTGTTACTTTTGTCCATTTTGCTTCCATGCTGGCCTGGGAGCAAGAGAAAAACATAGAATGTGCCAGCTGAATTTCCTCCCGGGCATGCTGTAAAAACCAGCTAAGGGAGCCGATGGTTTCATCATATTGTAATTTAGTCTACAGGCTGACAACCTGTCACTTCAGCATATACCTAGAAATATATCTTAAATAACCCTCAAAACTTTGTCAGACGTGGCGGAATGACCTTTGTTTTAAGTCGTTTACGCTCTGCCTACCCCATTGGGGATAAAGGAGTGTTTTATGTATGTATTTTGTAACCTTTATTCGTTTTGTTACCTTTGTCTGGTTACTTTTGACGGTTTTGTTACCTTTGTTAATTTTTTTACCATTCTCCATTTTTTTACCTTCCTCAGTTTTGTTATCTTTGTCCATTATGTTACCATTGTCCATTTTGTTACCTTCCTCCGTTTTATTACATTTGTCTGTTTTGTTACTTTTGTCTTTTTTCTATTTTTATTATTTACTGTTTATTGTACACAAGTAACATGAGAAAGACAATACACAAGGAATAACGACACAACAGGTACAGCTTATTTCTACTAAGAAATTTCTTCCAGCTGACTGAGTATTGTTATGTTAACCTTGTCAGTTTTGTCATCTTTGTCGCATTTGTTCGTTTTATTCCCCTTTTATGTTTTATTACATTTTTACGTTCTGTTTCCTGGATTCAATTTTGTTACCTTTTCCGTTTTGTTACCTTTACCTTTGCCCTGCCCACTGTGTTCTCTGTCCATTGTATTGCCTTTGTCCATTGTGACTGGTGATAGCTAGTGCCCCACTAGTGGTACCTCCAGCAGTTGCTCACCTTCAGTAGTTGGCCACCGTCAGTAACAGGCCCCTTAATAAGATAGCCCCCTCTAGCAGTTGCCCCTTTGCAGCCGTTGCCCCCTTGCAGCAGTTGTCCCTGTAGCAGTTGCTCCCCTCTAGCAATTGCCCCTTTGCAGCTGTTGCCCTTTCAAACAGTTGCCCCTTTGCAGCCGTTGCCCTCTCTAACAGTAGCCCCTTTGCAGCAGTTGCTCCCCTCTAGCAGTTTCCCCTTTGCAGCCGTTGCCCTCTCTAACAGTAGCCCCTTTGCAGCAGTTGCTCCGTCTAGCAGTTTCCCCTTTGCAGCAGTTGTCCTCTCTAACAGTTGTCCCTTTGCAGCAGTTGCCCCATTGCAGAAGTTGCCCCATTGCAGTAGTTGCCCCTGTAGCAGTTGCCCCCTCTAGCAGTTGGTCCGCTCTAGCAGTTGCCAATTTGCAGTCGCTGCCCTCTCTAACAGTTGCCCCTTTGCAGCAGTTGCCCCCTTGCAGCAGTTGCCCCTGTAGCAGTTGCCCTCTCTAGCAGTTGGTCCGCTCTAGCAGTTGCCAATTTGCAGTCGTTGCCCTCTCTAATAATTGCCCCTTTGCAGCAGTTGCCCTCCCTAACAGTTGCCCCCTTGCAGCAGTTGCCCTGTAGCAGTTGCCCGCTCTAGCAGTTGTCCCCTCTAGTGCCTCCGTGGTCTAGCGGTCTGAGCCATGGGCTCTCGACCCGGAGGGTTCGATTCCAGGCGGGGGACAATGACTTTGTGTTGTTCTTTCTAGTTTGGTTAGAACATTGCAGGCTGATCACCTGATTGTCCGAAAAGTAAGATGATCCATGCTGTCGGATGGGCATGTAAATAGTCGGTCCTGCGCCTGATTTCTCTCTGGTCGTGTCAGTCAGTTTGTGCCATCATAATAAGAGACTTAAGGAACACAGAATGCACCTGTGTGTAGTTATTAGTTATTGTTAAAAACAATATAATAAAAATATTCAATAATAAATAATAACAATATTCAGTGTTACCAAGACACAAACTAAATATATAAATAATTACGCCACCGTACTTCGGGGGTAGGCAGTAGGCAAGGAACTTAATTTAGTTAATGTTCTTAACCGATGTTGATGGGATATTTTTTATTCAACTGAATTTAACCTAGACACAAACTAAGGATAAATTTAATCACGTCACCGTACTTCCCTAAGTACTTCCGTAAGTTCCTTTAGTAGTTGAATAAAAAAGTCCCTACCTGGAAGGAAGTAGCAGCAAACTGAATTTAATTAGTGTTTTTAACGGATTTCGAGGGGACTTTTTTTATTCAACTCAGTGTTACGAAGACAAAAACTAATTATATAAATAATTACGCCACCGTACTTAGGGTGTAGGCAGTAGGCAAGGAACTCAATTTAGTTCCGCCACGTCTGACAAAGTTTTGAGGGTTATTTAAGATAGATTTGTAGGTTGTATTTTGCTGTAGTGACAGGTTGTCAGCCCATCGCCTAAATTACAATATACTGAAACCCTCGGATCCCTTAGCTGGTTTTTACAGCATGCCCGGGAGGAAATGCAGCTGGCACATTCTATGTATTTCTCTCGCGCCCAGGCCAGCATGGGAGGATAAAAAATAACACATCAAAACATTTTTTTCATTGCCTGCAATTGCAACATTAATTATTCATAAATAAGTATGCAAAAAAAAACTGGAAGTAAAGTTATTTTTATCAGTAAATTTGATATTCCTTCTAAACTATTAGGAGCTCTTTTACGTGTCCTTCCTTCCTTCCGGAATATATCCGTTATTATGATTATCTACAATCGCAACATAGCAATTTTTTAATCTGACCCTTTTTTCGCATGTTTTGACGCGATTACGGACGTAACCGGCACGCCGCCGTAGCGCGCGCCGATATGAACGATATTCTAAGGCATTACAGGCGATAGTTGCATATATTGAAATCTACCTCCGCATCTGCCGGCAGGAAGTACCTTAAGATGCGTGCCTACTACTCCTCCTTTCATGTTGTTTGTTTAGTTTATAACCTGATCACTTTAATCGGGAAAGTAGCTCGTATTTGCTTCGAGCCTTAGCAGTAGACACAGATATCAAAGGTACTTAATAGTTATCGAGGGATATCTGATTATACTTCGGCTCAAATACCGAAAACACCGAACGAAGCATTATTCTTTTTAAATAAACTAGTTGATATTAATTATTCAGTGTATTCATTCTTACCAGTTGCTTTGTCTCGTCCGTATCTACTTCTTTCTCTTTTTGTGTGTCTACATTTTCTTCTTCTTTGGTCTGGAAAATTCAATGAAACTAATGTTTAAGCGTATAAATAAAATGCTTTGTTTTTTTTTTATTAACTGATTTTGTGTAGATTTCAGATCCATTTGATGACAAATTGTCATCATATAGCACTTTGAGTAATTCACAGTGGGGTCCGATTGTGGCTCAAATAAATATTTCTGTGATGTTTTGAAGTGTGGTATATCGTAATATATGTGTTTTCGGCCGAGGAACAAGAATATGAAGTCAGTTTTTACATAAAATCAATACGAGATATGTCATTCACAAACAAAGCCCGTAGTAAACTTTCTTCCTTTTACAGTATTTGATAAAAATGTGCTACAAATGTGAATATTTACAATATTTTGTGATAAAACAGTCCAATCTGGAGACACGGTCAGTGCCCCCGTCGCCGCGTCGTCGTCAAGCCGAGAGCAAAGCAAGCACGGCTGTATTAACCAAATCTGGAACCATTTTTGCGTATTTTCGCATCCCTATATCTTAGAAGTGTGACAGGTACATTAGAACGCCAAAATTACTGCCATCTAGTGCACTACATGACATGATATAGGATTTAAAAAAATGGCTAATGCTCTCCACTTGATTCGAAAGTTATGGGTATGCAAAAATTTGCCAAAGTCACATATTGTACAGGACAAAGCCATTGCTGGCAAAGCCTGCACATGATGGAACCTAGCGGACGGGTTGTGAGGGCGCTCGCGGGTGCGAGATATTGCGACGAAGAGTTCTTGTTTCAGTCTGATTTATTGTATGAAATGATGGTTATTTTATATTGATGTGGCACACAATGATAGTATCATTTATGTATTACATGCGTGTAAGTTGCAAGCCCAGCATGTCACGCAGTATTGTCAATAATATGTAGAAAGCAAGTCGACGACCTGCGCGACATGCTGAGTAAGATGGTTCGAGTTGGCTCGAACATGCTCCCACTTTTAAAAGAGAGAAGAGAACAGAATTTGTTGACAAGGCTGCTTGATCAGCGCTCTTGAGATGAGTGACAGCGAGTTTGAGTTCGTATCATAAATGTCAATTCAGTACAAACTGGCCTGTCAAATCCATACTTAATATTGCTCTCAACTTTGATAACGCTTCATAAATACGAGCCTCAGGGTCGTATTTATATAGCGATCGATAGATTGAGAGCAATCTTGAGTGTAGATTTGACAGTTCGTTTTGTACTGAAATATCATTTCTGATACGAACTTAAACTTGCTGTCAGTCTCAAGAGCTGATTATAAGTACAGGTCATAATGTTTAAAATCGCACATCACTATTGCTTCAAAGCAGACTTGCTAAATTTTTGGGCTCAGTACTGCATGCCACCTCAAATTACTAATTATTTGTTTTTTTTTTGTTATCTGTTGTGTTGTATGATTTGTATTCTTACGTGCAATAAACTATTTTTATGTTTTATTACATAAAATGCTTAATAATGACAATTTGTCATCAAAGGGATCTGAAATCTACATAACATAAACTATTAAAAACATCCAAAATATTGTATTCATACCGCAAATGCCTCCAACTCCAACAACTACCTCCGCGGTTTAGTGGTCAGAGCCATGAGCTTACGATCCGGAGGTCCTGGGTTCAATTCCCAGGGGGGTAACACAAAGTTGATATTGGTCAATTTATCAGTTTGTGAAGTTTTCCCCAGTTTGGTAAGGACATTGCAGGCAGAATCACCTGATTGTACGAAAAGAAAAAGGATTCCGATTTAAGCCGTCGGCCCCGGTCGCCGTCGTTACTCAAAACCATGACAGAGGTCTAATAGCTGTGCTACTAGGCGGTTTGAAAACTCTGACATCAGGGTTCATCAGGTCATTTTTTGACTTGTAATGTCGGAATGTGTCGCTAACAACTTATTATAACCTTATTTTCGTTTTCATTCTCGTCTATATCCGATCTTCGCCAACGGCTCTTTATGGAGTTATTGACATAGTTGGAATGTCGTTTCTTCCTTTGCATTGTTATATTTGTGATGACCACGGTAAATAAAACATTACCATCATAAGCTGTCTTAAATGCTGAATTCAACTGGCGAATCCGTTTGTCTGAAAAAACATTTGGTTAGAGGTTTTAAATTATCAATAGCAACAAGAGACTGTTGTGAATTTACGATAGACGGATACACTTCTTCCATGCTGGGCTGGGATCGATAGAAAAACGAATGTGCCAGCTGCATCAGCTAAGGAATTCAAAGTTTTATATTGTAATTTAGGCGATCGGCTGAAAACCTGTAACTACAACAATACACTAACTATCTGAAATTAAGATAAGATAAGAATATACTTTAGGTATTGCACAGAAAAGACACAAGAGAAAATTAAATTAAATTAAACAAATAGTAGCACAAATAGGCGGCCCTATTCTTAAGCAGCAATTTCTTCCAGGCAACCTAAAGGTACAGGAAAATAAAAAGTTGAACTAGTGGGCTGGTATACATTACATACATACATATAATCACGCCTTTATCCCTTATGGGGTAGGCAGAGCGTAAACGACCTACACAAAGGTCGTTCCGCCACGTCTGACAAAGTTTTGAGGGTTATTCAAGATGGATTTGTATTTGGTATACATTTTAGGCAATATATTGTATAGGTAAGTAAATAAGCTATTTAGGTGTATTTATATAATTAATAACAATAAATAGTCGTACATATAAATTACTTACACCTACATAGAAATACATAAATATTATATATAAATATTAATGAAAGAAAATGTTACAACCAATTATTCCGATTAAAATTACGTGGATATTACCCTCAATATTTGTAAGACGTAGCGAAATGACCTTTGTTTAGGTCGTTAACGATCTGCCTTCCCCATGATTATATACGTATGTGGGTATCTAAGCTTCTATACCGGGTGTAAGGGACAGCATCCCGTAAACTGATAGGGGTTGCTCAGTCGACGTCACTGAACAACCTCCGCAAGGAAATTCTTTCAAAAAATTATCTTTTCCATACAAAATAGCCACCTAGATCAGACAATTCGTATGAAAAATCCAATATTTTTTTCACTTCCTGAAAACTTCTATATTACTACTATACTATAAACGTTATGAACTTACTCAGTAGATTCTTCGCCTCAATCGTGTGATCGGAGTCATGACCATAGTGCTCAGTTAGTGCTCCTAACGATGTGAACTTAAACATATAGAAGTCTTTCGCACCGTCTGGCTTCAAAATGCCGCTCTTTACCTTTAAAATTTAATACAGAAACAATCCAAAACAAATACTTACGATTTTGATTATACGTACATTTATTTATTTACTGTTTATTGTAAACAAGTAACATGAGAAAGACAATACACAAGGAATAACGACACAACAGGTACAGATTATTTCTACTAAGAAATTTCTTCCAGCTGACCTACGGAAGTGAGACTTAAATTACACACATTTACATTCATACCATGACGCCTCTGAAGGGGTAGGCAGAGCGTAAAGGACCCAAACAAAAGTCGTTCCGCCACGTCTGACAAGGTTTGAGCGTTCCATATCGATCTCTATATTGCTATAGTGACAAGTTGTTAGCACATCGCCCAAATTACAATACTAAATCCCTCAAAACCCTTAGCTGATTTTTACAGCAGGCCCGGGAGGCTATGCAGTTGGCATATTTTATGTTTTTTTATCTCTCCCAGTCCAGCATGGAAGTTGATTTTAGCATGGATGAATATACAGGGTGTATGGGCCTGCGTCCCGCAAACTAAAAGAAGTTGCTTTCTCAGTCAACAATACTGACCAACCATCAGCAGGATTTTATCAGGTAGTAAAAAGTCATTTTGTATGGGAAGGTAAATTTTTTATTCATCGTCTGAAAGAATTTCCTGGTGAAAGTTGTTCAGTATCGTTGTCTGAGCAACACCTATCAGTTTGCGGGAGTCTGTCCCTTACACCCGGTACAATTCGTTCCAAAAACTTCAGGGAGACACCGGGATACTCAAAACTTCAGTAATCAATCAGTTATCATCATTAGAATTAAAATAATAATCATAATAATGCAAATAGGCATTATTTCATATGGAAATTATATTTTTTTTCACTTCCTGAAAAATATGCTGCTGATAGTTGTTCAGTTCCGTTGACTGAGCAACCCCTATCATTTTACGGGACGCTGTCCCTTACACCCCGTATGGTATAAAAATAAGCGTCTCACGGATTTGGTCCTCATTTTGTTATCATATTAATAATAATATTATAGATAATTCTATTCCTTCCATGCTGGACTGGGAGTGATACAAAAATGTAGAATGTACCAGCTGCATTTCCTCCCGGGCATGCTGTAAAAACAGTTTCAGTGCAAGTTAGGCAATGATAGGCTGACAACCTGTCACTATAGCAATACACATTTCACTCTAAAATTGTTTTTGAGGACAATTTTAGAGTGAAATGTGTATTGCTATAGTGACAGGTTGTCAGCCTATCATTGCCTAACTTGGCACACGTGGCAGAATGACTTTTTTTGGTAATTAACGTAACGTAAACACGTTTTGCCTACCCCATTAGGGATAAAGGCGTGATTGTATGTACATTTTGCATCTACTTTCTTTTTACAAGGGAGGGGGGCCTAGTTTACGCTCGCAATAAAGTACCTACATACAGGATGAATAAGTAGGTACTTAGGTAAAATAAATAATAAATAAAAATAGGTAATTTCAGAATCTTAGTTAGTAGCAACATAAGCGTTCGAGGTACCTACTGCTTTCTTTTAAACCAAATATTTTTTTATTAAATTCGTAAAACAGAAGCAGGTAGGTATCTGATATACCGACCTACGTATTTGGTATAATCTGTCGAATCAAAGAATATATATAGTACATTCACCCGACTGCGCCTGTCAAACTAATATCTAATCTGTGGCCGTGTCGCCACTGACATCGCGCTCGCCGTAGTGTGCATGACTACGGTTGGCCTACAATTTCTGTTTTATGAATTTTATGAAAAATATATACCTATACTGGGTGTAAAAAAAGTATTGTGTTCTTTTAAACCACGTAATAGATTAGGTCAGCTGAAAGAAATTTCTTAGTAGAAATAAGCTGTACCTGTTGTGTCGGTATTCCTTGTGTATTGTCTTTCTCATGTTACTTGTGTATAATAAACAGTAAATAAATAAGTGATGTACAAACAGCAACGCAATACACACATTTAACCTAATTCAAATTAATTAATTAATATTAATGCTATCAACCAGAAACAAGTAGCCCTAACTCTACGGCACGCATACTAAAGGCGGCGGCAGTCATAGTGTGCGTGCGTGTTGCGCCGTAAGCATGCATAATTTGTTATTGTTTTACGAAAAAAAAATATCTTTATTCATTTAATTTAATGTGTTTATTGTGCTGTATACATACATACATATAATCACGCCTTTATCCCTAATGGGGTAGGCAGAGCGCAAACGACCCAAACAAAGGTCGTCCCGCCACGTCTGACAAAGTTTTGAGGGTTATTTAAGATAGAAATCTAGGTATATTGTTGTAGTGACAGGTTGTCAGCCCATCGCCTAAATTACAATATACTGAAACCCTCGGATCCCTTAGCTGGATTTTACAGCATGCCCGGGAGGAAATGCAGCTGGCACATTCTATGTTTTTCTCTCGCTCCCAGACCAGCATGGAAGTAAGTAGTGCTGTATATCACTAATAAATTACGTGGTTTAAAGGAAGGCAGTACATTTTTTACACCCAAGATGCACATACACATACATACATTTTAAATGATTACTTTCTCCTATAAAATCAACCCATGATAAAAGAAGCTAGCTATGTAAAACTTACAGAAACCGTAATAGCGGTAAGAGCCTGCAATTCACGTAGAAAACGATAGTCCTGTTCTACAGTGTACATCAGATGGGCCAGTTGCAGTTTTGGTAGCTTGTAATTCGTGTATTCTCCAAATATGTCGCTGTACGTTCGTAACTGCAAGTATAAGTAAAGGCGCATTTACAAATACATTGGTATGTACCAAATACAAACTAATAGAGGTTGTTCAGTTCCTGATACCGCAGAACTTTGACCAGTAAATGATCATCGTGAAAATTTTGAATGTAAAAGTCAAAAATATTTCTATTCCCTAAAGAATTTCTTTGGAGAAAGTTTTAGGCAATCCCTGTCACTTTGCGTTAAGCTGTCGCAGAATGATTGTTTTACAACGCTTATTGACCGAAATAAAAGGATAATTCGCGTATATGTGTTTTGCATTTGCATTTGCCTATCCGTAAAATGACCCTTTTTTCGACCAATG
Organism: Scrobipalpa costella; assembly: GCA_949820665.1. Classification (NCBI taxonomy): domain Eukaryota; kingdom Metazoa; phylum Arthropoda; class Insecta; order Lepidoptera; family Gelechiidae; genus Scrobipalpa; species Scrobipalpa costella. The sequence continues at coordinate 16,271,310 of OX463314.1, forward strand.
AGCGAATTCGGGGATTGTGTTTGCGTAACATAGGTACATATTATAATTTAGTAGTAAACTACATAGTAATATTGTACTTACGTCATACTCAGATGAAAGCCTTATATTGACTAATTTGCCTTTAGGTTCAAATTTGAAAAATATTTTCTCTATCATGTCATAGCTGACGTCTTTTATTCCCAGATTCAAAGAATATATTTTTGAATCGCCATCCTATAAAAAATATTTTCGACTTTTTAGCTGGCGATTACTCCACCGACAAGAGCAAAGCTCTTTTTATGATGATGAGGTTATGAAAAATGCAAGAAAGTTTTACATACATACATATAATCACGCCTTTATCCCTAATGGGGTAGGCAGAGCGTAAACAACGTAAACAAAGGTCAATCCGCCATGTCTGACAAAATTTTGAGGGTTATTTAAGATAAGATATAAGGTATATTGCTGTAGTGACAGGTTGTCAGCCCATCGCCTAAATTGCAATATACTGAAACCCTCGGATCCCTTAGCTGGTTTTTACAGCATGCCCGGGATGTAATGCAGCTGGCACATTCTATGATTTTCTTTCGCTCGCAGTCCAGCATGGAAGAAGTCTTGTCTAAAGACTAAAACTTTCTTGCATTTTTCTTCTTGGGTGTAAATTTCATGAATATTAAAAGATAATTAAAAATTCTCCACGGGCAGGATTTGAACCTGAAACCAAAGCTCTGGCAATTGAGCAGTCATCGTGGCGAATTTAAACTTCCTGCAAATGTCCACTAGGCGGTCTACCAGTTCAAATTACAACTGACATCCTATAAATTTACATCATCTCATTTTCACCCACTACCTATGCTATGACGGAGAAGAAGTCATATTTCGATGATCGCCCTTCTCGAAAGTGGCAAAATGTTCTACGGCATACCATAACATGAAATGTAGGTACTTACAAAACCCCCTATAGATGACACTCCCTCCACACACATGGCAACGGCTGCTTCCGGTGTGTCGAAAGGATTAGAAATTTTCATCTCAGTCCGAGAGCTTATCTGTGGAAATTATTAAGAATAAGAATGAGAATAAATTTATTAGAACAATAATATTTCTTGTTATAATTAATATTATGTAGATGAGCGGCAGTACGTGATACTCGTTCTCCAGTCGGTGATCATCCTGTATGGTTGAAACGTCGAGGTTAAAACGATGGGACGGGAGATGATGATGATTTCTTTATACCCTGTATTCATATCATAATTATATATTTACCACCATGATGCCAGTTGTAAAGCCAAGGGCAACTGAGTAAATATCCATCAGTGCGTCATCATGGATCACCTCCCCACCCACGGTAACGGCGACGGAACGTGGAGCATGCAAAATCGCAAACTGACCTCCAGCGTTTACACCTGAAACATTCGAAGAGGAATATAGCCGGAAATAGTTTGTTTTTAAGAATTTACTCCTAAATTAATCTATGACCAATTTAGACCAAAACCAATTTAGAGGTATAAATGTGACGAGGTATGGCTGTAGAAATGATGAACTCGGAAACTGTTTTGTGGTCTTCTATTGTCTTCGCAAATACTTATACAATTACAATTTATACAATTACATTTTGATGTGAGTTCTCTATGGCGGGCGGGAGACGACTAGCGTCACGCGTACAGTGTGTTACATATTGCTGAATAGTAAAAACTTACAATAACATGTGTCACTACAAAATAATCAAAATAATACGTATACATCATGGTCTACACTGCAACATTTAAAAAAACTATAAATGTATATTCTTCCATGCTGGCCTGGGAGCGAGAGAAAAACATAGAATTTGCCAGCTGCATTTCCTCCCGGGCATGCTGTAAAAACCAGCTAAGGGATCCAAGGGTTTCAGTATATTGTAATTTAGGCGATGGGCTGACATCCTGTCACTACAGCAATATACCTACAAATCTATCTTAAATAACCCTCAATACTTTGTCAGACGTGGCGGAACAACCTTTGTTTAGGTTGTTTACGTTCTGCCTACCCTATTAGGGATAAAGGCGTGATTATATGTATGTATGTATGTATGTATAAATGTATATATATACAGTGTCTAAAAAAGTACCTCACCGCGAGCGGTGGCGCCCTCACTCCTTAAAAATCATAACTCTATTTTGCTAGTTATGATTTTTTCAATAGACATTGTTATTTTATTTTCTCTGTCACTTCCTTAGATTTAGACCTAAGGATTTTTTAAGTAATGAGAATTTATGAATTCAGGAGCAAATAGTCGATACTATCGGCAGTTAAATCGAAATGATTGCTATGAATGGCCACGTTTGGCAGTTATTTGGATAGTAACTCCAAGGTAAAATTGGTCTTTCAATTCATAACTTTTAAAAAAACTGAGGAAGTGACTAAGAAAAGTTTTAAAAATGTCTATATTTTGTAAGTTATGATTTTTTAACGAGTGAGGGTACCACTGCTCGGGGTAAGGTCTCTTAAACCACGTATTTTATTAGTGATATACAACACAAAACACACCTAAAATTAAATATTAAAGTTTTAAGAAATGTGCAAAACTGAAACATCTGAGCCAACTGTAGCCACACACTTTACGGCGTTCGTCACAGTCCGCGCAGTCTGCACCGCCGCCGCCGCCCCGACCGCCGTAGTGTACATGACTACGTTTAGCCTACTTGTTTCTATTCTACGAATATAATAAAATTTTGAGTTAAATATTTTTATTTTTTTATTGAATATGTGCTATATATTGTATATAACTAATACATTATGTGGTTTAAAGGAACGCAGTAGTTTTTTTACACCCTGTATAAATAAGTAAGGGATCCGAGAGTTTTAGTATTTATCTTATCTATCTTAAATAAATAACCCTCAAAACTTTGTCAGACGTTGCGGAACGACCTTTGCCGTTCGTCCTTAGGTTCATTTACGCTCTGCCTAACCCATTGGGGATAAAGGCACGATTTGTGTAAATAAGTTCGGGTGCAAAAGGTATGAAAATCGCATGCAAGTAAAAAGTCGCAAAGTTACTCTTTCGGGTGCAGTTTGAATGTGGTGCCAGGTGCAAGCAGTAAGTGCAAATCAAGCCGAATTTTTGAACAACTCGAATCAAAACTCGTATACGAAAGGCAACAATCGCATGAAAAATAGATCAGACAGTAAAACTACCTTGACAATTTAATTGGACAGTTCTATTAGGATCGGAACCCAAGATCGGAACGGAAGGTCGAGCCGTGTTTTGAACTACTTGAATCGAATTCGCATACAAAAGACTAACAAATAAAGTAAATTGTATGAAAATAGCATGCGAAAGTTGTTCTTTCGTATACGCATTGAAGATCCAGTAATTCAAAATTCATTAATTATATCATCTCCCTAACCTTATCCCGTATCACACGGGGTAACGATATTAACCAGGACCAACTGCTAAACGCGTTTTCCGAAACACGGAAAAATAGCCGACTAAATCTACATATGAAATTCTAAAACCGAAAATTGGTAGTGGGATTCAAACCACAGCCTCCTGCAAGGGAGGCCGAGGCCCCATCCACTACGCCATCGGGCTTTTTTATAAGTAAGTATAATAACCATTTTATTATGCAAAACCATTTTAATAGTGCCGTTTTGTATAATAAAATGGTTATTGTTCCTGTCATATCATGGATGGGTATCAGCTCAAAAATTAGGAACTCACCTATGACAGAGGTTATCATTAAGAGGCTTAGCCAAGGTAGTTTTCTTGACATTTTTATTATTATTTTATAACATTGAAATTAAAACAGTATTTTGCAGTTAAATTATTTCTAAACACGCAAGCACTACCCTCACGAGCACGAGAAAAAAATATTTAAAAATCCTCACGTTCTCTATCACATCACGTCTACCACCCACAGACATCCCACAGATGAATAATTTGTACTACGGTACCACCTTTGCTCTATGATTTTTCATAAAAGAGACTTTAGTCTCTATTAGTAGGTACTATCACAGAGTAACTATAATACTACGTACAAGTACTATTATTATTCTGTGCTAGAGTGCCAGTGCCAGAGATATTATAAGGTTCGCCTATGGGCATAGAAATATTACTATACTGGGTACATGTATATCAATGCCTATGGGCTCGCTGGAGTCGCCGGAGTACTTATTCCTCCTATCAATAACTAAGGAAAAATAGCCTCCTAGGATAGATACATTTGGGCTTGACATTCGACAACAAAAAAAGCCTAAGGCCGTGACTCCAGAGCACCAAAACCAATACCAAAACATGTCCCCGCGGGGTAGAGAGTGGAAGTGAAATATTTGTGAAACCCTTCCCCTCTGCCCCGCGAGGGTATGTTTCGTGCTTTGTTTGAGGGCAGGAGTCACAGCTTTACGAAGCCTATATCACAGATTAGACGGCCTATATGATGTACCTATCAAAAGATGTTTAGATTGTTTTTAGCGCGTTTCGTTTCCTTACCTTTTAACTAGGTACTTGATATTGGCATATAGTATTGCCATAAAAAAAAAAAACTCTCGTTTTGTTGTTGCTTTCGCAAATACTTGTCCAAAATAAAAACAAACAAGGTCGACGACGTGCGCAACGAAACGCCAACAACGACAACCGTTTTCGAAAATTGTTTTGATTATGATTTTCGTTAGATTATTTTCGTGAAATTGTGATATTTCTGTGAACAATTAAGTTATACTTCGGTATTTAATATGGAGAACTCGTTTTTCGAGTATCGTGACAGGACTGGTGCGAACAGCGACTCCGGTAGTGAAGTAATTGATAACAGTATAGAGGTTGACGATTCCTTCTCTTTGAAGAAAACTCCGGGCAAAAAGAATCAAACAGCATTCGTTGCTGAGTCTGAAGAGTCTTCTGCTGATGGTAAGACACTCTTCTAATCGAACGGGTTTTTCAGTCGACCAACCTAATTAATCTTGGTGTCAAGAGTTTGAGGTTTATCAGAAAATAGGCCTCTGACATGATTTGTGTGATGTCCTCTATCAGGCAGCGACCAGGACCTACGGGTTAACGTGCCCTTCGAAGAACGAAATTCATTTTCTTACAGACAAACAGATGGTTCAGCCTGCATTATTCAGATAGTTACATTATTTGACAGTGAACCCTAGTGTTAGAATTTTCAAACCGCCTAGTAGCACAGCTATTAGGACTCTGAAATTGTTTGAGTATCGACAACTATCAAAGACAGTGACCGGGATCAACAGCTTAACATGCCCTCCGAAGCATGGAATCCTTTAACTTTTCAAACAATTGGTAACGAGGGTTTCAGACTACTGCAATCTAGTTAGCCAATGGGCTGACAAACTGTCTCTACAACAGACAGATCTAACTTAATTCAAAACATATCTGATGAAAATGACCTGTTTTTAGGCCATTGACATCCTGCCTACCTGTTCTATACTTCTATCTATACTAATATTATAAATAGAGAAGATTTGTATTTTCTATTTGTGTGTGTGTTTATAATGAATAAACTCAAAAACTACTAGACTGATTTCAAACAATCCCTTACCATTAGAAAGCTACGTTCACCCTAAATAACATGGGCTACGTTTTACTGCGACAAAGTACATCATACCCACAGGAAAACATATTTGGCAGCGGGTGACACTGCTGACAGAAAGCTAGATAGAGATAAAGGTGTGATTGTATTATTTACAGATGAGCAGGAAGAAGATGTATCAAGTGTTCCCAAAGGTGTACCTAAGAGGAGAAGTCTGGCAGTTCCACATATGGTTTCAAGCAGTGATGATGGTAATAATCATTAATTTACCACTATCTCTTCCATGCTGGCCTGGCAAGAGAAAAACATAGAATGTGCCAGCTGCAATTTGTCCCGGCATGCTCTAAAAACCAGCTAAGGGATCCGAGAGTTTCAGTATATTGCAATTATGGCAATGGGCTGATAACCTGTCACTACAGCAATATACCTACAAAACTATCTTAAATAACCCTCAAAACTTTGTTTAGGTTGTTTATGCTCTGTGTACCCCATTAGGGATAAAGGCTTGATTATATGTTTGTATGTATGTATAAATAAAAATATTGGTAGAATCAATGAGGAAACCCTTTTTTTTCTGTTTCTTGCACAAGTTTCTTAGAAGATTTATTTGTCAAAGTTGTTCAGTTTGATTGACCAAGCAACCCCTAACAGTTTGAGAAACAGGAACACCGTTCCTTATTCAAAGAAACCATTATTACCATAATAGTTATGTTGTGTCTGCACACGAAAAAAAAAAACTTATAAACAAATGAAGTTTTTTAAGTATGCATATTTGTCTCTTGTTTAAGATACAAATAAACGGGGCAGTATCAGAAAACAGTCACATCTGGAAATGTCTTTCAACAATGTAGTGCTCAGCTCCTCGGATGAAGGTAAGCAAATTATTATGTTATTAAAAAGACAAGTTACTTCGCAAAATGTCCCTTTCGAAAAATACCCTTTTCGCAAAATGTCGCTTTTGCGAAATGACACTTTCGCAAATAGTCCCTTTTGCGAAATGACACTTTCACAAATAGTCCCATTTGCGAAATGACCCTTAGAAATTTTTTCTAAGTTTTTTTAGTAGCTGCCCACTATTTGGAGTAAATCTATCAAAAATATCCAATTTTTCCAAAAAGAAACATAAAGGGATATTCTGCAAAGTATCGATTATTTGCTACTTGCATGATGGGTGTTATGTAAAGTACGAAACATGAATGGTTAAAGTTAAATAAGTAAAATATTGTGAATCTTATTCATATTTTTTTTCAAATTGTGGGGAATAAGGATTGCTTATTGACGATCTGTCTTGCCCGTAAGGAATAGAAGTGTGATTGATTGTATGTATGTTGTTTCTTTAATCTTGAGTTATCAATACCCATAGGTTACTGGTATACTTTTTCATCAAAACTCAATCATTTTCTTTATAAATTCAAATTCTAGAAACAATTTTACTAAAGTTATTATATTCTTCCATCCTGGCCTGGGAGCGAGAGAAAAACTTAAAATGTGCCAGCTGCATTTCGTCCCGGGCATGATGTAAAAACCAGCTAAGTCATCCGAGGGTTTCGGTATATTTTAATTTTGACGATGGGCTCACAACCTGTCACTACAGCAATATACCTACAAATCTATCTTCAATAACCCTCAAAACTTTGTCATACGTGGCGGAACGACGTTTGTTTAGATTGTTTACGCTCTGCCTACCCCATTAAGGCGAGATTATATGTATGTATTAATATTATTATATGCCGTTACGAAATTTGATCCCTCCTATTTATAGGTCGCTAAACATGTTGGCATCAATACATACATACATACATACATAACGTCACGCCTCTTCCTGGAGGGGTAGGCAGAGATCACATCCGTCCACTTCCTACGGTCCTTGCATCAATAACTCGATGTAAAAAAAAAACACTTATGTATATAACAGAATCGCAAGACGTTTCTCCTGAAATCGTGCCGAAACGCCGTCCACCGCAGCGGCCGGCCGCCAAAACCTCACCAGGGTCAGACAAAGATACCTCCATCATAGGGAGGAAGAAGAACAAACGCATGGTCCTACTGGACTCCGACACTGATGAAAACTCCATCATAATCGAACACAACAAACACAAGAAAATGGTCTGCCTCAAGGACACGCCCCTTAAAGTCGACGATAACAAAATGGCGTTACGTAAAGCTAGCAACTCTATGGATCAAAGTATAAGTTATACTGACAATGATGACGGTGATTTATCTAATGATATCGAACTCAACCGCAGTCTACCAAAGACTCCGAGCAGGATCAAAAATCGTGACGTTTTGATCGAATCTGATGACTCGAATGACGAAGATCAGCAAACGAATGACCACAAAGCGCAACAAATTAACAAAACAAGTGACAAAAAGAATCCTCTCAGTGACGAGGAGTCCGAAAGTGCAGAAGACGATGGGAGTGATGATGGAGAGGAAACGGAAGACGATGGCCCTGATGAGGACCAGATGGTGTACTCCAGGGCTACTAGGATGAGCATAATGGGCGTCATTCCGAAGGGCGTTGACGAAAGCGACGATTCGGACTTCATCCAGTCTGATGAGGTATGTTTCAATTAGTCTGAACACCAGGTGTAAGGGACAGCGTCCCGCAAACTGATAGGGGTTGTTTAGTCAAAGACATTAAACAACTATCAGCAGATTTTGTTTTCAGGAAGTAAAAAAAAAATGTTCACACAGACAATTTGTATGGAAAAACCAATTTTCAATTTCACCTCCTGAAAAAAATGCCTGCTGATAGTTGTTCGGTGTCGTTGACTGAGCAACCCCTATCAGTTTGCGGGACGCTGTCCCTTACCCGTACCCGTGGTATATTATTAATTTCCCAGAATGAACTTTTCCCTGAATCACCTGAATGTAATAATAATAATAAAATATGTTTATTGCCTTTTACAATTTAAATTATTATTTCAAACATAATAAAGAAAAGGCAAAATTAAATGTCTCTGCTTGTGCTGACTTGACCTAGGTCACGCCAGCGCTGTTTTTCAGCCACTTCCTCCTCCCTGAGATCTTCAATCAATCTTTTAGGTTATGGCGTTTCCACTATGATTTCGCCAGTATCTAGTTGTTATAAAGTTGACTCTGCTTGTAGACGAAAGGCTTCGTGAAAGAACAAGGAGTTTCTTATTAATTGGCTAAGAATATTCCGAGAGCAGACTGTGTACTGACGACCTAGAACAAAAGACAAACACAATATATACAAACATGTTGTTAGTAGGTTACAAAAACAAACACAATTATTATAATCTAATATTATTGAGGTTAATATATCTACACAAAATATAAATAAAAGGAGTATTTACAAGAGAAAGAAGATACTTAAAGGAAGTAGGACGAGGAATAGAGGAAGGAAGGAAGTCATAAAGAGAGGAAGAAAAATTTTGACAGTTGAAAAAAATATGGTCAGGGGTCATCTAAGCCACACTCGCAAATAGAACTGTCTTTGATATGAATTTTAGCCAGGTGAACAGGAGTGCATGCATGACCAAGTCTGAGTCTACAAATGGTAGAAGTAACACGTTTATTGGCTTCCTTAAATTTGGAAAACCAAGGTTTCGTTGGAATGGAACACTGTATGTCAAAATAATATCTACCCTTACTGCTACTAGTGCTTTTAAAAAACTCATTCCACGCAAAACTAAGACCTTGCGAAGCTAAAGGAAGAAGGTCATGTGAAAAAATTTTGAAGTGAGAAGGCAAACCATACAAAGTGGCATCTTTAGCAAAAGAGTCAACGACTTCATTACCCTGAATGCCACTATGACTTGGAATCCAGGCTAAAGCGACTTCAATGTTCTGAGCAGCGCAGCGGATTAAACAACTTTTAATTTGGAGAACAAAAGAAAATTTGGATTTTGACCGAAATTGATTGGATAAAATAGCCATCAGACAACTTCTCGAATCAGAAAATATGACGGTTTTATTCAGTTTATGAGACTCGACATAAAGCAAAGCCTCTAAAATGGCAATGGCTTCACCAGTGAAAACTGAGGCATAGGAGGGGCATTTAAAATTAAGGATAACATTAACTTTAGGAATCCAAACCGCAGAGCCAACACAACCAGTATCTGAGAGCTTGGAAGCATCAGTGTATACAGTCAACCAATTAGGCCAGTGTTCAGATATGTATTTTTTTAAATCGGAATTTGCATTAGGAGAGCCTTTCTGAATACCAACTTCAAGATTAATACAAGGTTTAGAGACAATAGCATCAAAAGGGGTTTCAAAAAGGGAAAGAATTTTTGATTCATAAACTGGGCAAGGAAGACTTAAAAGTTTTCTGAAACTATTAAAAAGACAAGGATAAACTTTATTTGACCAATAATTATCAAAAGAGATAAAATCAGATAGAATATGTAATTTGGAAATAAGGGGATGATCAGAAAATTGAGAAACTTTAAAAAGAAAACGATCAGACAGGTACTGTCTCCTTAAATAAAGGGGAGGATCTCCACACTCAGCCTGAAGGGAGTGAATAGGAGACGACTTCATCGCACCCAATATAATGCGAAGGCATTTTGATTGAACTTTATCTAAACGAGATAAAGCTGTTTTATTACAAGGCTCTAGAAGAAAAGTGCCATAGTCCAGATGGGAGCGAACAATCGCATTATATAGGAGTTTCTGGGTATAAGGATGGGAGCCCCACCAGACTCCAGAAAGAGAACGTAAAACATTAATGTTCTTCTCACACTTTTTAACGACGTGATTAACATGGGATACACCGGTTAATTTAGAATCCAAATATACACCGAGAAATTTGACATTATCCTTAACTGGAAACTCTTGATTTTCAAAAGAAATTAAAATATCTGGGGGAACTCTAGAACGTGTAAACACCACAACAGAACTTTTTGAAATTGACAAAGACAAACCATGATCAAATAACCAGTCATGTAAATAAGAAACTGCAGAATTAAGGCGAGAAGATATTTCGTCAATGCACTTAGATGAAGTATAAAGGGCTATGTCGTCCGCATATTGCAATATATTACAAAAGGAGTTGACTGAAAGCTCGAGGTCATATGTGTAGATACTGTACAGCAAAGGACTTAGAACTGACCCCTGAGGGAGGCCTTTCCAGACAAATCTAGAAGGGAGAATAGAATTTTGAACCTTAACCGAAACAGATCTGCACGAAAAAAGATTGAATATAAAATTTATTATCCTCTTCGGGACGCTCAGATGATGCAACTTCTGCCTGAGCACTGGAAGAAGAACATTGTCGTAAGCGGACGACACATCCAAAAATACTCCCACTAGATGTTCTTTCTTGGACAGGGCTATACGAGCATCGGTGACAAATAGGCCTAGACTGTCCATAGTGCTGTATCCCTTGCGAAAACCAAATTGACTTTTTGCTAAAATACCCTTGTTTTCTACGAACCATTCAAGCCGATTCTTTATAAGGTGTTCTAAAATCTTAGCCATAGTACAAGATAAGGCTATAGGCCTGTAGCTAGTATGTTCATTACTGGGTTTACCAGGTTTAAGGAGAGGTAAAACAATCTGACACTTCCAATCCTCAGGAGGAGAACTGGATAAAAAAATTGAATTTAAAATACTTAAAAACAGTTTTTTAGAAGATTCACTACTCTTTGTTATAAATAAATATGGGATCCCATCAACACCTGGTGCAGAATCTTTAAGGCCATCTAAAACAGTACATAATTCTTCCCAAGAGAAAGGAGCGTCAAACTTTTCATTAGAATTACAAGGAGTACAGAAAGTGGATTCTTCCAGACAAGGAGCCAAAGGAGGGGCCAGTTTATCAAAAAAAGCATCTACCCAGGTGGAAGCGTCATTGGAGGATGGGTTATTAATGGAAATGGCACCACGATATCTCCTCATACTACTCCAAACTAAAGAAGGGGAGGAGGACGGCGAGAGGCCTTCACAGAAACGATGCCAACCAAACTTTTTTTTTTCTGTTAAAACTCGAATAGCCTTAGCAGCAGAACGCTGATATTCGACAAAGTTGTCAGTTGTCATAGATTCATTATAAAGTTGTTCAGATTCATTACGTTTTCTACAAACCTCCGTGCAATCACTATCCCACCAGGGAAGAGAAGGGATTTTATTGCGAACTATATTTTTATAAGGAATAGAACTGTCAGCAGCAGACAACAGGGCATTTTTAAAATTAATGTACATAGATTGAACATTATCCAAGCTTACAGAGGGGAAGTCTAAAACTAACTGATTTAAGGTTGAACGGAATTTAGACCAATCAGCCTTGGAAAGATTATATTTAAGTAAAGGCTGAGGGAGGGATAACAAGCTAGAGTCAGGAGATTCAGGCATTGATAAGATAATAGGATAATGATCGCTACCATATGCATTAGAAAGGATAGACCAAGAAAGAAGAGATGCAAGAGAAGGAGAGCATAATGACAAATCCACTGCGCTTCTCCTATTCTGTGAAGGATAAACTCTACGGGTAGGAGAACCGTCATTTAATATACTGAGATTAAAATTATCACAGATATCCAAAATAATATCAGATAAAGGGTCACACTTATGCGAACCCCAAGATGGATGGTGGATGTTGAAATCACCCAACAACAGAACAGGAGAAGGAAGCGAAGATATCATAGAAGAGAGTTCAGCAAGAATAGCGGAAGAGGGAGAGGGAATATAAACAGAAAGAAAGGAAATATTAAGAGCCCTTATAGCGACAGCAAATATACCATTACTATGAGCAGGAAGGGGAAGCTGGTTAAAAGAAATAGAGCGAGAAACCAGGATAGCGCAACCAGCATAACCATCAGCCCTATCATCCCGAAGACATGAGAAACCCGGCATCCTAAAATAGGAACCAGGAATTAACCATGGCTCCTGGACAGCTAGGACTGATGGTTTGAATTTATTAATTAAGAAAATGAATTCATTCTTCTTGCGACGTATGCTGCAACAATTCCATTGAAGGAATTTGGCCATTTTTGTTTAAGATTGTGACAAGCTCAGTAAGTTTATGAGAAACATTGTGCGGTAGGCCGGTATCATCAAACCGGGAGATGATACTAATTAAAGCATTTAAAAGTATCATTAAAAAATTATCATTGGGAGTGATATTATTATCACTAAGAGCACTTCCATTAGGAAGTGATGGAGGAGGATCTGAAATGATAGACTGATGAGCAGATCTATCATATCCAGGAGTATGAGGAACAATGGGACGTCTGGGGGTCAAGAAAGTTTTCTTGTATGAAAATGTAGATGAAGCAGAATTATTATTACTGTTAGGATTTTGAGTTGGGGAATTTTGACTCAATTGGGAAAATAAGGGAGGGGATAATCGAACGGTATCAGCAAAAGATCTACGAGATTGGCGATGACGAGCAGAAGCTTCAGAATAAGGAATATTCTTCTCAGACATTTCTAATTTAATCAGTTTTTGTCGAGCATGTTCCGGACAAGAAGGATCAGTAGCTTTATGTGGGCCAGAACAAAACAAGCAGGTGGGAGTTGAGGAAGCGCTAGTGCATTCTATACCAGAATGGTTTTGGGCACAAATGAAACAACGTTTGGCAGACCGACATTGCGAAGAAACATGTCCAAACCTACAACACTGGTTGCACTGGATTGTTGGCAGAACATATATGCTCACTGGCAATGAGGTGTAGAAACAATAAATATGATCAGGCAGTTTTTGACCCAAGAAGGTTAAAACAACAGTCTGAGTGGGGATCCAAACAGGAGATTTATCTTCATTGTATGACTTTCTGTTCAGCCGTCTAGCTCTGATAACTTTACCGTAACCAGTTGGAATTTTAATCGATGAAACTAACTCCTCAAGGGTCCATTCGACGGGAACTTGGCGAACTATTCCCATACGGGTCACATTGAAAGATGGAATTATGGTCTCATACTTTGCACCAGACAGAGCAGGGTGGATAAGAAAAGCATTAGCAGCTGCACCAGATGTGAACTCGACTGACACGCGGTTCCTCCCAACACGCTTCACACCATCAGACTTAATGTTTTGAATCTTGTTATTGAAAAGAAAATGTCCAAATTTAATAGGGCGAAGGACGGAGCCTAAGGACCTATCATCAGTGATTTTGCTAACATGAACAATGAAGGGACCATTGTCCTGATCTCCATACTTTTTATGGCTACTGTCAACAAACTCAGGAAGGGTATACGTCGACTGTGCAGAGGCTGAAACCTGAGAAGCATGGGTTTTCTTAGATGGGAAGGAGCAAGCTTCGTCAATAGGATCCGCGGGAGCACGTTTCCGACCTGAGTCAGAAACATAACCTCCCCCGGGATCGGGGTCTTCATCCATCATCTTAAAAAACTACTTAAATACTTACAATAACACAAATAGACTACACAAACTTCACAAATATATACAGATAAAAGTCAATAAGCAAAAAGACCACTCAAAACTCTGATAAAACGGTACCAAATGCGAGCTACAACAAATCACTTGTATCTAGCACTATACCTAAAAGCAGAGTCCTCCCTGAGATCTTATATGGGGTACAAGTGTCGAGGACTAACAATATACTTATCTAGGTGCATTCGTACGTAATAAATAACAAAAAAATAATTATAAACATCCATTTTTCAAAACGTCTCTTTCCTGGATTGACAGTTCCTAGGCATGTAATTTTTCTAGATTTACTCTTTCTCTGAATGCCTTTCTTTGAAAGACGCATTCCTTGAATGACAATTCTCCTGAATTACCCTTATTCAGAATGTTCCTTTCCTTGAAATCCAATTTTCCTGAATTACTTCTCAGAACGGCGTGGAGAATGGCGTCGATTCTCGCGACATAACCCTAATTCTAAATCTTAGCTAGTGCTGTCAGTTTCTTATGTTTGACATACGAACAGGATAGCAAATAAATACATGAGTTTGAAATTCTTAATTTCACATAAGACTGCTTATTTGACGTAAATATGAGGAAGGATAGCAAATAAATACATGAGTTTGAAATTCTTAATTTCACATAAGACTGCTTATTTGACGTAAATATGAGGAAGCATGCTCTTTGCTCAGTTCTTATTTAGAGCGTCTTACGTCAGATTAGGAATGTCAATCAATCAATTTCCATGCTGGACTGGGAGTGATAGAAAAAATATTTCCATGCTGGGCTGGGAGTGATCGAAAAATATAGAATGTGCCAGCTGCATTTCCTCCCGGGCATGCTGTAAAAACCAGTTGGTCCCGGTTAATATCGTTTAATACCGTAGATATTAGTCGTTAAGCCATATCAGAGGCCAGTGCTAAGCATTGGCGGCTTGAAAACTCTGACCTAATCTAGGATTGGGTCTGGTTTCCCTTCTGGGTTGCGGAGGTCAGATGGCAGTCGCTCTGTGTTAAAACCAGTACCCTCGTTCAATCCCCTAGATTAGGAAGCCGACCCCGTGAGATACGGGATAAGGCTAGGGAGATGATGATGCTGTAAAAACCAGCTAAGGGATTCGAGGGTTACAGTGTATTACAATTTAGGCGATGGGCTGACAACCTGTCACTATAGCAATATACCTACAAATGTATCTTAAATAACCCTCAAAACTTTGTCAGACGTGGCGGAATGACCTTTGTTTAGGTCGTTTACGCTCTGCCTACCCCATTAGGGATAAAGGCGTGATTATATGTATGTATGTATGTAATCAATCAATTATTTATTTATCGTCAATACAGGTATATAATGATGACATTGTAAAAATATGTGGTATCACTGTAAAGGGCCCTGCAGCATACAATATTAATATAATTCTAATTAAGTTTTAATAATAAATAACAAATATTATGAAAATATGTCAATAATTTTGAATAAACATCAATATTGGAATAAAATTATTTCTATTATTATTTTATCTTTGTGAAAGTCATGCAAGGAGTAGTACATTTTGCTGATAATACATTCATACATATAATCACCCTTTATCCCTAATGGGGTAGGCAGAGCGAAAACAACCTAACAAAGGTTGTTTCGCCACGTCTCACAAGTTTTGAGGGTTATTGCGGATGATAATGATGTATATTGCTATAGTGACAGGTTGTCAGCCCATCGCCTAAAATTGCAATACACTGTCACCCTCGAATCCCTTAGCTGGTTTTTACAGCATACCCGGGAGGAGAAGCAGCTGGCACATTCTATGTTTTTCTATCACTCCCAGTCCAGCATGGAAGGCTGATAATACATTAAATAATTTTGATTCGAAAAGTCATGTGTTCATTTACTATCTGGTTCTTATGTCAAAGTTAGGAAAGACAGCGCTAGGTAAGATCGCGGCATAAGC
The DNA here is from genome assembly GCA_949820665.1 of Scrobipalpa costella. NCBI lineage: Eukaryota > Metazoa > Arthropoda > Insecta > Lepidoptera > Gelechiidae > Scrobipalpa > Scrobipalpa costella. The sequence continues at coordinate 16,287,091 of OX463314.1, forward strand.
TGAGTGGGTCCTTTTATTGTGACGTCGCGACACGCACATTCCGGTAGCATTTACTGTTTATTTTTAGGTACCTCTATCACAGATTAGATAATAGATATTCTCATTTCATTATTTGTTTCATTTTCGTTTCTTCTGTTTTTGTTTAAAAATGTATTTACTGTGTTTTTACTGTGTTGTGTTTGTGACGTCATGAATAATAAATGTTTTCTATTCTAGATAGTGTGTTTTTAAATGGCCCTTTCCCGCAAGTAGCGTTTCAAACTTATACTTTGTTGTCAGAAATCTCGAGCAAGCTCTGCGCTCAGTATGACAGAATTACCTGATGTGACAATCGCCAAGCCAACCGAGGGTACGCCAGAAAAGCTAGCACCCGACGCCGACTCCTCAAGGATCAGCTGTTCGCCTTTCGGAAGCCCCCTTCACGACATCACCAACGAAATCAACCGAGCTGAAGACTCGTGCGAATCCAAAGAGGTTTCAAAAGGAAACGAGTTGATAACGAAAGTTATAACTAAACCAGAAGTATCTAATAAAGAAAACGATTATGACGACGATGTCACGTTTGTCTCGACCAGTTTTGAGGAAACGAAAAGGACAACAGCAGTGGACGAGGACGTAACGTTTGTATCGACCAATCAGAAAGGCGCTACGCCGCGAAGCATAGTTCCGGCCAATCATACGCTGCGCAATGTGAAGAGCGAGAGGGTGATAGATGATGACGTCACGATCGTAGAGTCGAAGCCGGAGATCATCGCGCTGAGCAGTGATGATGAGGATGATGTAAGTCTTACTACCTTATTATAGTCTTCTTCTTCTGTCGTGTGGCACAACAGGTTAGGACAATGCAGGCCGAATCACCTGATTGTACTCGATAGTCGATCGACTCGATGAACCATGGTGTCTGAGTTTTTAAACTGCACAGCTAATAGCCCTCTGACATGGTTTTGAGTAACAACCAATATTAAAGACAGCGACCAGGACCGATGGCTTAACGTGTCCTCCGGAAATCACGGATTTTTTTCTTCCAGACAAGAAAGTCACTCAGTGAGCATTTCTTATCTGAACAATTTTGATGTATGTATTTATGTAGTTTATTCGTATATGTATGTATCAATATATTGTTTAGTATATATGTATGTTTATTTAAGATAGGTAGGTATCTATTCTACGTATAGGTATGTAAGTATTTTTATTTTTTTGTTTTACTAGTCTCTGTTAATGTTGCATTTTCTTGTCCACTCAAAATTATTCACTTTCTCTTACTACCATTGGGTTGGCTGGAAGAGATCTCTTCATAGAGATAAGTTCGCCCTTGCACACTTTATTTGTAAATTACATTTCTTTTGTGTTTATGCAATAAACTATATATATATACAATCCGGTGATTGAGCCTGCTTTGTCCCAACAAAACTGGGGAGAACCTCACAAAGTGATAAAAAATATTACGAAAATCAGTATCAAAATTATTATTTACTACCCGTGCCCATAACTTCGTACGCCTGGTTTGATCGTTGACGTACTGCCTACCCCATTAGGGGTAAATGCGTGATGTATGTTCTTCCATGCTGGACTAGGAGCGAGAGAAAAACGTGGAATGTGTCAGCTGTATTTCCTCCCAGGCATGATTCGAGGGTTTCTGTATATTGCGATTTAGGCGTTGGGCTGACAACTTGTCACTACAGCAATATACTTACAAATCTATCTTAAATAACCCTCAAAACTTTGTCAGACGTGGTGGAACGACCTTTGTTTAGGTCATATACACTCTGCCTTCCCAATTCGGAATAAAGTCGTGATTATATGTATGCATGTAAGTTGAAAATCCGTACACTAGCAAAACATGCCATTCAATATCTATCAATAGATAGAAAAACGATACTTTAAACATTGAGGGTAGATAGAAAATATCTGTTCCCGTTTTGAATTAATTGCGTCAGTTCGGTCGAAAGTGGACGTTAGCTCTTTGAAAATTTAGACTGGTCATACGGTATTTAAAAATATAAAGTTAAGTGTTATTAATGTTGTAAAATAGTTATATTGAATGTTATAAAGTGTTAAATTAAAAATGCCGCGTCGAAGTAAAAGCCCGGTTGTCGAACGAAAAAATAGTAGGAGAACCAAAAGTCCTCGGGACAAGAGCCCTAGGCGGAGTAAAAGTCCTAGAAATAAAAGTCCTAAACGCAGCAAGAGTCCTCGCAAAAGCAAAAGTCGGAGCCCTAGGCCTAGCGAAAGCCCTCCATATGTAAGTTCTAAGGCTATTTATTAGTTTTCTTAAGATAAGATAAGATACATACATACATACATATAATCACGCTTTTATCCCTAATGGGGTAGGCAGAGCGAAAACGACCTAAACAAAGGTCGTTCCGCCACGTCTGACAAGTTTTGAGGATTATTACAGATGTTCATGACGTATATTGCTTTAGTGACAGGTTGTCAGCCCATCGCCTAAAATTGCAATATACTATGACCCTCGAATCCATTAGCTGGTTTTTACAGCATGCTCTGGAGGTGATGCAGCTGGCACATTCTATGTTTTTCCATCACTCCCAGTCCAGCATGGAATAAGATAAGATAATTTATTTATTTGCTTGAACACAGTAATACATAGGTGGTTTTACAATTGAGTTCTTATCCAACCTGCAGGCTGGTGTGCAAAATATTAATTATTCAAAAATTGCAAATTAAATTATATTATAAATTACAAAAATGTCAGGTAGGTATCACTACATAGTATAAAACAAAGTCGCTTTCTCTGTCCCTATATCCCTATGTATGCATAAATATTTGAAACTACGCAACAGATTTTGATGCGGTTTCTTTTAATGGATAGAGTGATTCAAGAGGAAGGTTTCTATGTATAAAACATGCATAATTTAGTAGAGAAACACTGATGATTTTCGTGCGAAACCGGGGCGGGTCGCTAGTTGTATTTAAAATGATGTCCTAAAATGACAATATAATTCTAAACAATTTTTAAAATTTCAACTACCTTTAAAATTTAAAAATTCTTGAACGCTATAAAAACATTTATCAAGTAACCAGTTTTGTAAATAAGTCTGGAAACATTTATTTTTTTGGGATTTAATTATGTCAGGAACCTTATTATACAACTCAATTGACATATTAAAAACATTTTTTTCTATACACGCATATATTTTTTCTTCCACGCTGGACTGGGAGCGAGAGAAAAACATAGAATGTCCCAGCTGCATTTCCTCCCGGGCATGCTGTAAAAACCAGCTAAGGGATCCGAGGGTTTCAGTATATTGTAATTTACGCGATGGGCTGACAACCTGTTACTAAGCAATATACCTTCAAATCTATCTTAAATAATAATAAGCTTTGTCAGACGTGGCGAAACGACCTTTGATTAGGTCGTGCCACTGCCTACCCCAATAATGATAAAGGCGTGACTATATGTATGTATGTATTTGCAGGAGGTTGATACAATGTGTGTTTGAACAAAGATCTTACTTCTCTTCTCTTAGCGAGATTTCCTGTGGGAATATGTTATTATCCCTCGGTAAAAAATATTTGATAAAGCTTTTCAATAAGTAATCTGTATATTGGTAACATTTCGAATATTGGGTATCGTAGCGGCCGAAATATATTTTAAAATGATTGCGTATTGGTGATACCATACAAAACGACTTGAACAGCTAATATCTTTTGTATGGAAAGTACTTTTTTTTTCATACCGGGTGTAAGGGACAGCGTCACGCAAACTGATAGGGGTTCCTTAGTCAACGAAACTAAACAATTTGCATCAGGAAATTCTTTCAGGAGATAAAAATAATATTTAACCTGCCCATATAAAATGACCACCTCGATCATACAATTTGTATGGAAAATTAAAATTTTATTTTTACTCCCTGAAAGAATCCTGCTTATGGTTGTTGAATAAGCTAATGGGGTAGGCAGAGCGTAAACGACTTAAAACAAAGGTCGTTCCGCCACGTCTGACAATGTTTTGTGGGTTATTTAAGATGGATTTGTAGTTATATAGCTGTAGTGATAGGTTGTAAGCCCATCGCCTAAATACAATATACTGAAACCCTCGGATCCCTTCGCTGTTTTTACAGTATGCCCGGGAGGCCAGCATGGAGGAATGTCCCTTACACCCCGTATATATTACATATATACCAACGTATAGCTTCCATGCTGGACTGGGAGCGACAGACGAACGTAGAATGTGCCAGCTGCATCTCCTCCCGGGCATGCTGTAAAAACCAGCTAAGAGATTCGAGGGTATATTGTAATTTAGGCGATGGGCTGACAACCTGTCACTACAGCAATATCCAGTTCTATCTTAAACAACTCTCAACACTTGTCAGACGTGGCGGAACGACCTTTGTTTGGGTTGTTCACGCTCTGCCTAACCCATTAGGGATACAGGGGATATTATGTATGTATGTTTCAATTTCTACATACATACATATAATCACGCCTTTATCCCCAATGGGGTAGGCAGAGCGTAAACAACCTACACAAAGGTCGTGCCGCCACGTCTGACAAAGTTTTGAGGGTTATTTCAGATGGATTTGTACAATTTGTTCAATTGCTTGAACTGAACAAGGCCTATTACGTTGTAATTCTGTTTTCGTCTGCTTAAATCATGAAACTTTCTACTATATTTGAGGATTTTTGCGTTCACTGTGCTATTTGCTTCCATGCGAGACTAGGAGCAAGAGAAAAACATAGAATATACCAGCTGCATCTCCTCCCGGGCATGCTGTAAAAGCCCGCTAAGGGATCCGATGTTTTGTGTATATTGCAATTTAGGCGATGGGCTGGCAACCTGTCACTAGAACAATATACCTACAAATATATCTTAAATAACCCTCGAAACTTTCCTCGGAACGACCTTTATTTAGGTCATTTACGCTGTGCCTACCCCATTAAGGATAAAAGCGTGAATATTATGTATGTATGTACAATGCAATTTTATGTCTTAAAAATTAGAAGTAAGAAATTAAAAGTTCACCGCGGGCAGGGGTTGAACCTGCGTCTTTCGGAATGCCGTTCCATCGCTCTGCCAACTAAGCTACCGTCCATTGCCACCGCTAGTCATAGACTACCGCCTCGGTAGCTCAGTTGGAAAAGCGATGGAATGGCATTTCGAAGGTTATAGGTTCAAACCCTGCCCGCGGCGAATTTTTAATTTCTGCTATCGTTTATTGCCGCCGCTAGTCATAGACTACCGCCCCGGTAGCTCAGTTGGCAGAGCGATGGAATGGCATTCCGAACGTCACTGCCCGCGGCGAATTTTTAATTGCGAGCGAGAGAAAAACATAGGATGTGCCAGCTGCACTTCCTTCCGGGCATGCTGTAAAAACCAGCTAAGGGATCCAAGGGCTTCAGTACATTGTTTTTAGGCGATGGGCTGACAACCTGTCACTACGGCAATATACCTACAAATCTATCTTAAATAACCCTCAAAACTTTGTCAGACGTGGCTGAACGACCTTTATTTAGGGATAAAGGCGTGATTATATGTATGTATGTTTATTTACTCCCAGTTGAAACCAGAGAAGAAGTCTCCTTCCGTGAAGAGATCGCCGAAGACAGAGCAGTCCTCATCCCGCAAAGATGGCACCATGAAACAATATCTGGTGCCTCCAAGCTATCCTAACCAGCAGGTAAGTTAAGGCTCGTATTTATAAAGCGATCTCAAGATTGAGAGCAATATTAAGTATACGGCTAGTGGCTACCTAATCTAGGTGATTGAACGAGGGTACTGGTTTTTGCACAGAGCGACTGCCATCTGAACTCCGCAACCCAGACCCAACCCTAGATTAGGTCAGTTTTCAAGCCGCCAATGCTAAACGATTAATATCTACGGTATTAAACGATATTAATCGGGACCAACGGCTTAACGTGCCTTCCGAAGCTCGTAGAAAGCACCGCATAAACGTACATATGAAAATCGAAAAACCGAAAAACATTGGTTCGTGGTGGGATTCAAACCACGACCTCCCGCCCAGGAGGCAGCGGCCCTATCCACTACACCATCGGGCTCTCGATGTATGACCAAACCGAAAATAATCTTACGACTGTCCAGGGTGTGGCAGGTAGTAACTTAATTTTTACTACATTTCTATATTACCGCCTACCGCTACGCATTTTTTCTTTCACCCAAAGGTTGCCTGGAAGAAATTGCTACCTTAGCAATAAGGCCGCCTATGTTGTACTTGTTTTTTGTTGTTATCTGTTGTGTTGTATGATTTGTATTCTTACGTGCAATATTGTAGATTTTATGCCGAGTGCATAAAGCAAGTCATCATTATCCGAGATCGAAGTCGAGGATAAAAATGATTTGTGCACGAGTTATAAACTCTGCTTTTCACTTCGATTGCGAGAAAATAAAACAGTAACATAACATACTAACATTTATTTAATTAAAATTCAAAGTAAAATTAGTACAATTTTGAATGCTGAATGATATGGTTTTTCCCGGCATATTAACGGCTTCTTTCCCGCTACTTTACTTTTTTATATTTTTGTGCATGATTTTCGGGCAAAGAATAAAATATATACAGCCTACTCTTAAATTATTTTGGAATATTGTTTTTTTTTTGTGATGAATATCTCAGAATGTCTTGATATTTAGTTACTTTTTCGTATTATCTTATTATAAACCAAAAATGCAAATAGGGAAGGATATATTATAAATTAGCACGTTTTATCCGTGCACAATTTATTATGTTTGGCTGCATGGTCTAAATGGTCACTGCCTTAGTATAGATACATTTAAAAAGCTACTTTTTTGTCCTTGTGCATAAAGTTCAACTTTATGTCGCCTAGATTCTGCATAAAGTAGTACTTTTTCGAGCATGAGAAGTGAAAAAGTATTTTTATGTTATGTTATATTGTTCTTTTTTAGGTGGTGTATGTAAAGAAACATGTCCGTGAGAACGAACTTTCCAAACTGGAGGGGCTCAAAGAAGACCTTCATAACATCAAGGTAACTTATCAACAAATTACTTCCATGCTGGACTGGGAGCGAGAGAAAAACATAGAATGTGCTAGCTGCATTTCCTCCCGGGCATGCTGTAAAAACCAGCTATGGGATCCAAGGGTTTCTGTATATTGCTATTTAGGCGATAGGCTGACAAGCTGTCACTACAGCATTATACCTACAAATCTATATATGTTCTTTTTACATTTTTATTTTATTATAATTAAGAACACCGACATCTTTTAAATTAAACATTACAGTTTAAAGTAATCTAGCTTAAACAACCCTCAAAACTTTGTCAGACGTGGCGGAAGGACCTTTGTTTAGGCCGTTTACGCTCTGCCTACCCCATTAGGGAAAAAGGCGTGATTATATATGTATGTATTGGGTAGGCAGAGCGTAAACGACCCAAACAAATGTCGTTCCGCCACGTCTGACAAAGTTTTGAGGGTTGTAGAGACAGGTCGTCAGCCCTTCGCCTAAATTACAATATACTGAAAACCTCGGATCCCTTAACATCAAGGTATCTTATCAAGTTGGTTAACTGCCTCCGTGGTCAGAGCCATGGGTTTACGATCCGGAGGGAACACAAAGTTGATATTTGTTAATTTATCACTTTGTGAGGTTTTCCCCAGTTTGTTTAGGACATTGCAGGCTGAATCACCTGATTGTCCGAAAAGAAAAAGGATCTTGTGCGTCAGAGGGCACGTTAAGCCGTCGTTCGCGGTCGCTGTCTTTGATAGTGGGCGTTACTGAAACCTTGTCAGAGGCCTAATAGCTGTGCTACTACGCGGTTTGAAAACTCTGACACCAGGGTTAATCGGGTCGTTCGACTCAAGAATCCACTCGCTAAGAAGAATAAGATCAAGTTGTTTTTTCAGTCGATGAACGACCCAATAAACCCTGGTATCGGCGTTTTCAAACCGCCTTGTGTATGTGTTATTAAACCATGTCGAACGGGGACTTTTTTCTTGCAGACAATCAAGTGATTCAGCCTGCATTGTCCAAACTAAACTAGGGAAAATCTCACAGTGCTTATTTATTTTTTGCTGCAAGGTACAGAGGACAGTAAAGCAGTCGGTATTACTGCAGTCTTGGCACGGCCCGGGGTCACGTGTAGGGTTTTAAGGAACCTAGTTCCTACGGACATACTTCCACGCTGGACTGAGAGAGATAGAAAAACATAGAATGTTCCAGCTGCCCTTCCTCCCGGGCATGCTGTTGAAGTCAGCAAAAGGGACTCGAGTGTTACAGTGTATTGTAATTTAGGCGATGGGCTGACAACCTGTCACTAAAGCAATACATATTACAATCTAAAATTGTCCTCAATTTTTGTCAGACGTGGCGAAAGCGCCTTTTACGAGGCGTTAAACGCTCTGCCTACCCCGTAAGGGATAAAGGCGTGATTTATGTATGTATGTATGTGTTTTATTTTCTCCACAATAACATACAAGAACAAAAACATCACATACAGTAGTTTGGGCAATACATGTTATATGTGGAGACTGGCGCCTAAACTAGGATACCCTGTCATATAGGTCACCAGGCCTCCACCGCCGGACTGTTACAGAACAATAGTTTGGAGTAATATATAAAGTACATAAAAAAAAGTTTCCAAAAAATAAAATTGTAATTAATACTATGGTAAAACAACATAATATGAGTACGTATGAGAGTCTGTGTGTGTGTGTGTTATAGAAACAGTTTCTTCTTCTTCTGTCGAGTTTGTATCGAGTCTATGAACCCGTCAGGCCTCTGACATGGTTTGAGTAACGACCACTATCAAAGTCAGCGACCGGGACCGACGGCTTAACGTGCCCTCCGAAGCACGAAATCTTTTTCTTTTCGGACAATCAGGTGATTCAGCCTGCAATGTCCTAACCAAACTGGGGATAAATTCACATATTGATAAATTCTCAAATATTATCTTTGTGTTTCCCCCCTGGGAATCGAACCCAGGACCTCCGGATCGGGACTCCATGGCACTAGCCACTAGACCACGGAGGCAGTGACCGGGACCGACGACGGCTTAATTAAGGCTTCCCCGGACCGACAAATTTCCATACAAACGTAGTTTCGCTTCCATTCTTAAACTGTTGGACGAATAATCAAATGCAACATATCTATGTTTCTAATAAATTCGTTTTGGATTGAAAATAAGAGAGCAAATTTAATTTTAAGCTATTTTTACGCAATCATTTTTTTTCGGTCTCATTTTGTTCAGGTTTCATATTTTCACGCCAAAACTAATTAGAAACATAGATATATTGCATTGGATTATTTTTATTAAGTTTGGCTAAGATTAATCCTACAGTTTGAGAATGAAAGCGAAACTACGTTTGTATGGGATTTCGCCGCTCTGGCATACCCTTAACGTGCCCTCCGAAACACAGAAATTGATATTTACATACATACATACTCGTACATACAAATAATCACAATCATCCCTGATCAAATGTCGTTCCGCCACGTCTGACAAAGTTTTGTGGGTTATTTAAGATAGATTTGTTGGTATATTGCTATAGTGACAGGTTGTCAGCCCATCGCCTTAATTGCATACAGACACCCTCGGATCCCTTAGCCAGTTATTACAGCATGCCCGGGAAGAAATGCAGCTGGCACATGCTCGCTCCCAGTCCAGCATTAAAGAATCGATATTTATCAAGTAACAAATATTAACTTCCATGCTGGTCTGGGAGTGAGAGAAAAACATAGAATGTGCCAGCTGAATTTCCTCCCAGGCATGCTGTAAGATCCAGCTAAGGGATCCGAGGGTTTCAGTATATTGTAATTTAGGCGATGGGCTGACAACCTGTCACTACAGCAATATACCTAGAATTCTATCTTAAATAACCCTCAAAACTTTGTCAGGCGTGGCAGTGTAAAAACGACTCAAAGGTAATTTTGCCACGACTTTTCTGGTTACAAATACTCTGGTCTTTAGTCTGGTTAAAAACATAGAATGTCCCAGCAGCATCTCCTCCCGGACAGGGTCCCGAGGGTCTAAGTATATTGCAATTTAGGCTATGGGCTGACAATCTGTCACTACAGCAATATACCTACAAATTTATCTTGAATAACCCTCAAAACTATGTCAGACGTGGCGGAACGACCTTTGTTTGGGTCGTTTGCGCTCTGCCTACCCCATTAGGGATAAAGGCGTGACTATATGTATGTCATCATCATCTCCCTAGCCTTATCCCGTATCTCACGGGGTCGGCTTCCTAATCTAGGGGATTGAACGAGGGTACTGGTTTTTACACAGAGCGACTGCCATCTGACCTCCGCAACCCAGAAGGGAAATCAGACCCAATCCTAGATTAGGTCAGAGTTTTCAAGCCGCCAATGCTTAGCACTGGCCTCTGATATGGCTTAAGACGCTCCCATGTCTCAATGACCTTGAGCGTTTTGCTTACCTGACACCCCACCCACCCGTTATTTCCCCTGATGTTTGTTACGTAAAGGAGAATAAACTTGGCCATCTATCGGATTTAGCTTGTACTACTACAACACGCGATGGGTTCTAGTTTGTGATCATCTTCTTTACCACCGGGTATATTTTTGAACCATGTGATCCATAAAATACTTTATAATTAAAAATGCAAATATTACGGGTGTTCTCTTGGTGTTCTACTCATTAAACTAAACAACTTTTCCTAGAAAACATACAACTGTCAAAATAATATGAAAAAAAATACAAATGTGTCGATATATACTATCACACTACTGATTCTAATTTATTATGTACATATTCAATTTTCCAAATTATTATTTTATATAATATTAAATAATTATTTATAATAATATTAAATTATTATTTTATATTTTATTCGAAAAAGTTGTACAGTTTCATGAGTAGAACACACCGTTATCATTATTTACACTTTATTCAAAATGATCCTATAAAATAGTCCAAGAGCTTGCGAACATTTTAAAGAATTAAATTATTATGTTTTATTGAAATACAGCAAGAATTTTTATTCACTAAGGAAATTTTAAGGGCTTGTTATTGTTGGTGAGATTATGAAACTGTTTTTTTTTTGGAACGTAAGGTGAAAAAATTTTACTAGACACGATAGATTTTTTTTTCATATTTTGACCTATATTCCATCGAGAAAATTGTTCAGTTTCATTGTCTAAACAAGTCCTTAAAATTTCTTAGGTAAATGATATACCTCGGTTTTTTATGTATGTTCTTCTTCTGTCGAGTGGGTATCGAGTCTATCGACCCCATGAACCCTATGTATGTAAATGTACCGGGTGTAAGGGACAGCGTCCCGCAAACTGATAGAGTTTCCGCAGTCAACGCCCATACTACTTTTACCCCTTTACCAGCAGTTTTTTTTTTAAATACCTACGTTTCCGTCATTGTTACATCTGGTTTTCTATTAAGTAAGATTTGAAAATTGTATTGCTGTATATGATGTAACAGACCTTGTATTTACGCGTAAATTAATTACAGCAAGTTTAAACCTGTTTAAGAGATAAAACAAATATAATTTTGAGATACTGTCCGGCGCAAAATGACTATGTGAAGCAATTTGCTAAAATCTTACTATAATAAATACTTTTCACTTATAATATACCCGGGCTCAAAAAAATCACCAAATTACAATAACAAAAGAAAAAAAACTAAATTAAACCGACGACTTTTTTTTCGATTTTATATGAAATTAATATTTTTAGATGGCTTGTAGAGGGCTCAAGATCTGTATATTTTTAAAATTTAATTATGTATTTAAAATCATGAGAAACCACAACATTTCATACCTCTTGGGTAAGTGAATTCTAATGTTGTATGGGTCTACCTAGACTTTCATCTCCTGAAAGAATTTGCAGGCCGCTGTCTCTTACGCCCGTTATGTATAAAATATGCAATTTTCAATTATTAGGCATTACATGGCTGTAAAATCTAGCCTAGCTATGTATTATTTTAGATTATAATCTATAGCCAGTCATTAGTATGTATCTTATGTAAATATATTCATTAAATAATTAAGTATGTAGGTCAATTTATATTAAAATCTAACAGAAGGTAAAAGATTATTATTATTAGGTTTTTTGTGTCTTAACTCTGGTCTTCTGCTATAAGGAATGACATTTTGTAAAGGTAGTATTAAAAGGCGATTAAAATTTGGAAAGATATAATGAAGTACAGAAATATAATCTCTTAAAGTTCAAATCATACACACATATAATCACGCCTTTATCCACAGTGGGGTAGGCAGAGCGTAAACGACGTAAACAAAGGTCGTTCCGCCACGTCTGATTAAGTTCTGAGGGTTATTTAAGATAGATTTGTAGGTATATTTCTGTAGTGACAATACGTCAGCCCATTGCCTAAATTACAATATACTGAAACTCTCGAACACTGGTTTTTACAGCAAGCCCGGGAGGAAATTCAGCTGGCACATCCTATGTTTTTCTCTTGCTCCCCGGCCAGCATAGAAGAAATGATTTTTAAACTATATGACTAGAAATAAATAAATCTACTAAAAATAATAGCTTAGAAGATATACGAGTAATAGTAATAAAGGTCATCAATTAAATATGAAGTTTTGATAAATTTATGATTCTTCTACTGATGTGTGTCGCATTGTGTAGTTTTTCTTCTTTTGTACTAATGGATAACTGAAACAGAAAACAAATATTATAGTGATGGTAAAAAGAACATAATAAATATATAATCTACTGATTATTTCGTATGGATAATTTTGATCTTCCATGCTGGCCTGGGAGCGAGAGAAAAACATAGAATGTGCTAGCTGCATTTCGTCCCTGGCATGCTGTAAAAACCAGCTAAGGGATCCTCGGGTTTCAGTATATTATAATTTAGGCGATGAGCTGTGACAATAGCGTCATACATCATCATCTCCCTAGCCCTATCCCGTATATCACGGGGTCGGCTACCTAATCTAGGGGATCGAACGAGGGTACTGGTTTTTACACAGAGCGACTGCCATCTCATCTCTGCAACCTAGAAGGGAAACTTAGGATATCTAAAATCACGCTAATAGACTTAGAGGGTAGGCAGGAAATTTAAATTTGGCTGTTTCTTAACCGATTCTTATGGAACTTTTTTATTCGACTGAGCAACCTTTAAAATTAAAGTTACGATACAACAAATCACGCCTCACGACTTACGAGGTAGGTAGAAAATTAAAGGTAACTAATTAATTAAAGGTAACTTTAATTTTAAATATTGTTCAGTCGAATTAAAAAAGTTCCATAAAATCGGTTAAGAACAAGCCAAATTTCAATTTCCTGCCTACCCCCTAAGTCTAGTAGCGTGATTTTAGGTATCCTAAGTTGCAACTCGGGTAACACACAGATGAATAAAAAAGTCCCATCGAAATCGGATCAGTAGTTTTGTTGTGATGTGGTAACATACAGACAACATTTTGTTAATGGATGCTGGAAAAAAAAAATTATGAGAAAAATAATACAAATTAAATAAAAATTAAAAAAAGTTAATTAGAATCGAATATTGGTAAGGATCGATCTCGTACTACTGCGATTGAAAGCCTCTAGCACTGCCACCGCACTAATGTGGCTGACACTTTGTGTGGCGAAATTATGCATTGGTTTGTAGACAATATGCAATCTTTACGCTGTCAGATAGAATAAAACATTCCAATCAAACAGCTATCAATATTTTTAGAGAACCAAGATATTTTTGTTATTTCCTAAAAAAACATTGCTGAACCATTTGCTACATTCTACAGTAGCTGACTAATAAAATAGTAGTAAAATAAAACAAAATAATATTATGTTGAAGTGAAATACTTACTGTTTTTTTATATTTTCTAAGAATTTTAGAGAAACTCATCAATAATAATCAGTAGATAAAGAATAATTCGCACTAATATTAAACAATGAATATTAAAAGTCTTAAACACAAAATGTCCAAACAGAACTTACGAAAACTATTTTTGCCTGACAAGAGCGACGCGGGTTCCCCTCGCGAAGGCCGTGGGCCGTCTGCCGCCCGTCGCCCGCGCACGGACCCGCCCTTTGCGAACCTCCCATAAATCAGATTTTATTTTTTTTTCTCCAAAACTAATAATCGAAATAAAAAAACAAGCAGATCACATTTTAGTGTTTATGATTAATAACGTTCAAAATAATTATCATAAATGCAAGTCGTTAAGTGCAAGTAAATAATAAAAGTTTAGTGAATGTTTTAGACACGGAAAGAGGGCCAGAAGAATTCGTATTTCTCATTAATTACTCAATATTTTTAAATAATCTTAAGAGTGTAATGAAGAGCTGAGACCAATCTACAACATATAATTATTTTATATTTTTTATGTAACGATAAAGTATACTTTATAGGCCTTGCAAGCGACCGAAATATCACGAGAGTCCCTTAACGAATAATACCTACGGTATTAAACGATATTAACCGGGACCAACGGCTTAAGGTGCCTTCCGAAGCACAGAAAAAGCACCGAATAAACGTATATATGAAATTCGAAAACCGACAAACACATTGGTACGTGGTGGGATTATATGTATGTATGTATGTATGTAAATATCAACTTTCTGTCCCCTCTTGATGTGTTTATTATAAATTGCAGTACCTCCTGGAAAATATGGACATGGCGACATTACCAGATGGCGGTGTGAAGCTGGTCGAGCGTCTCACGGGGCTCGAGCAGCTGGTGCGCCGGCAGGGGGACAAGGTGGCCAACATGGTCGTCGAGCCCGGTAACTCAGATCGTACGGGGCGCAAGGGACAGCATCAAAACTGTATAACTCATTCCTGGTGAAAGTTGTTCAGTTTCGTTAACTGAGCAACCCCGATCATCAGTTAGTGGGATGCTGTCCCTTACACTCGGTATTTTCATTAAAATAAATTATCTTTATACATACATACATATAATCACGCATTTATCCCTTACGGGGTAGGCAGAGCGTTTAACGCCTCGTAAAAGGCGCTTTCGCCACGTCTGACAAAAATTGAGGGTAATTTTAGATTGTAATATGTATTGATGTATTACTATAGTGACAGGTTGTCAGCCCATCGCCTAAATTACAATACACTGTAACCCTCGAGTCCCTTTTGCTGACTTCTACAGCATGCCCGGGAGGTAGGGCAGCTGGAACATTCTATGTTTTTCTATCTCTCTCAGTCCAGCATGGAAGTAAGTGTCTTTCAGAAAGTATAAAGATAATTTATTTTAAAGAAAACTGCCCTCAATTTTTGTCAGACGTGGCGAAAGCGCCTTTTACGAGGCGTTAAACGCTCTGCCTACCCTGTAAGGGATAAAGGCGTGATTTATGTATGTATGTATGTTTCTGAAAGACAGGCATGCCGGCGGGTGCTGAGAAACGAGCAGCCCGCAGGAAACTCAACCTTAACTCTAAGCACTAAGTAACCTTGCACAAATTGTCTTGAAAATATTGAGAACAATTTCCAATAGAGAAGATGCAAAGTTTTTATTCTTGTTTCCATTTTAAAGAATTTCACTTCCATGCTGGTCTGGGAGCAAGAGAAAAATATAGAATGTGCCAGCTGCATTTCCTCCCGGGTATGCTGTAAAAACCAGCTAAGAGATCCGAGGGATTCAGTATATTGTAATTTAGGCGATGGGCTGACAACCTGTCACTACAGCAATATACCTACAAATTGAACTTATATTACCCTCAAATCTTTGTCAGACGTGGCGGAACGACCTTTATTTAGGTCGTTTACGCTCTGCCTACCCCATTAGGGATAAAGGCGTGATTATATGTATGTATGTATGTAATAAACTATATTGTTATGTTGTTGTTGTGGCAGACATGCCGTCAGCCGAGGAGCTGGCCAGGGACGGGTTCGACGCGCAGAGCGGGCTTTCGTGGGACGAGCTGCAGAAGGGCAGCCAGGCTGTGCAGCCCAGGATGTTCGGCAAGCAAGGTGAGGTACATGTGCGGAGTGTAAGGGACAGCGTGTCGCAAACTGATGGAGGTTGCTCAGTCAAAAATAAATAAATAATAATAAATAGACCTTTATTTCAGGCTTCTACGGGGCACATATAAAAATACAAATTACAACAAATACAAATTACAACAAATACAAATTACAACAAATACAAATTACAACAAATA
This sequence comes from Scrobipalpa costella, assembly GCA_949820665.1. Lineage (NCBI taxonomy): Eukaryota > Metazoa > Arthropoda > Insecta > Lepidoptera > Gelechiidae > Scrobipalpa > Scrobipalpa costella. The sequence continues at coordinate 16,303,145 of OX463314.1, forward strand.
CAAGTTACAACAAATACAAATTACAACAAATACAAATTACAACAAATACAAATTACAACAAATACAAATTACAACAAATACAAATTACAACAAATACAAATTACAACAAATACAAATTACAACAAATACAAATTACAACAAATACAAGTTACAACAAATACAAATTACAACAAATACAAATTGCAACAAATACAAATTACAACAAATACAAATTACAACAAATACAAATTACAACAAATACAAATTGCAACAAATACAAATTGCAACAAATACAAATTACAACAAATACAAATAACAACAAATACAAATTACAACAAATACAAATTACAACAAATACAAATTACAACAAATACAAATTACAACAAATACAAATTACAACAAATACAAATTACAACAAATACAAATTACAACAAATACAAATTACAACAAATGCGAATTACATTAAACCATGCCATAACATCAGTCATACCCAATCAAATCAACTAAAGAACGAAGGAACACAAAGGAACTATCTGAATATCAGCAGGTTTTTTTTTTTCAGGAAGTGAAAAAAATAATTTGGTAGTCCATACTAATTGTCTGATCGAGATTATTATTTTGTATGGGAAGTTTTATCTCCTGAAAGAAATTCCTGGTGATAGATGTCCAGTTTCGTTGACTGAGCAACGCATATTAGTTTGCGGGACGCTGTCCCTTACACCCGGTATTTACTAAATTTTGACAGTTTGTCGCGCAGTGTTGCGCCGCTGCAGTGCCGCGCTGTGCGTCCTAGTGAGGTCTTACCCTTAAATCGTTTACTCCACCCACCTCACAGCATTTCTTCCCGGGCATGCTGTAAAAACCAGCTAAGGGATCTGCGGGTTTCAGTATATTGCAATTTAGGCGATGGGCTGACAACCTGACACTACAGCAATATACCTAAATATTTATCTTAAAACTTTGTCAGACGTTTCCACCACGTCTGACAAAGCTGTCACTACAGCAATATACCTACAAATCTATCTTAAATAACCCTTAAAACTTTGTCAGACGTGGCGGAACGACCTTTGTTTAGGTCGTTTACGCTCTGCCTACCCCATAAAGGCGTGATTATATGTATGTATCTCCCAGCAATGGCGACGCACATGGCGGAGCGCAACCTGATCCTGGAGCGCCTGCGCGACCTACACGAGTCCCTCGCCTCCCGCCCCCCCGACACGGAGCTGGCCCCCTCCCCCCCCCACGTCCGCAGCAAGATGATGCAGCACCAGCTGCACGCGCTGGCCTGGCTGCGGTGGAGGGAAACGCAGAGGCCTAGGGGGGGGATACTGGGTAAGAAACGAACGGTTCTAAAACGTGGTATCGAAGTTTTTTCAGCGCGCCGTATATAAGTGACAGTCAATCATAGTTGTTTATAACTAACTAGCGACCCGCCGCGACTTCGCACGGAAATTATCAGTGTTTCTCTACTATATTATGCATGTATTATACATATAAACCTTCCTCTTGAATCACTCTATCCATTAAAAGAAACCGCATCAAAATCCGTTGCGTAGTTTTAAAGATTTATGCATACATAGGGATATAGGGACAGAGAAAGCGACTTCGTTTTATACTATGTAGTGAAGTTACAGGCACTAACTTGGCTGCGGTGAAGGGAAACACAGAGGCCTAGGGGAGGGATACTGGGTAAGAAACGAACGGTTCTAAAACGCGGTATCGAAGTATTTTTTGCGCGCCGTATATAAGTGACAGTCAATCATATTTGTTTATACCTAAAAATACAGGCACTAACCTGGCTGCGGTGGAGGGAAACGCAGAGGCCTAGGGGGGGGATACTGAATATGTAGGTGCCGTATACGGGGTTGCTCAGTTAACGGAACTAAACAACTATCACAAGGACTTGTTCAGGAAGTGAAAAAAATACATTTGGTTTTCCATACAAATTGTCTGATCGAGGTGGTCTTTTTGTATGGAAGGTCATTAATTTTTTTTCATCTCCTGTAAGAATAACCCGCTGAACGTTGTTCAGTGTCGTCGAAAGAGCAGCCCCTATCAGTTTGCGGGACGCTGTCCCTTACACCCGGTATAAGCGACTGACAATCATGTTTGTATAGAAGATGTATGATACACTAGCTACTCGAATTAGCCTGGCTGAGATAAAGGAGAAGGAATACTCGGTAAGAACTAAGATTTATAGTATAGAGTGGGTTGAGAGGCGCCATCTATGTGACGCTAGGAGAAACTGATGGTTCTAAAACGCGGTATCGAAGTTTTTTCGGTGCGCCGTATAAAAGCGACTGTCAATCATGTTTGTATAGAAGATGTTTGATACACTAGCTACTCGAATTAGCTTGGCTGAGATAAAAGAGAAAGGAATACACGGTAAAAACTAAGATTGTAGAGTTAGTTGTGTAGAGCCATCTATGTATAATCGTTATATAATCGTTTGAAGTACCTATCTTAGTTTACCTGCAAGCATAATTGTCTCCTCTGGGTTTATCAAAGGTTTACTGGAAGAGATCCCTTAACGGGATAAGTCCGCCTTTGTGCCACTATTGTTTTAATCTTCTTGTATTTTAGTTTTAAGATTTTTAAGGTACAAAGGGAGTCGAGGGTTACAGTGTATTGTAATTCAGGCGATGGGCTGACAACCTGTCACTATAGCAATACACATTTCAATCTAATATTGCCCTCAATTTTTGTCAGACGTGGCGAAAGCGCCTTTTACGAGGCGTTGAACGCTCTGCCTACCCCGTAAGGGATAAAGGCGTGATTTTATGTATGTATGTATGTAAGGTACAATAAAGAGCTTACATACATACATGTAACTAATAGGTGGTTTAAACTCTGACATCAGGGTTTATAGTGTCGATCGGCGACTCAAAAACTCATAACGAAAAGAAGACACTATATCACTGTCCTGTTTCTTCCAGCGGACGACATGGGTCTGGGCAAGACGATCACGATGATATCCCTGATCGTGAGCGACAAGGACGGCAAGATAGACGAGGATGATGACCACGACGAGGGCGGCAGGGGCATCTCCAAATGTAAGCAGTTTGTTTCTTCCAGGCAGGACTGGGACAGATGGAAAACATGGAATGTTCCAGTTGCTCTTCCTTCCAGGCGTGCTGTAGACGTGAGTCTGCAAAAGGTATTCGAGGGTTGTATTGTAATGTAGGCGATGGACTGATAACCTGTCACTATAGCAACACACTTTAGTAAATTTTTGGCGGATATGGCAAAAGCGCGGCCTGTTAGGCTCTACCTACCCTGTGTAGCCAACGGATGGCGCCACATCAAGAAACACAAGTTCTGAAACGCGGTATCGAAGTTTTCTCAGCGATCTGCAGATATAGAAATTCCAAACTTGTCCGGTTGGACTTCGGTCCCCTGGTCACAACACCCGACCAGGCGGGTAGCTACCCTTTTCCCATCCATCATCACTAAACCAAATGGCTTTAACATTTAACTACTAAACCCGTAAGGGATTATGTATGTATGTATGTTTATCAGTTGCGAGGAGTGCAATTTTATCGAGGGTAAGCCAAAACAAAAAAAAAAACATTTTATTACTTTATAGCTTTAACGTAGTTCCGGATTTGGTGGAGGTGGAATTCTTGAAAGGGAAGCTGACGGAAATCGGCTTGTATGAACCCTTCGCCACTGGTGTTTATAATCATCTTAGGGTTGTGTATGCGTTTACCTTCATGCTGAACAGGGTGAGAAAGCAAAACAAATGTACCAGCTGCTTGCTGCATGATGCACGAACCTGACCCCCTCCTTCCCCCTCCCTTTCTCAAGCCCGCGTTGTTCCCCAGTGGCTCCTTCCCCCTCCCTTTGTCAAGCCCGCGTTGTTCCCCAGTGGCTCCTTCCCCCTCCCTTTCTCAAGCCCGCGTTGTTCCCCAGTGGCTCCTTTCCCCTCCCTTTCTCAAGCCCGCGTTGTTCCCCAGTGGCTCCTTTCCCCTCCCTTTCTCAAGCCCGCGTTGTTCCCCAGTGGCTCCTTCCCCCTCCCTTTCTCAAGCCCGCGTTGTTCCCCAGTGGCTCCTTCCCCCTTCCTTTGTCAAGCCCGCGTTGTTCCCCAGTGGCTCCTTCCCCCTCCCTTTGTCAAGCCCGCGTTGTTCCCCAGTGGCTCCTTCCCCCTCCCTTTGTCAAGCCCGCGTTGTTCCCCAGTGGCTCCTTCCCCCTCCCTTTCTCAAGCCCGCGTTGTTCCCCAGTGGCCCGCGGCGGCACGCTGGTGGTGTGCCCCGCGTCGCTGATGCAGCAGTGGGGCGGCGAGGTCAGCAAGCACTGCTCGGCGCACGCCGCCTCCGTGTGCCTGCACCACGCACCCCCACAGCCTCCCCTCCCCCTTCTCAAGCCCGCGTTGTTCCCCAGTGGCCCGCGGCGGCACGCTGGTGGTGTGCCCCGCGTCGCTGATGCAGCAGTGGGGCGGCGAGGTCAGCAAGCACTGCTCGGCGCACGCCGCCTCCGTGTGCCTGCACCACGGCGCCGCGCGCGCCACGCACCCGCACAGGCTCGCCACCTACGACATGGTGCTCACCACCTACAATATTCTGCAGAGGGACAATGAGAAGGTGAGCAAGCCACTTGATTTGCCTGCATTGCCTGGCGATTAATCTCTTTATTTTTATTTTAGTTTTAATCTGAGCCAAAGTTAAAAAAATAAACTAACGAAATATCATACTACTGAGCGAGGTACAAGTACGATATAAGTTTATGTGGCAAACAAGCGTTATAAGCACATTATCGATCGAAGTATACTACCGTATATGTTGAATGTTATGAACGCGCAATATTATATTATTGATCGAAGTATATTACCGTAAATGTCGAATGTCGAGTATAATGAACGCGAAGTATTACATTATTGATCGAGGTATATTACCGTATATGTCGAATGTCGAGTATAATGAACGCGAAGTATTACATTATTGATCGAAGTATATTACCGTATATGTCGAATGTCGAGTATAATGAACGCGTAATATTACATTATTGATCGAAGTATATTACCGTATGTTTTTTTTTTTTATATATTTGATAGGCAATCATTTGTCTGCCATCTCACGTGATGGTAAGTGATGATGTAGACTATGATGGAGCATGATTGCCTAGAAAATGCCTGTTCACTCTCGCCTTGAAAAGGCCCAGGTTATAACGTTCCGGAAATAGATCCGCAGGCAGGGAGTTCCACACTTTGGCCGTTCGCATTAAAAATGTAGAAGCGTACCGCTTTGTGCGAAAACTTGGAATGTCGAGTATATGTCGAGTGTCGAGTATAATGAACGCGTAATATTACATTATTGATCGAAGTATATTACCGTATACGTCGAGTGTCGAGTATAATGAACGCGTAATATTACATTATTGATCGAAGTATATTACCGTATATGTCGAGTGTCGAGTATAATGAACGCGTAATATTACATTATTGATCGAAGTATATTACCGTATATGTCGAGTGTCGAGTATAATGAACGCGTAATATTACATTATTGGTCGAGGTATATTACCGTATATGTCGAATGTCGAGTATAATGAACGCGTAATATTACATTATTGATCGAAGTATATTACCGTAATGTCGAGTGTCGAGTACAATGAACGCGTAATATTACATTATTGATCGAAGTATATTACCGTATATGTCGAGTGTCGAGTATAATGAACGCGTAATATTACATTATTGGTCGAGGTATATTACCGTATATAGCGAGCATAGCTAACGCGGAATATTACATTATTGATTGAGGTATATTACCGTATATGTCGAGTATAATGAACGCGTAATATTACATTATTGGTCGAGGTATATTACCGTATATGTCGAGTATAATGAACGCGTAATATTACATTATTGATCGAAGTATATTACCGTATATGTCAAGTATAATGAACGCGTAATATTACATTATTGATCGAGGTATATTACCGTATATGTCGAATGTCGAGTATAATGAACGCGTAATATTACATTATTGATCGAAGTATATTACCGTATATGTCGAGTGTCGAGTATAATGAACGCGTAATATTACATTATTGGTCGAGGTATATTACCGTATATAGCGAGCATAGCTAACGCGGAATATTACATTATTGATCGAGGTATATTACCGTATATGTCGAGTATAATGAACGCGTAATATTACATTATTGATCGAGGTATATTACCGTATATGTCGAATGTCGAGTATAATGAACGCGTAATATTACATTATTGATCGAGGTATATTACCGTATATGTCGAGTATAATGAACGCGTAATATTACATTATTGGTCGAGGTATATTACCGTATATGTCGAATGTCGAGTATAATGAACGCGTAATATTACATTATTGATCGAGGTATATTACCGTATATGTCGAATGTCGAGTATAATGAACGCGTAATATTACATTATTGATCGAGGTATATTACCGTATATGTCGAGTATAATGAACGCGTAATATTACATTATTGGTCGAGGTATATTACCGTATATGTCGGATGGGACAACTTCGACGGTGTAGACCTCGGAAAAGATGGCGAGACGACCTGGACGCATATCGCAAGAATTAGTGGGAGGTTGCCAAAGATCGAGAGAGGTGGAAGAAGGATGGGGAGGCCTTTGCCCAGCAGTGGGACAGCATAGGCTAATAGTAATAATATATGAATGAATGAATGAATTTTGTATTTGCTTTAAATGTGGTTCGAATATACATAGATGTCACAAAAAATATAAATGTCAGTATCACACATTTAACCAAATTATTTGGCATGCAAATATAGAGTCGCAAGACCATGTCAAAGTGTACATCAAATTTTAGGTATAAAAACAAACAGTCAAATTATGATGTCAAGAAAATAGAAAAGAACAATTAAATTTACAAAAGCATGATCAAATAAATATTTTAATAGTACATGTCAAAAATTCATAATTGCTATAAAAACATACTTCCATGCTGGCCTGGGAGCGAGAGAAAAAACATAGAATGTGCCAGCTGCTTTTCCTCCCGGGCATGCTGTAAAAACCAGCTAAGGGATCCGAGGGTTTCAGATATTGTAATTTAGGCGATGGGCTGACAACCTGTCATTACAGCAATATGCCTACAAATTTAAATATCCCTCAAATCTTTGTCAGACGTGGCGAACGACCTTTGTTTAGGTCGTTTACGCTCTGCCTACATTAGGGATAAAGGCGTGATTAGACGTGTATGTGTATTGTTCAGAACGGCGTGCTGATGAAGGTGCTGTGGCGCCGCGTCATCCTGGACGAGGCCCACATCGTGCGCAACCACAAGTCCGCTACCTCGATGGCCGTCAGCGCGCTCAAGGTATATTATATATTCTTTATTGCATAAAAATACAAAAAAAAAAATTATTGTCTTAGTCCAATATACAAAACCTTCCATGCCGGCCTGGGAACAAGAGAAAAACATAGAATATGCCAGCTGCATTTCCACCCGAGCATGCTGTAAAAACCAGCTAAGGGATCCGAGGGTTTCGGTATATTGTGATTTAGGCGATGGGCTGACAACCTGTCACTACAGCAATATACCTACAAATCTATCTTAAATAACCCTCAAAACTTTGTTTGACGTGGCGGAATGACCTGTGTTTAGGTCGTTTGCGCTCTGCCTACCCCATTAGGGATAAAGGCGTGATTATATGTATGTATGTATGTAATATACAAAACAGATTTATCTATATTTATCTGTTTCATCGTAAGTCATTTGAAGAAGCAGTTGGTTTTACCTTATTTCTTATTTCGTGGACATATAAATTTCTCATGTCATTTTTCTTCATCGATTTGTTATAGACAGACAGACGGGAAAATAAAAATCGGGAAGCTAGTAGCAAAAGTAAAATAAAGTAAATTTCAAAACATTGGTGAAATCTTAAAATTAAAACCAAGGCGAGCTTATCTCTATAAGAGATCTCTTCCAGCCAACCTAGTGGAGACGAAAGATGGGACTTCACGGGATATAGGTACAATAAGTATATCATAGTGATAATAAACTAATATTGCACAGATTTATCCGAATACATATATACTTTATAACATTTACTAATACATAACAATATAAAAATACTATTATAATAAAATAACATTATGGTAAGGACATAAAATGCTCTTCCAGTCTTTTTTTTAAATAAAGTAAGAGGGACTATCTTACAATACAATACAAATATTCTTTATTGCACATAAACAACACATTGTACAGGAACAAACATTACAAAACAAACAGAGTACAATTAGCCGGCCTTATTGCTAGGGTAGGAATTTCTGCCAGGCAACCTTTGGGTAAAGGAGTAGTTTTCTAATATTATGCGGGATAGTGCAGTTACTATTGTTATAAATTTAAATTGAATACATAAACAAAGTACTTACTAGTTACAAATACGAATAGGTACAATAGACTAATACATAAGTACAATTATAATATAATAAACTAATAAATATGCTATAAGAGAGAGGAAAATGCAATATTTCATTCAGATGGGGAAGTGAGATTGTGAAAAAGAAAAAAAAACGTAATATAATTAATACACAGTGGGTAATTACTTAAGTCAATCAGGTGCTATGTAGGAGAATGTAGGAAATATTTTTTAACAAGTTCTTTAAATCTTGAATGTTTCGAGGAAGCTTATTCCATAGTTGGATAGCACGGATGGTGAAAGAATATAAATTAAATTTAGTGTTAGATCAGTAGACACTCAAACATCTTTGTGATGCAAGCGCGCCTAGACCGCGAATCAGGACACCTTGGGTACCATTCTTCCATGCTGGACTGGGAGAGATAGAAAAACATAGAATGTTCCAGCTGCCCGTGTTGAAGTCAGCAAAAGGGACTCGAGGGTTACAGTGTATTGTAATTTAGGCGATGGGCTGACAACCTGTCACTAAAGCAATACATATTACAATCTAAAATTGCCCTCAGTTTTTGTCAGACGTGGCGAAAGCGCCTTTTAAGAGGCGTTAAACGCTCTGCCTACCCCGTAAGGGATATAGGCGTGATTTATGTATATGTTGGGTACCAGTATATGGCTCACTCTAAATGTACGAGGTGTAAGGGACAGCGTCCCGCAAACTGTTAGGTGTTGCTCAATCAACGAAACTGAACATCTGCCAGCAGGACATTTATTCAGGATGTGAAAAAAAAAGGTTTTCCATACAAATTGTCTGATCTAATTGTAGTGTTGTGGTATAAAAGGCAAATGTGACTAACTGATTAACTCACTGATCAACAAAGCACACCTCAAACTACTGATCGGATCAGGCTTAAATTGACACGCAGATAAATAATATGATGCAGGCATCCGTTAGGAAAGAATTTTTTGAAATTCCACCCCTAAGGGGGTTAAATTGAGGATTATAGTTAGTATGAATGTCCGTGAATATTGAAGAGAAGATTTTCTAATTTAGTGATTAGGCTAATATTTCAAAAATAATAAAAAGGTGTTTAAGTGATTTTGATATTTCCACCCCCAAGGGGGCTAAATAGGAAGTTTGTATAAAAGTTCGCGATAAGATGGGATTTTCTGCCTAAGTAGTAGGTCTAGAATCTCATTTTTTGTATGGTGGCAATAGTTCGAACTGATCTTATAAAAAAGTCATGTATACCCTTTTATGTGAATGTTATTTTATAGGGTTAGAGCGATAGAAAAATATAGAAAGTGCCAGCTAAAGGATCCGAGGGCTTCTGTATATTGCAACTTAGGCGATGGACTGCCAACCTGTCACACACTATTTTAAATACCCCTAAAAACTTTGTCAGAAGTGGCGGAACGACCTTTGTTTAGGTCGTTTATGCTCTGTCTACCCCATTAGGGATGATATATGTATGTATGTATGTTAATGTTATTCCATAGGGTGCTCGGCGCTGGTGCCTCCTTTGTTTAGGTCGTTTACGCTCTGCCTACCCCATTAGGGATGATATATGTATGTCATCATCATCTCCCTAGCCTAATCCCGTATATCACGGGGTCGGCTACCTAATCTAGGGGATTGAACGAGGGTACTGGTTTTTACACAGAGCGACTGCCATCTGACCTCCGCAACCCAGAAGGGAAACCAGACCCAATCCTAGATTAGGTATGTGAATGTTATTCCATAGGGTGCTCGGCGCTGGTGCCTCTTTTGTATAAGTCGTTTACGCTCTGCCTACCCCATTAGGGATAACATATGTATGTACATACATACATACAGTCACGCCTTCATCCCTTACGGGGTAGGCAGAGCGTAAACGACCCAAACAAAGGTCGTTCCACCACGTCTGATAAAGCCTTGAGGGTTATTTAAGATAGATTTGTAAGTATATTGCTGTAGTGACAGGTTATCAGCCCATCGCCTAAATTACAATACACTGTAACCCTCGAGTCCCTTTTGCTGACTTCTACAGCATGCCCGGGAGGAAGGGCAGCTGGAACATTCTATGTTTTTCTATCTCTCTCAGTCCAGCATGGAAGAAATATAATAATAATAGATATGTATGTATGTATGTGAATGTTATTCCACAGGGCGGTCGGCGCTGGTGCCTCACGGGGACGCCGGTGCAGAACAAGGACCTGGATCTGTTCGCGCTGCTCAAGTTCCTCCGGTGTACGCCGTTTGATGAACTCACGGTCAGTCACACGATCGACATGGTATACCGGGTGTAAGGGACAGCGTCCCGCAAACTGATAGGGGTTGCTCAGTCAACGACACTGAACAACTTACACCAGGAATGTTTACAGGAAGGGAATAAGAAAATTCAGGTTTGATAACCTGTCACTACAGCAATATACCTACAAATCTATCTTAAATAACCCTCGTAACTTTGTCAGACGTGGCCGAACGACCTTTGTTTAGGCCGTTTACGCTCTGCCTACCCCATTAGGGATAAAGGCGTGATTATATGTATGTATGCAGGTTTGATGAACTCACGATCGACCAGTGGCGAAGGGTCCATACAAGCTGATTCCCATCGGCTTTCCTTTCAATAATTCCACCTCCTCCAAATCCGAAATTACGTCGAAACTATATAGTACGTACAGGTTTCAATTTCAATTGTTTATTGCACAACACATAGGATCTTAAAAATGTATCTTAAATATACATTTAAAAAAAATTGTTTCATGTGACGAACCGCAAGGCGCAGCAATTTAGTGAGAGAGCTACCTAGTTAAATAAGATTACAATTCAAAACTTAAAACGATATAAAATTCACTTATTCTAATACAGTAACTTAATCAGTTACCTATATTTAAACTATTTAAGAGCAGCATGAGAGTAGCAGTCTTTATTTTTCTTTTATTAAATTATTCAGTATCATTAAAACATTCTGTAATATTATAGTAGCATTTCTTAATTAGATATGATTCAGATATTTAGTGAATAGCAATGTTTTTTGTATATTTTTTATGTCGTTGGGTATATGATTATAAATTCTTATTAGCATAGTATTAGTATACGATTGAAATTTAAATTGTACTTACAGGTTTTTGTTTTGCTCTGGCTTACCCTCGATAAAATTGCACCCCTCGCCACTGCTATCGACATAATCAATACATACTATACCAGGTGAAGGGGACAGCGTCCCGCAAACTGATAGCGGTTGCTCAGTCAATGACACTGAACAATTATCACCAGGAACGATTTTGAGGAAGAGAAAAATAAAATACTTCCATGCTGGACTGGGAGCGAGAGAAAAACATAGAATGTGCCAGCTGCATTTCCTCCCAGGCATGCTGTAAAAACCAGCTAAGGGATCCGAGGGTTTCTGTATATTGCAATTTAGGCGACAGGCTGACAACCTGTCACTACAGCAATATACCTACAAATCTATCTTAAACAACCCTCAAAACTTTGTCAGACGTGGCGGAACTACCTTTGTTTAGGTCGTGTACGCTCTGCCTACCCCATTAGGGATAAAGGCGTGATTATATGTATGTATGTATGAAAAATAAAATTGGCTTTTATTTAAAAAGCATAATTTTTATTTCACTTCCTGAAAAAAAATCCTTTTGGAAGTGGTTCAGTGTCGTTGACTGAGCAACCCCTATCAGTTTGCGGGATGCTGTCGCTTACACTCGTTATAACAATTTTGTCTAAAGCGTCACACTCTTTGTCGCACTACTGAGATATTTTCATCACTTTAAAATTGATTTTTCAAAATTTCTGCATTATAGAATAAGGGATACCATTCACAGAATACCAGGCTCCATACAAAAAGGTTTCGTCCCCTGTACAATACGGTGTGTAAGGAACAGCGTCCCGCAAACTGATAGGGGTTGCTCAGTCAACAAAACTTCTTTCAGGACATAAGAAAAAAGAAATTCAATACAAATCTGATCTGATCGAGATGGTTATTTTGTATGGGAAGGTCTAATTTTATTTTCATCTTAAAAAAAACGTGGTGTTCTTTGTTCAGTTTCGTTGACTGAGCTACCCGTATCAGTTTGCGGGACGCTGTCCTCCCACCACCCGGTATAACAATTTTCACTTTAAAATAGATTTTTCTAAAAGCCTATATCAAAAATATAAGGGTTGCCATACACAGCAAGCCAAGCTCCATACAAACATCCCCTTTACCTAAATCAGAATATTGGGGCGTCTGATCGCCGCCATGTCTAAAGAGCGAGCTAGCTGAAACTATACAATGCTAAAGCGTATAAAAGAACGCCTGAATATTTTAGAATAGCAAATTTGCCTATTAACGATATGATATTAAAACAATTTTAGGCGCTTAGCCATTAGAATAATAATTAATAATAAAAATGTATAATAGGCCGCAACATAACCAATGATTGAATTTTACACCAGATGTGGAAGAAATGGATCGACAACAAGTCGCAAGGCGGGCAGGACCGACTCAGCACCATCATGCAATGCATCCTGCTGAGGAGGACCAAGGCCCAGCTCCAGGAGAAGGGGCAGCTCAACTGCCTGCCTCAACGAGAAACACACCTGCAGGAGGTCACGCTCACTAAGGAGGAGATGAACGTGTACCAAAAGGTCAGTCAAGGTCAAGGTCAACTAAGGCCCAGCTCCAGGAGAAGGGGCAGCTCAACTGCCTGCCTCAACGAGAAACACACCTGCAGGATGTCACGCTCACTAAGGAGGAGATGAACGTCTACCAAAAGGTCAGTCAAGGTCAATAAAAGTCAAGGTCATCCAAAGCCCAGCTCCAGGAGAAGAGGCAGCTCAACTGCCTTCCCGAACGAGAAACACACCTGCAGGAGGTCACGCTCACTAAGGAGGAGATGTACGTGTACCAAAAGGTCAGTCAAGGTCATCCAAAGCCCAGCTCCAGGAGAAGAGGCAGCTCAACTGCCTTCCCGAACGAGAAACACACCTGCAGGAGGTCACGCTCACTAAGGAGATGTACGTGTACCAAAAGGTCAGTCAAGGTCAATAAAAGTCAAGGTCATCCAAAGCCCAGCTCCAGGAGAAGAGGCAGCTCAACTACCTTCCCGAACGAGAAACACACCTGCAGGAGGTCACGCTCACTAAGGTGAAATAAACATGTACCAAAAGCTCAGTCAAGGTCAATAAAAGTCAAGGTTATCCAAAGCCCAGCTGCAGGAGAAGAGGCAGCTCAACTGCCTTCCCGAACGAGAAACACACCTGCAGAAGGTCACGCTCACTAAGGAGGTCAGTCAAGGTCAATAAAAGTCAAGGTCATCCAAAGACCAGCTCCAGGGCAGCTCAACTGCCTACCCGAATGAGAAACACACCTACAGGAGGTCACGCTCACTAAGGAGGAGATGGAGATGTACCAAAAGGTCAGTCAAGGTCAACAAATTTTGAAAATGATTTTATTTTTATTTAATTTTGTTTTATTACAATGAACGTAATAATAAAACGGGACAGCCCGATGGTGTAGTGGATAGGGCCGCTGCCTCCTGAGCGGGAGGTCTCGGATTTCGAATTTCATATGTACGTTTATTCGGCGCTTTTTCTGTGCTTCGGAAGGCACGTTAAGCCGTTGGTCCCGGTTAATATCATTTAATAACGTAGATATTAGTCGCTAAGCCATTTCAGAAGCCAGTGCTAAGCATTGGCGGCTTGAAAACTGACCTAATCTAGGATTGGGTCTGGTTTCCCTTCTAGATTGCGGAGGTCAGATGGCAGTCGCTGTGTAAAAACCAGTACCTCGTCTCGTTTATTCGTTTAATCACCTAGATTAGGTAGCCGTGAGATACGGGATAAGGCTGCGGAGATGATGTTTTACTATGAACGTAAAGCTTTTTTAAGTAAACTAAAAGAAGCTCTACATTTTCTGAAAGTTTATTTTTGGTGAAAGTTGTTCAGTTACGTTGACTGAGCAGTGAGAGATTGTTTTTGTTTCCTTACCTCAACACGTTAACGACCATGCGCATCACCGGTGAGATCAATGGAGTGAGCAATTTCCGGGTGTAAGGGACAGCGTCCCACAAACTGATAGGGGGTTGCTCATTCAACGACACTGAGCAACTTCCACCAGGAAATTCTTTCAGGAAGTGAAAAATAAATTTGGCTTTTTTATACAAATTGTCTGATCGAGGATATTTTGTATGGAAAAGCCAATTTTTATTTTCAATTCCTGAATGTATTTCTTGGTGGAATTTGTTCAGTATCGTGTACTGAAGTTTGCGGGACGCTGTCCCTTTCACCTGGTAGATGGCAGCAAACGTGTTATTTTAATTTATTGTATATAATTAGGATGACTATTCTATAACATCGGTTTTATGAGGTTCAGAAACGGGTCAAGCTGACACCAAACTGACACGATGCGTCGACAGAAGTAGTCCAAATAGACAGGGGTGTTAAACAGTGACTTCCTCGACAGGTGTTGGTGTTCTCCAAGACACTGTTCGCTCAATTCTTACACCAGCGTGCTGAGAAGCAAAACGATATGCAAGGGTTTTCAACCACTGACAAGAACTCCGCATATGATAAGATGCACAAGAAGATGATTGCACTGCAAGGTAACTAACTTAAAATTAAATAGCTAGATCAAGGTCAGACAAGGTCAAGGTCATATGTCGTTATTTAGTCTGCAAAACGATATGCGAGGCTTCTCAACCACTGACAAGAATTCCGTGTATGATAAGATGCACAAGAAGATGATTGCACTGCAAGGTAACTAACTTAAAATTAAATAGCTAGATCAAGGTCAGACAAGGTCAAGGCCATATGTCGTTATTTAGTCTGCAAAACGATATGCGAGGCTTCTCAACCACTGACAAGAACTCCGTGTATGATAAGATGCACAAGAAGATGATTGCACTGCAAGGAATTTTATAAATTTGCTTTTATAAGTTTATTTTACGTTCTATGCTGGCCTGGGAACGATAGAAAAACATAGAATATGCCAGCTGCATCTCCTCCCGGGCATGCTTTAAAAACCAGCTAAGGGATTCGAGGGTTTCAGCATATTGTAAGTTAGGCGATGGGCTGACAACCTGTCACTATAGCAATAAAGGTACATAATCATCTGTAATAAAATAACCCTCAAAACTTGTCAGCCTACCCCATTAGGGATAAAGGCGTGATTTTATGTATGTATTTAGCTTATCTCCTGTAACTTATTCATAAATACTTATTGAACATACTGGGTGTAAGGGACAGCGTCCCGCAAACTGATAGGGATTGCTCAGTCTCTTGTGTAGGTCGTTTACGCTCTGCCTACCCCATTAGGGATAAAGGCGTGATTATATGTATGTGCTATCTTGTCCAGGAGCGAAGCCAGTCAAATCTCACGAGATCCTGGTACTCCTGCTGCGTCTGCGGCAAGTGTGCTGCCATTGCGGGCTCATAGCCGCCATGTTGGACGAGGAGACTGCTGGGGATGGAGTGGACATGGACCCTGGGGGACAGGATCTGCTGGCCGAGCTGAACAAGCTGTCTATTGAAGATGAGAGGACCAAGAGAAAGGTGAGAGATGAAATTAATGTTCTTCTGTCGAGTGGGTATCGAGTGTATCGACCCGATGAAGCCTGGTATCAGAGTAAACCGCCTGATAGCACCAGCTAATTGGATCTGTTACAGACAGCGACCGGACCAGTGCCTTTCGAAGCACGGAAAAATCGCTGAATAAACGTACATATGTAATTCGAAAACCTAAAAACATATTGGTATGTGGTGGGATTCGAACCACAACCTCCCGCTCAGGAGGCAGCGGCCCTATCCACTACACCATCGCTCATCATTATTACGTAAAATATTTCTGAAAAGCAGTGTTGCTTTATGAGTAATAACAATAACACACTGAATTTTGACCCTCTGCCTTGGCTACCCTTCAGCACACATTCAACATGATTCAAGTAATTAGAATAGAATATCTTTATTCCCAGGAAATAGTGAAAGTTTACAACAATACTAATGAATGTGAACTATACTACTGCCCAGGGAAATGGGACTGACTCAGCATCTAGTTGCGAAGAGTACATGTACTCTCTTAGCAACACTGATAATTCGTCAGTACCTAAGTTACGCAAAAAAACGTGAACTATGTATGTACTATGCTTACCTTTTTTTATGTTTACTTCCATGCTGGCCTGGGAGCGAAAGAAAAACATTGCATGTGCCAGCTGCATTTCCTCCCAGGTATACTGTAAAAACCAGCTAAGGGATCCGAGGGTTACTGTATATTGCAATTTAGGCGATAGGCTGACAACCTGTCACTACAGCTAGCAGCTGTCACTACCTACAAATCTATCTTAAACAACCCTCAAAACTTTGACAGACGTGGCGGAACGATTTTTGTTTAGGTCGTTTGCGCTCGGCCTACCCCATTAGGGATAAAGGCGTGATTATATGTATGCATGTATGTCATCATCTCCCTAGCCTTATCCCGTTTTTCACGGGGTCGGCTACATAATCTAGGGGATTGAACGAGGGAACTGGTTTTTACACAGAGCGACTGCCATCTGACCTCCACAACCCAGAAGGGAAACCAGACCCAATCCTAGATTAGGTAATAATAATAATATAATAATAAAATTTTATTCATAAAACAGTATTTGCACAATATATAAAAAAAGTACAGATTGTTGAATTTGGTTGTGAATACAGTTGTACCTACAAAGTTAAATGTTGAACCCTGGTCTCCAAACTAAGCCAAAGCCTGTATCTTGGAGGTCAGCGTTCGGTCGCACTATAGAAAACAATAAATTAACAACCGTTGACTATATGCTATCGAGCTTAACCAAGTTAGCTAGAATAAGAGATTTTAAATATTATTTATAAAAATACACAAAATCTAAAACATGCGTGTGTGTGTGTGTGTGTGTGTGTGTGTGCGTGTGTGTGTGTGTGTGTGTGTGTGTGTGTGTGTGTGTCAGAAATCGAGGGTATTTACGTGCAGTTTGAGTTTAGGAGTAAATTTTCAGTGTCGTCATAACACTGTTTTAGAAGCCAGTTTTTTAATTTAGTTTTTACTTCAAACGTATTTAATTCGTGAATATCTAACTTATTATTAATAGTATTATAAATGATAGAACTTGATATGTGTACTTGTCGAGATGCGAACACGGTTCTATGCCGAATGACGGGGCAAACTCTATTAGTTTTCCGTTTGGAAGGATCTGGCAGAGGGGTATGTAGATGTTTGCGTAAAATCAAACGGAGCACAAAGAGTTGTCGGACGGTTAGAACTTCCGATATCAGATAAAGTTCTTTGGTTGGGAATCTGCGTTTTTTGGAATGCATAACTTTAAGAACAGCCCTTTGTGCTCTTTCAACCTTAATGAAATAGGTTTTTGCCGCACATCCCCAAACAGGTACGCAGTAGGTAAGGACCGATTCACATAAAGCAGAGTAACCCATGCTTAAAGTTACTGCGTCGGCTGATTGTCTCAGTGTTTTAAAAATATGTATAAGACGCCGAACCCTTCTGGTGAGCATATCAATTTGGAGATACCAATTTAGATTGCGATCAATAAGAATGCCAAGGTATTTAATGCTAGTGGTTTGAGATATAGGAATACAATTACAATTATCTAATTGATTTAGGTGTGTGTGTACATGGAGTTTATAATTTTGAGGAGGTTGAGAGACATTTAAGATAGAAAAAGGAATAAAAAGTGTTTTAGAGAGGTTAAGAGTTAATCTGTTTTGTGACAGCCAACTATTGATTATGGTTAGATTACGTTCTGCAATGGAGCTGATCTCCGTCCAATCTGTGCCATGAATGACAACCGCAGTATCATCCGCGTATGTGTATATGTTACAGTTTGGCAGAGTCAAATTACATAGCTGATTGATATACAGCAGAAAAAGTGTAGGGCCAATTATTGATCCTTGTGGCACACCATAATCAATATTGACTTCGTCACTAGTCTGACCATTTATTACCACACTCTGAAGACGATTAGTGAGATAGTCTCTAAAAATGCCCGAACAGTTTTCAAGCCGCCAATGCTTAGCACTGGCCTCTGATATGACTTAACGACTAATATCTACGGTATTAAACGATATTAACCGGGACCAACGGCTTGACGTGCCTTCCGTAGCACGGAAAAAGCGCCGAATAATCGTACATATGAAATTCGAAAACCGATAAACACATTGGTACGTGGTGGTACCATTTACCTACCTATCTTGTTTTAATTTTTAGAGCAAAGAGCCCGAGAAAGAGGAAGAAGCTGGTCCGATGCAGGAAGGTACCACCGCGGCCGAGGCGATTCGCTCCGTCTTATCCCCAAACAATCCAGTGTTCGAGCTCAGCAACCAGTCCTCCAAGATCAAGGCTGTCATGGACTGTCTACATCAGAACGTGTTCGCAAACAAAGGTAAAATCACTAACCAGAATTAGTTATTTGATAAATCGGTCAATATCAAATTCAGAATTTCAACGTCAAATTAGGAAGCTCAAGGTCAAATTAATAAGTCAAATCTAACATTCCTCCATGCTCATCATCATCTCCCTAGCCTTATCCCGTATCTCTCGGGGTCGGCTTCCTAATCTAGGGGATTGAACGAGGTTACTGGTTTTTACACAGAGCGACTGCCATCTGACCTCCGCAACCCAGAAGGGAAACCAGACCCAATCCTAGATTAGGTCAGAGTTTTCAAGCCGCCAATGCTTAGCACTGGCCTCTGATATGGCTTAACGACTAATATCTACGGTATTAAACGATATTAACCGGGACCAACGGCTTAATGTGCCATCCGAAGCACGGAAAAAGCACCGAATAAACGTACATATGAAATTCGAAAACCGAAAAACACATTGGTACGTGGTGGGATTCGAACCACGACCTCCCGCTTAGGAGGCAGCGGCCCTATCCACTACACCATCGGGCCCTTCCATTCCTCCATGCTATCTCCCAACAACTCGGTATTCGAGCTCACCTGCCAGTCCTCCAAGATAGAGGCTGTCATGGGACTGTCTACATCAGAACGTGTTCGCTAACAAAGGTAACTTCTTCCCTAACCATATTTAGTAATTTAATAAATCGGAATAAAAGGTCAAGGTCAAATTAAAAAGTTCAAGATCAAATTAAAACGTTCAAGTCTAGTATTCCAACGTCGAATTAAGAAGCTCAAATCTAGTATTCCAACGTCGAATTAAGAAGCTGAGGTCAAATTAAAAATCTCAAGGTCAAATTAAGTAGCTCAAGATCAAATTAGGAAGCTAACGGTCAAATAAGAACTACAAGTCACATTAGGGTAGAATGTTTGTGTTCAAATTAGAAAGTTAGAGGTGAAATAAATAAGACTAGATTTTAAAGTCAATCGACCGAGGTGATTACAGCTTGTCGCGATGTGTATGTGAGCGAACGGTACTGGAAATCAAAGGCTGGGGGTTGAGGATGCGAGGATTTTATTTACATAGATGAAAGGCGCCTGAAATGGACAGGTAATGGTTATACCAGGTGTAAGGGACAGCGCCCCGCAAACTGACAAGTTGCTCAGTCAACGACACTGAACAACTTCCACCAGGAAATTTTGTCTGGAAGTGAAATAATATTTCCACACAGTTCTCTGATCGAGGTGGTCATTTTGTATGAAAAAGCCAATTGTTATTTTCACTTCCTGAAATAATTTCTCGGTGGAAGTTGTTCAGTGGTGTTGACTAAGCAACCCCTATCAGTTTGCAGGACGCTGTCCCTTACACCCGGTATACAATGATGACGAGGCATAGGAATTTAGAAGGAGAGTGGGAAAGGAGCTTACTGGATCCGCCGGTGCCTCTACTGAGTGTCGATGAGCTGGTGAGCAAGATGCATGAAAGGCAGAGACGATCCGATGGGTTAATAAAAATAAATTCTTGATAGGATACCGTTTTTTTATGTGTTATACATACATACATAAAATCACGCCTTTATCCCTTACGGGGTAGGCAGAGCGATAAACGCCTCGTAAAAGGCGGTTTCGCCACGTCTGACAAAAATTGAGGGCAATTTTAGATTGAAATGTGTATTGCTATAGTGACAGGTTGTCAGCCCATCGCCTAAATTACGATACACTGTAACCCTCGAGTCCCTTTTGCTGACTTCTACAGCATGCCCGGTAGGAAGGGCAGCTGGAACATTCTATGTTTTTCTATCTCTCCCAGTCCAGCATGGAAGGAATGTGTTATAATGATTTATAACGGGAAATTTACCGTGGTTTTCAATTTTTGAACGAGTGTCCGATATGATATTTCAACGCAGTTTCATACGTCACGATCACGGTGCGAGTTTTTAATGATTATAACATTGAACCGTGAGAGTTTGAAAAAGATGCTTGTTTTTAGCGATTTTTAAGTGAAGTATGAATTTGGCAGATAGATGGCGTGCTATAGTAATTTTGAAAGTTGTCCAGTATGGAGAAGGAAACAGAATGGAATCCGCTACCTTATTACAAGTTATTCAAAAATTTCTTCACATACATGTTGGACCGGCAGCGAGAGAAAAACATAGAATGTGCCAGCTGCATTTTCTACTGAACATGCTGTAAAAACCAGCTAAAGGATCGGAGGGTTTCAGTATATTGTAATTTAGGCGATGGGCTTACAACCTGTCACTACAGCAATATACCAACAAATCTATCTTAAATAACCCTCAAAACTTTCTCGGACGTGGCGGAACGAACTTTGTTTAGGTCCTACTCCATTCTTCTTCTCAGTCGTAACACTCTTGGCACAGTGGTCGTGGTCGTTATGGGTTGGTGGCACGCTTCACCAGTCGCCGCCATTCTTCCCTTATGGCTGCTTTTCTTGTGCACTCGTGAAGGGGCCCATCAAAAGCCTTTCTGATTTGGACGGACCAAATCAGAAAGGCTTTTGATGGGCCCCTTACCCTACTCCTCTAGGTATATGTATGTATGTGTTATTTTATTTGTAGGTCACAAGGCAGTAGTGGTGTCGCAATGGACGTCGGTGCTGCGCCTGGTGGGCGCGCAGCTGGAGCGCAGCAGGGTGCGCAGCGTGACGCTGAGCGGGATCGTGCCCGTGCCGCACCGCCCGCCCATCATCGACAAGCTCAACGACCCCAACTCGGACGTCAAGGTCAGGTCAAGGTCAGCTGGAGCGCAGCAGGGTGCGCAGCGTGACGCTAAGCGGGAGCGTGCCCGTGCCGCACCGCCCGCCCATCATCGACAAGCTCAACGACCCCAACTTGGACGTCAAGGTCAGCTGGAGGTCAGGTCAAGGTCAGCTGGAGCGCAGCAGGGTGCGCAGCGTGACGCTGAGCGGGAGCGTGCCCGTGCCGCATCGCCCGCCCATCATCGACAAGCTCAACGACCCCAACTCGGACGTCAAGGTCAGGTCAACGTCAGCTGGAGCGCAGCAGGGTGCGCAGCGTGACGCTGAGCGGGATCGTGCCCGTGCCGCACCGCCCGCCCATCATCGACAAGCTCAACGACCCCAACTCGGACGTCAAGGTCAGGTCAAGGTCAGCTGGAGCGCAGCAGGGTGCGCAGCGTGACGCTGAGCGGGAGCGTGCCCGTGCCGCACCGCCCGCCCATCATCGACAAGCTCAACGACCCCAACTCGGACGTCAAGGTCAGCTGGAGGTCAGGTCAAGGTCAGCTGGAGCGCAGCAGGGTGCGCAGCGTGACGCTGAGCGGGAGCGTGCCCATGCCGCAACGCCCGCCCATCATCGACAAGCTCAACGACCCCAACTCGGACGTCAAGGTCAGGTCAAGGTCAGCTGGAGCGCAGCAGGGTGCGCAGCGTGACGCTGAGCGGGAGCGTGCCCGTGCAACACCGCCCGCCCATCATCGACAAGCTCAACGACCCCAACTCGGACGTCAAGGTTAAACACGATCACACTACATTAGGGCCCGTATTTATAATCGGCTCTTGAGACTGACAGCATGTATGAGTTTGTATCAGAAATGTCATTTCAGTACAAAGCGAACTGCGAAGCGAATCCACACTTAACATTGCTCTCAATATTACACAAAAGCCATTAATCAAGATTAACTTATTGAGATCGCTTTATAAATACGACCCTAGGATTCCTTGCTTCCATGCTGGACTGGGAGTGATAGAAAAACACATTACGCCAGCTGCATTTCCTCCCGGGCACGCTGTAAAAACCAGCTAAGGGATTCGAGGGTTTCAGTAAAAGTGCAATTTATAGTATTTTCAACTCAGTTTAGAATAAAGGTAAACAAAGTTTCATGTCTTTTAATCGAAGATCTTGTTTCTAAAATAAGTTTTAGCTATTAGGTATGACAATATAATGAAATAGTAGTTTTAGTAATTTAACTAATCTGCCAACACGTATAATTTATTTTTGAAATGTGTTTTTGAATAAAAAGACATGAAACTTTATTTACCTTTATTCTAAAATTGAGTTCGAAACATTATAGTCGATGGGCTGACAACCTGTTACTATAGTGGTACATATTACAGTATAAAATTGCCCTCAATGTTTGTCAGACGTGGCGGAACGAGTATTTCTTTGTTTCGTTCGTTACGTTTACGCTGCGCCTACCCTATTCGGGAGAAAGGCGTGATCATATGTATATATATATGTAGAATTCCTTGTATCAAAGTGCCATGGAAATAGCCAATTAGACATTATTATTTTTTATTCCAGGTGATGCTGCTGTCGCTATGCGCGGGCGGCGTGGGGCTGAACCTGTGCGGCGCGAACCACCTCCTCCTGCTGGACCCTCACTGGAACCCTCAACTGGAGGAGCAGGCGCAGGACCGCATCTACCGCGTCGGCCAGACCAAGCCCGTCCACATATACAGGTGATAAACACGTACATAAATCACGCAAATGACTTCCATGCTGGACTGGGAGCGACATAACGTAGAATGTGCCAGCTGCATCTCCTCCCGGGCATGCTGTAAAAATCAGCTAAGAGATTCGAGGGTATATTGTAATTTAGGCGATGGGCTGACAACCTGTCACTACAGCAATATCCGGTTTCTATCTTAAACAACCCTCAAATCTTGTCAGACGTGGCGGAATAACCTTTGTTTGGGTTGTTCACGCTCTGCCTACCCCATTAGGGATACAGGCGTGATAGTATGTATGTATGTTAATCACACACATATCTCTAATGGGGTAGGCAGGGCGACAACGACCTTAACAAAGGTCGTTTCGCCACGTCTGACAAGTTTACTTACATACATATAATCACGCTTTTATCTCTAATGGGGTAGGTAAAGAAAACAATATTTGGCCTTCCTTTACAAATAGAGTCGAGCCACGATACGACACCATTTGTATGAGAGGGCCTTTTTTCATATTTCGACCTATGTTCCTTGAGAAACGTTGTTCAGTTTCAAGGATAGAATTACACCCTAAAATATGGCCACCTGTTTTTTTTTACCTGTATTTGACTTATCAAAACGTCGCTTTATTGAGATCGTTCGGCCGGACTGATTCGGGTTATTGATGTATAATCGAATTAGTTCGGCTGAACGATCCCAAGATCACTGTAATCGAAAACTGAAACATTTGAGTTCAAATACATTAAAAAAAAAAGATAATTATGAAGCATGAATCGGCCTGTATTTTCTTAACCAAACTGTTCATAAAGTGACAAATTGACAAATAACAACTTTGTGGAATCGTACTACCTCCAGATCAGGAGCCCATAGCTCAGACCACTAGACCACGGAGGGAGTTATGTATTTGTAGACTTGATATTACTAATTTGATCCCTTGCCCCCCAGATTCATGTGCGTGGACACGGTAGAGCAGTCGATCAGGAAGCTGCAGCTGGCCAAGCTGGAGCTGGCGGAGAACGTGCTCACCGGAGCCAAGAACACCAACAACTCGAAGCTCAGCATCGAGGATCTCAAGATGCTGTTCAACATGGGGCCGCCCGCGCAGATGTAAAGCTTCTAAAGGGATATTCCACGAAAGTGAAAGCAACGTACATTCTTCTACTGTCGTGTGAGTCGATCGGGTCAGAGTTTTTAAATCGTCTAACAGCACAGCTAATAGGCCTCAGGACAGCCCGATGGTGTAGTGGATAAGGCTGCCTCCTGAACGGGAGGTCGTGGTTCGAATCCACCACGTACCAATGCGTTTTTTTTTTCAGCTATGTCATCATCTCCCTAGCTTTATCCCGTATCTCACGGGGTCGGCTACCTAATCTAGGGGATTGAACGAGAGTACTGGTTTTTACACAGAGCGACTGCCATCTGACCTCCGCAACCCAGAAGGGAAACCAGACCCAATCCTAGATTAGGTCAGAGATTTCAAGCCGCCAATGCTTAGCACTGGCCTCTGACATGGCTTAACGACTAATATCTACGGTATTCAATGATATTAACCGGGACCAACGGCTTAACGTGCCTTCCGAAGCACGGAAGCTATGTGTATCATTAACTTAAGCAGGTGCCATCATAGGAGAGTGTTGTGTGGGACAATGGTTGCTGTTTTCGTCAGGAATGCCCCTAATTTTGATGTTCTTTTTGTAGACTTGAGCCTTTTACACACAGTGCCGGCCCGATAGACCTCCTCAAGGTCAGCTCACCAAGCTTCGCATCAAGATTGTCTTATTTTGCAGAGTGTCCTATTCGCAAAATGACCCTTGGTCTCGAAATGTCCTTTTCTCATAGTGTCCCTTTTCGCAAAAAAAACACGCACCACGAAGGTTGAAAAAGTGGTTTTAGTTAAATTGTCTGAAATTTTGATATGTTACAGAAAACTAGGTAAAAAACCAACTATTGCGCTATACCTGGTTTTGTTCAGTTGGCTAAAGTCTGAACATATCAAAATTTCAGCCCAATTAATTGATACCACTTTTTCGGGCATCGTGGAGCGGTGCGTGGTACTTTCTATTTCGCAAAATCTTTCTTTTTATATAGATTTAGTTCAAAATGAGCCTACTAAAAAGACTTTGAAATGGATCATTTTAAAAGCGACGATTTGCGTTAGAGGGATATTTTGCGAAGATACCCAACATTGTTTGTGCGGAGTGCTTGTTTCTGTATTATATGACGGTGTTTCTATCGGTGGCATGTGTGTAGGAGCCTTTATGTGCCATTTTTGAGTCACAATCACAAGGCTTTCTTTTTCTTCACAAAGGTCCTCAGTCGACAGAAGCCATTTTATACAAAAATTGAATTGAATTCTTCACATGTGTAAATGTTTAATTATAGCTATGTTTGGTCAATAAATTGTTCAATGCTAGTCCAAAGTTGTACAAGAGCAGGCCGGTATTCTGCTCCAACACTGCTTTTACTCATATAATTAAAGTTCGTTTGTTTAATGTTAACGATATCGACTTATTTTGCAGCCCATAAACTGCCTTTTCTTTACAAGTTTAAAGAAATTAAACCGCAAAACATATGTGTGTAACAAGGTTCCAGAATATGACCCTCTG
Organism: Scrobipalpa costella; assembly: GCA_949820665.1. Classification (NCBI taxonomy): domain Eukaryota; kingdom Metazoa; phylum Arthropoda; class Insecta; order Lepidoptera; family Gelechiidae; genus Scrobipalpa; species Scrobipalpa costella. The sequence goes on from OX463314.1 coordinate 16,328,868, forward strand.
CTAAGTTGTCAAGAAAATGCTGTTTACGCAAAATACGTTGGTACGGAACGTTAAAAAAGCGAACTATATATCAATGATCTCACTTGCGCATTACAAGAAACAATTGATATATTATCTTGAGAGTATTTTGTGCTATCTCTACACTTTTCAATTCAATGTTATGTTTTGTCATTTGTATTGTCCATTTGATATTTTTAATTGGAATTTGCTGCTTTGATCATGAGTCGAAATGTGAGAAATGTAATTAATATGATAGATCTAATTATAATGATAAATAATGATAATTTAGCCATATACTTAATATTTTTAAAAGACATGTTTTTAAATAAATAATTATGATGTTTACGATTTTTCTTTTTTAACCTTTTCACCGCCACAGTCGGGTATAGCCGACAACCCGCGACTTGCCGTCAGCGCGACGGTCGGCTACAGCCGACAAAATGAAGTTAAAAAGTTTATGTTAATAGTTACACGGGGCACATTTTTTATAGATCTTGTGTTGGCCAAGGCTATTTTGTTTTGTTTTCTCCAGATAGTACTCAATTTTCTTGTAAACGTTTTGATGTAGGTCAAGATTTTTCGGGATGGTCTTTCATTCATACCGTTCCTTCTTTCTTTCTGGTGGTTCCCTCAATGCTGAGGATCGTGACTGTATGTCAATCTTCTCCACTGGGTCCGGTTCTGTGCCAGATGTACCGCTCCCTGTATCTGGCTTCCAGATACAGGGAGCTTCCTTCCTTCTTTCCTTCACCTCCTTGAGTTGGTCCACCCATCTAGCTGGCGCTCTTCCTCTAGCGCGCTTCCATTCCATTTGGCCGAGAATGATGAGTTTCTCCAGGCTATGCAATGCGGATCGCATTATGTGCCCAAAGAAACTCCGGATCCTTTTCTGGCATGTAGTCAGCAGGCGCTTGGTTACCTTCAGCTCTTCGAGAAAGGAGACATTGGTTCTCATGGCTGTCCAAGGAATGCGTAGCAGCTTTCTCCAACACCACATTTCAAAGGCATGGATCTTGTTGCGCTCCTTCTTCCTGAGACACCAAGTCTCCACCCCGTACAGGAAGATAGAGAAGACCAACGTACGAACCAAACGTATCTTAGTTATTTGGCGGATTTTACGGTACATACCGTTCCACATCCATTATAAACAATGGTATCACGTAATGACGATTATTTGTTGTGAGTATTTGTCGCACAGAGAGCCATGAAGCGCACCATGCTCGGAATAAAACTACAAGACCGTATCCGAAATACTGATATCCGACACCGTACTAAGGTGGAGGACGTAGGTAAAAGGATGACCAAGTTGAAGTGGGCGTGGACAGGACACTTGGCAAGGCGGGAAGACGGCAGATAGACAAAGGCAGTGACAGAGTGGCAGCCATGGGGCAGAATACGCCCAGTAGGCAGACCACCAGCCCGATGGTCAGACGATATAGTCTCTGTGGTGGGAAAGAGCTGAATGCAGATAGCACAGGATCGGAAAGAATAGCGCATAAAAGAAGAGGCCTATGCTCAGCAGTGGGCTAATATAGGCTAAATAGATAGATCCGAAATTTGAACCTCTGCTAAGTTGCAAAGAACATAACACGGTGGTATTGGTATCGATAACTGAACGTACAAAATACCAACTGCAATATGAATATAAATACCAGCTGTAAGGGACAACGTCCCGCAAACTGATAGGGGTTGCTCGATGAACGAAACTAAACAGTGAGTTGATAGTTAGGTGATAGTTGTTTAGTTTCACTTCAAAATCACTTGATTTTTCAGGAAGTGGAATAGTAAAAAATACATACAAATGTCGATTCGAGGTGGCCATTTTGTATGGGAAGATCATTACTTTTTACACCTTAAAGAATTTCGCTTTGAAAGATGTTCAGTTTCGTTGACTAAGCAACCCCTATCAGTTTGCGGGACGCTGCCCTTACACCCGGTACTTAGTCCTGCCTGGTGTGGTCATTCTCGTCTGGGGGATCTACACCATGTGGTGTAGATCCCCTGGTGGCACCGCAGTATTTACGGACTTGTTAAAAATAAACAGGATTCCCGCCACAACATCTGCGGTCAGTTGTTGACCACGCGTCGGATATTACGCTTCACTACATCACTACATAGTATAAAACAAAGTCGCTTTGTCTGTTCCTATGTCCCTATGTATGCATAAATCTTTAAAACTACGCAACGGATTTTGATGCGGTTTCTTTTAATGGATAGAGTGATTCAAGAGGAAGGTTTATATGTATAATACATGCATAATATAGTAGAGAAACACCGACAATTTCCGTGCGAAGCCGGGGCGGGTCGCTAGGGTTTTGTAAATAACATTTGCATTTACGTGCATATTACGTGTTTAAAACTAGAATGACAGGAGTGGACCAAATTCTTTTCAACATTATACATCGAGACATTCGCCATAGCTGACAGAAAATTGCATTGTAAAAATGTGTAACATTTCTATAGTGGGTAAGTACTTTAAACTTTAACTATCTTCTGTCCTTCAATTAGAAGGTACTTTAAACAAAATTTGAACTTGAATAGGTGGTGCAGATTTTAAGATGAATTTAAAGGAAAATTGAGTGAATTGTGTGTGTGTGTAAAAATGGGTCTAAAAACAACCTCATGGACTGGTTCTTCGCCAGATGTCACGCAGAGACTGATAGTCATCATTGTACTCTCCATTGGAACACTTCTTGTGTTCGGACGTGAGTGTCTTTGTCTTTATGAATCTTTGGGTAGTGTTTTCTTTGCTGGATGGGGAAGGAACATACATATGATCACGCCTTTCAATTTGAGAATCCACTCGCTAAGAAGATCACGCCTTTATCCCTAATGGGTTAAGCAGAGCGTAAACGATCTAAACTCAGGTCTTTCCACCAAGTCTGACAAAGTTTTGTGGGTTATTTAAGATAGATTTGTAGGTATATAGCTGTAGTGACAGGTTATCAGCCCATCGACTAAATTACAACAAACTGAAACCCTCGGATCCCTTAGCTGGTTTTACAGCATGCTCGGGAGGAAATGCAGCTGGCACATTCTATGTTTTTCTCTCGCTCCCAGTCCAGCATGCAATTTATCCAGTATGGGGAAAGAACACTAGCAAAATACTCGCTTCTCTTCCATCGCAAAAGCCAGTTTAAAGCTATCAGACGCTGATAACGATATTAGGTAGGTACTAGAACCTAAAACTACTGAAGTGAATTCTTAAACAGTAGAACCTAACTGTACCAATTGATTTCAAATTAAAAGATGCCATGCCAAATGTGGCAAGGCATTCATCAACCGGGACGTATGGTAAGCCTACTTATTGCTAATGAGCAATCTATTATTATTATCTTCCATGCTGGCCTGGAAGCGAGAGAAAAACATAGAATGTGCCAGCTGCTTTTCCTCCCGGGCATGCTGTAAAAACCAGCTAAGGGATCCGAGGGTTTCAGTATACTGTAATTTAGGCGATGGGCTGACAACCTGTCACTATAGCAATATACATAGAAATCTATCTTAAATAACCCTCAAAACTTTGTCAGACGTGGCGGAACGACCTTTGGCTCGTTTACGCTCTGCCTACCCCATTAGGAATAAAGGCGTGATTATATGTATGTATGTATTAAAAAAAAAAATTTTTTTTTTTTACATGTCGATAAGACCCCTATTAAAGGTTGCAGTATCGGCAGATCTTATGACGTGTGATTATTTATTTATTTATTTTAATTTTTTATATGCTTTACGAACAATTATTTTTAAATGTGTTTGTGTTTTACTAACAATCTATGGATGAAAATCTTTCAATAAAGTTATTATTATTATTATTAAATTTTGTTTAAAATACTTTGTAACACCTATATGTCGGGATGATTGAAAAAATTCTTCTGAACGTGATGAATGTTTCACTTAAATGTTGTTCTACGTTTTATCTATTGTGTTGTATATCACTACTTCTACTTAATTATTCCGTTTACAGTGTTCGTGACGCTGAAGAAGCCAGAAGACATCTCCACATACGGCCTCACGACGTCCATAGGATATCTGTACAACAGAGCGAAGAAATTCCCGCCAAAATACATCGGCCATAATGACCCGGAGAGAATTCAAGCACAAATCTATAAAATCTTCCAATGCCAGCCGACAGATTGTGGGAATATTCATAAGATAGGTCTCACTGCACTAGTACGAAAATGTATACAATTTGAACTAAGTAGAACACTGGCTGCAGTGCAAAATGCAACGGCTTATTTAGAATCGTTAAAATGAATTAGAATATTAGTTTACAATTTGCGTCTATACGTTCCTGTTATATGTATACATACGTGTGTAATACATACGATACAAAACGTTAAAGCGTTTGTTTGTGTTTTTTTTAATCGTTTCTGGGTCTGAAAATGCTTGTTTGTGTTTTATTTATTAGCGGCAAACCAATACAAGATCCAAATCCAATCCAACCAAACACCTCAGTCAGTCACACCCGCGTTTTTTAAATTTTCCCGCACAACCGATCCGACAGCAAACAAAATGTGTTAAACTTAAAATTAAATCGAATTCCATTTCCTATTGCTACAACTTGGTCCTAGTGCTACAACAATTTTTCTATTTTCTCTGACATGCGAATCAACATAAATTAGATCAATAAAATAAATTAGAATTCTCGTATTTGTTTGCAGCATTTTGTGCGCTGTTAGCAAATTTTTCAATTTTCATTCTATTTCATTAAATTTCTGAACGAAAGAATATTAGTCTAAACTGTCATACGAATTATGAGTGCGGCTAGTGTGCAGCATATAATGCTCAACATGTGAATACGCACCATGTGAATACGCGTCACGGTAAAACATGACATGTCAACAATTCCCAGGGTGCTAACTATATGCTGCTATTTCCCGTGATGAACATTCACCACGCGCTGTAGGAATACGCATCATGTGAACTGGCAGCACGCGAATACAACACGTGACAACAATTACCGTGATGCAAAATATATGACGACAATTCCCACAGCGCTTGAGGAAGAAGCACCACGAGAATTCTCGTCATGTGAATGACCTCTACCGTAGAGTTGAGACGAAGTCCGAGCTTGTCATCGATTCCGATTATAAATCGATCGATTAAAAAAAAGTTATCGCAGTTTCGTTTTGAATCTTTGGAGCTTCTAAGCTACTAGAGTAGTAGCAAATGAAGAGCTACAGTATAAGACGAGCTGGACAGTAGTTTAAATTCGTCATTCCTTATAAGTACAGAATTGAGAAACCATTTCAAGATGTTACTTTTTATGCTTTTTAACTTGATGCATGTGTTTTTAAGGCGTTTGGATTTTTGATGAGATGTGCATTTTTTTAAGTTACGATTTTTATACGCCGAACAGGCTGTATCAGAAATCATATAATTTGCCTTTAGGCGGGAAAAACGTGACAACGACAAGTGACATTAAGTGGTTGTCACACTATCTATCACAGATTACTATATATATGTAGACTAGCTACTATCATCTTCACGGTACGCGACGGAGATGTCGTTGATGTTGTCGTGATGATCGTTCTTTTTAAGTACCTACCTCGGTTTGTATGAAAAACACGCAAAGTATGGAACGTGAAGTTACAAATAATTTAATACCTATTTAATTTTAGGAAAATCTCTTTTTTTTACTTAGAATAATTTTGGCCCCACATGAAGTGTAATTTTTTTTCATAGTGTCCCAAAGAGTACGTGCCAGATGTGATGTGAGAACCGCTTCAATTTTTAACCACGTTAAGAGTCTCACATGCTGCTGCTGGTGCCACTTGTACCGTTTTATACCGCGTGTAAGGGGCAGCGTATCAGAAACTGTGGTTGCTCAGTCAACGAAACTAAACAAATACAAAAGGAAATTCTTTCGGGAAATGAAAAAAAAGACTTAAGTTGCTTTTTACCACAGGAGTCAATTCATTCCCACGGGAAAACATAAACTCTCAAACATACACAAAGGCTCTAAAATTACACAACATCGGACATTACCCAGCCAGCGTTGGGTAATGTTGAACTCTACCCAAGGCCGGGTAAGATAATTCCATGTTTCAACAAAATTAATCAGATATGATATCGGACTTTACCCAGGTGACCCAGTCGTGGGACACTACCCATTTTTGAGATTGGATTGGACGTTTAACGAATACTTTATTATTCTTTCTTGATGGACGGATGAACATACTGACTGACATATTTCTCATAGATAATAGACAATATTAGGGTCAATTTGTGTCCCGCACCCGCACTGTAGTGTAGGTATTATACCTACTATCTTTGCCTGCACTGTGTATAGATAGGTAATGTAGGTACTGTCAATAATAATATTATATTTGCGTACCTAGGTACCCTGTTTAAAATCTAATTTTAGTCAGCCAACCTACTACATCCACCGTTACTCACCGCGGCAGTGTGTGATACCCTTTAGTTTACGGGGGCGCCGTGACTTAGAAATTTTTTTAGTGCTAAAGACAGCAAATTTTTGAAGTGGTCAGTGAATTTCAGAAAATGTTAATTTTTATGATGAATTTAGCTGTATTATGACTAAATAAACATTTTATTACCTTTTAAATTTTTCTCTAAAATCAATATTTTTCGAGTAAATCGAAGTTTTATTTTTTATGTTTTTAGGATTAATGACGAATTTTAGAGAAATACATAAAACAGCTGTCAGACAAATATGCTAACTAACCGCAATAAGTCGCAAACTCCGAGGGAGGAAACGTGGGGCAATAAAAAAAACCTTTTGGTTGGTTGTTTAGGTTAGGTTAGACTAGTGACCACAACGCACGAGCCGCGCGAGCGTGCCATGGCAGCGGCCGGCGAAGTGCCAGAAGTGATAGTAACCTATCATATTTTTGAAAAACCTACATCCGTATTACAATATTCCGAAAACGATTCGGACATTTTACTATTTCTATTTTTATATTTTGTATTTTTTTTCATTAACGCAATAACATTTCACCGCAGTATTCTTTCTCCGAACAACGTTACTCTGCTTGACAGTAAGTCTTTTTTTACTAAATACTATAATATCATCTGTCCTTTTCTTAATTGTCAGATAATTTACTTGACATAATGTATTCCATACCAAAGCAACATTTTACAGAATACTTATTTGTCAGCCATATTAATTTTCCCAATGACATTCAAACCGACTCGGTGCACCCCGACACGGATAGATTAGGTTCGATAGATTAGGCTCGCTGCGCTCGCCCAGCTTGCTTCCACCATACCCTTCGGGGTTAGATTGCTAGTGATGCATACCTGCATACATGCCTGCTTACCTGTTTGCTTGCAATATATACTTACATGCATGTTTGTTTGCTTGCATGCTTGCTTGTTTGTGACAGAACCGAATCTGTCAACCCCGAATTTCACGTGGTCTTTACGCTCATACCCCCAAGAGTGTATATAAAAATCTGGAGGCGTGGAGGGAGGGCAGCCCCTGCCCACTGTTACTAAGCGCGGGCACCGTACGAGCCGTAGTGGCCGAGGCTGCGCAGGTGAGCTAGGTGCCTGCACTTAGTTACGTTGGGGTGGAGGGGCTGCTCTTCTGCGTTTGGTGATGAATGACTTCAGTCCTGTCAAAATATTAAAAATTGGTCTTGGTCTTCTCATAGGCCTGGCTGTTGGGTCAATATTTTTTTTAATGAGCCTGTGGTGTCCCACTGCAGGGCATCAAAAAATAAAAAAGGAATAACTAAAAATTGGTTTTTAAATTGACAATTTTCTTTTTCGAGTTTTGATTAAGCATTTAAATATAAAAAAATAAATAATAGAAGTCCTTGTAAATACTTTAAAAACGTCTAATATTTTTATTTGAATAGTTTTTGTTCCGGAGATAAAGCATCTCTTTATATAATTCTATTATATTAGTCATAACTTCTTTTTCTCTCGTCGTCGGCGACATCGTACACCCACGTCCTTGCATGTTAACTAATTGAAAATTGCACATCCTCCCGCAGTGACGGATGCGGTGCGACTAACGCTTTTAAACGCTATTCCACCTTCCTAAATGGCTTTCTAATTAGGATGCTAAAAGATTTAGTCAGTCAGAAGCCTCACTTCTTCCGATTTAGGATGCTAATTGGATTTCTAACTTCCTAAAAGCTATTTTACTCGTTCCGCCACGTCTGACAAAGTTTTGAGGGTTATTCAAGATGGTTTTGTACGTATATTGCTGTAGTGACAGGTTGTCAGCCCATCGCCCAAATTGCAATACACTGAAACCCTCAGATCCCTTAGCTGGTTTTTACAGCATGCCCGGGAGGAAATGCAGCTGGCACATTCTATGTTTTTCTCTCGCTCCCAGTAAAAAAAAAAAAATATCTTAAATCACTTGAAATCTCGAAAATATCGATCGTAGCGAAAAATCGAAAGTGCAGTAAATGGCTTATTTTGCCATTAACTTGCTTAATTCATCGCAAAAACAAAAACTGTCATTTTTGGACAAAAATAAAACTGTCTCGAAATTTTTCTAAGTGTTTTTAACACTATAGTAGGCGCCTCCTTTCCTTTACTCTCTGACCCTGTTTTTCTGTTCTGTGGTGTGCACAGATTACCTAGTATATATCCTGTGGTGTGGTGATAACTCAGGGTGATAACAAGCTGATATCGCCGGTTGTTTTTTATTTTTAGGATAATAATTCAGTACTGAAGAAATCTCCAAACTATTGACTCGAGAAGAAGAAGTGGAGTGGACTGTGTTGTTACAAATATTGCCTTATACCTTGCAGAGACTGCTATGTAGAGTTCTACTTGTACCTACTGTGGACAAATGGAGTAAAACTTAAGCAAACTTTTAAACTTAAGCACAGGAACTTGACACTCTGACCCAGTGTTCGGTGTAAAATGGTTCGTGAAGTAGAAGGAATAGTCAAGAAATCCACCCTGAAATTATGTATCTGACCCAATCAGTCTGCATTTACCTAAAAGGGCAAACGTCTGTCTATTACATTACCACTGCTATTATTATTTATAGAAGAAAGCAAAGAAGAAATGCTCACTAATCCTTGTATGCAGAAAGTCAACATTATACATTCATGGCATACCTACTAATAAGAAGATTGTAGAACAGGTGGTGTGTTGCATCAAACTGTAGATAGTAGTAGGTGCCTATCTGTTAACTGTTTTCATAAAAACTTATAACTGAACTTAACTGTTTTCATAGAAACTCATGTTAAAGAGTGGACCATTAGGTAAGTATCTGAAAAGTCCAAGCATATACAAACATACATACATAAAATAACACCATTATCCCTGACGGGGTAGGCACAAGCAAAATGTCCTAAACATACATCTGACAAGTTTTGAGGGTTATTACAGATGACTATGTATATTGCTATATAGATGGGTTGTCAGCCCATTGACTAAATTACAATACACTGTAACTCTCGGAACCCTTAGCTGGTATTAACAGCATGCCCGGGAGATGTAGCTGGCACATTCTTTTTTCTTTCACTCCCAGTCCAGCATGGAACCATATCAATGTAGTTTTTATCTATTGTTATGGTGCAAGACCCAGAGTCCAGGCACAGCTGCAAGTGAATTAGGACAAAAGTTCTATTTTGTGATGCGGAAAGATTATTATTGCTAAGCTTACTTGCACAGTCATATTACACTCACATTATTATTGTGGCTCTTAATATATTATATTCATCACTAACAAGCAACATAAGGTACTTGTGTAGTCAGATGCATAATGAAGGCTAAATCACCTGTTTATCTGGAAGAAAAAAGATTCCGTGTTAAGCCGTTGGTCCCGGTCTGCCCTTGATAGTGATTGTTACACAAACCATGTCAGAGGTCTTATTAGCTGTGCTATTAGGTGGTTTAAAACTAAAACAGTGCATAAATTAAAATGTATTTAAGTTATTAAAAAAATAATTACTTAAATATTTGCATAGGATTAGATAGGATTTCAAATTATAGTCATAATTGAACAGAATTACCAGAATTGATTTAATATTTATTTATATACCAATTTATTGTATACAAAAACATTAAAACAAGACATAAAAAACAAAGACACAACAGGCAATGCTTATTTCTAAAAATAAATTTCTTACAGCAGACCTACAGAAGTGTTAATTTTTGAAGCAATAAAATAAAGATAAATTAGTACTTACAAGATGTAAAGTTAATACCTACATATAGATCTTTACTGAAGAATAAAAACCCTTGTCATCCTCAATAAACTTGTTGGAAAACATGTAAATTAGTACTTATTATTTACCCACTTAGTTATAGATCAATTAAGTTATAACCTACTGAGCTACCTATTTACTGAATAAAGAATGATTTAATTTTATCTATCTAATTTATTTATTGGCCACTGTAAATACCAGAAGTTGGAAATAACAAAAAAAAAACTATCAGCAGTTAACAGCCAAGTCATATAAAATCTGATTTATTTAAAAAATATGATTAACTTTAAATACCTACCTAAACCTAGATTTTGATTTTTGATCTCAACTTTTTTGTGCATTCACTACAATTGAGACATATAACGTTTATACAGTTTTTATGTTGGGATGTTTTTAATCTGATTGCACATTATGTGAATGAAATTACATTAAATAAATTGAAAAGTAATACCTAAATTTGAGTTGTTTATAATACCTACCTAGCTATTAACATATTTTGGTTAGCAAATACCTACTATGATTGACTTTACATTGGTGAGTAGTTCTCATAAGCTTTGCAGGCTTTTAAAAAACTTAGAAAATTAAGAAATAGATCCCTATAATAATAAAACTTACAAAAATCATAAAAATCTACTTGAGTAGCCATGTCTGACAAGTTTTGAGGGTTGTTTTAGATTGATCTGCCTAAATTACAATACAGGTACCTACTGAAACCCTTAAATGATTTAGCTGGTTTTTACAGCCCTTCCTCCCGGGCGCACACTGGTTCCATATTGAACATTTTTGGACATTGAGTCCAAGGACAATGAACCGGTATTATTATTTTTTTGGAGGTCGCTGGCATCATTTCAAACATTTTATACTGATGATGATTTTCTGTAAAATGCGTATTTTTTAAGATACAAAAATTATTTTATTTTTTTTGTGGAAAAAAAGTCCTTGATTAATTTCTTGCGCCATTCAACCGGATTTAGAATAGAACTTGCCGTAAGTTGTTGTAGAAGTTACAACTGACATTTCTTCAAAGACAGATGTTTGCGAATAGTTGCAATAAGCAAAGCCTCAGGCGCATATTTATTTATAGTTTTGATACTGTTTTTTTTTTTTCATGTAGACAGGTTGCATTATAACAAACACTTATTACGCAAATGATTTTCTAACTAATATGCTTGTTTTCTAAAAACGGTCATCAGTACTAAGAACTATATGGCCTGCCCACTGCCACTTCAGTTCTATGTCGGTTACTTTTGTTCGTTTACGGATATAGTCTATAAGAGAGAAAGAAAAAAAGGGGCCACGTCTGACTGCCATATGTCATCACTGGTAACACACACTGAATATATACTTTGGTCTTTAAACACTGTGGTATTTGGGATTCGAAGATATATCGCAACTTCCCGAACGCTGCCCATTGGAGTTAGATTCTTCGACTCATCTCTTTTTCAAAGTTGTATCTACCTCGTTGGACAGTCTGTCCAAGGAAAACATACATACCGGTCTAAAACTTCTGAGTGCCTTGCTTCCAACATGTACTGGTATAGGCTGAACATGGCTGTTATACGTGACTTTTGTCTTGTCCATGTTCATTTTAAGGCCCACTCGTTCGGAAACATTGCCGAGATCATGGAGCATTGTGCCTAGATCGTCCAACGACTCCGCTATGATAACTAAGTCGTCGGGAAATCGAACGTGAGTAATATATTCGCCATCGATGTTGATCTGGCGGAGCGTGTGAATGTGGTCTATAGTACAAAAGCCTTTACGAAAGCGGGCTTGTTCGGGAGGCTGAAAGTCGTCAAACCTGCGCGCGAGTCGGTTCGTAATAACTCTCGAAAACAACTTTTATACGTGACTCAGGAGAGTGAGAGGTCTATAATTCTTCCATAGGGTATTATCACCTTGAAGAACAGCATCACCACTCCTTCGGTCTAGGTTTTAGGAGTGGAACATTCGAGTATGACGAAATTTAACAGCTTCTGGAGGGTTTAAGTACCGGTGTACCACCTGCCTTCAGGAATTCAGATGTGATTCCATCTTTACCCAGCGCCTTGTTATTTTTTAGTTCTTTGAGAGCTATTCGTGGCCTTTGCCCAGCAGTGGGACACATAACGGCTACATAAGAAGAAGAAGAAGAGAGCTATTCTGATCTCATACAGACTGACATCTGGGATATCTTCGGTATAGTGTCGGGTTAATTTTGGCTCTTGGCTCGTTGGCCAAACTTATGACAGGTTTTTGTGTAGACGTGTATAACTGTCCATAGAACTCCTCAACCTCACTTAACACTTACAACTTGAATGAAATGAAACTATACTACTCTTATCGATCTTCAGCTTTGTTAGTTAGCTTTATGCAATAGACAGATCTCTAGCGAATACTTTCGAGCCCGATTTGGGTTTCGCTCAATTGCACCCTTAATACGATCAGTATTATACTCGCATGTATCGCGTCTCATGGCTTTTGAGATCTGTCTATTAAGCTACCTAAATTTTGGCATATCAGCTAAAGACTGGAGTCTCATTTCATCTCGATCATTTAAGTGTATGCTCAAAGATTTTTTGTCTTGTCTGGGTTTAACCAGGTCCATTTCCAACTTAAACGTTTTGGAAGAGAGAGTTCATTGCAAAAAGGTTCTCCCATGAAGTCCATCAAGCGCTGCCCTCGACGATTCTGTTGTCCGTATCCCAATTACCCTACTCTCAACTCATCACCATTATTTGTGCCTAGGTTCGCGTTGAACTCCCCCATAATAACGTTAAAGTGCGTACTCGAGATGTGTAAGGCTTTCGAGATATGATCGTACAAAACCCAACCACAAAACCCTTGGGCTAACCCAAAAATCTCATCCAGCATGCGCCCGCCGCGCCGCTTACGTATAAGTATTCTATGTCAGCATGTCGCGCAGGTTATGGATTTGCTTACTACATAATTATTACCAATACTGTGTGACACGCTGAGCTTGCAACTTACACGCATAGAATACTAAGATATTTTTGTCACTGTGTGTATTACATAACTTTATTATAAAACATCATACAAATTAACTAATAAATCAAAGTCATACATCATCTCACACTCTCATTAGCTCCTGCCATAGAGTTCAACACCCCGTCCGTATGGCTCCATAAATGAATAGAATATAATAGAAAACCGTTTATTAAGGGTTCAACACAATACAACAACATGAAAAGTAAAAAAAGACAACAACTAATAAAAAAGTTGAGTAGTTACAAGTTATCGCAAGTGTACCGCACCCCTAAATAGGCCCTAACTCAGCATATGCTGTGGTGCAGAAAGTAAATGCAGTTGTGCTTGCTATGGCAGTACGCTGTTCACCTCCACCTCATTATCGGGGCGTAACGAGTGTGGTGCTCATACCCGTATGACCTTCAACGAATACCGTTCGGTAATTCTGAGTATAAGGTATACCACCCTGCTCGATACTCTCTCTATTTACACAACGTTATTGACGAGAGATTTGTGGACAATAAATCCGACACCACCTTGGGAAAGTTGGTCTCCCTCCCGGTAATAGAACAAGTCGTTACTCAAACCCTGTCAGAGGCCTGATAGTTGTGCTACTAGGTAGTTTAAAAACTCTGACACCAGGGTTCATCGGGTCGATAGACTCGATAACCACTCGACAGAAGAAGAAGAAGTAGAACAAGTTACCAGATGTCAAGGTCATAGTGTCCTCCCGTGCCTTCGGACCTCTGACAATCCGATTATATCCCATCGTAACTTGTTCACCTGTTCTTCTAGCTCTATAAACTTTTCATCGGTCCATTTGTATTGAATGTTACCAGGTCTAGTTTTTTGTTGTGTTGGTAGCCGGATCTCTGCCGGGGATTCTTAGCTACCGTTACCATGCCCGCTACTGTAGACATGACTAGTGGAGCTGCCGGGGACAAGGGGCCGTGGTTTCGTTGTGTTATCCATGAGGGGAGTTTTCCAGTCGCCAATCGCATGGCGGCGTCTAGGCGATTGCAGTATAGTACTCGTATAAAAGTACACAGAAGGAAGCTGCTGCCCACCCTCCTGGGAAGTTTACCTTAGTCGCCTCTTACGACACCCATGGCATGGTATAGGGTAGTCCTATTCTACGCCGGGAACTACACGGGTGATGACGTCACATCACTGGAATTTAGTTCTTTATTATTTAGACCATTGCTTAGAATTTAAGAAATATTTAAAAAATATTGAGGTTGGGCAAGTAAGTACAATATTGTATTTAAGTTAAATTTAGTTAATTGAAACATTTTATACATATATTTTTTTATATAATAATTGTTTATCGCAACTATATGCAAACATTTGTCTATGAGGAAATGTCAGTTGTAACTTCTACAACAACTTACAGCAACTTCTATTCTAAATCCTGTTGAATCGCGCAAGAAATTTAAAGTTATTATTTTTTCTCCATATTAAAAAATATAAATTATTTTTTATATAGGAGTACCCAAGTTTTTGGAAAATCATTTGAGTGCTGAGTGTTTATTATAGTGCCACTTGTTCACATAAAAAAAAAACATTCTACTTTCAGAACAAAAATACATATCCGCCTGAAGCTTTGCTTATAGCAACGATTCGCAAACATCGTCTATGAAGAAATGTCAGTTATAACTTCTTCAACAACTTACAGCAACTTCTATTCTAAATCCGGTTGAATCACGCAAGCTATTGTTCAAAGTATAAATTGTAAATTTTTACAGAAATATAAATAGTATATATCTGTAAAAATACACATTTTACAGAAAATCATCCTCAGTAAAAAATGTTTGTAATGATGCCAGCGACCTCCAAAACAAAAATCATACCGGTTCATTGACCTTGGACCCTTGGCCAAAATTTTTCAATATGGAGCCAGTGTGCGCCGCCCGTGCGACTGAAAGAACGCCGAGTCGAACTCCCATTCGGTGGACGGGGCGAGAACCGTGACGTCACACGCGTGTCGGCCGGCCGCGAGTGCTTACAATTTGGATACGGAAGGGGGAAATAATAACTTCGTAATTTATGAAGCGATTTGAAACACTGATTATGTAAAAATGAAAGTGGATGAACTGGATACTTCCCTATTGAAGGAACTCCTTCAATTTAATAGGCACCTGTATAGCGATTTCAATAGGTACCTACATATTTTTATTTAATCTTTTTGGCTTTTTACGTGATTGTTCGTCTACCACTGCTAGACCCACCAACGGCATCGCAGCTGATTCATTAACCATTTTGACCTCTGGCAGGTTGTCTAAAAGTGGCAACGATATAATAAGTAAAAGGCATAGAAATATTACTATACTGTGTAGCCTTTTACCATTGATTGATAGTAGGTATATTGTTGAAAAGTGGCGTAAACGAACCGCGGGTTGAAATAGAAACGAAACTTCAAGTTCACATACTTCGCATGTTCGCATAACATGTAGGCCTTAGATTAATCAAGGTGGCGCTGGCGCTTCACAGCGCCAGCGCCACCTTGATTAATCTAAGATGTAGGCGAAATTATTTTGGTTTAGGTACGCATCTGTTACTTCACTACATTAGGTAGCTGCACAATACAGTATAAAACAAAGTCGCTTCCCCTTCCTGCTTATGTATGCTTAGAACTTTAAAACTACGCAACCGAATATGACAATGCGGTTATTTTTAAATAGATAGAGCGATTCAACAGGAAGGTTTGTATGTAGGTACATATAATACATGCATAACGGTACCTATAACTAACTTACGGTACCGATAACTCAACGCTAAATAAACGAACTTTATGTATTAGTTTTCCCGCTAAACTTTTCCCGCGCATTTATTCCGCCGTTTATTGATTCTTCTTCTTTTAGATTATTTGGTTTTTGCAGAGCAATAATTGCTCAAAAACAAAAAGCACTGACACTGGCTAAATTATTTAGCCAATATTTAGATAATGATGATAAATGATAATGATAAGATTATCACTTCCTTGCTGGCCTGGGAGCGAGAGAAAAACATAGAATGCAGCTGCATATCCTCCCGGGCATGTTGTAAAAACCAGCTAAGGGATCCGAGGGTTTCAGTAGGTACCTATATAGTAATTTAGGCGATGGGCTGACAACCTTTCATTACAGCAATATACCTACAAATCTATCTTAAATAACCCTCCAAATTTGTCAGACGTGGCGGAATTACCTTAGTTTAGGTCGTTTACGCTCTGCCTACCCCATTAGGGATAAAGGCGTGATTATATGTATGTATGTATGTATAAGATTATAAAATCGTTTCCTTACTGACTGACTCATCAGCGCAGAGACTAAAATTCTAAAGATTTATTTTACAACGTAACCATAACCACTCACTATAGAAAGAATTTTTGGAATTTCCACCCCATGCTAGACAGGTAGTAAGAGTAAATATTCTATTCTAATCTAATGTGCTTGCTGCATTTCCTCCCGAGCATGCTGTAAAAATCAGCCTAGGGGATCCGACGGTTTCAGTGTATCGTGCCCCTGGGGTCGGCTACCTAATCTAGGCGAATGAACGAGGGTACTGGTTTTTACACAGAGCGACTGCCATTTGACCTCCGCAACTCAGAAGGGAAACCAGACCCAATCCTAGATTAGGTCTGAGTTTTCAAGCCGCCAATGCTTAGCATTGGCCTCTGATATGTAATAAATATCTACGGTATTAAACGATATTAACCGGAACCAACGGCTTAACGTGCCTTCCGAAACACGGAAAAAGCGCCGAATAAACGTACATATGAAATTCGAAAACCGAAAAACACATTGGTACGTGGTGGGATTCGAACCACGACGTCCCGCTCAGTAGACAGCGGCCCTATCCACTACACTATCGGGCTCTCTACGCTCTGTCTACCCCATTAGGGATAAAAGATTGTATGTATGTCTGAAAATGGGTGTTTGACGTTCGTATGAAAGTTCGTAATTTTTTAAGTTAAGATTTAGAATTTCGGTGTTTGGACTAATAATTAAATAATAAAGAATACATGTTTCAGCGTTCTTGGATTTATTACCCCTAAGGGAGTTAGTAGTTTGTATGGAAATTACGCCAATTGTGAAGTTAAGATCTTGCAATTTTGTGTTTAGGCTAATGATTAAAAATTATTCGACACTTGTATCAGCGTTTCGTTGGAAGATTGTATAGAAATTCCGCCAATTTCAAAGTTAGGATCTTCCAATTTCGTGATTAGAGGCTTATGATTAAAAACTGATATAAAACTGTATCTTCCGATTTTGTGTAAACAAATTATTATCACGGGAAAACTCTCTGAGTCGCGGGTGAAACCGCGGGGTGAAAAGCTAGCGAGTCAAGTGCTCAACACATGGTCAACACCATGAACGACTAGAGCACTAGAGTTAGTCGTCCATCTTCTTCTTAGCGAGTGGATTATCGAGTCGAACAACCAGATGAACCCTGGTGTCAGAGTGTTCAAACCGCCTAAACATCTATTAGGCCTCTGACATGATTCAAATAACGACCACTATCAAAGACAGCGACCGGGACCGACGGATTAATCTGCCCTCCGAAGCACGGAATCTTTTTTCTTTTCGGACAATCAGGTAATTCAGCCTGCAATGTCCTAACCAAACTGAGGAAAACATCACTAACTGATAAAATGACAAATATCAACTTTGTGTTTCCTCCCTGGGAATCGAACCCAGGACCTCCGGATTGTAAGCCCATGGCTCTGTCCATTAGACCACGGAGGCAGCTAGTGCGTCCATGATCAACAGCATTATGTCCCTCTACCTACATGGAGGAATACTGAGCAATTCAGGAATTAGTTACCTACTTAAAAAAAAAACTTTGATCAGAGAGTTGTTTCCGACGTTCAAGAAGAACTAGTAAGCAGTGACATAAACAAGATCATACTGTAAGTATACCTTAATAAGGCTGGTTATCCAAAATTACTGAGTGGGTATCCTCCTTTTAAAATCCAGGGGCCAGCACTATTTCTTTGGATAGGTAGTTAAAGATATAAAAGCTTAGAATATAAAAGTGTGTATAGTATTATCTTTTAGTATTCTGTTTTCAGCAATTTTGTTTACCAAGTATGAAGGTATTTTTATACACTATTTGTCATGTCATGAACAATAAAACACTAATGTAATAAGTACTTGTGTTTTTATTTATCTGCACAGCATAAAACAAACAAAAACAAATTTTCTTGCTAATGGTACAGAATATATAATAGTACTACATATAATGGATCACTCACAATAATTATGATATAATTAAGAGTTCAGTATCTTACTATAGTACTTTATTTAAAAAAATGTATAATAATTGTTTTATAATAATTTATATTGTACTTAGGTCTAATAATCTTTTCTATATGTATATTCATTCATATGTGTAAACATAGGATCTAACAATAATCAAAGTCAGAAAACTTGCCACACTATCACTAGGTTGTTCTGTTGTTAGATCAGGCAGGGGCCCGTTTAATAAAACTGACAATAACAATTCAAAGTACATTGCGAAGCAGACAATCTTTCTTATATCGGCCCCTGGCAACTACGATTTCTCCTTATTTTTTGTTAGTCCTGATAGGAATATTTCTATCTTCTGACAAGTTGTGAACAGTAAATGCTTTCTGTCAGTTTTCTAACTGACTAGGTATATGACAATAACTGATAGATCCAGCATAGGCTCGCAAACAGTATGATAACAATCCATCGGAAGAGTCCGTCAAACTAACTTATGGTACACTTTAGGGATGTTTGTAGGTGCTCCAAGAAGTTTGCTGGGAGGTAGGATTCTTGAGAACTGAAACATGCAAAATCATATGGTAAGTAACTATATCATACACTGTCAGCTGTGAAACCCACTGCTAAATAAGTTTTACTGTGGGAATGGTCTACCTTTCCGCAATGAAAAGTAGCCTATGTTAGGGGCGGTTTACATTAGGACAGTTGTAAGTACAGTGCATAAGTTGGTTATCAAATTGACATTTACATGGTTCCAGTACCCAGTTCTATTTTGATTCAAGTTGAAAGCAGAACCGTTTACACATTTCCACTTACCAACTATACTTACAGCTTGAACCATTTAAACCACCCTTTATACATGCATAATATGGTAGAAAAACACTGATAATTTCCGTGCGAAGCCGGGGCGGGTCGCTGGTTATAATATAAAAATTAAGTAATAGATGTGCTCGTGAAACAAGCGATCTTTGAATTGCTGTGTAAACTAGTAATTTAATACAACTCACCCACATTCTTTAAAGAATAGCACACGCTACACAATCAACTCTACGCTCTTGCATTTCTCGATCTCAATGTTTTCTTTTCTTGGAGTCTTCTTTGGGAATGCTTTCCTTTATTTTTTCCAGGCATTCCATACGTTATCTTATCCTCGAAACTAAGTTTATAGAATAATTAAGGTATTTATTTACAACGCAAACAACGTTTGTCAAGTCGCTGAAAATGACACTTCAAAGTTCAAAGGTCCAAATCGAGATAATTTTAAATCGAGAAATATACGCTACCGCGCTTGGTACCCCTCTAACGGAGGTCATTGACGTTACATCAATTCTCGTGGTGCGTACTCGCATGGTGAGTATTCCGCAAGCGCTTGATGAATTCGCACCACGGTTTTTAGCGACATGCGCGTGTTGTGATTTCCGCAAGCGCTTGATGAATTTGCAGCAGTGTAATCAGCAGCACGGGAATACGCAGCATGTGAATTGACGACACGTTACATCCATTCTCGTGGTGCTGATTCACATGATGCTGTTTATATGACGCCAATTCTCGTGGTGCGCATTGATGTTCCCCGAATTATTGGTCCATGATTGGCCAAAATGCTCATCATTACAATACATCCAATGGCGATCTTCTCAGTTATGTATGTATGCAAAACATCCAATAACAGGGCAGTATTTGAGCTTCGGCGTCTCGTTCCCATCACGCACGCACGCTTGCAAAATTATTCACCGCCATTTTGTAACGAGGTTACGGGTGAAAAGTTGTGTGGATAATTTGTGCTGTGAAATAGTTGTGAAATTGTGTGGATTTAGGAATATTAAACAATAATGGTGCCGGTAAGTGTGATATATGAATTAGATATAGAAATAATTAACAGTATTCGAGATTATTTATCCCGTAAATTGCGTCTTTCAGCAAACGAAAGTATTCGTCGGCAGCCTGCCTCAGGGCTCCAAGCCGGAGGAGCTCCGCACACTGTTCGAACGTTTCGGAACCGTCACAGAATGCGACATCATGAACAGATGCGGCTTCGTCCACATGCAGTCGGAGGAGCAGGCGTCCGCCGCGATCAGGGCCTTGAATAACTCCACGTTCAACGGCGGCATCATTTCCGTAGAGCGCGGCCGCATCAAGGAGCGCGGGCAGCGGGGCCCGGGCGGCCCGCGCGAGGGCATGCGCGGCGGCATGGACCGGCGAGGCGGTGGCGGCGGCGGGCCCATGCGGGGTGGCCCGGTCGGCGGCCGCGACGCGCCTTACATGCGGGACCGGCCGATGGGCATGCGAGGCGGCGACATGCGCGGACCCCCGATGGGCGGCGGCATGGGGATGCGTAACGGGATGGGCGGCGGCGGCTACGACCGCGGGATGGACTCGCGCGCGATGGCGGGCGGGTACGACGACCGCTACAACGGCTACGGCGCAGAGGACCGGCGCGGGTTCGCGCTGATGGACGGGCGCTCCCGGGACCCGTACGCCGCGGCGCCGATGGCGATGCCCTACGACCGACGGGACCCGTACGCCGCCGCGCCCGTGGATGACATGGCCGGCATGTACGCCGACGACCGGAGAGCGCCTATGTACCCAGAGGATACATACGACAGACGGGCCCCGGTGCGAGGGGGACAGATGGCCATGTCCTCGGGATACGACAGGCCTGCTCCCAGATCTGCACCCATGGGCAACGGTGATATGTTCAGCAGAAGGAGTCCACCTCCAATGTAAGTTATTAATATTTGCTAATTATTTTAGTTATTAAGTTCATCGGGTGCATCAACTTGCTAAGAAGAAAAATATTTGCTATTTATACCTATTATATTATTACTGCACTGTTTTGTTTTCTTATTGCATTGCGAAGTCTGCGTGCAAATTATTGCTACTAAAAAATTAAAATAGATGGTTTTGAGCATAGATGGCAGTCTAATTGTCCACAAAGAATATGGTTTATTTTACTGGTAGTATAAGTCATACCATCATATTAAAATATTGAAGAACACTTGTTTTATGTGAAAACATGAACACTTGAAACAAGTGTCTGCGCAGATAGTTGATCTCATAACATACATGCATACACAGCAGCTTTGTGCCTAATAGGGTACGCAGAGTGTCAACAACCTAAACAAAGGCTATGTCTGACAAGTATTGAAGGTAATTTCATATGGATTCTATAGTGACAGTTGCCAGCTCATCGCAAACATTACTAACTAGAAACTAGCTACTTGCCCCAGCTTCGCACGGATATTATCAGTGTTTCTCTACTATATTATGCATGTATTATACATATAAACCTTCCTCTTGAAACACTATCGATTAAAACAAACTGCATCAAAATCCCGTTCGTAGTTTTAAAGATTTATGCATACAGGGACCGAGAAAGCAACTTTGTTTTATACTATGTAGTGATAACAAATCACAAAATTCAACTGCTGACAGGATTTAAACCTGTGTCATTAGAAAACCGGCCTAATTAACCAACTAAGCTGCAATAGCCCATTTATTGTTATTATTATTCTTGAGCAGACAGGCAGTCGATATACAACTGATAATGCCTATATCCAGTTGATTTAGTCAGCTTTCTTTTTCTCAGTTTCATTCATCTAGTTTATTTTTAAATGCATTAATATTTCGTGCAGAGAATACTTGTTGTTCTACATTTTATTACTCATCATAAGTGGACGATGTTTTGTATTTCTAATATTTACAGAAAATAGCACCTTGAGTGCAAAACACTCTTAGAAAATAGAATATTGTTGTTTATTGCAGGCGCGGCGCGGCGGCCGGCGGCTATGACCGCGACCCGTATGCGCAGCAGTACCCACCCATGGGACGGTAAGCTCCCTACCATACTCTATTCCTTACACCGCTCTTGAGTAAACGTACATGATTAAAACAAGGCATTTTGGCACGGCTGTTGAATCGGTGAGAGAGAGAACCTAAATTATTGTTTGTCCCAATCAGGTTAAAAAGGGACAGGGTTTAATTAAGATTAAGTGATTTTGTGTGCAGCCAAATCACCCTCATTATGTCCAGGCCGATTTAACAATTGATCTTGCTTGTGAATACAAGAACTAAAATAATAACAAAGAATGATGGGCACAATGCAATGGAGTTGTCGTTCCACTAGCTGGTCCTAAAACACATGAATTAAAATGAGCATTTGGCCTTTGCTAGCAATTTGTATGTATTGGGAGCTCTATTGAATATATCGAAAATGAGTAGTCACATGTTGATCATCGAACCAATAGTAGTCTCGGTGCTTGAAGCTCCTGGGTGCACAGCCCATACTTTTGTGCTCATGATCTGAAAGAATGAAATTGATGCGAATGATGGAAAACTTCTAGTTACAAACATAACATGTATGTTTACTCATTAGTTAGATATAACCTATTTTCATTCTGTGAACTATGATTCATACTTTAATCATCACTTCTTCGCACTCGGTCAAAGTAACGGAAACATTTAAGGAAGAGGAAAAATTGAACATAAATTTTTTTGTGATGTCGATTTTGTTTTATTTATTATTATTTTTCACTTCACATAGTAAACAATGTATGACTCCTCTTAGATTATAGCAATGATATGGTGATCAATTTAAATTATTGATAAAGACCTGTCATATTTGCTGATGGATAAACAATAACCCAGATTATGTTCAATGTATAGTATTTCTAACTCAGTTTTAGAAGAAAGGTAAGGTAGAGGTAAGGTTGTTTCATTTAATTTATTTTTGAAATGTGTTTTTAAATAAAAAGACATAAAACTTTGTTCATTCTATAACTATCTGTAAAAAAAAATATATGTTTCCACTACAGAAAATGGCATCATTAGCACATCAGAAGGCAAAATAATGTTTATTGTGGTACCTGCCTTAGCCACTAGGTGGTCCATTTTATTTACCAACAATGAAGATTTTTAGGCATTATCAGATGTGTTTCGACTGTCTGCCTGCTGAACGTTACATATAATCACGCCTTTATCCCTAATGGTGTAGGCAGAGCGTGAACGACCTAAATAAAGGTTGTTCTGCTATGTCCCACAAAGCTTTGAGGGTTATTTAAGATAGATTTGTATGTATGTTGCTGTAGTGACATGTTGTCAAGCCATCGCCTGCTGTTATAAATGTTTTATCTAAAGACTGCAGCTTTACTTTTGTTATGTGGGTAATGTACCTACATGTACATTGCCTTAGTGTGAGTTAGTTCGCCGTAGTAAACTCATAGTAGCACCACAGAGCTGATATAGTGGTAACACACACAAGGGCGCTCGTCTGTACGCACAACCACAAGTATGTCCGAGCGGAAGTCGTAAGCTAAAACTACACACATCACCCTCATATCCCCCACTAGGATTCCCTGTATTGGGGACATACACAGAAACAACCACAAAGAAAACTCAGACCCAGAAACATTTAAACTCATGATTCAAATGTCTGCCCCGGCCGGGAATTGAACCGGGACCTTCTGCGTAGCAGGCAGGTACACTGCCAACTAAGCTGCGCGGGTAGGCAGAGCGTAGAAGACCTAAACAAAGGTCGTTCCGCCACGTCTGACAAAGTTTTGAGGGTTAATTAAGATAGATTTGTAGGAATATTGCTGTAGTGACAGGTTGTCGCCAACTACAGTATAATCTAAGAATGGAGTCATACATTCGCTATGCGTTGTTTATTGCGGGAGTGTTGAGTGTATTATTTGTATGTAGCGCGTCCGGCGGCGGCGCGCGCGGCGGTAGGGACGGCGGCGGCATGGGCCCGCGCCGCTACTGACTCACGACCACTAGACGACACACGTGCGGCTAGCGTATTTCCACGTACCCTAAACCACGTACCACGAACAAAAATATCGTCTACCCGACGTCGGTGTAGCGACACATAGAGCCGAACTTACGCAGCGTTGTTCGCGGACGATTTAACAGATGTTAATAAACTGCAAAACTAGTAGTCAGCAAAGGCGATTGCGGGGCAGGGCCACTCGAAACGGATGGGGAATTAGTTTTGGATAAAATTTCGAATATTTGTTGCACAAAACCAATTGCGAAAATGTACGAAATTTCATTGAAATACATAAATATTTTACTGAAATAATCTCATCTGTTTCGAGCTGGTTTGCCCAGACGTCTCCTTTGCTGACTGTTCTGGTTATATTGTTGAATTTATTATAAAGTTAAATCATTTATTTGACTTCAGTTGAAGCCACCACCTGCACAGGAAAGTAATTAATGCATGCAGAAGTTGCGGTGAGAGTTGCCCACTACTGGGCTAGAGAATTTTGAGATTGGTTTTCCGTCGACTCCAAGAAGAATATTTTTGTTTTGTGTCATTATCATCACATCAACTGAATGTCGGATCAGCCATAGAACTTGAGTGGCGTAAGTTCGGCGTGGTGTGTCGCTGCACGTACAACACATACTCTAAAGTGCGCGCGGCACAATCGAACATGCGTTGAGATTTAACGGTAAGGCGGCTCTAGAATAAGACCAATAGACAAAATGTGAATCATCTTTATAAATTATCAATAAATGAGGGGATAATCGTAACGGAACGTTTTCATGTCACCCGCCGATTTGTTCTGCTCGAGACTTCATGTCGATTAGATTTATATAAATTACATTAACGTTCGTAGTTTGAAATAATTGGGGGTAAATAAGAAAGTATTATATTTTATGTTGTACATTTTATTTTTAGATTAAAGATCTTCATTCCTAGAATCTTTTTTTAATTTAATCATCCCCTTTTCGATACTAAAATCTCTTGATTATTGCATGCCATTCGGAGACCTTTCTGGCTCCTTCTAGCTTCTGGTTGCGGTTATGTGAAATTATTCTACATTATGGTTTTATTTCAGGATTGAGACGGCACGGTCTCTCGACTGAACTGAACATTGTCCTTCATTCCAAGGGTCATTTTTGGGACGCCCTGCGCCCACAATTACTGTCCCCTTGAATGTTTGGATACCATATTATAAGCGTGGATCTATAGTTACAGAGCACTACAACTTGTTAGATAGTTCGTGTGGGGCGTAGCAAAAAGTACGTTCAAGTAGGTAGGCGGAGCGTTAAAAAATATATGACACGATAATGACAATTCAAAGCGAAAATACGCTAATATTTGGTACAGATATGAAACAGACATAAGTAAAAAAAATACCTACATTCACCACCGTCTCCATGCTACGTCCCCGTTCTGTGCGTATAGAGTTGCGAACACGTTCTGCTCTGTAACTTGTGCATTTACCATCTGTGGCTAACGTTGCTAGCGTCGGCTTTCACACGAAAGTGGCGAGTCCTTTCAGATAGTTAGGAGCGGAATAACGGCACGGCGCGAGCGTTCGGCGGCGAATACTCGCCAATCGTCACTCGCCATTCGTCACGACAACGTTAGAATTAGGCGGCCATGAAGACAGCGCAAAGCAATCGTAAGTACGGCATACAACAGCGCGGCATGCGAGTGCCTCAGCTTCAATAACAAATTGGTTTACCGAATCTAAAACCGCTGCACTTGTACATCGACGACGTGACGTAATGTACGGTTAAGGCGCCAAATGAAAAATACCGTCGAATGAAAGCACCGCATGGATGTCTTCCGTCATTTTATTAAAACGCACAAATAATTCAATCTAATATCCTTGTGTAAATTTAGGGAAAAACATTTTATTCAAAGAAATTATTGGGCGTTGCGTTGCGCGCTAGAATGTTCCACGCTGCAGTCGGCTCTGGAGCCGGATTTTTGAATTATTCTAATTGAAACACGCATGCGAAAGAGCAACATTCGTATGTCATTGCCATTATAAGGACGTTTCTGCACTGCTCCGTATTCGGTTCGTATCTGTGAAATTTCCATATAAAACGGATATAGCTGTCAAAAATTTACTAGGAAGGCCAATTCGGATACGAAATGGATACGAAGCAGTGCAAAAACACCCTAATTGTCATGCGAATGTTACTTTCGTACGCGAATTTCAGGAGTGGTTCTAAAATCCGGCTTTAATTACGCTTTATTATATACTAACAGTGTTTTGGTCGGCAGGTACTACTGGCCGCCGGAATGAGGGTCGGCCGCCTGTGACGCGGACATGCTGTACCTGCAGGCTGCGCGGGACGCTCCTTGTCCCCTCGACGGACTCACGGTTATGAACGGCATGGACGCGCTCACAGGCATAGACGGACTCACGGCCATGGCCGGCATGGACGCGCTTACAGGCATTGACGGACTCACGGCCATGGCCGGCATGGACGCGCTTACAGGCATTGACGGACTCACGGCCATGGCCGGCATGGACGCGCTCACAGGCATTGACGGACTCACGGCCATGGCCGGCATGGACGCGCTCACAGCCATGACCGGCATGGACGCGCTCACAGGCATTGACGGACTCACAGCCATGGCCGGCATGGACGGGCTCACAGCCTTGGCCGGCATGGACGGGCTCACAGCCTTGGCCGGCATGGACGGGCTCACAGCCATGGCCTGCATGGACGCGCTCTTTGACGGTGCGTAAGGACTACAAACTTGACGTGATAGATAAGCGAAGTGAACCAATTTTAAGAATAATAAATGTATAATTTTAATGTATGACTTTGATTGTTTTTCTGCTCAGCCAGTCACCGCAACGGGACCATCATGAGAATTAGTCCTTCATTCGCAAATGCCTAATGAATCTTTAGATTAGCCATTTATGACGACGCTTTAGAAAAAAATAAAAATCTTCAAGTAATAATCAAATGAAAAAAACAGTTTATCGAAAAATATTTAAGTCTCCACATTCTGTGCCACACAAAATTAACTATTCGTTATAAAAATATTGCCCAGTTATGATAACACTTAAACACTGCATACTTAAAACTAATAATACTTTAAAATAATGTTTCAAAACAAATTAAATTTCAATTATTCCTGAATTAAATATAATGGTTTTAACAATTCATTCTACTTTGTATTAAATAAGCAAGAGCCATTTATGGACGGTGTGAGTTTATCAAAAAGTAAATTATCCCATAATAAAAACCTACTATAAATCAGACAAATATCAGCAAGCTAAGCTGTTAAATAAAAAACAACAAATAAAATAGGTATAGCCATGACCGGCATGGACGCGCTCACAGCCATGACCGGCATGGACGCGCTCACAGCCATGGCCGGCATGGACGCGCTCACAGCCATGGCCGGCATGGACGCGCTCACAGCCATGGCCGGCATGGACGCGCTCACAGCCATGGCCGGCATGGACGCGCTCACAGCCATGGCCGGCATGGACGCGCTCACAGCCATGACCGGCATGGACGCGCTCACAGGCATGGACGCGCTCACAGCCATGGCCGGCATGGACGCGCTCACAGCCATGGCCGGCATGGACGCGCTCACAGCCATGGCCGGCATGGACGCGCTCACAGCCATGGCCGGCATGGACGCGCTCACAGCCATGGCCGGCATGGACGCGCTCACAGCCATGGCCGGCATGGACGCGCTCACAGCCATGGCCGGCATGGACGCGCTCACAGCCATGGCCGGCATGGACGGACTCACAGCCATGGCCGGCATGGACGCGCTCACAGCCATGGCCGGCATGGACGCGCTCACAGCCATGGCCGGCATGGACGCGCTCACAGCCATGGCCGGCATGGACGCGCTCACGGCCATGGACGCGCTCACAGGCATTGACGGACTCACGGCCATGACCGGCATGGACGCGCTCACAGCCATGACCGGCATGGACGCGCTCACAGCCATGGCCGGCATGGACGCGCTCACGGCCATGGACACGCTCACAGGCATTGACGGACTCACGGCCATGACCGGCATGGACGCGCTCACAGCCATGGCCGGCATGGACGGGCTCACAGCCATGGCCGGCATGGACGCGCTCACAGCCATGGCCTGCATGGACGCGCTCTTTGACGGCGCGTAAGGACTACAAACTTGACGTGATAGATAAGCGAAGTGAACCAATTTTAAGAATAATAAATGTATAATTTTAATGTATGACTTTGATTTGTTTTTCTGCTCAGCCAGTCACCGCAACGGGACCATCATGAGAATTGGTCCTTCATTCGCAAATGCCTAATGAATCTTTAGATTAGCCATTTATGACGAGACTTTAGACATTGTTACCGTCCAATCGATTTCCAAGTTATTTAACTTCAAAGATGATCCCGCCGGAGTGAATCTTTCTGACACAAAATAGAGATAAATAACTGGAGACGTATTTCTGAACCGCTCGTATGAAAACTGAAATACGCATACGAAAATCATTCGTGTACGAAATCAAATTCTATCACACACGATTTTACGTATTTTTGAAGCAATAGAAATCTGTGTTGCCAATAAAGTCTAATCCCATAAATTGTTTTCGTTCTACGCAGAAATACATCTACTATACCACCACTACCACTAACAAAAATCGTTGATTTGAAAAGCCGGAAATAAATCGCAGAGAAACGGAACGGTAATTCAAGTAAATTAAAGTTAAAATGTCACTTGTCAAATGATTGTCTGTCACTGACATGATCATAGACTACTTAGGTTTCGTTCGAGTAGTAGAAAAGAAAACGAGTGGTTTAGCGCACTCGTTGCAGAGTCGCATACGTATGAGTATTCAAAAATAGTGATTTTGGGATTTCGTATGCGAATTCAGATACGACCGGTTTAAAAATACGACTCCTGGATAGTCTACGGGTATTTGTATTTTAAAGCTTGCACTTAATCACACTACAAACAAATAAAACAACAAATTAAATCATCAACTTTTATTCAGCATATTCAAAATAGAATTCCATGAGAGTAAAACCTGATGGGTGATGCATTACAAAAATTATTTATCTATCACACATTTGTACTAGAGCAAAGCTACCACATACAGTTGACATGTTATTATTCCATATGTTCTTCTGACCACTTATTATCGTAGCCTGCTTGAGGAAATGTTTGGCGTTGTAACTATTATACGTTATGGCACTAAAATAATGTTTATGACGTAAGTTTTATTCAAATATCAAGAAATAAGTACTAAAAATAAATTAAGAATTATTCAGCTAGGCTGCTAACATCATAAAATAAGTTTAGAAAAATAATAAAAATCTTCAAGTAATAATCAAATAAAAAAACAGGTTATCGAAAAATATTTAAGTCTCCACATTTTGTGCCACACAGAATTAACTATTCGTTATAAAATATTGCCCAGTTATGATAACACTTAAACACTGCATACTTAAAACTAATAATACTTTAAAATAAAGTTTCAAAACAAATTAAATTTTAATTATTCCTGAATTAATTATAATGGTTGTTACAATTCATTCTACTTGGTATTAAATAAGCAAGAGCCATTTATGGACGGTGTGAGTTTATCAAAGCTTTCATAAAAGTAAATAATTAAAACCTACTATTAATCAGACAAATATCAGCAAGCTAAGCTGTTAAATAAAAAACATTTCATTAATTCATCATCTTACTAGAAGAAATATAACATAACATAAATTATAATTGAAATTAAAACCAATAAATAAAATAGGTATAGCCTTTTGTAAAACGACTGCCGCTTTGCCATATTTGTGTGTTAAATGTACTCACACGCGCAGTTTATTAGTGTGCGTGAGCTCGCTGTAGTAAACCTGTATTCGCGCACACATGCGCGCGTGTCCGTACACACCGTGCACAACCACAAGTATGGCCGAGCGGCAATCGTGAGAAAATTATGGTATAAAAATAACCTTTGGTGCTATTGCTTTAGCCTTTAGGCGACCTCGACTAGCATCAGTAAACATCACGAACATATCCATAACTATGTATCTAGATGGTAAAGCTAAGTATATATTATTTTATTAGCTAATATTAAGTACATAAGATGTTTACAATCACTTCATGTGCGGCTAACTAAAGCTTATATTAATAATATATTATTTAAGGGAAATATTTAGATCGGAAATGTACTGCCTAAATTCATACAAATATAACGCTTTCAGTCATGAAAATGAAATAGATGGAAATACTAAAACAGTTTTTCTTCTGTTGTTGATAAATAAGTTTTTTTATGTATAAAGCATACTGTAATAAATCCACAACTTTATATTACGATATATTTCCTTATCTCAAAATCTCAATCCAATTCGAAAATTTTAGCTCGACATAATAGGAATAAGTTCTAAGCGCAAATACACTACAACATACTTGAATATATCAAAAGAGATGTTGTTTAAGTATTCTATGGAATATTAGAATCAATAAACATCATCTTATATTAATTTATGAAATGATAAACTGCCAACATTCTCTCTTCATTTGGTAGAAACACCTAAAGGGGCGAACTTTGTCGCGAAGGTGGCAACACCTATTTAAATTAATTGTGTCTAAAATACAAACATTTTCATGAATATTTAACGTTTAGCGAAAATCGCAAGTAATTCTCCATTTTATAACACATATCAAACTTCAAATTAAGCAAGCATCTAAGCTTTGTATTACAAATGTGCGAAAAGTGGCCACTTTCAGCACATTTGTAATACAAAGCTTAGAGACTGATTATGAATTATGATATTATGTGTTATTATAAAATGGAGAAATACATGCGACTTTCGCTAAACGTTAAATATTCATGAAAATGTTTGTACAAGGTGGCGCAAAAGAAATCACCCTATTGGAAGATGCTCTCATTTTTGCAAATGGCCGCCAATGTCAAATCTGTTTTGACATTTGTGGACTAGACAGATGCAGAATACAAGTGAACAAGCCATGGAGCGATACACTCCCCAAGAACGCGGAAAAATCGTGTCTATTTTTTTGAGTAACAATTCGTCTGTGGTGTTGGCGCAGCGCGAATTCCGTCGCCGATTCCCCGGCCGTCCGACACCGACTGCGCAAACACTGCGACGTTTAGCCACCAACCTTGAAGAGTATGGGACCACACGAGACGTTGCTAAGAGTGGCCGGCCCCGGAGCGCCCGTTCTGCCGAGAATATCGCCGCTGTAGCCGAGGACGTTGAAGTGAGCCCCGAAACATCGACCAGACGACGTGCCACGCAATTGGGCCTCAGCCGGCGGTCCTTGCAGCGAATTTTGGTGCGAGACTTGAAGATGTTTCCTTACAAAGTCCAGACCGTGCATCAGCTGCTGCCTGCCGACCGCCAAACGCGCGTAACCTACGCCCAAGCCATCCTCAATCTCGAGGAAGAATTGGACAATTTTTCGACCAAAATCATCATGAGCGATGAGGCTCATTTCCACCTCAGCGGTTACGTGAATCGGCAAAATTATCGCTTCTGGGGCACCGAGAATCCACGAGTGATGCACGAGGAGCCGTTACACCCGCTCAAAGTGACTGCGTGGTGCGCTGTTCACGCTGGAGGAGTCATCGGGCCATTTTTTTTCGAGAACGCCGCGGGTCAAACGACAACAGTGGACGGTGCGCGCTATAGGGCCATGTTGACCGAATTTTTTCTGCCGCAATTGGACGAATTGGGACTGGAGGACATGTGGTTCCAACAGGACGGGGCAACGGCGCACACTGCACGAGCCACAACCGACATTCTGAAGGCGGCATTTCCGGGTCGCCTAATCTCTCGTTTTGGCGATTTGCACTGGCCGGCCAGATCGCCCGATTTAACGGTCCCGGACTTCTTTTTATGGGGTTTTTTGAAGTCTCGTGTTTACGTCAACAAGCCTGAGACCTTGGAAGCCCTCAAAGACAACATTCGACACGAGTGCGAGAATCTGTCGCCCGAAGTTCTCGCCGAAGTGATGAAAAATGCCATAAAACGAGCCCGTATGGCAATCAATTGTAACGGCGCCCATTTGGCCGATATCATCTTCTCGACTTGACCAGTAAAATTCTAAAGGTGCAAATAAATATAATCAAAAAACAGATTCGAAGTTTTTCATTTAGAAAAAAAATGAGAGCCAAACAACATCGGATGACTTCTTTTGCGCCACCTTGTATTTTAGACACAATTAATTTATTACTATTAAGAGCACCACCTATGCTCTGTTATTTTACAGTGAATAATCAAAGTTAATTAATTAACCAACGCCACAAACGCTAGCTGAAACTAATGGCATGCAGACACAGACATTATTTTACATAAATTTTCACGAACCATTTGGCTAAGGCTTTCAGATCATAGACAGTGGTTTGCAGTTCAAGTAAAGGAAATGTAAATCATAATAAATATACCGAATAAACCTGCCCTGCCTTACTCTTAGCTCTGATATAGTGCTTCTTATATTGTGTAATAAAAATATTGTTTAGTGATTAAGAGATTGCCCAGCAGTGGGACACTAACGGCTAAATAAGATAAGATTAAGAGAAAATTTTAAAAATAAGCTGTAATGGGTAACAAGATCTTCAAACCACTATCCAGAAATATTATATTGTTTACGGCAGTATACTACTCACACATCGATATAAACTAGCTCTCTAAACTCACATTAAATTTAGGTACAGAGCGGACGCAAATTCTGTGTTGTATTTAATTTTATTTAAAGTTTTTAAGAAGATTGTGTTGACCTATTCACATAAAATATGAATAACCTGAAATGATTTTCTGATGACAGCTTCCGAGAAACTGATAGGGGTTGTTAACTGAGCAACCCCTATCAGTTTCTGGGACTGAACAACTTTCATCAGGAAATGAATATTTGTATATTTTTTTTCATACGAATTGTCCGATCGAGGTGGTGATTTAAATGAGAAAGGTTTTTTTTCATTTTCTGAAAAAGAATCCTGACGTAAGTTGTTCAGTATTGTTGACTGTGTAACTCCTATCAGTTTGCGAGAAGCTGTCCCTTACACTCTGGATGTGACATATGTATTCATGAAACTGAACAACTTTCCAAAAGGAACAATACAATACAACATGGTTCTATATTCAAAAGAATGTTATCCCTCCATACAAACTGCTAATCAATTGATTGGTTAGTGACTATGGATTACTATTACTTATTTTTATCATGTTTCGATATATGTTCCCTGGAAAATTTGTTTGACTGGAAGCGATAGAAATAAATGAATGTGCCAGTTGTTTCACCCAAGCATGCTGTAAAAAGCAGCAAAGGGATTCGAAAGTTGCAGTACATAGGTACAGTGCGCTTTTGCACTGCTCCGTATTCGATTCGTATCTGTGAAAATTCTATATAATACGGATATGCACAAGGAAACATTTAATAGTAAAGCCAATTTGACCGAATACGGAGCAGCGAAAAAAACGCCCATATTGTAATTTATAATGGCATGACAACCTCTCATCACAGCATTATACACAACTATTGTTTTAATAAGGTCGTTGACGCTCTACCTACTCAGTAAGGGATAAAGGCGTCGAGACTTTATGTATGTAGGTAAAATTGTCTCCGTATAAACATACATGCATATAATCACGCCTTTATCCCTAAGTGTGTAGGCAGAGTTTAAACGAGCTAAACAAAGGTCGTTCCGCCACGTCTGACAAAGTTTTGAGGGTTATTTAAGATTTTGTAGGTTTTACTGGAGTAACAGCATGCCCGGGAGGAAATGCAGCTGCCACATTCTATGTTTTTCTTTCGCTCCCAGGCCAGCATGGAAGTATATACACATCTATAGTTTTGATTAGATCGTTGACACTCTGCCTACCCAGTAAGGAATGAAGGTGTGACTTTATGCATGTAGGTAAAATGGTCTCTGTATAAACCGATGTACACATAATTTGCGCCTGCTCTGTAAATTATATCTAAACATTTCTAAACACGATCTATTCGTTTCTACCTGATATCTTCGTTTGTCATAGCACCGAGATTTCGCTACACTAGTGCCAGGTACATTCTACATCTAATTTGTAAATATTCCTCTGGTTTTGGTTTACTTTGGAACGTTTCTTTTTCCTTAAGAATCAACTTAAATATAATAATTATTATTTTCATTAGAGACAAAATGATGACCTCTTTGAATTATTGTAATATTGGAAATGTAAATAATGACTTTTTTATCGATTTCTATGTCGTGGCCTGTCAAAAAGAAATGGTTTTCGATACATTTAAGTTGATTCTAAATGAAACTAGTATTTCGATATTCTAACTACATAAGACAAGAACATAAGGCTTGCCTGGAGCGACCAATTTCCATACAAACGTAGTTTTGCTTTCATTCTCCAACTATAGGACCAATACTAACCAAACTTTGTACACATAATCAAATGCAACATATATTTATGTTTGTAATTTGATTTGAAATTATTAACCAAGTATAATATTAGAGATCAAATTTAATTTTAGGCTGTTGTCACGTAAAAGCATTTTTTCGGTTTC
Organism: Scrobipalpa costella; assembly: GCA_949820665.1. Lineage (NCBI taxonomy): Eukaryota > Metazoa > Arthropoda > Insecta > Lepidoptera > Gelechiidae > Scrobipalpa > Scrobipalpa costella. Next base: position 16,363,466 of record OX463314.1, read on the forward strand.
ATGGTTTAATATTTTCACACTGAAACTAATTAGTAACATATGTTGCATTTGATTATGTGTACAAAATTTGGTTTTACTGTTTTAAAATGTTTTTGTTTTACGTTTGGGATGGATGGGATTTTGCTGCTCCGGTAGACTCATAGGGCGCCCATCAATTAAGCATCAATACAGCTTTTGTTTGTGTTACAGTATGCACCTTTGAGTCCGCTTCTTTAAATACTGCGGGGTATAGGAACAGCTTACCGTAATCTGATAATTCCGTAATTAATTTCTTTTTAATCTCCTGAAAGAATATCCTGGCGAAAGTTGTTCAGTTTCGATGACTGAGAATTTTGTTCGAGAAGCTATTCCTTATACCTGATATAGACAAGTACACAAGCGGACAATACTTAAGTAAATTATTATTTAAATGTTCGGCTATCTATAACGCAGTACACATAAAAATGTATTGCTTAAAAGGCAAAATGTCGTTTCTCGATCGTTTTATAAATCTAGTTAAGAAAAGCGCAGAATGGGAAATTTTGTAGAGTAAGAATGTAATTAAAAATACTAATCCATTTCAAACACTCGGCTAAACAGATAAAGTAAGGACATGTTTATAATTTTCTAAATAGCCTTCACTGAATCAAATGATCAATATTTAAAGAGTAGCATTGAAGTAGTATTGAAATTGTCTCCTGTTTTTGTAAACTAATGAAAGGCATTAAAGATGTTACGAGTTTAGTAGTAGTTAGGGACGTAACACACTATTGTTTTTTTTTTAATAATTGAAAGGGAATTTTCTATTTCTATTATTATGATCTCTCGATTGGCATACGTTTAAAAAATGTCCGAGATTTTATATATTTATAAATTCCCGAAGTTATGCCCAAAATATTTATGTCTGTAGAATGTTTAAGTTTTTTTAAATTATACACCGCTTGTTCACGGATATATCTAGGCTATCATATGAATAATTAAAATCTAAACTAGAAAGGTCACAATTGTGTGACCTTCTGCCCAAGGTCAAATATTTATATCGCCATGCATGATCCAAATTACATTATCGCAGAATTGGTAAACTAGCATAAGCTTCTAATGGATAAAAAAGTAATAATGACTACAAAATAGACCTAAGACGACATGGTAAAGTTTTTTTTTTTCAATTTTCACACAGGGTGTAAAAAAAAGTACAGCGTTCCTTTAAACCTCGTAATGTATTAGTGATGAACAACACAAAACATGCATTAAATAAACTAAATAAGTATATTTTGTTTATGTTTAACTCATGGCCCGTAGAAGCACAAAATAGGGAGTCTTGGAGGGAGGGATAGAGGCCTTTGCCCAGCAGTGGGACATATAACGGCTATATAAGATAAGATAAGATTTTTAACTCGTAATACAAAAACAAGTTGCTTGTTTCGGTTTGAAGAATTTCCGACCGACAGTTCGTGATAGCACGTCTATCGCCATCTTCAAAAGACGAGTTAAAGAACATTATCTTTCCCTGTCAAAGTAATCCGTGTTTAGGGTATATATTTGTATATAAATAGCTATAAGTATTTATTTATTTTTGATTCTGTATATAATTGGAAGTATTTATTTATTTCTTGTTTATATTTATGTAAAATATTTACATTATATAAGTATTTTTTTGTAGTATTATTTTATTGATAGGTAGGTAGGGATTAAATTTAGTGCACGTTTTATCCGCGTATCGTTAAAATTATCACTTCTGTAGGTCTGCTGTAAAAAAAATCTTTTTAGAAATAAGCAGTGCCTGTTGTGTCTTTGTTTTTTATGTCCTGTGTTTATAATGTTTTTTGTGTACAATAAACCATTCTATTCTAAATAATACGAATTTAATAAAAATAAAATATTTATTTTTATTTTTTATTTATTTAATGTGTGTTGTATATTACAAATAAATTACACGGTCTAAAGGAACGCAGTACTCTGTTTTACACCTGTATATTGTTGGAATTGGACATTATAAAAATGCTTATCTGGAATCATGTCTTAACGTAGCAGTAGAAAAGGTTAATTACTTTCATCGTAATTGGTTACTGATAATTTGACTATTAGTTATCTAACAATCTGATTGATATTTCGATATCACACAAACTTTGGAAACAACGAATCAGATGTAGCGAATTGGCTTTTAAACCGCATTAAAAGTCAATTCGGTACATCTGATTTGGAATCATAACATATTATACAATTTTGTTTTCATGAAGTAACAAACCTTTTCTCCCGCCGCAAAGGTCAAAGGTCATCAGCACGCTCGCCTTTCCGATAGGCTCCTGTTGACCTTGACCTTGACGTTGAGCTTGGGCAGCGCTAGTCGCTAGGAGCGCGCGTACTTGAGGGCTTGGTTCAGTGGTTTCTCTTCCTTGAGGGAATCTTTGACGACCACGTCTGAGCGCGAGTATGGCAGCGCGCCTTCCGCCGAGTCTGAGTTGTCACGTGATGAAGAGTCTGTTTGCCTGGAACGAAAAATATTAACATAAAAAAACAATATACAATCATACTTACATACCAAAATATTTCGAATAGATGGCGCTGACGTTACATATTGTTAAATCGGACTGAACACTCGGTGGCTCAGTTGGTTAGAGCGTCGACATGGAACGCCGAAGGTCGGGTTCAAATCCCACCTGAATAAAATATTTGACCTCGTTATTTTCATGTTTCTTCTAACATTTATGGCAGACAAGACTAAATCTATATTCAACTCAAGGGACATAGAATATTTGTGCTGGGACCTAAGTCGAAATAAATAATAATTGTGTCTCTCATAAAACGTTTTTTTTGTAGAATTTTTTTTTATAAAGGGGATATGACGACACGTCTTATAAGATTTGAGGGTGATCAGAAAGAATTGTGTATGTGTAAAGCAAACAACAACTAACCTGAATCTCGTAGTGTTAACAGGCGCCAAGTTGGCCAAGTATTTCAATCTATGTTTAGCATTAGGCTCAGGAACTAATAAGCAGGTGGTGAATCCACGCAGTAAGGGTTGCGTGGCTCCCCGAGGAACGTCATGATGTTGGGAAGCCAGATCATCAACGGCCTCGTAAAGTTAATTTTAGCCACGTTTGTCAAGTTTTGAAGGACATTTCGCAATACACTGACTAAAATACTACTTTCCTTTTACTGACATATACGGCGTGTGTTTAGCATTGGGCTCAGGAGCCAACTTGGCAGGAGGTAGATCCACGCAGTAAGGGTTGTAATACATACCTGAATCTCCTAGTGTTAACAGGCGCCAAGTCGGCCAAGTATTTCAACAGCGTGTGTTTGGCATTGGGCTCAGGAGCCAACTTGGCAGGAGGTAGATCCACGCAGTAAGGGTTGTAATACATACCTGAATCTCCTAGTGTTAACAGGCGCCAAGTCGGCCAAGTATTTCAACAGCGTGTGTTTGGCATTGGGCTCAGGAGCCAACTTGGCAGGAGGTAGATCCACGCAGTAAGGGTTGTAATACATACCTGAATCTCCTAGTGTTAACAGGCGCCAAGTCGGCCAAGTATTTCAACAGCGTGTGTTTAGCATTGGGCTCAGGAGCCAACTTGGCAGGAGGTAGATCCACGCAGTAAGGGTTGTAATACATACCTGAATCTCCTAGTGTTAACAGGCGCCAAGTTGACTAAGTATTTCAACAGCGTGTGTTTAGCATTGGGCTCAGGAGCCAACTTGGCAGGAGGCAGATCCACGCAGTAAGGGTTGTAATACATACCTGAATCTCCTAGTGTTAACAGGCGCCAAGTTGACTAAGTATTTCAACAGCGTGTGTTTAGCATTGGGCTCAGGAGCCAACTTGGCAGGAGGCAGATCCACGCAGTAAGGGTTGTAATACATACCTGAATCTCCTAGTGTTAACAGGCGCCAAGTTGGTAAAGTATTTCAACAGCGTGTGTTTAGCATTGGGCTCAGGAGCCAACTTGGCAGGAGGTAGATCCACGCAGTAAGGGTTGTAATACATACCTGAATCTCCTAGTGTTAACAGGCGCCAAGTTGGTAAAGTATTTCAACAGCGTGTGTTTAGCATTGGGCTCAGGAGCCAACTTGGCAGGAGGTAGATCCACGCAGTAAGGGTTGTAATACATACCTGAATCTCCTAGTGTTAACAGGCGCCAAGTTGGCCAAGTATTTCAACAGCGTGTGTTTGGCATTGGGCTCAGGAGCCAACTTGGCAGGAGGCAGGTCCACGCAGTAAGGGTTGCGAGGCTCCCCGAGGAACGTCACGATGTTGTTCTCGGTCTTCAGTTGGAGGAGGAGCACGTCTTCAAGGTCCGCCTCGCTGGAGATTCAAACAATATTTATTTATTGAGCCCGATGGTGTAGTTCGAACCCCACCACGTATCAATGTGTTTTTCGATTTTTTCGGCGCTTTTTCCGTGCTTCGGAAGGCACGTTAAACGGTTGGTCCCGGTTAATATCGTTTAATACCGTAGATATTAGTCGTTAAGCTATATCAGAGGCCAGTGCTAAGCATTGGCGGATTGAAAACTCTGACCTAATCTAGGATTGGGTCTGGTTTCCCTTCTGGGTTGCGGAAGTCAGATCAGCTCTGTGTAAAAACCAGTACCCGGGTCACGGTCAGTAACGGGGGTCCGTTCAATCACCTAGATTAGGTAGCCGACCCCGAGAAATACAGGATAAGGCTAGGAAGATATACATATTTAACTTTATGTTACATATTTACTAAATGTTACATGGGCCGACTTAACGCCAAAGGCATCCTCTACCTTAGAGCATGTCGAAATGACAAGGGATATTATAATTATTAAAATCGGTATCTGAGGGGTTTCTACGCATGAAACTCCGTTGAAATATCGGACACTCATACAAAAATTGAAAATCACGGTAATTTTTCCGTTTTAATCATTATAATGTTGATAAGACAACCGTAAGAGTTTGAAAAGGACTAATGCAATCAATATAACTTTTTTTTGAACCATCATCTTCTGTCGTGTGGGTATCGAGTCGATCGACCCGATGAACCCTGGTGTCAGAGTTTTCAACCCGCAGCTATTAGGCCTCTGACATGGTTTGTGTAACGACCACTATCTAAGACAGCGACCGGGACCGACGGCATAACGCGCGCTCCGAAGCACGGAATCTTTTTTCTTCCGAACAATCAGGTGATTCGGCCTAACCAAACTCGAGGAAATCTCACAAAGTGATAAAGTGTCAAATTTGGAAAACTTTAGAAAAAGCCACTCGCTAAGAAGAAGAACAATACTATTTTATTTATTTATTGATATTCAGACACTATATTCTATATTGAACTGTTACCAGTTACCTTATCAAATAAGATGTTTAGCAACTACACTATTTTTAACAAATAAAATAAAATATTATGTAATAAAATTAAATGTTATTATAATATTAATGAATTCTTTGATGACAAATTTGAATAATTTTGACCGGTTTCTAGTGTGACTTATATAACGCTTTTTAATTGTCAACGAATACTCTGACACCAGGGCTCATCGGGTCATTTGACTCAAGAATCCACTCGCTAAGAATAATATGTAGTTATTTATAAAAAAAAAATGCATGCCACTATTGTTGGTAGAATATACTGGGACCATAATTATTAATAATTTTCATTTCGTAACAATATGACGTGTATTCTGGCAAATAAATGATTACACATACATACATACATAAATCACGCCTTTATCCCTGACGGGGTAGACAGAGCGTTTAACGCCTCGTAAAAGGCGCTTTCGCCACGTCTGACAAAAATTGAGGGCAATTTTAGATTGTATATGTATTGCTTTAGTGACAGGTTGTCAGCCCATCGCCTAAATTACAATACACTGTAACCCTCGAGTCCCTTTTGCTGACTTCAAGAGCATGCCCGGGAGGAAGGGCAGCTGGAACATTCTATGTTTCTCTATCTCTCCCAGTCCAGCATGGAAGAAATAAATGATTCCATGGCATAAATGCTGAGCGTGCCCCATTTGTCGCTTAAGAACACATTTGTAACATTTAAAATGTTAAAATTTGTAAATTGGTGCCAAATAAATTTTTCTATTTTGTTTTTTGTTTTACCTGGCCGAGTAGAGGAACTGCGCGAACTGTATGTTGGCGACGCAGCCGTCGCGGTCCTCGCTGTCCGTGTACAGGTCGGTCTCTCTGTAGTACATGTACAGGAAGTCGTTCAGTTGCTTGGCGATGATCGCGCACCTGTCCTTGTCGCACATCTTGGCCGGCGGACCCTGGGGGACAAGGACACGACACGCATAAGAGGGATCGAAGCCGACTACCCACAATGCCGCCGGACTGAGAGTTACGTGCGGGTAAATAGTAATTAGGAATCGAATCACAAAAACTTGCGTGCAATATATCTACCAGGTGTAAGGGACAGTAAACCATACATACATATAATCACGCCTTTATCCCATTGGGGTAGGCAGAGCGTAAACGACCTTTACCGTCGTTTCGCCACGTCTGACAAAGTTTTGAGGGTTATTTAAGATAGATTTGTACGTATATTGCTGTAGTGACAGGTTGTCAGCCCATCGCCTAAATTACAATATACTGAAATCCTCAGATCCCTTAGCTGGTTTTTACAGCATGCTCGGGACGAAATGCAGCTGGTACATTCTATGTTTTTCTCTCACTCCCAGTCCAGCATGGAAGAAAACAGTAAACCATTCCCACGGGAAAACTTGTTTAGCAGCGGGTGACGCCGCTCACAGGAAGCCAGTCATAAATAAAGTAGCTACAAACAAAGCGCGTATACCTATTTAGATCCCTATCACCTTTGAGTTTTAATCCGGACCCATGCAAAATAGTGTGTTAATAATGTTAGAAATAATAGAATTATCTCATAAACTGTGTTTAGACAGAAAGATGTAATAAATTTCAAGGTCAAGGTCAAATTAAACCTATATGTAAGATCAAATGAAATTATAGCTTGCAAATTAGTAGGTATACGTACAAAGAAAGCGCATGCTTAGACCTCAGTCATCTTTATGTTGTATGGCATATTATTCTAACAAGAATTAGCTTATGTAGGATGCTTATGTCTATTTTTTACAAAAGTACAAGGTTAAACCAAAACCAATAAAAAGTGAATCAATATCATATAAATGCTTGCAAATAATTATACACAAAGCGCATGCTTAGACCTTTACGTTGTATGGCATATTTATACAATACTAGCGACCCGCCCCGGCTTCGCACGGAAATTATCAGTGTTAGTGACTTAGTAACTTAAGTGTCTTTCGTGACTTAGTAATTTTAGTGACTTAGTAACTTAAGTGCCTTAGTGACTTAAGTGATTTAGTAACTTTAGTGACTTAGTAACTTAAGTGCCTTAGTGACTTAACTGATTTAGTAACTTTAGTGACTTAGTAACTTAAGTGCCTTAGTGACTTAACTGATTTAGTAACTTTAGTGACATACATACATACATACATACATATAATCACGCCTTTATCCCTAATGGGGTAGGCAGAGCGCAAATGACCTAAACAAAGGTCATTCCGCCACGTCTGACAAAGTTTTGAGGGTTATTCAAGATAGATTTGTAGGTATATTGCTGTAGTGACAGGTTGTCAGCCCATCGCCTAAATCGCAATATACCGAAACCCTGGGATCCCTTAGCTGGTTTTTACAGCATGCTCGGGAGGAAATGCAGCTGGCACATTCTATGTTTTTCTCTTGCTCCCAGGCCTGCATGGAAGAAATAGTGACTTAGTAACTTAAGCGTCTTTCGTGACTTAGTAACTTAATTACCTTAGTGACTTAACTGATTTAGTAACTTTAGTAACTTAAGCGTCTTTCGTGACTTAGTAATTTTAGTGACTTAGTAACTTAAGTGCCTTAGTGACTTAACTGATTTAGTAACTTTAGTGACTTAGTAACTTAAGTGCCTTAGTGACTTAACTGATTTAGTGACTTAGTAACTTAAGTGCCTTAGTGACTTAACTGATTTAGTAACTTTAGTGACTTAGTAACTTAAGTGCCTTAGTGACTTAACTGATTTAGTAACTTTAGTGACTTAGTAACTTAAGCGTCTTTCGTGACTTAGTAACTTAATTGCCTTAGTGACTTAACTGATTTAGTAACTTTAGTGACTTAGTAACTTAAGTGCCTTAGTGACTTAACTGATTTAGTAACTTTAGTGACTTAGTAACTTAAGTGTCTTTCGTGACTTAGTAATTTAAGTGCCTTCGTGACTTAAGTGATTTAGTGATTTTAGTGACTTAAGTTACTTAGTAAGCTGTGACTTAAATTACTTAGTGATTTGTAAACAAATCTAAAGCTGGCAAATGAGTACACTTGGAAAGCGCATGCTTAGACCTCTGTCACCTTTACGTTGTATGGCATGCGCAGCGTGGCGGAGGCGCGCTTCAGGAACTTGAGAGCCAGCACAGCATGAGCCACGGCCAGCTCGTTGGCCGGGTTGGAGACGCGCTTGAGCACGTGCGTCAGGAACAGGCCGAACGCGCGACGACTTTCGCCCATACTGGAAGGAATAAAGAAATATATTAGCAAAAACACTACTTCCATGCAGGACTGGGAGAGATAGAAAATATAGAATATTCCAGCTGCCCTTCCTCCCGGGCATGCTGTTGAAGTCAGCAAAAGGGACTCGAGGGTTACAGTGTATTGTAATTTAGGCGATGGGCTGACAACCTGTCATTATAGCAATACATATTACAATCTAAAATTGACTTTAATGTTTGTCAGACGTGGCGAAAGCGCCTTTTACGAGGCGTTAAACGCTCTGCCTACCCCGTAAGGGATAAAGGCGTGATTTATGTATGTATGTAGCAAAAACACGCGGCTTATTTTGATATATAGGCCCGGATACTAAAAAAACAGAAAGGACTTTTCAGGGCATCTTGCTGAGGTGGTAACTTCGCAAAATGTCCCTTGGTCGCGAAATGTGCCATTCGCAAAACCACGTATAGCCTAACGTCATTTTTCATACTGTATTTCTATACGTCGTGTAAGGGACAGCGTCCCGAAAACTGATAGGGGTTACTCATTCAACGACTGAACAACTATCACCAAGATGATTATTCAGTGAGTAAAAAAAATAGTTTTCCATACAAATTGTCTGATCGAGGTGGTGATTTTGTATGGAAAGCACAATATATTTTTACACATCCTGAAAAAAAAAACCTGGTGATAGTTGTTCAGTTTCGTTGACTTAGCGACTCCGGTCAACATCTTTGCGGGACGCTGTCCCTTACACCCAGTATAATTTATAGAAACAGACTCACGTAAGTCTGGACCCGTCCTGCAACTGTCTCTTGACCAGCTCCTTGGCTCTCCTGGTGTCGTGGTGCGCGGTGGGCTCGCTGTTTAAGTTGATTGCGGGCGCGGTAGAAGTTATCGTAACGTTCTCGTAGCGTTTTAATCTGGGGAATGGAAAGATTGTGTTAAAAATTAATAAATAGTTATTTGTTCAACTAGAGAACAAACTTCGTTTTTACTGCGAGTGCTGATTTTAAATCCTGAGATAGCGAATAGTATCGTGAGCTCAACGAAGGATTCAAAGCACGAGATGTAAATGAATTTGCTCTCGTGTGATACATACAACTTTTCCCACTTCCAGTAAGAAAATATTGTTTTCTTTTTAAGGTTTAGTTTCAGAATTGCAACAACACCTAAAAAGTTATTATGTCATTATTCTAAAATTAACTGTAAATGTTATTTATTTTATAGTTTTTAGTATTAATATTACAGACAACATCATAATATTTTTTTAAATAATATAACAAAAAATAAAAAGTAGCAAAAAAAGTTGCCACAAAGTTTAAATTTTAGGCTCAAATAATTTTCGGAACGCACCCCTAAATTTTATTTTTAATTACTAGGCTGCATGGGCTCAAGCTGTTCGCCTTCCCTTATGTTATGGGAGAACAAAAAGAAAATTGGATGACTTTTAAACCGTATCCCATCCATTGCCTCATTCGAAATAATTAAAAAGCTACTTTGCTTCACTTAAGAATAAAAAGGCATTTAACTAACGGAATTTAGGTGCGAAATGTGATCTTTTCGAGGTGGACGTGGGAAAAAAATATAAACTGTTGATCCATCCAGACAAATATGTGTAAAGCTTCAACAGTTTATTTATAGTTCTCAAAAAAAATATGGAATGTCTTTCAGCAATAGATTTGGTTTTATGATTATGGATACTAACATAATTTTCTGTCAAAAATACAGTAATATTCAGTAAGCAGTTTTTTTTTTGCCAAGTTATGTAACGTTAATATACTCTTAATACGTACTCTTAATTTTTGTCAAAGAAATTACAATAAAACTAATTTAGCTGTGTCAAAAAATCAGAGGATTTTCATTTGCTGCTTCACAGGATATGTCTTTACTAGGGGTCAAGGTCAAGGTCAACATACCTAGTGAAATGAGAAACTTACATTTTATCAAATATAATTTAAATTATTTGTAAATGACCTTTTGGGTTGCTGAGCCAGCGAAGTAAGTAAATTACCTTTGAGGTGTATCAGTGTTGGTGAGGCTGGTAGCGACTGTAGCGTGTTGGAAGTGAGGCAGCACGTGGGAATGCACCAGCAGGTTGTAGTTGTGTTGTACAACAGCGTAGGGCACGTTATTGTTCAACGACGTCGAGCAGACAGGGATGCCTGTTACTGGGTCTGGAAGTGCAAACAACAAATTGATAAGAACATTTATTTTAAAACTTTGTTGCAGAAAACAGATAACATCGGATTACTTAAAATCATACTATCTTACTTTACTCTATCTAATAGATTAGTTAAATCATAAAAGATCACATTTCTTATTTATAGTATTTTTGAAATGAAATGAAATGAAATGATATTTATTTGCTTGAAAATATGGTACAATAGATGTTAATCAAAATTTATCAGAATCACATAAGTTTGTCATTTTCGTGACATGCAAATATTAGTAAAACCTTACAATAGGTACTATTATGTTAACAATGTAATAATATATAAATGCCCATTAGAAATTAGGAAATATTAAGTCTTCAATAAAAAGGTAAATTATCATAATTATCATTTTACATTTTGTCCGTATTTCAATATTAAATCTGTCATCATTTAATGTCAAAAATGTTTAGTTACACACAACTATTACAATAAAAATAATAACATTAATAATATATGAATACTGCCATTAAAAAAAAATATTTATACTTGTAGTCATAAAACTCCTTAAGATTGTAAAAACATCTATCACACAGCCAGTCGAATATTTTTTTTTTAAATATCGGAAAAGGTAAGCTTTTTATTTCCTCTGATAAAGCATTGTAAATTCTTACTACCATTTTAGAGCAGTTTTTATCAAATAAGGCGCCTTTACCGCGTGGTAGAACCAAACTATTTGGATACCTAGTGTTGAATTTTGTAATTTGCTTTTTGGATTTGAATAAATGTAAGTTCTTCTTAACAAAACAGGCAGCTTCGAATATGTATAAAGATGGCAAAGCTAGTATTCTTAATTTACGAAACAGTGGACGACAAGAATCGAGAGGTGCAGCATTGCACATCGCCCTAATACATCGTTTTTGAATAACAAACGCATCATATAAATTTCCGGAGTTACCCCAGAGCACTAAGCCATAACGTAAAACAGACGCAATATAGCCGTGATAGGCCATAAGGGCTGTATCAATGCCTGATATGGATCGGATTCTATATAAGGCATACACGAATCTACTTAATCGGCTGCACACATTTTTAATATGAGGGGCCCATGTAAAATGCTCATCAAGAGTTATACCTAGGAAGGTGGCTTCTGAAACCTCCGTTAAATTCATATTATTACATTTTATGTCAACATTTAATTTCCGCATTTTCCAATTTCTAAATATAGTGTATTTCGTTTTATTAATATTTACCTGTAAATTATTATATTGTAGCCAATCATATGTTATATCAATACATCTGTTAATTTCAGATTCAAAAGTGATTATGTCATTACAAGGAATAATTAATGATACATCATCAGCAAATAGTATTGATTTATAACTTGTGATTTCCGGTAGGTCGTTAATATACAATAGAAACAAAAGGGGCCCAAGGATGCTTCCTTGAGGAACACCATGATTATTGTCTTTGAAACTGGATCTATAAGGAATCAGATTAGACTTTACATCTAATTTTGAAATTTCTACGCATTGTGTTCTATTTGAAAGATATGAGCAAAGCCAATCATTAACAACACCTCTTATGCCAAATCTTTCACATTTACTCAAAAGTAATTTATGACATACGTAGTCAAAAGCCTTTGTCATATTAAAGTATACGACAGAAACTTGTTTTCCTCTGTCTAGATTTCTCGTTATTTCGTCTACTAATAAATAACCAGCAAGAGTAGTAGACTTTTTTTTTTGAAACCCTTTCTGTTCTTTTTTTAAAATGTTATGCAAAGATAGATATTCCGTAAGTCTGACATGCATGGCTCTTTCAAATACCTTAGAGATTACCGAAATTAGAGCGATTGGCCGATAATTATTAATATCGTCCTTAGCATCCTTTTTAAAAATAAGTCTAACAATCGTTTTTTTTTAAAGCAGAAGGAAATTTTCCGGTAAAAAATGATAAATTTATTAAATAATTTATAACGTGAGCAATATCATAATTTCTTATAATTTCTTCTACGCTACAAGGTTTAAGAAACATAGTATTTTTTATATTAATATTTGGATTATATTTATGCTTAGCTGTCTGTGGTTTTGATTTTCTTAATCAAAGTCAGATAAGGTCAAGGTCAAACTAAATTCACCTAAATATTGCGAGTGCTTCTGCCAGGAGTTCTGACTGGGGAATATGCGCACGTATCCCCCTCTCCTAGCGTACTGGGCTCTCCTTTTCAAAGGTCAAGTAAGGTCAAGGTCAACTTAACTCACCTAGATACTGCGAGTACTTCTGCCAGGAGTTCTGACTGGGGAATATGCGCACGTATCCCCCTCTCCTAGCGTACTGGGCTCTCCTTCTCAAAGGTCAAGTAAGGTCAAGGTCAACTTAACTCACCTAGATACTGCGAGTACTTCTGCCAGGAGTTCTGACTGGGGAATATGCGCACGTATCCCCCTCTCCTAGCGTACTGGGCTCTCACTGCACGTACTAGTCTCAATTCCTCTCCAGTCAGCACTCCAGCACCGAGTCCTGTTAAAAAGATATATTTTCAATTCTATTTATAATATGTGAGTCAGAAAATAATAAATTAGTTTCTGCCAGGCTCGAACCTGCGTCTCTGGAATGCCGGTCCATCACTGTACCAACTGAGCTACAGAAACGGTAGCGGAAGTGACGAATTTATTATAGTCTTTCATAGCAACGTTAGCGACATCTAGCCATGTAGTTTCTAAAAACAACGTGGGACTTCATATTATTATTCTTTCATATTACATTAAATTAAATAGCATTGTGATTACTAAAAATCCTCAAAAATATGTAAAAAGTGAGGCAATATCATTGACTTGAATTCCAATCTTAATTTGGACCGTTCAAGCCCTACGTAGTTCTTAAACTACATGGCTAGATGTCGGTAAGGTCGCTATGACGTATACATAAAAAATACTATAACAAATTCGTTACTCCCTCTACCGTTTTTGTAGCTCAATCTATTTTATTCCTGTTTCATATTGCCTGGTTGCCTGGAAGATATTGCTACATTAGCAATAAGACCGACAATTGCACTACTTTTCTGTTTATGCAATTTGTAATTTCTGTGTTTTTGTGCAATAAAGTATATTGTATAGTAGCTCAGTTGGTAGAGTAATGGACTGACATTCCAGAGACGTAGGTTTGAGTCCTGCCAGAAACGAATTTATTATTTTCTTTGTTTCATATTATATGAAATTCTCCCATGCTGGACTGGGAGCGAGACAAAAACATAGAATGTGCCAGCTGCATTTCATCCCGGGCATGCTGTAAAAATCAGCTAAGGGATCCGAGGGTTTCAGTATATTGCAATGTAGGCGATAGGCTGACAACCTGTCACTACAGCAATATACCTACAAATCTATCTTAAATAACACTCAAAACTTTGTCAGACGAGGTCGTTTACGCTCTGCCTACCCCATTAGGGATAAAGGCGTGATTATATATGTATGTACGCATATTATATGAAATAGTTTTGAATGATTTATTATGAACCTTGCGAGTTGGAGGGCTGTGCGGTCGGGGAGGGCACTTTCCCGCCGCGCACGCACACGTTTTCCGCGGAGTGGACGCGCCGACACTGAAATCAACATTTGCAAACGTTTATTAACAAAACAATGCTACTAATTTATACGAAAGGATAGGATTGTGGACAGTAGTGTTGGCTTGTGAGTCTATTGCACATAATATATAATAGTACTACATATCATCATCTCCCTAGCCTTATCCCGTATCTCACGGGGTCGGCTACCTAATCTAGGTGATTGAACGAGGGTACTGGTTTTTACACAGAGCGACTGCCATCTGACCTCCGCAACCCATTAGGGAAACCAGACCCAATCCTAGATCAGGTCAGTTTTCAAGCCGCCAATGCTTAGCACTGGCCTCTGTCATGGCTTAACGACTAATATCTACAGTATTAAACGATATTAACCGGGACCAACGGCTTAACGTGCCTTCCGAAGCACGGAAAAAGCGCCGAATAAACGTACATATGAAATTCGAAAACCGAAAAACACATTGGTACGTGGTGGGATTCGAACCACGGCCCCCCGCTCAGGAGGCAGCGGCCCAATCCACTACACCATCGGGCTAGTACTACATATCTATTGGCTAAATTGCAGTACGCGTAGGATCGCTGTACTATACCGGGTGTAATGAACAGCTTCTCGCAAACTGATAGGGTTTGCTCAGTCAACGAAACTGATTGTTCAGTTTAACGGCAGGAATCTTTTTCAGGAAATGAAAAAAGAAATGACTTTCACATACAAAATGTCCGCCTCGATCAGATAATTTGCATGAAAAATAAAACCATTCACATCCTCGTCATTGACTCAGCAACCTCTATCAGTTTGTGGGAACCAGTCCCTTACACCCGGTATATCACAATAAGCCACGAAAAATCATTTTGAAAATTAAGAGCTTCACGTCTATATTAATCCATACTATAATATTATAAATGCGACAGTAACTCTGTCTGTTTGTTGCTCTTTCACGCCTAAACGGCTGAACCGATTTTGATGAAATTTGGCTGGACGATAGATGGTAACCTGGAAACGGACATAGGCTACTATTTACTGGGGGAAAAATATTCTCAAGGGATATCTTATTAAGCCGTGGGTGAAACCACGAGGCGGAAAGCTAGTAGTAAATAAATGGACATTACTCACAGCGCCGATCCTCATCTTGAGCGAGTTGGTCTGCCCCGACAGCTCCGCTTTGCACATGGGCACGGCCGGGAGACCCACCAGGGTTAAAGTGTCTGCCAATAAAGCCGACTTGACCCTGGCGTCTAGTGGACTCTCACACGCTAGGCTGAAAGAACGAAAACAATTGTTATAAAAAAAAAACACGGTCATACTCATAAGATTGGACATACACAGTAACAACCACAAAGAACACCTAGACCCAGAAATATATATATATATACATTCTCTCATTTGCTCAGAAAAAGCTTCATTATTTAAATAAAAACCTACATTAACCCTTTTCGGTCCTCAAATTCGCAAACGCCAGCAATTTCTCCAAACTACAACAATTACCGTTAACGATAGTTTATCTTGTCTACGATAAGGTGTTTTTTTAAGTTCACAATATATTTATGTAAAGACAGAATGCGATAAAAATACATTAAAAGTGAATTAATGGAATATGCGCCTGTCAAAGGCGCCATGCAAATTTAAAACGACAAAATATTGTGTAGGAATCGCAAGTTGTTTCCCCGAAAAATGAGAGAAATAGTACATTATTGCAAAGCCAGCGAAATAGGCCATTGCAGGTCGAGTATACGTTTGAAGGCCGAGCCGCAGGCGAGCTTGCTTTTCTTAAAAAAATTCAAGGAAAAAAAAAAGGGCCTTTTACATAATAAATTTTCTTTTGATTTCGCTGGAAGCAGGTTTTAACGCTAATTTAGCCTCTGATCTTAAATCTGGTGGAGTGCAGTCAATGTCCATTTCATTTTCACTTTCAGAATCATCGGAACTCATTTTAATTTATGTTTATTAACAAAATAATTAACAACGAACTCCGCTTTACCGCCAATTTATTTTTTCATTTTACAGTTTGAACCGAAAGGTAAACGCATCTATGGCTATACAGCCACGAGAACGCAATGTGTACGATAGATGAAAGAGTTCTAAATTCAAACAGCACGCCGTTTCATACAACATTGCAGGCGCGCTCTTCGTTCCAAATTCAAAAAACGCGCCGGGAAGTGATTTTGATTTTTCAGTCTACGTAAATATGATACTTCGCGTGTTGTTTATTCAAAAATAAAGACAATATTTTCGCGCATGTTTAAGAAAAGTACTATACTAGTCTCAGCCGAAAACGCAATATATGGCCTCGTTTACCGTCTCGGGCTTCCAAATTTACTCGACCATAATTGCTTCTTTTTCGAAGAGAGCCCGATGGTGTAGTGGATAGGGCCGCTGCCTCCTGAGCGGGAGGTCGTGGTTCGAATCCCACCACGTACCAATGTGTTTATTGGTTTTCGAATTTCATATGTACGTTTATTCGGCGCTTTTTCCGTGCTTCGGAAGGCACGTTAAGCCGTTGGTCCCGGTTAATATCGTTTAATACCGTAGATATTAGTCGTTAAGCCATGTCAGAGGCCAGTTCTAAGCATTGGCGGCTTGAAAACTCTCGACCTAATCTAGGATTGGGTCTGGTTGCCCTTCTGGGTTGCGGAGGTCAGATGGCAGTCGCTCTGTGTAAAAACAGTACCCTCGTTCAATCCCCTAGATTAGTGAGATACTGGACAAGGCTAGGGAGATGATGAATTGCTTCTTTTTCGACTTCTAAAGTAATGTACTATTTTAATTCAAATACTTGACCGGGAATCGAACCCTCTGATAAATTTTAGATGAGAAACACTAAAGAACTTACCTGGGAGATAAATTAATTTCTAGCAGCCACGGCTTCAGCATATCATCAATTAAAATGTCGTATCCAAACAGTTCTGAAACAATATAAAGTTACGAATTAATAAGTCACTGTGACCTTGACCAGTACACTTTAAAAGGTAAAGGTCAAATTATATGGTGATATAGGGCCAGTCAATGTCATTTAATATAATATTCATATAAGTGACCGTTGCTGGTAAGAGGTCAAACAAACATAAGTTTTTATGTTGACCTTTTGATGAACTTGACTTTTTGTGACCTGACCTCTATTAGCACTTTGATTAAAGCACACACGGGTGTAAGGGACAGCGTCCCGCACACTTATAGAGGTTACTCAGTTAGGATTTCTTTTCAGGAAGTGAAAAAATTTATTACCCTTTCCATACAAATTGTCTGATCAAGGAAGACATTTTTTATGAAAAAGCAAATATTAAGTTTACACTTCCTGAAAAAAAAATCCTGGTGGAAGTTGTTCAGTGTCGTTGACTGAGCAACCCCTTTTGACGCTGTCCCTTACACCCAATGTTAATTATATAATGTTAGAGTAAGATTAACTAGCGCCTATCTATTATAAAACAGACAAAATCTCAACTTCTGGTCCCTAAAAATACATAATCGACATTTTGAAAAAAAAAATACTTACCAAAGCAGTTTAAGAAGTTGGGAACAAATACTCTAGCCGTAGTGGTAATATTTTGGGCGGAAGAGAGAACTGACTGTACAACTAGATCTTCAACGGCAGCCATCAGCTACTTTCGCTTTGATAGTGACCCTTTGATGGCCTTTACAATTATTAGCCAGTTGCTACTTACCAAAACAGTTGACCTTTTGATGACCTAGACCTTAGTGACTTTTGAACTTTTAGTGACTTTGACTTTGCTATTAGCACGTTGGTATAGACAGTAAGTTATAAGAGTACTTCCACTCACCAAAGCAGTTAAAGAAGTTGGGCACGAACACCCTGGCCGCGGCGGTGATGGTCTGAGCTGAGGACAGCACTGATTTGACCACCAGATCCTCAACGGCAGCCATCAGCGCGGTGGTGTTGCGGCCTTGCTTGCGCAGGTAGCGGAGCAGCGCTGATAATGTCCATTCGTGATCCAAGTTGGTCAGAGGTCAAATAAACATTAGTATTTTTTGTGAGATTGACCTTTTGGTGACCTTGACATTTTAAAGCTCGTTATATTGCTACTTTCCAAATCAGTAGATAATTTGATGGACTTACTTTAATGTGGGGTGTTTGACCTTTTTAGAGACCTTCGCTTTGATAGTGACCCTTTGATGGCCTTTACAATTATTAGCGAGTTTCTACTTACGAACACAGTTG
This sequence comes from Scrobipalpa costella, assembly GCA_949820665.1. Classification (NCBI taxonomy): domain Eukaryota; kingdom Metazoa; phylum Arthropoda; class Insecta; order Lepidoptera; family Gelechiidae; genus Scrobipalpa; species Scrobipalpa costella. The sequence goes on from OX463314.1 coordinate 16,381,819, forward strand.
ACCTTTTGATGGCCTTGACCTTTTGGTGACCTTGACTTTTCTATTAGCACCTTGGTCTAGACAGTAAGTTATAAGAGACCTTCCACTCACCAAAGCAGTTAAAGAAGTTGGGCACGAACACCCTGGCCGCGGCGGTGATGGTCTGAGCTGAGGACAGCACTGACTTGACCACCAGATCCTCAACGGCAGCCATCAGCGCGGTGGTGTTGCGGCCTTGCTTGCGCAGGTAGCGGAGCAGCGCTGATAATGTCCACTTGTGACCTACGTTGCCCGCGTTAGGGTCGTCGCATCTGAAATTTAGAATTAATTTCTTTATTTATATCGGACATGGGGATCGAAATAAAAATATCACACCTTGGCATAAAAAATGTAGTAGTCGCTATAAAAGTGAATAATCGTAAAAACGGTTCAGGAATCGAATTGAAAATAACTTTTATAAAACGTGATTATTACTTTAATAAAAGTTACTAAATAAAACGAGAAGTATTAATTCTCAAATCTCAATAAGACTTAATTCTAAAACATAAAATATTATATTTATGGGAAAACCTACTATTAAACCTCAAATGAGAAATCAGAAAATGAGAGGTTTGTATACAAAGCTAGATAATAAATAAGCAGTGCTTGTCGTGTCTTTGTTTTCTATGAATCCAAATAGATTTTCTAGCAAAATAAATATTTAAATAATTATACAAAACAAATATTTATCAATCTTCCATGCTGGACTGGGAGCAAAAGAATAACATAGAATGTGCCAGCTGCATTTCCTCCAGGGCATTCTGTAAAAACTAGCTAAGGTATCCGAGGATTTCAGTGTATTGCAATTAGGGAGATGGGCTGACAACCTGTCTCCACAGCAATATACCTACAAATCTATCTTAAATAACACCCAAAATTTCGTCAGACGTGGCAGAACGACCATTGTTTAGGTCGTTTACGCTATGCCTACCACATTAGGGGTTATATAAAGGCGTGATTATATGTATGTAAGATTTACTAACTTGATATAATCCGTGTGATATTTGTTAATGCTGTAGTTGCACAGATGCATGCACGGGTTCCAGAGGTTCTTGTTGGTTTTATCATATTTCACGGTAGCAAACCTCACCAGACCTTCCTCATACAAATAGATGAGCAGGGGGTCGATAGAGGTCACACACACGTAGAGGCGAAGGTCGCACTTGTGACCTCCAATGAGGAGAGGTTTGTCGATGTATTTGGCTACCACTACGTTCTCGCCTTTCGGGATTTGGTCTGGCTGGAAGGGAAGAGAAAAAACATGATATTTAAAGTGGTGAAAGAAAAGAGTCAACTAAAAGAGTCAAGAGTGGTGAATGTTTTTTGAGGGTTTTAGCACAATGCTAATTTTTTTTTAAATGTTCGTAAGTCAAGTTATGTAGTAAGTAACTGCATAGCGATGAAACACTTTTACCAAATTTTACCAGAGAAGCATACTAAAAATTAATGATTCAATTTACTTTATCTCTTTCAATGAGCTTCCGGCAATTTCACAGTCATTACACAAATGTTGAAGCATCAAGCAATGGTCTAACAGATGATAAGCAGAGATAGCATCAATTAATGGTCTAGTCTAAGACAGTTAAACAAGACATGAGAAAAGATGATATACTTACTGTGTTAACAATATAAATCCCTCTGCCTCTACTAGAAGCAGCTGGCTTGACAATCCAGGGTCCTTTAGTCCTGAAGTGTGTGGAGCACAACTCCTTGAACTCTGCGGGCATGAGGAAGGTGGTCGGTACGAAGTCGAAGTGTTTGAGACCGCGGAAATACTGCATTTTCTCGATGTTCTTGAATAGTTTGTCTTTGCGGGTTAGTTCGTAGGATCTGTAAAGGAGATATGAAAATAATTGTAGGATATTAGTTTATTATAAGATTGACCAGTGTTTTTGAGGTAGGAAAGATTGATATGTAAAAGTAAGTTATTGTAGAATATTTTATTATAATTTTCTAAAAGTTTTTTGCACTCACAGTGCTATTTTATTTCTGCAAAGATTATCACTACATAGTATAAAACAAAGTCGCTTTCTCTGTCGCTATATCCCTCTGTATGCTTAGATCTTTAAAACTACGCAACGGATTTTGATGCGGTCTCTTTAATTTGATAGAGTGATTCAAGAGGAAAGGTGTATAACTAGCGACCCGCCCCAGCTTCGTACGGATATCATCAGTGTTTCTCTACTATATTCTGCATGTATTATACATATAAACCTTCCTCTTGAATCACTCTATCCATTCAAAGAAACCGCATCAAAATCCGTTGCGTAGTTTTAAAGATCTAAGCATACATAGGGATATAGGGACAGAGAAAGCGACTTTGTTTTATACTGTGTAGTGATAATACATGCATAATATAGTAGAGAAACACTGATGATTTTCGTGCGAAGTCGGGGCAGGTCGCTAGTAAATATCGCTAATAAATTCGTCGCTCGGGACATGACTGCTGTAGCTTAGCGGTAAAGAGCGTTTGGCTGGTTTTCCAAAGACGCGGGTTCAAATCCTGTCAGCGGTCGAATTTTTGATTTGTTATTTTAATATTTTAGTATAGATTGACCAGTCTGTTTGAGGCAAAAAAAATATATACATATGTAGAAAAACGAGTAATCTAAATCTAAAATCAATTTATGATGGGAGAAGCAAATCTTTATTTTATATTTCAACCTATCGTCACGGATATACATCATTTGGTCACCACCGAGTGGTACGAACTATAAAGAGCTTTCACGTCTTAGTCGCACACGTGGATCAAGTTCATTCTGATCGGTCGACATCGCACAAAAACTTTGTATTTCTTCGCAGATGCGGAGGTCTTTATTTTTAATATAGAAATGGGTTTGCTCTTGCCTCTAGACAACTAGGTCAGGGATGACCGTGACAAAGTCGACGATGCCAATGGAGCGAGCTCACCCAGAAGATGTCTGTTTCCGGGTGACGGGTCTGTGATCGACGGAACACAGCGAGATGTGTGAAATCACATTGGTATGTGGAGGGATTTGAACCGTAGTCTCCAGTACAAGATTCAGCGGTCCTATCCATTACACCACAGACGGTGGAAACAAACACCAAACTGGAAATTTAGATGGATTTGAACATCCAAAAATACCTGGGAAAACCTCTTATTGGGGTGAAGCTTCTGCAACACTTCTAAAGGCACTTTCCCGGTACACTCTGCCACTACTATATATTTTTGTATTGACCTTGAAGTTGACCTTCACTGACCTTGGGAAGTGGTTGCACCTCTTATTGGGGAGAATCTTCTGCAACACTTCTAAAGGCACTTTCCCGGTACAGTCTGCCACTACTACATATTTCGTGTTAACCTTGACGATGACCCTCACTGACCTCGGGAAGTGGTTGCACCTCTGATAGGGTTTGCACTTCTGGAGCACCTCTAGCGGCACTTTCCCGGTGCCCCAGAACAGGATCCAGCCATCATCCTCTTCGTTGCTCTGCAGCAGCCCGTGGGCGTCCAGCATTATCTTCAGCAGGTAGCAGTTGCTGGGTAGCGCCTTGCCACCGTCCGGCATATCGCTACAGTGAACTACTGTCAGTATTGGGTTGGGTAACGGTGGGGGTTTTGAGGATAGGAAAGTAAGGTAGGATTTTTAGGCGATTTCAATGCCGTTTTCATCGTCATTCAGCAATAGTTTTAAACTACATTTCGGTAGTAAAAAAAAATGTTTGTCAAATTTTAGGGTGTGATGCAACCCATGAAACTGAACAACTTTCTCCAAGGAACATATGTCGAAATATGAAATCAACATTTGGCGCTCTTATACAGATTGACCAGTGCCGCTGACGCCATTTGTATGGGAGGGAATTTTTTAATTCATATTTTGACATATGGTTCTTGGGAAAAGTTGTTGGGTTCCATGGTTAGAATCACAGCCTAAAATATGGCTATATTTTTTACTCTCTGGATTTATAAATTTCAGGTTATGAAAGCGATAGGTTCACGAAAATACTGTCAGTAATTCACTCGGGATAATAGTTTTGAAAATTCTAACTTACCTTCCAATCAGATTGATTTTTACCAAAATGTTGGGTTGATTTGGGGTTGCCTGCCATTTGGATACCTATACAAAATTACTTAACATGTCTATTTATTAAACTATACTCTGTAAAATCTAAAAAAAATACTGTGACAAATGCCATTGCGAAGGAAAATAAAATATAATGTATTTGAAATATATAGGAATTGCATCAGTCACAACTACCTTCCTAGATTTTTTCGATAAAGTTTTTTTAAGTAGAAAGTTAAGATTTATGGAGCGTACATATTTATTGACACCATCACGAACTACAAACCTCCTACAAAATGTTGACCTTGACGTTGACCTTGACTGACCTTGGGAAATGGTTGACCCTCTGATAGGGCGAGAGGTTCCTCAGCACGTCCGGTTTGGGATGTAGACCTGACCACAGTAAGTTGAAGTCCTTGCACTCCGTAGGTGCTTCCTGCAGACCATGGGCTTGGAGCAGCCGGTGCAGAAGCTTGGTTTCAGTGTTGACGAGCTTGTAGGTGATCTTGAGGGTTCTAGCTGGCATCGCGTGGCTTTCTAGCACCTGGTGGGATGTATTTGAAATATTATTATGCTGGACCGGGAGCGACAAAAAACAGGAGTTGAGGGCACTCATTTATTTAATTATAAAGGGTTTAATTTAATGGCGTGCCATAACATAGCGTGTTTCAGTAAAGTAAAAGGAGCTCATAAAAAAAACACTCAAATTAAAAATACCATAGTCTGTTTTTATTATGATTCCAAGAGCTACGTCTGACCACCGCGCTATAACCGAGCCCGCGCGAGTCGTGCGGGATTGGTTCTTGCCTTATCGCGCGTCTCTCAATCATTATAAATACCTATCGACTAAAGTATCGTCGTTTCAATAGGCCATATTTGAAGGATGGAGACGCAGTAACATTTTACCAGCTCTCAAATAAAAAAATAAAAAAACTAGATATTTCACTCTTTCTGTCTTTAGAATCATAAATATCTTGAAATAATATTCTAAGAAATAAAAAAAAAATCGTCTGAAATTTGCCGTAATAATTTAAAATTAACATAAATGTAAAATTTGAGCGACATTCAAATGTTACGTCGGTGAGCCTTTTAACTGTCAAACCGGCTAGTGATGTTACTGTGAGTAATAGCGTATTATTCCAAATAACATTAAGTATTAATTTTTTTGCTTCTTTAGTAACCATTCATTTATTCGTCCAGCAGTGAACTGTAATAGGCTGATCTGATCTGTGATATATTTTTTATCGCAATATTCATACCGCCGGGTTAAAGGTAAAACAAACTAACCCTCTGATTTGTTGTTTTGAGTTATGGCGTTTTGAAAGTTTGTGTATCATAAGATTGTACTAAATGGAACATATACTTCAATTGTTTATAAGCAAATCAACGATAGTTTCATAATGGTCTAAATTGTGTAGATATGCGGACTGTGCTCGAGCTGAGGCTCGTAAACAGTCTGCTTACCAAGCTTGGGAAAAAGCTCGTGATCGAAGAGCGCGAGCACATAGGGTGCGATTAAAGAAGAGAGCATAATGAGTGATTCTTGTTCGTTTAATAATAAAAAAGAGAAAGCAAATTTATTTGCCAATCTGTTTGCGAGCAATTGCCGTCTTGACGCTGGTTCGAAATATCCACTCACCTTGCCTCACTGTGATTCGTTCTTAGTCGATATACATTACGCACGAAGCGCTTTAAATCATCTTTCATAATGCGCACAGATAAAGAGTGGAATTCCCTTGGACCCCCATAAAAGTCCGATCTAACGCTCTACCAATCGTTTCCAAGAACGAACACACAAATACGAACAAATAATTCCTAGAACCAAGAGCAGAAAATTAAATTCATCATTTGAATAACTATTCCGGCATGTCTTGTAAAAATTAGAACAATTCCATAAACACAAAACAAAAATAATTTGTAAAATAGCACAGAGTTTTTGTATACAGAAACGTTATTTCAGACTAGCTCAGCGCCCTCTATACATCTCGTCATGTAAAAAGAGCGCTGGATGAATATTGCCCTCTCTTTCATACATACCAAACTCTAGCTATACATGACCCTTGAGAATAACTAGTAAACTTCCCATTCAATAACAAGTAACGGTTTGAAATACTAGCTACGTATGTTTGACGCTCATGTACATCACTATTTTCCTTAAGGGTACTGAAGGTCACAATTGTCAAATATGGCCTATTGAAACGACGGCACTTTAGTATTTTTAAATTTTTCGAGTTTTTTTTTAATATTTTTTTATAGGCGCCTTTTACGTTTCTGAAACACTCCCTAAGCTATGGCACGCAATTAAATTAACATCCTGTATAAGATCGGGAATAGGAATAGACTTGTCTTTGTCGTGTCATTTGAAATGCCGTATTGCCAATTTCTGACATAATTTTGTCACTACGATAACTATAACAAGACATACAGAAAAAAAAACTAGAAGAAACACACTCGTATTTTTTTGTCGCTCTGATTTATAATTCAGCCAGCTGTTCACCGAGCAAGTAAGATAATCATGACTAAATTATTTGGGTTGTAAGGGACAGTGTCCCGCAAACTGATTGGGGTTGATCAGTCAACGATACTGAACAACTATCACCAGAAATTTATTTAATAAATAGAAAATGACAACTTCCATGCTGGACTGGGAGCGCTAAAAAAACATAGAATGTGCCAGCTGCAAAAGCTGTAAAAGCCAGGTAGGTAAGGTATTCGAGGGTATAGGGAAAAAGGCGTGATTAATATGTATGTATGTAAATGACCACCTCGATCAGAAAATTTGTATGGAAAAATCACGTTTCTATATCATTTCCTGAAAAAAAAAAAGAAACTGGTGATAGTTCAGTTTCGTTGACTGAGCAACCCCTCTCAGTTTGCAGGGCGCTGTCCCTTACACCCGGTATAACTAAAGATTTTAATATTAAATCTCATAAATAACTAAAATGTACCAGTTACCTTGATATCGCTATCGACTATTTTGATCAGCATATTTTCGGAGTTGTAGCTGAGTACAGATTCTTCTTTCTGTCCAAATTGGTTTAAATAAATAAATTAAAAATAAACGGTCATCAATTATTCGAATACAAAAAATATATGAGTACCTATGCGTTTTTGTTCCGCAACAAATCTATAATTTATAAATAAAAATATATATTTTTTAAGATGGGCAGATAGTTACGTATCGTTTTATTTTTGAAATCTATGAATTTGAATATAACAGTTTCTGTAGGGTAGAGTAAATAACAAGTAATGCATGAGCAGATTAATCCTAGTTTAATTTTGGATACTTGTTCATTTCGTTAGCCAGCAAAATATAGTAGTAATTTTTAGTAGTCTAAATAATATAATCCTCACGTCAGCAAAACCACTAAAAGAGACGTCACGGTTTCGAATAAGTTTGCGCGAAATAATACGATAAGCGAACAAAAACGCATAAGTAATTTGATAACTAATTAAAACCAAAATCTAATCAATTTAAAAATGACCGAATTCTAAAATAAATAATGTACCTACAAAGTAGAAGTAGTTACACCTACCTGTTTCTCGATCGCTGCAAATACACGAAACCATGACGTCATTGATGTAGTCTGCATCGAACTGAGTCCTTCCGACTTTTAAGATCCTATGGTTAGGTATTTGGTAGGAAGAAGAATAAATAACATGGTAATTATGGGACCGTATAACGCGGTTAATGGTAATAGAAAAAATAAAACTTGTTCATAACTATTCATATCAGTCCCATTATTCGCGAAATCGCAAGAAGGAACATCGGTCTTTCCAAATAGAAGCTAATTGTCGAAATGGACGCTTTTGGGAGCGGTGTTTTTTGCTGCGGGTCATTTGAGTTTAACCGAATGCCTTTCGGACTTGCCACTGTCCCTGCATTTTTTCTTCTTCCTGCTGGTGTCACTACTCGCCAGGGTGTAACAGAAAGGGTATATGCACCCAAATGAATGTGAATCGACTCATGAAATTAAAAAAAAATCCCGAGGAACATATTTAAAAAAAAATATGAAAAAAAAAATGGCTACCCATACTAACTTACATACGAGTATATCCGCGGATGCATTTAATTGTATGATAGAAAGTTATTCAGTTTAACGAGCAGATTCACATTATTTAAGGTGCAATTACCCTTTCCGTTACACATTGTAAAAACTAACCTTCACGCTTTCTACTTCTTTGACGAGCAAATGTTCTGAGTCGTCGCTATCGAGCGCGGTGTTCTGACTGCGTGTGACGGGGGCTGCGTTCTTGTTGGCTTTGCGCTTGCCTTTGCCTTTCTTCTTCTTAGGGGGCTCTGGCTCTGAAACTATCGTCATCAAATTATGTAAATAATCCCCAATAAAGAAGAAGTAACGAAGTAATTTTAGGCCACATTTGTAATTTTTTAAAGGTTGGTTCGATTCGGATTGTGAATTACTGCAGTAACGACAGAGAAACATCTACTGTAATCTGTAAGTAACGGTTAGGTACTTCTACTTGCTTTTTCTTTAAGTATTCCCGGAAAGCACCAGGAATATTCTTTGCTTTTTTATCCCTCCCTCTTTTGTGTACATTAAATTGTTAAATAAATAAACAAAGACAAAGATTGTCTCCTAAAACATGTATAACAACAACAAATATAAGTGTCAAAATAAAAAATACAAGATTGTCTCCTATTTAAAGACCGCAATACAGAATTAAATATAGGATTGCAGGAGGATTTTTTTCCTCTTTAAATATATTACCATTGGTCTTAGTAGAACTGGGTGGCGGATCCTCGGGCGGTTTGATATTGGCAGTGGTGTTCTCTATATTCAGGTGTTTCTTCAGGGTGATCTTGTTCAGGTCGTTGAGCACGTCGTCAATGTCCCTCTTGTGCTCGACGGCTTCGTGGCCCTGCTCCTCAACCTCTACCTGCTCGGTCTGGGGGACGTTCGCGTCGCTGACGTGCCGGACCACGTATGCCTGGGGGTGATTATTTGGGTGAGGAATGGTGGAAACGTCTGATGAATTAGGGTGACGATACTAGCCAAAAGACGCCCTCATTAGGAAAAAAACATAATTTACTAAAAACGCAGTGAATCGAAATACAATACAATACAAAATTCGTTATTGCACAAAGAAACACATACAACAGAAATAAAAAGGAACAAACGTGACAGTACAACATAGGCGGCCTTATTGCTAATGCAGCAATTTCTACCAGGCAACCTATGGGTATAGAAATTGTACAAGCAGAAAGCGGGATAGCATATTACTACATATAATACTTAGACAATATTTACACACCATAAAAATATTTCAATAAAATATACTGATATGTATCTTATGATAAACTAATACATAATATATGATACATAAGATAGGAAATACGGTAAAATAGAAAAATAGCGAATAACGGCCACAAATGGCATTTTTTCTTCCTATTACTTCAGCGAACTATGAATCGCTAATGTATAAGGTTCTAAATTAACTTAATTACTATAACTTGCATCTGTGGGACCGGTTTTTCAATTCACTGCGATTTTAGTGGGTTTTTTTTACTAACGGGGGAGCCACTTGGCTAGCTATCGTCACCTTAATCAAATGGAAGCGTAGTTTTAGAATAATTCAAAATATCCGCAGTAACACCCGAAAAGATGTTAATATGCCCATGAAACTGAACAACTTTCGTTTGCAAGTGCTTCGCTCTTGTGATCTTAGCCTGTTAAGATCGGAACGGAATCCAACTCTTTAGGAGCAGCCGTTAAGCATGCTGACACTTCCGTATCTGATGAGTCGAAATGAAGACGATACAGTGGTAGATAAACGACGAACCGATGCGTTTCGTTTTCTCTCACAGTCATCACAAAGGCCAGAGTCTTTACACTGAATAACTTTCCCTTAGAAACATGGGACGAAAAACTTTCTGTTGCACTCTGTAGAGCTAAATTTATCACGAAAATAAAGCGTACTTCCATTCTGGCCTGGGAGCTAGAGAAAAACATAGAATGTGCCAGCTGCTTTTCCTCCCGGGCATGCTGTAAAAACCAGCTAAGGTATCCAAGGGTTTCAGTATATTGTAATTTAGGCGATTGGCTGATAACCTGTCACTACAGCAATATACCTACAAATCTATCTTAAATAACCCTCAAAACTTTGTCGGACGTGGCGGAACGACCTTAGTTTGGGTAGTTTGCGCTCTACTTACCCCATTAGGGATGAAGGCGTGATTATGTGTATGTGTGTGTAAAGTAAAGCGACAAAACAGACAAGCCAGGTTCTACTCTGCCTAAACAAATACAAATCTTCGAAAATACAATAGTTATCTATCTATTTATGCTATATTAGCCCATTGCTGAGCAAAGGTTTCTTTTTTTATACGACATTCTTTCTGCCTCCGTGGTCTAGTGGTCTGATCCATGGGCACGGATGTCCCGGGTTTTGATTCCCGGCGGGGGACAGTGATTTTGTATTGTTGTTTCTAATTTGGTTAGGACATAGCAGGCTGATCACCTGATTGTCCGAAAAGTAAGATGATCCATGCTGTCGGATGGGCATGTAAATAGACAGTCCGGCGCCTGATTTCTCTCTGGTCGTGTCAATCAATCGGTGAACTGCCTCCGTGGTCTAGTGGCTAGTGCCATGGACTCCCGATCCGGAGGTCCTGGGTTCGATTCCCAGGGGGGAAACACAAAGTTGATATTTGAGAATTTATCACTTTGTGAATTCTTCCCCAGTTTGGTTAGGACATTGCAGGCTGAATCACCTGATGGTCCGAAAAAGAAAAAGATTACGTGCTTCGGAGGGCACGTTAAGCCGTCGGTCCCGGTCGCTGTCTTTGATAGTGGTCGTTACTTTAACCATGTCAGAGGCCTGATAGTTGTGCTACTAGGCGGTTTAAAAACTCTGACACCAGGGTTCATCAAGAAGTCAATCGGTCCCATCATTGGGAAAGTTGTTCAGTTTCATGGGCTGGTTCATATCCTTTCCGGTGCATACTCCCTTTCTGTTACACGTTGTATATCTGTGGGTGCCTTACTGTCATAATCATAAACTTCATTTGTTTTCATGTGGTAAAATGAGGCCAAGCTGGACTGGGAGCGAGACAAAAACATAAAATGTGCCAGTTGCATTTCCTCCTGGGCATGCTGTAAAATCAGCTAAGGAATCCGAGGGTTACAGTATATTGCAATTAAGGCGATGGGCTGACAACCTGCCACTACAGAAATATATGTATGTATGTAAGCTTTTTATTGCACCTTATAAATCTTAAAACCAAAATACACGAAGATTAAAACAATAGTGGCACAAAGGCGGACTTATCCCGTTAAGAGATCTCTTCCAGTCAACCTTTGATAAACCCAGAGGAGACAATTATGCTTGCAGGTAAACTAAGATAGGTACTTGAAACGATTATATAACGTGACATAGACAAAATAATATACTTAACAACTCAAATTTGAACGCATAAATACTAGATAGGTACAAATATATACAAAATAATGCTTAATATAATATATATATATATATATATATATATATATATATATATATATATATATATATATATATAATATAATATATACCTATAAACATCCTAAATATATATACATATATATCCGAAACATAAAATTACAAATAAAATGGCTGCCTTAGACTCAATCGAGAAACGCGCTAAGAAGCTCATTGGAGACTCAGCACTGGTTGAGGCAAAACTACAGAACCTTGAGCACCGTCGCAGAGTGGCGTGCATGTCGGTATTTTACAGGATACATTTCGGGGAGTGCGCGTTAGCACTTCATGACCTTATACCCCCCTCCCCTTTCCATCTCCGGAGCACGAGGCGTGGACAGGGGTTCCACCCTTATGTCGTGGATATACCACAAATTCGCACGAAGCGGTTCGCTTCCACATTCTTAATGCGAACGGCTAAGGAGTGGAACTCCCTGCCGGCGGATCTGTTTCCGGAACAATATAACCTGGGCCTTTTCAAGGCGAGAGTGAATAGGCACTACATAGGTGAGTATGTTTCAACATAGTCCGCATCGTCACTTTCCACCAGGTGAGATGGCGGACAAATGCTCGCCTATATATATAAAAAAAAAAAAAAAAAAAAAAAATATCCTACGTATTGTCCGATTTTTTAACCCTAAACCCTAGAGTTTCTTAATTTCACTCTTAAAATAAGTGATATTTTTACTTTTCCGAATATCTGAAGGAAGTTTATTCCATAAACAGGCAGCATGAATAGTGAAAGACTGTGCGTACGATTGAGAAGAGCATGTAGGTACCCTGAGTGAGAGATCCCCACTAGATCGCAAATTTGCCCTCTCCACATTATGTTGTTCAAATCTCTCTTTCAAGTAAACAGGGGTGGCAGGATTATTGAGAACATTGTAAAGAAGCGATAACATGTTTAGGTCCCTGCGAAGGCGACCAATAGATATATCTACAAATCTTTCTTAAATAACCCTCAAAACTTTGTTAGCCGTAGCGGAACGACTCTGTCTGCCCCATTAGGAATAAAGACGTGACTTATGAATAATAACGTTTGGAACGCACATGAAACCCTGTAAGGGCACTGCAAAAAACAACGCGATGTACAATAACTATCTAAACATAAAACATTGTACCTAACATAATATACATATAATCACGCCTCTACCGCTAATGGGGTAGGCAGACCGTAAACGACCTAAACAAAGGTCGTTGCGAAACGTCTGACAAAGGTTTGAGGGTTATTTAAGATAGATTTGTAGGTATATTGCTGTAGTGACAGGTTGTCAGCCCATCGCCTAAATTGCAATATTCAGAAACCCTCCGATCCCTTAGCTGGTTTTTACAGCATGCCCATGCTGGCGCACTCTATGTTTTTTCTAGCTCCCAGTCCAGCATAGAAGAAGTCTAGCAAAGGGGACCGAAGTCTAGCAAATATATACTTAGTATAGCTAATTACTCAGAATGGAATAGAAGAATAGAAAAACGTTTACGTTTTCTTCTATGCTGGACTTGAAGAGATAGAAAAACATAGAATGTTCCAGCTGCCCTTCCTCCCGGGCATGCTGTAGAAGTCAGCAAAAGGGACTCGAGGGTTACAGTGTATTGTAATTTAGGTGATGGGCTGACAACCTGTCACTATAGCAATACACATTACAATCTAAAATTGCCCTCAATTTTTGTCAGACGCGGCGAAAGCGCCTCTTACGAGGAGTTTGACGCTCTGCCTACCCCGTAAGGGATAAAGGCGTGATTTTATGTATGTATGTAAAAACGTTTATTCATGAAACAATACAAAACTCAACATACAGTAAGTAGATTTATTGAATGCTCTGATCTGTATTGCACAAGAAATGGAGCTGACTCAGCATTTATTACAAGTTATATCTATAAGTTATATCTTCCATACTGGACTGGGAGAGAAAGAAAAACATAGAATGTTCCAGTTGCCCTTCCTCCTGGGCATGCTGTAGAAGTCAGCAAAAGGGATTCGAGGGTTACAGTGTATTGTAATTTAGGCGATGGGCTGACAACCTGTCACTACAGCAATACACTTTTCAATCTAAAATTGCCCTCAATTTATGTCAGACGTGGCGAAAGCGCCTTTTAGGAGGCTTTACGTTCTGCCTACCCCGTAAGGGATGGAGGCGTGATTTTATGTATGTATGTATGTATATCTCATCATCTCCCTAGCCTTATCCCGTATCTCACGGGGTCGGCTACCTTATCTAGGGGATTGAACGAGAGTTATCTAGGGGATTGAACGAGATATGTATGTATATCTATAAGTAACATATTCTGTCAGCACCGTAATACCTATTACTAACCTGTCCTTGATAATTCCTCGCGGAGCCGAAGGTCTCCATCACTTCGTGCATGATGTTCTTGGGTCTGACGCTGAACGAGTGCGGCTCTGCCACCAGTCGGCGCGCCATGTTCTTGGCCTTGTTCAGGAGTATGGTGGTCCCTGTGTTGTTGCCCGCGTTCTTCGTTTGCGACTCCATCGAGGGGGTTCTGTGGCGTTGAGGATATGTGCTTAGAAAATGTACCATTGACATGGGAGAGATTAAGAAATAACAATTATGAATAGAATTTTCTACACATTGGCGTCGATTCTCGCGACATAATCCTAATTCTAATTCTTAGCTAGTAGCGCTGTCACTTTCTTAAGTTTGTCATAAGAACAGGATAGCAAATAAATATATGACTTTGACATTCCTAATCTGACATAAGATTACTTATTTACCGTAAAATAAGGAAGCATGCTCTATGCTCAGTTCTTATTTAAAGCTTCTTACGTCAAATTAGGAACGTCAAAGTCATGTGTTCATTTCCTATCCTGTTCTTATGTCAAAGTTAAGAAACTGACAGCGCTAGCTAAGAATTAGTTAAGGAATAGTGCGTACAGAATTACCGCCAATGCAAGTTTTTTGATGAAAAATAAACAAACAAATAGATTACTTAAATGGAAACTAGCGAAGTTTACTATGTGTTTAATTATGATAATTTGTAATCTGATTTAAAGTTAATCCTTGACGTACCTATCTTAAACTTTTTATTATGTTGTTAATTTATTTTTTTCAATGAACTTATCTTACAGTCTCGATTAATTTATTTGCTACCATGTTAATTTATCTTCTAAAGGCATTTATTGTAACATTGTACATGTACAGCAACAACTACCGGGTCCATATGTGTTTCTTATTTTTCTTGTGAAAATATTTCATTTACCATATGGTTTGTAATAAACAATTTGACTTTGACTTTAAAATTCATACATACATATAATCACGCCTTTATCCCTAATGGGGTAGGCAGAGCGTAAACGACCAAAACAAAGGTCGTTCCGCCACGTCTGACAAAGTTTTGAGGGTTATTTAAGATATATTTGTAGGTATATTGCTGTAGTGACAGGTTGTCAGCCCATCGCCTAAATTGCAGTATACTGAATCCCTCGGATCCCTTAGCTGGTTTTTACAGCATACCCGGGAGGAAATGCAGCTGGCACATTCTATGTTTTTCTCTCGCTCCCAGGCCAGCATGGAAGTTAAAAATTCAGGCGATTGATTGCCACCGAGGGCGACTTCTTGTAAATCTTCATCATCATTATCAGCCTGTATCAGTTCACTGCTGGATAGGCCTCTTCCATGGCACGCCACTCAGCTCGGTCTTCAGTCGTTCTCATCCAATTTCTACCCGCTTTTTTACAAATATCATCGCTCCACCTGGTTTCAGGACGTCCTACACAATTAATAGGCAGAAGTAGCAGTGGGCTGGTCACATCTGTCGTAGAACTGATGGCCGTTGAGCAGATGAGTTCTAGAGTGGATACCACAAACGTAGTTTAGGACGTCCTGATACCAGGTGGAGTGATGATAATGTAAATCTTATCAAAGAAAAACTCCTTTTATTGAAAATTGAATTGTGTAGCAATAGAATCCTTGGTTAATTCATGGGGTTAAAATATGGTCAAAACATTAAAACAGAATACCAGCGCCGCGGTTTTACAAGATCGCGGCATAAGCTGAGTGGGTCATTTTATTGTGACGACACGCACATTCCAGTAGCATTAACTATTTATTTTTAGGTACCTTTATATCATTAATTTGTTTCACTTTCAATGGTTCTGTTTTTGTTTCAAAATGTATTTACTGTGTTGTGTTTGTGACGTCATGAATAATAAATGTTTTTTCTATTCTTCATGTTTTTCTAAACATAAGAGTTAACAGTACTTTGATTAATTGGGCAGTTCAGTAGTGTCAACCTTTGACCCAGATGTTACCTGGAAGCCACAACACATCTGAAATACTCTGCTGGGATCTTCTGTCTAGAGTCGAAGTGGTTGTTTGTTGAGCTAATACCGGGTGTAAAATACAACGTACCGCAAACTGATAGGCACTGCTCAGTCAACGAAACTGAACAACTTTCACCAGGATATTTTTTCCGGAGACCAAAAGAAATTGACCTTAACATACAAAATGACCACCTCGATCAGACAATCTGTATGAAAAAGCAAATATTGTTTTTCACTTCCTGAATGAAACACCTGCTGATAGTTGTTGAGTGTCGTTGACTGAGCAACCCCTATCAATTTGCGGGATTCTGTCCCTTACACCCCGTATAGTCACTGTCGTACCTGGATGCCAGCACGCATGATCGGAAGACAAGCACGGCGCCCTTGGAGCCCACTGGCCCCCCGGACACCCAATCAGACACGGAACCTTCATTTTCTTTGCCAGGGTCGTCCTCATTCCTTCTCATATCGCTCGCTTCTTGCAGGCCCGATGTAGACGGAATTGTGGTTTCTGATGAGGCATGTGGACTGCAAGAAAAGGGTTCAATGTAGGTTTGGTTCAAAGGTTCTTATAGTAATTCCAATTTGGTTTAAAAAAAAGGGAAATTAAAGTTTCATGTCTTTTAATTGAAGATCTTGTTTCTGAAATAAGTTTTAGCTATTAGATATAACGACATAATGATATAGTAGTTTTAGTAACTTAACTAATTTGCCAACACGTATAATTTATTTAAGAAATGTGGTTTTGAATAAAAATACATGAATCTTTGTTTACCTATATTCTAGAACTGAATTGGAAATACTATTTAGGGATTTGGTGAAGAGTAGTGACCAAAGTTGATCAGCACATATCGGTCGAAACACGCTTCAACTTTAAAGGTGTATCCCAACGGCAGATGAAAAGGTATATTTCAAGATATGCAACCATCGCCCGTAATGCCTTAGAATATCGTTCAAATCAGCGCGCGGCGTGGCGGTTACGTCCGTGGCCGCGTCAAAAATGTGCGAAAAAGGCACAAAAAAGCTAATTCTATAAGAACTAAGAGTCGGATTAAAAAAAGCTATGTTGCTTTTTTAGATAATCATAATACGGATATTTTCCAGAAGAAAATGTGAAAGAGCTCCTAATAGTTTAGAAGGAATATCGAATATATTGCAGGCCATGAACTAATTTCTTAGAGATATATTTTTTTAGAATTTTTCAATGATTCGTTTAGGAGAAATAAGCTCTTAAAAACAACCATTTGCCGTTAGGAATCACCTGGTACGCTTTTGTTCCGCTTCACCAATTATAAAATATGTCTGTGCAGTATTGTATAAAGCTAACTCAAAATGACTTCGAAAGATAAGCAGTTTTTCCTTTTTAAACAAAATTATTATACCAGGTGTAAGGGACAGCGTCTAACTGATAGGGGTTGCTGAGTCAACGGCACTGAACAACTATCAGCAGGATTTTTTTTCAGGAAGTGAATAAAAATTTGGCTTTTTCATACGAGTACATATTATTATTGTCTGATCGATGTGATAATTTTTTTTAGTCTTCTGAAAGAATTTCCTGGTAAAATTGTTCAGTTTCGTTGAGTGGGCAACCCCTATCAGTTTGCGGGACGCTGTCCCTTACACCCAGTATGAATAAAACTATTGTCACGTGAGCTGTAAAGTGTAAAGTTCGTAAACTAGCGGTGGTCTTGCTATAATGATTATGTGAAGATTGTAGACGCATGATATACAGAAAGAAGGCGGCAGGGATCCGAAGGCAAATCGATTTATACGGGGTGTAAGCGTAGCATCCCACAAACTGATAGGGGTTGCTCAGTCAACGACACTGCGTAAGTTTCAACAGGAAATTCTTTCAGGTAGAATTTGTGGTAGAATTTTTGAACACTTTCTGAGAGAATTTCCTGGTGAAAGTTGTTCAGTGTCGTTTACTCAACCCCTATCAGTTTGTGGGATGCTGTCCCTTACATCCGGTATACAAGATTGTTTTGACCAGCCTTGACACTTCCAGTACTCCATGTGCCTAGATCTGCAAGTGGATTTGTGTCAAATGTGTGGTGAAAAGCTAATAATTTCCTTACCAACATTTTTTGCGCCGAACAAATGTTTGTAGCTAAAGGAAATGAGGTTATGATGCAAGTCATTCTTAGTTAATATATATATCTTTTATATAGTGTACTCTTTCCGTATGTGTAATAGTAATAATAGTCCTCCCATCGATTTTCGTGCTTCGGAGGGCACGTTAAGCCGTCGGTCCCGGTCGCTGTCTTTTATAGTGGTCGTTACTCAAACCATGTCAGAGGCCTGATAGTTGTGCTACTACGCGGTTTAAAAACTGTGACACCAGGGTTCATCAGGTCGATAGACTCGATACCCACACGACAGACGAAGAACCGATTTTCGGTGCTGGCGGCCAAATGCGCAGGACAAGTTTTTAGTGCCCAAGTGTTCCCGCTAAACACAGGTGACTCTCTATTCCCTCAAATCTCTTATTTTGAGGGGCCAGATTGACTGACACGACCAGCGAGAAATCAGGTGCAGGACCGACTATTTATATGCCCATCCGACCAGCTTGTGATAGCCTACAATGTCCTAACAGAACTAGAAACAACAGCGCTAAGTCATTGTCCCCCGCCGGGAATCGAACCCGGGTCGAGAGCCCAAGGCTCAGACCGCTAGACCACGGAGGCAGTCAAAACTATAAATACGTATACCTACATAAGCATGAATTAATTGGAATTAATGGTTGGTATGTAATCGGCTTGGATCAGCTATTTCTTATACTGGGTGTAAGGGACAGCGTACCGATAGCTGAGAGCTCAGTCAACGAAACTAAACACCACTCACCATGAAATTAAAAAAAAGGATTTCCCATACAAATTGACGGATTGAGGTGGTAATTTTGTTTGGGAAAGTCAAAGTTATTTCGTATCCTGATAGAATTTCCTGGTGAAAATTGATCAGTTTCAATAAATGAGAACTTCTATCAGTTATTGGTATGCTGGCTCTTACACTCGGCATGTTAGTTAAAACTTACTAAGATAAACATACATACATACATACATATAATCACGCCTTTATCCCTAATGGGGTAGGCAGAGCGTAAACGACCTAAGCAAAGTTCGTTCCGCCACGTCTGACAAGTTTTGAGGGTTATTACAGATGATCATGACGTATATTGCAATAGTGACAGGTTGTCAGCCCATCGCCTAAAATTGTAAAACACTATAACCCTTGAATCCATTAGCTGGTTTTTACAGCATGTTCTGGAGGTGAAGCAGCTGGCACATTCTACTATATTTTTATACTAAGATAAATATCTTGCAAATTATACTATACCTTCAACTATGTTTTAAATCTATGAAGAGATGCATGTAGTATAATCAATATGTTAATAGAATAAGAGAGAAAAGATAATTCTATTTTATGTTCATCATCTATTTTATGGGTGTAAGGGGTCTCAAATAACATCTCTCGAGACCCAAGCCAACCTCACCTGCTCGGGGTACGCCCTGCTGACTAACGAACGAGGCTCTGGCGACTCGCCAACGTGCAATGGATACCAGCATGGCGAGTTATGGTCCAAACCCCCTTTTTTAATCTCATTATGACAACCACAACTATACAACAGCCCCTAGTGCCCGGCGGCCCCAGTCGCTGCGATGCTTCCGGCGGTGGTCAGACCAGTGCTGGGGCTCGGGGTGTCAAGAATCTCCGGGCGGGTACAACTAACCGCCAAACGACCCAGGCTTTTAATAAAATGGACACCGATACGCTTAATGTAATTACTTACATACATACATACATAAAATCACGCCTTTATCCCTTACGGGGTAGGCAGAGCGATAAACGCCTCGTAAAAGGCGGTTTCGCCACGTCTGACAAAAATTGAGGGCAATTTTAGATTGAAAAGTGTATTGCTATAGTGACAGGTTGTCAGCCCATCGCCTAAATTACGATACACTGTAACCCTCGAGTCCCTTTTGCTAACTTCTACAGCATGCCCGGGAGGAAGGGCAGCTGGAACATTCTATGTTTTTCAATCTCTCCCAGTCCAGCATGGAAGGAATTACTTACAATGTGAAAACGCTAATGGAAGACGAAAGACTGCTAGAACTCGAGAATGCCCTCACCGAAATTAGCTGGGATATTATTGGTTTATCTGAAGTAAGAAGGACAGGAGAACATGCCGAAGAGCGAGACAGTGGTGTTTTCTTTCATTTCGGGGAAACTGACGGCCTCTATGGGATCGGGTTCCTAGTGGGCAAGAAATGGAAGAATAACATCATTGAATTCGTAGGTTACTCCGAAAGAATAGCTGTCCTAAAGTTTCAGATATCAGACAAGAAAACACTTTCACTTATCCAAGTGTATGCTCCAACATCTTCGCATTCAGACGAAGCCATTGAAGAGTTTTATGACCTTCTTAATAAAGTTTGCGAGGAAAACCGGGGAACCTGGAATGTAGTTCTTGGGGACTTCAACGCAAAAGTAGGCATTCGAAGCGAATTGGACGACGAGCAAATTCTAGGCTCTCATGGTCTCGGAGACAGAAATGAAAGAGGCACCCGTCTAATCCAATTCGCGTTCGGGCAAAACCTGCGCATACCAAACACCTTCTTCCCTAAGCAACCTCAACGCCGCTGGACCTGGGTCTCGCCGAATGGTCGCACTAAAAACGAAATAGACTTTTTCTTGGCTTCCGACAAACATCTGTTAAGAAATGTCGGAGTTATAAACAAAATTAACTTTAGTTCCGACCACAGACCTCTTAGAGCCAGACTTAAATTCGACATAAAACTTCACAGGGCCAAACAGTTCATTCGTAAAATAAGAAAACACAATAGATTCACTTTAATCAACCATGAAAAACAATTCAATATTGAGCTTAAAACTTCATTTGAAGTTCTTAACATCGGAGAATCCCAGCAAAATCCTCAAAAACAATATACAAATATCATAAAAAGTATTCAGCTTGCGAGCAAAAGTATTAAATCAGAAAAAGATAACTTAAACAAACTATCAAAACCTACAAAAGATTTGATTTCTAAGCGAAAAGAACTTGAATATGGTACAGTAGAGTACAGGAATATTGATAAACAAGTAAAACGCAACATTCGGCATGACGTCAGACAACTCAAAACACATCTAGTCAAAGTAGCTCTTACTAAAAATAGATCGCTCAGGGTTGCGAAAGACGGTATCTTGGATCTCATATTTAGATATGAGGTGCATAAAGCCCTAAACACTATGAAGTATAACAAGAGCCCTGGCGAGGATGGTGTCACGACAGAAGCCCTTAAAATTGGTGAGCCCACTCTTTTACCCCATATAACAAATTTATTTAACGCTATTCTTCAATCAGGTCGTCTACCAGATAATTTCTGTCACTCCCACATCATTATACTCTACAAAAAAGGCAGCAAACAAGATATAGAGAACTACAGGCCCATCAGTTTAATATCACATATGTACAAGACTTTCATCAAAATCATTCAAAACCGCATTGATGGAAAACTAGACCTCCACCAACCACCAGAACAGGCCGGCTTTCGTCTCAGCTTCTCTACAACCGACCATCTTCATGCCCTCAATCAGGTTGTGGAAAAGTCTGTTGAATATAAAAAGTCACTTTATCTCGCTTTTGTCGACTACAGTAAAGCGTTCGACCTCTACCATGACGCCATGTTTGATTCGCTCTCAAGGCAAAACATAGAAGCTACTTACATAGACTTGCTCAAAAATATCTACTCGCAAAGTACGGCCAACCTCAAACTCCAACCCCCTGGTTCATCATTTCGAATTCACAAAGGTGTCAAGCAAGGTGATCCGTTGTCCCCCAAGCTGTTTACCAGTACCCTCGAAGAGGTATTTAAAAAAGCCTCAGTCTCATGGCAACAGAGGGGCATTGAAGTCGGTGAAAGGAGGCTTACAAACCTAAGTTTCGCCGAAGACATTGTACTTTTTGCACCGACTGCTCGGGAACTTCAAAACATGCTGCAAGATCTGAGCTCGGCGAGCCGTGAGGTTGGACTTTGGATGAACCAGTCAAAGACCAAATTAATGACCAACAGTCCCAAACATAGGGTAACGGTAGACGGGGATGATATACAATATGTCGACGAGTATATTTACTTGGGCCAGTTAGTTTCTTTCAGCAACCGGCAGGACAGAGAAGTCGATCGCCGTGTCGAAAATGCCTGGAAGAGCTTCTGGTCCATGAAGGACTTGATGAAAGGAGATCTTCCTTTAGCACTAAAACGCAAGCTCGTCGATATGTGTATCTTACCCGTCCTAACCTATGGTGCGCAGGTCTGGTCTTTGACTGCTTCTCAAAAGTCCAGACTGGCTGTTTGTCAGCGAGCGATGGAGCGCAGTATACTTGGTGTCAAAAGAATAGACAGAGTCCGGAACACCACTCTGCGCTCCAAAACGCGCATCACTGATGTGACCGAGAAGGCAGCAAAATTAAAATGGGACTGGGCGGGTCACGTATGCCGAATGCATCCAGAGAGATAGGGCCAAATCAACGACCGATTGGGTTCCCCTCGATAGCCGGCGAGGGAGAGGAAGACCGAGGAAACGATGGCGCGATGACTTAGATTCTTTTGAAAAAGACTGGCAAAACATAGCTGGAGATCGAGACCAGTGGAAAAAGAAAGGGGAGGCCTTTGCCCTGCAGTGGGACATTTCAGGCTAAGTAAAAAAATGTTCATCACATTATAATAGGCGTAACGACTGGGTGGCTAAAAAAATTCAATACATTTACACTTAAAATTTTGTGGATAACAATCATCATTTAAAAAAAAACACATTTAGACTTAATAATCCAATGAAAAGAGCCCGATTGTTTAGGCTAACCCAAACATCTTAGTCAGCATGCGCCCGCCGCCGGCGTATAAGTTATTTTGCAGCGTGTTATGGATTTGCTTACTACATAATTATTACCAATACTGCGTGACATGCTGAGCTTGCAACTCACACGCATAGAATACTAAGATATTTTTGTCACTGTGTGTATTACATAACTTTAATATAAAACATCATACATTTTAACTAATAAATCAGAGTCAAACATCATCTCGCACTCTCAATAGCTCCCGCCATAGAGCTCATCACCCCGTCCGTATGGCTCCATAAATAAAGTTGTGCTTGCTATGGCAGTACGCTGTTCATTTTTTTTGGTCCTTCGATGGATGCGGATCAAGTGCCGGCCTCCCACAAGCGGGACTCACCGGTACCTTGAACAACCGCCAACATTACACCAGCGCGCCTACCACAAGCAATCATCAAACATTGGAACCCGCGCGGACGGAGTACAACAGTGGAACTGGACTACAAACATCCCGTTCCCGAATGCATATTGATGTAACTTGGGGCTGGACTACAAGTATCCCGTTCCCAAATGCAAGACACAATTCTGCGGGCTGGACGACAAGCAGCGTCCTGTTCCCGTTAACATAGAATAAGATAATGCAAGAAACAATTGCGGGCTGGACGACAAGCAGCGTCATGTTCCCGTAAACAAAGTATAAGATAATGCAAGAAACAATTGCGGGCTGGACGACAAGCAGCGTCCTGTTCCCGTAAACAAAGTATAAGATAATGCAAGAAACAATTGCGGGCTGGACGACAAGCAGCGTCATGTTCCCGTAAACAAAGTATAAGATAATGCAAGAAACAATTGCGGGCTGGACGACAAGCAGCGTCATGTTCCCGTAAACAAAGTATAAGATAATGCAAGAAACAATTGCGGGCTGGACGACAAGCAGCGTCATGTTCCCGTAAACAAAGTATAAGATAATGCAAGAAACAATTGCGGGCTGGACGACAAGCAGCGTCCTGTTCCCGTAAACAAAGTATAAGATAATGCAAGAAACAATTGCGGGCTGGACGAAAAGCAGCGTCATGTTCCCGTAAACAAAGTATAAGATAATGCAAGAAACAATTGCGGGCTGGACGAAAAGCAGCGTCATGTTCCCGTAAACAAAGTACAAGATAATGCAAGAAACAATTGCGGGCTGGACGACAAGCAGCGTCCTGTTCCCGTAAACAAAGTATAACATAATGCAAGAAACAATTGCGGGCTGGACGACAAGCAGCGTCATGTTCCCGTAAACAAAGTACAAGATAATGCAAGAAACAATTGCGGGCTGGACGACAAGCAGCGTCCTGTTCCCGTAAACAAAGTATAACATAATGCAAGAAACAATTGCGGGCTGGACGACAAGCAGCGTCCTGTTCCCGTAAACAAAGTACAAGATAATGCAAGAAACAATTGCGGGCTGGACGAAAAGCAGCGTCATGTTCCCGTAAACAAAGTACAAGATAATGCAAGAAACAATTGCGGGCTGGACGACAAGCAGCGTCCTGTTCCCGTAAACAAAGTATAACATAATGCAAGAAACAATTGCGGGCTGGACGACAAGCAGCGTCATGTTCCCGTAAACAAAGTATAAGATAATGCAAGAAACAATTGCGGGCTGGACGACAAGCAGCGTCATGTTCCCGTAAACAAAGTATAAGATAATGCAAGAAACAATTGCGGGCTGGACGACAAGCAGCGTCATGTTCCCGTAAACAAAGTATAAGATAATGCAAGAAACAATTGCGGGCTGGACGACAAGCAGCGTCATGTTCCCGTAAACAAAGTATAAGATAATGCAAGAAACAATTGCGGGCTGGACGACAAGCAGCGTCATGTTCCCGTAAACAAAGTACAAGATAATGCAAGAAACAATTGCGGGCTGGACGACAAGCAGCGTCATGTTCCCGTAAACAAAGTATAAGATAATGCAAGAAACAACTGCGGGCTGGACGACAAGCAGCGTCATGTTCCCGTAAACAAAGTATAACATAATGCAAGAAACAATTGCGGGCTGGACGACAAGCAGCATCCTGTTCCCGTAAACACAGGATAAGAACAATGCAAGAAACAATAGGGAATATGCATGATTTTTTTTTAACTATTAGTTAGAATTATTGTCACCATAAATAAACGGATGTGAAGGAATTTTCGCAAAATATTCATTAGTTTAAGAGTTATAATGCCTTAAAATGGTTAGTTAAAAAGAGAGGTCCGAACTGTCTTGTGACGTCATAAGACAGAAGTGCCATACTTATTCCATATAAATTGTCGTTTCGAAGAGAGAGATAGATAGTCTATCTTTATAATGGTATATTTCGGTGATTTTTTGATCAATTTTATTTCTATTTTCACTGTTCTTTTCATAATTTAAGATATTTTTAGAAAATAAGTTCAGATACTGAAAATATGTTGTATGCACATTCCCTATTCTGCGGGCTGGACGACAAAAAGCAACCTGTTCCCGTAAACACAGGATAAGAACAATGCAAGAAACAATTCTGCGGGCTGGACGACAAGCAGCATCCTGTTCCCGTAAACACAGGATAAGAACAATGCAAGAAACAATTCTGCGGGCTACGACCGCTGAAAACATGACATTAAGGCTGCGCTACGAGGGCCAGCCGACGACAAAAGGACAGATCTAAGGATTTACGCCCTATATGATCTACACTACTACAGCACATCCAAGATGAGCGGACATCTGGGAAAGGAGACATCTATCTGGAGATGGCAGGATACAACAACGGGTCTACGGCTTTACAACCCTGTCGACCTACAGCAACGTAAGGATCACCTGGCACCGGCAACAATAACTACAACAACAACACAAGAGACGAGAACACACCAGAGTTGCAACAACCAGCAAGATATTATAGAAACAACTTGCCCTCGTTATCCTGTTCTCTTCTCTTTTAAAAATGCCAGTATGTTTAGGCTAACCCAAACATCTTAGTCAGCATGCGCCCGCCGCCGGCGTATAAGTTATTTTGCAGCGTGTTATGGATTTGCTTACTACATAATTATTACCAATACTGCGTGACATGCTGAGCTTGCAACTCACACGCATAGAATACTAAGATATTTTTGTCACTGTGTGTATTACATAACTTTAATATAAAACATCATACATTTTAACTAATAAATCAGAGTCAAACATCATCTCGCACTCTCAATAGCTCCCGCCATAGAGCTCATCACCCCGTCCGTATGGTTCCATAAATGCAGTTGTGCTTGCTATGGCAGTACGCTGTTCACCGATGGTGTAGTGGATAGGGCCACTGACTCCTGAGCGGGAGGTCGTAGTTCGAACCCCACCACGTACCAATGTGTTTTTCGGTTGTCGAATTTCATATGTACGTTTATTCGGCGCTTTTTCCGTGCTTCGGAAGGCACGTTAAGCCGTTGGTCCCAGCTAATATCGTTTTATATCGTAGAATTAGTCGTTAAGCTATATCAGAGGCCATTGGCGGCTTGAAAACTCTGACTTGATCTATCATATGGGCATCATATGGTATTTTCATACAAAAAGCGTTTTTGACATATCATAAAAAGTTGCTGATTTGACTAGTATTCGTCTCCCCTATTATCACTACATAGTATAAAACAAAGTCGCTTTCTCTGTCCCTATTTCCCTATGTATGCATAAATCTTTAAAACTACGCAACGGATTTTGATGCGGTTTCTTTTAGTGGATAGAGTGATTCAAGAGGAAGGTTGATATGTATAATACATGCATAATATAGTAGACAAACACTGATAATTTCCGTGCGAAGCCGGGGCGGGTCGCTAGTTATGTATAAACTATTTACAAAGAAGTAAAGTCATAGCATCAACTTAAGGTAGGTATATAATTTACTAGCCTTTTACGCCGCAGTTTCACCCATGACGTACTCAATGAGTTTTCCAGTGGGAATTATATATTTTCCCGTGGTAAAAAGTAGCTTATGGTGGAACGGGTATGAGTGAACGTAGCTTTCTTATAATAAAAGAATTTTCGGAATTGGTCCAGTAGTTTTTGAGTTTCTTCGTTACAAACATAAATACAAATCTTTCCTCTAATATTAGTGTAGATTATGTAAAACATTAGCCTTCGTAAAAATATCAACAGGTAATTGCTCGTATATCGATCAGTGTTTGAGCTAGCTAAATAATTCATGCAACGACACGGCATGCCTAGAAATAGCAACAGCTTACATGCAGGTTATACTAATTCACTAACAGCACTTAACAGCTGCTAAGAAAAAAGAAACATTGTGTTTAAAATGCAACCCGTCTGCTAAATTGCAGTTCCTATGCAGTGCAGTTGCCGCGACTGCCATGAAACTGCAGTCGTGGCAACTGTCAACGTACAATTGCAGCATCTAAAACTAATTTAACAAATGCAGACAATAAGGGAACACCTACGTCAGAAATATGGCAAACAAAGTTTCTGCTCTCTCTCTTTTGGTTGGCGTTATGTGTGCTATTGGAAACAGATCATAGGTGGCGCCCTCAATAGTAATAAATTAATTGTGTCCACATTACAATACAAACATACAAATTATATATAAATAAATATATAATTATTAGTAATGGTTCAATTTTACCCTAAGATGGTTCAATGTTGCCCGGAAGAAATTGCTGCTTAGCAATAAGGCCGCCTATTTGTACTACTATTTGTTTCATTTAATTTAATTTTCTCTTGTGTCTTTTCTGTGCAATAAAGTATATTCTTATCTTATCTTTTTAACACACTAGCGACCCGCCCCGGCTTCGCACGGAAATTATCAGTGTTTCTCCACAATATTATGAAAGTATTATATATATAAACCTTCCTCTTGAAACACTCTATCTATTAAAAAAAAACCGCATCAAAATCCGTTGCGTCGTTTTTAAGATTTATGCATACATAGGGATATAGGGACAGAGAAAGCGACTTTGTTTTATACTATGTAGTGATTAGTCACTTTCAGCACATTTGTAATACAAAGCATGTAATCTTGGACGGAAGGTTGTTTCGTCCAAGCATGTAATGGTTAGTTTGAATTATAATATTATGGGTTATAAAATGGAGAATTACTTGCGATTTCCAGAGTCGCGCTACAGAACACTCCTTAAGGACTCGTCTACGGAGGCTTTCCTTTTAATTCAAACATATGGCGTTGTTCAAATCTACCTTAAATATCCCTCAAAACTAGGTAGCTTACGCTTTGCCTAGCCCATTAGGGATAAAGGCGTGATTATATGTATGTACGTATGGCGTTGTACGACAACGTTCACGGAGAAGAGATTGGCATTTGCTAGAATTCTACATACCCTAATTCCCTTATCGAGACCTAACAGTCATCGTGCAGTAGGCAAGATTGATGGTAGTCGTCCCAACTGCATTCAAACTGAGATTAGACAGTCGGATTGCAGTTGAATTGCAGTCTGTCTAGACTAGAGCCACGCAAAGAAAAAAGAAACACTATATTTAAATAGCAAGGCCAGATTAGAAGTAATAGAGTTTCTTTTGCTGATTAAGCTTCAAAAGCTTTTGTTCTGCAAGCGTAACAGCACGAAATCACGCGAATGTATCAGGAATAAAGTTTGTATAACAACAGAAGAAAATAAAACAAAATTAACATAATTAGAAAAGATTTGCAAAAGTGATAATTACTTGTATTTTACTGGTATTTCAGTAGATTGTGATTTGTTTTAGAATTGTTCTTAATTAGTCTATGATTTCTTTACTTCAAAAAAAACCTTTGGTCTAAATCTAAGGAAGTAACAGAGAAATGTTTTGGAAGTATCATAATTTTGCGAGTTATGATTTTTTATGAGTGTGCCACTCTCGGAAATTTTTTCACCCGGACACAATCTGGCCAGGCCTACTTGGAAGTCGGCCGGAGCAAAGATAATCGCTTCAGGTGGGGATTCACACAAGGTTCCGACCTTCGATGCAAATGCGGGGTAGACCCACAGACCATGTCCCGTTTGATAGTGTTCTCCACATGCCCCACCACTTGCTCGCGAGACCAGTTAATGCAGGCAACCGACAAAGCTGACTGGGTTGCGGACTACTGGGCTAGGGAAATGTAAAGAAAAAAATCATCGTCATCGACACGATAGAAGAAAAAGAAGAACGAATGTGGGCGCCACCGCTCGCGGTGAGGCCTCCTAAGAACAGATTGGTCCCGTAAAAAACTGTGACGTGTAAAAAAATATTAAAATAAATATATTATTTTACAATTTGAATTGAAAAATAAAATATTTGAATTATAATCAGTTGTTGTGTTGCTCTCTCTATTTTATTCAATTTATACAACGTGACAGGACCAAGCTATATAAGTTAAGGTGTATCCTGCCGGCAGATGAGCAGGTAGATTTCAAGATCATCATCAGATCAGCCTTATCCCGTATCTTACGGGGTCGGCTACCTAATCCAGGGGATTGAACGAGGGTACTGGTTTTTACACAGAGCGACTGCCATCTGACCTCCGCAACCTAGAAGGGAAACCAGACCCAATCCTAGATTAGGTCAGAGTTTTCAAGCCGCCAATGCTTAGCACTGGCCTCTGATATGGCTCAACGACTAATATCTACGGTATTAATCGATATTAACCCGGACCAACAGCTTAACGTGCCTTCCGAAGCACGGAAAAAGCGCCGAATAAACGTACATATGAAATTCGAAAACCGAAAAACACCTTGGTACATGGTGGGATTCGAATCACGACCTCCCGCTCGGGAGGCAGCGGCCCTATCCACTACACCATCGGGCTCAGGGCTAGGTAGATTTCAAGATATGCAACAATAAAGGAGTATTTATTGCTGCAGATGTAAAGAAAAATGTAATGTGGATCCAAAATCAAATACATATATACATACATACATACAATCACGCCTTTATCCCTTACGGGGTAGGCAGAGCGTTAAACGCCTCGTAAAAGGCGCTTTCGCCGCGTCTGACAAAAATTGAGGGCAATTTTAGATTGTATTGAAATAAAATCAAATAAACGTATTTCATACATTTTTCATCACTCGTAATACCCTAAAATATCGTTCAAGCCAGCGTGCGCTTCGGCGTGGCAGTAACATCCGTGGCTGTGTAAAAAAAATGTGCGAAAAACGCATAATAAAACTAAACCCATAAAATAAAATAAAAAAAGAGTCGAGGGATTTAAAAAAGCTGTGGCGACTTTAGATAATCATAATACGGATATTTTCCCGAAGGAACCGTGAAAGCGCTCCTAAAAGTTTTGAAAGAATATCAGATTTACTGATAAAAACAGCTTTACATACAGATTTTATTCAGCATACTTATTTATGAACTACGTTTTTTTTCAAATGTTGCACGTGCTTATACTAATTTCTTATATTTATATATTTTTGTAGAATTTTCCATTGTTTATTTCAGGCGAAATAAGGTCTTAAAAACAACGATTTGCCGGGAGGAATCACTTTAAGGTGTGTCTGTAACAGAATCGCCACCATTGGCCAGTTCAGATGTCCAAATCCAAACATAATCCAAACCATATGGCATAGCATATAAAGGAACCTTGAACGAACATTTTTGCCTCGATAGATTACATATACATTAAACATATAATCACGGCTTTATCCCTTATGGGGTAGGCAGAGCGTAAAAGAACTAAACAAAAGGTCGAGGACAAAGTTATGAGGGTTATTTTAGATAGATTTGTAGGTATATTGCTGTGACAGATTGTCAGCCCATCGCCTAAATTGCAATATATTGAAACCGTCGGATCCCTTAGCTGGTTTTTACAGCATGCCCGGGAGGAAATGCAGCTGGCACATTCTATATTTTTCTCTCGCTCACAGTCCAACATGGAAGAAAAAAGCTCTAGAAAAAAATGTTTTAAGAGAAAAAAACTCTTAAAACAACCATTTGCCGGGAGGAATCGCCTTGTGTCTGTAGCAGAATCGCCACCATTGGTCAGTTGAGATGTCCAAATCCAAACATGATCCAAACCATATGGCATGGCGTATAAAGGAACCTTGAACGAACATTTTCGCCTCGATAGATTCCATAGAGTTAACATGTGCGTTTGCCTTTTATAATGTTAGCAATGGTGACTGACCAGTGACCACCTGGTGTGACCCGTGTGACCATGTCGTAATAAAGCCTATGCGCTATAACTATAACAGGGGTGGCCAAACTTTGTATGTATGCGGTCTACATTTCACCATCACCATCTCCTTGGAGTCTAGCCACCGTCATGTTGTTTTTTCTAATTAGAATCAAGACCCAGAACACATGATAAATTGGATGTTTATTATTTAATCATCAATGTATTTGGTTTGTGGATGCTTGACAGTACATAATTTTCGACAAAGTCGTGTTGCACAATCTATCTGCTCATTTCTGAAACAGAAACTTGTTACTTCTCCTAGACATGCAACGGAAACTAGCCTTAGAGCATCAGTTTTTTTTTAAACGTACTTTTTAATGCTCTTGTTTTGGAAAATATGTCGCATTGAACATTTTCCCTGTAAGAGGAATATGTCTGCGGGCTACCGAATTTGTTGCGGCGGTCGACGTCTTGGCCACCCCTGAACTATAAGGACTTCTTATAAGGAATCTCGAGTCGAACGACCTGATGAACCCTGGTGTCAAACCGCCTTGTAGCACAGCTATTAGGCATCTGACATGGTTTGAGTAACGACCACTATCAAAGACAGCGACCGGGACCGACGGCTTAACGTTCCCTCCGCAGCACGAAATCCTTTTTCTTTTCGGACAATCAGGTGATTCAGCCTGCAATGTCCTAACCAAACTGGGGAAAACCTCACAAAGTGATAAATTGACAAATATCAACTTTGTGAATCGAATCCAGCACCTCCGGATCGTAAGCCCTCTGACCACTACACCACGGAGGCAGTTGATTTGTACTTTGCAGAGCAATTTTTTGTGCTATTATTACTCATGTTAATGTCGTGTCATATACGTGTTACGAAGTCGATCTAACCGTTTTTTTGTCAATAATTAATTGATTGATTAGATGAGATGAGTCATCTCATTGGTATGAAGTCAAATATCAAGATTACACTGTAAAATCATAAGACAGCGGCTCGAATCATTTTGTATGGGGGGGAAAAAATAAGCAGAATTGCTGATGTGGGTTTATCCGTAGCTGGTGTGTTTCTTTCTTCCATGCCGGCCTGGGAGCAAGAGAAAAACATAGAATGTGCCGGCTGCATTTCCTCCCGAGCATGCTGTAAAAACCAGCTAAGGGATCCGAGGGTTTCGGTATATTGTGATTTAGGCGATGGGCTGACAACCTGTTACTACAGCAATATACCTACAAATCTATCCTGAAAAACCCTCAAAACTTTGTCAGACGTGGCGGAATGACCTTAGTTCAGGTCGTTTGCGCTCTGCCTACCCCATTAGGGATAAAGGCGTGATTTTATGTATGTATGTATGTGTGTGCTCTAATATTTTATTAGAGTCCATTTTATTTTTTAAAAGTATTTTTCAAGTGGAAGGAAGGGAGCCTTTGCCCTGTAGTGGGACACCACAGGCTCATAAATAAATATTAATAAAATAAATAAAAGTATTTTCCACTTATTATCATATTCTTGTACATGTTTCAATTGTATTCTTAACTAGCGACCCGCCCCGGCTTCGCACGGAAATTATCAATGTTTCTCTTCTATATTATGCATGTTTTATACATATAAACCTTCCTCTTGAATCACTCTATCCATTAAAGGAAACCGCATCAAAATCCGTTGCGTAGTTTTAAAGATCTAAGCAAACATAAGGATATAGGGACAGATAAAGCGACTTTGTTTTATACTATGTAGTGATTACATACATACATATAATCACGCCTTTATCCCTGATGGGGTAGGCAGAGCGTCAACCAATGATTAACCAATTGTAAAGTCTATTTTTAAAAGTATAAGTATTTATTTTCATATTTCAACGTACATTACATTGGGGAAAGTTGTTCAGTTAAAGTTAATCAGCTATTTTTACTCTCTGTATGAGCAACCAAAAGTTAGTATACGAAGGAGATACAGACTCTTCCATGCTGGACTGGGAGCGAGAGAAAAACATAGAATGTGCCAGCAGCATTTCCTCCCAGGCATGCTGTAAAAGACAGCTGAGGTATCCGAGGGTTTCTGTATATTGCAACTTAGGCGATAAGCTGACAACCTGTCACTACAGCAATATACGTAGAAATCTATCTTAACTAACCCTTAAAACTTTGTCAGATGTGACGAAACGACTTTTGGTTAGATCGTTTACGTTCTAACTACCCCATTAATGATAAAGGCGTGATTATATGTATGTATGTATCAACTTATCACTGCAACAATACACATTCTAATCTAAAGTTGCCCTCATTGCCCAAAATAATATTTTTTTGTCAGTCGTTCGTGGCAAAAGCGCCCTTTACGAGGCGTTTTACGCTCTGCCTACCCCGTAAGGAATAAAGGCGTGATTTTATGTATGTATGTATGTATAAGGATACAGACGAAGACTAAGTTTTGACCGATGGGTTAGAATGACCATGTCGCAATATTGCCAAGGCGCTGTAAGCCAAGGGCTATGAAGGGCTTGTTGCTATTAGCTGAGTGATGATGACATACCTAAACGTAGTTTGCGATTGTTACATTACGACCAAGATGCTATTTATGTGTAAGTGTCACACACGAAACAGATTTCAAAAATCTTCTACCATATTATTAAAAAATATGAATGCAGAAGATTTTTGAAACCTGTTTCGTAATTTGAGCAAAAAACCTACACGGAGTGTAAGGGACAGCGTACCGCAAACTAATAGGCGTTGCTCAGTCAACGGAACTGAACAAGTATCAGCATGTTTTTTTGTTTTTTTTTTAGGAAGTGAAAAAAGAATTGTTTTTTTATACAAATTGTCTGAGCGAGGTGGTAATTTTTGTATGGGACGTTCAATTTTACTTTTCATCTCCTGAAAGAAATTCCTGGTGATGTTTGTTCATTTTCGTTGACTGAGCAAACCCTATCTATATGGGGGACGCTGTCACGCTTACACCCGGTATTACCCCGTTTAGGCACAATATTATAGGCATTTTTGAGGTAAAGTATAGGGACTGAACAATTTCCTACTTCTCCGCGAGTACTCATATAATTTCACATGTAACGAAGAAAAATTTAATTTGCGGAATTCCTTTCTATACAATAATACCTCTATCACCAAAACATCTCGCTTTCGGTAAGACACATAGCGCTTTTTCAAGACATTTTAGGCTTTTTCAAAGACTACCCTCTTTGCATACAATCACGCCTTCATCCCTAAAAAAATAAAAGGCAGAGCGTCAACACCCTAAACATATGTCGCTTCGCCACGCTGATAAGTTTTGAGGGTTATTCCAGATAGATCTGTATATTTTTGTTAAGACAGGTTGTCAGTCCATTGTTCAATTAAATTGCAATACACTCGTCTTCTTCTTAGCGAGTGGATTCTCGAGTCGAACGACCCGATGAACCCTGGTGTCAGAGTTTTCAAACCACCTAGTAGCACAGCTTTTAGGCCTTACACTGTAAGCCACGAATTCCGGCCCTGGTTTTTACTGCATGCCCGGGAGAAGCAGATATTACATTCTATGTATTTTTATCGCTTCCAGTCAAGCACGAAAAAAAATGTTAGGTGAATTCCTTTCTACGCAATAATACCTCAATACCAGAACATCTCACGTTCGGTAAGACACGTACGTACGGTTTTACGAGACATCTGTAGTAGGAGGGGTAGGGGGAGTGGAGGGTTCCTTTCCGGTCAAGGCCTCCCCCCATCCCACTAATATGAAATCTCCTGGGGATGACGATCGTGTAAATTTTAACAGATCATATACAGGGTACTTACTTCGACTGGGAGCGTGAGAAAAACATAGAATGTGACAACTGCATTTTCTCCTGGGCATGCTGTAAAAACCAACTAAGGGATCCAAGGGTTTTGAGGGTTATTTAAGATAGATTTGTACGTATATTGCTGTAGTGACAGGTTGTCAGCCCGCCTAAATTGCAATATACCGAAACCCTCGAATCCCTTAGCTGGTTTTTACAGCATGCCCGGGAGAAAACGCAGCTGGCACATTCTACGTGTTTTTCTCGTTCCCAAG
Source organism: Scrobipalpa costella (assembly GCA_949820665.1). Lineage (NCBI taxonomy): Eukaryota > Metazoa > Arthropoda > Insecta > Lepidoptera > Gelechiidae > Scrobipalpa > Scrobipalpa costella. Next base: position 16,416,578 of record OX463314.1, read on the forward strand.
ACAGCATGGAGTTAAGTAGGTCTATAATGATACACCATTTTATATCGTATTTATCAATTGAAATGATGATCTGTTCTCTATGCTTTGCTAAATTATGTTTTGGGGAAATCTCGACTCACATCATAAAGCTCTAAAATTTGACGTATGATGTAATCCAATCCTTCAGGATCAGGACGGATGGTAGAGGGATGAGTAATAGAAACAGTTCATTTTATATCTGATTTAATTGAAATTATAATGATACGTTATCTACATCTCTTACTTTGCAAAAGATGTCGCTAAGTGAATTCGTTACGGAATTATCTTATGGGGAAACCTCGGCCCATTTTGTGAAGCCTCTAAAATTGGACGTGTGACGTGATCTTTTACCTCAGGACGGATGGTAGAGGGATGAGTAATAGCAAAATAGTATTTTAAATTATCTTTAATTAAAATTATGATGATACGTTATCGACATCTCTTGCTTTGCAAAAGATGTAGCAGAGTGAATTCGTTACGGAATTATCTTTTGGGGAAACCTCGGCCCATTTTGTGAAGCCTCTAAAATTGGACGTATGACGTGATCTTTTACCTCAGGACGGATGGTAGAGGGATGAGTAATAGCAAAATAGTATTTTAAATTATCTTTAATTAAAATTATGATGATACGTTATCGACATCTCTTGCTTTGCAAAAGATGTAGCAGAGTGAATCCGTTACGGAATTATCTTTTGGGGAAACCTCGATTCCTCTCGACTCATATTATAAAGCTCTAAATTTTGACGTCTGACGTAATCCAATCCCTCAGGGCGGATGGTAGAGGGATGAGTAATACCAACATGGCGGATATACGTGTCCTGCGTGCCGATGGGTGTGAATTTGTAATTAAATGGAATACAAGGTCGCCGGTAATAAGGTTTATGGACTCTCGTGTTTACACGTGAGAGAGATAACTGTTGTTAACACACAGAATAAATGAAATAGATTTTAAAAACTCTTTCACCGTGAGTAAGCTACATTATCCAAAAGCAATTGAATGTATTCTAATTTATACTGCAATGGGATTGACATTATTTTAATCCGTGATGGGTGAAACGTTTAATCAGCGCTTCGAAAGGCAGCTTAAGCCATGTCAGAGGCCAGTGCTAAGCATTGGCGGTTTGAAAACTGTGACAGCTGGGTTGGTCACTAACCTGGTAAAAGCCTAATCTAGGATTGGGTCTGGTTTCCCTTCTGGGTTGCGGAGGTCAGATTGCAGAGTCGCTCTGTGTAAACACCAGTACCCTCGTTCACCTAGATTAAGTAGTCAACCCCGTGAGATACAGGATAAGGGTAGGGAGATGATGATGCGATCGGTGAAACAGCAGTCCGGACTTTTCAAAATTAAGGTTCCTTGAACCCACCTCGTTGAATTTTACGACTGAGCTTATTGAAGCTATTATTGAATAGCGTGTCAGCACCTGCTTTGAGCAATTGAGTATCTCAACACGCGACTATAGCTACTGAACAAACTGACTTCGGTTTTATATGAAAATGCATTTCAACTCATGCAATTTTTATCTTCTATCTTTATCTATCTTTGAGCATCAAAGGTCTCGTAAAAGCGTCTGACGAGTTTTAAGGATATTTATTTATACCTGTGTATTGGTGTAGTGACATGTTGTCAGTCCATCGATTTACCTCTTACAGTGTAAAAGAGAGAGTCGAATCGATGGACTGGATGGACTGACAACGCATAAAGTTTAAAGGAAGGAGGCACCTATCAGTTATTTAGCTACCATAAGCACCTAGACGCAGCAGGCAGACGGCATAACACTTCTTTTATTTGTATCTTTTTTGTAATAATTTATTTATTTGCCTTTTACCAGCAGTGGGACAATATAGGCTAATAATAATAATGTCTGTTACTTTGCCGGTCTGTTGCAGGTTACAGATATACAGAAGTAACAAACAGAAAATTTATCTTCGCAATTATAGCGGGTGGATGTTGTTCAATCCCGTTGACTGAGCAACCCCTATCAGTTTGCGGGACGCTGTCCCTTACACCCGGTATGACAACTATAAGCAAATTAATGGCGACGACGCTGTCTGCCAGGAAAGATTGCACGCGGTATAATTACTTAGTTTGGAACTAGATTCCTACAAAATTCTAATTATTAAAAAAAAGTCTTTCCTTTATTTTCGTAACTTTTAGATCATTATAATATATTTAACTCTGGGTATCATGACCTGCGTGTATCTATGTTTGTAATTTTCATAACAGAACAGACGTTGCAGCCGGTCTGAAAGACAGGCTGTGGACAGCAGCTGTCAAAACCCTCCGACCGTAATATCCGTTCCAATATTTGGGTACAAGTTTCATCGCGTGCTGGCTTCGGTAAACATGTTTGAAAGGCAGTATTAAACAGTACTTGGATTGACTACGTATTATGATTTCCAGTAATGGGGACTCCTAGCTACGATTACATTTTATGATTTTCATGAATAGGCATCACGCTATTTCTTACCGCGAGTTTTGTTAGGCGACTAAGGGGTATTTACCCCTGGTAAGGGAAAGACGTTTTCAGTTTTAGAAGTGAAATGGGATCCGAGGGTTTCTGTATATTGCAATTAGGCGATAGGCTGACAACATGTCACTACAGCAAATACCTACAAATCTAACTTAAATAACCCTCAAAATTTTGTCAGACGTAGCGGAACGAACTTTGTTTAGGTCATTTACGCTCTGCCTAACCCATCAGAGATAAAGGCGTGTATGAATTTAGTATTCATGAATGTGCTCAGAATCACCAGGAATGAGGAGTTGTAGAGAAATTGCACACCCATAACTCAATCCTCGCGTGAAGACAGATTGCCTCGTAAATTCCGGCTAAGGAGGTCATTGATAGAAGTTTGGTGGAGTTTTTGAAGCTTATTGTGGATTAAACTCTAACTTAGAAGAAGAATTGAAGGCTTTTGGTTATGTCATGTAGTCATGTTATGGTGGATGGATGGATGGCATCACGCCATTTCTTTCCGCAGGTTCGCTAGGCGACTAAGGGTTAAATCCAGGGAAAGATGCTATGTTATCTTTATCAGAAATGCCAGAAATTTCTCAAACACGAATTCTTCTCTTCTTCGTAACGAGTGGATTCTCGAGTCGACTAACCCGATAAACCCTGGAGTTTTTAAACCACCAAGTAGACAAGCTCAAAAAAGTCCATTCTATTTTGATCACATGCAGTGTATCCAAATAAAGTGAGGCAAGTATTCAGGAATGTGCTCAGAATTACCAGGATTTAGTTGTAAGGAAATTGCACACCCATAACTCAATCCTTGCGTGAAGACAGATTGCCTCGTAAATTCGGGCTAAGGAGGTCATTCATAGAAGTTTTGTGGAGTTTTGTGAAGCTATTATTCTTCCATCCAAGTGACACTGGGAGCGATAAAAAAACAGAATTTCCCAGCGGCTTCTCTTCCCGGACATACCGTAGGAATCAGAAGAGAGATACAAGGGTTTCGGTGCAATTTTGGCGAAAGACTGCAGTTTCGAGCTTGTGAACTAACTCTCAAACCTTGTAATAATAATAGTCCTCCCACTGATTTTCGGTGATGGCGGCCAATCTCCCAGAGATCGGCTAACTGTGCAGGACTAGTTTTTAGTGCCCAAGTGTTCGCGCTACACACAGGTGCACTCTCTATTCCTTCAATACCTTATTCTTATGGGACAGATTGACTGACAAGACCAGAGAGAAATCAGGCGTAGGACCGACTATTTACATGCCCATCCGATAGCATGGATCATCTTACTTTTCGGACAATCAGGTGAACAGCCTGCAAACCTTGTCAGACGTAGCAAAAACGCCCTTTTATGAGGACATTGACGCTAAGTTTACCTCGTAAGTGATACAGTCGTGACTATATCTATTGCGAAGTTTATGGAGAGTTGAAGGGTGTTGGCTATGTCACGTCATACTAGGTTTGAATAGCATCACGCGAGATTTATTAGGCGACTAAGGACTCGACATTTTACCCAAATGTTGTCTAGCATAAATTGCTACCCTTAGCAATAAGGCCGCCTTATTGTAGCTACTTAGTTTCTTGGTAATATCTTATTTATGTGCAATTCTTCCATGCTGGACTGGGAGCGAGAGAAAAAATATAGAAAGTGCCAGCTGCATTTCCGCCCGGGCATGCTGTAAAACCAGCTAACGGCGATCCGAGGGTTTCAGTATATTGCAATTTAGGCGATGGGCTGACAACCTGTCACTACAGCAATATATCTAAAATATACCTACATACATATAGTCACGCCTTTATCCCAAATGGGGTAGGCAGAGCGTAAACGACCTAAACAAAGGTCGTTCCGCCACGTCTGACAATGTTTTGAAGATTATTTAAGATAGATTTGTAGGTATACCTAAAAATCTATATTAAATAACCCACAAAACTTTGACGACCTTTGTTTAGGTCGTTTACCATTAGGGATAAAGACCTGACTCTATGTATATATATTCTTTAATGCATTACAATATAAGAAATGAAGTTTACAAAAAGGTATGCAGGGCGAACTTATTTATATGAAGAGATCTCTTCCAGCTAACCCACTGGCAGTTGATGTATGTATGGAGAATAATTAATAATGTATTGTACAGAACCCCAAAACGCGGCGGTTACTGAACCGTGTGGGCAGCTTGCGTAAGACATCAAATGCGCGTAGCAGCTTCGATTCCCGTTTTTGTCAACCAATACATTATGTGCGCAGCCGACCGGAAAAAGTTATATAAAAACATTGGGTGAGGTAATAGCACAGTATAGAGCAATACAGGGTCTAACAGAGTGCTTATACAGGGTGTAAATCTGGGCGATCTTTAAATACCAAGCTATATATTTTTAAAACAGGTATTTTAAAAATTTCTTCCATGCTGGACTGGCAGTGAGAGAAAAACATAAAATATGCCAGCTGCTTTTCCTCCCGAAAAACCAGCTATGGGATCTGAGGGTTTCAGTATATTGTAATTTAGGCGATGGGCTGACCACCTGACACTATAGCAATATACCTACAAATCTATCTCAAATAACCCCTAAAACTTTGTCAGATGTGGCGGAACGACCTTAGTTTAGGTCGTTTACGCTCTGCCTACCCCATTAGGGATAAAGGCGTGATTATATTTATGTATGTAAGAACACTCGGGTGCTTGAGACCTATCGAATGATAATTGTCGAATTCCATTCAGCCGTTTCAGAGATACGAGGTAATAAAGAAATATCAAAACATATAAACATAAAGGATACGCGCGAAAAACATAACCTTTCCTTGAAAGTCGTGTAATAAAGTATGATTTTATATTATGTATTGCCGTGGAAATGAGCTATTTTCCCGCGTTATAAAGAAGCCTTTATCCATAATCGGATATATCTTTCTGCAAACATTGATGAAACAATAAACAAACCATCAAATAAACAAACAGACAGACAGCAACGGGCAGAAGCACTTCTATCAACCAATTTGTATGGGAAAGCATTCTATTTTTAACAATTTTGATAGTTTTTCAGTTTTGTTCACTGTTTCCCTTACACCCTGTATTGCATAGTATGAAAATATGGGTAGTGTTGGGTAATTTCAGTGATTGATTTATTGATAAACTTGCAACTATGTAGGATTTGTATACGAGTTTTTACGAGATAGCCACAAAGCAGAAATAGGGCAATAAAATTGCGAATCATCTTTGCAATTTGTTTTGTCGCTTAGGCATATCACTACATAGTATAAAACAAAGTCGTTTTCTCTGTCCCTATATCCCTATGTATGCTTAGATCTTTAAAACTACATAACGGATTGTGATGCGGTTTCTTTTAATGGATAGAGTGATTCAAGAGGAAGGTTTATATGTATAATACATGCATAATATAGTAGAGAAACAGTGATGATTTCCGTGCGAAGCCGGGGCGGGTCGCTAGTATTAAATACTTTTTTAGGGTTTAGTTATCTATGATAGGTACTGCTTTTAGCAAGAAAGTAATAAAAATTGTCTAGCATGCTGGACTGAGAGCGAAAGAAAAACATTGAATGTGCCAGCTGCATTTCCTCCCAGGCATGATGTAAAAACCAGCTTAGGGATCCGAGGGTTTCAGTATACTGCTATTTAGGCGATGTTCTGACAACCTGTCACGACAGCAATATACCTACAAATCTATCAAAATGAAAATAACCCTCAAAATTTTGTCAGACTTGGCGGAACGACCTTAAAGTCGTTTACGCTCTGCCTACTCCATTAGGGATAAAGGCATGTTTATATGTATGTAATTAAAAAAGAAAAATATTCGAAGTCTTCTCTTGAACCTGATAATCCTGAGATAAGGGACTGTAGCAGCAATAGGAGGCGCACAGCCAACTTATAATTGTTTACTTAGTAATTTAAATTAAAAACATTTAAGGCCAAATCAACATCAATAACAATATTTCTTAGCAATTGTAAAAGGCAATGAACATATTTTATTATTATTATTTTCCCATTTCCACTATAATCTACCACCCTGGCATGAGTCAACACTTCAGCCAAACCTGGCTGGAAGGCGGGAAAGCCGGAGCGTAGTCATGGCAACCAGGCTATCGATCAGTTTAGCCAAGTGGAGTGTGAAGAAAAATTGGGTAAGACCGAGTTGTATTAGCGTAAATAGGGGTTCCGTAACGATTACCTCATCAAAAGGCTCTTTCGCTACATTTGACCAGGTTTGAGGGTCAATTCAGAAAGGGAGAACTGCGTTTTGCTATAGGGATGAATTTTGTCAAGACCGAAAACCTTGTCATGAGTCAACACTTCAGCTAAACCTAGCTGGAAGGCGGGAAAGACGGAGCGTAGCCATGGCAACCAGGATATCGATCAGTTTAGGCAAGTGATGTGTGAAAAAAACGGGTAAGGGCGAGTCGTATTAGCATAAGTAGGGGTTTCGTGACGATTACCTTATAAAAGGGCGTTTTCGCTACGTCTGACAAGGTTTGAGGGTCATTTCAGGAATAGAAAACATTCGTATTGGTTGAGTAATAAGTTGTCAGTCTTTCGAATAAATTGCAATACAACGAAAGCTTAGTCTCACTCTTCATATTCCCACATTATGCCCGAGCTGGTACATTCTTTTCATAGCTGCTTCCGTGGTCTAGTGGTCAGAGCCGTGGGCTCACGATCCGGAGGTCTTGTTTTGAAATTTCCTTAATAATGGTAAGTCTGGAAGAAAAAGATTCCGTGCTTCGGCCGGAGGGCACGTTAAGCCATCGTCGGTCCCGATCGCTGTTAGTGGTCGTCACACAAACCATGTCATTAACCGAGCTATTATTAGGCGGTTTAAAAACTCTGACACCAGGGTTCTTCGGGTCGATCGACAGAAGAAGATGAAGGTACATTCTATAGTTTTCTTTAGCTCTCATCTCAGTACAGGGTGGAAGTAACAACGTATGATGGTTTTCACAATGGTTTTCTGTGGAACCCTAATAAGTACTGATAATATACAAATGGTGCTAAGGGTGCAAGTTTAGTGTCTTGCGTGGGAAACGCCAATGTCAGGGGTTTTGGGTTCTGGCACGTCCTGGTTTTGGCGTTAGGGGAAACAGGAATAGGTACTTGAGTTCCGCGTAATGTATGACGCATTGTTTTTGTTAAATATGTGTATCCTATTTTTGAGTTTTTTTGCACTAATAGTACTATTTTAGTTCATAAAATATGAAAGAAAGAAATAATAAATTCGCCGGAGGAGAAAGTAAGCCTACCAACATCCATTGTCCCGATATCAGAAAACCTTCCCCTGAACATGATTTACTATGGCCAATTTGGAAGTCTTTAAATAAACAGGAACCCAGACCGGTCGGAGCAAAGAAAACATGGCCGGTGGAGATTTTTAGGCGATTTGAACTCTTTGTGTGGTGCAGTGCAGTTCACACGATGAAACACCTAACATCGTGCCCTGCGTGCCCCTACACCTACACGTTGGAAGACTCATAACAGCGCCTGATAATGCTGTTAACGTGGCCAAATTCTGGGCTGCAACAGTGTAGTGTCTGCCATCGACACGCTAAGAAAAAGAATTCACCTCGGGCAGGACTTGAAACTTCCGTCGCTCTGTCAACTGAGCTACCGAGGCGGCTAGTCTGTTTTCCTTGAGACTACTTTTCTTCTTTCATATTATCCTGTCAACCTCCCTTTCAAATAAACTATAGACTTAAGTAGATACAATTTGGTTTACAGATGAACTTCTCAGCGCGAATATTAAACTTTATTTTGGCCTCTCTCTAGTCATATTTCAGCTAGTTTATTTGCCTAATGAAGTAGCACATCGAACTGATTTACCAAACTTAATACATATTAAACACGCAGATTCATACTAGTATTGTAAGTACATAGGAACATAGCTTTAAAATTAGGTTTTACTGTTATGTTATTTGATAGTCTACAAATCTTAACTATTCAGAATTTACAATTCCATTCGTCGTAGCGAATGGATTCTCGAGTCAAACGACCCGATGAACCCTGGTGTCAGAATTTTCAAACCGCCTAGTAGCACAGCTATTAGGCCTCTGACGTGGTTTGAGTAACGACCTCTATCAAAGACAGAGACCGGGAAGACGGCTTAACGTGCCCTCCGAAGCACGGAATCCTTTTTCTTTTCAGACAATCAGGTGAATCAGCCTGCAATGTCCTAACCAAACTGGGGTAAACCTCACAAAGTGATAAATTGACAAATATCAACTTTTGTGTTCCGCGTGGGAATCGAAGTCCAGGACTACCGGATTGTAAACCCATGGCTCTGACCACTATACCACGAAGGCAATTCCAATGCTGTATTTACATACTTATTTGATTTTCTGGACCTTTCTCATTCATATTCATAATCTTATGGTTAATCCCGCAAAACTACCTAGTTACAAACTTCAACCATGAAATCTATACCGGATGTAAGGGACAGCGTACCGGAAACTGATAAGGGTTGCTCAGTCGACGAAATTAAACAACCAGGTCTTTTTTCAGGAAATGAATAAAATATACATATTTTCCCATACAAAATGACCACCCCGATTAGACAATTTGTATAGTAAAGCCATTTTTTCTATTCTGAAAGGATTTCTTGCTTAGTTTCGTTGATTGATCAACCTCTATCAGTTTCTGGTACAGTGTCCCTTACACCCGGTATATAGAAGAAAAAAATACCCAGTATCTTCCTAATTATTCTATTTTTGACAAAAGACTTTACCTAGTGGCACACTACTCTTATTAAAGAAGTCTATTAGGTTATTTCGTAGTCGCTATGTAGGTTAATTTAATAGTTAATCCATGTAGGCAGTGGAGTGTGTCGCATCTATATCCACTGGTCGTTTTGTTTTTAATTAATTATACTGGGTGTTTGTTGAAGATTGTATTTTTTTACTGCTAAAAATACTTATTTATTTTAGGCTAGCAATACTGTACCAGCACTCTCTTCAATATCAACACAGAATATATATTAGTACTACATACAGAATGGACATTCACCTCCCTTCCTCAGTCCGAAATACTTAACACTCCGCGCCGGATTGTGGTTCACATTGAGCGTACGCTTAGCGGGTATGGCGCGCGTATGTTTCTCAGTGTAACGGAAATAATAAAGTTTTGTGTTCCAAAGATTGTTAGGTACTGTTCCGTGTACGGATGTCTTTTTACCACAAGATATGACTCCAATAGGAAATTTTTATATCAACCCCAATAGTGTACGTGTATATCTCACAAGAATAAATCCAGTTTTTATTAATTTAATCAACGTGTTTCTCTCCAAACTGACCACAAGAACTACACAGTGTTATGTCGGAGTAAATATTGAAAGAGATTAATCATACATACATCTAATCACACCTTTATCCCTAATGGGGTAGGTAGAGCGTAAACGACCCAAACAAAGGTCGTTCCGCCACGTCTGACAAAGTTTTGAGGGTTATTTAAGATAGATTTGTAGGTAGGTATATTGCTGTAGGTTGTTGGCTCATCGCCTAAATTGCAATATACTGAATCCCTCGGATCCCTTAGCTGATTTTTACAGCATGCCCGGGAGGCAAGATGGCACTTTCTATGATATTCTCTCGCTCCCAGTCCAGCGTGGAAGTAAGAGAATAATCAGGTAATTTATTTATACCTACTGTAATGACAAAATAAATTTTAAAAAGAAACATTTTATTCAGTAAAGAGAAAGAGATGCAATCACACTTATTAGGTCTGCTGTAAGATATTTATTTTTAGAAATAAGCGGTACCTTTTGTTTCTATATTCCCTATATAATTGTTCTGTACATGATTCTGTGTACAATAAACTATTAAATAAAGAGTAACAAAAAAAAACGCTTTAAATCTTTTCAGTTACACACCCTGTATGGATTTCTGACTAGACTAGTCGTTTATGTTTTTAATTAATTATACCGCCTGTTAACAATGTTGACAATAGCTTCACTGGGTCACACAATGGAGTCCATATTTAGATAATGTGACATCATATCGGTCAAACTAGACATAGTCTCCGAAAACTGCCTCCGTGGTCAGAGCCATGGGCTTACAACCAACAAAACAAAAGTAAGTACTTCCATGCTGGCCTGGGAGCGAGAGAAAAACATAGAATGTGCCAGCTGCATTTCCTCCCGCGTACGCTGTAAAAACCAGCTAAGGGATCCGAGGGATACAGTATATTGCAATTTAGGCGATGGGCTGACAACTTGTCACTACAGCAATATATCTATAAATATATCTTAAATAACCCTCAAAAATTTGTCAGACGTGGCGGAACAACCTTTGTTTTGGTCGTTTACGCTCTGCATACCCCATTAGGGATAAAGGCATGATTATATGTATATGTATGTAAAACAAAAGTAAGAATAAGATAAAACGAAGGGTGGGGCGCAAAGTGCGAGTTTCTAATGCTTCTTCTTCATTGCGATATAGTTTTATTTTATTTTGTGACACAGATATAATTTAATTTTCTTTGTAATAGACTCGCTTGTGACTTTCTAAAAGTGTTCTTAGGAATCTATTTGGAAATAAATGATTTGACTTTGAATCCGGAGGTCCTGGGTTCGATTCCCAGGGTGGAGAACACAGTTCATATTTGTCAATTTATCACTTTGTGATTTTCCCCAGTTTGTTAGGACAATGCAGGCTGAATCACCTGATTGTCTGAAAGAAAACAGATTCCGTTCTTCGGAGGGCACGTGAAGTCGTCGGTCCCGGTCGCTGTCTTTGATAGTGATCGTTACACAAAAACCATGTCAGAGGCCTAATAGCACAGCTAATAGGCCTCTGACATTACCATTGACATACCAGGTGTAAGGGACAGCGTCCCGCAAACTGATAGGGGTTGCTCAGTCAACGACACTAAACAACAATCAGCATGATATTTTTTTTCTCTTCCTGAAAGAATTTCCTGGTGGAAGTTGTTCAGTGTCGTTGACTGAGCAGCCCCTACCAGTTTGCGAGACGCAGTCCCTTACACCTAATATATGGTTTATTTCAGTCGCACAGCGTAAAAACCAGTAGGTATCCTCGTTCAATCTCCTAGATTGGGTAGCCAACGCGTTAAACTACGGGAAAAGGCTAAGAAGATGATCTGTGGAGATGATGATGGGTTTCTTTCAGTGTATTGCAGAAATGTGATGATGTGGACAACCGTCACTACTCGGAACATAGTTTTATATCGTATGCCTCTTTTTTTGTCTTTAGTTAAGCCTCCTGAGCAGGGAGGTCGTGGTTCGAATCCCAACACGTACCAATATGTTGTACGTTTATTCGGCGCATTTTCCGTGCTTCAGAAGGCACGTTAAGCCGTTGGTCCCGGTTAATATCTTTAAATACCGTAGATATTAGTCATTAAGCCACATCAGAGGCCAGTGCTAAGCATTGGTGGCATGAAAACTCTGACTGATCTAGGATTGGGTCTGGTTTCCCTTCTGGGTTGCGGAGGTCAGATGGCAGTCACTGTGTAAAAACCAGTACCCTTTGTCAAACACATAGATTAGGTAGCCGACCCCAAAAGATACGGGATTAGAATAGGGAGATGAGTTAAGTATATTGTGGCGAAAATGGATTTTATGAGCAGTTGACACTCTGTCTGCTTTGCCTATCCTTCCCCCTAAGGAACATAGGCGTGATTTTATGTGCTTAATTTGTAAGTAATTCTAGTAGATGATATAAGTAAGTAAATAAACGCCTGTTGCCCTTAGTGCGAAATAGTGCATGCTATGAGGTCATATGAAATATCATTACTTCAGGTTTCAACTTACTGCTAATTTATTACATGAACTGATAAAACAATTGTAACATAAAAAAAAGAAGTATTTATAAACGGATTCAAACAACCCGACTGTAGTACCTATAAGATTAATTGTTCAAACAAATATATTTAACATATGAAATTATGAACCATATATACCTATATATTGTAGCGAGATTCTCCCATGCTGGACTGGGAGCGAGAGAAAACCATAGAATGTATCAGCTGCATTTCCTCCCGGGCATGCTGTAAAAGTCAGCTAAGGGATCCGGGGGTTTCAGTATATTGCAATGTAGGCGATGGACTGACAACCTGTCACTACAGCAATATACCTACAAATCTATCTTAATTAACCCTCAAAACTTTGTCAGACGTGGCGGAACGACCATTGTTTAGGTCGTTTACGCTCTGCCTACCCCATTAGGGATAAAGGCGTGATTATATGTATGTATGTATGTATATATTGTAATCTCCTTTATTTTGACACTCGATAGGTTTAGTCGAAAAAAAAATGATGATTTACAATTTAGCGCCTAAAATCAGTAACTTAAAAATTTTGAAAAAATCCCGTATCTAAGAACACTCGGATGCTTGAGATAAATCGTACGATACCCTAATTGTCCAATTCCATTCAGCCGTTTCAGAGATACGAGGTAATAAAGAAATATCGAAACATACATACATACAAGATACGCGCGAAAAACATAACCCTTCCTTGACAGTCTTCCTATTAAGATTATAAAAAAATGTTGAAAGAGCATGTATATATTCGCTATATGCTTCCATGCTGCACTGGGAGTCATAAAAAACATAGAATGTGCCAGCTGCATATCCTCCCGGGCATGCTGTAAAAGTCAGCTAAGGGATTGGAGGGTTTCAATATTGTAATTTAGGCGATGGGCTGACAACCTGTCACTTTAGCGATATTCATAGTCATCTGCAATAACTTCTTGGACGAATTCGTCCAAGAATAACTCTCAAAACTTGTTAGACGTGGCAGAACGACCATAGTTTAGGTCGTTTACGCTCTGCCTACCCCAATAGGGATAAAGGCGTGATTATATGTATGTACGAGGGGCGGCTGATATAAAATCTACTTTGTTAAAGAAAGTTTTGAAAATCGAACTGGCCATTGCAAAATCATATTCTATATTTATTCCTTTTTCAAAATTATGACGCTTATTTTTTTCGCTTGCTTTTGTTTTTTTGGCGCGGCTTTGATTTCACCATGTCGAAAGAAAATTGCAAAATGATGAAATTTTAGCATCGAGCAGTGATTAAATTCCTAAGTAAAGAAGGAAATACGCCTACGCAGATCAGAGAGCGCATGTTAAAGGTGTTTGGTGATTCAAGTCCTTCTGAATTCGTCATAAAGTTTTGGTCGAAGCAATTTAAACATGGCCGTGAGAGCCTGGAAGACGACACACGTAGTGGAAGGCCAATTTCTGCTGTTACCGCAGATAATGTTGAAAAGGTGAAGAACCTGATTCTTGCAGATCGGCGAATCAAGTAGTGGGAGATAGCCAGAGATGTGGGCATTAGCAAGGAACGAGTTCATGAAATTATTCACGAACATTTGGGCATGTCCAAGGTGAGCGCGCGTTGGGTCCCTAGAATGTTGACCCCCTTTGACAAACAAAGGCGAGTAGAATGTTGTCAGGCATTTCTAGACCTGGTCAAAGGTAAAGAAGAAGAGACTATCTCTCGAATTGTGACCTGTGATGAAACTTGGATTCGCCAGTGGGATCCGGAAAGCAAACAAGAGTCAATGCAATGGAAATTTAAAGGAGAAAAGCCGCCAAGGAAGTTCAAGGTTCGGCCGTCGGCTGGAAAACTAATGGCCACCGTATTTTGGGATGTCGAAGGGATTTTGATGATAGATTATTTGCCTAAAAATACAACAATGAATGCTGAATATTATGCAAACTTGCTTGACCAGCTTCGTGAACAAATCAAAGAAAAGCGGAGAGGCAAACTTAGCAAAGGTGTTCTGATTTTACAAGACAATGCTCCTGTACACACAGCCTTAACGGCGAGGTCAGCCCTGAGCAAAAACGGCTTCACAGAAATTAACCATCCACCTTATAGTCCAGATCTGGCTCCCTGTGACTATTTTTTATTCAAAGATTTAAAGAAAAAATTGAGGGGTCGCAGATTTTCGACGGACGAAGAAATGAAAGAGGCTGTGACTGACCATTTTGACGAGCAAAATAAAAAATTTCTATTATAACGGCATGATGTCACTTATTTGCAAATGTCATAAGTGTATTTCACTTGCAGGAGACTATATAGAAAAATAAAAAATAAACTAGCCATCAAAGTCTTTTCTTTCATAGTTAGGTAGATTACTTATCAGCCACCCCTCGTATGTATATATACATGTGTCGCGTCTTTGCGCGTCTCTCGTGTTTCGGTCCGTTATGCCGCAAGGCGGGTAGGACCATTGGTGGTTGGTGGAACAGTCGGGTAATAAATATGTTGTGTTAGGGGCTTCGCACGATATATTTACAATTTAAAAATTGGGTTCTATTGCACTCAGATGATAAAATCAACCATTATTTTTTCGTTCCCGCCACCGCCTAACACCATATCCTCACCCCAAAATGACGTGACGATTCCATTCTTTTCAAAATGCAAGCCAAGCGATCACTATGCAAACTTTGCTTTAGCATATGAACCTAATAGAGATGAGACGTAAAGTAACACGTATAAGATACCTGGTACTGATTATTAGTCAATATATTGTGGTAATAAATATAAAAAAATAAGCGTTTAAGATTTGGTGTTGGATGCCTCGGACGGCCAAAAGAACTAATAAATCTATACTTGAACAACTTCGTATAAAGACAAGATTTTCAACGATATGCTACCAAAGAATTCTTGGGTACTTTGACCGCATTGCCCGGGGACTTCGAAAAGTTAATTGTGGTTGGCAAGGTAGAAGGTAAAAGATCCCGCGACCGATCACCTAACCGCTGGTGTGATCAGGTTTCTCTGTAACAACCGCCTTAAGAAATGCTGAACATCGAGACAAGTGGGGGAAGACCATCAGAAACATTCAGGACTTTCATCAAGGACACGACTTTCAGTAATGAAGAACACGACGAAGAAGAGATTGTGGTAACTGTGTTACACTAGTTTTATTGTTTTCGAAAATTGTATGCTTCCATGCTGGACTTGGAGAAATAGAAAAAGAGAATGTTCCAGTTGCCCTTCCTCCCGGGCATGCTGTAAAAGTCAGCTAAAGGGATACGAGGGTTACAGTTTAGTTTGTAATTGAGGCGATGGGCTGACAACCTGTCACTACAGCAATATGTACACATTACAATCTAAAATTTCCCTCAATTTTTGTCAGACGTGGCGAAAGCGCCTTTGTGAGACGTTTTACGCTCTGCCTACCCCGTAAGGCATAAAGGCGTAATTCTGTGTTGTGTGCGTGCTGCTGTTTGTGAAAATTGTATGGAAGAAAATATGTTTTCTGGGCAGCGTTATGACTGTCTTTACTCCCATGTGGCAAGGAAAAAAATGGTGTGATTACAATTGTTTTCAGGTATTTTTAACGGAAATTTCTTCTTTGCATATTTTTTTCTGCGGGAAGCAAATTTTTAATTGACTCCCCTTGATGAATGACTTTTAAGGGGTTTATTTTAAACGAGTAACGGTAATAGATGATAATTTTAGGCTGGCCTGGGAGCGAGAGAAAGACATAGAATGTGCCCGCTGATTTTCCTCCTGGGCATGCTATAAAAACCAGCTAAGGGATACGAGGGTTTCAATATATTGTAATTTACTTAGGCAATGGGCTGACAACCTATCACTACAGTAATATACCTACAAATCTATCTTAAATAACCCTCAAAACTTTGTCAGACGTAGCGAAACGACCTTTGTTTAGGTAGTTTACGCTCTGCCTACCCCGTTAGGATAAAGGCGTGAATATATGTATGTAAATGTAACAATGTGTTAACAGTAACCTGTTACTAAAACAGTTACAGCTCTAGTTATTTAAACTTTATGATCAAGTAACGATTTTCAATTGCTCATAAACGATTGATTTATAGTCATAGTATAAATGAAAGACGGAAAACGGAAGAAGAAAAGTTTATATTGTTTGTCACGTATTAAACATAAAACCAATTGGTATAAGAGTAACGGCCTGATGTACCCTCGAGTTAGAGTTTTTAAACTGCCTAATAGCACAGCCAGCTAGTAGGCCTCTGACATGGTTTGTATAAAAAACTACCAATAAAGACAGCGACACGGAATCTTTTTTCCTCTTTGGAATTGAACCCAGGACCTAAGGATCGGGAATCCATGGCTCAGACCACTAGACCACGCAGGCAGTTTGTCACGTATTTAACATAAAACCGATTGGTATAGGACCGGAACTGAATTGGAATGATATGTGAATGTATCGTGACTTTGGTCTGTATTCAAGAATGGTTTTCATGGTTTGATTTGATATTCGTATGGTAACGAAGGACGTTTGAAAGTCAAGATCATCTCTATTCAAACTATTATGCAGGTACAATGTAAATAAATTGAAATATGTTAGAAATACAGTTTTTTTTTTTTTAGATTTAGCTATAGAAACCATAAAAGTTTAACAGAACTCTTCAAAAAAGTAATATGTGTATACGTATACTGCCCTCAGAAGAAAAAAACCATAACTACAGATTTTAGCGAAATCTTAAAAACTATTCAAAATATGCAAAATCTATGTAAATCAAAAAATAAAAGAAATAAAATGCTTCCTTTTAAAAAAAAACCTGTTATCTTTAAGTTTATTTAACCAAAAGATATGATAGTCGAAAGTCTTTTGCATTTTACGCGCAACATGGTAGGATGCAGTTATGGTTTTTTTCATTCTGAGGGCAGTATATACGTAATTACTATTTTCGTAATAAACTAATAACTTATCATATTTAAATCACGGCTTAAGCGTTGGCTTGTCGAACAGGCATTCTATAGTTATAATGATTTTATTAATTTTAATGATAATGAAAGTAATACAATTTAAATGATTATTAATGTGATATACCTACTTAAGTTCTTATAATTTTTGACTTGTAATTTACAATTATTAATAAATTTATCTCTATCTCTAAGAATAAAACATTTATACATAAAAAATACCTTTACTTTACAACAACTTCAAAGAGATCTATTGAAAACGGCAGTCAGTCAGACTAGACTGAAATGAAATAAGTTTCCGATTGGTTCATGGCCATGGGAAAATCGCCATGCATCGTCAAATATTTACAGGCCATTTGCAGATTGAAATGTATAATGGCTTATAGATACCGGGTGTAAGGGACAGCGTTCCGCAATCTGATAGGGGTTGCTCAGTCAACGGAATAATAACATAACCAACGGAATACATACACATATATTACGCTTTTATCCCTAATGGGGTAGGCAGAGTTTTGAGGATTGTTTAATATAGATTTGTATGTATATTGCTGTAGTGACAGGTTGTCAGCTCATCGCCTAAAGTACAATATACTGAAATCCTCTATACAGTATCCTATCTTATGTAGCATATATTATGTATTAGTTTATAATAAGATATGTATCAGTATATTTTATTGAAATATTTATTTAATTGTGTGTAAATATTGTCTAAGTATTATATGTAGTAATATGCACTATCCCGCTTTCTGCTTGTACAATTTCTATACCCAAAGGTTGCCTGGTAGAAATTGCTGGTTTAGCAATAAGGCCGCCTATATTGTACTGTCACGTTTGTTCCTTTTTATTTCTGATGTATGTGTTTCTTTGTGCAATAAAGAATATTGTATTGTAAGTTTGGTCAGCATTTTTTTTTGTACTTATTTTCCTTCTTTTTTTAACCTTTACACTAATTTCAAAATGGCGGTCAGGCTAAACTGAAATAAGTTTCAAATTGGTTCATGGCCATGGGAAAACCCCATGCATCGTCAAATATTTACAGGCCATTTGTAGATTGAAATATACTCAATGACCTACACATACCGGGTGTAAGGGACAGCAGCGTCCCGCAATCTGATAGGAGTTGCACAGTCAACGAAACTGAACAACTATCAGCAGGATTTTTTGTTTTAGGAGATAAAAAGACCACCTCGATTTTATTTTCAATTCCTGAACAAAATTCCTGCTGATAGTTGCTCAGTTTCGCTAACTGAGTGACCCCTATCAGTTTGCGGGACGCTGTCCCTTACATATATGCCATACGATTAAATAAAGTATGTATTATGGTCGTCAGGGACATACTGAACTATAGTTATTTAACTGATTACGACTTAATTACATACATTCATCACGCCTTTATCCGTAGAGGGGTAGGCAGGTACGACTTACTACTTAATATTATTTTGTATGTATTGTTTGTTAGGTCTTAACTAAAAAATATTGGATCTATTTTTTAAATTCTTGATCTTCAAGATCATCTCTATTCAAACTATTATGCAGGTACAATGTAAATAAATTGCAATTTGTTAGAAAATCAGTATTAAAGTTTTTTTTTAGATTTAGCTATAGAAACTATAAAAGTTTAACAGAACTCTTCAAAAAACTAATATGTGTATACGTATATACGTAATTACGTATACGTTACTTACTGTACTTACTTTATTTTGGTAATAAACTAATAACTTATCATATTTAAATCACGGCTTAAGCGTTGGCTTGTCGAACAGGCATTCTATAGTTATAATGATTTTATTAATTTTAATGATAATGAAAGTGATAAAATTTAAATAATTATTAATGTGATATACCTACTTAAGTTCTTATAATTTTTGACTTGTAATTTACAATTATTAATAAATGTATCTCTATCTCTAAGAATAAAACATTTATACATAAAAAATACCTTTACTTTACAACAACTTCAAAGAGATCTATTGAAAACGGCAGTCAGTCAGACTAGACTGAAATGAAATAAGTTTCCGATTGGTTCATGGCCATGGGAAAATCGCCATGCATCGTCAAATATTTACAGGCCATTTGCAGATTGAAATGTATAATGGCTTATAGATACCGGGTGTAAGGGACAGCGTTCCGCAATCTGATAGGGGTTGCTCAGTCAACGGAATAATAACATAACCAACGGAATACATACACATATATCACGCTTTTATCCCTAATGGGGTAGGCAGAGTTTTGAGGGTTGTTTAATATAGATTTGTATGTATATTGGTGTAGTGACCGGTTGTCAGCTCATCGCCTAAATTACAATATACTGAAACCCTCGATACAGTATCCTATCTTATGTAGCATATATTATGTATTAGTTTATCATAACATATGTATCAGTATATTTTATTGAAATATTTATTTAATAGTGTGTAAATATTGTCTAAGTATTATATGTAGTAATATGCACTATCCCGCTTTCTGCTTGTACAATTTCTATATCCAAAGGTTGCCTGGTAGAAATTGCTGCTTTAGCAATAAGGCCGCCTATATTGTACTGTCACGTTTGTTCCTTTTTATTTCTGTTGTATGTGTTTCTTTGTGCAATAAAGAATATTGTATTGTAAGTTTGGTCAGCAAATTATTTTGTTCTTATTTTCCTGCTTTTTTTAACCTTTACACTAATTTCAAAATGGCGGTCAGGCTAAACTGAAATAAGTTTCAAATTGGTTCATGGCCGTGGGAAAAACCCCATGCATCGTCAAATATTTACAGGTCATTTGTAGATTGAAATATACTCAATGACCTACACATACCGGGTGTAAGGGACAGGGTCCCGCAATCTGATAGGAGTTGCACAGTCAACGAAACTGAACAACTATCAGCAGGATTTTTATTTTAATTTCCTGACCTGGGATGATGTGGGCTAAATAAGACAAGATAAGGAGACCAAAATTCCTGCTGATAGTTGCTCAGTTTCGCTAACTGAGCGACCCCTATCAGTTTGCGGGACGCTGTCCCTTACATATATGCCATACGATTAAATAAAGTATGTATTATCGTGGTCAGGGACATACTGAATTATAGTTATTTAACTGATTACGACTTAATTACATACATTCATCACGCCTTTATCCGTAGTGGGGTAGGCAGGTACGACTTACTACTTAATATTATTTTGTATGTATTGTTTGTTACGTCTTAACTAAAAAATATTGGAACTATTTTTTAAATTCTCTTACTAGAAATAGAAAGCTATGTGAACCTAACCTGTTTACGTTTTATAGCTCAGATTAATATAATATTTCTAATTGCGGCTAAGTGCAGATACCTTTGATAATATAGGTTTTTTTCCAATTCATCTCCCTAGCCTTATCCCGTATCTCACGGGGTCGGCTACCTAATCTAGGGGATTGAACGAGGGTACTGGTTTTTACACAGAGCGACTGCCATCTGACCTCCGCAACCCAGAAGGGAAACCAGACCCAATCCTAGATTAGGTCAGAGTTTTCAAGCCGCCAATGCTTAGAACAGGCCTCTGATATGGGTTAACGCCTAATATCTACGGTATTTAACGATATTAACCGGGACCAACGGCTTAACGTGTCTTCCGAAGCACGGAAAAAGCGCCGAATAAACGTACATATGAAATTCGAAAATCACATTGGTACATGGTGGGATTCGAACCACGACCTCCCGCTTAGGAGGCAGCGGCCCTATCCACTACACCATCGGGCTCTAATTAATTAAGGTTTTTTTTTCCAATTGATAAAAAAACTTAATTTGGTAAAACCAAAACTATAAACAGCTGTGCAACGTACAAAAAATTAACTCTGCAAAAATTGTGCGCAAGAAAATCAGAAAATACTTACACGAAAACCTTTCCCATTTTGCTGAAATATCCTCACACTAGACTCCAGTAAGTGTATAATCAATGTAATAACAGAATCCACTTAGTAACGTTATTGTTTGATTTAGTTACTGGGTAACCGATATTGTACACACTTTTAATTGGGGTAAAATATACCGGGTGTAAGGGACAGCGTCCCGCAAACTGATAGGGGTGGCTCAGTCAACGACACTGAACTACTAACACCAGTAATTTATTACGGGAAATGAAAATAAAAATTGTCATTTCCATACAAATTGTCTGATTGAGATGGTAATTTTGTAAAGGAAAGTCAATATTGTTTTTCGTTTCCTGGAATAAGTTCCTGGTGATAGTAGATCAGTTTCATTGACTGAGCAACCCCTGTAAGTTTGCGGGACGCTGTCCCTTACACCCGGTATAGGGTCTTATTGGTCCTTTAGAAATAGTTTCATGCAAGTAAGTGAAAACTATGACGTGTTTGATGTAGTAATAAAATTATAGTTTTAAATAAAATAATGTGCTGGACATATCAAAATTTGAGCATCTGATAAAGTTCCATGGCAGTTTATGCAAAGAAGTTCAAAACAACAATCATTTTCACGCCAGCTTTACAATGAATAAATGTTTCTCATTACTTATAGAAATCAATATAAAAAGAATTTGTCTCCATAAAAAATAATCAACTGAATTGATCTATTCATAAAAAATAAAAGAACCTTGAGGCCTCGATTTCTACAGTTACAAAAAACAAATCGAAACTTGCGTACAATTCTACTATCGCAAAAGGACCATAAAAACAAGAGTATTTTCGTATTTTATTGTACAGAACGTACACAAAGAGCCGTGCGTCATGGACGAACGCCGGCAGGTTACTGACTAACTGACAGCGGTGTTGCCAAATCTTTGTAGTATGAAATCACCGAAAAGTCAACTCAAGTCGCCCAATGTGAAGCATTCTTCCATGCTGGCCTGGGAGCGAGAGAAAACCATAGAATGTGCCAGCTGCATTTCCTCCCGGGTATGCTGTAAAAACCAGCTAAGGGATCCGAGGGTTTCAGTATATTGTAATTTAGGCGATGGGCTGACAACCTGTCACTACAGCAATATACTTACAAATCTATCTTAAATAACCCTCAAAACTTTGTCAGACGTGGCGGAACGACCTTTGTTTGGGTCGTTTACGCTCTGCCTACCCCATTAGGGATAAAGGCGTGATTATATGTATGTATGTGAAGCATTCTAAAATCACCTAAATATGTTACGAATAGTCTAAATAGCTAATATTTTAAATGCTTGAATCCTATCCTTTAAATCTCTATTTAGTAGGAATTTTATTTAAATATTTTTGTTCGATCTTGATGACGATGATCTTAGATCTCAAAATCTTGAGTCAGAGAGGGTGGTTGGAAGAAATTTCCTATGAATATTAAGAAACCGCTTGTGTTTGGGCCCACTTTGTTCGTATTATTTCCCTATATGATGAAAATAGCCTACTTCGCCTAAATATTTTTGAAGTAGCCTAATATCGCCCTTATATGAAATGATAGCTGACATTCTGAATCAGTTTATAAGTTATTAACAATTTGATTTACATAGTTTGTAATTTAACATGACACGATTTTCTCCTGGTGCATAATTAGTTTGCGTGTGTTTTTACTATTTTGTTTCTATTGGTGAAAACCTGTAATTGGCTTTCTGTCTTGTATTAATTTTAAGTATTGTTATATTTATAGCTGTTAGTTTTCCTTGAAATACAAAATTTAAAGTGTTTCTAGACAGCCTAAATTGCGACCAGTAGCAAATCGCAATTTTTCGTCGCCACAGCACCCTTCGAGATAGTCTAAACGGCGATAAATCTTCGCACTTGGCAGCACAGGCTGACTGAATGAACTACAGTCGGTCAGTACACACCATACTGATTGCTCGATCAAGCCAGGTCAAACATGTGCTCTGATTTGCGATGTGTACCTAACCTTCTGTAGGTCTGCTGCAAGAAATTCTTTTTAGAAATAAGCAGTGCCTGTTATTGTGTCTTTGTTTTTTATGTCCTGCTTTTTATGATGTTTTTTGTGTACAATAAATAAAGCTATAGACGTTAGATTATCAGTATTAGTACTGCTGGACTGGACATGGAGAAACATTGATCCCTCATCCCAGAGTAAAAAGACATTACATTTCAAAAATAAAAATAATAAATTGGTACAGTTAAGTTTTAAAGTGGATACCGCGAATCGGCAGACGTGTAGGACATCCTGAAATTAGGTAGGGCGATGATGTTCATAAGCAAGCTGGCAGGACTTGGATGAGGGCGTCTGAAGACCGAGCTGAGTGGCGTGCCATAGGAGAGACCTGTCCAGCAGTGGACTGATGCAGGCTGGTGATGCAGAAAATCAGGTCTATTTACGGCGTAGGTAGACTGTCTGAGCCTGATAAAGTATTGAGGGATTTTCAGTACGGAAAATGCCTCCGTGGTCTGAGCCATGGGCTCACGATCTGGAGGTCCTGGGTTCGTTTCGCATGGGCGGGGTGGGGACAAAAGTTGATATATTTCAGTTTATCACTTTATGGGATTTTCCCCAGTTTGTTTAGGACAATGCAGGCTGAATCGAATGATTGTCTGGAAGAAAAAAGATTCCGTGCGATGTACTTTGGTGTCATGGTTATGAAACCTCCTAATAACAGCTAATAGCCCTCTAACACGTTTTAATTTACGACCACTATTAAAGACAGCGACCAGGAACGGCGGATTAACGTGCCATTCGAAGCACAGAATCCTTTTTCTTACAGACAATAAGGTGATTTAGCCTATACGACGAAGTACTAAAGCATGAGTCATCATCTCCCTAGCCTTATCCCGTATCTCACGGGGTCGTCTACCTAATCTAGGGGATTGAACGAAGGTACTGGTTTTTACACAGAGCGACTGCCATCTGACCTCCGCAACCCAGAAGGGAAACCAGACCCAATCCTAGATTAGGTCAGAATTTTCAAGCCGCCCATGCTTAGCACTGGCCTCTGACGTGGCTTATCGACTAATATCTACGGTAATTAACGATATTAACCGGGACCAACGGCTTAACGTGCCCTCCGAAGCACGAAGCTCCGAAGTATGAAATTCGAAAACCGAAAAACACATTGGTACGTCGACTTGAATTTCGCACTAAACCCTCAAAAGTCAGGGTCTTGGAATTCATATTGTTCGCGCTAGGTTAACGCACTGCGCTATAAATAGGCCAGTCTGTCTGAAACTGAGTCATAAAACCGCGTGTAGCCGTTTCAGACTACCGTATTCAGCATTATTTTCAGAAATTACACAGAAGTCACGCCGATTATCCGGGCGGCCAGGGTAAGTTGAGAGTCAACATAAAGTCTATAGTATTTCCAACTCAGTTTCAGAATAAAGGTAAACAAAGTTTCATGTGTTTTAATCGAAGATCTTGTTTCTAAAATATGTTTTAGCTATTATTTAACCTCGTCCGACCCAATGTCACCTATAAAGAACAAATTATTTTAAGCGTTTCAGCCCAAGCTTTATAATAGGGAACCACAATTTACCGCCCAGTGTCCATTATACGGGACACACTTGAATTTCCCTCACAAAATTTAAAGTACGCGCCATGTTTTATTTTTTGTGCTTGATTCCTATTGGTCATTTATATTGAAATTTATACGGGTAGCCATCTTGTCAATTCAACCAATAGGGTCACATCAGTTCACCGCCACGTGTCAACATGAGCGCCCACCGAAGGAAAGGTGAGTAATAATCTGGTTCTTTCTTGGTAATCTTGGAATTTATAGTCAAAAATATTATGTCAACGTATTATTTTTTATAGTTCTGATTATAAGCTGATATTATTTTTCGGTAATTAGGTAAAATAAAAAAATAACAATCATGCAAACTTATATGTCAATTTAAATGGACATTGGGCCGAACCTTTACAAATTGATTGTCTTAATTACAGCGGTCACTGATAAAGATATTAGTGATTTACTACAAAATTCTGACGTTGACGACTTTGATCCTTCAGATGAAGACTTTGGGGATCCGGAATACCTTCCAAGGGATAGAAATATTGCACAAAGTGATTCGGAATCACTGGATTTAGATGAAATTGAGTCCGATATTGAGATTTCATTGCAAGAATCAAATAGGGACCGTCGTAATCATGGTGCTGCTCCAGTTAGAGGTCGTAGCAGAGGAAGACGAAGAGGAAAAGAAAGAGGAAGGGGACGAGGTCGTGGTAGAGACCGTGGCAGAGGTAGCGGCCGAGGACGAGGCAGAGGACGCGGCGGAGGACGAGGTCGGGGAGCCGAAATACAAGACTCTGAACAAGAAATTAGTGAAGGCAGCGATGGTGTCCCAGTGAACCCAACTTGGTCTGAAAAAGAGTTTCCGCCTAATTTGCCTACCATCACGCAACCTGCTTATTTAAGTACGAACGCAGAAGATTTCATTGGAAGAATAGAGTATTTCCAGCAATATATTAAAGAAGACATGTTCGAATACATTGCCGTTAACAGCAATAGAACTGCTATTAAACTAACTGGGAAAAGTTTAGATTTGACTGCTAACGAGATCAAAATATATATAGGAGCATCAATGATCATGGCCACTATTAATTATCCCATTATTCGAATGTACTGGCAAAAAAGATGGCGCGTACCAGTGATCGCAGACAACATTGCACGTAACCGTTTCCTTCAAATAAGAAACTCTTTGAAAATGGTTTACGACGATGATGTACCGCAGGAAGAAAAGGATAAAGATCGTCTTTGGAAAGTTCGGCCATTAATTGATAGTGTTCAACAAGGCTGTCGTTTACAAGAAAAATCTCATTGCCTGTCAGTGGATGAAATGATGATCCCGTTTACAGGGAACTGTCCAATGAAGCAATATTGTCCTGGCAAACCCCATCCTACTGGACTTAAAGTATTCGTGCTCGCAAATCCCAACGGACAAGTCTGTGATTTTCACATATACCAAGGGGAAAATACATATCCAGAATATGCAGGGACTGAATTTGGCTTGGCTGATAAAGCCGTACTATCGCTGGCAGATAATTTAGTCCCAGGACACGTGCTGTATTTTGACCGGTACTTTACATCCCAAAGATTAGCTTATGAGCTTTATAACAGAGGTATAGGGTGTACCGGGACGCTAATGAAAAATCGGATTCCACGTGATTGTCCCATCAAAGAAGACTATGAGCTAAAAGTCATGGGAAGAGGAAGTTGCCATGTTCTCGTGAAGGAAGATAATAAATTGGCAGTTACCAAATGGTTGGACAGCAAAGCTGTGTCACTTATGTCCACTGTTGAAGCTGAAGAGGAAACAGACACATGTGACCGATGGTATAAAAGAGAAAGAAGGTACATAAGCGGCACAAGACCTCGAGTTGTCCGAGAATATAATCGAAACATGGGCGGAGTTGATTTAGCCGATCGGCTTTTGTCTGTGTGCCCAAATAGACACAAAACTAAGAAGTGGACGGTGAGAATGTTCTCGCACATGATTGATTTGTCGGTGAGTAATGCTTGGCTAAAATATAAAGCAGATCTTCGTAAAAAAGGAGTACCTGGCAAGAAAATTGACCTACTAAGAGCATTTAAACTTGAATTGGGTGAAACTCTTATTCAAGACTCTTTGCACAAAGACTTGCAAGATTCTGAGAGCGGCTAAAGTGTACCTGAGGAAGAGGCACGTAATGATAATCCACAACAAAACAAGAGAAGAAAAAATACGAATCCAATACCATCTAAAAAACTAAGAACACATGAAGCGAAACACATGCCTGAACTAAATGTAAAACAGAACCGATGCAGACAATGCCATTATAACAAGACTTATTTTAAATGCACTTTGTGCCAAATGTACTTGTGCCTTACTAAAAATAGAAATTGTTATTCTGAGTTTCACCAAGATTAATAAATAACCTATATTTCGTTCATTAGACTAAGCATGGTAGGTAGGGTATGACAGAGAGGTTCACTTTTTATTTTTGTTATGAAGATTATTTTTTTTGTTTTAACTGATTTTGTTTTGTTATTTGTCATTTCATTTCATTTCATTTCATTTATTCCAGTTACAAAAACATTTGTGTCGGAAATTACATCATAGAAATTACATTTTAAAAAACTTACAAAGAAAATTTTACTAATTATCTATATCTAATGTACATACAATTATTATATATACGTACAACTAATTACGTCTACATTTTATATTATTATTAGTATATTCATGCATTTAAAAAAATAAAATAAAAAGTAATTAATAACAATGTCTTTTGAAGTACCTATGTCAACTTTTATTAGAATTTATTTACAATCTATTATGTATGTGTCACTAATATTTGAAAAAGAAAAGAAAAATCATTTGTTTACAAATTCCTCAATACTATAAAAGCATTTTTCCACCAAGAAGTGTCTTAACTTACTTTTAAACTGTTTTAGATTTAGAATCGACTTAAATTCAATAGGAAGACAATTAAACAGCTTAAGTTCCTGGTAACGTGCACTGTGTCTGGCTACCTTCAAGATAGGAGCAGTATAAGTATATGGGAGATCTTTTCTTCGGCTATTTAGTCTTGAAGTTCGCTCATCCTGTGTTTCATATTTATCCAAATTTTTGACTAAATCTAATAAAATAAGGAAAATATAAAGCGATGGTACAGTAAGTATCTTTAAACTTTTAAAAAAATCTTTGCAAGATTCCCACTGAGGTATTCTAACAATAGTACGCACCGCTCGCTTTTGACTTGTAAAGGCACTCTTTATGTTGTATTGATAACTGTTACCCCACAGTCGGATGCTATATCGTAAACGTGATTCCACCAGTGCATAATAAACTTGTACTAGTTGTGCTGTTGTAGCTTCATTTCTTAAACTCCGTAAGGCGTAGCACGCTGAACTAATACTATTACATACAGAGGTTAGTTCTTCTTTCCAATTTATGTATGTGTCAATATTAATTCCTAAAAATTTTATTGAATTTATTTGTTCCACTAATTTTGTGCTATGCAGTCTTATATCTAGTGTATCCCTGATTTTTGCAGTAGTTTTAAACAGCATAACTTTAGTTTTGTTTATATTTAATATAAGTTTATTTATATCCAGCCAACGAGAAAAAGAAGAAAGAACACTATTTGTTTTAATATTCAAGTCGTTAATTGTGTTAGCAGGTATTATCGCGTTAGTGTCATCCGCAAATACCACTAAACTAACATCTTTAAAGTCATTACGTATAAATGTTATAAGATCGTTGATGTAAATCAGAAACATAATCGGTCCCAAAATGGATCCTTGTGGTACTCCTTGTTTGACTTGATTTAATTTGGATTTAACTACATATTCGTGTCCTTCTGAAATTGATGTAATTTCTACAAATTGATACCTATTTTTAAGATATGATCTCATTAAGGATATAAATTTACCTCTAATACCGTAGAACTCTAACTTGCTTATAAGAATTTTGTGATCCACGGTATCAAATGCTGAACTAAGGTCTAAAAATAGACCAGCTACTTTGCATTTAGCTTCCAATTTCGATACAACCTCATCCGTTAAAACATTTACTGCATCAACAGTGCCTCTACCATATTGATAACCAAATTGTCTTGGATTTATTACGTTATTCAAATTTAAATGTCTGAGTAGCCTAATCTTTATCAGCTTTTCAAAAATCTTTGATAGGGTTGGCAAAAGTGAAATAGGCCGATAGTTTCTTGGATCACATTTAATCCCTTTTTTGTAGACCGGTATAACCTTAGCAACTTTTAACTGGTCCGGAAAACTACCCTCTTCGTAACAATTATTAAATAGTTTTGCTAATGGTGATGCAAGTAGGTCTATATTCTTTTTTACTACTGAAATAGGTACTTCGTCAAAACCACATGATTTTTTGCATTCCATAGTATTCACAATTTTTGAAATTTCATAAGCAGATACAGCATTCCAAGTAATATTGTTGTTAATCGGTATCGTTGTGTCTTTAAGAATGTCAATAGCAAGGCTGTCTTGTAATTGATTCATACCATTATTATGCTTGAATTGTTCAGAGAAAACCTCTGCAATTTCTGCAGGGCTATTAATAATCTTAGTGCCAACCTTCAAAATAATTTTATGTCTAGCTTTTGTTTTAGTTTTATTCCTGTGTTTATTTACGACATTCCATATAGCTTTCGATATATTTTTAGCATTACTAATCTCTTTTTGTACTGTAAGTCGCTTCATAGATAATAATATATGCCGAAAGACCTTTACATATTTAATTTTATAGTTAATAACACTCTGATCATTTATATTAGTATTCGCTGTCATCAAAAATCGTTTCATTCTACTAGATGTTTTTATTCCTTTTGTCACCCAGTTCAATTTAACTTCAATGCCACTTTTGAATTTCCTCTTAATCTTCTTAAAGCTTCTTTTAAAATTAGTTTGAAATTTATTAAGAAAACTATTGATACCATCGTTGCTAGATGCATCATTAAGTAGATTATTTCTGAATTTCGTGTTATTTTCATCCCCTAGTATTCTAATCTCTTTAGACACACTTAGATAACTTTCTTCCTTTTTTACTTCTGGTAAGTCTAAATGACAAGAAAGACCAGCATGACCATCTGAAAGGCCATTGTGGTCTATATCTCCTTGACTAATAAAGTTATCTGATATATTAGTCAGAAAATTGTCCAGACAAGAGTGCATTTCACCTCTCATAAAAGTTATCGCGTTATTAACTATGGGTCTAAAGTTGTAACATGTTAAAAGGTTCAAAAATTCGTCTCTATAACTATCCTCCGTCAATAAGTCAACATTAAAGTCTCCTGCTATTATACACTTCTTGTCAAAAAAATGCTCCAGAACTTTTTCTAGCTGTTCCAAGAATTTTACAAAATGTTTTTTATCCGGATTTCGATATACACAGCATAAACTTAAATTAATGTCTTTATCTCTAACTCCACATATTTCAAAATAATCTCTTTTGTATATTCTTTTACAAAAATCTAGTTCTACATAATTTCTTTCATGTAGACCTAGAATAAGACTACCGCCTCTAGTTTTCGAAGTCCTCGTATTATAAGAAATGAGCTTATACCTTTCAAAGTGCATCATTGTTACATTAGTTTTGTTCAAAAAATGTTCCGTAATGCATATGTATAATGGTAACCCTGTTTTACAATTTTCGAAATAAAGTTCTAATTCATCCTTTTTTGAAGTAATTCCACACACATTTTGCAAGTACAAAGTCATCTTATTATCTAGGTCTTTCTCTTGATTTAGGGATTTCCTGTTGTCATTAATATTAATAGAATTTTGATAACACTCATCATCATCATCATAAAGTACTACATTATTTACGAAAAAAATGTTTAATTTCATAAATTTTCTCACTAATTGCGTCAAAAATAACTTTAATGCCAAAATGATTGATTCTACCAGTGTATCTTTTAAACATTAAGTCGTTAAATGTCAAATCTTTATTAGAATCAATAATATAAGCGTATTCAAATTGTAAATTATCTTTAAACAAGAGATTATTAAACATTTCTATTCTTGAGTTAAACAAATTATTTTCAGAACCAATTTTGTAGGTAGGCAAGCAAAGAACAATATTCGTGTAGTTGATAGTGCTTAATGTTTTTCTGATTTTTTCAATGGTATACAAATAATCATTCGTGGATGTAAAATCATCTTCTCCAATTAAAATTATACAAAAATCGTTTAGTGTGTAGTGCTGTAATTTACATTCAATTTCATTTATCAGGTTTAAAATACCACAGTTTGTTTTGACATACTGACAATATTTAAAATCATCACCAAACTTATCCTCAACAATTGAGAGTGTATTTTTCCTATTATCTGAGCTTAAAATGCAAACTTGATTCTTTTTTCTAGAAATGTCAATTGAAGTGCTATTTAACCGAGTTCCGCAATCCTGCCTATTTAAATCAGCTTCCAAATCTTCATACATGTCTTCATTATCTACTGCATGGCATTTGGCTTTAGTCGCAATGCTCATCAGCTCGTCAAGGGTTCGACTCAGTTGTGTTTGTAGTTGACTTATTTTTTGGCCAATAACAGAAAGCTGCAAGTCATATTTCTGGGATGAGCCAGTGAATTCTTCTTGATTTTTATACCGCTGCGGTGAAGTTGTAGTTTCTTGAACATTCAAGTTTCGCTTAATTTGATCAAGGAAACTGCGATTCAGCTTGTTCTTACTATTCTTTTTTTTGTGACTCGTACTAGCTTTGCATTCCGTAGTTGTTGCACATATTTTTGAGAGTGTATTAATTTTAGTCTCATATATCAATATTTGCTTTTTTAGTTCTGAGTTTTCAATTAAATATGTCTCAATTAGTTTATTAGCACTTTCTAATTTATTTTCTATCTCGAGCAGTTTCAGATCCATTCTCTTAAGTTCTTCATCATTGATTAGATTCAAGTCTCTATCAGGACAGCTTCTATTAATTCTGACTATAGAACAATTTTCTACAGACTCGTCTTCGTCTGAAGGCAAAGATTCAAAAGAATTTTGTGTTGAAATATTTACCATTACTTGAGTATTTAAAGTACAATCAGATAGTTGTTCAGTAACATTGTTTATTGCTGCCGCTTTCTCTAAAACCGAGCTTCCATCGTTGTACTGCGATAGTTGTCTAATTTCTTTTTGTCCAACATCAGGTTGTATTGCATTAAATTGAATAGGTGATTTTTCTAGTTCTCGTTCTGTAACTTGAATCTTTGGTGCCTTTTTATTATTCGGTTGTAATAACACAGATGCATTTAATTGTGTTTTACTGCCGCTTTGTTGTCTATTATGTGATGTAGTATTCTGTTTTGTTACTTTTACTGGTGTATTTTTAGGTTTTGGTTTCGTTACCTGCCGTCTAATGCATGGATTACAGGTCCATTGCAGACGCCGATCTTTGTCCGGGTTATTGCGCATAAGGTCATACCTTTTTGTCCTCACTTGAGCGCAATCCAGATCATAAGAATTTCCACAAACGCAGCAAGTAAGGAAATTGCTTCTGATAAGCGCTTTTTTACACATACAACATAATTCGTTTGATGCCATTCTCGCCAAAATGATCGATAAGAAAATTAAAATAAAGATATAAAAAAGAAAAGAAGAAAAGAAAAAGTTTTCGAAGTCGTCTTGGTTTGAACCCGGTACTGAGTGCGTAGAATCCTCTCTCAATATCCGCTAGGCCATATGTGCTTCTGTCGGAGCGTCGAAAATAACGTAGCGCTTCTCGGTCGTGCGTGAGTCATACGTATTGATCGTGTTAGTATAGATCCCGAACACAGCCGAGCAACACACGAAGTCTTCCGATTAATGTTCAAACTCTTTCTTTGTTCACTTGGTTATACGTTAAGATCTAATATTCAAAATATTACACTGATCTGGTCCATAATAATTTTAAAAAGTTTTGTCACTTCACTTAGTCTTTTATAAACAATGCATGTAACGATTATATTATTAATAAAAAGGCGTACTATTTGAGTTATTATGAAGGAAGTGTCACTGTCTTTTGATTTAAAATAATAAACTTTTAACACAATTATAATTGTCACAAACGTTTACACGCGCTATTTGCACTAATTTTAACAAGATTTTACCACACTTATGTTAATTTATTTACTTTAAAATAATTTGGAGATTAAAATTATACGGAGCTAATGTGCTGTGTATGGCGCCCTCTTGCGGAACGTAACTACCATGTAACTACCTACCATTTTTTTTTTATATAAGACATTTTTCAAAGGTTATGATGATTATTACCCTTATGAGACTATTAATTTCCTAGATCTCTGTACAATTATTTGTGAGACTGATAGTTTTAGGTGAAAAAGTAAAATTTAATAAGGAAACTTTGTTACCTTATTATTTTGTAAAGTCTCTTTACTGGTTTTGTAAGTCTAGGTTCATTTAATATGTCATTTTTTAATGTAAGAATTAAAGTTATTGTGATTTTTCAGTATTTACTGTGTTTTATTAAACATTAATATAAATAAACTGATTTTGCATTATCAGCCCTATGTCCTCCATAATACACAAACATTAATCAGCTGATTATGCATTATCGGCCCAATGTCCCTTACAAGGGACATCATATATTAGCCCAAACAATAGTGCCAATCGATTATGTATCACACCATAGAACCCCAAAAAAAATATAAAAAATCTAACTACTCTATTTCTTTAAAAACGCCACATGAATATCGCTGGGCCGCAGGGCCTAAAAAAATGTTGTCCTTTTTACTAGACACTGGGCGGTAATTAAAAATTGCTTTATTTAACTTGGGCCGGAGGAGGTTAAGACAATATAATGAAATAGTAGTTTTAGTAATTTAACTAATATGCCAACATGTATCACTTATTTTTGAAATGTGTTCTTGTATAAAAATAAATGAAAATTTGTTTACCTGTATGTTAAAACTGAGTTGGAAATACTATAAAGCCTTAGGTCGCAGAATGTCCCTTTCGCAAAATGCCTTTCGGTCTTTGGTCTTTTGGTTATTAAATTATTGTCGAGATAAAAATGAATAATTTTTTATACATGCAAAATAAGCATAAAGCATACTCAGCCACAAATAGACATGCTCACGTGCTGTCAAAAAACATAGTTCAAATAACAAAGTTTGTAGAAAGTAAACTTTATGTATAAAATGATTTATATAAATAAATTTATATATTGTGGTGTATTTTGGGCAAGTTTTCTTTACACTCTCTATAAAGGAATAGTGGCAAACAAGCCTATAGTTCAATGAAAAATATATTACATATACATATACATACATAAAATCACGCCTTTATCCCTTACGGGGTAGGCAGAGCGTAAAACGCCTCCTAAAAGGCTCTTTCGCCATGTCTGACATAAATTGAGGGCAATTTTAGATTGTAATGTGTATTGCTGTAGTGACAGGTTGTCAGCCCATCGCCTACATTACAATACACTGTAACCCTCGAAACCCTTTAGCTGATTTCTACAGCATGCCCGGGAGGAAGGGCAACTGGAACATTCTATGTTTTTCTTTCTCTCCCAGTCCAGTAAGAAGAAAAATATATTGATTACTCTTTTTTTAATACAAGTTTTTATAAATAAAATAAATTTCTAGCTAAAACTTGTTTCAATTGAGCAAGCATTAAAAATATATATAATATATAGGCTGGCAGCATTGTGGTACCTAACATATTGTATTGTCTAATGATAGTGATTCAATACTTGATTGAATTAATAAATACTTGATTGAATTGTTGATGATTGAAGCCTTTTATTTGGTTCTGACTAGTAAATTAGAATAGTAAGTGGATTGAATATGAATTTAATTATAAAAGCTAAATGTATACTAACTTAATCTATAGAAAAATTACTAACTGAATCTTATAAAATATTGTATTTAAAGTGAAATAGTGAAGTGTGTATTATTATAATACATAAATCTATGTTATTAAAAAGTAAATATATATGTGATGTGAGTGATAAGAGTAGTATTTTGAGATCCAAAATTATTTGCCAGTGAATTTAATTGTTTTTATTTCAATAATAATAATCTAAAATAATAATCAAATAGTAATGAACAACCATGGAAGTGTCAAAACTTATATTTCAATAATGTTTTGTTCACATATCAAATACATAATTATTATATTTTTAATAGTGTGAAAATTTTATTTCTAGACTTAATAAAAATATTTAGAGTAGGTAAGTTTAAAATCTTGAATAAAGAAAGTTTTTTGGATTTCAAAAGTTATTATATTTATATATGATAATAATATTAATAAAATATGTACAAGTACAGTCAACCTGGAGTGTGGACGGTTTGGGTTGCATTTTGTTGTTGAGTGTACTTTGGGAAAGTCGTCGGGGGCTACCTGACGGCGAGGTATCTCCTCCTCCTCCATTGCTCTTAGCCACAGACCAACAGAAAAACATACAACATTTATTTACACTTAAAACATAGATACTTAATTTGTACAAGCAAAACATTACAGAAAATAATATAAGTTTTTATTTTTTTATTTGTAGGTATACTATATAATATTATAACAATTTCGTCGCCTGCTTATAAGTTTTAATTGATCAAAAAAGAACTTCACGCAGAGAATTTATTTTTATAGAAATAATTTATCGTGTACAAATTCGTAAGTACAGGCACGATCCAATAAACAATGCACATTAAGACAACACGAAGCGCGAAGCATAAATACAAATACCTACACCGCATTCTGTATAATATTTAGTAAATCGATAACATTATGCGGCATTATTCACAAATAATTTAGCACCAATGTCATTATCTAAATACTCGTAAAATAAAAACTACTTACGACTTATAACTTGATTTCTTCACTCACAACTAACTTACGAAAAATTTTATACACTTATTGGTCACATTTCTAATATATATAATGCAATTTTTTGTTTATTACTCGCAAATAAATAGGACTAAAAATTTTGAATGACATGACCATGGACATGACAGCTTCAATACCGAAATTTCAAATTTTTCTCGGTCTGACAATCGATGTTGCCATTTTATTTTCTGTGTTCTCCCCATGATATTCCGTGTTCTCCCTATGATATTTTAAAAATATATTGATGACTGCTATCAAAGTCATCACTTCCGCTAAACAGTACTTGAAAAAAATACTTGGTGTAAAATCATTTGGCTATGACAGTATTCCAATGCTAATAATATTTTTCTAAAACATATTCTGATTCTGGATGTTTGTTCCTTTATCCGAAATTGAATGGGTATAATCTTAATAATAGCAACACTGTTCACAGCTGCGAAATAGGGCGCGCCGCGGCAGATTTTGAATTTATAAAAATAAGGTTTCATGCATCTCGGAGAGTGGAGACTCCCACACTGTAGAGTATTCGTTGAATTTTCGTAGTTATGATGTGATGTTCGCTTCGCTAATGTATTGATTCATCTGTTTCTTGCAACGTCCCGCTCGCTTCGCTACTCTACGTATTACATACATATAATCACGCCTTTATCCCTAATGGGGCAGGCAGAGCGTAAACGACCTAACAA
Source organism: Scrobipalpa costella (assembly GCA_949820665.1). Lineage (NCBI taxonomy): Eukaryota > Metazoa > Arthropoda > Insecta > Lepidoptera > Gelechiidae > Scrobipalpa > Scrobipalpa costella. Next base: position 16,452,623 of record OX463314.1, read on the forward strand.
AGGTCGTTCCGCCACGTCTGACAAAGATTTGAGGGCTATTTAAGATAGATTTGTAGGTATATTTCTGTAGTGACAAGTTGTCAGCCCATCGCCTAAATTACAATATACTTCTTCTTGTCGTGTCGATCGTTTAGGCGTTTTTATATTAATTGCAACAATATACTGAAGCCCTCGGATCCCTTAGCTGGTTTTACAGCATGCCCGGGAGGACATGCAGCTGGCACATTCTATGTTTTTCTTTCGCTGTCAGTCTAGCATGGAAGCAACTCTACGTATCGATGCTATTGATTACACTTTATTCCATCAATATTTTTTTTGTGTTTGTACAGGCTATATATGACAGACTTCGTATAGTACGGGTTTCGGAGCGTTTTAAAAAAATCAACAATAAGTTCTATAAAACTTTAATTAAAATAATTACATAGGCATACATAATTGCGTCGATTCTCGCGACATAATCCTAATTCTAATTAGCTAGCGCTGTCACTTTCTTAAGTTTGACATAAGAACAGGATAGCAAGTAAACACATGACTTTGACATTTCTTATTTGACGTAAGACGCTTTAAATAAGAACTAGCATAGAGCATGCTTCCTTATTTTACGTCAAATAAGCAGTCTTATGTCAGATTAGGAATGTCAAACTCATGTGTTTATTCTTATGTCAAACTTAAGAAAGTGACAGCGCTAGCTAAGAATTAGGATTATGCAATGATATTTTAAGAAATATACGTTACGTTCATACTGCACGCACATTGTTCCGCGACACATATACATACATATTTATAACATTGCATAACTAAACAAACGCTGAGTGCGACACAAAATAGGCAAAGCGTAAGAGTGAAACAGATAGCTATTTGTAATCAGTGCAGCCTTGAATATAATTTAACTCTTTTTCTCAATTCGCAGCTCGCAGCTTGACTGGCTAAAATAGTCACAATTAGGATCATTTGTCAACAATTAGGACCATTTGACGACAATTAGGACCATTTGACGACAATTAGGACCATTTGACGACAATTAGGACCATTTGACGGCACGAGTTTCGCGCGTTGGTAACGTATCCTACCTATATATAATATCATTGGGATTATGTCGCGAGAATCGTCGCCAGTGAAGTGAGAAATCTAGGCATAATAGCTGAGGTTGGCCTTCTTCTTGGCCTGCACCTCCAAGATGGCGTCCATAAAGTCCTCGTGTGTGACGGCGGTGGCGGACCGCCTCAAGGCTATCATGCCGGCCTCGACGCACACCGCCTTGCACTGCGCGCCGTTGAAGTCGTCGGTGGAGCGAGACAGCTCCTCGAAGTTTACGTCCGGACTTACGTTCATTTTGCTGGAACGAGAAATGGGTTAAATTAATTATATATATACATATACATTCTTCCATGCTGGACTTCTTCTTCTGTCGAGTGGGTATCGAGTCTATCGACCCGATGAACCCTGGTGTCAGAGTTTTTAAACCGCCTAGTAGCACAACTATCAGGCCTCTGACATGGTTTGAGTAACGACCACTATCAAAGATAGCGACCGGGACCGACGGCTTAACGTGCCCTCCGAAGCACGAAATCTTTTTCTTTTCGGACAATCAGGTGATTCAGCCTGCAACGTCCTAACCAAACTGGGAAAAATCACAAAGTGATAAATTCTCAAATATCAACTTTGTGTTTCCCCTGGGAATCGAACCCGTGACCTCCGGATCGGGAGTCCATGGCACTAGCCACTAGACCACGGAGGCAGTTATGCTGGACTGGGAGTGAGAGAAAAACATAGAATGTGCTAGCTGGATTTCCTCCCGGGCATGCTGTACAAACCAGCTAAGGGATCGGAGGGTTTCAGTATATTGCAATTTAGGCGATGGGCTGGCAACCTGTCACTACAGCAATTTACCTACAAATCTATCTTAAATAACCCTCAAAACTTTGTCGAATGCGGCGGAACGTCGTTTGTTTAGGTCGTTTACGCTCTGCCTACCCCATTAGGCGTGACTATATGTATGTATATATATATGCATAATCACGCCTTTATCCCTAATGGGGTAGGCAGAGCGTAAACGACCTATAGAAAGGTAGCCACGTCTGACAAAGTTTTGAGGGTTATTTAAGATAGATTTGTAGGGATATTGTTGTAGTGACAGCTTGTCAGCCCATCGCCTAAATTACAATATATTGAAACCCTTAGATCCCTTAGCTGGTTTTTACAGCATGCCTGGGAGGACATGGAATGTGCCAACATTCCATGTTTTTCTCTCGCTCCCAGTCCAGCATGGAAGAATGTGTTTTGATTCCCTATGTAACTGTTCTGTGTTTGTTTATGAGTGCAATAAACTGTTAAATAAATTATTATTTATTTATTTATGGGCCTGTCCCACTGCATGGCAAAGGCCTCTCTCCCTTCCTTAAATTTTTCTCGATATAGAGTCAGTTCTATCCATTCCGTAAGATATGTGTCTAGTTAAAGTTTCTCTGTCCCTATCTCCCTATGTATGCATAAATCTTTAAAACTACGCAACGGATTTTAATGCGGTTTCTTTTAATGGATAGAGTGATTCAAGAGGAAGGTTTATATGTATAATACATGCATAATATAGTAGAGAAACACTGATAATTTCCGTGCGAAGCCGGGGCGGGTCGCTATTAAATAAATAAATGTAATTATGGCTTGCAGGGCCAGGTCGGTACCGCGAGTGTAACTGCATGATCCTGGCGCGCGCCTCCTAGTTGGGGATCCCAGTAAAGCACGGAAAAACTACATACATATAATCACGCCTTTATCCCTAATGGGGTAGGCAGAGCGTAAAGACCTCGTTTGACTATGATTTGAGGGTTATTTAAGATGGATTTGCAGGTTGGCAGCCCATCGCTAAGAAGAAGAAGAAGATTCATTAAACCAGGTCCTTACCGTGAGTGTATCTGCATGATCCTGGCGCGCGCCTCCTCGTTGGGATGCGGGAACTCGATCTTGCGGTCGAGCCGGCCCGAGCGCAGCAGCGCCGGGTCCAGGATGTCCACCCGGTTCGTGGCTGCGATCACCTGCAACATATACAGTGTAAGGGACAGAGACCCGCAGTCTGGTAGGCTATAGCAACCGCTCAGACAACGAAACTGAAGAATTATCACCAGGAAATTCTTTCACAATACAAAATGACCACCTCAATCAGACAATTTGTATGTAAAAGCATATTTTTCTTTTCACTTCCTGAAAATAATCCTGCTGATAGTTGTTCAATTTCGTTGAAGTTTAGTTTTTTTTTATTTTCATCGACACGAAAAGAAGAAAAAAAGAAGTTGAATGAGCATAGGCAGAACGTAAACGACCTAAGTAAAGGTTGTTCCGCCACGTCTGACAAAGTTTTGAGGGTTATTTAAGATACATTTGTAGGTATACTGCTGTAGTGACAGGTTTTCAGCCCATCGCCTAAATTACAATATACTCAAACCCTAGCTAGCTTTTAGCCTAGCTGGTTTTTACAGCATGCCCGGGAGGAAATGCAGCTTGCACATTCTATATTTTTCTCTCGCTCCCAGGCCTGCATGTAAGAAACATTCATACATATAATCACGCCTTTTTATCACTAAACGACAAACAAGTGTTATTCATACTGATTAATCATCGACTACACACTTGTGTGTTTAATTGAGGTGTTTGACCTCAACGTTTCGATTCTTTACGAGTCTTCTTCATGGAGAGTGAAAATCACACACCACCGCCCGCTTTGTGTGATCTCCGTAATGAGTCGAAACGTTGATATCAAACACCTCCGTTAAACACAATACAATACAAGATACTTTATTGCACAATGAAACACAAATACATACAGCAGAAAAGTAAGGAACAAAACAGTACAATATAGGCGGCCTTATTGCTAAAGCAGTAATTTCTACCAGGCAACCTTTGGGTAGTAGGATAGTACATAGCAGATAGCGGGATAGTGCATACTAAGTTCATCTTAATACTTAAACAATATAAAGCCTTGACCCTAAAACTAAAAAAATAATACCTTAATATCAGAAGTAGAAGTGAATCCGTCAAGCTGGTTGAGTAGCTCCAACATGGTCCTCTGCACCTCTCGGTCCCCGGCCTTCTCCGAGTCGAAGCGCTTGGTGCCGATGGCGTCCAGCTCGTCGATGAAGATGATCGCTGGCGCCTTCTCCTTGGCCAGGGCGAAGGCGTCACGGACCAGTTTGGCACCGTCACCTGGGAGATAAGTAAATAACAAGATTGTAATGTGGTCTATGTTTCATCACTACATAGTGTAAAACAAAGTCGCTTTTTTTCTATCCCTATATCCCTCATCATCATCTCCCTAGCCTTATCCCGTATCTCACGGGGTCGGCTTCCTAATCTAGGGGATTGAACGAGGGTACTGGTTTTTACACAGAGCGACTGCCATCTCACCTCCGCAACCCATAAGGGAAACCAGACCCAATCTACGCTAGTACTATTATATATTCTATGCCCAATCCTAGATTAGGTCAGAGTTTTCAAGCCGCCAATGCTTAGCACTGGCCTCTGACATGGCTTAACGACTAATATCTACGGTATTAAACGATATTAACCGGGACCAACGGCTTAACGTGCCTTCCGAAGCACAGAAAAAGCGCCGAATAAACGTACACATGAAATTCGAAAACCGAAAAACACATTGGTACGTGGTGGGATTCGAACCACGACCTCTCCCGAAGTGCTGCTCAGAAGGCAGCGGCCCTATCCACTACACCATCGGGCTCGTCCCTATATCCCTATGTATGCATACATCTTATATCTTTAAAACTACGCAACGGATTTTGATGCGGTTTCTTTTAATGGATAGAGTGATTCAAGAAGAAGGTTTATATGTACAATACATGCATAATATAGTAGAGAAACACTGATAATTTCCGTGCAAAGCCGGGCCGGGTCGCTCTAGTATTTCTTAAAATAAGGTTCACAATATGAATATAGAAATGGAATGGTCCGCGAGCCCGACATTTAACTGAAGCCTGCATGCTGAACTGTCAGCGAGAAAAAACATAGAATGTTCCAGCTGCATTTCCGGGAGGTATTTTACAGCATGGCCGTTGTAAAAACCAGTTAAAAGATCCGGGGGTTTCTGTATATTGCAATTTAGGCGATGGGCTGACCACCGGTCACTACAGCAAAATACCTACAAATCTATCTTAAATAACCCTCAAAACTTTGTCAGACGTGGCGGAACGACCTTTGTTTTTTGTCGTTTACTCTCTGCCTACCCCATTAGGGATAATTATGTATACATCAGCGTCCTGCAAACTGTTAGAGGGTGCTAACGAAAGCAGCCAACGAAACTGAAGAATTATCACCAGGAAATTCTTTCAGGAAACGAAAAAATAAATTAACCTTGACCAGATAATTTGAAAGGAAAAGCAAATTTTATTTTTCACTTCCTGAAAAAAATCCAGCTGATAGTTATTCAGTTTCGTTGACTGAGCAACGTCTAACAGTTTGCGGGACGCTGATGTATACATGATTATTCCTAATGGGGTAAACACGTTCCGAAAAACTATAATACCTACAAATCTATCTTAAATAACCCTCAAACCTTTGTCAGACGTGGCAGAACGGCCCTTGTTTATTATTATTAGGTCATTTACGCTCTGCCTACCCCATTAGAGATAAAGGCGTCAATATATGTATGTATAATAGACGAGCGAAGCTATTTATATATTTTTTTATTAGAGCGCGACACTCCACGAAAGTTTCTTTTTTACGTTGCGTGACTGACGCGAGCGCGACATTTTGCGAAAATTGATAGATGTAATAAAGCCTTACTTAACTTTAAAATCTAGTCCACTTACCGATAAACATCTGCACCAGCTGTGGTCCGGCTAGCTTCAAGAATGTGGACTTGGTCTGCGCAGCGCACGCCCTGGCCAGCAGGGTCTTGCCGGTGCCGGGGGGTCCGTACAGCAACACTCCCTTCGGGGGGTGGATGCCCAGGTTTACAAACTTCTCCTTGTGGGTCATGGGGAGGACTACAGCTTCAATAAGCTCCTGGAATAGTGAGAAATGTTATATCAATATTATTGAGAAATATGTGTGGGCAATGATGTGTTCAAAACATTAAAAACTAAAATTGTATGTGAGAGCTTTAAATATGAAACAATTGGGTTTATTTTAAATACATTTTTTTTATAAAAGTACAAAAATTATATTCACTTTTTACATATTGGTCAAAGAAAATTGAGTAAAATAAGTGCTTACTACACTGTAACATTATGATGATTTATGAGTAATAATAAAGAATCTAAACTTGACTGAAGCCTCATTTAAAATTTAGAGCAAAAAAAAAGAATCTAACCTTAAATCTAAATCCTAATCTTAATCCTTAATTTATAGGTTCAGAGAACAGTAATAAGGGTCAGCTAAATTGTTGGTTGGCAGACCCGCTATTAACCAGAAAAAAAAAAACTGGAATGGCCACAATGACACACAGAATAAAAAAAATATATATGATACACAGTTACTATGATGTTTTTTAGTGTACAACATACATACATACATATAATCACGCCTTTATCCCTAATTGGGTAGGCAGAGCGTAAACGACCTAAACAAAGGTCATTCCGCCACGTCTGACAAAGTTTTGAGGATTGTTAAAGATAGATTTTTAGGTATATTGCTGTAGTGACAGGTTGTCAGCCTATCGCCTAAATTGCAATATACACAAACCCTTGGATCCCTTAACTGGTTTTTACAGCATGCCCGGGAGGAAATGCAACTGGCACATTCTATGTTTTTCTCTCGCTCCCAGTCCAGTATGGAAGTATCTCGCTCCCAGTCCAGTATGGAAGTTTTTGTGTACAATAAATTGTTAAATAAATAAAAAAAGCTTTTAAGAAAAAAATTTAACCTATACAAAACCCACAGTTAAGAGGCCACAATTTTAAACTTTCCAAGACTAGAGCAAATTACAACCTAAGAAAGCAGTTTTTGAGCAACAGGGTGGTGGCGGCTTGGAACAAATTACAAGAAGACGTTGTAAATGCTAAATCCACAAACCAATTTAAAAACAAACTTGATAAATTTATAGAGGACTAACAGGAGTATGGGTGATTGTATTTTGTATTTTTCCTGTAATCTACAAACTTAACGAAACTTTAATGTGGTCTTGTCAAACAAAATTCTGAAATAAGTGAAATCAGCCCAACCTAACTACCAGTTGTCATATAAATAAATAATAAGAAATAAAATAAAACTACTGACCTGAATCTGTTTGTCCAACCCTCCGATATCTGAGTATTGCTCCGTTGGTCTCTCATCTACCTCCATAGCCTTGACCCTAGCGTCATATTCAGCTGGCAAAGTCTCCAGAATTAAATATGAATCCTTATTTACACCAACTAAGTCGCCCGGTTTCAACTTCTCAGCGTCAACAAGTCCGATGACTGGTAAAAAGTAGGTCTGTCGTGTGGAGGTCTTGATGACTGCGCATTTTCCCTAGAAATAAAGAAATATTGGGTTAGAGAGTCAAGTTCAGGGCGAACCATAGGAATTAATACAGGCTTTGGGGAACTATGCAAGGTAAAGAAAAATGAAGTAAATAAAATATTGTATTAAAAAATATATTTAATTTACTTTTTCTGTTAAAATGTTCCCCATGATTTTTTAGTTTTCTTTCTACCCATATATATAGTGCCCCAAAAGGTACACTCTAATTGTTATAGAAGTGCAGAAGAAGTCGCGCAAGAAACTCAAACACTGCAACATACCCTTCTTTTTTAAATTACATACATACATATAATCACGCCTTTATCCCTACCGGGGTAGGCAGAGCGTAAACGACCCAAAGAGAGGTCGTTTCGCCACGTCTGACAAAGTTTTGAGGGTTATTTATGATAGATTTGTAAGTATATTGCAGTAGTGACGGGTTGTCAGCCTATCGCCTAAATTGCAATATACTGAAACCCTCAGCTCCCTTAGCTGGTTTTTACAGCATGCCCGGGAGGAAATGCAGCTGGCACATTCTATGTTTTTCTCTCGCTCCCAGTCCAGCATGGAAGAAATTTTTTAAATTAAGTAAGGATTAAGGAAATTAAAACTCTTTAATGCACCCATAATTACAATAGGCAAAATAGCTGTCTCTTAAATACAACCCTTGGAAAAAGGACATTCAAAGAAGACAGAATAGTGTATTATGAGCATAGACGGAACTTAGGACTAGGTTAAACTAACTGGCTTATTTTTTTAAATTACCTTCCTCTGGGAGTCCAGGTCTACCACAGCGCCATCCTCCTCCTCCTCTTGAGGGTCGACATCCAGCAACTCAATGACGTTGGACACCAAGTATGGCAATGTCTTGTTCACTTTGATTTTCTCCGTGTTTTCCCTAATTTTCTCGTTCTGGGCCTGCAGCTCGTGGGAGATCCGCATAACTTCGCTCTTCATGATCTTAATTTCATTGTCTAGCAGTCGTGTGCGACTGATGATTTCGTCTGTAGGCATGCGAAGCACTTCCTCGCTTAACGCCTCTTCGCCGTCATCCCAGATGGACTTGTCTTCTAGGGTCGTAGCAGCCATTGTGTTGGGTTCAGTTCACTACAGGAATATGATAGAATAATTGTATTTCAAGAAAACAAAGTGAAAATCCTGAAATCAAACAAATCACGAAATTGAATTGTCATTCCTCAACTCAGTTGCCAGCTTTTAGTTACTGATTCCTACCACTTGATAATTGAATTTCAAGAAATTTAATTTGGAACTTCTCTGTGGTAAGTTGAGTAAAGTAAATTTTTTGGTGAAGTAAGAAATAAGAGAAGAGTTTAATAATGTTTGTGAAGTCTGAAAATAAAAATGATAAGTAATTAAACTAGAATTTACTCATTCTAATATATTTCTTGGCATGGCAACCTTTCTGGGTTGCCCGCTAAGAAGCATATTTTTTATTAGTAGAAAAATCATATATATATTCTATCATACATATTATTATCATTTAGGTGTATGAGCCTTCGCTCGAACCACTTTGAGATTACGCCTTCAATATCGAACAATTTGTTTTTTTTTTAGCATCTTCTGTCCCTGTCTAGCACGCTGTGAAGTCACTTCCTTTTGTTATTGGCAACTCCTGGGCAGCGCCGGCACCATCTTGGATCCTCAGTACGCTTTCGACATAGAGTAACTTATATATAGGGTAGCTTTCGACTCTCAAGCGAACACTACGTTCCTACAAGATTTTATTTAATGTAATTTTTCTACGCAAAAGTTTATTCATTTCTATTTAAAAGTAAGTATTTGCAATAACTTTAATAGTTATTGTGGGGTATTGCTCGGCGCCCTTTGCCCAGCGTTGAAATACAAACCCGAATATGGGTTAAAGGTGTGATCGCATTCTATATGATTCTACCCACATTACGCTCGGCGCCCTTGGCCCAGCGACGAGACGCAAGCTTTTTGCAGCGTGAGTTTAAGCCATTGTCGCTTAATCTGACGGGATGTTACTCCCAACTGTGTGACATCTTGTGCGTCGTTGCAATCCTTGATACGACGGTCCTGATTGGGGCGACGTGTCATCTGGATGTTGGGCGACGTGTCTCGATTTTGGGTGACGTGTCATCTCGATTTTGGGCGACGTGTCGGCTCCATTTAGGGCGACGTGTCGTCTTGATTTGAGGCGACGGTGTCGTGCCGTTTCGGGTCTGGATTTTTTAGGCTTCCCAGTGCACCTCCTTCTGGCCGTCATCTTGACAAGCTCACTGCTTCATTGCAGCATATGGACGAGCTAACCACTCTGGGTGAAATCGCTGCTGAACCACCTGACATCGACAATGAACAAGCTTAGATGACGATTTTGGACTCGATTAGACACTTTTTCCCGAGAGATTGGCGTGATTGGGAGGTTTACATCTAGTCTTATACAGATCTACTTGGAAATTAAATCACTCCAGCAATAGAATCCAAGATCCGTTTTGCCATTCCCACTGAGGATCTAATCAAAGCAATTGAACCAAACTAAACATTTGAAAGAGTTTAAGAACGTCGTTACCGCCTGGAGCTGGCCTTTAGGTCGTGGCTTGATATACGCTCCAAGCAAAATCATGGAAAAGGTTCATGGCAGATCTGCGCAACGCTTCAGTGTCGCAGTCAGCCCTCTAGATGAAATGAACACCAAGAAGAAGATCTTCCTTCTCGCAGCGCAATTCTCAAAGCGGGATACTGACAATAGCTCAAATCCATCGCTCTCCAAGAAAACGTAGTATCTCGGGAGATGATCATAACAGCTTTTCAAAACGTTGCTGTGGGCCGTACACACCTCATGTTGAACAAGGCAATTCAGATCATCTATTGGCCTCTGTCCTAAATACTCAGATGGAAATGTTTCACAAACTCCTTAAAGTATCAACGGATACGAACGAGTCTTTAAAGTGCTTAGGACAAGCTTTAAGTTCTGAAAAGTCCAACAGTGGCGCAAATCCTCCTGAATTGAATCAATATTTTGAATCTATTCCTGATAGCATATCCGATATTGAGATAATGTCAGAACAAGAAACTTTTGCTGAAGACACCCCTCCTTCGAAGGCGGATAGAGAAGAAAAACTTTGGCAACGAATAGCAGAAGCACACCGAGATTTGGCGCTAATACAGTCGGGAGTAAAATATGGCTTTGATCCATCTAATACGGTCAAAGAAGGAAAGTTTTCAAGAGCAAATCCGCATTTCATAAAACAAGCTATGGATTGCCAGAGGCTGGGAACTGAAGATTGGCAAAATATATGGTATGCTGAGGTGCAAAAACTGTACCAAGCTACCCCTACTTTCTGTGCATTAAAAGTAAATAATTTACTTGCCGAAGTAACGCCAGATAGGTCGTCAACAGCGATATTAGAAAAGTTCGACCTTACGCTAGGAGCCATAACAAATGGGCTACTACAGCAGAGAAAGAATTTCACTGATCTTTGGGAGTCTTTGCCAAACTAAATTCGCCAATTAGTATGCAAGGAGTACTTGGATGCAGATTCTAATTACAAAAAGAATAACCAAGCACTACTTCAATACGTTTGTGGTTGGCGAGCCGAAGTTATAAAAATGCGCCGTAAACAAAGTTTCAAATATTCTTCTTGACAGTCCACCCTCTGGGACTCATTTGTTTGAAGATGACAAACTGTCAGAAATATTCAAACAACAAGGGGGAACTCACCATTTTTTTCCTTTCAAAAAGAGGGGGGGAGACAAAGGTTTTAAGAGACCTGATGGGAAACTGTTTCGGCCATCCTCATCCGGTCCAGCAAAGAAACCAAGACAGCCTACAGGTTAATGCAACAAATAAAAAATATGAGCCCAAAGACCGTGCCTCAGCCACTAAGAAATCATGGAAACCAAGAAATAAATGTCTGTACAACGTTCACTGCGGGGCAACTGACTAAACATATCCAGCATTGGCAACAGATAGGTGCTCAAAAAATAATTATATGCTTCTTACAGGGCTACAGGATTCCTCTCCTAAACACCAAGCGTGCACAAGTGTGCTTAAAACTTACCAGACGAAATCTTCCCCAGAGATGTTAGCAGAGCTTCAAAAAATACTAGTTGCTGGAGCAATCCAGCACAGCAATCAGCAACGAGTTTTTCTTTCAACGATGTTTTTGCAAAGAAAAGGCGATGGCTCGTATCGTCCAATTTTCAATTTCAAACGTCTCCACAGATTTCTAGCTACCCCAAGTTTTCATCTTTTGAACCATGTGAAGGTCCAAGCACTTCTAAACGAAGGAGGCTTCATGATGAAAATCGACCTCTCATAGGCTCACTAACATGTTCCATTTGCAACAGCCATCGACGTTATCTCTCAGTGGTATACGAAGACAAAGTTTACGAAATGACTTGTTTGCCTTTCGGGCTAGCAAGCGCACCAGCGGCATTCGCGAAAATAACGAACTGGGTAGCTCATTACTTTCGCTAAAAGGGAATACAGGCTGTTGTTTATTTGGACGACTTTCTTTTGCTTCACGAAGACGCGATGACGCTTCATTGGCAATCTGCATCGAGAAACAAAAATTTCTGAGATGTCAAGTAAATCATCGAAAATCTTCTGTATAGCCTACAACGCAACTGCTACGCAACTGGGACACAGTGAGGAACAACAAATGCTTGTCGAATACAAAGACGACCGCTCTAAAAAATCAATTTTCACAGTTTTGGATAGAGGTCGCTGGAGTTGGCACGAATCCAAAGTTCTACTGGGAAAGTTAAACTTCGCGTGCTTTGTGGTACCGCCAGGCCGAATACTTCAAAGAGCTTCCTCTCGCCTTCCAAAGCTCAAGCCTCACTCGAAGTTTCTCATTCCAAAACATTCAAACATTCTCACAAGAGCTCTACCATACATCAATCCGAACCAACGATATTTATCACAACAGATGCTGCAGACAGTGGTTGGGGTGCTGTATTCAATGGTGTAAAACTTTGGGGTGCATGGTCCCAAACACAACTAAAGTGACACAGCAATGTCAAGGAGCTTTGGGCAGTTTACGAAGTCCTGAAACGACAAGGTCATCTTTTAAAGAATTTGTCCATAATCCTGCAAACAGACAATCGTACCAGTGTAGCTTATATTACGAAGGAAGGAGGAACGAAATCTTCAAGACTTTTATTCATCACCAAGCTGGTTTTCAGTCTGTGTCAGCAGCTTCAATGTCACCTAACGGCTCGCTACATACCAGGAGTATACAACGGCCTAGCCGATGGCCTGCCTGACGGAAAATTCTAGCTGAATGGAGCCTCAGCAAGAAGGCAGTCTCAATGGTTTTTCAGAGGCTAGGTTATCCAGGTTATTATAGATCTGTTTGCGTCTGCCAAATCCGCAATTACCCCCCCTTACGTGAGCGAGGATGCATCAGATACGAAGAGAAAATTCTCGGACGCATTCAAAACGTCTTGGCGGTACAAGTTGAGCCGGATTTTCCCACCGCCTTCGCTGATACCTCGCGCGCTTTGACATCTTTGTCAATCAGAGGGAACTTACCTTCTAGTAGCGCCAATATGGGAGGGATCGTTTTGGAGTCCGGAACTGAACAGGCGAGCAATCCTCCCACCGCTTGTGATCCTGAACCTTCAGGATCATCTAGTCGACCTACGAGCCAATCTTCCGCCTCTGTCGGTGTAAAAAATAAAGTTAGCGGTATGGAAGGTACGGGCTGGGTCAAACAAGTAAAAAACAATATATTTTTTTACTACTTTAAAAGCATCCTGGAGAAAATCGACTCTCAAAACATATAAACCGGCTTTTGAAAGATGGAAAACATGGTCATCTTCAAATGGTGTTCCCTTAGATAACCCAGAACCTGCAGAACTGACTAGATACCTGTGCTACTTACACAGAGTTCTTAAACTTGCTTCAAAAACAATAGCAGTACATAAATCAGTGGTTGCGACTTTTTTAATCCATCCAGTGAAGAGTCTCTGAGTACTCACCCTATTGTGAAGCGCGTTCTTAAATGTATTTTTAATGTATGTCCGCCATCGAAGAAACCACTTTCCTGGAAGATTGAAGACTTTCTTCAGTTTCTGCAAACCTATGAACTTAGGGAAGATAATCTATTCGACATTTCCAGAAATACCTCGGTCCTTTTGCTTCTTGCTTCGGGTCGGAGAGTTTAATATTATGACCTTACACTTTTATCTACAGAGAACAACTTTAAAGACAAAGGAGATGAAATAGTTTTCTGGCCGAGTTTCTGTTCTAAGACGGATTCATTAACGCACAGGCAGCTTCTAACATAATTGACAGATTGAATATAGTATTATGGATCAGAAGATTGTTGGAACGATCTTAAAATCGTCGGGGTTCACGAGTTTATCGAACCTGTTTATAACCACCAGAGGCAAATTTGAAGCCGCTTCCCGAACAGTGATTGCAGGCTGGATAAGGACTATTTTTAAGGAAGCTGGTATATCTGCATCTGCGGGTAGCTTTAGAAGTGCAGTGGCAACAGATTCTCTGCTTAGTAATCAAGGCATAGATGGAATACAATCACGGGGTAATTGGCGTTCAAAAAATACGGTTTTTAAACAATACTTCCGGAAAGTTGTTGTTCCTGCTATATATTCTCAAAATAGTTTAACTAATTATATGCAGTTGCGTCTCATTCTTAAATAATTATTCTACGTAGAATAGTTGTTTTGTTCTTTTTGATCTCAACCTTATTAATATTTTTTTATTGATTTATTTATGTTATTTTTCTCTTCCCTAAATATTTCCTCTTCTCAGTCACAGTACGCTCTATGCAACGCCAGCAGATAAGAAACATGTCTCAAAGTGGTTCAAGCGAAGGCTCGAACACTTAAATAAAACCGTTTTCCCCCGAAGGGTATAAAACGGCTATTTAGGTTTCAGCCGAAGCTTAAACCACCCTTTTAGGGCCTTGCCGGCTTCAGTGTACTGAGAATCCAAGATGGCGCCGGTGCTGCCCAGGATTTGAAAATAACAAAAGGAAGTGACGTCACAGCGTGCTAGACAGGGACAGAAGATGTTAAAAAGAGACAAGTTTTTCGATATTGAAGGCGTAATCTCAAAGTGGTTCAAGCTTCGGCTGAAACCTAAATAGCCGTTTTATAGCCTTCGGGGGAAAAACGGTTTTATTTTAAAATGTAAAGGCTAGTTACATATTCTTTTAAATATATTTAAGAATCTTTTCTTTATTTTCACTACATTTTATACAAATAGCATGTTTGAAAACGAAGTAGAACGCAAATATATTTCATTTTTGTTAAATATGGTAGGAAGTTAAAGTTAGAGCTAGCAGCATTTCTGTGCTTTTTGCGCACTTTTTTTTGTACAAGTAAGAAGTATAAAAGAGAAAAAGCAATACATATAATATCTACTATCTTTGTCAACTGTACAAACAAACAACAACAAAATAAACGCAACTTTGACATTTCAATTCTCATATTTCGAACACTATCAGAGTCCGAATCGAGTGTCGTGAAAGATTTATATTTATTTGCTATAATTCGGGGATAGGTTGTGTGTATTACATATTAAAATGGCTCTGTCTATGTTCTTGCGTACTCCAGGTAATTTTGTTACATATAATCTTATAACAATTACGTTACATAACATGGTGTTTTGGTGACTGGTTGGCTCTAGAAAGGTTTTCCATTGTTAATAAATCATAAATTGCTGGAAAACTACTATCGCGTATGATAAATCTACCTATAATTCACACCGGAATATTCCATGCGCTCTATTTAATTTACTTCAAGATCTTCTTTATGTAAACATAGGTTATGTTAGGTTCCTAGGTATACCGATAATAGGTTTAAGTTATATTTTTACACTAAATGATAAACAAGTGTTATTCATAACACGCAACAAGTAAGCCATTCAGTTTTCATTATGTTAATAGATTTAACAGTCAAGATAAAGGATCCAAGTGTTACACTATTATGTGCTTACCACAAATAACTCCTTTATCTTATAGAGTGATAGATACATACATGTAATCACGCCTTTATATCTAATGGAGGCAGGCAGAGCGTTAACAATCTAAACAATGGTTGTTCTGCCTCGTCTGTCAAAGTTTTGAGGGTTATTTAAGATAGATTTGTAGGTATATTGCTGTAGCGACATGTTGTCAGCCCATTACAATATACTGGAACCTTTGGAGTGATGGTCAATAAATTACTTAATAATCCTCAATAAGTCACCATTTAAAACAGAATTGTTATTATTTTTCCAGCATGCCTGAACCCAGTGCTAAGACAGTCCGTAGCCCGGTTCGCAACAAAGTCTTCAATGATGCACAGCAACCTCCCGGTTTCCACCATGCTACTAAAAAACGCAGCCTCCCTGACCAAAGCTGTGAAGTCTACACCAATTTTGGATTCCGTAAGTTATGTTGAAAGTTTTACAATATATCTAAACACATGCATATAATCACGCCTTAATGGTGTAGGCAGCATGTAAACAACCTAAACAAAGGTCGTTTCGCCATGTCTGTCAGTTTTAAGGGTTATTAATGATAGATTTATAGGTATATTGTTGTAGTGACAGGTTGTCAGACCATAGCGTAAATTGCAATATACTGAAACCCTCAGATATCTTAGCTTGTTAATACAGCATGCCCGGGAAGAAATGCAGCTGGCACAGTCTTTTTCTCTCGCTCCCAGTCCAACATGGAAAAATAAATGTAATGGAAATCATTGCCAACATTTTAAAAAGTTTGGCAATCATTAGCGTAGTTTTTGTTTATGACATATTTGTTTACTGACAGAGTGTAAAAAAAAACTAACTAAACTTTATTAGCAGCTAAGCTTATCTATATGGCCAGCATTTGGCCAAAACTTCATTTGGCCTGTATTTTCTTTTACACCAGTAGTTGTTAGTAGGAACATTTTTACACACAAAATATTCACATAAAATACACACTGGCTAGTATTATAATGTGCAATTTTTAGTAGTCAGTTATTAGTTTAAACTTCAGAAAATATTTATCTATTATTCTCTATTATTAATTTATTACTTAGCCACTGTCCAGTCTAGAGAGATTTGGCAGTAAATTATTATTATTATTTGTTAATAGCCAAGCAGCAGAATTGCTGATGAGGCTATATCCAAAGTTATATATACACCAGTGTGTGCGCTAATATTTTATTAAAGTCCTTTTTACTTACTATTATATGCTTGTAAATGTTCTAAATTTTCTTAATAATGAACCACTGGTCAAAGTGTGGAGGGTGCATCAACGATTTCTTGAGGGGAGACTGTTCCAAGTATTAATAACTTATTTTTAATGTTATTGGGGGTGTGGTAGCCAACGTTTGTATTGGATCTTGTCCATGCAAGTTGTGCATTATTCCTATACCTACTTCTGTGTAACATGCTCTTGTTTAATGTCTTGCAGACCTGGGCAATTAAATTATCCACATAGGATTTTGTACACTATGAGATCACCACATTTTCTCCGGTCGCTTTGGAGAGAGAGTTGGCACCCGGATGGTGGCCTTTCTCTGTACACTTTATAGAAGATCAATGCCCTTTGCAAAGTAGGGGCCGTATTTATAATCAGCTCTCATAAGTGACAGCAAGTTTGAGTTCATTTCAGGAATGTAATTTCATTACAAAGTGGCCTGTCAAATTCATACTTAATATTGCTCTCAAGTTGGATATCGCTTCATAAATACGAGCCTCCGTGGCCTCCGTGGTCTAGAGGCTAGTGCCATGGACTCCCGATCCGGAGGTCCTGGGTTCGATTCCCAGGTTTCGATACCCACTCGACAGAAGAAGAATACGAGCCTAAGCGTTCCATATCTGAAACGCATACTCAAGTAACGATCTATCATAGGTCTGTTAGATTTTAAGGAACCAGTCAATTGTGATATGCTAAAACGATAATCTGATTGTGCAGAGTAGGGAGTTTGCTCTTTTGACAATTCCTTCAATGTGTAAGCCCCATTCCAGGTCTACATACATACATATAATCACGCCTTTATCCCTAATGGGGTAGGCAGAGCGTAAACGATCTAAACAAAGGTCGTTCCGCCACATCTGACAAAGTTTTGAGGGTTATTCAAGATGGTTTTGTACGTATATTGCTGTAGTGACAGGTTGTCAGCCCATCGCCCAAATTGCAATATACTGAAACCCTCAGATCCCTTAGCTGGTTTTTACAGCATGCCCGGGAGGAAATGCAGCTGGCACATTCTATGTTTTTCTCTCGCTCCCAGTCCAGCGTGGAAGAAATGGTCTGTTAAATTCCAGGTCTGACTGATGATTAACGTTTTAAATTTGCAGGTGCGTTCCCTCCGCACCTCTTCAGTGAGACAGACATTTGCTAAGGATGAGCACTCTCACGACCACGCTAAGCTGTGGGTGGTCGAGAAGGCGGTCACAGCTCTGATGGTTCCACTCATCCCGGCAGCGCTCATGTTCCCCAACAAGATCCTGGACGTTGCGGTGGCCATTCTTGTCACCGCTCACGGATTCTGGTGAGATACTTCTTCTTCTTCTTCTTCTGTCGAGTGGGTATCGAGTCTATCGACCCGATGAACCCTGGTGTCAGTTTTTAAACCGCCTAGTAGCACAACTATCAGGCCTCTGACATGGTTTGAGTAACGACCAATATCAAAGACAGCGACCTGGACCGACGGCTTAACTCGCACTTCGAAACACGAAATCAGGTTATTCGGCCTGCAATGTCCTAACCAAATTGGTGAAAAATTCACAAAGTGATAAATTCTCAAATATCAACTTTTGTTTCCCCCCTGGGAATCGAACCCAGGACCTCCGGATCAGGAGTCCATGGCACTAGCCACTAGACCACAGAGGCAGTTAACATTAAAACTAACATTTTTAAATGGTGTTTTCCAATGAATGCTCTCATCAAAACTTGTATGGGATGTAAGGGACAGCGTCCCGCAAACAGAAAGGTGTTACTCAGTCAAAACTGTCACCAGGATTTTTTTCAGGAAGTGAAATAATAAAATTTAGCTTTTCCATACAAATTTTCGGATCAAGTTGGTAATTTTATATAAATAGGTCTTTTTTTTCATCTCCTGAAAGAATTTCATGGTGGAAGTTGTTCAGTGTCGTTGATTGAGCCCCTATCAGTTTGCTGGACGCTGTCATTTACACCCGGTATCTAAAAGCTTTTACGCAACTGTTGCCATCTATGCTGTATCTCTTTCTTACTCGTTGACAGTTCAACAAACCTACAAACGTCCAATGTACGGATTGCTGAATCAATTGCGTAATTGCTTATTCTGAATCTCGCATACAACACATTTCCGATATTTTCATATTTCAAAATAAAAAAGAATAGTGTATGTAGAATCGTCCTGTCTGCTACTTCCATGCTAGACTGGGAGAGATAGAAAAACATAGAATGTTCCAGCTGCCCTTCCTCCCGGGCATGCTGTTGAAGTCAGTAAAAGGGACTCGAGGGTTACAGTGTATTGTAATTTAGGCGATGGGCTGACAGCCTGTCATTATAGCAATACATATTACAAACTAAAATTGCCCTCAATTTTTGTCAGACGTGGCGAAAGCGCCTTTTACGAGGCATTAAACGCTCTGCCTACCCCATAAGGGATAAAGGCGTGATTTATGTATGTATGTATGTAATCGTCCTGTCCTCTCTCTTTTTTACTTCAAAAATACCCCCGCGGGACAGAGAGGGGAAATGTTTGTGAAACCATTCCCCTCTCTGTCCCGCGAGGGTATTTTTTTGGTACACACTGCCCTCAGAAGAAAAAAAACCATAACTACAGATTTTAGCGAAATCTTAAAAACTACTCAAAACATGCAAAATCTATGTAAATCAAAAAATAAAAGAAATATAATGCTTCCTTTTAAAAAATAACCCTGTGCCTTTAAGTTTATTTAACCAAAGGATATGATAGTCGAAAGTCTTTTGCATTTTACGCGCAACATGGTAGGATGCAGTTATGGTTTTTTTTCCTTCTGAGGGCAGCACAGGAGTCACGGGTTTAGACCGCACTACGACGCGGTGTGGCGCGATAAAATATCATCTGTGTATGATCTAAGACTCACTAAGGGTCGTATTTGTAATCAGCTCTCAAGATTGACAGCGAGTTTGAGTTCGTATCAGAAATGTCATTTCAGTACAAACTGGCCTGTCAAATGCATACTTAATATTGCTCTCAAGTTTGAGATCGCTTTAAAAACACGAGCCTTAGACCTCTATGACGACGTGACGCGACGCGACATTACGTGGCTGACAGTGGGCTCGATACTAGATACCACCGACTAAAACGTAAATTAAAATATTTTTGTCACTTTTACATACGTATATAATCACGCCTTTATCCCTAATGGGGTACAACCTAAGCAAAGGTCGTTCCGCCACGTCTGACAAAGTTTTGAGGGTTAGTTAAGATAGAGTTGTACGTATATTGCTGTAGTGACAGGTTGTCAGCCTATCGCCGTTGCAATATACAGAAACTCTCGGATCCCTTAGCTTGTTTTTACAGCATGCCCGGGAGGAAATGCAGCTGGCACATTCTATGTTTTTCTTTCGCTCCTAGTCCAGCGTGGAAGACTTATAATTTTTGAAAAGGACAGGAGATCTATTCTCTCCGGTTTGCCATTTAAAGTCGGTGGTTTTTATGCGATATCTGTCATTTTTATCCGCCGTCATATTATATGGCGGATCAAATTGACAGAAATACTGGGGAAACGTTCTTCTTTCGAGTGGGTATCGAGTCTATCGACCCGATGAACCCTGGTTCCAGGACACACCAGGACATGACACCAGGGGTGTCAGAGTTTTTAAACCGCCTAGTAGCACAACTATCAGGCCTCTGACACGGTTTGAGTAACGACCACTATCAAAGACAGCGACCGGGACCGACGGCTTAACGTGCCCTCCGAAGCACGAAATCTTTTTTTTTTCTTTTCGGACAATCAGGTGATTCAGCCTGCAATATCCTAACCAAACTGGGGAAAAATTCACAAAGTTATAAATTCTCAAATATCAACTTTGTGTTTCCCCCTTGGGAATCGAACCCAGGACCTCCGGATCGGGAGTCCATGGCACTAGCCCCAAGACCACGGAGGCAGTGGGGAACAAAAGCGCGTCAAAATCTAGCGGACAAATTGTAAAACCACAGAGTATAAATCGCCTGTTATTTTCCAATGTTTTTAGTCTGAAAGTGAAAAATAGATTTTAATTTTAGGTTTAACCGGTAATATACTAAATTAAGTTGACAGAAATCGTCGCGCCGTATCGCGTCGCTGTATATCCAACTCAGTTTTAAAATAAAGATAAACAAAGCTTCATGTCTTTTAATCGAAGATCTTGTTTCTAAAATAAGTTTTAGCTATTACATATGACAACACAATGAAATTTAACAAATTTGCCAACACATGTAATTTATTTTAGAAATGTGTTTATGAATAAAAAGACATGAACCTTTGTTTACCTTTATTCTAAAACTGAGTTAGAGATTCTACGTACAGTGCGGTCTATCCTTTGCCTACCTCTATCCCACCCTTATCCTCAATCCTTTCCATTCCAGGGGCTTAGAAGCATGCGTGGTGGAATATCTTCGAGTAATTATCGTCGGTCGCTTAGTCCAAAAGTTGGGCTTATTGCTAGTCTACGTAATATCTATAATCCAACTGGCTGGATTGATCTACTTGTCATTGAACTCTAGAGGTTTGGCGAACTCTTTTTGGGACCTCTGGTTGAACATGATGGGGCCTCCTTATGTGCCATTTCCTCCGCCGACTGGGCATGTGGACCCGAAGTGTCATAATAAGGATAAATAGAGGTTATTATCTGTAGCATTCGACGTAGTGTAAGGGACAGCGTTGGGGGTTGCTCAGACAACGACACTGAACAAAATCTACCAAGTTTTTTTTCAGGAAGTGAAAATAAAATTTGGCTTTTCCATACAAATTGTCTGATCGAGGTGGACATTTTGTACGGAAAGGTCTTTTTTTTTCACTTCCTGATAGAATTTTCTGGAAGTTGTTCAGTGTCGTTGACTGCGCAACCCCTATCAGTTTGCGGGACGCTGTCCCTTACACCCGGTATAGTAATATTGTAGAGGACAATTGAGGGCATGCTTTATTGTATTGTCGTATTTTTGTTTGTAAATTGCACTAGGAGTAAAAAGAAATCTCTTCCGGAGCTGTAAAATTCAGTCGAAGGAAGGATCAGTAGGGTTTTAGGGCAATAAAAAAGTGTAAAAAAAGATATTCCTATGATCTCTACTCATGAAACTAAAACAACTTTTCCCAAGAAACTAAGTTCGAAATACAAAATTTGTTTTCTCACGGAATGCATAGCTGCTAGCAAATTTTTTTTCATATTCTGATCTATAAATCTTTGAGACAATTGTTCAGTTTCACAAAAACAGTTTAAACCCTTTTTGACTCTCTGCCTACCCCTTACAGGTTATATACCTACATGATTTTTGTAGATTATACCGGGTGTACGAGACAGCGTCCCGCAAACTGATAGGGGTTGCTCAGTCAATGATACTGAACAACTTCCATCAAGAAATTCTTTCTGGAAATGAAAATATAAATTGGCTTTTCCATACCAAATTTCCACCTCGATCAGAAAATTTGTATGGAAAAGCATTTTTTTTTTTCATTTCCCGAAAGAATTTCTTGGTAGAAGTTGTTTAGTATCATTAACTGAGCAACCCCTATCAGTTTGCGGGACGCTGTCCCTTACACTCCGTATTCAAAAGGTGCCTATTATGCTCGAAAAATACTTCTATCAATTTCATTGTCTATTTCCAGGGGTCTAGAAGCGATCGCAGTTGACTACGTGCGCGCAGCTCTGTTCGGTCCCCTCATCCCGAAAATCGCCATCGCATTAGTATACATCTTCTCCATAGCAACCCTTGGCGGTCTCTTCTACCTGATCAGCCATGACGTGGGCTTCGGCAACGCCATCAGGAACCTCTGGGCCGTCAAAGCTGACAAGCAGGCGTAAATAGTCTACTTGCTGTTTTGTGCCTGTGTAGATTGATTTTGGACTGTACCAAAAGAACAACATATTGGGGGATTTCAATGCTAGCCTTTTGAAAAGTTTGGTAAATTGGCGCTTTGGGACAGTTATCCAAAAGAACTATCGCAAAATTGTAAATAAATCCGAAAACACAGGAACAAAGCGCATTTTTGGGGTTAAATATTATCGAATTACTGAAAAGTATTGTTACCTTTTTAAATAATTATGCATAAGAATGAACACCATAACTATAAGACATTATACGGGTTTCTTACCGCGATTTAAATTAATCGATGAGTTCCCGACATTTCGGAGAAAACAGTTTTCTCCAGTTTACCCGTGATCAGGGCGTTTGGAACAGCGCCGAAATATCGGGAAATCATCAATTAATTTAAATCGCGGTAAGAAACCCGTAAAATGTCTTATAGTTATAGTGAAAACAACAGCGAAAGTTTAAAATTAAATGAACACCATATTGGAAAGTTGTATTAGAAGAAAGGACAATACTTTTCCAACTTCACAATTATTCAATTATTGAAGGAATTAAAAACAATACATTCATTCTGTAAACAGGTTGTCCATAAACACTTTTTTACTTTTCATATATTTATTTTCATTTTCTTTATAGGATATATCGGGTACTTAAAGCGAAGCGCAACCTTTGAAATTATTTTATTTGGATATTTTTACTAAAAGTATTATTTTTGTTCTATCTTGATTCTCGGCTAATTAATTGTAGTTAGTTTATGGAATGTGCTGTGCGCTGTATTGTATGTGAATAATTTATTATTAGCAATAAATAAAATAAAAAAAGTTTGTTTTTCTTTGCCAAAATTTTATTCGTTTAAAATTAAATCAAAAGATATGGTGATCTTTTTACGTCGTATAATAGGATTACACATAATATTAAGTAGTAAGGCATTTTGCCGTAATATTATGTAATGATTTATACATATAATCACGCCTTTATCCCTAATGGGTAGGCAGAGCGTCAACGACCTAAACAAAAGTCGTTCCGCCACGTGTGAAAGTTAATTTCTAGATATATTGCTGTAGTGACAGGTTGTGACCCTCGGATTCCATAGCTGGTTTTTACACCATGCCCGGAAGAAATGCAGCTGGCACATTCTATATTTTTCTCTCGCTCCCAGTCCAGCATGCAAGACTGAATGATTAATAAGAAAGTTATCACTACATTACATAGTATAAAACAAAGTCGCTTTCTCTTTCCCTATATTCCTATGTATGCATAAATATTTAAAACTGCGCAACGTATTTAGATACGGTTTCTTTTAATGGATAGAGTGATTCAAGAGGAAGGTTTATATGTATAATACATGCATAATATAGTAGAGAAACACTGATAATTTCCGTGCGAAGCCGGGGCGGGTCGCTAGTTATGAATATAAAGACATTTACTTTAATTCGATATGGTTTATTAAAATTAGCAAAATATAACAATTTTGAGGTAACATACAAATATTAGCTATTTTGTTCTATCTATTTACAACACAAAAATAAATAAATATAAAACAACATTTATGCCTCGTTTAGGTTAACTAAGTAAATTAAATATTAACAGAATAATAGACAATATAAAATTGTATGTATATGATTGTGAATTCAGACATCACCAGAATTTGTCCATATGCGAATATGTCATAAAGATGGAAATTACATTATTTACAGCGAGTGACCGACTTTAAAGAAAGGCTTTTTCTAATTAGTATATACAGTACAACAGAAATCTGTTGGTAATGAAATGAATGGTAAACAGTCTTATGGAATAAATCATTATTTTGATAACAATAATAATTATTTTAGACTTGTATAGTGTATTTTTGCTTTGGTCATATTAGGTAATAATATTATGTCTTGTATGCTAAAAAAAATCTATCTATCGCTTTATTCAGGGCTCTTTTTAAATAAAAGCTTTATCTCTCTCGCACTTGTATCACGAGTTGCAACCATATTTCAAAGGCTCGATGTGCAATATTTACTGCCTAATACTATGAATTGATATATAGTCTATTTTATTTCTAAACGATAAACAAGTGTTATTCATAATGAAAACTGAACGATTAACTTGTTTTTTGTTGACCTGAGGGTTAGCCATCAACTTTCGAGTGTGACTTTCTTCACCCCGTCGTTGTTCGTATAGGATCGAAACGTCGGGGGCTAACCCACTTCTTCCTAGTCTTATCCCGTATTTCTCGGCTATCTAATCCAGGGGATTGAACGAGGGTACTGGTTTTTACACAGAGCGACTGCCATCTGACCTCCGCAACCCAGAAGGGAAACCAGACCCAATCCTAGATTAGGTCAGAGTTTTCAAGCCGCCAATGCTTAGCACTGGCCTCTGATATGGCTTAACGACTAATATCTTAGGTTTTAAACGATATTAACCGGGACCATCAGCTTAACGTGCCTTCTGAAGCACGGAAAAAGTCGAATAACCGTACATATTAAATTCAAAAACCGAAAAACACATTGGTACGTGGTGGGGTTTGAACCACGACCTCCCGCTCAGGAGGCAGCGGCCCTATCCACTACACCATCGGGCTAGCCCTCCGGTCAACACAAAACAAGTAAACCTATCTGTTTTCATTATGATACATAGTTTATTGCGCAGTACTATAAGCGCTATCAGTGACGTGTCGTTGATGGAAGATATGTAACGCTTCCCATTGCTTAGTGTGAAGTAAGATGTGGGGTCTCTTTCCCTTCATGTAGTCTACCGTCTCTTTGGGCGTCCAGCCGTGTTTCTGGAACAGATTATCATTATAATTAGAGACATATCACTACATAGTATAAAACAAAGTCGCTTTCTCTGTCCCTATATCCCTATGTATGCTTAGATCTTTAAAACTACGCAACGGATTTTGATGCGGTTTCTTTTAATGGATAGAGTGATTCAAGAGGAAGGTTTATATGTATAATACATGCAAAATATAGTAGAGAAACACTGATGATTTCCATGCAAAGCCGGGGCAGGTCGCTAGTAATTGCATAATTAGATGTCTACATACATACATACATAACGTCACGCCTCTTTCCCGGAGGGGTAGGCAGAGATCACATCCCTCCACTTGCTACGATCCTTGCAAACTTCTTTCGCTTCATCTACATTCATAAATCTTTTCATGCACGCTCGTCCGTTTAGGGTACTCCTGACCTGACTAGATGTCTTTAATTACCTATAGAAACCCCAAGACCCATAGTTAGTCAGGGGGTGATTCATAGTTCTTTCTATTATTTGTAGCTTCTATGCTGGTCTGGGAGCGATAAAAAAACGTAAAATCACCCGGGCATGCTGTAAAAACCAGCTAAGGGATCCGAGGGTTTCAGTATACTGCAATTTAGGCGATGGGCTGATAACCTGTCAAAGTCCCTTAGCTGGCTTTTACAGCATGCCCGGGTGATTTTACGTTTTTTTATCGCTCCCAGACCAGCATAGAAGCTACAAATAATAGAAAGAACTATGAATCACCCCCTGACTAACTATGGGTCTTGGGGTTTCTATAGGTAATTAAAGACATCTAGTCAGGTCAGGAGTACCCTAAACGGACGAGCGTGCATGAAAAGATTTATGAATGTAGATGAAGCGAAAGAAGTTTGCAAGGATCGTAGCAAGTGGAGGGATGTGATCTCTGCCTACCCCTCCGGGAAAGAGGCGTGACGTTATGTATGTATGTATGTAGACATCTAATTATGCAATTACTAGCGACCTGCCCCGGCTTTGCATGGAAATCATCAGTGTTTCTCTACTATATTTTGCATGTATTATACATATAAACCTTCCTCTTGAATCACTCTATCCATTAAAAGAAACCGCATCAAAATCCGTTGCGTAGTTTTAAAGATCTAAGCATACATAGGGATATAGGGACAGAGAAAGCGACTTTGTTTTATACTATGTAGTGATATGTCTCTAATTATAATGATAATCTGTTCCAGAAACACGGCTGGACGCCCAAAGAGACGGTAGACTACATGAAGGGAAAGAGACCCCACATCTTACTTCACACTAAGCAATGGGAAGCGTTACATATCTTCCATCAACGACACGTCACTGATAGCGCTTATAGTACTGCGCAATAAACTATGTATCATAATGAAAACAGATAGGTTTACTTGTTTTGTGTTGACCGGAGGGCTAGCCCGATGGTGTAGTGGATAGGGCCGCTGCCTCCTGAGCGGGAGGTCGTGGTTCAAACCCCACCACGTACCAATGTGTTTTTCGGTTTTTGAATTTAATATGTACGGTTATTCGACTTTTTCCTTGCTTCAGAAGGCACGTTAAGCTGATGGTCCCGGTTAATATCGTTTAAAACCTAAGATATTAGTCGTTAAGCCATATCAGAGGCCAGTGCTAAGCATTGGCGGCTTGAAAACTCTGACCTAATCTAGGATTGGGTCTGGTTTCCCTTCTGGGTTGCGGAGGTCAGATGGCAGTCGCTCTGTGTAAAAACCAGTACCCTCGTTCAATCCCCTGGATTAGATAGCCGAGAAATACGGGATAAGACTAGGAAGAAGTGGGTTAGCCCCCGACGTTTCGATCCTATACGAACAACGACGGGGTGAAGAAAGTCACACTCGAAAGTTGATGGCTAACCCTCAGGTCAACAAAAAACAAGTTAATCGTTCAGTTTTCATTATGAATAACACTTGTTTATCGTTTAGAAATAAAATAGACTATATATCAATTCATAGTATTAGGCAGTAAATATTGCACATCGAGCCTTTGAAATATGGTTGCAACTCGTGATACAAGTGCGAGAGAGATAAAGCTTTTATTTAAAAAGAGCCCTGAATAAAGCGATAGATAGATTTTTTTTAGCATACAAGACATAATATTATTACCTAATATGACCAAAGCAAAAATACACTATACAAGTCTAAAATAATTATTATTGTTATCAAAATAATGATTTATTCCATAAGACTGTTTACCATTCATTTCATTACCAACAGATTTCTGTTGTACTGTATATACTAATTAGAAAAAGCCTTTCTTTAAAGTCGGTCACTCGCTGTAAATAATGTAATTTCCATCTTTATGACATATTCGCATATGGACAAATTCTGGTGATGTCTGAATTCACAATCATATACATACAATTTTATATTGTCTATTATTCTGTTAATATTTAATTTACTTAGTTAACCTAAACGAGGCATAAATGTTGTTTTATATTTATTTATTTTTGTGTTGTAAATAGATAGAACAAAATAGCTAATATTTGTATGTTACCTCAAAATTGTTATATTTTGCTAATTTTAATAAACCATATCGAATTAAAGTAAATGTCTTTATATTCATAACTAGCGACCCGCCCCGGCTTCGCACGGAAATTATCAGTGTTTCTCTACTATATTATGCATGTATTATACATATAAACCTTCCTCTTGAATCACTCTATCCATTAAAAGAAACCGTATCTAAATACGTTGCGCAGTTTTAAATATTTATGCATACATAGGAATATAGGGAAAGAGAAAGCGACTTTGTTTTATACTATGTAATGTAGTGATAACTTTCTTATTAATCATTCAGTCTTGCATGCTGGACTGGGAGCGAGAGAAAAATATAGAATGTGCCAGCTGCATTTCTTCCGGGCATGGTGTAAAAACCAGCTATGGAATCCGAGGGTCACAACCTGTCACTACAGCAATATATCTAGAAATTAACTTTCACACGTGGCGGAACGACTTTTGTTTAGGTCGTTGACGCTCTGCCTACCCATTAGGGATAAAGGCGTGATTATATGTATAAATCATTACATAATATTACGGCAAAATGCCTTACTACTTAATATTATGTGTAATCCTATTATACGACGTAAAAAGATCACCATATCTTTTGATTTAATTTTAAACGAATAAAATTTTGGCAAAGAAAAACAAACTTTTTTTATTTTATTTATTGCTAATAATAAATTATTCACATACAATACAGCGCACAGCACATTCCATAAACTAACTACAATTAATTAGCCGAGAATCAAGATAGAACAAAAATAATACTTTTAGTAAAAATATCCAAATAAAATAATTTCAAAGGTTGCGCTTCGCTTTAAGTACCCGATATATCCTATAAAGAAAATGAAAATAAATATATGAAAAGTAAAAAAGTGTTTATGGACAACCTGTTTACAGAATGAATGTATTGTTTTTAATTCCTTCAATAATTGAATAATTGTGAAGTTGGAAAAGTATTGTCCTTTCTTCTAATACAACTTTCCGTTGAGGGTTAGCCATCAACTTTCGAGTGTGACTTTCTTCACCCCGTCGTTGTTCGTATAGGATCGAAACGTCGGGGGCTAACCCACTTCTTCCTAGTCTTATCCCGTATTTCTCGGCTATCTAATCCAGGGGATTGAACGAGGGTACTGGTTTTTACACAGAGCGACTGCCATCTGACCTCCGCAACCCAGAAGGGAAACCAGACCCAATCCTAGATTAGGTCAGAGTTTTCAAGCCGCCAATGCTTAGCACTGGCCTCTGATATGGCTTAACGACTAATATCTTAGGTTTTAAACGATATTAACCGGGACCATCAGCTTAACGTGCCTTCTGAAGCACGGAAAAAGTCGAATAACCGTACATATTAAATTCAAAAACCGAAAAACACATTGGTACGTGGTGGGGTTTGAACCACGACCTCCCGCTCAGGAGGCAGCGGCCCTATCCACTACACCATCGGGCTAGCCCTCCGGTCAACACAAAACAAGTAAACCTATCTGTTTTCATTATGATACATAGTTTATTGCGCAGTACTATAAGCGCTATCAGTGACGTGTCGTTGATGGAAGATATGTAACGCTTCCCATTGCTTAGTGTGAAGTAAGATGTGGGGTCTCTTTCCCTTCATGTAGTCTACCGTCTCTTTGGGCGTCCAGCCGTGTTTCTGGAACAGATTATCATTATAATTAGAGACATATCACTACATAGTATAAAACAAAGTCGCTTTCTCTGTCCCTATATCCCTATGTATGCTTAGATCTTTAAAACTACGCAACGGATTTTGATGCGGTTTCTTTTAATGGATAGAGTGATTCAAGAGGAAGGTTTATATGTATAATACATGCAAAATATAGTAGAGAAACACTGATGATTTCCATGCGAAGCCGGGGCAGGTCGCTAGTAATTGCATAATTAGATGTCTACATACATACATACATAACGTCACGCCTCTTTCCCGGAGGGGTAGGCAGAGATCACATCCCTCCACTTGCTACGATCCTTGCAAACTTCTTTCGCTTCATCTACATTCATAAATCTTTTCATGCACGCTCGTCCGTTTAGGGTACTCCTGACCTGACTAGATGTCTTTAATTACCTATAGAAACCCCAAGACCCATAGTTAGTCAGGGGGTGATTCATAGTTCTTTCTATTATTTGTAGCTTCTATGCTGGTCTGGGAGCGATAAAAAAACGTAAAATCACCCGGGCATGCTGTAAAAACCAGCTAAGGGATCCGAGGGTTTCAGTATACTGCAATTTAGGCGATGGGCTGATAACCTGTCAAAGTCCCTTAGCTGGCTTTTACAGCATGCCCGGGAGGAGATGCAGCTGACACATTCTATGTTTTTTTCTCGCTTCCAGCCCAGCTTGGAACAGATGCAAGTGGAATATTAGTTTAGTTGTGGTTTTGCTAACATCAAATTGTATGTGTTGTGTCTGAATTAATTGAAGGTAACTTCGCAAAATGTCCCTTTCTCATAATCTCCCTTTTGCAGAACGTCTCATTCGCATTACATATATCATTGTCGCAAAATGTCCCTTTTCGTAAATGACCCCTACTTTGTGAAGTAAATCTATCATTATTTACTTCACAAAGTGTTCTGCTACTGAAAAGACTTTAAAAAAAAAACAGAGGATCATTTTGCGAAAGGGACATTATGCAAGAGACGTTTTGCAAAAGGGACATTATGAGAAAGTGTCATTCTGCGGAGTAACGAATTTGAAATCAGTCCTGACTTACTATTGAATTAGTAATAGAAAATTGGTACAAAATCAACATTAAATTGATTAAAGACCTGTGTCTAGTTATCTACGGAGCCCGATGGTCTAGTGGATAGGGCCGCTGCCTCCTGAGCGGGAGGTCGTGGTTCGAATCCCACCACGTACCAATGTGTTTTTCGGTTTTTGAATTTCATATGTACGTTTATTCGGTGCTTTTTCCGTGCTTCGGAAGGCACGTTAAGCCGTTGGTCCCGGTTAATATCGTTTAGTACCGTAGATATTAGTCGTTAAGCCATATCAGAGGCCAGTGCTAAGCATTGGTGGCTTGAAAACTCTGACCTAATCTAGGATTGGGTCTGGTTTCCCTTCTGGGTTGCGGAGGTCAGATGGCAGTCGCTCTCTGTGTAAACACCAGTACTCTCGTTCAATCACCTAGATTAGGTAGCCAACCCCGTGAGATACGGGATAAGGGTAGGAAGATGATGATGTCTAGTTATCTACGCAGTGTAAGATACAGCGTCCCGCAAAATGATAGGGTTGTCTCAGTCAACGAATCTGAACAACAATTACATACATACATACAATCACGCCTTTATCCCTAATGGGGTAGGCAGAGCGTAGACAACCGTCACGTCTGACAAAGTTATGAGGGCCATTTAAGATAGATTTGTAGGTACATCAACAATTAGCAGGTTTTTTTTTCATATAATGTAAAAATAAAACCTTTTCCATA
This sequence comes from Scrobipalpa costella, assembly GCA_949820665.1. Classification (NCBI taxonomy): domain Eukaryota; kingdom Metazoa; phylum Arthropoda; class Insecta; order Lepidoptera; family Gelechiidae; genus Scrobipalpa; species Scrobipalpa costella. The sequence goes on from OX463314.1 coordinate 16,483,757, forward strand.
CAAATTGTCTAGTTGGAGTGGTCATTTTGTATGGAATGGTATTTTTTTTCTACTGAGAGGATTTCCTGGTGAAAGTTGTTCAGTATCGTTGACTGAGACAACCCTTTAATTGTGGTAGTGTCTTTTTGGCACATACTTATTAATATAGACAAGTCATATTGTATAAGGTATACTTCCCAAATAATTTTAAAAAAACCTATCAATTTGCGGGACGCTGTCCCTTACACCCGGTATCTATCGTAACATTTGACAGTGGTAGAAGGTATTCTCACCATCATCAGATAGCATCCAACTAAGGTGGCACTCCGCGTCCTCCCTGCTTTACAATGCACGTAAACTGATCCAGTGTTCTGAGATCCCTCAACTGGAATTCGGGGTAACTTGCTGCCTGCAGGGAGAAATCTGGAAAATTACAATAATAATAATTCTTTATTTACCAATAAAGTTACAAATGTAACTTAAGTAACCCTCAAAACTTTGTCAGACGTGGCGGGACGACCTTTGTTTGGTCGTTTACGTTCTGCCTTTCCCATTAGGGATAAAGGCGTGACTATATGTATGTATGTGAGTTACAAATTGCTTAATACTTCAATTGGATTTCACACTAGGTTGAAAAGTTGCACAAGTTAAAACCTAATAGACAATAGCGCAAGTCATAGGTTGACTGATTGCTAGGATAGGGCCGCTGCCTCCTGAGCGGGAGGTCGTGGTTCGAATCCCACGACGTAACAATGTGTTTTTCGGTTTTCGAATATCATATGTACGTTTATTCTTTTTCCGTGCTTCGGAAGGCACGTTAATCAGTTGGTCCCGGTTAATATCGTAGAAGTTAGTCGTTAAGCCATGTCAGAGGCCAGTGCTAAGCATTGGCGGTTTGTTAACTCTGACCTAATCTAGGATTGGGTCTGATTTTCCGTTCTGGGTTGTGGAGGTCAGATGGCAGTCGCTCTGTGTAAAAACCAGTAACCTCGTTCAATCGCCTAGATTAGGTAGCCGACCCCGTGAGATACGGGTTGAGGCTAGGGAGATGGCCCACCAAGAAATGCAGGTGACACATTCCATGTTTTTCTCTCGCTCCCAGGCCATCATGGAAGGATAAAAATACTATAGCAAATAATCAAATATTCTTGTTGCTGGCTAAAAAGTTTCCTGAATATTAATATGTACCTACTTATATAAATTCTTTATTGCATTAGAACAAGAAATGAAGTTTACAGAAACATATGCAAGGGCGAACTTATCTCTATGAAGAGATCTCTTCCAGCTAACTGGCAGTTGAGAGAATAAGAAACATTTATATTACATAGGTATCGTGCGGTTACACTAACTAAACCATGTCTAATTAATATAATTGTTATATATACTTCAGAAACCTACTTCTTAGGCACATTCTGTGCCAATATGTTGATGATCCAATAAATAAATAAATATATATGCCATTTGTGGTTATACCTGTTGGTGAATATTTGAGAGAGCCCGATGGTGTAGTAGATAGGGCCGCTGCCTCCTGAGGTCGAGGTTCGAATCCCACCACGTACCAATGTGTTTTTCGATTTTCGAATTTCATATGCACGTTTATTCGGCGCTTTTTCCGTGCTTCGGAAGGCACGTTAAGCCTTTGGTCCCGGTTAATATCGTTTAATACCGTAGATATTAGTCGTTAAGCCATGTCAGAGGCCAGTGCCAAGCATTGGCGGCTTGTAAACTCTGACTAAATCTAGGATTGGGTCTGGTTTACCTGTTGGGTTGCGGAGGTCAGATGGCAGTCGCTCTGTGTAAAAACCAGTACCCTCGTTCAATCCCCTGGATTAGGTAGCCGACCCCGTGAGATACGGGTTAAGGCTAGGGAGATGATGAATTCGGAAACCTACTTCTAGGCACATTCTGTGCCAATAACAAATAAATATGTAAGCCTTTTGTGGTTATTACCTGTTGATGAATTTGACGCCCTCGTAAAGTTTGTCCTGGTCTGGAGCCTCGAAGATGTCGGTGGTAGCCAGCTGGAGGAATTCCACGCCATGCGTGCGCCATCTCTGCAATGTACATGACATGCATATCATCACGCCTTTAGCCCTCATGGGGTAGGCAGAGCGCAAACGACCTAAATAAAGGTCGTCCGCCACGTCTGACAAAGTATGAGGTTTATTTTTTGGGTGTATTTAATTGGTAGACTTTTCGTTTGAAAAAGTTCAGGAAATTGCGACTAATACATTCATAGAATCACAACTTTATCCCTAATAGGGCAGAGCGTAAACGACCTAAACAAAAGTCGTTCCGCCAAGTCTGACTAAGTTTTGAGGGTTATAAGATAGATTTGTAGGTTTATTGCTGTAGTGACAGGTTGTCAGCCCATCGCCTAAATTACAATATACTGAAACCCTCAAATCCCTTAGCTGGATTTTACAGCATGCCCGGGAGGAAATGCACCTGGCACATTCTATGTTTTTCTCTCCCTCCCAGACCAGCATGGAAGTAACAACAAGTCTATTAAAGTGGAAAATAATAAATAAACTATAAAATAATGATTGATCATTATCCTTCTGCAGAATTAGAAAAAAATACGATCTTTAAACTCCACAAAAAACATTTGAACAAAAATAAATCGGTAATATCGAAAATCTTAATAAATTAGTGCATACATACATAAAATCACGCCTTTATCCCTTACGGGGTAGGCAGAGCGTTAAACGCCTCGTAAAAGACGCTTTCGCCGCGTCTGACAAAAATTGAGAGCAAAATATCGTAATCTTAAATAACCCTCAAAACTTTGTCAGACGTGGCGGGACACCTTTGTTTAGGTCGTTTACGCTCTGCCTACCCCATTAGGGATACAGGCGTGAATATATGTATGTATGTATAGACTTGTTCTCAATATTAACTATTTGGAAACATCTTATCTCATCTATCTTAAATAAAATAAATCTTTCGTCCTTTGATATGTTTAACTCTAATTTCATTTTGAAATAACTAACTTGCTTTGAAGAACATACGGGGTGTAAGCGACAGTGTCCCGCAAACTGGTAGGGGTTGCTCAGTCAACGAAACTGAACAACTATCAGCAGGATTACTTTTCAGGAAGAGTTAAAAAAATCGCTTATCATACAAATTGTCTGACCGAGGTCGTCATTTTGTATGGCGACGTTTTTTTTTCATCTCCAGAAAAAAAATCCTGGTGTAAGTTGTTCGGTTTTGTTGACTGAGCAACCCCTACCAGTTTGCGGGACGCTGTCCGTTACACCCGGTATAAAATTCGAAACCCGAAAAACACATTGGTACGTGGTGGGACGCGAATCACGACCTCCCGCTCGGGAGGCAGCGGCCCTATCCACTACACCATCGGGCTCAGTAAGGTATACTTAAGTAACTTCAATATAAAGCGAATTGAATCAAGCGAACTAAAAAATAACATTTCTTCCATTCTGGCCTGGGAGCGAGAGAAAAACATAGAATGTGCCAGCTGCATTTCCTCCCGGGTATGCTGTAAAAACCAGGTAAGAAATCCGAGGGATTCAGTATATTGTAATTTAGGCGATGGGCTGACAACCTGTCACTACAGCAATATACTTACAAATCTGTCTTAAACAACCCTCAAAACTTTGTCAGACGTGGCGGAACGATCTTTGTTTGGGTCGTTTACGCTCTGCCTACCCCATTAGGGATAAAGGCGTGATTATATGTATGTATGTATGTAAAAAATAACAAAGTATTTACTCATTCTGATGAGGATGACGTGAATTATCCAATTCATCCGTATTAAGTTAAAGTGCCAATTTAAAGTCAATACATGTGTGGAGCGTACATGTGTTTGGTATCTTCACAAAATGTCCCTTTAGCAATATGTCACTTTCTCATAATGTCCCTTTGGCAATATGTCACTTTCTCATAATGTCCGTTTCGAAATGTCTCTTTTCACAAAATGTTCCGTTGAAAATTCTCTTGAGTCTTTTCAGTAACTATTTGAACTAAATCTGTCAAAATAGGGACATTATGATAAAAGGTCATTTGCGAACAAGTGACATTCTGCGAAGTAACGATCTTTAAATATCTAAGCAAACAGTTAAGCCCGCCGATCGCCCGTCCAGTGGCATAGCTAGGCGACCAAGGGCCCTGAGACAAAATAAAACAGGGGACCCTAAAAGGTCTAGATTCTTCAATTGAATACATACATACATACATTTATCCCCAATGGGGTAGGCAGAGCGTAAACAACCTAAACAAAGGTCGTTCCGCCACGTCTGACTAAGTTTTGAGGGTTATTCAAGATAGATTTATAGGTATATTAACGTAGTGACAGGTTGTCAGCCCATCGTCTAAATAACAATATGCTGACACCCTCGATTCCCTTAGCTGGTTTTTCACAGCATGCCCGGCAGGAAATGCAGCTGGCACAATCTATGTTTTTCTCTCGCTCCCAGTTGAAGAATCAATTGAATACATATTTTTAAATTGCAAAAGCAAATAATCAACGATGACAACGGGTGCAAACGATCGCCCGCTTAAGGTAACGATATTATTATTAATTAACTATAATTATTATTAACGGAGCCCCCATTAGTAAAAAAACATATTAATTAAAACGCAGTTAATCGAAAAACCGGTCTAACAGACTCAAGTTATAGCAATGAAGATAATTTAGAACCTCATTAATTTTCGATTTATAGTTTGTTGTAGTAACAGAAAGAACAACGGCATTTTTTCCACGTAACTACGCGGAACTATTAATTATAAATTTATGGGGTTCTAAATTATCTTAATTACCTACTATAACTTGAATCTGTTGAATCGGTTTTTCGATTCACTGCGTTTTTAGTGAAAGCCACTTGGCTACTATCGTATTTTAATACTGTAACGGGTGTAAGGGACAACTATCAGCAGGAAATCCTTACACAAAATTAAAAGTAAATTGGTTTTCCCAGACAAATATACCACCTCGAACAGGCAGTTCCGGCAGTAAGGGGAAGCAAAAAATTTATATCATTCCCCGAAAAAAAATGCTGGTAAGTTTGTTCAGTTTCGTTAACTGAGCAACCTCTAACAGTTTGCAGATAGCTACACCCCATATACAGAGGTGATACTAGTCTGTAAAATGTAGTTCAAATATTAAATCTTAGTTGAGGAATCCATATTTTTTTCCTCTCATAACAAAAGGTTTTCTGTGTATAACCATAACAATAAATGTTTTGTAAGATCAGATGTGAACTGATCACCTTTTTACTTTACTGATAGAAGGACAAAGGATGTTTGAATAAGTTATACTTGAAACTATTTTTAGTGTGCATGTCTCTAGACTACAAACATCAATGCTCTAAAAATTATATGGAGTGTAAGAGACAGCATCCTGCAAACAGATAGGGGTTGCTCTGGCAATGAAACTGAACAACTATCAATAGTAAATTCTTACAGGAAATGAAACAAACGGCCTCATGGTATCTCTCATACACCATACAACAAAACTGCTCTGCTTGATAGTGGATTCGCCAACCAACAATTTAGCTGACCATTATTACCGTTTTGAGCCTAGAAATCTAGCCCTCAGATCTGTATTCTGAGAACACTCCAGCATTATGTGATTTAGGTCATCAATCTTCAATCAATTTCAAACAAAGGGGAGATACTATTTCACATCCATCATATGATAAAATTTGTTTCAAGAATGCATCCTCAGTGCGGAAACAAGTTCTTTTCTAGTAAGGCTGGCAGTGTCAAACCACAATTGTGTCCTCTACCGATAATTAAAATAAAAACACTATAATAAAATTGATTGTAAATACCTCAGCATTGTTGGAGAATATTTTGAGCTCATAAGTCTCGTTCATTGAGACTACTCCTTTAACGTTTTCTTCTTCTACAAGCTGAAAAAAAAAACAAAATATATTTTTTAATAGCCTATTAGTCATATTTGAATGGGGGGCTTACGCCTCTGAAAGTAATGGAGGCTGAATGTTTTCTAAATACATACATATAATCACGCTTTTATCCCTAATGGGGTAGGACAAGCATAAACACCCTAAACAAAGCTCCTTCCGCCATATCTGGCAATGTTTTGAGGGCTATTTCAGATAGATTTGTATATTGCTGTAGTGACAGGTTGTCAGCCCTTCATCGAAATTGCAACATACTGAAACCCTTGAATCCCTTAGCTGGTTTTTACAGCACATTGGGGAAGAAATGCAGCTGGCACATATTGTTTTTCTCTTGCTCCCAGTCCAGCATGGAAGGCTGATATTTCTAAATACTAATATCTTTGTAATAAAATAAATCAACACACATTATTTGAAGAAAATCAAGGTAATGATAATAAAATATTCTCGGCTTCAAATTATTTCATACAGTAAATTAAATTCATGTGATGATGATTTTCTTCAGAGTTAAAAAAATATTTATATTACTTGAGCAATAAAAAGGATTGGTCATATCCATACATTTCCAACAACAGATCCTTCAGATCAGTACCCTATATGACTCTAAACATTTGTTGACATACTTAAGCAAACATTAAATTTCTTGGAACCAATAAGACATTGCAACACTATCACATCAGCAAGCGCTAATTATCACTATTCGAAGTGTACAATACAAACTTTCCATTCATAAAACTCCTTAAAAGTACTAAAAATTTCACTGAACAATAACCTCAAAATCTTACCTGTCTGCTCATTCCCTGGAAAGGGAGAGCTCCAAGAATGACTGTGTCATCCATCCTGTCGTACCAGCGTCTGCTGGTCACCTTCTCCATGAAAACATTGTAGAGAAGAGTTGGATAGAAGGACACTCGAGCAAACATCGCGGTGCCCTGAACAAGAATTGACAATTACACGTAAATTTACAGTTATGCGACGACGCAGCGCGCGCTGTGGGCTGCACAGCGCTTGTCTGTACAGTTTCCTACCATTGTGAAAGCTGGACTCCGTGGGGGGGAGACCCAATTTAAATATTTGAGTCAGCCAGCGAGAACCCGTCGACGAAAACTTGAAAGTTTTGACAGCTATTTTTTAAAATGTTTTAGCTTGGAATCCATTCTTTCAGCCGTATTTTGACAGCTGTCAGGCATAGAGCTGCCAGATGTGTTAATGTATTTTTTGCAACTCATGTCGGAGATTTTCGTGATCTTGTTTTATACTGCCAGGCAGGAAATGCAGCTGCCACATTCTATGTTTTCTCTCGCTACAAGCCCAGCAGGGAAGAAAAAAAATGGAGTATCTTTGAGAAAACATAGAATGTGCCAACTGCATTTCGTCCCGGGCATGCTATAAAAACCAGCTAAGGGATCCGAGGGTTCAGTATAGTGTAATTTAGGCGATGGGCTTACAACCTGTCACTATACCTACAAATCTATCTTAAATATCCCTCATACTTTGTTAGACAGACGTGGCGGAACGACCTTTGTTTAGGTCGTTTACGCTTTGCAAAGTAAACTTAAAAATTAAAACAATAGTCGAGCTTATCTCTATAAGATAAGTATGTATGCACTACAGGTTGTTAATTCTGGCACAGCTTATGGTATGAATCAGTAATATTTTCAATTTTATTCTTATGATAACTTATAAGGTCATTAACGTAGGTACCAACAAATAATCGTAAACATTGTTTTCAAGTGCTTCCATTTAAAGAAGAAGTAAAATAAATTATAAGATAGGTTTACCAATAACTAAGCCTAATGAATAACTATCCAACAAAATACAGCGTGGCCCAAAGAGTGACGTCCAAAAGTTTTTTTTTGATGCGTTAGGTCAATTGGTATCCAAATAAACCCCTATGTATGTTCAGCGATTTTTAGTAGCTTAGGAGTTAGTTTTTTTTTTAGTAATTTCGATGAAAACTTACCTTAGTGGCTTATTTATAACTTTTTTGAGATTTTTTTTATATTTTTTGTTGCAAGTATCATCTTCTTAAATTGCATTTTTAACCATAAATGTTGCAGCTTCCTAGCGAAAATGTAAGTTCATTATTTTTTATCGAAAGTTCCAATTTCACGATCGAGCCAGTCTCTCAAATTGAAATAAAAAATTTGAAAAGGTAATAATAATAATAATAAATTAATTTATTCAAGTAACATTAGACTCACTTTGTTAGTAGACTTAGAACTAAGTATGTTAGTAAGTAGGTAAATAAAGTTACAATTTTATTTTTTCTTTAATTACTGGGGCATGTAGCCCTTGACAGTACTGCATATATGGACAGTCAAACCTGTCCGCTATATGTTGCAGAATGATGTTGGGGCTGCTACGCACACGTCGCATCAGGGACGCGCATCTTTTTCGCAGTGTAGCAGTAAAGCCATCTACATGGGCGCAAGTAAACATGCCTGACGCGCTGCAAACTCGGGGCAGCCCCATCATCACCCGGAACGCATTATTGTATTGAACCCGAAGGGCCCCGTAGGCCCGCTTAGTGTAATCTCGCCACAGATTGCACGTGTAGAGGGAGGTGCAGTAAGCCGTGAAGAGCGTTAGCCGCACCCCCTCAGAACACCGCGCAAACCTGCGGGCGATCATGTTAGCTCGGACCGACAGAGCCCTCCGCTCACGTTCAATATCCCTATCATCTGTTATCATCTTTTAATCCCATAGTCTTTAAATATTTTTTAAACTACGCAAGATTCCAAAATTACATATACTAAAAAATAATACAAAAAAGAACTGTTGCTTAATGGGATATTATTTGTAGAAAACAGACTTCTAAAGTACTTGGGCAATTACTTAGTACTTTGACAATTACCTAATTAGTAAATTGTTTCAGAAAGTTGATATATTCCTGTTATGTCATTACTAAGGACTAATTAAGTTAGAAAATGTATCAAATTAATGGGAAAATAAAATTATTTACTTAAAAAATGTTATTTAAGTTAAATTTTTGAATGTCCAATATAATTGTAACACCCTGTATATTCAAAATATTTTTTTAAATATTTACAGTCAAAAATCTAAAATAAATGAAAATATCTAATTTGTGAGAAATCATCCACATCTGGCACACCTAGTTAAGTTTTTAAAATAAATTTTTGGTTTAAATACTTGTCTTTTTAGTAAAACAATCAAACTTAATAAAATCGTGCAAATAGTTTTTACTACGAGAAAATCTCATATTTGCTAAGAATTTACTTCTTACTTCTACCAACTTCTATCTATCAACAAACAGTTTGCTGATAAGCTCCTATTGCTACTATCCATTAGATAACAAGATGTTATTATTGCTAAACTAGGTTTATCAGGCGTTTCATAATGCCACATTTTTTTGTATAGCAATATCTTTGAATCGAAGATTTTGGTATCCAAAAGGTAAAAGTACTGTTGGAAAGAACCCTGCCCAATTCCAAAAGCATAATATAAAGGACTAACTTTGGACTAAAACGATATTTTTTAAGTTTTCCTTATAAAAGACATCAACGCGCGTCTTATGAGGAAACTGCAAAACATTTTATTGGATAAAGAATATTTTATCAATTAGTGGAATGAAATAATTAATGAATTATAATAATATTGACTTTTAGTCAGTACTTCGTGTACTTATTATTTTATTTTAAAACTGACATTTTCAATTATTTTCTTATTTTATTTTACTATTTTGACATATACGCATACATAATATAAGATCATTATTTTTATAATATTTTATTTGTATTTTTTTAATAAAAAATAGTGTATTTCTAAATTTAAAATTTTTGATTTGACATATTTATTTAATTTTATTGTAAAATTTTAGTTTTGACGATCATATTATTCTTTGACATTTTTATTATTATTGCAATGTAAATTATGAACATGATAACATGAAATAAATAAATCTAAATCTAATTAGTATGGTGCAATCTCAAAGGCTCAAAACATGGCTCAACCCCAAAATCCAAAGTGAATGTATATATGTATATCATTCTAGCTTTAAATTGGTTCATACAGCCCACTTATTGTTTGGTAAAGAGTCTCACCGTATTTTTGGAAAATGGTGACACTCTTTAGAAAACAATAAATACATAATATTCCTCCCACCTTCTTCTTCTTAGCGAGTGGATTCTCGAGTTGAATAAAAATAAAAAAAACAAAATGGTTTTTATTTCCTCACAACATAGTTTACAGTTTCGGTTCAAGGACATTAGACATAAACAAGTTACACTAAGTGTGAGCCTGGTGCCTAGACTAGATAAATTCATACCTGTATTTTAGGTCACCAGGCCTCCACTCCACATAGATAAATGACCATAATAATGTACCTTTAGGAAAATGATCTTAAGCAAGGTCAATAATAAAAGAAGATAATATTATTAATAAAGCAAGCGTGAGTTTAAAATACGCAACCAAATATCCAAGCAAGTGTTAAATCAAGCAACCGTGAGTTTAAAATACGCAACCAAATATCCAAGCAAGTGTTAAATCAAGCAACCGTGAGTTTAAAATACGCAACCAAATATCCAAGCAAGTGTTAAATCAAGCAACCGTGAGTTTAAAATACGCAACCAAATATCCAAGCAAGTGTTAAATCAAGCAACCGTGAGTTTAAAATACGCAACCAAATATCCAAGCAAGTGTTAAATCAAGCAACCGTGAGTTTAAAATACGCAACCTAAATATCCAAACAAGTTGTAGAAAGGATTAGATAAGAATAGGATTATATAAAATATTTAGAAACCTCGAGCTCAATATATCAAGCCTTCATCATACATATAAGTCCACATATCTATAAAATAAACACTATTTTACATAACTATTCCTCTCTGGGAGTGAACTAATGGGATTCTATTTGTTCGTTATATTCATATACATACATACATATAATCACGCCTTTATCCCTAATGGGGTAGGCAGAGCGTAAACGACCTAAACAAAGGTCGTTCCGCCACGTCTGACAAAGTTTTGAGGGTTATTGAAGATAGATTTGTAGGTATATTGCTGTAGTGACAGGTTGTCAGCCCATCGCCTAAATTACAATATACTGAAACCCTCGGATCCCTTAGCTGGTTCTTACAGCACGCCCGGGAGGATATGCAGCTGGCACATTCTATGTTTTTCTCTCGCTCCCAGACCAGCATGGAAGAATATTCATATTATTACTTATTTAGCCCTTCCATGGTAGATCTTGGGATCAAACGACTAGAACTCGTCGTTTGCTAAACGAGTAAAAGACACTGCCTTAACAGATACTTGTAGGCATTGGCCTGTATATCTTCTGGGGTAGGCAGAGTGGAAAACTAAAGGACTCGTCTGACAATAGTTGAGTGACGACAATGTGTCGCAGAGTATTTGTTGCCAGTAATAATGTGGAGAAGGTGCATTATTGTATTACCTATTTAGCCCTGAGATGATGATTCTTGGGATCGATTGACCAACACACAAAAGAATTAGTTATTCGCTAAATAAGTAAATCCAAAGTAACTAAATAAGCCACACAGAGGCGTATTATTTTTTATACCATTTAGCCCTGTGATACATAGTCTTAGGTTCGAACGACTCTAGGAGTAGGCAGGAAAAAATAAAAAAATAAATATAAATTAAAATAAAGACCAAAACGAAAGAATGAAAGGTAAGTAGGTAGGTATAGGTATAAAGCAGCATTAGGTTAAGTGTCATTTGCTCATCAGCAATAAATTTTCTGTTCCTTGATAGGTAAGGGGCAAAAGCCAGTTCTCGAGTAAAGACCTGCAATTATATTTTGTTAGGGAATAGATAGAAATGCAACTCGATATTCTATTATATAATCTAGGCCCCAAAATATAAAACTGTCTTCCTGCAACACATGTTCTATGTGAATCTTGTAGGCAGATTTTATTTTTCGTTTCGTTCGTTGAGTAATAGTTGGGGGGGTCATATATAAGACTTGTATGAGAACGGAGTACTGATTGTAAGACAAAGAGCTTCCTGACTGTCAAGACCTTGCAATCAGAGTACAACTCAGCAGTAGGATACCTGTAAGGTTTTTTAGTCATTACTTTGAGAATGGCTCGTTGGACTCTCCCTAACTGCAACATAGTTGTCTTAGGGGCACCGCCCCACGCGACAATGCCATAGGATAGAATTGACTGAGCTAGGCCATTATAGACTGTAAATAAAATATTTCGGGGTGCAGAATCTCGGAGTAATTTGAATATATAAATAAGCTTCCTGGCACGAGATGTTAACTTTTTTATGTGAGCATGCCAAGACAGGTCTTGATCAATTTGAATACCTAGGTATTTTATGTCAGTTACTCTAGAGAGAGATGGGCAGGAACAGTTAATGTTGTTATTACAAGTGTGTAGTTTTACTGTTAACGAAGACCTGATCTGACGTATGCTCCCAGGGGATGCAGAAAAAACAATGTAAGAAGTTTTACTGAGATTTAGGGTAAAAAAAATATTACAAAGCCAGGTCATAACATATGATAAAGCTATTTCCGCATTAGAGTGCGCTTCATCCCATGTTTTACCTTCTATTACGAGTCCAATGTCCCGATGAGCCCTGGTGTCAGAGTTTTTAAACCGCCTAGGAGCACAGCTTATAGGCCTCTGACATGGTTTGAGTAACGACCACCCACTATCAAAGACTGCGACCGGGACCGACGGCTTAAAGTGCCCTCCGAAGCACGGAATCTTTTATCTTTTCGGACAATCAGGTGATTCAGCCTGCAATGTCCTAATCAAACTAGGAAAAAGCTCACAAATTGATAATTTTACAAATATCAACTTTGTACTTCCCCCCTGGGAATCAAATCCAGGACCTCCGGATCGTTAGCCCAAGGTTCTAACCAGTAGACCACGGAGTCAGTTTTACCACCCTCCCACCGATTTTCGGTGATGGCGGCCAATCTCCGGAAGATCAGCCAACTGCGCAGCACTTGTTTTTTAGTGCCCAAGTGTTTGCGCTACACACAGGTACACTCGTTATTCCTTCAATCTCTTATTCTGATTTGACAGATTGACTGACACGACCAGAGAGAAATCAGGCGCAGGACCGACTATTTACATGCCCATCCGACAGCATGGATCATCTTACTTTTTGGACAATCAGGTGATCAAACTGCAATGTCCTAACCAAACTAGAAACAACAACACAAAGTCATTGTCCCCCGCCGGGAATCGAACCCGGGACCTCCGGGTCAAGAGCCCATGGCTAAGACCGCTAGATCACGACTGCAGTTAAGTTACATACATATAATCACGCCTTTATCCCTAAAAGGGTAGGCAGAGCAAAAACGACCCCAACATTGGTCGTTTTGCCACGTCTGACCAAGTTTTAAGGGATTAAGATAGATTTGTAGGTATATTGCTGTAGTAACAGGTTGTCAGCCTATCGCCTAAATTACAATATACTGAAACCCTCGAATCCCTTAGCTGGTTTTTACAACATGCCCGGAAGGAAATGCAGCTGGCACATTCTAGCTCTAAATTGGTTTATACAAACACCTACTGTTTGGTAAAAAGTTTCAAAGTTGTTTTTTTACATACATACATACATAAATCACGCCTTTATCCCTTACGGGGTAGGCAGAGCGTTTAACGCCTCTTAAAAGGCGCTTTCGCCACGTCTGACAAAAATTGAGGGCAATTTTAGATTGTAATATGTATTGCTTTAGTGACAGGTTGTCAGCCCATCGCCTAAATTACAATATACTGAAACCCTCGGATCCCTTAGCTGGTTCTTACAGCATGCCCGGGAGGATATGCAGCTGGCACATTCTATGTTTTTCTATCTCTCCCAGTCCAGCATGGAAGAAGAAATGTTTTTTTAAGACGTTGACATTTTTTACCAAACAATACGTGGACTATACGTGGTGTAAGAGACAGCGTCCCGGAAACTGATAGGCGTTGCTCAGTCAACGGAACTGAACAATTATCAGCAGGATTTTAATTCAGGAAGTGAAAACAAAATTTAGGTTTTCCATACAAATTGTCTGATTGAGGTAGTAATTTTGTATGGAAACATCAAACCTTTTTTTATATCCTTAAAAAATCCTGGTGATTGTCGTTCAGTTTCGTTGACTGAGCAACCCCTATCAGTTAGCGGGACGCTGTCCCTCACACGCGATATAGAACATATTGGAACGAGAATGGTTCTTTCATACATACATACATAACGTCACGCCTCTTTCCCGGAGGGGTAGGCAGAGATCACATCCTTCCATTTGCTACGATCCTTGCAAACTTCTTTCGCTTCATCTACATTCATTTATTTAACAATTTAAATAAATGAATGAGAATCTTTTCATGCACGCTCGTCGGTTTAGGGTACTCCTGACTTGACCTTTCCCTTGAACGTCCCCGATTTGATCGCGGTACGTTCGTCGAGGTCTTCCCCTTCCAACATTCCCACTCAAACTCGCCATGTATATTTGTTTAGTTAATCTCTTTTCATCCATCCTCAACATGACCAAACCACCTCAGCATTCCTTTTTCTATACCTGTCACTATATCCTCTTTCACTTTGGATTTTAGGGTCCAAAACTGTTGTAACATACAAAATTTGAAGTTTCCCATATAAAAGACATCAACGCAAGATTTATGTTATGTATGAGGACTTAAAGAGTCCTATATAAAATTGCTTCCATGCCGGACTGGGAGCGATAGAAAAACATAGAATGTGTAATAAAGATAGTTAGAGATATGTACGTACATATTTCACTACATTTTGTTATTACTTCCATGCTGGACTGGGAGAGAGAGAAAAACATAGAATGTGCCAGCTGCATTTCCTCCCGGGCATGCTGTAAAAACCAGCTAAGGGATTCGAGGGTTTTAGTATATTGCAATTTAGGCGATGGGCTGACAACCTGTCACTACAGCAATATACCTACTAATCTATCTTAAATAAACCCTCATAACTTTGTCAGACGTGGCGGAGCGACCAATGTTTGGGTTGTTTCCGCTCTGCCTACCCCGTTCGGGATACAGGCGTGATTATATGTATGTATGTATGTATTTTGTTATCGATACGATTTTTTATTGGCCACTGCGAGCATACCGCGGGACGTATTTGGAAAATTATACGGGGCGTAAGGGACAGCATCCTACAAACTGATAGGGATGTCTGTGTGATAGGGGTTGTTCAGTCAATGACACTGAACAACTTTCACCAGGAAATTATTCCAGGAAGTGTGTTATTTATGGCTCTTCAATACAAAATCTCCACCTTGATCACTCTATCAGATAATTTGTATGAAAGGCCATAAAATATTTACACTTCCTGAAAAAAATCCTAGTGAAAGATGGTGATTTCTTCCATGCTGGACTGGCAGCGAGAGAAAAACATAGAATGTGCCAGCTGCATTTCCTCCCGAGAATGCTGTAAAAACCAGCTAAGGGTTCCGAGGGTTTTAGTATATTGTAATTTAGGCGATGGGCTGGCAACCGGTCACTACAGCAATGTACCAAGAAATAAATCTTAAATAACCCTCAAAACATTGTCAGACGTCGCGGAATGACCTTGGTTTAGGTCGTTTACGCTCTGACTACCCCATTAGGGATAAAGACGTTACGACGAAAGAGTTATATGTATGTATGAAAGATGGTGTAAGTTGTTCAGTGTCGTTGACTGACCATAGATTGGGGGTGCATGATAGGAACCGCCCAGTGGAGCACCCTGGAAGCAGCTAGACACCACAACGGAGTATTGCTGACTGATCCTCTCAATACGATCGATGGCGATTCAAAGTAAGTACTGAGCAATCCCCATCCCATCAGTTTGAGGGACGCTGTCCCTTACACCCAGTATAAGTCTACGCTCTAGCTACATACATACATGTAATCACGCCTTTATCCCTAACGGGGTAGGCAGAGCGTAAACGACCTAAACAAAAGTCGTTCCGCCACGTCTGACAAAGTTTTGAGGGTTAGGGTTGACTGCCTCCGTGGTCTAGTGGCTAGTGCCATGGACTCCTGATCACAAAGGAAAACACAAAGTTGATATTTGAGAATTTATCACTTTGTGATTTTTTCCCCAGTTTGGTTAGGAATGAATCACCTGATTGTCCGAAAAGAAAAAGATTTCGTGCTACGGAGGGCACGTTAAGCCGTCGGTCTCGGTTGGTGTCTTTGATAGTGGTCGTTACTCAAACCATGTCAGAGGCCTGATAGTTGTGCTACTAGGCGGTTTAAAAACTCTGACACCAGGGTTCATCGGGTCGATATACTCGATACCCACTCGACAGAAGAAGAAGGGTTATTTAAGATAAATTTGCAGGTATATTGCTGTAGTGACAAGTTGTCAGCCCATCGCCAAAATTACAATATACAGACACCCTTGGTTCCCTAGCTGTTTTTTACACCATGTCCGGGAGGAAATGCAGCTGGCACATTCTTTGTGTTTCTCTCGTTCCCAGGTCAGCATGGAAGCTACATTTAGCTACATGACGATGATAATGATGTCACGATCGTTCTTCCTTCTGGTTCTAAGAAACGGTTTACACATCCTACAGACATCAATGGCCATTGATCAAATCGACTTGTAGTGTAGGTCTACCCGCCTAATTTCAACTCAATTCAAATCCACCTTCCATGCTGGATTGGGAACGAGAGAAAAACATAGAATGTGCCGGCTGCATTTCCTCCCGCGCATGCTGTAACAACCAGCTTAGAGATGTAGGGTTTCAGCATATTGCAATTCAAGCGATGGGCTGACAGCCTATCACTACAGCAATATACGTACGAATCTATCTTAAATAACCCTCAAAACTCTGTCAGACGTGGCGGAACGACTTTTGTTTAGGTTGTTTACGCTCTGCCTACCCCATTAGGGATAAAGGCGTGATTATATGTATGTGTGTATGTCAAATCCACCTTGTGGGGTTAAGTTTTTTGTTCGACGGCCATTTATTAAATTCGCCTTCGTTCAAAAACCGAAAGAGATATCATCGCCGTGATGCATCGTCGCCATTTGTAAACGCAGCGGGCGGCGCGCGCAGCGACATTCCAAATTCAAAATTAAATTAAAACGCGGTAAAAACAACGTGTTCGTGTCACGTGACTCACTCTGGAAGGTCTTTTCGGTATTTTATGGCTTTGCTGAATGCTCATCACGGGATTTTCCTGTGGTAAATGAGTATGATTTCTATATTTAAAACTTCGCATCGCAGTGAGGTTATCCTGAAAGAAATGTGTAAGAATAAAATGTTTATGACGAATGATGTAAAGTCGTGACTCCTGCTCTGAAAGATTATACGAAACACACCCCCGCGGGACAGAGAGGGGAAAGGAAATGGTTGTGAAACCCTTCCTCTCTCTGCCCATATGTTTGGGTGCGCTGGAGTCGCAGCTTTAGACACATACATACATACAATCACGCCTTTATTCCTAATGGGGTAGGCAGAGCTTAAACGACCTAAACAAAGGTCGTTCCGCCACGTCTGACAAGGTTTTGAGGGTTATTTAAGAAAGATTTGTAGGTATATTGCTGTAGTGACAGGTTGTCATCCCATCGCCTAAATTGCAATATACTGAAACCCTCAGATCCCTTAGCTGGTTTTTACAGCATGCCCAGGAGGAAATGCAGCTGGCACATTCTATGTTTTTCTTTCGCTCCCAGTCCAGGATGGAAGGTGGATTTGAATTGAGTTGAAATTAGGCGGGTATACCTACACTACAAGTCGATTTGATCAATGGTCATTGATGGCTGTAGGATGTGTAAACCGTTTCTTAGAACCAGAAGGAAGAACGATCGTGACATCATTATCATCGTCATGTAGCTAGCTAGCTTCACTCGAGATATCCCGCGCGATTTTATTTTAATGGGATAACGTATCACGAATATTAAAAATAAAATGTGTTTCATGTCCGAAAATCTAAATTTTGTCGGACACGGGAGTAAAGCCAAAGCCGTGTTCGTTATTCAAAATTCAAATTCGAAAAGATTCGATCAGCGCTAATTTGTCTATGACTGGGGATCCCGGTCCCAACGGGTGCGTTTCTATTCACACAACAATTTATTTTCTTACACGGTTCTCTATAGTTTACTTTAACTACCTACTACGACCACATTGCAGGACAGTGGCATAGACAGCAACCCCAATTTAGGGTATTTTGAGGACTTTTACGGTAATCAGCACACCACACAGTTAATAAAAAAATACTTAGGTTACATAAGCTAGGAACTCTATTTCGTTACTTACTTAGTAACTAACTAGTTTTTCATCTAATTATTTGGACCTTTACTTCTTCATAATGATTAAAAACGGGAAATTTACCGAGGTTTCCCATTTTTGTATTAAATACCGATATTTTAACGCAGTTTCATGCGTTATGATCACGGAGCGACGAAAAGACTCTCACTTCCGTAGGTCAGCTGGAAGAAATTTCTTAGTAGAAATAAGCTGTACCTGTTGTGTCGGTATTCCTTGTGTATTGTCTTTCTCATGTTACTTGTGTACAATAAACAGTAAATAAATAAATAAAAGATTTTTCTTCTTCTTTTATTTTATCAATTGGTTTCAACAGATACCAACAAGGAGAAATCCTACAGAGAAATTTTACAGCTGCTTTGGTAAAAATACCCTCAAACTATGTACGTGTTTTAGTATTTCCAAGAGGAACCCTAAACGAGTTTCCACTATAGTGATGGGCGATTGTAGGAAATGTCGAATTATTCGAATGATTCAATTAGATACTAGTTAGTAAACAAATGTTAATTCTACATTCGAATGATACTTTTCTTCCCCTTGATTTAGGTTCATTCGGATGTTTATACCTTTCGATTATTTATTCACTTCTCGAATATCGAATGAATCATTCGAATGACTGATTTGAATTATCATGCGGATATCAGAGCGTTAAGTTGATTTAATTTATTAAAAGCTTCAAAGTTTATTTCCCTCTTCAGTTCGCAGATTTTTTTGGAAAATTTAGATGTTATTTAAAAGGATGTTATTGTTCATAGTAGCATTGCACATTTTTTTGATTGATAATTTGCTTTGAATTAATTCAAATGATCGGTTTGATTCGAATGTTCTTTATTCATTCGAATATTTCAAAAAATCACTTTCCACAATCGAATAATTGGAATGGCGAGCTATTCGAATGATCTATCGAATGAAACATTCATATTAGCCCATCTCTATTCCTCCAACCAATTGAAGGTTTCTCCGATTCTCGGAAAGGGGCTACTATCAGTAGTTTCAAATGAATGAGTTGATAATTAAATTCGGCCGCGGAATGGCTTCATTTGTCCAACTGTCTCCGAAACACGACGGCCATTTTCTTTTTTTACTTTTTTAGGTGTTTAATAAATGGTGCGCATAAAAAAAGGATGATCAGCGATTGGTTAGGATTAACAAATTAAGTGGGTACTTACAGTACTTATTTAGTTGGCGTAATTAGGTTAAGATAGAGCGCGATTTAAAAAATAAATAAATAAAATATAAAAGCATTAATTTATTTGTTTGATGGATTATCGATGTCCTTTATCTAGACTATTTTTATACATACCTACATATAATCACGCCTTTATCCCTAATGGGGTAGGCAGAGCGTAAACGACCTAAACAAAGGTCGTTCCGCCACGTCTGACAAAGTTTTGAGGGTTATTCAAGATGGATTTGTACGTATATTGCTGTAGTGAAAGGTTGTCAGCCCATCGCCTAAATTGCAATATACTGAAACCCTCAGATCCCTTAGCTGTTTTTTACAGCATACCCGGGAGGAAATGCAGCTGGCACATTCTACGTTTTTCTCTCGCTCCCAGACCAGCGTGGAAGAAACATAACACATTCATACATACATACATTCATACATTCACGCCTTTATCCCTTATGTAAACGACCTAAACAAAGGTCGATCCGCCACGTCTAACAAAGTTTTGAGGGTTATTTAAGATAGATTTGTAGGTATATCGCTATAATGACAGGTTGTTAGCCAATCGCCTAAATTGCAATATACAGAAACCCTCGGATCCCTTAGCTGGTTTTTACAGCATGCCCGGGAGGAAATGCAGCGGGCTCATTCTGGAACTCTACATATCCAATAATTCAAGAGTAAATGATACGGAACACTCTTCTACACAATATTTTTTTTAATCGATCAAGTATAACATAAAACGCATTAAGACGCGATATCGAGCGCCGTCTGTCATCATTAATGCCAGAAGATCCTAATAAGTTCCATACAACAAATAAAAAAAAAGTTCCATACAGCGATAAAAAAAGTATCAAAGAGCTGCGCCCGGTTTAATGGTTGTAATTGTGGTCAAAGAAATATGAGGTTCTTGTACTGTAGTACATCTGACATGGGAGCAAGAGAAAAATATAGAATGTGCCAGCAGTATTTCCTCCCCGGCATGCTCTAAGAACCAGCTAAGGGATCCGAGAGTTTCTGTATATTGTAATTTAGGCGATGGGCTGACAACCTGTCACTACAGCTACAAATCTATCTTTAATAACCCTCAAAACTTTGTCGGACGTGGCGGAACGACCTTTGTTTAAGTACTTTACGCTCTGCCTACCTCACTAGGGATAAAGGCGTGATTATATGTATGTATGTACTACAGGACAGGATAACTGGAAATGATGTGGTATGCTCAATACGGAGACTTTCGTGTCCTAGGTTCGATTCCCGATGGTTGATCTCACGTTGTTCTTAGAGTAAAAGTTTTCCTAGATTAACGCTCCTTCATCTCCCTAGCCTTATCCCGTATCGCACGGGGTCGGCTTCCTAATCTAGGGGATTGAACGAGGGTACTGGTTTTTACACAGAGCGACTGCCATCTGACCTCCGCAACCCAGAAGGGAAACCAGACCCAATCCTAGATTAGGTCAGAGTTTTTCAAGCCGCCAATGCTTAGCACTGGCCTCTGATATGGCTTAACGACTAATATCTACGGTATTAAACGATATTAACCGGGACCAACGGCTTAACGTGCCTTCCGAAGCACGGAAAAAGCACCGAATAAACGTACATATGAAATTCTAAAACCGAAAAACACATTGGTACGTGGTGACTGGTGGGGTTCGAACCACGACCTACCGCTCAGGAGGCAGCGGCCCTATCCACTACACCATCGGGCTCTCTTAGATTAACGCTCCTTAACGAAATTAAAATTACCCAATACAATACTTTGGAGGAGGTACACATATGTGAATAAACTTATATAAGTTCATACAATAAAATTCTTCCATGCTCGACTGGGAGAAATAGAAAAACATAGAATGTTCCAGCTGCCCTTACTGCCACTATTGACTTGAGGGTTACAGTGTATTGTAATTTAGACGATGGGCTGACTACCTGTCACTATAGCAATACACATTACAATCTAAAATTGCCCTCAGTTTTTGTCAGACATGGGGAAAGCACCTTTTACGAGGCGTTTAACGCTCTGCCTACCCCGTAGGGGATAAAGGCGTGATTTTATGTATGTATGTACAATAAATCATGGTACAATCAGCAACTCCATTGGTTTGGAGCAGCCTTGTTACCCTTTTTCTTAGCGAGTGGATTTTCGAGTCAAACAACGACCTGAAGAACCCTGGTGTCAGAGTTTTCAAATCGCCTAGTAGCGCACCTATAAGGCCTCTGACATGGTTTGAGTAACGACCACTATCAAAGACAGCGATCGGGACCGACGGCTTAACGTGCCCTCCGAAGCACGGAATCTTTTTACTTTTCGAACAATTGGTGATCCAGCCTGCAATGTCCTTACCAAGCTGACGAAAACCTCACGAAGTGATAAATTGACAAATATCAACTTTGTACCCCCCCTGGGAATCGAACCCAGGACCTCCGGATCGTAAGCCCATGGCTCTGACCACTAGACCATGGAGGCAGTTACACT
The DNA here is from genome assembly GCA_949820665.1 of Scrobipalpa costella. NCBI lineage: Eukaryota > Metazoa > Arthropoda > Insecta > Lepidoptera > Gelechiidae > Scrobipalpa > Scrobipalpa costella. The sequence continues at coordinate 16,505,476 of OX463314.1, forward strand.
AAAGACGTTGTTGACCCTGTGCAGAGCTGACCAGTTTTGAGGGGTTCAGAACATTCAGATAGTTTTGCTGGATTTGCTACAGTGAAACCACTGATTTGAAAACTCGCGTTGTGACTTTCCGGTGGTAGGAAATTTCCTTCTTTACTCAAGGTACTAGTTTTATTATGTTTCACACAAGTAATTATTGCGTAATGTAGCATTTAAAAAAAACTACTATGCCGCGAATTGTGCAAAACTTGGACATAACCTAGTACAAATTTTTATTTATCTGTGGCCATAATTGAGGTAAGGTTTCAAGCACTTTGATAAATTTAGGATACAGTGCCCATTATTGGTTCACGTGTAAAACTCACATCGCCCTTCTGTCGGGGAGCGCTAGCTTTTACTCTTCTGTGACTAAAACTACTTACTTCCATGCTGGTCTGGGAGCGAGAGAAAAACATAGAATGTGCTAGCTGCATTTCCTCCCGGGCATGCTGTAAAATCCAGCTAAGGGATCCGAGGGTTTCAGTATATTGTAATTTGGGCGATGGGCTGACAACCTGTCACTACAGCAACATACCTAGAATTCTATCTTAAATTACCCTCAAAACTTTGTCAGACGTGGCGGGACACCTTTGTTTAGGTCGTTTACGCTCTGCCTACCCCAGTAGGGATACATGCGTGAATATATGTATGTATGTATGTGACTAAAACCTTCAAACCCAAATCGCAGTTTTTTATGCGTCAGGGACTGAATTGACCTCTTTTGTTCGAAACTTATCTGATATTTGCGTCTACATACATACATACATATAATCACACCTTTATCCCTAATGGGGTAGGCAGAGCGGAAACGACCTTAACAAAGGTCGTTCCGCCACGTCTGACAAAGTTTTGAGGGTTGTTTAAGATAGATTTGTAGGTATATTGCTGTAGTGACAGGTTGTCAGCCTGTCGCCTAAATTGCAATATACAGAAACCCTCGGATCCCTTAGCTGGTTTTTACAGCATGCCCGGGAGGAAATGCAGCTGGCACATTCGATGTTTTTCTCTCGCTCCCAGTCCAGCATGTAAGTAGTATATTTGCGTCTATACCTGTCTTATATGGAATAATTTACGCCTGTATTCCTTTCCTTTATGGTTGGTTGAGTGTCAAAGGTCTAATAAAATCAAGAATAAAATGGGTTCATCACATCTACCGATTATTTTGGAAGTACCTTTTTTTATTCTCAGCATGGAGCTGGACTGGGAGCGAGAGAGAAACACAGAATGTGCCAGCTGCATTTCCTCCCGGGCATGCTGTAAAAACCAGCTAATGGATCAGCGATGGGCTGAAAAACTGTCACTACAGCAATATACCTACAAATCTATCTTAAATAACCCTCAAAACTTTGTCAGACATGGCGGAACGATCTTTATTTACGTCCTTCACGCTCTGCCTACCCCATTAGAGATAAAGGCGTGAGTATATGTATGTATGTTTCTTTTTTTTTTACGAACCTCAAAATGGACGATTAGATTTTGTCGTGGGTGTCGTAACAGCGGCACTTACACGTCATAAATATCCCGAATTATTATCTTAATGTGACACTTACGGCTATTTAAGTAAAAAGGTGGTTTATAGTTGAATAAAATGGAGCAAAGAGCGATAGGGCCACATCTTTGATGACCTCTACAGTCTCATAATATCCCTAGCCTTACCCGTATCTCACGGGGCGGCTTCCTAATCTAGGGAATTGAACGAGGGTACTGGTTTTTACACAGAGCGACTGCCATCTGACCTCCGCAACCCAAAAGAGAAACAAGACCTAATCCTAGATTAGGTCAGAGTTTCCAAGCCGCCAATGCTTATCACTGGCCTCTGATATGGCTTAACGACTAATGTCTACGGTATTAAACGATATTAACCGGGACCAACGGCTCAAAGTGCCTTCCGAAGCACGGAAAAAGCACCGAATAAACGTACATATGATTCGAAAACCGAAAAACACATTGGTACGTGGTGGGATTTAAACCACGGCCTCCCCGCTCAGAAAGCAGCGGCCCTATCCACTACACCATCGGGGTCTACTGATGACCTCTACAGCCTAGCAGTAAAAAAGTATCTGCCTGACTTCGGTTCCCAGTCGGGCGTAGTACGGTTAATATTTGTACAGGTATCAGGCTGAAGAAGAAGAAGGGTTTGTAAAGGACAGCTTTCCACAAACTGACCGGCGGCCAAGTCAACGAAACTGAAGAACTTTCATCAGTTTGTGGGAATCTGTTCCCTGCACCCCGATATAATTTACTGAGTGTAATGGACAGCGTCCTGCAAACTGATAGGGGTTGCTCAGTCAATGACACTGAACAACAGGTTTTTTTTTCAGGAAGTGTAAAAAGAAAATTGCTTTTCCATTCAAATTGTCTGATCGAGGTGGTAATTTTCTATGGGAGGGTCAGATTTCATTTTCATCTCCTGAAAGAATTTCCTGATGTAAGTTGTTCAGTTTCGTTGACTAAGCTACCGGTATCAGTTGCGGAACGCTGTTCCTTACACCCGGTATAATATCTGTTCTGAATTTGGGTGTTATTTGTGGTTGTTCTGTATCTGCGATGATTAACATGGTTATTATTCACATTCATATTCATTTATTTGCTTCATGTGGTTTACAAAGGTGGTACTTATAATAGATTGTGCTCACATGACCCTGTTAGGGCACTGCAAAATGTACATTCTTAATAATCATAAAATATCTTATCTTATGAAAATAAACTATCTTAAGTATCAATTATTATTTTTGTATTATATAATACAAAACTTATACATAGAAACATTATTACCTATATTTGACCCAGTTAGGGCACTGCAAAATGTACATTCTTAATAATCATAAAATATCTTATCTTATGAAAATAAACTATCCTAAATATCAAGGATTCAGGACAGCTTGCCCATATACCGTAGAGTACACCGCTATTTTTTTAATTTCCACTGCCTTAGGCCTTAGCTTAGTTTGAATTCACTTCGGTATATGTTACTAAAGCTCTATCTTATTTTATTTAAATTCAAGACCAAATTTTCTGGAAACTGGAAAGGTCCCCTTAACCAAGCTTGGCCCAAAATGCGCGTCCCATCGACCATCAGACGCTTATTTGTGTCCAAAAAGCGCTCGGAAGACTTAAAGCCTCCACTTGATGTATGGCGACAACACGCCGACCGACCTTTATATTCAAATCGCCCATTCAAATCAAACATGGAGAGACTTTATTCAAATCCTCTCCTTGTCTATGCGTTGACAATTCGCGGGCATTTCGCAAAAGGAACTCGCCCGTCATTGGTCATATCATTCGAAATTCGAAGGTTTACTTTTTTGGCGCTCCGATACGCATCTGGCAGGGTGCGTTCAGAAGTCATGTTCCGCTGTCTTGGTTTTATTCTGGCTCGATTGTGTCCAAGGAAGATATAGTTGGAGATCGGCAGATATTTGACGTGAGGGACTGATAAAGTTAGTGTTTTGCGGCGGGCGGTACGTTAACGAGGGGCTGAGTAATGAGCGACGCTATTGTGATTTGAACAATGGGTGGTTTCGATATCCCATTGTTTTCTATTATTGACAATAATAGCATAATACAGTGGCTGAAGGCGGGCAAGCCTTAAACATCATGTATAGTTGAAACCAGATCTTAGAAACGAGAGAATATTTTCTTGAAACAGATAAGATCAACACTGTTTTGTGACCGTGATGGACCTTTTACGAAGCCTTTTACATATAATTAGGTAGATGCTTATTTGCAAATATCGGAGGCCGAAAGTTGATGCAAAATAGATGGGTGAGGTGCGTTCGAAACGAGACATCTGCATACAATAAGATGCGCCCCAGATTCATGTAATTTACTGCCACCGGTTGCCGCTTAGATGTCGCCCTAAGATAGGAGCCACCTAATTTAAAACTGATATTTTTTTTATCGAAAGGTGTATGCTGCAGGACTCGTTTTGCTGCTAAATTTGCGGCAAGTTTAAAGACGTTTTTTGCGTTCCTTCAGGGTAAAACGTTTTAATCTTCATTTAAAATAACGTCTTGCTTACCTTAACAAATGATCAGTTGGTCCTTTACCTACATCCACAAAAAAGTATTTATAAAGTCTGCATTCCTATAAATAACACTAGTCCGCGAAATACTTCACAAGAACTGTTTCGACGGTACGAGATAGAGCCTCAAGCTTCAGAGGGAGGGTAATTTAGACTGTGGAACTGGTCGCTGAGTGAAAACTCTGATGATTCCTCTTCTATCGTGTGGGTATCGAGCCAATCGCCCCGATGAACCCTGGTGTCAGAGTTTTTTAACCACCTAATAGCACTCTGATGAATTGCTGGAAGAGGTACGTCATTAAATATCGTCATTCATCTGTCTTTAGACATTCATTCTTATGTACAACATTGTGTCTACAACATTATATATTTTCTTCTTTTATTTAAATTATTTGCTTACCTAAGGATTCGTCAATGCCTCCGGCTTTCCATTAAATCATTTCCATGCATGTAATAATAAAATTACTTTTCTGTGTATAACAATGTTTTTTCTCTTGATTTTCTGCTATTTTCAAGTTTTCTCGCGTAGTTAATGTAACGTTCTTAGTTGATCGTTATTAAATTGCAGTAACTCATAGGTTAATTAACCTTTCTTTTGTTTGATCAGCCGATACCTACTGAAACTGACGATATTAAAAATCTTTAAAAAAAATAGAGACACGCTAGGCTAGGGTAGTCAGCGAGCTCGAGATATTAATATATAAGGTGATTTTTTCTTCTATGTGGGACTGGGAGCGAGAGAAAGACATAGAATGTGCCAGCTGCATTTCTACCCAGGAATGCTGTAAAAACCAGCTAAGGGATCTGAGGGTTTGTGTATTATTGAAATTTAGGCGATAGGCTGACAAACTGTCACTACAGCAATATACTTACAAATCTATTTTGTATAACCCTCAAAACTTTGAAAGACGTGGCGGAACGACCTTTGTTTGGGTCGTTTGCGCTCTGCCTTCCCCATTAGGGTTAAAGGCGTGATTATTTGTAGGTACGTATGTGAATTTTCACTAGAAATCGATGCTTTAAATGTTAAAACTAGCTGTATGTGCTGGTGATGATGATAAATTAGACTTCCCCAAGTAACATGCAAATATTGCCACACTGATTATAATTGAATCTCTTAATTTGGGCAATACGAAGCGAGATGTTCCGTTGTATTTTTTCTAAATTACTTTTTACACTTAATTATTCTTATATTATCAGTAAACTTTCTGCTTATCTAAACTGTAATCGAAATGAAACACCTCCAACTAAATGATTCCTATTAATTGCCTTTGAATTAAAAGCCGTTTAATTTCAATAGCGAATGCTAAGAAATATAAAAGATAAACGCCTCTACAATTCTGCGCGTAGAAATATTTTGTAAAAAGGTTTCTTTATATTTTTATTTAACTTTGTTATTAAAACCAGTTATACACAAGCAGGTGTCACAGTCTTGATCGACGACCATTCTAACTGAAGTAGTTTTTAATACACACTTGGGTTTACAAAGAACGACGTATAATAACTCAGGGAACCTCCTGAGTAATGCTATGGAGGTATCATTATCATTTGGCGGGAATAAATAATTGACATGGGCGTAACGGCATGAATTTCGAATAAACAATTCAATTTTTTACTTTTTTTTGGTTTGTCGACCGCCAATTATGGTGTTCGGAACGCCCCTCGCTGACAAATTGTAGTGCACTGTGGAACGCACTCCGCGCCCTTTTAACTTTTTCAAACAATATGGCTGCCGTTTGATCATAAATCTAACTGGCCAGTCGTCATTTTTCTTTGGGAATTACCTTTGTATTGTTGTATTGAGACTGCAACAACAAATGTCAGCTGATGTTGTTCCTTTCGTGTTATTTCTTCACTGCAGTATTAAAATTATTGCGCGGCTAATCTAAGGTTTAGCGCAAATAAGCATAATAAGCTTCTTCTTCTTAATACGGTAAGTACATAGAATATTTAAAGGTACCAATAATTAATTAATTTAATGAGATCCCTTTGCAGTTAAAATTAAATAAGTAGACTTTTATGCATTTTTTATTGAAAACTGTTTAAGTGCCTGTATCCCCCGTTCTTACCAATTAACTGAATATTTACATCCGATCGTTTTACACGATCGATCTTAGCTAATTTAATTTAATATTTAAAACTGGCCGGTTGCACTGAACTAAAAAAGAAAATAATTAAAAAGAGTAATGGCGGCACGCGGGAAAATCGCAGGTGCCCGCAAGCTGCGCGCGCACGTTAATTATTCGAATTCGAAATTCAAATTAACTCGCGTTCGTTGGCGGGCTGAAAGGGTAGTAACGTATTAATTACGTAATAACTGGCTAGGACGGTCGGTAATGGTTCTATTCAAAATATGTATAGCCTCAAGGGCTCTCAGTGGTCTTCTGGCTCTACATTATATTAGGTACGAGTATGTAATAAAGATTCAAGATTATACCTAAATAACTTTGAAGCTAAGTGGCGGTGTCTTTAAAGAATTTACAATAATCTTCTACAGGGTAATTTGACATGTTTCGGAGTATTAAATTATAAGTTATAAAAAAATGTAACAAATAGTTAAAGATTATCTAGTCTCTACATATTTGCTAGCATTTGTATTAAAAGTAGCTGTCTCCAGGTCATACGATGATTTTACTTAAATACTGAACTACAAGTACTTACAACTCATCATCTCCCTAGCCTTATCCCGTATCTCACGGGGTAAGCTACCTAATCTAGGTGATTGAACGAGGGTACTGGTTTTTACACTGAGCGACTGCCATCAGATCTCCGCAACCCAGAAGGGAAACCAGACCCACTCCTAGATTAGGTAAGGTTTCAAGCCGCCAATGCTTAGAACTGGCCTCTGACATAGCTTAGCGACTGATATCTACGGTATTAAACAATATTAACCGAGGCCAACGACTTAGCGTGCCTTCTGAAGCACGGAAAAAGCGCCGAATAAACGTACATATGAAATTAGAAAACGGAAAAACACATTGGTACGTGATGGGATTCGAACAACGACCTCACGTTCAGGAGGCAGCGGCCCTATCTACTACACCATCGGGCTCTACCTTGTACGTAGTTCTACCTTGTGTAAGTACCTACAAGTATAGCACACTCATAAAAATCCTACAAGAGTTACAAAATTAATACAGGTTTTTTTTTTCATATATATTTTCGTTGGTTTTCTGCTTTCCATTAATTTCACACTCCCATACCGTTAGACTTAATCAAACTTGCGAATGATAAATCAGCTCATCAAAAGCCACTACCATAAATTAAGCTAGCAGTGTGTTGACACCCCATTCCCTACTTTATATTGCGACAACGCTTTAAATGAACATGGACGGGACGCATTGTATGGAGAACTGTCAAAACGGCTAATTGGCGGCGTTATTTTTTTTTAAATACAAACGTAAGCTCACGCCTTTATCCTTTACGGGGTAGGCAGGTCGTAAGACGTGTAACTACTAGTGAATGGCGCCTTAGCCACGAATATAGAGGACAATTAGATTGTAATATTATAATAAAGACAGATTGCCAGCATAACGCCTAAATTACAATGCACTAACCCTAGAAATCCCTTTTGCTGAATTCTACAGTAGGCCCGGGATAGAGGGCAGCTGAAACATTGCTATCGATTCGTAGAGCGCACTACATAACTAAGTTTTGACTAAAATTATTGGCATCCTTTTCTGTTCTCTCATGACAGGGAATGACAGTTATGGATTTAAGATTTATATTAGTTAAATTGGTACCATTGTATGTTTTTGTATAGCTTCTAGTCCAGCAAGGAAGAAGTTTAGTTTTTTTTTGCCACGTTCATTTAAAATCTTGCCGTACTGTATTCAGCCAAGCGCCCAGTTGTAGATCATCCGTCGCTACTAGAACATTAGTCAAGCTGTCAAACTTGCCGCGCAACTGTCAATGCGCCATCTATAAAACTGTCAAATGTCAACCGGTAGGCGGAATCCGAAAAATGGACAGGTGTTATTTGTCAGTGTCTGCGAGGATTTCGGACTTTAGGAGGAAGTGGAAGGATTAGAGGTGATTATGTTAATAGACATGTGATTTTAACATGTTAACACAGCTGGGTTGAAACATAGTTGAAACTTCTTAATTATTTATAAATCTGTCAAGAAAAAGACGGTTTTTAACAGTTAATCAAAGTTGGTATCCGCTACAAAAATGTTGCGGATTTAAGTAAGTAGTTTATTTATTCCATCGTAAGACTTAATTTGACAAAAAAACCTAACAAAATTTTTAATAAAAGTTACCTATTTTATTTACAGTAAGATTGATGAACGTAATGTCGATTGACAGATTGTCAAAATGTGTTGAGAAAAGTGGGTAGGAAGTTTCAAAGATGGAAGAAAATTAAGAAGGTTTTGATAAATCGTTTTTGATAAATGATAGATCAACTGATGGATTCTAAAAATTTCAGACAATTATACGCGAAGAACTATCTTTTATAATATACTAGCGACCAGCCCTGGCTTCGCACGGAAATCATCATTGTTTCTCTAATATATTATGCATGTAATGCCTTCCTCTTGAATCACTCTATCCATTAAAAGAAACCGCATCAGAATCCGTTGCGTAGTTTTAAAGATCTCAGCATACATATGGATATAGGGACAGAGAAAGCGACTTTGTTTTATACTATGTAGTGATGATTAGCTACAGATTTCTGCAAATTATTTTCACCGGGAGAATAATTCAAGAAATGAAAAATAATGTTGGCTTCCCCGTAATGTTCTCGAATAAATTGTCTGATAGAGGTGATTGTGCACCTGTGTATTTTTTTTATCATCTTTTCTGGTGGAAGTTGTTCAGTTTCGTTGACTAAGCGAGCAAACCCTATCAGTTTCCAGGAAGCTATTCTTAAACCCGATACTTAAAGTTATGGATAGATTTATTAACTGATCATTTATCTGACCAGTCGGTTTTAAAGTTATCATCACTACATAGTATATAAAACAAAGTCGCTTTCTTTGTCCCTATATCAATATGTATGCATAAATCTTTAAAACTACGCAACGAATTTTGATGCGGTTTCTTTTAAAGGATAGAGTGTTTCAAGAGGAAGGTTTATATATACAATACTTGCATAATATTGTGGAGAAACGCTGATAACTTCCGTGCTAAGCCGGGGCAGGTCGCTAGTAATTGATAATCCACTAAAATCTCTAACATACAACCATTGCATAGAACAAAACTTTCACTTAAGTTACAGCTAACCTCCACATTAGTCTTCTCGATAAGTTAAGTTAAAGAAAAATTAACCAAATAAAGTTGTCAGACAACAATAGAGTTCTGAATTCAATTCAGTACTGTTAGATTTTCTTTTGTTTCGAACTCTCAGGTTTAAAATTGATGACAAGCATTTGCGTACCACGGTTCTACTGTTTTTAGGTTAGGAAATAAATGTTGGTGATATTTCCTTAGAATTAATTAACTTGGTCTTGGGAAATACGTGCTGTTTTTGTCAAGATTCTTCTTTTCCTGAAGTGCATGTTTTTCAATATGTCATACCTACTCTTCATGCTGGCCTGGGAAGAATGAGCCAGCTAAATTTCTTCCCGGGCATGCTGTAAAAACCAGCTAAGGGATCCGAGGGTTTTAGTTTATTGTAATTTAGGCGATGGGCTGACAACCTGTCACTACAGCAATATACATATAAATCTATCTCAAATAATCCTCAAAACATTGTAAATTTTATTTATGATATAATAATTAATATCCTATAACGGCCCTGATAAGGTCGTTTACGCTCTGCCTACCCCATTAGGGATACAGGCGGGATATATATTTTCTTAATTTACCCGATTTTCAGGATCTCTCTAAACGAAAAAGAAAACTAAGTTTGTTTTTAAAAGAAGATATGATGCTCTGGGCAGTAGGAATCGAAAGACTACAAATGAAAATTATTCTCAAAATGAACTTAACGTAATATTTATCTGTATGAGCCGGCTCGACAAAGAAGATATGACCAATCAGTCTTCTCAAAAGCATCGAGCGCCAAGTAACAATACCAAGAAACTAAATGACAAACATCTTACTTCGAATTATGAGTGAGATAAATACGTACGGATTGAGACGTTCGAATCGACAATATGGAATGTCGAGTGTGTACAGAATACCACTTTACCTTTGCCGCCAATTTTACATCCCCGCCTTCTTTTAAGAACGAAACTAAGGAGATTTTAAGTCGTCGGCCATTTTGAACACAGTAAAATAGAGTTGGTAAAGAATATCGATTGGAGTATTCGATTAGAGCGAGATGTGTTATCGAGAATATTCAGAGGTTGGAATGTCAACTTCGTAGTTTGTTTTTGTTAGGAGTTGTTTTGTCTACAGGTAGTTGGTGTTGTGGGAATTGTAACTGTAAAATGCCATGCTGGACTGGGAGCGAGAGAAAAACGTAGAATGTGCCAGCTGCATTTCCTCCCTGGCATGCTGTAGAAACCAGCTAAGGGATCCGTTTTAGTATAATGTAATTTAGGGAATGAGATGTCAACCTGTCACTACAGCAATATACATACAAATCTATCTTAAATAACCATCAAAACTTTTTCAGAAGTAGCGACGGACCTATGTTTAGTTCGTTTACGCTCTGCCTACCCCATTAGGGATAAAGGCATGATTATATGTTTATTTATTTATTAAAATCAAAGTGTTTTCACAAGTGAGCGGACGGCATAGGGATATGAAATATGGCGTAAAATTTTGACTCTACATTTTTCCTTAGATCATATTTCTAAAGCTTTGTCAGGACCTGTTTTCCAGAAGGCCGATATACTGCGCCAACAAGGATATATGTGTCATGTATGGTTATATCTAGGTAACACATATTACCTAGATATATGTTCTACGGAGTAAGTATACTAAATTAATCCCCTGGGGCTTGCAAACAGTGGCGACGCCGCCGGTGGCAAGGGTGTGGTTAAACGGGTGTGGGGCTCATTTTGTATCTAGATCTGCTTGCACTTGTTATGTTTTTGTATCGCAGGTTATTTGTAAGACCCAACAGACGCCTCTTTTGTGGTGTGTGTGATATGGTATCAACGTTTTCGATTTCATCGTTGTACCATTCTATCTCGTCCTACACTACGTTTACCTTGTGGTATCCACTCTAGAACTCGTCTGCCTCAACGGCCATCAGTTCTACGACAGATGTGACCAGCCCACTGCCACATCAGCCTACTAAGTAAGTAGTGTAACCAGGTGGAGCGATGATCGTAAAAAAGCAGGCAGAAATTGGATGAGAACGGCTGAAGACCGAGCTGAGTGGCGTGCCATGGGAGAGGCCTGTCCAGCAGTGAACTGATACAGGATGATAATGATGACCATGGTACCCTACATATGTAGACTAGAATCTAGAGCAATCCATCGCAAAAGAAGAAGACTTAGATATTTTGTAGAGTTGTTCGTCATCTCCCTAGCCTTATCCCGTATCTCACGGGGTCGGCTAATCTAGGGGATTGACCGAGGGTAGTGGTATTTACACAGAGCGACTGCCATCTGACCTCCGCAACCCAGAAGGGAAACCAGACCCAATCCTAGATTAGGTCAGAGTTTTTAAGCCGCCAATGCTTAGTACTGGACTCTGACCTGGCTTAACGACTAATATCTACGGTATTAAACGATATTAACCGGACCAACGGATTAACGTGCCTTCAGCACGAAAAACACATTGGTACGTGGTGGGCTTCGAACCACGACCTCCCGGCTCAGGAGGCAGCGGCCCTATCCACTACACCATCGCGCTCTCATTGTAGAGTTGTTCGTAATAGTAATATGATATAGGTACCTACTTTTACGCATCTTCGTAATATTTGGCCGTTTCAACGTGTAGTTAGAATTGAATTAGACGTTTCAACACATCATTTCGAACAGCTGTTAATGGCAGGTCGGCCATGTTTGTTGACGAAGCGCGCGAAATTATCCAGATTCGCGCCATTTTCACCGCTAACAGTGTTTGTTATTGCCGCCATATTGTAAACCGGTAAATATTATGAACACCGAATGTGTGTTTGTGTAAACAATTAAATTGTTTTAATGATAACGGTGTGCTTTGTTTAGACAGGATGATGGGGAAGTAAGTGCTAGCATCTCACCAATATGGACTAAGGGCGTTTTTTCACTGCTTCATATTCGTATCCGAATTGGCCTACCTCGTAAATGTATAACAACTTGCGCAAGTGGTGCAGTCGCTCTTACAGTACGGCATAGACCTGTGGGGCCGAGCCGCGGACTGAGAACGTGTGTTCCGCATGCAAAAGCGTGCTGTGAGGACGATTGCGCGGATCCCGAGTGATGTGTCTGCCCAACCCTATTTTATAAAATTTAAAATTATGACGGTCCCTTCCCTACTGGTCTATAATATAGCCCTGTACGTGTGGGAGAATAGGAACCAGTACCAGAGCAGAAGCGATAGACTTGGGGAAAACGCACGTCATGCGAACATGTTGTACGTAGTGAGACACACGTTGGAAAAGACCGCCAGAACCACGCATGTGATGGGCACGGCTGTATTTGTAATCAAGCAGGCACCAAGCTTAAATAGCTTTAAATCACGGCTTAAGCGTTGGCTTGTCGAACAGGCATTCTATAGTTATAATGATTTTATTATTTTAATGATAATACAAGCAATACAATTTAAATGATTATTGATGTGATATACTTAAGTGCTTATAATTTCTTGACTTGTAATTTACAATTATTAATAAATTTATCTCTATCTCTATCTCTCACCTATCCATATCCGTTTTATATGTAAATTTTACGGATATACGAATCTGATACAAACCGAACACGGAGCAGTGCAAAAACGCCCTTAGACGCCTGCTTAGGAGAATTACATAATACTTAATTTACTTAGTAACAACGACCTTATATACCTATTACTTTCACTTGCAATTGCAAAGTTAAGGCTTAATCATTTGCAAAGCATGTGTCTATTTCTACATACATATAATCACGCCTTTATCCCTATAGGGTTTACTTCTACGTAAATAAATATGAAGGTTTCCCATATTTTTTTATTGAATACGAGAATAACAACATTCTCTTCCATGCTGGACTGGGAGCGAGAGAAAAACAAAGAATGTGCCAGCTGCATTTCCTCCCGGGCATGCTATAAAAACCAGCTAAGGGATCCGAGGGTTTCAGTATATTGCAATTTAGGCGATGGGCAACCTGTCACTACAGCAATATACCTACAAATCTATTCTAAAAAACCCTCAAAACTTTGTCAGATGTGGCAAAATGACATTTGTTTAAGTCGTTTATGCTCTGCCAACCATATTAGGGATAAGGGCGTTATTATATGTATGTATGTATAACAACATAAAGAGCCCGATGGTGTAGTGGATAGGGCCGCTGCCTCCTGAACGTGAGGTCGTGGTTCGAATCCCACCACGTACCAATGTGTTTTTCGGTTTTCGAATTTCATATGTATGTTTATTCGGCGCTTTTTCCGTACTTCGGAAGGCACGTTAAACCGTTGGTCCCTGTTAATATTGTTTATACCATAGATAATAGTTGGTCAGAGGCCAGTGCTAAGCATTGGCGGCTTGAAAACTCTGACCTACTCTAGGATTGGGTCTGGTTTCCCTTCTGGGTTGCGGGGGTACGATGACAGTCGCTCTGTGTAAAAACCAGTACCCTCGTTCAATCATCTAGATTGGATAGCCGACCCTGTGAGATACAGGATAAGGCTAGGAAGATGATGATGATAATAACAACCTAACTCGACATTTAGGTAAATATTAGGCAGAAATAGGTTATTCTATCCATGATTCTATAGTACTACAAGGTGGCGCAAAAGAAGTCATCCGATGTTGTTTGGCTCTCATTTTTTTTCTAAATGAAAAACTTCGAATCTGTTTTTTGATTATATTTATTTGCACCTTTAGAATTTTACTGGTCAAGTCGAGAAGATGATATCGGCCAAATGGGCGCCGTTACAATTGATTGCCATACGGGCTCGTTTTATGGCATTTTTCATCACTTCGGCGAGAACTTCGGGCGACAGATTCTCGCACTCGTGTCGAATGTTGTCTTTGAGGGCTTCCAAGGTCTCAGGCTTGTTGACGTAAACACGAGACTTCAAAAAACCCCATAAAAAGAAGTCCGGGACCGTTAAATCGGGCGATCTGGCCGGCCAGTGCAAATCGCCAAAACGAGAGATTAGGCGACCCGGAAATGCCGCCTTCAGAATGTCGGTTGTGGCTCGTGCAGTGTGCGCCGTTGCCCCGTCCTGTTGGAACCACATGTCCTCCAGTCCCAATTCGTCCAATTGCGGCAGAAAAAATTCGGTCAACATGGCCCTATAGCGCGCACCGTCCACTGTTGTCGTTTGACCCGCGGCGTTCTCGAAAAAAAATGGCCCGATGACTCCTCCAGCGTGAACAGCGCACCACGCAGTCACTTTGAGCGGGTGTAACGGCTCCTCGTGCATCACTCGTGGATTCTCGGTGCCCCAGAAGCGATAATTTTGCCGATTCACGTAACCGCTGAGGTGGAAATGAGCCTCATCGCTCATGATGATTTTGGTCGAAAAATTGTCCAATTCTTCCTCGAGATTGAGGATGGCTTGGGCGTAGGTTACGCGCGTTTGGCGGTCGGCAGGCAGCAGCTGATGCACGGTCTGGACTTTGTAAGGAAACATCTTCAAGTCTCGCACCAAAATTCGCTGCAAGGACCGCCGGCTGAGGCCCAATTGCGTGGCACGTCGTCTGGTCGATGTTTCGGGGCTCACTTCAACGTCCTCGGCTACAGCGGCGATATTCTCGGCAGAACGGGCGCTCCGGGGCCGGCCACTCTTAGCAACGTCTCGTGTGGTCCCATACTCTTCAAGGTTGGTGGCTAAACGTCGCAGTGTTTGCGCAGTCGGTGTCGGACGGCCGGGGAATCGGCGACGGAATTCGCGCTGCGCCAACACCACAGACGAATTGTTACTCAAAAAAATAGACACGATTTTTCCGCGTTCTTGGGGAGTGTATCGCTCCATGGCTTGTTCACTTGTATTCTGCATCTGTCTAGTCCACAAATGTCAAAACAGATTTGACATTGGCGGCCATTTGCAAAAATGAGAGCATCTTCCAATAGGGTGATTTCTTTTGCGCCACCTTGTATAATGGTAACATTTTACTACCGATCTGTTTAATGTACTATTGACTATGTGTTTACTAGCGATAAAATATTATTGATACAATATAATTGATACTGCCTCCGTGGTCTAGTGGCTAGTGCCATGGACTCCCGATCCGGAGGTCCTGGGTTCGATTTCCAGCGGGAAAACACAAGTTGATATTTGAGAATTTATCACTTTGTGATTTTTTCCCCAGTTTGGTTTGGACATTGCAGGCTGAATCACCTGATTGTCCGAAAAGAAAAAGTCACACACGTTAAGCCGTCGGTCCCGGTCGCTGTCTTTGATAGTGGTCGTTACTCAAACCATGTCAGAGGCCGGATAGTTGTGCTACTAGGCGGTTTAAAAACTCTGACACCAGGGTTCATCGGGTCGATAGACTCGATACCCACTCGACAGAAGAAGAAGAATATAATTGATTTGTTAAATACTCATTTTGTATATAATTTAGCAGCACACATAGTTTATGTACTTCCATGCTGGTCTGGGAGCAAGAGAAAAACATAGAATGTGCCAGGTGTAAACCTATATCTACGCGATGTAAGGGACAGCGTCCCGCAAACTGATAGGGGTTGCTCAGGCAACGAAACTCAACAACTACCAGCAGGAGTTTTATCAGGAAGTGTAAAAAATATATGCTTTTTCATACAAATTGTCTGATCGAGGTGGTCAATTTTGTATGGGAAACTCTCAATTTTTTTTTCATCTCCGGGAAGAATTTCCTTGTAAAAGTGTTCAGTTTCGGTGACTGAGCAACCCCTATCAGTTTGCACACTGTCCCTTACACCCGGTATTAACCTGTCGCCATCTTGTAGCTAGTTTTTCTGCGGAGTTTTCTCGTGCGAACAACATATTATATTATACATACATACATATAATCACGCCTTTATCCCTAATGGGGTAGGTAGAGCGTAAACGACCTAAACAAAGGTCATTTCGTCACGTCTGACAAAGTTTTGAGGGTTATTTAAGATAGTTTTTTTTTTATGACAATTTTTTGAGGGTTTCAGTATATTGTAATTTTAGCGATGGGCTGACAACCTGTCACTACAGCAATATACCTACAAATCTATCTTAACTGACCTTGGACGAATAATCCTCTGTTTTGTCCAAGTAAATAACCCTCAAAACTTTGTCAGACGTGGCGGAACGATATTTGTTTAGGTCGTTTACGCTCTGCCTACCCCATTAGGGATAAAAGCGTGACTATATGTATGTATGTACCAAAGAATATAAAACTTTTTCTTGATTGGTGTGTGTGTACCTAGATTTCACGTAGAATTGTTAGACTTGGCTACAGATACATAAAAAATGGTTGAACCTCAGACAAGGTAAACGCCCTATCCCGGGTCAATACGTCAAAATAAAACAAGAAATTAAACACGTAATGACCTTTTTAACATCACCTTTTAATTTTTACTTTTTTTGGTTCAGGCAAAGGTCCGGCATAATCCGACGGTACAGACGAAAAGGCTTGGAATGAACGTGGGTGGTGGAGCTGTATGTAAGAAGAACTGTCATAAAAGCGTTAGTTCATATTTTTTCCGCGTTCATTTAAAGTCATGACGTACTGTACGGAGGTCTGAACAGCGGGGGGGCTGGCAGGTGCGTATGGGCATCTCAGCTCTCGGTCCTTTGCCAATGGACGGGATGAAGAAAAAAATGTGGCCAAGATTGTGTTAGCGGCCAGTGTTGAACGAAAATTACTTTAAAGAAATACATTGAGGATGCAGACACACAAAAAATACATACATATAATCACGCCTTTATCCCTAATGGGGTAGCGAGAGCGTAAACGACCTAAACTAAGGTCGATCAGCCACGTCTGACAAAGTATGTTTAAGTTAGATTTGTAGGTATATTGCGGTAGTGACAGGTTGTCAGCCTATCGCCTGAATTGAAATATACAGAAACCCTTGGATCCCTTAGCTGGTTTTTACAGCATTCCCGGGAGGAAATGCAGCTGGCACATTCTATGTTTTTCTCTCGATCCAAGTGGATGCAAAGTCAGCAAAAGAAAAGGTGTCGTGTATTCGGTATTCGGTGATGGCTGAAATCCAATCACTACAGCAATTAAATGCTTTCTTGAGAAAGATGACGACGCCAACCAAAAACATACAACATGTAACAGAAAGGGTATGTGCACCAGAAAGGATATGAACCAGCCCATGAAACTGAACAACTTTCCCAAAGGAACATATATCGAAATACGAAGAAAAAAGTACCTTCCATACAAAATGCTACGCTGATAGCGCGTGTCGTATGGGAAATCAATTTGTTTTTCTTATTTCGACCTATGTTACTTTGGGAGAGTTGTTCAGTTTCATTGGATGGTTCATTCTTTCGGTTGCATATACCGTTTCTGTTACACGACTTATCTACATGATTTTAAACATGTTTTTTTTGTTTTACATGAAATTAATTCCACTTATCAAAGGAACCCAAATCCCCACACTCTTGGCTGCGCGGGCGCACGCATCCGGACAAGTGTGACTAATCGCTCCGTCACGCCGGACGATTATAGCCCACTCCACTGATATGTTGAATTATGTCAGGATTATACAATATACAAGGTGGGACTTAAGGGTAAAATAAGGAGGTCAGTATAGTGGTGAAACTGAACAGCTTTCTTTCTCGCTCAGTTTCATGAGAGACAGCGTGCCACAATCCGTAAAGGTGCGGCGTGAACAAAAAGAGATGGGGTTATTCTGGTGACGACAAGTGTGGTTGCGGAGCTACTCAAACTATGGACCGCTTGCTGTCATGCCCCAACCTCCCCATCACCTGCACTGCAGACGACTTACTCGAGGCTAACCTACGGGCGGTTGGCGTCGCCGAGTATTGGAGATCGACTGTGTGACTTTAGCCATTGATAAGAAAAGAAGAAGAATCTGTAAAGGGATTCTATAGTCTTTATATAGCCTCCGGAACAGCACCAAGCATGGTTTCCCTGAAGATATGTGTTTGAAAATACATACATATAATCAAGTTTTTATCCCTAATGGGGTAGGCAGAGCGTAAACCACCTAAATAAAGGTCGTTCCAAGATAGATTTGTAGGTATATTGCTGTGACAGGTTTTTGTGTCCATCGCCTAAATTGCAATATATTGAAACTTTCGGATTCCTTAGCTGGTTTTTACAGCAAGCCCGGAAGGAAATGCATCAGGCACATTCTATGTTATTTTTCGCTCCCAGTCCAGCGTGGAAGAAACACTCTTTAAAAATGGGAAACCTGTCCGATGTCGCAAGATTTCCTCGATGTAAATTATCCCTTCTCACTAAATCAAAATGGCGCCTTTAAATATTATAAGTGTTTTTTGCAAATGTCGCCATATGCTTTTAATATTTCTATTAGACTTAACTGCCTCCGTGGTCTACTGGTCAGATCCATGGGCTTACGATCTGTAGGTCGTCCTGAGTTCGATTCCCAGGGGGGAAACACAAAGTTGATATTTGTCAATTTATCACTTTGTGAGGTTTTCCCCAGTTTGGTTAGGACATCGCAGGCTGAATCATCTGTTTGTCTGAAAAGTAGAAGGATTCCGTGCTTCGGAGGGCACGTTGAGCCTTCAGTATCGGTCGCTGTCTTTGATAGTGGTCGTTACTCAAACCATGTTAGAGGCCTAATACTGTGCTACTAGGCGGTTTGATACCAGGGTTCTTCGGTTTGTTGTTCGACTCGGGAATTCAGTCGCTAAAAAGAAGATTAGACATGATAAAATAAGTAATTTTTAAATTAATTCTACTTATCAAGTTCATTATTCTGAATATATTTCACACACGACCGCCTGAGAACACGAATCAGTTACAATGTAGGTGATAAATTCGCCCTAATAGCGATTTATTACGCAACGATACCAATAAATGCGCATTCTTAATTTTGCAGCATTATTAATTCCATCTTATCTCAATGTTTCTCATTCATTGCTGCTTAGTAGAGGAGTTCCTGAGATTGTATTGTGTAAAAGTGGCAATGTATGGTGTATTGGAGCGTGTGTGGTGGAAGTGTGAGGAAGACAAGTCGATGACCCCGGGCCTTGACCGCGGTGAAAGCAATTTACGATTGTGTCCGATGTTAGTCTGATCATTCGAGATTGAGGCTGCGAATCTGCGAATGTAGAGTGGTATAGTAGGAGAGCGACACGGTTTGCAAAACGTATGGTTGTTCGTAATTCAGGGTATTTCACAATTTTTACATGAAACTTTTAATTGATGTGTGTTTGAGACCTTTGTTTATAATTTCGTCGAATTTTCATTTCTTTACTGAGAAATGTTTTCTGAAATATGATTCGATCTAAAAGGTCGTAAGTCACAAAGTGAGGACGCATATGTAACTTTTTAATTCATGTGAATTCAAACAGCAGTTCTTTTTACCACTGTTGATATCATGGGAAGGCAAAGAGCTTTTAGCCATGCAGGCTTGTCTTTAGTAATTGTATTTTTTTAAAACGTCTTCCGTGTTGGCTGGCTACTTGAAGAAATTTATGAGATGAAATAAAAACTTGTGAAAATGAAATGTAGGTCGTTGTTCATGTTCCTAATTTGGATTCTGAAAATCTTTGAACTAGAGATTAGACGAATGAATGTGTATGAATAATGAAGGGTATTTTGAATTTTGAATAGGCATGTTGACAGGGTGGCTAAAAAAAATCAACACGTTTATACATAAAACTGATGTCTAAAAATACTGTAGATCTCATTCATTCATAATTTAAAAATGAATATTTAGATTCAATAATCGAGTTAAAAATATATAAGTTTTTGATTTGAGTACTTAATATTTACTGGCGAGTGCGTCATAACACTCATAACCTATTATTTTCATAGAAAAAAAGCGTTTATAACATTTCATAAAAAGTTGCTGATTTGACTAGTGGGAAAATAGTGTATTCTTGATATGGGTAATGAAATTCATCAAATAATCAATACTTTTTTTGTAATCAACAATTCTTAAAACTAAATCAACAACAATTACACATTAGTCAACAATTGCAGACAACAACAACAACACAAAACAACTTATTGTTACACACAATAAATATCACATTTCAATAGCCTAAGTCAAAATGGTGGAAATACATCTCCACCAGATCTACTTTGAGTCTTATTTGTATTTTATTTACAAAATCGAACGACGAATCCAAATCGATACGGAATTGTAGCGAAATAAGTACGCTTACAGAATAAGCTTTTTACTTTTTCGCTTCTGCAGCCGGCTTTAGGCAAATGCTTGACTACATTCAGCCTAATTTATTTCTTTTTAATTTAGTGCTTTCCCTTGTGATGGTAGATGTGTTTGTAGACGGGAACGTGGACGGGGTAGGGCTTGGGGATCGGGACCTCGACCTTCTTCTCAACCTCGACGGGGTAGGGCTTCTCGACCTCATAAGGGACGGGCTTCTCAACCGTGTATGGGACTGGCTTCTCTATGATTTGTGGCACGACCTGCGAAAGATGAGAATAACAACGTTAGAAGAAATTCCTGCTGAAAATAAGAAATATTTTTTCCTGTAGTTGGTAATAATAATTCAAAAGTAGGTTAATTAAATGCCAATCAACAAATTGATAAACAATTTTTAATTGTAAATGTGGAACGCTGTCACGTTGTGTCGCAATCTGTCAAACAAGATTGCGCGGGAAACGTTTTGTTTATTTTTTTCTGTACGGTCCACTGGCTGTCACTTTTACTTTCGTTGTGGCCAGTTGCATTATGTAATAAAAATAATCGGTGCAACGTCGCGGATGGTGAACTTATAAAACACATTATGTCACTGATTGTTCGAGGTTAAGCACCTACACAGACAATGGCGGTATGTCATAATTTTTCCCGCGCAAAGTAAGATAACGATTACGACTGGCACGCAGAAAATCATACGTTTCACCTTTTTGCGGTTTGTTTTGGAAAGCTAAGAAAGCCGCAAAGGTAGAGTGACATTAACTTTAACCTCACTTGACATCGCTTTTCTAATCATCAGACTGTATTAAACTTTTCCTTTTATTTTATGAGCCTTTTACAATGTTTTACAATAAGTAGGTGATTCTTTATCCTAAGCCGAACCTCAAATAAAGACCTTTTCATTATAACAGCGGGTTCTTCATCATCCCAGATCATTCTATCCTTACTGCAGCAACACACAGGCGTCACTTACTGCGCTCAAGGTTTCGTTCAACACGCTGTCAATGCTTTTTGCATTGCCTACAACACACATGCGTCACTTTACGCTCTACGCGCGCGTACTGGCAGAGGAATGCGCCGACGTAGTTTATCGCTACGCATGTGTGTTGGTAGGCAATGCAAAAAGCATTGACAGCGTGTTGAGCTCAACCTTGCACGCAGTTACTTACCATATATGCTATGCATGTACAGGGTAAGGCTAGGTAAGAGAGCCCGATGGTGTAGTGGATAGGGCCGCTGCCTCCTGAGCGGGAGGTCGTGGTTCGAATCCCACCACGTACCAATGTGTTTTTCGGTTTTCGAATTTCATATGTACGTTTATTCGGCGTTTTTTCCGTGCTTCGGAAGGCACGTTAAGCCGTTGGTCCCGGTTAATATCGTTTAATACCGTAGATATTAGTCGTTAAGCCATATCAGAGGCCAGTGCTAAGCATTGGCGGCTTGAAAACTCTGACCTAATCTAGGATTGGGTCTGGTTTCCCTTTTGGGTTGCGGAGGTCAGATGGCAGTCGCTCTGTGTAAAAATCAGTACCCTCTTGTTCAATCCCCTAGATTAGGAAGCCGACCCCGTGAGATACGGGATAAGGCTAAGGAGATGATGATGATGTACAGGGTAAGGCTGTGGGATGTGGGGATCTTTATGTACTGACTGCCTGACACGGCTACTGGATAAGGAACTAGCACCCAGATCTTCTTCACCATGACATATTGTTACCTCGATATTTTCAGAACGGTTGCACGTTCCATGATCGCGTGTAAATAGCTTCTAGTATATATCTAGTCGTTTAAGTATTTTTTTTCTATACCTTATAGACGGGAACATGCATCGGTTGCTCTATCGTGGCATGGACAGGGTAGACTGACTGACCCAGATCTTCTATACCATTATACGTTACCTCGACATTTCAGAACGGTTACCCGTTCCATGGTGTGACTGGTAAGTTGCCTCTAGTAAGATCTTTTTTGATATAGTAGAGTCCTTTTAGTAAATTTATTTTTCGATTCTTTCCTTATTTCTTCCATGCTGGACTGGTAGCGGGAGAAAAAACATAGAATATGCCAGCTGCATTTCCTCCCGGGCATGCTGTAAAAACCAGCTAAGGGATCTGAGGGTTTCAGTATATGTAATTAAGGCGATGGGCTGACAACCTGTCACTACAGCAATAACTACAAATCTATCTTAAATAACCCTGAAAACTTTGTCTGACATTTCGCAACGACCTTTGTTTAGGTCGTTTACGCTCTGCCTACCCCGTTAGGGATAAAGGCGTGATTATATGTATGTACCTTATAGACGGGAACGTGAATCGGCTGCTCCACTGTGACGTGCACAGGGTAGGGCTGCGGGATGGGGATCTTCACGTATTGCGGGACCGACACGGCCACGGGATGAGGAACTGGCACTCCAATCTTCTTTATCACCGTCACGTGGTAGGGTTTACTGTGCTCCGAGTGGGAGTGACCTTCGGGCTCCCATTCCTCTGAGGGTCTGGCGGAAGCTAGGGCTGCTAGCAGGAGGACGGCTGTTGCTTTCTGGAAATTAGGAGAATATGGATGAATAATCCCAAAATTTTGCATGCTGATGCGGACAGGCCTTTTGTTGGAAAATTAAATTTAAAATAGGTGAGACTCGAAATCTTTATGATTATGTTATGAGTCTGTTTGAAAAGAAAAAAAAGAAATTACTTATTATTTAGTAGTTAATCCATTCTGTTAGAATTGATTTGATTTGCAAAAATTACTAAAGACGATGTTATTGATCGAACCCAATTATCTTACAAATAGTTGAAGTTTGAAGGCAGAAAAAATACCGATCAATGATCCTAGTTGAAGTTCTTATAGGAACTTGACTATAGTCAAACTGTCGAACAGCAAAACGTCCGCAAGTGTTACACAGTAATTATATAAGACACGGAAACGTTTAAGGCAATCAGCGTAAATCAAATCATAAATCTCGAACTATCCATAATGAACACGGCCAGTAAACATCAAAGCACTGGAATTTAGAACCGTTTAACTCCAAACTGCGAGGAAGTGGTTACCACGAAATTACAGGGAAGTGAGATAGAGCCAAAACATTACAGCGAAGTGAGGTAGGGCCCGATTCCCTTCACCTTCACTGCACCGGATGTGTAAGATTAGTTATGTCATAAGTATGTCAGATAATACACTGTAACAACTATAATAGGTAATGTTGTAAAGATCAAGTCTTGCCTTGTTTTAATGAGAGGCACAATATTATTAAATAATCACATTTTAAACAACTCGTTGATATCTTTTCTATGAAATTATACCGAATTCTTAGAAAAGACTTCAAGGAATATATATGTATTAATGTTTTAGCTAAATTATAAAATCACGGAAAAACGTGTCTCATAAAACACCTCATATGAATTAAAAATATTTAGCATATTGACCGATTTATTTTTAAAAACAAATCTAGTCCGATTTGAATTTAGAACACTGAAACTTTCCGGCCTATATGTTTTGTAGAACACTCGTTGCTTCCGAACTGTTATGTCACTTTTATCACTGCCGATTTTTTTATTTACTTACAAATGCGATCATGTTGAGGAGTTTGGATGCTGTCGTATTCTTCTGTTGACTGATGCAGTGCACAATCCCCACGAGCAATTTATACTTGGTGAAATGAACGTACACCTTTCCATTCAGAGATAGGATCTCGATACTGTCAAACTTTTTAAAAGTGCGACGCCATCTTAAATACGGGTTTCACTGCGGTGTTGCTACTGGAACCCACGTTGGTTGAGACAAGAAAACGTGCAATGGATTTGGAATAAAGCTTTTTTATCGTAATAAAAGTGATAGTAATAGTTACGATGGTGTGTATGCAGTAGTATACAATTCAGGTTTAAAGGAACAGTGCTTGTGGTCTTTTTTTCGATGATGTGTGCTTATAGTTTTGGTAGTTTTGTTAAGCTGTTATGGACGTTATTATCTGTTATGTAATGGGACGTTATGTGACAGGGCTCTTTATTGAGGTTTGTTACACATCAGTATTTAAAGTAGGATTGATCAATAATATGTTCTTTTGAATACAGTACTTAATAATTGATAGGATATATTTATTGGTATGAGTATACAATACGGTATTTACAATAACTTAATAAAATTAAAATAATACAAATTAAAAATTACCTTAATAATTAAGGTTATGATTGTCTGAAAACTTGTCCTCATAATTGAGAAGATATATCAATTTTATTAAAATGCTCGAGGTTTTTAAATGCATTTAATACTGAATAATTCGAGCTGCCATATTGTAACAAGACTTTTTTTTTACAATTTATTTATTAACCCTTTTGCCGACTCTAGCCTAAACGTGATATGATCTAGAGTAAAAAAAATCAACGATTCACCTAAAATTTTGCAAAAATAATACGTGTGATTCTTCCATGCTGGCCTGGGAGAAAAACATAGAATGAGCCAGCTGCATTTCCTCCCGGGCGTGATGTAAAACCCAGTTAAGGGATCCGAAGGTTTCAGTATATTGTAATTTAGGCTATGGGCTGACAACTTGTCACTACAGCAATATACCTACAAATCTATCTGAAATAACCCATACAGCTTTGTCAGATGTGGCGGATCGACCTTTGTTTAGGTTGTTTACGCTCTTCCTACCCCATTAGGGATAGAGGGGTGATCATATGTATGTAATACTTGTTAAGAATATTATAAGCTTGATAAAGGCTACAGATATTATGCACTTTAATACTATAATTGTGTCAAAATGATGTAAAACGAGTTAATGTTTCCGTTAATCTTGTTCTGACATAATGTGTTCGTTCGCAACACACAAATCAAAGTTTAAGTTTGGAGCAAGTTAAAAGTTTCTTCGACGCTGGACTGGGATCGCAAGAAAAACATAGAATGTGCCAGCTGCATTTCCTCACGGGCATGCTGTAAAAACCAGCTAAGGTATCCGAGTGTTTCAGTATATTGCAATTTAGGCGATAAGCTGACAACCTGTCACTACAGCAATATACCTACAAATCTATTATATGTAGGTATGCATGTATGCATGTATGCATAGCGTATGGCAGTCCCTTCTATGATCAAATCAAACAGCCTCCAGTCTCTCAAATAAATAATTATTTATTCATATTCGGAATTTATGTTTTCTATTTATATTAGTATTTGTATAAAATGTACTATTATGTAGATCTTAAGTGTTGATGGTTGTTTAAGTGTTATTTGTGTTTTTGATGTTGCCGCAGCTACTTGCTATGTGTATTTTTTCTTTATATAATGCAGGGTTGTCTGGAAGAGATCGCTTGAAGCGATAAGGCCGCCTTTGCGCACACTGTTATTTTTAAGTTTTTAAAATATGTACGATTTATGCGCAATAAAGAGTTTATCTGTCTATCTATCTATCTCTCTCCACTCCAGGCTTTTCAGTTAGCTGTCTGCGCGAGGACTGACAGCTCCTGGAAAACAGCAAATGAAACGCTCGTTCACAATATCGGGAAAGGTTTGATCGAGTGCACCACAGTCGCAATTAAATTACACCTATCTTACCTACGTATTTTTTCTTACATATACGCTAGATTTACCTCCCTATCCGCTACATCTTATTTTTTGTACCAACTTCCTTTCTATCTGAAATTAGAACGTAAGTAACTGAGGCAAGTATCTATGTTCTTAAGTGAGATAATTGATAACATAATATAATATAGCAATTAGTTTATTAAGTGTTACGGCTGGTGATAGGCGGATTAGATATTCGTTTGAAATATCTTATTTACTTATTTGTAGATTTGGATCTGACAGGGATTTGAAGGAAAAGAGTGTGCCACAAACCTACATTGACATTATCTGAGACATGTACCACAACTCCGAATCCATAGCACAGAATATATAATAGTACTACATACAGAATGGCCACTGTTCCTTGTACGGATGTCTTTCTACCACAAGATCTGACTCCAATAGAAACTTTTTTTGATTCCCAACTGATGAGAGACGGTAAGTAACTTCATACAAAATATGCAAGTAACCTATTCTAACAATTAATTAAAAAACCAGATTAATCAAGTGATGATTATGACCGGTATAACAAAATTTGACAACCCTTATAACACGCACACAAACGCATGCCAAGTGCAACATGCCGTCTGTCGATGTGTGACCAAAATTACTTTGTAGTCAGGAGTGTTCGAGCCACTGATTTGAGAAGTCGCTACCGCTCCCGCTAGATTTTACTCTTCTGTGTTTCGAGCTGTGTCCATAATGAGGACTGCTGTTGGCGATACTCGCCAGATCTGGCCTGTCCTTGGGAGACATGTCCAGCAGCTTCACGTCGCGGAGATGAAGATGTTGCGATGGATGTGCGGCGTTACGAGATTAGATCGTATTCGTAACGAGCACATCCGTGGCAGCCTTGGAGTCCGCGACGTAGCAGATAAGCTGCAGGAAAGTCATCTTTGATGGTATGGGCATTTAAGTGGCAGACCTACGTCTGAAAAAGATGCCTCGACCTCACTGTCCAAGGCCCTAGATCAAAGAAGCGCTGGCTTGACGTCGTCGTAAAAGCGGATATGGAAGAGAACGATCTCACACCAGTGGATGCTGAAGACCGGGCAAAGTGGAGTAGAAAAAGCCGGAAAGCGGACAGCAACAGGCTGGGAAACGCTAGGCAGAAGAAGAAGACTTATTTGCAGTGATCGGAATAGGTAGACTACTTATACGGAGTGTAAGGGACAGAGTCCCTTAAACAGATAGAGGTTGCTCGCTCAGTCAACGACACTGAACAACTTCCATCAGGCAATTCTTTCAAGAAGTGGTAAAAAATGGCTTTTCCATACAAATTGTCTCATCGAGAAGGACATTTTGTATGGATAAGACAATTTTTATTTTCAGAATTAGGAACACAGGACAGATAGTCGTGGAGGGACAGGAGAGAGGCCTTTGCCCAGCTGTGGGACACTATCGGCTAAATAAGATAAGAAGATAAGAAATAATTTCTTGGTGGAAGTTGTTCAGTATCGTTGACTGAGCAATATATATAAGCTGATAGGCAGTTTGCGGGACGTCGCCCTTACACCTGGTATTGATAAAAGTAACATTCAAGCTGTTTAAACAATTACTTCTTTTATCGAGTGGGATTACGGGTTATCATCTACCCCACGAACCCTAGTTTCAGAGTATTTTAACCACCTTATTTCATAGAATTTGTAATGAACAATATAAGGGACAGACAGCTAGGATCGACAGATTTACGTACTCTCCGAAGCACGGAATTATCTTTCTTGACACCCAGGTGATTCAGTTTGCACCCTAAAAACTGGTGAAAATCTTACAAAATAATAAATATTCCCATCAGATTCCAATCACGGATTTCGTCAGATCTCTACAAAAATCCTAATGATTCTGATAAGTTAAAAATATTTGACATTTTGCGTCTAGAATACTAAAATATGTTTTTTTCCTTAACTATGAAGGAAGGTTATTTGGAATTACGATCTAACCTTATACTAAAGCTAATGAGTATTTTTTCTTCAAGTTAATTTGCTAGGTAGACATAAATACTGTAACAGTGATTTGCTATTCTCTTAATAACAGGCACGTCTTAAAAAAATATCATAATATTTATTTACTTTTACAAAAGTTGGCTTCACTACATAGTATAAAACAAAGTCGCTTTCTCTGTCCCTACGTATGCTTAGATCTTTAAAACTACGCAACGGATTTTGATGCGGTTTCTTTTAATGGATAGAGTGATTCAAGAGGAAGGTTTATATGTATTATATATGCATAATATAGTAGAGAAACAATGATGATTTCCGTGCTGAGCCGGGGCGGGTCGCTAGTAATCTATAATTTAATTTAAGCCAGCCTTCGTTATAAGTGTTAAATAATACCTGTGGCAGGAGTCCCCGCTATTCTATGACAATTAGTTTAATATTTATACATACATACATATAATCACGCCTTTATCCCTAATGGGGTAGGCAGAGCGTAAACGACCTAAACAAAGGTCGTTCCACCACGTTTGACAAAGTGTTGATGGTTATTTAGGATAGGTTTGTACGTATAGGCTGTAGTGACAGGTTGTCAGCCCATCGCCTAAATTGCAATATACTGAAACCCTCGGATCCCTTAGTTGGTTTTTACAGCATGCCTGGGAGGAAATGCAGCTGGCACATTCTATGTTTTTCTCTCGCTCCCAGACCAGCATGGAAATATTTATTTATGTAAAAATTTGTATAATATAAAATCGATTAAAAAAAAATAAGTGGTGTGTGTCTGTGTATGTGTAAACTTGCTACTTCTAGGTGTTAATAAAATATTCCCTCTCTTTGTAGATCTAAATTTTCAGAAGTTGTGTTGGTCTTTGTAAAAGATATAGGTAAGATACATACATACATACATAAATCACGCCTTTATCCCTTACGGGGTAGGCAGAGCGTTTAACGCCTCCTAAAAGGCGCTGTCGCCACGTCTGACAAAAATTGAGGGCAATTTTAGATTGTAATATGTATTGCTATAGTGACAGGTTGTCAGCCCATCGCCTAAATTACAATACACTGTAACCCTCGAGTCCCTTTTGCTGACTTCAACAGCATGCCCGGGAAGAAGGGCAGCTGGAACATTCTATGTTTTTCTATCTCTCCCAGTCCAGCATGGAAGTAAGATTATAGGAAAATATATAGTCCAAGATTTTCAGTCCATAAATTCGCAACCGCAAACAATTTCTCCAAAAGACAACAAAGACCAGTCTTTATAGTGTACACTAGTATGGATTAGGTGTTTTTAAGTTCACAATATTATTTTTTTAAAGGCAGAATGCGAAAATATCACTACATAGAATAAAACAAAGTCGCTTTCTCTGCCCCTATATAGAGATATAATTCAATCAAAATTGTGTAGTTTTAAAGATTTATGCATACATAGGGATGCGACTTCTTTTAATGGATAGAGTGATTCAAGAGGAAGGTTTATATGCATAATATAGTAGAGAAACACTGATAATTTCCGTGCGAAGCCGGGGCGGGTCGCTAGGAAAAATATAAAGAATGAATAGAACGTGCGCCTGTCAAAGGCGAAATGCAAATTTAGAAGGTCAAAATATTATAGAGGAAGCAAGTTTGATATTTATTTTTGAGTATAGTTGTTGTTTCCTTGCAAAATGAGGGAAAATTCTATGCTAGTCTCAGCCGAAAACGCTGAATATATGATCTCGTTTACATCCAAATTTACTCGACCATATATTGCTCTTTCTTCCGTGCTTCGGAAGGCACGTTAAGCCGTTGGTCCCGGTTAATATCGTTTAATACCGTACCTTCCATGCTGGCCTGGGAGCGAGCGAAAAACATAGAATATGCCAGCTGCGTTTCCTCCCGGGCATGCTGTAAAAACCAGCTAAGGGATCCGAGGGTTTCAGTATATTGTAATTTAGGCGATGGGCTGACAACCTGTCACTACAGCAATATGCATACAAATCTATTTTAAATAACCCTCAAAACTTTGTCAGACGTGGCGGAACGACCTTTATTAAGGTAGTTTACGCTCTGCCTACCCCATTAGGGAGAAAGGCGTGATTATATGTATGTATGTATGTAATACCGTATATATTAGTCGTTAAGCCATGAAAGAGGCCAGTGCTAAGCATTGATGTCCTGAAAACTCTGACCTGATCTAGGATTGGGTCTGGTTTCCCTTATGGGTTGCAGAGGTCAGATGGCAGTCGCTCTGTGTAAAAACCAGTACCCTCGTTCAATCACCTAGATTAGGTAGCCGACCCGGAGAGATGCGGAAAAAGGATAGGAAGATGGTATTGCTCTTTTTTTGACTTCTAAAGTAATGTACTATTACATACATACATAAAATCACGCCTTTATCCCTTACGGGGTAGGCAGAGCGTCAAACGCCTCCTAAAAGGCGCTTTCGCCACGTCTGACATAAATTGGGGGCAATTTTAGATTGTAATGTGTATTGCTGTAGTGACAGGTTGTCAGCCCATCGATGTACTATTGTGTATATTATGTACTATTAGAAGTATGAATTCGTAAATTAAAATAATACAACATACTAAACTTTTAAACAAATGACTTGTAACGTATTTGCATAAAAAAAAGAAATTCCGTAAAGCTCCCTTTTTGGAGTTTGACGACAAATTAGCATTTTACATGAGAAACATATGTGTGTTTCAGGTGTAGCAATAAATTGTGGGCATTGGACATGTTGTAGTGCTGTCTTTAGGTATCGATATCGATAACGGTTAGGCATACATACATACATATGTCACGCCTTTATCCCTTAATGGGGTAGGCAGAGCGTAAACGACCTAATCAAAGGTCTGACTAAGTTTTTTTTTATTTTATTTTATTTATTTATTAGACGGACACAACAGTTTTGAGGGTTATTAAAGATAGATTTGTAGGTATATTGCTGTAGTGACAGGTTGTCAGCCCATCGCCTAAATTGCAATAAACTGAAACCGTCGGACCTCTTAGTTGGTTTTTATAGCATGCCCGGAAGGAAAAGCAGCTGGCTCATTCTATGTTTTTCCTTCGCTCCTAGGCCAGCATGGAAGAAAACTGTGTTAAGCTTGTGAATAATTAGCATCAACACCATACCACAGAATATATAATAGTCACTACATCGGTATCAACTTAATTAATTTTAAATTGTGAAAAAAATGTATTGGATTTTTATAGCTTTTTATAACTTTTGGACCATTAAAAAGATGTGCAGTGATGACAAATTAGCTAAATATAAGTGTGTGTGTCTATTCTAGTAAAAGAATAGGTTAGTGTGTGGCGTCTTCGTTCCAATTGACAAAAGATTTTGTTCGTGACTATGATCGAATAATATCTCCGTCAAGATGTAATTGACGGAGATATTATTTATATTTTTAGACAGTTATTTGATTATCAATACTTTTATCGAAGGCTCGACTATAACTGGACAACACTTTGGTCAGTGGCAATAGGCAGCAGATGTGTTAAGCTTGTGAATAATTAACATCTACACCTTACTATATTTTTATGAATGAATCATAGACAGTAATTCGACTATCGATACTTTTATCGAAGGCTGGGCTATAACTGGACAACACTCTGTGGGCAGCGGGCAGCAGATGTGTTAAGCTTGTGGATAATTAGCTTCGGCACCTCACTACATTTGTATGAATAAAGAATAGACAGTTAATTTGGGTTGACTAGTGTAAGTATGGCCATCCTACAAATATTTGTAAGACTATTTATTAGCAAATGAAACTAAAACTTGTGTTGCTCTGTAAATAGAGAATTATTTTTATTATCTACAACTTATTTATTATAATTATTCTTAATTAAATGCAGGGTTGTCTGGTAGAGATCGCTTGAAGCGATAAGGCCGTATTTGCGCACTGTTATTTTTAAGTTTTTCCAAACTGTACGATTTATGCGCAATAAAGAGTATATATATCTATCTTATCCAAGTAGATACCAATGTGATCAATATAGCTTATTAGCAAAAAATTCATCTGAAAATAGTGAAAATCATTTAATGTTTTCAGCTTCACTATCTTTATCTATCTGTACAATTTATTAATTATTTCTCTTAAAAATCTGTGTAACTATTTGTCAATTAAACAACATTGTTACAATGACAACTAAAAGCACGCGCCATGTGCGGCAAAAACCAGAACTAAAGAAATGCATGCATTCTCTTTACATATTTATAAAAGGTTTGGATGTTTGAATATTTGGATGTTTGTTGCTCAATCACGCTTCAACCACTGAATGTAATACCACATTTGGTCCGAATTAGTCAAAGGCTAATTTACACCGCAGAAAATTTTAATTTTCACGTGAAAACTCATTTAATGCGGGAGAAACTGCGGGCGGAAAGCTAGTACCTAATATGTATGACTACCACAAGAATATTGCAAAGGGCCTCAACCTTGTACAAACAATACAAATTTTCAAATAGGTAAAACAAAATAGATTTTACTATAATTAAAGACGCTTGATGCTGGCCATTTCTTGTCAAAAAATATTTCTGAAAAGCCATTTAGGTAAGTACTAATTTTAAAAGTAAAAAGTTTTCTTTTTAAAAATATGTTAAGGCGTTCACAAAAATATCACCGTTTTCAGCCAGCTTATTATAAACATGCCATACGTTTCCACCAAAGAGTTTTCTTTCTTTTATAATTTGCCAGTCACTGCCACAAAGATATAGCTTGCTTCCTGATGGATGTATGATGGAGGTATTGAAACCCTTATCTTGTGTCCTATAACTTTTAAAAACATGTTATAGGAATTACGTACTTACCTACCCATGATATAAGTTGTTTTTTTAAAGAGTTTATTAAAGATACTTTTAGGTACAGTGTTTATACTTAAAATAAGACGCTTAAATCTAATACCTAAGTAAGGTTTATGCGAAAAGCGAATGAGATCGTGCTCACCACATTATACATTGTTATATGAAGAAATAAATAAATAAAAGGCAAAACATTTTACTTACATGAAGATAGTTTTTTTATAGTATTACTTTGCATTTCATTAAATACATTCGACAGTACATCTTTTGGTAATTGATTAAGAATATCTGATAGGATTATATTCCCATATCCTCATACCATACTGTAGTATGGAGTATATAGGTACATAATCTACGTACCTGGAACTAAATTTGCATACTGGAGCGATATTTTTGAATCACTCGAACTCCAATGCGCATACGAAAGAGTAACTTTCGCATTCGATTCTCTTACAATTTACCATGCGAATCTCGTATGCGAATTCGATTTGAGTGATTCAAAAATACGGCTCCTGGACAGGGAACGACCGATATTCAAAAATCTGGTATTGTGTAAAAGAAAAGGCGTATATAATTTGACGGGCATTTAAGGCGAAAGGTATTTTGAATCCTTTTCTTATTTCTTGCTCTTCTAGAGTTCATCGGGTCCATAGGTCCATAGGACCCGATGAACCCTGGTGTCAGAGTTTTTAAACCGCCTAGTCGCACAGCTATCAGGCCTCTGACATGGTTTGAGTAACGACCACTATCAAAGACAGCGACCGGGACCGACGGCTTAACGTGCCCTCCGAAGCACGAAATCTTTTTCTTTTTCGGACAATCAGGTGATTCAGCCTGCAATGTCCTAACCAAACTGGGGAAAAATTCACAAAGTGATAAATTATCAAATATCAACTTTGTGTTTACCCCCTGGGAATCGAGCCCAGGACCTCCGGATCGGGAGTCCATGACACTAGCCACTAGACCAAGGATGCAGTTAATTCGAATGACATGACCAGTTGCAGTGATCGCAACAAAGCAAAGGTGGCGAAAGTCTTCAATAAGTCAAATAAGAAATACTCACAGTTATCGACAAACATCTTGAACCTTTAATGGTGTAGTGGCGTAGTTTGTTTATCGTATTTTAAAGATCAAAATTTTTGCCAAGAAGTTATACCTACCTTTATCTTAAACATTATCATTATTCTTCCATGCTTGACTGTGAGCGAGAGAAAAACATAGAATTTGTCAGCTACATTTCCTCCCAGGCATGTCAGCTAAGGGCTCTGAGTGTTTCAGTATATTACAATTTAGGCGGTGGGCTGACAACCTGTAACTACAGCAATATACCTACAAATCTATCTTAAATATCTATCAAAACTCTGTCAGACGTGTCGGAACGACCTTCGTTTAGATCGTTTACGCTCTGCCTAACCCATTAGGGATAAAGGCGTGATCATATGTATGTATGTATTTTTAAGAACTATACCTTTTTTATTTTTGTCAGACGTGGCGAAAGCGCCTTTTAAGAGGCGTTAAACGCTCTGCCTACCCCGTAAGGGATAAAGGCGTGATTTATGTATGTATGTACCTTTTATCTTGCATATTATCATAGCAGACTCTTAGAAAACCCCTCAAAAGACCACACAGGATCATCCCCTGCTGTTTCAAGATGGCGTCTCGCATCTGTCAAAACAGTGCCAACGGATTGATTTATTGGATTGTAGTGTTAGAATGGCACTGTAGGTGGCTTTAGAATTAAAACACCATGTGTTTGTGCTTGTGAATATGTGGATCAAGGAGATACTTGTTTAAAATACTTACATACATATAATGCGCTTTTATCCCTAATGAGGTAGGCAGAGCGTAAAGGACCTAAACACAGGCTGTTCCACCACGTGTGACAAAGTTTTGAGGGCCATTCAAGAAAGATTTGTTCGTATATTGCTGTAGTGACAGGTTGTCAGCCCATCGCCTTAATTACATTATACTGAAACCCTCAGATCCCTAAGCTGGTTTTTAAAGCATGCTCAGGAGGACATGCAGCTGGCACATTCTATGTTTTTCTCTCACTCCCATTCTTAGATAAGATACTTAAACCTTTCTACTTGAATATTACCAAAAAGTTCTCTTGCTTTTAATTTTACCATGGAAATAAAATGCCTATTTCTCAAGAAAAATAATACCTTACCAAAATCATCTATTTAAGACTCTAGGGAGCCCGATGGTGTAGTGATATGGGGCCGCTGCCTCCTGAGCGGGAGGTCGTGGTTCGAATACCACCGTACCAATGTATTTTTCTTTTTTCGGATATCGTATGTACGTTTAGTCGGTGCTTATTCCGTGTTTCGGAAGGCACGTTAAGCCGTTGGTCCCGGTTAATATCGTTTAATACCGTAGATATTAGTAGTTAAGCCATGTCAGAGGTCAGTGCTAAGCATTGGCGGCTTGAAAGCTCTGACCTAATCTAGGATTGGGTCTGGTTTTCATTCTGGATTGCGGAGGTCAGATGGCAGTAGCTCTGTGGAAAAACCAGTAGCCTCGTTCAATCCCCTAGATTAGGTAGTCAACTCTGTGAGAAACGGGATAAGGCTCGGGAGATGACCCACTTATATTACAAACTGTACCTACATAATGATCGATGAAGGTTACAAAATCATTCTAGTAGATTTGTGTCGTTTACGCTCTGCCTACCCCATTAGGGATAAAGGCGTGATTATATGTATGTATGTAGATTTGTGTGAGTTTATTCATCTATGCTGGCCTGGGATCGAGATAAAAACATAGAATGTGTAACCTGGATTTCCTCCCGGGCATGCTGTAAAAACCAGCTCCAAGGGTTCAGTATATTTTAATTTAGGCGATGGGCTGACAACCTGTCACTACAGCAATATGCAGATCTATCTGAAATGACCCTCAAAACCTGTCAGACGTGGCGGAACGACCTTTGTTTAAGCTACTAAGCTAGTAAGCAACATAAGAATGATAATTTAATTAATTTAATTTTAATTTTATTTAATGTAACATAATATAATTTAATTTAGTTTATATTGTGATTTTGAATATGGGTGTACATTTTAAATGCCTGAAATAAATGATTATTTATTTATTTATTTTTATTTTATTTAAGTCGTTGACGTTCTGCTTACCCCATTATTGATAAAGGCGTGATTCATGTATGTATGGCGTTCAGTTTCGAAAAGATTTGCCATGCCAGATTTGGTACTATTTAGCCCTTTATACCCAGCTAGAGTTTAGATAGATTGTAGAGTCACTTTGCTATGCGGTAAGATGTAGGCACTACTTAGGTATTCAATCTACGTCTATGGCTTAGGAACATACTTACCTAATAACTTGTGTACCTCAAATATTTTAAACAGCATCGTCTAAAATGATCCTCCTATGCTATCCTTTCATGCTGGACTGGGAGAGACAGAAAAACATAGAATGTTCCAGCTGCCCTTCCTCCCGGGCATGCTGTAGAAGTCAGCAAAAGGGACTCGAGGGTTACAGTGTATCGTAATTTAGGCGATGGGCTGACAACCTGTCACTATAGCAATACACTTTTCAATCTAAAATTGCCCTCAATTTTTGTCAGACGTGGCGAAACCATCTTTTACGAGGCGTTTATCGCTCTGCCTACCCCGTAAGGGATAAAGGCGTGATTTTATGTATGTATGTATGTAAAATGATAGTTTTCAAACTAGTAAGATGAGACAGTTCACATTTATCGATTTAGTCGGATTTGAATCAGTAATAAAACAAAAGTAGGTAAATTAAGCAAGTACGTTAGCTTACGTAGCTGCCATCCTGAACTAGGAGCGAAAGAAAAACATAGAATGTGCCAGCTGCATTTCGGACATGCTGTAAAAACCAGCTAAGGGATCCGAGGGTTTCAGTATATTGTAATTTAGGCGATGGCCTGACAACCTGTCACTACAGCAATATACATACACATCTATCATAAATAACCCTCAAAACTTAGCCAGACGTGGCGCAACGACCTTTGTTTAGGTCGTTTACGCTCTGCCTACACCATTAGGGATAAAGGCGTGAGTCTCCATGACGCGAGTAAAAACAAATTTAGCATCACGGCGTGCCGTACTATAGATGAAAACTGCGTCTTACGTCTGTACTGTGTCAATGATCAATTCAAACAGATAACATGAGATAGCGGAATAATCTTATGGTAAACAAGTTGAATTAAGTTGTAAGACATTAGGTAGAGACGGCACCTAACAAGAAATTGTAGAGTCAAGCCTCAGCGGACAGGACGAGAAGGATTGGAGACAGGAACACGACTTACGAACATGCCTTCAAATCAGACTTCCTACATGGTCAAGGAACTTGCTTTTTCCCCCGCCAATCACTCGCGACATTTTCCGGGCCTTCCGCTTTCCCGCGCACCATACGTCACTCAGTAGGCGCGGGGCGGCAGCCGACGCCAGCCCGCCAATCAACACGTACGCCATGTTGTTAGCAGGGCGGGGCTAATATCGCCCGTCTCGCTCGAACACACCCAAAAATTCAACCCTCCCGCTCCCACGACCCATCCTCTCATTGGCGGGAACGCAATTAAGCGCGGGAATTCGAATTCTATTTTTGAAGTAAATGTTTTTTCAGCGCTTGTTTATGGCTTGTAACATTAAGCGGCCGTTTTTAGCGACACCTGTCGGTTGAGGATCGTCTTTTTTGGGTTGGCTTTTTGATTTGACGGGGCTGTAACATGGCGGTCTATAAAATTGAGCTAGTGATTTATGGCGGGAATTAACAGGTTGTTTGATGCGAATGTTTGATGGATTTATGGAGTGTGGCGCGAGTAATAGGCGATAAATTTGGAGGTGCGTCTCAGGTGGGTGGCTACTGATATTATTAACCTTCCCACTCGGTGAAAAGTTAATGCGCGCTTAAAAATAATCTTAAAACAGCAGTTTCTTCCGGAAAATCGTAAGTGCAGGTAATAGACTGAGGAAAGGAAAACTAACACTAACACTTAGAATGAAGAGGTATGAAAAGTCTTTATTTCTTTACCTACCTAAGAAGTAAAACTTTGACGGAAGTTATCTTACAATTTCGAAGACTCTACATAAACTTTGGCACAATGGTTCAAGAGAGGATTGTGCATAGAAAGGCAAAAATAGCAAATACACGACACACACAACGGACGAAGTATTTCTCAGAAATATGCCATGAATATCAACCACTAACTATCTTTGTAAACATATTTTAATTTTTTTTTTTCATATATTTTTTTTTTTCACCATGCTTTTTTATTTACAAACGTTTATTCAATGTCGTAATAAACTGAATACTAATACAAAAATATATTTTTTTTGACGCAAATTCCACCCCACGCCGTTCCTGTTGGGAATGTACCCATTCTGTCATTTTAACAATGACAGGAGTTGGTAGTTTTTCCTATAACTACTTGATACTACTTAGCTATTATCAAAGCACTCTGTTTTGACATGGACCTACAATCGAAGCGGGGAATAAAACGTAAGTGCCAACAATTTGCGGCTGTGCACTGATGTACAGGATGTAGCCAAACTTGACATATTTAAACTATTTAAACATAAGTGAGACATTCTAAATAAAGATGTTAATAACGGGCACTCACTTTGGAAAATAAGTCGCGTACTTCACGACATGTTTCGGGACATTCGGAACACCGGCGGATCCGCTTCCCCGCGGCCGACTAACTCAACCTGATGAAGGGACTCCGAATGTCCCGAAACATGTCGTGAAGTACGCGACTTATTTTCCAAAGTGGGTGCCCGTTATTAAAATCTTTATTGACAGATTTATTTTCAATATTTTACATGCTGGCCTGGGAGCGAGAGAAAAACATGGAATGTGGGAGCTGCATTTCCCATTTTACATACAAATAATCACGCCTTTATCCCTAATGGGGTAGGCAAGTGTGAACGACCTAAACTATTATAAGGTCGTTCCGCCACGTCTGACAAAGTTTTGAGGGTAATTTAAGATAGATTTGTACGTATATTGCAGTAGTGACAGGTTGTCAGCTCATTGCCTAAATTACAATATACTGAAACCCTCAAATCCTTTAGCTGGTTTTTACAGGATGTTGCACATTCCATGTTTTTCTCTCGCTCCCAATCCAGCAAGCAAGATTAAGGTCTTGAATTCACACCGTGCAAAGTACCAGCTGAACCTAAATTTATTTGTCTTGCATATCTGGAAAAAGTTCTGTGCGAAATATATTTTAGTAAGTAAGTAATTATGTCTCCATTAAAATTTCATCGCATCGTATTCGGCTTGAAATCGAGCAAGTGCCTAAAGTGCCAGTTTCGGTGACTGATGGAACGACCGCGGATGAAGTAAATTGTTTCTAAGGATTTTGTTTCTCCGTTTATCCCTTAATTTTTTGAAAATATTTTATCCCATTTCTAGAATGAACTCATTCGACGTGCATTAATAACATTTTTTTTTCATTTTTTACTTTTAATATTTATTAAAAGAATGATTACAGAGTTACATATAAAAAAAAAAATCTTGAAAAAGTTTGTCTCGGCATAAATCCAAACATTTAAAAAGTACTACAAAAAAGAAAAAAAAATATGGACAACAATAGGCAGGTAGGTATGCGTAGGTAAGGTACTGATGATAATAAAATCCTTTTATCCCTCATCAGGGAAGATTTTTTTTTTCACGATATTAAGGGCCATATTTATAATCAGCTCTCAAGAGTGACAGCGAGTTTAAGTTCAGATCAGAAATGTCAATGCAGTACAGACTGGCCTTTCAAATCCATACTTAATATTGCTCTCAAGTTTGAGATCGCGGCAGTTTCCAGCTCCTTCCAGCTCGTTCCAGCCGATTCAGTCTCATACTATGTAACTAAATGTAAGTGCATTAGGTTTTTTTTATATTTTTTGCTTAAATAAAGCTTTTTATTTTTATTATTATTCTCCACTAAACGCAGCCCCGTTGTACGAGGACGGTCGGGCCTTCTCTTGTCTGGAGACTGTCAGACGAAACCTTATTTTGATAGGTAGCTTGTAAATACCCACTAATATAAACAATAATTAGGGACACTCATAAAATCTTCTGTAGCAAATACCAGGTGTAAGGGACAGCGTGCCGCAAACTGATAGGGGTTGCTCAGTCAACGACACTAATCAACTATCAGCAGGAATGGCATTTCCATACAAAATGTTCACCTCGATAAGACAATTTGTATGGAAAATCCTATTACATTTTTCACTTCCTGGAAAAAAGATCCTGCTGATAGTTGTTCAGTGTCGTTGACTGAGCAACCCCTATCAGTTTGCGGGACACTGTCCCTTACTACTGGTATTATGAAACCTGCAACACGATTTAAAGATCAAACCACTAGAGGTATTAAACAATACTGGACAGTATTATCTTGTGTAGACTACAGTCGATGACAAATTAAAAGTTTAATGCGTTTTCATACTTTATTAGTATGTTTTAATAACACTTGCGCATAAATGCATGTACTTAATTGTACTGCCCAGTGGCCACGTAAATTGTTCAGGCCACCCAAGTGTTCAAATACGAAATATGATCAATGTTTTACGAGTTATAATTGTACTAGCGACCTGCCCCGGCTTCGCACGGAAATCATCAATGTTTCTGTACTATATTATGCATGTATAATACATATAAACCTTCCTCTTGAATCACTCTATTCATTAAAAGAAACCGCATCAAAATCCGTTGCGTAGTTTTAAAGATTTATGCATACATAGGGATATAGGGACAGAAAAAGCGACTTTGTTTTATACTATGTAGTGATGAATAAACTATGAAACAGAGCTGTACCTACCATCTAGAAAACTCCAAGTTGTCTTCTTGGCCAGTAATATGTTTATTTTAATTTTTCAAGACGAGCTAGATGCATTGTCAAAAGACTAACTCATTGGGGTCCAATATCGATTCGAAGAAGAAGCAGATTCGAGGCAAGCGATGATATAGATAAGATGTGAGGGTCAAAAGTGGCTCCGAATACATACATATAATCCTCCCTTTATCCCTATTGGGGTAGGCAGAGCGTAAACGACGTAAACAAAAGGTAATTCCGCCACGTCTGACAAAGTTTTGAGGGTTATTTAAG
Source organism: Scrobipalpa costella (assembly GCA_949820665.1). NCBI lineage: Eukaryota > Metazoa > Arthropoda > Insecta > Lepidoptera > Gelechiidae > Scrobipalpa > Scrobipalpa costella. The sequence continues at coordinate 16,546,200 of OX463314.1, forward strand.
ATAGATTTGCAGGTATATTACTGTAGTGGTTCCGAATAGTTCTTGTAAATGTACACACGGTGCTGCCGGCCAGCTCTCTTCGTTTGGCTTGAACTTGGCTTGGACACGCTACCGATAAGAACTTGATACTTCTTAGCTTGCTCGGAATCACGACTTTTTTGTTTGTCACTCTGTATGTTAAAATTATTAGTAAGACGTGGATTCTGTGATTAAAACTACAATATTTGCAACGGGAAAAATGCATAAGTGCTAACGATTCGTTGAGCGCAAAACTTAATTAAATCTTGACTAAAATGATTGGCGTCCCTTTCTGTTCTCTCATGACAGAAAATGACAGGTATAGACTAATATTAGGTAAGTCTTGATTTTTGCAACTAAGTACGAATGATGATGATAAATGATGAATTGGTACCATTGTAGGTACCTCAATATGATACCTGACCTACCTAACTATTTTTCTAGTGGACAAATCTGAATTCGCGGATTTAACCAACGTTGAGGAGGTAACTAGTTTTATTGCAGTTTATAACACGTATCCTATCGGTAATAAAGTTAAATAGAGGTAGAGTTCATTAGTTATAGTAGCCATCTTTACGACGTGTGAGAAGCGGCTATAATATAACTTATTATGGTATTACTGATTCTAAGCCGCACCATGCAGAATGCATATTAAATACAGCTATTATTTTTAATTTACATTTCAGTAGATTAACACAAAAAATAGAAAAAGGCAGTTTATTAGAAGGCTCTAAGAAATGGCGTGCGAACATGCGATACGTAATGTTCTTATAGTAACTGCGAGAGTTGAAACTTTAAAATGGTTTTTGCAATAAATGTCGTGACATGCAACACCAAACGTGACATATAAGTCAGTAATCGTATAAGGCTACAAATTAATCCGCATTAAGTGTGAATGCGCCAAATAGAACGCAAAAATTACCCGACGGATTCAAACTTCGAACGCACGTTCCGCACGCACGGCGATTGCGCGCGAAACGTCAAACTGACGGATCGCAACGCGAAAAGTTTAATCGGCCACACTTTCACACGTAATTACATTTATCCCCTATCACGTCCTAAACTAAATCATAGTGTTTACTTCGCATTACTGCGTTTACAGGAATGCAATTTGCGTTTTGCGAACGTTTTCGCATTGCTAATTCCAGTTTGGAATAGACGCGCGGCGGACGGGTGATTGACGGGTGAAAGGGCGCGAAATTAGCAGGCATTCGTTCAGGAACAGAATGCTTTCTTAAGGTGCGCCCTCTTTGTGTTCGTTCATTAATGTCGCGCTTTGCTGTCGCAATTTGAGAATAAATTGCAATAGCGAACAGCTTTAATTTTCGTTCCGTAATGGCACACGCTGTATCGCGCTAGTTTTGTGTTTTACTGCGCAAATGGATGAGATTTTAGGGTGAAAGTGTTGAATTAGCTTAATGGAAGTATTAAGCGGCGTCAGGGACATATGTTGCGGAGTGGCCACAGATAAGATAGAGCCGTATGTCATAATTTCGAGCTACCGTTTGGAGTTTGCTTGCTTTTCTCGCATCCTCGGATTAGTGGGCAAACACAGTGCGCAGTGTTTTGTTAAAGGCTTGTTTGATGAAGATGTAGAGGAACAGAGAGACAGGCGAGATCTGAGATAAGGCCGAGCTTCGAGACGCTATCTGCTGTGCGCAGACGCATGTGCCGGCGCGACGCGACACCGGCGCAACAGATTCAAAATATCGATATTGAATTTAGAATACGACGAGCTGAATCGAAATCGTTTGACAAAAGTTGTTACAAGAGCTTGTTGTGTTGTAAGATTTTCAAATACAAATAGGTAAGTACCCTTCTTATCAGCAAGATAAAAAAATTAGAAAGTTTTGATAACGAAAGTAGCACAATCACCCCTTTTTATTTTTCGTTCCACGCGCACCTATTCTCAAGCGACCATGTACCAAATAAAATATTAACTTTATACGAAATAATAAGACAACTACGTATAGTTCGATTTTTTAACGTTATGTACGTGTTTTGCGGCCCGTGAACAGCATTTTCTTTGCAACTTAGGAGAGGTTAATCTTTTGGAACCGCAGATAATAAATACCTTGTTACAAACATGATTTCGGTTTATTTACTTTAAAATTGTAGGGAAAAATCTGTTTATGGGCTGCAAAACAAGTTGATATCCATAACTCAATGCTAAATAAACGAACTTAAGGTATGATAATAACCTTCATTCAAAGTAATTTACTTATACAAAAAGAAATTCCCTCTTACCAACTGAGTTATTTATTGCTATAGTAAGTATTGCGTGAAATGTTAACGTCCAAACTTCAATCAAGAACACAACTACATTCAAAACATCATAGTAAATAAACTTTTGTAACAAAGTAATTTCAAATCGATTATCTAACTAACTAAACTGCTAAGATATGGCCAAGATACACTGACAACTCATACACATAGCAGTAGCAAACATGTCAGTTGTCAGGTCTTATCTAGAAATCAAACGGTCATAAGTGTAGAGCTAGAAATTATGCCAAGACCTTAGCAACTACGCATGCCTATTAATTTATGCCTGACTTAGCCATTTAGATATCTATACTGATATTGTAAAGTAACGTAGGTATGTTTCTAGATATAGGTATTAGATATTTTTACATACATACTATCACGCCTGTATCCCTAATGGGGTAGGCAGAGCGTGAACAACCCAAACAAAGGTCGTTCCGCCACGTCTGACAAGTTCTGAGGGTTGTTTAAGATAGAACTGGATATTGTTGTAGTGACAGGTTGTCAGCCCATCGCCTAAATTACAATATACCCTCGAATCCCTTAGCTGGTTTTTACAGCATGCCCGGGAGGAGATGCAGCTGGTACATTCTACGTTATTCTGTCGCTCCCAGTCCAGCATGGAAGATATGTTTATATTAAGGGTAAGTTTGTATGTCTGTAAAACGGTTGAATGACGAATAAAGAATAAGTTATTATAAAACTGTTAAAGTAGTTTTAAAACAGTAAAAGTTCTTGGAAGTAATGATTATTATGTATTTTTTTAGTCTTCCATGCTGGCCTGGGAGCGAGAGAAAACCATAGAATGTACCAGCTGCATTTCCTCCCGGGCATGCTGTAAATAACAGCTAAGGGATCCGAGGGTTTCAGTATATTGTAATTCAGGCGATGGGCTGATAACCTGTCACTACAGCGATATTCCTACAAATCGATCTTAATAACCCTCAAAACTTTGTCAGACGTGGCGGAACGACCTTTGTTTAGATCGTTTACGCTCTGCCTACACCATTTGGGATAAAGGCGTGATTATATGTATATGTGTATGTACGCTTTTTATTTTACTATGCTCACAATAATAATGAAAATGCAACAAACATTCTGTAATGATCGACTTGAATATATAAGGAAACGCAAAATACCGTTAAAAAATAAATAAAAAGACTAGTGAAGCCGGTTTGTTAGTCCTAAAATATAGATAGGAGTAAATAGCATTTGATAATAATTATGTTTAAGTTTATTCACAACTTAGATAAACGAGTAACTTGATACCTGTCAAGATGTCAGGAATAAAAAAAATGCATTTAATGCGTTCATTAGTCAAATATCAGAAATACACACACACACACACAATATGCAATAAAAACTTGGCATTTTAATATTGACTAAGTGTTGTGAACTAGGATGTAATTTATCCATTTGAACTAATGTATAAATATGTAATTATGTTTAGTCATTTTGTAACATTGTATAAGTTTTACTTGCTTAAAGAATAACTGTAAAATAAATTAAAATTCCGCGTTGAAACATAAAATTTGTTTCAAGCCATTAAGGTGCACGTTTCTGAACGAAATCATCAACAGAACGAAGGAACATCATTAAAATTATTTGAACTTGGAACAATTAGCAATAACCGGCCAGTACCGGCTAACGGCTTATTGTGCGCGCGAAGTTGAATATCGAACACCATCGTATTCGAGAATACAACACACCTTATTACTTTTTTATTTACTTTGTTACTGGCCAAATAGAATAAATAATGACCAGCCGTTAATTAAAAAGAAAAGGTGACAAAAAAGCTGATAAACGACCTAAAGATCGTATCGAGACGTCGAATTTGTTTCCAAATAAATTGACAGCGGTTATGTTAATTCGATGGCTGCCTTTCGTCAAATCGACGCCGAAAAAAGTCGATCAATCTGCCGATTCGAATTTCAAATTCAAATTTGACAGGTAAATTCGGTAGCCCGCCGCGTCTAGCACAAACCCGCAGGGATGTTCAGTCAAAAATCACAAAAGGATAGCTGTCAGGGCAGGTTTAGAGGTTTACATGTTTTTTGGCGATAGATTTGACGCTTTTGAGTTGGGTATCAGTCAGTCAATAGTTAATCCCATTCAACACTACAATGTCATAGTTTTTGACTTTCAGTTAAACACTATTTGTTTTTTAGGGTTCTTTTTCTACATCTACGAGTACTTAAATAAGGAATTTATGAAGATTTTAAAACTAACACAGGGATGATTATAGAAACAAAAGCGTGCTTTTGTAATATGAAAATTTTAAACAGTCTTGTCATTACTTCAGTTTTAACACTTTTAATTTACTTTTAAAAATAGGGTGTGGTAAGGCTATGACTTCTTCTGCATTCAGTTTTGATTTGCGCTTTTGTCTTTTCAAAATTAATATTTCTGTTTGTTCAGGAACAGAAGGCAGTTAGTGACGTTCGATTAGTGTTCGACGTTTGAAAGAGCAGTTTGAATTTAAAATTATGGCGCCATAATTTGCGCAAACGGCTGTGCCAAGATGGACGCCAAGAAGGGACTTAATTAACTTGCATTGTTGAATCTGAGTCAGATTGCCTGATATTGTAAGGACGACTAAATTAGATAAACGAAGAGCGAGGTTTAAAAAAATATAATAGCAAAACAGATTTTCGACTCAAATCTATAGATAAAGTGGAAGAAAACGCTCTACATTCCACAAAAGGTCTATATTTTGTTTGGAAATTGGCACTGCCAATTGACAGATGTCCAAAAAAATTAAACTAAAAAGCTGAGTGATTCAAATCCCACCCAAGTGTAATTTTAGCTTATTTAATTATTTTTTTCAAGAGTAATAACGGCGTGCATTTTTTGTGTATCTAAAAATACCCTGAAAGTACTGTAGAAAATTACTTTCATCTCACTACGTCCATGCTTTCAAATAAATATACTTAGGTACCTGACAAAATCAGCCCAGAAATCCGACCATAAGTATGTAGACCGCGCATCCCATTAATGTTGATTGTTGTTTCTCTCATCGGAATTACTTGTATTGTTTCCTATACGGACGGATTGACTAACGAATGTCTTACTCGGAAGACGGGAGTAGAGGCCGACTGATGTTTCCTCTATTCAAGAAACTGCTTATTATCTGTGGCGCGGACTGGATGGAGCAAAGACTCGGCTTATAAACTTATCTCATTTCTTTGATTAGATTTGTACAGTGCAGAGGTTTTTGGATGTCCAGAAACATAATATTAATATAGGAATGTGCTCTATAAACTCTGCTACATACATACATACATACATATAGTCACGCCTTTATCCCTAATAGGGTAGGTAGATCGTAAACGACCTAAACTAAGGTCGTTCCACCATGTCTGACAAACATGTCATAGATTTGTAGGTATATTGCTGCAGTAGTTACATGTTGTCAGCCCATCGAATAAATTACAAAAATATACTGAAACCCTCGAGTCCCTTAGCTGGTTTTTACAGCATCCCCGGGAGGAAGTGCAGCTGGCACATTCTACGTTTTTCTTTCGCTCCCAGTCCAGCAAGGAAGCTCTTTCATTGCTAGTCACTAGCACTTCTAATAAATCTATTGCTTTCTGTTTGGCGAAAATACGTTCTCATTGTTTTAGGTCGTTAACGATATATTAGCGGAAGTTTACGCCGTGTATGGAAATTCGTTAGGTGCAAGGTGGATTAGCCCACCTACATTTTCAGTTCTATTTTTGAATAGAACAGATGACAGATGATTAATCAATTTATATTTTATTGGCAAGTTTATTGGATTGTACATTCTCAAATTTTATTATTATTTATTAATCTTATAATCTCTTGACAAACGCTATTTACAATTTCTGTAAATAACCTGTTTGTTATTAATGATTTTTTCATTAAGTATTGACACGAATGTTTACTGTATGTCTTCTATGCTGGACTGGGAGCGAGAGAAAAACATAGAATGTGCCAGCTGCATTTCCTCCCGGGCATGAGCCCGGGCTCCGAGGGCTTTAGTGTATTGTAATTTAGGCGATGGGCTGACAACCTGTCACTATAGCAATATACCTACAAATCTCTCTTAAATAACCTCAAAACTTTGTCAGACGTGGCGGAACGACCTTTTTTTTTTAGTCTTTAACGCTCTGCCTACCCCGTTTAGTAAGGGTAAAGACGTGATTATATGTATGTATGCATGTTTACTGTATTTGACATTTTTACCTTTGATAACTGTAATTGGTACGCTGTAGTGATTGAAATCTTATCTTATCTTATTTAGCCCACATCATCCCACTGCTGGGCAAAGGCAGTGATTGAAATAAATAAAATAAAATTGAATTGAATTTTGAAACATCCCGCTGGTTGCCATACCTAAAAATAACAGAAGTTTCTTTTTGTTTCTTTAGATAGTTTGTAATCTTGAAATATATCTGCTTTTCCCAGCATCTGTGGTAGTGTTTCAGCTTCCCTATAGCGTTGAGGCAATTAACGTAAAGTCTCTTGTTGGAAACCCTACTGTTCTGTATTTATTCCAAGTGGAGTCTTATCCTGGTTACCATATCTGTGGTTTTTCAGCTTTCCATTCAGCTAGAGCTAATTAACGTAAAGCTGTGCGTATGTATTGTTGGAAACACCGTTGTTCTATTATTGCAATGAGATTACGTGTGCTAGAAGATTCTATTCTGAGAGGAAGAGGCTTTTTATTGCCTGCCTGTATGCTTTTTAATTATGGGAGGGAATATTGTGAATACTCTTCCATGCTGGCCTGGGAGCGAGAGAAGTGCCATCTGCATTTCCTCCCGGGCGTGCTGTAAAAACCAGATAAGGTATCCGAGGGTTCAGTACCTATAATGTAATTTAAGCGATGGGCTGACAATCTGTCACTTCAGCAATATACCTACAAACCTATCTCAAATAACCCTCAAAACTTTATCGTTTACGCTCTGCGTACCCCATTAGTGATAAAGGCGTGATTATATGCGTGTAGTATGTAATATTGTGACTAAGATTTTGCAGAAACTATATAAATATTTGGCAACGTTTCGGTTGACACAGAATGTAGATAATAGTTCATAACATCATAGTTTCATTATACTTATTATTGTTTTACGTCGGAATAATTATTTAGAGATGAATGCAGTCAGTAAAAATCAAGAACAAACATCGTTGCTAAATACGTACTCATACATACATACATACATATAGTCACGCCTTCATCCCTTAAGGGGTAGGCAGAGCGTAAAACGCCTTGTAAAAGGCGCTTCCGCCACGTCTGACAAAAATACGTACTCATTAGTGTAAAAAAAGTTTAATTTAATCGAATACCAAGTAAAAAGGTAAAGTTTAGATGCTTGAGATACTTTTAGACATAGACCGTGTTCTGTTTGATCTTCCGTACAACGTACGTTATCCAAAGATTACAATTTACATGCTTAGTATGAATTATAATATTGTAGGTCATAAAATGAAGAATTAGTTTCGATTTCCGCTCTTCTTCTGTCGAGTGGGTATCGAGTCTATCCGCTCTTCTTCTGTCGAGTGGGTATCGAGTCTATCGACCCGGTGAACCCTGGTGTCAGAGTTTTTTTTAGTAGCACAACTATCAAGCCTCTGACATGGTTTGAGTAACGACCACTATCAAAGAAAGCGACCAGGACCGACGGCTTAACGTGCCCTCCGAAGCACGAAATCTTTTTCTTTTTCGGACAATCAGGTGATTCAGCCTGCAATATCCTAACAAAACTGGGGAAAAATTCACAAAGTGATAAATTCTCAAATATCAACTTTGTGTTTCCCCTCTGGGAACCGAACCCAGGACCTCCGGATCAGGAGTCCATGGCACTAGCCACTAGACCACGAAAGCAGTTAAGGCAGTTGAGTTAGTTAGGCGATTTCCGCTAAACGTAAAATTTTAATGAAAATGTATGCATTTTAGACACAATTAATTTAAAATAGGTGTCGCCACCGTCGCGCCATATTTTGCCACATAAGTAGTTACTGCTATATTCCTAGGGCGCACATCACTACATAGTATAAAACAAAGTCGCTTTCTCTGTCCCTATATCCCTATGTATGCATAAATCTTTAAAACTACGCAACAAATTTTGATGCGGTTTTTTTTTCATAGATAGAGTGATTCAAGAGGATGGTTTATATGTGTAATACATGCATAATATAGTAGAGAAACACTGATTATTTCCGTGCGAAGCCGGGGCGGGGCGCTAGTTTAAAATAAAACTTGACCAAAATTATTAGCGTCCCTTTCTGTTCTCTCATGACAGAAAATGACAGGTATAGACTTATTAGTTAAATCGTCATTTTTGCAACTACGAATTGGTATCATTATTACAATTCTCATCAAACTACTTTGATCACCAAACCGTCTTTAAACCTCACAAATTAAATATAAGTATACATACATACATAAAATCACGCCTTTATCCCTTACGGGGTGGGCAGATGCTTACCGAAATATTACGATAGTTCAGTTGGTTAGGGCTGTGGCAGGGATCACCTGTGGTCGTACATACCTACATACATAAATCACGCCTTTATCCCTTACGGGGTAGGCAGGCAGAGCGTTTAAAAGGCGTTTTCGCCACGTCTGACAAATATGAGGGCAATTTTAGATTGTAATTTGTATTGCTATAGTGACAGGTTGTCAGCCCATCGCCTAAATTATAATACACTGTAACCCTTGAGTCCCTTTTGCTGACTTCTATAGCATGCCCGGGAGGAAGGGCAGCTGGAACATTCTATGTTTTTTTATCTCTCCCAGTCCAGCATGGAAGAAATATAATATATTTTACAATTTATTACAGAAAAAGTATAACAATCTCTTCATTAGAACTATAAGTTCCAGATAACATCTAAAACGGCTTTTGGTAACTTTTACGACATTTTTATAGCATAATCTAGCTATCACGTAACAAAAAAGAGTAAAATGTGGGTAAAATATCTTTTATAGACGTCCAAAATCAGGAATTATATTAAATTCACTCGTAAAAGAGTTTTATGACTTTTGTGCAATATATTATATTCTTAAAATATACAATTACAATTAGTGGTCAAATTTTTTGGTTGTGTTTTACAACTTTTTTAATTTACGCGCTAAAATGTGTTACGCTCAATTTAAGTTAATTAGAGAAGTCCCAAGTTTTTTCTTTTTAAATATTGTGTATCATTATTTTTAACCGTTTTATTATACATTAATAATTTAGCATTGTTATTTAATTTGAAAACCGAAGTGTCCGACCCTTTAAGCACTCACTTAAATTTTAATAAAATGGTCTGTAATTTTGTAAAATATTGTGATTATTGTCGTCTTTTTAAATACTTAAATTCTTCAAACTATACAATACAATACAATACAAAATTCTTTATTGCACAAAGAAACACATACAACAGAAATAAAAAGGAACAAACGTGACAGTACAATATAGGCGGCCTTATTGCTAAAGCAGCAATTTCTACCAGGCAACCTTTGGGTATAGAAATTGTACAAGCAGAAAGCGGAAAACTATCCGTTCTGTAATTGGTTATTGCAGGCTGAATCACCTGATTGTCCGAAAAGAAAAAGATTTCGTGCTTCGGAGGGCACGTTAAGCCGTCGGTCCCGGTCGCTGTCTTTGATAGTGGTCGTTACTCAAACCATGTTAGAGGCCTGATAGTTGTGCTACTAAGTGGTTTAAAAATCCTACAACAGGGTTCATCGGGTCCATAGACTCGATACCCACTCGACAGAAGAAGATTGGTTATTTTGCCGTTCTCGATGTAGGTAGGTACAGAATCTTTTAAATGGTTCTTTTAAAATCATTATAAATAGAAATGCTGGACTGTGAGCTAGAGAAAAACATAGAATGTGCCAGATGCATTTCCTCGCGGGCATGCTGTAAAAACCAGGTAAGGGAATTTAGGTGATAGGCTGACAACCTGTCATTACTGAAATACATGTATCTTAAATAACCCTCAAAACTTTGTCAGACGTGGCGGAATGACCTATGTTTAGGTCGTTTACATTCTGCTTACCCCATTAGGGATTATGGCGTGACTAGATGTATGTATGTATGAATAGAAAACATAAATAAATAGAACAAACTATTCTTTCTCATCAGTCGATTAAATACGTAATTTTAAACGTCATAAAATTTTATTTTTCCGTTTAAAATGGCTATTATCTGACCTAATCAAGCCTATATTAGACACGGTTCACATTTTATTGACCAAAAAATAGTCCCTGATACGCTCGCAGTTCGTAAATAAATTATATTTTAATATTAATATTATAATTACAAAATGGCGTCGTAAAAATACAATTTCGGTGTTAATAAAAGAAATAATAGGCAATCGAGAGAGGACGTGTGGTTTTGTGTCGCCTACCGTCTTTTTAACGACATTGTAATACTATACTGCGACGGATAAAGTTTGAAAAATAAAATAGTACCTACCGGGTGTAAGGGACAGCGTCCCCCAAACTGATAAGGGTTGCTCAGACAACGAAACTGAAATTCTTTTATAAGATGAAAAAAAACTACTGTCCCATACAAAATGATTACCTCGATAGGACAATTTGTATGGAAGACAATAATTCATTTTCTCTTCCTGAAAAAATTCTGGTGAATGTTGTTCATTTTCGTTGACTGAGCAACCCTTATCAGTTTGCGGGACGCTGTCTCTGACACCCCGTATGTACCTAGTAGGAGAAGAACAGTGTTTTTTAATTTTAAAGTGCATATAATTGAAAAGTGGTTGATATAAATGTAAGATCAGTTGTTATAAGGGTAACCAGCGTTTAAATAGCAAGCAACTAGTGTTTCTTCCATGCTGGACTGGGAGAGATAGAAAAACATAGAATGTTCCAGCTGCCCTTCCTCCCGGGCATGCTGTTGAAGTCAGCAAAAGGGACTCGAGGGTTACAGTGTATTGTAATTTAGGCGATGGGCTGACAACCTGTCACTATAGCAATACATATTACAATCTAAAATTGCCCTCAATTTTTGTCAGACGTGGCGAAAGCGCCTTTTACGAGGCGTTAAACGCTCTGCCTACCCCGTAAGGGATAAATGCGTGATTTATGTATGTATGCAACTAGTGTTTAGATATTTTAGTGACTGAAATATACGCGTCTGGAACCTAGCTTCTGTGATGCTTCACTTAATTAAATCGTCATATTTATAGTATACAAAAGTGTATTTTTTATGCTTCTTAATAAGAATAAGATCTATATGCAAATGCCTTTAGGGAAGTGACATATTTTAAAAAAACTTCGATACAGTACCTGGGTTAAAGAAAAATAAATTCGTTTTTTTTTATAAAACGGGATTACCACGATTATAAGTGACAATAAATATAATCGTGGTAATTATTTTAATATTTTTTTTTTTGTAATGAATAACCGCGAACGTATTAAAACTTATAAATGGGACTCTACCATCCCTTTCTCATAGTCACCGATTTTCGACTTTCACCGTAACATAGAGGTAGTTAACCGAATGTTTCTATAACGTTGCAAGACAAATCGCCCGATTAAGCGGCGATAGTCGATAGTCGATACTATACGATAGTTAATGGCGATAGTCAATGGAAAAATGATACATATCGATATTTAAAAGTCGTAAGGCTACCGCCTGGGCCGATTGTTAAATGACAAAATAACTAGAAATAGTAAATAAAAGATGATTATTTCTATCAAATTTTTAAGAGCTATACATACATACATACATATGATCACGCCTTTATCCCTAATGGGGTAGGCAGAGCGTATACGACCTAAACAAAGATCGTTCCGCCACGTCTGACAAAGTTTAAAAGGTTATTAAAGGTAGATTAGGATTTGTAGGTATATTGCTGTAGTGACAGGTTGTCAGCCCATCGCCTAAATTACAATATACTTAAAACTTCGGATCCCTTAGCTGGTTTTTACAGCATACTCGGGAGGAATTGCAGCTGGCACATTCTATGTTTTTCTCTTGCTCCCAGGCCAGCATGGAAGAAATTATAAGAGCTATAGATTGAGAAATATTTTTAAAAAAACGCTTTTGAGATTTGAATCTCCAAGAACTTTGATCTAATTATTTGTTATGTCAAAATATTGCGACAGAAATAAAAGGCAGAAAATGGTTGGATATATTTTGCAAAATTAATGAAAGGACTCGTTGTTTCAGGAAGGTTAGCTACCCATAACATTATACTTAACTATTTAAATAAGGTTTTTTTACAAGAAGTCTATTAAAAAAATATACAACAATAGTAGTTCTTCCATGCTGGACTGGGAGAGATAGAAAAACATAGAATGTTCCAGCTGCCCTTCCTCCCGGGCATGCTGTTGAAGTCAGCAAAAGGGACTCGAGGGTTACAGTGTATTGTAATTTAGGCGATGGGCTGACAACCTATCACTAAAGCAATACATAATACAATCTAAAATTGCCCTCAATTTTTGTCAGACGTGGCGAAAGCGCCTTTTACGAGGCGTTAAACGCTCTGCCTACCCCGTAAGGGATAAAGGCGTGATTTATGTATGTATGTACAATAATAGTAAGGAGGAAGTTAAAGTATTTTCAAAATAAAACCAAAAAGGTCAGTAGAGAAGCCAGCATCATATCCATTATAATAACATCTTCACGCTTGATCCCGCCGCCATAACCCCACATCACAACACCGCCCGAGTCATAACCTCAATCAAAACGCCGATAAACTTTGACAAAAATTCCACCTTAAGCCGTCCTTTAATTATCCATATATTACAGCATCAGAAACGAAACTACCTGATACCAATTATACACGCGCTCACCCACATCACAAACGTTCACATGACATTTTTGAAAAGAGAACAACAAAAAAAGTATAAAAGAGCAGTCGAATCGGCGTCTTAAACCTTTTAACAAAACTGGCCGGCGATAATTCAAGCGAAATGTCCAAACTTATTCGAAAAAAAGAAGAATAAAATTTCAAATTATGAACATAGAAAGTGTTAGCGACAATGGAATATTCAAAATCTTGTTAATAAAGATTCTAGGGTCCATCGCGGATGCGTTCCACAATGGCAGTGGAGAAAAAAAATGGTATTTTGAAAAAAGAACGCAGGATTTTTTCGGATCGCAGCGTGAGATCGTTTGAGGGAATTTGGGATTTGGAACAGACGTCATGTGCGCATAGGTGTTCTTTTAGGGTACTGTTTGTAAAAGGTTTCTTTGTCTTTGTTCATTTGTCGCAGGTAAGGCGCACCAGTCGTAGTAATTACTATTGTCAAGAAAGATATTGAAGGAATATTCAGCTAGCCATACCAGGGACAGCGTCTCGCAAACTGATAGGGTTTGCTCAGTCAACGACACTGAACAGCAGGATTTTTTTTCCAGGAAGTGAAATAAATATGTAATGTTGTGTTGTATGATTTGTATTCTTACGTGCAATAAAGTATCTTTATGTTATGTTAAATATTGGCTTTTCCATACAAACTATTCACCTCGATCAGACAATTTGTATGAAAAGCCCAATTTCTTATTTCACTTCCTGAAAAAAAAATCTGCTTATAGTTGTTCAGTGTCGTTGACTGAGCAAACCCTATCAGTTTGCGGGACTCTGTCTTTTATACCTGGTAAAGCCGTACATGGAAACAAGAAATACGCGAAATGTAGATTATCTAAAGTAATCTCCATACCACAGATAAATTTATAGCTAGGTTGAAAGTTTGTTACTCTATCATTGCTCAAATTAGAACACACTGAATCATTTTGCCTTCCTATACTGTTTTTTACACACATATATATATATATAGGTACCGATAATAGAAGCCACGCCAAAATAGGCCGCGAATATTTAGATAAAAGTATATTCACAATCAACATAACATATATTAAACGAGGACTGGAAGTCATCAAATGCACACGAGGTTTTTAGGCGAGCATCAAATGCATACTCGCACTCAAAAACCTTGTATGCATTTGATGACTTCCAACCCTCGTTTATGAATATACTATTACTTCATACCTATCTGATTGATAACTTCTAATTTCTCGTGTACAGAACCTCAACGTTCTATTCCAATTTACACTTGCCACTTTTATTTTTTCTAAGTAACCGGCCACATGGTCCCGCATTATTGCTAAGCGTATGATCCCCGGTTATTAGGAAATCTGCCAAATACGCGTCAACTCGCGCGGCTCAGCATTTCTCAAGTGGCTCACGAATATTTATGGCCAGCTCTATTTGTTTCTTTAAATTTGAATTTGGAACGTGGTGACAGAGATGACTTTTTTTTTCAGACGAGATATAATGGGACATACTTGTTTATATTTTTTAAATCTAAATAGGTAGGCAAAATGGCGATTGAGTATTTTTATATTCTGTTTTATAACTTCCATGCTGGACTGGGAGCGACAGAAGAACGTAGAATGTGCCAGCTGCATCTCCTCCCGGGCATTCTGTAAAAACCAGGTAAGGGATTCGAGGGTATATTGTAATTTAGGCGATGGGCTGACAAACTGTCACTACAGCAATATCCAGTTCTATCTTAAACAACCCTCAAAACTTGTCAGACGTGGCGGAACGACCTTTGTTTGGGTTGTTCACGCTCTGCCTACCCCATTCGGGATACAGGCGTGATAGTATGTATGTATATTCTGTAAAATCTAAGAAGGCAGCTGTTACAAATGCCATTCAGAACAAAAGAAAATTAATAGGAATTGCATCTATCACAGCTATCATCCTAGATTTTTGAGTATAGTTAGCCTAACCCTAATGTCCTCTTCCATTCTAGAAATCAGAAAAAAAACTACGATTATCACATCACATAACACAATAATAAGAACTAAATTATCTGTTAGGGCGTATTTTCAATGCTCCGTATTCGATTCATATCCTAATTGTCCTTCCTAGTAAATGTATGACAGCTTGTGCAGTGCACCCATCCATATCCGTTTTATATGGACATTTCACGGATACGAATCAGATACGAACCGAATACGGAGCAGTGCAAAACCGTCCTTACTGTTCTATTGTAGCAAACCTGCACTCCTTGATTAGGTACTATTTTATACATACATCACTACATAGTATAAAACAAAGTCGCTTTCTCTGTCCCTATATCCCTATGTATGCTTAGATCTTTAAAACTACACAACGGATTATGATGCGGTTTCATTTAATGGATAGAATGATTCAAGAGGGGCGGGTCGCTAGTACATACATATAATAGTCCTCCAGACGATTTTCGGTAATGGCGGCCAATCTCCCGGAGATCAGCCAACTGCTTAGGACTTGTTTTTAGTGCCCAAGTGTTTGCGCTACACACAGATGCACTCTCTATTCCTTCAATCTCTTATTCTGATGTGACTGATTGAATGACACGACCAGAGAGAAATCAGGCGCAGGACCGACTATTTACATGCCCATCCGAAAGCACGGATCATTTTACTTTTCGTACAATCAGATGATCAGCCTGCAATGTCCTAACCAAACTAGAAACAACAACACAAAATCATTGTCACCCGCCGGGAATCGAACCCGGCACCTCCGGGTCGAGAGCCCATGGCTCAGACCGCTAGACCACGGAGGCAGTTTACATTCATATATTCACGCCTTTATCCCTAATGAGGTAGGCAAAGCGTAATCGACCTGAACAAATGTCGATCCGCCACGTCTGACAAAGTTTTGAGGGCTATTTGAGATAGTATTGTAGGTATATTACTTTAGTGACAGGTTGCCAGCCTATCACCTAAATTTCAATATACTGAAACCCTCGGATCCCTTAACTAGTTTTAACAGCATGCCAGGGAGGAAATGCAGCTGGCACATTCTATGTTTATCTCTCGCTCCCAGGCCAGCATGGAAGAAATTTTATAAGAGAGGATGATTTTATAATCACTAAATAGTATAAAACAAAGTCGCTTTCTCTGTCCCTATATCCCTATATATGCATAAATCTTTAAAACTACGCAACGGATTTTGATGCGGTTTCTTTTAATTGATAGAGTAATTCAAAATAAAGGTTTATATGTATAATACATGTATAATATAGTACAGAAACACTGATGATTTCCGTGAGAAGCCGGGGCGGGTCACTAGTAGTTTATAAATAGTTATAGGCTTGTTCCAAGGTCTAGCATAATGATTTTATTCAATGCAATATTGCGATCAATCAAGATTATCCGGTTATAAATAGATAACTAAAATACGTGTAAAGGAGTGCCTAGTCAAATAACAGATTAGTTAAATGCCTCCGTAGTCTAGTGGTTTGAGCCTCGAGCTCTCGATCTCGAAGATGTTCATTTAAATACACACTCCAATAAAAAGTTTAATTGGTTTAAATTTAACACGACACTAAATACTAGGATGAGATATAAATATCTTATTTTCTTCCTTGCTGGCCTGGGAGCGAAAGAAAAACATAGAAAGTGCTAGCTGCATTTCCTCCCGGGCATGCTGTAAAAAAACAGCTAAGGGATCCGAGGGTTTTGGTATATTGCAATTTAGGCAATGGGCTTCCAACCTGTCACTACAGCAATATACCTACTATACAACTCTATCATAAATAATTCTCAAAACATAGTCAGACGTGGCGGAACGACCTTTGTTCAGGTCGTTTCCGCTCTGCCTACCGTATTAGGGATAGGGGCGTGATTATATGAACGTATGTATTTTTGTTTTAAATATCTCCTGCATATTCGCATATTCTTCTCATTATTTAACATTTCAGTAAATCAGTTTTTCTTCTGTAATCAAGATACCTACGTAAAAAATATTCTATACCCATCGTATCAGATCTAAATTTGATCGTGACCCGAATCTACCCACATTGCTTGTGGTAGGTACAGTGTGATTCATAATTCAATTATCATAGCTTTAATAAAAATATAGAGTCCAAGAATCGCCCCGGGTGAATGTTCGTACCGCTGCACAAAATCAATATCTCATCTGAAAACTATTATATTATCTTCCATGCTGGACTGGGAGTGCGAGAAAAACATAGAATGTGCCAGCTGCATTTTCTCCCGAGCATGCTGTAAAACCCAGTTAAAGGATCTGAGGGTTTCAGTATATTGAGGGTTGTTATTTTTAAGTTTTTCCAAACTGTACGATTTATGCGCAACAAAGAGTTTATCTATCTATATTGTAATTTAGGCGATGGGCTGACAACATGTCACTACAGCAATATACGTACAAATATTTCTTGGATGGCCCTCAACACTTTGTCAGACATGGCGGAACGGCCTTTGTTTAGGTCGTTTACGCTCTGCCTACCCCTTTAGGGATAAAGGCGTGATTATATGTATGTATCTGAAAATTACTCCGTTAGACTATAGACCATGTCAGAAGTACGATGCGAACACACCAGTTGCATTTACTCCATCAGCTGCAACCTGGACACGGCCCTGCCTAGCCTCCACAACCTGGACACGGCCCTGCCTAGCCTCCACAACCTGGACATGGCCGTGCCTAGCCTGCACAACCTGGACACGGCCCTGCCTAGCCTCCACAACCTGGACACGGCCCTGCCTAGCCTCCACAACCTGGACATGGCCGTGCCTAGCCTGCACAACCTGGACACGGCCCTGCCTAGCCTCCACAACCTGGAAATGGCCCTGCCTAGCCTGCACAACCTGGACACGGCCCTGCCTAGCCTGCACAACCTGGAAATGGCCCTGCCTAGCCTGCACAACCTGGACACGGCCCTGCCTAGCCTCCACAACCTGGAAATGGCCCTGCCTAGCCTGCACAACCTGGAAACGGCCCTGCCTAGCCTCTACAACCTGGAAATGGCCCTGCCTAGCCTCCACAACCTGGATATGTCCCTGCCTAGACTCCACAACCTGGATAGGGCCCTGCCTAGCCTCCACAACCTGGACACGGCCCTGCTTAGCCTCCACAACCTGGACATAGCCCTGCCTAGCCTCCACAACCTGAATAGGGCCCTGCCTAGCCTCCACAACCTGGATAGGGCCCTGCCTAGCCTCCACAACCTGTACACGGCCCTGTCTAGCCTCCACAACCTAGACATGGCTCTGCCTAGCCTCCAAAACCTGGATAGGGCCCTGCCTAGCCTCTACAGCCTTGACACGGCCCTGCCTAGCCTCTAAAGCCTGGACACGGCCCTGCCTAGCCTCTACAGCCTGGACACGGCCCTGCCTAGCCTAGTTTGAATTTATAGACATCTTCAGGAACATTTTATTCGACTTTATTTCTATTTTCAAATGCCCGCACACAATGTGACTATGATTCTTTGCTCTTATGCATCTTTCTGTACCAGCATCTCGTGATGGTGATCGATGGTACGAACGGTGGTCACTATCGTTGACCTCTGCGCGTGAGATCGGAATGAAAGATTTTATACGAGCCTTGTTTTTTCTTTTTGTTTTAAATGCTTGGGAGAGACCTTTGTTCGAAGGTGCATTGAAAAATCTACTTATTTACATATAATCACGCCCTTATCCCTAATGGGGTAGGCAGACCTAAACAAAGGTCGTTCCGCCACGACTGACAAAGTTTTGAAGGTTATTTAAGATAGATTTATAGGTATATTGCTGTAGTGACAGATTGTCAGCCCGTCGCCTAAATTGCAATATACTAAAACCCTCGGATCCCTTATCTGGTTTTTACAGCATGCCCGGGAGGAAATGCAGCTGGCACATTCTATGTTTTTCTATCGCTCCCAGTCCAGCATGGAAGATCTTCTTACAAGTACGCATAATCTAACAGCATCCAGTTTGATATCCGGATAGAAACTGATGTCACGAGCTCTTAGTACCAAGACTGTGTTTAAAAGGTCCGTAATTCTAATCAGGTCAGAAGTGTGATAGCGAGTTTGAGTTTGTATCAGAAATGTCAATTCAGCACAAAACGGCCTCTCAAATCCATTCTCAATATTGCTCACAATCTTGAGATCGCTTTATAAATTGATCGTCTTAGTTAGATTTTGTTTCATGTTATTCTTTATTAAAAGGAATTCTTTGCCGGCCGCATCAAATGAGAGCAATTATATTCTTCTGTCGTGTAGGTATTGAGTCAATCGACCCGATGAACCCTTGTGTCAGAGTTTTTAAACCGCCTAATAGCACAGCCAATAGGCCTCTAACATGGTTTGAGACAACGGCCTCTATCAAAGACAGCGACCGGGACCGACGGCTTAGCGTACCCTCCGAAGCACAGAATCCTTCTAAAAATTAGAAGATAGAACTAGAAATATCTTTAAACATGTAGAGACACGTGAGTTAATTTAAACAATTAATCAAGATGACGCGATGACGCCAAAGTATAAAAAGTCGCCAAATATTTCAGCAAGAAAATCAAACGGCCCTGTCAGAGAAATCAGACCGACAAATGCTTCTGTCTAAAAATATGTAGCTTCTAAGAACCCCTGTGCGTCGCCAGTCAAAATAGTTCAATCATTCCAACCAAATCCATCATCAATCAGAATCAGGACTTACTGCATTCTATAAAGACATTGCGAGTGTTCGTGACGCAGCGCCGACGACACTTGTCCGTCAAACAAAAAACTAAAATAATGGCCCTAAAACATACCAAGAAATAATCGTTCGAACTATGCATCAAAAAATACCCGCGCACTTGAACCGAAAAAGACCTTACCACAGACAAGATAGAGCAGAATTCAAAGTTCAAAAATAGAATGCTCATCGTTCCCGCGAAATCGCTTCGTCATCATAATCAATCACCATTTTAAAATATCGAAAATTATTATATTAATTCCACGGGGTATTATTTGACTAAGCCGTCTAACAATAGTTGAAATGAGTGGTTCGGTGCTCTAAAAGAAATTTATACAAAGGTGTGGTAAGGATGACATGTCAATTATAAGACCATCAATTGTTTGTTATATTGGCGGGAAAGAAACATGGCGGGAGAGACAGCGAGGAGCCTTGTGGTCAGGTTTTACAGCTGTAATCAATATTATGAAGATAAAAAGTGATTATAATAAATTGGTGGTGTAAACAACGATATAAAGAGGTTGGTATAATCTGGTTCGTGTGGTTTCTTGGGAAAACTAATTAATGACATCAGTAAATACTTAACTAATTTAAAAAAAAACAGAAACCTCTTCTTGATACAGCTATGAAGCTGAATGAAAGAAAAAGATTCTACAGCTAGACTTTCGTTTTAGGAATACATATATGGGCTACAACTTTGACGCTATCTAGAAACCTTCGCCAACTTATGTTCCCTCTATTTAGCTTAGCCTATATTACCGCTAATTTCAAAAACATTCTCTTTTTAAATCTAGCATGAAATCGACGCGGTACAAGTAGCCAGTTACTAGCAAATGCGACTGGCAGGCGATATGCAAATTGTTTCGCCGCTGGCCGACAGTGGGCGGGGCTTGCAACCAACATGGACCCACACGGGCCCTTAATTACAACCACTATGTTTTTTGTAACTACAAAATACGTATGTGCTAAGGTATATTGAACCTTTGGCGAGACAAGCAATTTGCGTTGACAGCTCAGAGCAAAATTATAATGCAAAGTGTTTAAGTTTGTCAAACTTGATAAGGAAATTAAACGTTTCATAACGCGCAATGTAATATTTAATTTAGTTGCGTTACGTACGTGATAGTTTTTATATAATACGGATTTTAAAGGTACCCTAGAAATTAGGTACCTACTTAAAAAATGCAAGTTAGCTCAGTTTATTACTTAGTAGTTAATAATAAATAATAATAATAAAATGTATTTATTTGCTCTCACATTCTTAACATGAACTTAACTACTATGTATTTTAACAACAGTGGTTACTTAAGAGTGTGAGAGCCTGGTGTCCGAGCTAGTATAAACTGTGTGACGGATCGCCAGGCCCCACAATTTCGACGACCAAACAAAATAATTACAGTTTTTTTTTTATCTTTTGTACTGACATTTTCAATTACATGATGAATAAAACATAATTTTTATTTTTAATGTCACTGGGCTCGATTAGATACCACCGGCTAAAACTAAAATTAATACATTTACAATTGCCCCTTTCCCCAGTAAATCTATCTGTCACCTTAAAAATAATAAAATTAATTGAAAAAGGACAGTCGATTTATACTCTATAGTTTTCACTTTGTCCGCTAGATTTTGAGGCGCCTTTGCCCCTTTCCCCAGTATTTCTGTCATTTTTATCCGCCATATCATATGACGGCGGATAAAAATGTCAGATAACGCGCAAAACCACCGACTATAAATAAAAATCCGGAGAGAATAAATAGATCTGTCCTTTTTCAATGTTTTTAGTCTGAAAGTGACAAATAGATTTTAATTTTAGTTTTAGCCGGCAAATCTAAACTATCAACATAATTTTCAAGACAATCATAATCTATCTAATTTTAAACTGTGCATTTCGCCATTCATTTTTACTTTGCAATATTTCACTTTTATCGATTATTGTGACAAATAGAATGTGCCGCTTTATTTTATCAGTTTTCTGATGGATGTACAGTTTTTAACCACACATGTTCACTAAATCAGTGAGAGTCGAGTGGCGATTAGTTGCACTAGTGTTGTTCCGGATACTATGCTTATTTTGTAAATGTATTGACATAGAAATATACTATTACTTCCATGCTGGTCTGGGAGCGAGAGAAAAACATAGAATGTGCCAGCTGCATTTCCTCCCGGGCATGCTGTTGAAGTCAGCAAAAGGGACTCGAGGGTTTCAGTATATTGTAATTTAGGCGATGGGCTGACAACCTGTCACTACAGCAGTATACCTAAAATTCTATCTTAAATAACCCTCAAAACTTTGTCAGACGTGGCGGGACGACCTTTGTTTGGGTCGTTTGCGCTCTGCCTACCCCATTAGGGATAAAGGCGTGATTATATGTATGTATGTAGAAATATACGGGGTGTAAGGAACAGCGTGCCGCAAACTGATAGGAGTTGCTCTGCTCAGTCAATGATACTCTACTACTTCCACCAGGTATTTTCTTTTTCAGGATGTGAAAAAAAAATGACTTTTCCATACAAAATGTCCACCTTGATCAGACAGTTTGTATGGAAAACCAAATTGTAGAAAAAAGTAAAAAGTAGTAGAAAGAAAGTAGGAAAATAGAGCATAATATATTTTCCACCGACCTAGGCTCTTTGCTTTAAAACAGTTAGATATTTTCAAGAAATACCTAATGTTTTTGTATTCGTTGGAACATCCTTAGCCGTCACTCGTCGGCGTTCGATTCGCAGCCCATAAATATGTTCGACTTTCAAAATATTTCCCGCCATCTTGTCGGTGCCAGCAAAAACTGTCGCAAAAAACAACATTGAGAATTTGAAACTAAAGTTGTTGAGTGTTTTGTTTTTTCTAATGTTTCAATATTGCCGAACTATTTTCGGTTGTAAGAAAGTTTGTAAAGGCGTAGAGGCATGTTTTTATAGCTTACAGTGTGTATATTAGTTCCTTAGGGTAGGTATATCCTGTGTTTTGTATCTGCATTTAAAACTTACTAAGGTGCATGGCAAATAGCTAAAGGCGAGGCGGCGGCGGTAAGGCGGAGGCGAGGCGCTGTCATTTTACAAGAGGCAAAACCTTTAGACAATTTGGGGAACTCTTACTAGCTTGTGCAAGTAGGTAGCTACTAATTTCTATTAATTGACTCATAACATTATAGATCCCTATATCTATCTGTTAGCCTGAACTCCAAAATAGATTTTTTTTTACCGCAGGCAAATTACCTACTTGAAATTACCTACCGCAGGCAAATTACCTTCATCTCTCCAGGCTGAACAGATTCATAGCTTCTCTCGGCCCCTGTTCGCAATAACCCACTAGGTCCTCTGGCCACCTTCTTCAGGGTCTTCCCCGTCGTCGGCGACCAGATGAAGGGGAGGCCTTTGCCCAGCAGTTGGACAATTTATAGGCTATTGAAAAAAATAAACAACCATTCAACCTAGGGAACAATGCTTGAAAAATAAAATAATACATCTCGACGAGATCTTCATTACAGATGACAGCTGTCAAACTTGAAACAACCTAATATAATCGAAACTATCGCACCCACACTAATGATATGTCTTGACGAGATCTGCATTTTTTATGACAGCTGTCAAACATAAATCAGCTATCGGTAACTATCGATCCTATAGTTCCCGTGTGTAAGGACAAATGATAGATTTTGAAGAGATGTATGTAAATTTCGAATGAGAGCTCTCAAAGATGAAACGGTCACCCGAAATGTATGTGGCAAAGAAGTAGCGACAGTTCGTTATCCTATTTTGCAATACGTACACCAAAACTACACTATGCCCGGGAGAGAAGCTGGTCCTTCTTTTTCCCACTCCAGCCTGTAAATACCACGTAACATACATACATAATCATACTTTTATCCCTGATGGGATATGCAGAGTGTAAACGACCTAAACAAAGGTCGTTCTGCCACGTCTGACAAAGTTTTGAGGGTTATTAAAGACAGATTTGTAGGTATATTGCTGTAGTGACAGGTTGGCAGCTCATCGCCTAAATTGCAATATACTGAAACCCTCGAATCCCTAAGCTAGTTTTTACAGCATGGCCGGTAGGAAATGCAACTGGCACTTTCTATGTTTTTCTCTCAATCCCAGTCCAGCATGGAAGAAACCACGTAACTACAGCAAACATTGCAGCAATGCAGTATTCCCTCAGCCCTCGCCGTAAACATTTGTCCAACAAAGAGCAATAATTCCGACGACGACGGTGGAATTAAGACATAGCGATTGATTTACTTGTCAGCGCAGTAATTGCTGGCACGTTTTCAATAAGGTGCTTAAAATTGCTTTTTACTTGAGTTGCTAGAAAGTGTAGGTAGGTAAAATACCTATTTATTTACTACATGTTTAGGTAATGGATCTGGGTATTTCCTGGTCTAAGTATGAGTACAAAATCTTGCACAGTATCTTCATTATTCATCATTTGCTATACCAAAAATATCTTGAAGTCACGTTGGATTGGTCACTGACCTTAAACGCAACTATGAAAATATTAGGAAAAAGGTCACATCAAAAAAAAAACAACCTACTCTCGCGTCGCACCGTGGTGGACCTCTATAACGCCACAGCCAACGCCGTCGGAGTGGCAGAGTTCTGCTCCTCAAGCATTTAAATTGAGTTTGCCTTGAATTGAAAAGAAGAAGGAGAAGACCTGCCGTGGCGAGTTTCAGAAATATTCCCCTAACTGGGGGAGGACTGTCCAAGTTCAGCACCGAACTGTAGTGATAGTCTTCATCTCCCTAGCTTTATCGCGTATCTCACGGGGTCAGCTTCCTTATCTAGGGAATTGAACGAGGGTACTGGTTTTTACACAGAGCGACTGCCATCTAGCCTCCGCAACCCAAAAGGGAAACCAGACCCAATCCTTTCAAACCGCCAATGCTTAGCACTGGCCTCTGATATGGCTTAACAACTAATATGATATTAACCGGGACCAACGGCTTAACGTGCCTTCCGAAATACGGAAAAAGCACCGAATAAACGTATATATGAAATTCGAAACCGAAAAACACATTGGTACGTGGTGGGATTCGAACCACCATCGGGCTTATCGAAGTGAACGGTAGTAAAAGTATAGAATTGAATTGATGAGCTTTTCTTTCAATAGCTGAAAAATGTAAAAAAATACTTCACTTCAGGGACATTCAATTAACGTAACGTTCATAGCTATTTTATTTTACTGTCTTTGACATTTGGCATTCAATTTATTTGTCATCTCTATAGTTTTCACTATATCTGTAAAATTTTGAGGAGAAGAGTAAGTATTTCAGGTAGAGCTTTATTTATAGACCTTATCCATATTTACCATTAGTACCTACCTTTACAGATGATATCGATAATTATTCGAAAATTAAACAGTCTTTTTACCCAAAATGTAAAAGATCAATTTCAGTTATTTCGTAAGTTGGAAAGTTATAATAGTTATTAAAACTATAATTCGGTGTTAATCCAGCGCAGGCGCAGGTCGCCTCGAGCGAGTAGAGAGTATAAGATAATTATCCTTAGATGGAGCTTTTAACTTTAACTGCTCCCAATGCGGAGGTTGCATCGGAAAAAGTTATAATTAATCCATTCACTTTGTGAGATTTCCCCCAATTTAGTCAGGACAATGCAGGCTTATCCGATCAATTGTCTTTCATAATGGTTGTCACAGAAGCCATGTAATTTAAACGGTTAGAAAACTTCTGCAGCCTAAGGTTTGAAAACTATTATACCAAGGGACCTTTCGTCCTCACGTATAACCAACTCGATAGGAAAAATATACTTATGTTTAATTAAACATATGTCCATTGACTATAGCTTGTAATTATTAAAACTATAATTCGGTGTTAATCCTGCGCGGGCGCAGGACGCCTCAAGCGAGTGGAGGAGAAAAACGTAATTATCCCGAGATGGAGCTTTCGGCGTTCACATTTGTTATTATTCAGATTTCGGTAAGTTTGACTAGTGTGGAGAGGGCTTTCGGAACATTATGTGAAAGCAGTGTTCTTTACCATATATTTTTTTCTTCCATGCTGGACTGGGAGCGAGAGAGAAACATAGAATATGCCAGCTGCATATCTTCCCGGGCATGCTGTAAAAACCAGCTAAGGGACCCGAGCGAAGGTTTCTGTATATTGCAATTTAGGTGATGGGCTGACAACCTGTCATTATAGCAATATACAGATATATCTGGAATAACCCTCAAAACTTGTCAGTCGTCTCGGAACGACCTTTGTTTGGGACGTTTACGCTCTGCCGACCCCATTAGGGATAGAGGCGTGATTATATGTGTATGTGTAGAGTTTTAAAGAATCGTAAACCTTGTGAAAATGCCAAACTAATGATTTATTGTGATTTGAGCAAATTATTGGCTGCCCATTTCAGGGATCTTGGCTCTTCCAGTTCTGGCAAAATAAAATATAAAACTAAACATCCTTGGGTAATTCTCCTGATTAAAGGAAATGACACGTTAGTAAAACATTAGCAATAAAACATAACCTTATAATAATTGTACAGCTACAAGCTTTTAAATGTAAATAATACATAGCTTTTAGGATGTGGGTCACCTAATTCTTCTTCTTCTTAACCTAATTTATATTTGCTAAAAAAAAAACTGTTTTTATGTAATAGTGATAATAAATGATTAAATAAATAATTTCTTCCATGCTGGCCTGGGAGCGAGAGAAAAACATATAATGTGCCAGCTGCATTTCCTCCCGGGCATGCTGTAATAACCAGCTAAGGGATCCGAGGGTTTCAGTATATTGTAATTTAGGCGATGGGCTGACAACCTGTCACTACAGCAATATACTTACAAATCTATCTTAAATAACCCTCAAAACTTTGTCAGACGTGGCGGATCGACCTTTGTTTGGGTCGTTTACGCTCTGCCTACCCCATTAGGGATAAAGGCGTGATTTTATGTATGTATGTATGTATAATAAATTCCATCAAATCATTTCCTTCAAGAAGAACTACCTATCTCATCATATTTTTGTTACGTGTTAATAAATAAACTGAATTTAACAAAAATACTTATGTGGGATTTGAAGCCACGCTCTTCGGCATACCGTGCGCCGTTGAAATAAATGAAATTTTAACTAACTAGTTTTTTGTGGAGAAAAATTCACCCACGGCTAAAAGTAGCTTATTTATGTTATTCAGGGTGAACGTAGCTTTCTAATGAATGAAGAATTTTCGAATTAGGTTTATTAGTTCTTGAGTTTATTCGTTACAAACATACATACAAAATTCCAATCTTTCCTTTTTATAATATTACTAGCGACCTGCCCCGGCTTCGCACGGAAATTATCAATGTGTCTACTTTATAATGCATCTATTACATATATAAAACCTTCCTTTGGAATCACTCTATCTACAAAAAAAAAATATAATAACCGTTGCGTAGTTTTCCAGATCTAAGCATACATAAGTACATACAAACAGCGGGAAGCGACTTTTTTTATAGACATATAATCACGCCGTTCGCCACGTCTGACAAAGTTTTGAGGGTTATTTAAGATAGATTTGTAGGTATATTGCTGTAGTGACAGGTTGTCAGCAATTGCAATATACAGAAACCATCGGATCCCTTAACTGGTTTTTACAGCATGCCCGGGAGGAAATACAGCTGACACATTGTATGTTTTTCTCTCTCTCTCAGTTCAGCATGGAAGATTTGTTTTATACTATAAAAAAAAATACATAATTAAAAAGCTAACTCCACACTATGTTGACTCAGCATCTGCTCTGACATATGGCGGCAAAATGGTGTAAAACTATCACCGGCTCTCAGGACGTGTCTCTAATCTACTCCATTTTTAATTTGGTACATTTATAATAACTTTCCTATAATTATAATATAACTACAGTTTCTAATAGCCATGATCCACAGAAACGTTTACTGTATTTTTTTCTTGGAGAAACAACAACACAATATTTTTCTCCCGAGTCCTAAGTCTAAGGCCCGTATTTGTAAACAGCACTTGAAATTGACAGCTAGTTTGAGTTCGTATCAAAAATACATTTCATTACAATGTGGCCTGTCAAATCCATATTTGATATT
The DNA here is from genome assembly GCA_949820665.1 of Scrobipalpa costella. NCBI lineage: Eukaryota > Metazoa > Arthropoda > Insecta > Lepidoptera > Gelechiidae > Scrobipalpa > Scrobipalpa costella. The sequence continues at coordinate 16,573,959 of OX463314.1, forward strand.
GCTTTCAATCTTGAGATCGCGTTATAAATACGAGCCAAAGTGTGGTACTATTACACCGGGTGTAAAATTCTGTGACTAAAGGTTTGTAATTTGAAATAGCAACTAAACAATATGTAGAGTAAATAAAAATAATAATTCTCTTCTGCTAGATTAAATCCATGTTAAAATAACAAAATAAACCAAACACAAACTCTATTCCAAGTTAAAATGGCACCGCTGCTTTTACCACAATTCGTACAATGAACAATCTCTACATTTTTAGTTCCGCTACTCGATGCTAGATGGCGCTAGTAGTACTGAAACGCGCTGGGAAAACTTTACGCTGTCGACTTACTTTGCGTTTTGGAATGATTTTTCTAAGTAAGAATTGGCTGAATAATTGTTTTTTAATTGACAAGCATAATAAATAAATGCCCCTACAAGATCCCTATTACCTACAAGATCTTTGGGTCCTGTATCTATTAAAATAGGACCTAAGCAGAGCTTTTATTTAATTGTTGAAACTCTACCTTTTCCATAGGGAAAGCATGCGTCTTTTTACGTATATATATATATATATATATATTGTAACTTATTGAATTTACCATCTTGTTACAAAGTTGCAGGATACTTTGATTAAGATAATATTTGCAATGATAACGTTGAACAAAGAAGAAACACATTTTCAGTGAGTGGCACCGCCTACTTATGTTAATATACCTACCTAACATACAAATACTTACTCAACCATCTTAGGTATTTACATAACTCACGCTCTTATCCATTACGGGGTAGGTAATACGTGAACAGCCTCGTACGACGTTGGGTTCCTATTCAAATTTCATGAAACTAAAAGCTAAAGTTTAATTAAAGCTACTAATACTAAGTAAAAGTTATGTAACAATAAAATTACTTTTATAATGTTTTTTGGACCAATAAATATTGGTTTTTGAAGCCTGTTTTGTGTGAATATTTTGTGTGTACAAATGTTTCTACTAACAACTACTGGTGTAAAAGAAAATACAGGCCAAATGAAGTTTTGGCCAAATGATGGCCATATAGATAAGCTTAGCTGCTAATAAAGTTTAGTTAGATTTTTTTTAGACTCTGTCAGTAAACAAATATGTCATAAATAAAAACTACGCTAATGATTGCCAAACTTTTTAAAATGTTGGCAATGAATTCCATTGCATTTATTTTTCCATGCTAGACTGGGAGCGAGAGAAAAACATAGACTGTGCCAGCTGCAATACCTCTTGGGCATGCTGTAAAAACCAGCTAAGGGATCTGAGGGTATCAGTATATAGCAATTTAGGCGATGGGCTAACTAACTGTCACTACAGCAATATACCTGCAAATCTATCTAAAATAACCCTCAAAACTTTGTCAGACGTGGCGGAACGAGCTTTCTTTACGTCGTTTAGGCTCTGCCTACCCCATTAGGGATAAAAGCGTGACTCCATGTAAGTATAAAATGTTGATTTCCATCGCTTATTTCATCGGAAATGTTAAAAAGTCAGCCATTTAGATGCATTTCCACGGTTCCCCCAGTGCTAAGTAAAGCGGGCGGCGCGACCACGCCTGTGACCGCCCTCAGCATTAAAGCAACACGCGACCACGGTCCAGTCAGGATTCTAATTACTAAGGCCAAAGGTACCAAGACAATGAACACAATTTTAGATTTACCGGCTAAAAATAAAATTAAAATCTATCTGTTTCCTAGACGAATCGAGAATAGATCTCTTGTCCTTTTCCAATGTTTTTAGTCTGAAAGTGACAACTGAATTTTAATTTTAGTTTTAGTCGGCAAATTTAGAATTGATCCCAATGCACCTATTAAAAAATATATCCAGATAATAACACGGATGGTGGCTCCATCTGTGATATTTTCTAGATATTTTTATTAGATAATTCCCTTCGGCCGCCTACGAAACCGGAGCTACGTAACTAGTTACTAACTAAACATAATTCCTCCTTGTACGGTACTAGTTATGTAGGAATAGGTTTTTTTCCTTAAACGATACTTGGTTACGTAGCATGAAACTTAAAGTGAGTTACGGGAGGGGACTTTTTAATTCTTCGGAAGTATTGCGAAACATGCATTTTTTAGTTCCGTAAAAGTTAGGTTTTAGCTTTAATTCTGTTTCTTTTAAAAGTTGCATTTCCACGACATATTTAAAAAAAAACCAGGAAATAATACAGAAAATATCTATATGCCTATATCTATATGACTACCTGTCCTGTTCGTTATGTTATTCTTGATTGTGTGTTTTTATTTTTTGTAATGTGTTTTGTGGAAATAAACTGATTTGTAGTTTTGTATTTGTAAAATAAAATATGGATGCTTTTTTGTAGTTAACATGCGAAACATATTTTTGTGTGTTCCGTTAAAGATTAGGATTATTTTTTGTTTTTCTTTAAAGTTGCATTTTCCAGTTTTACCTCTAGTGCTGAGTAAACCACGCCTGTGAGCGCTCTCCAGTATTAAAACAACACGCAACCAAAGTCTATTCAGGATTCTAATTGCTATGGCCAAAGGTACTAAGACAATGGGCTCGATTCTAAAACTTAAATATATTTGTCACTTTTAGACTAAAACATTGCAAAATGACAGGAGATCTATTCTCTCCAGTTTTTGATTTATAGTCACTGGTTTTATTTTTATCTGCCGTCTTATGAAATGGCGGATAAAATTGACAGAAATACTGCGGAAACGTGGACTAAGTGTAGTATAGCTCGTTTACGCTCTGCCTATCCCATTAGGGATAAAGGTGTCATTATATGTATGTATGTAATAATAATATCAATTCAATCTTTTAGGTTATGGCGTTTCCACTATGATTTCGCCAGTATCTAGTTGTTATACAGTTGACTCTGCTTGTAGACGAAAATCTTCGTGAACGAACAAGGAGTTTCTTATTAATTGGCTAAGAATATTCTGAGAGCAGACTGTGTAGGTACTGAAGGACCTAATACAAAGGAAAACACAATATATACAAACATATTGTTAGTAGGTTAAAAAACAAACAAAATTATTATAAACTAATATTATTGAGGTTAATATATCTACACAAATTATAATAAAATCATTAAACTTTTAACAAGATTAACGACTACAATAAAAGACACTCCTTATTTGAACAAAATATAGTCCGAGATGAAGACATTAGCAAATTGGCATAATTTCTCTGGGAACAATATAGATGGCGGTAAATTCCCTCTAATGTATTAATAATTATTATTGCCAACAGATGGAGTTACCAACAGGTGACGATGAGCAGCCGATGGAGTGAGGATGTGGCATTTTGCAGGACAGCTTCATCATGGTACAGCCTTGGGCGAAATGGGTTTTTAGGTTAGGTGACAGATGTGTGGCAGACTGAAGGTTGGTATATTGTAATTTATATTTAATTTCTTCCATGCCGACCTGGGAGCATTCTTCCATGCCGGCCTGGGAGCAAGAGAAAAACATAGAATGTGCCAGCTGCATTTCCTCCCGAGCATGCTGTAAAAACCAGCTAAGGGATCCGAGGGTTTCGGTATATTGTGATTTAGGCGATGGGCTGACAACCTGTCACTACAGCAATGTACCTGCAGATCTATCTTAAATAACCCTCAAAACTTTGTCAGACGTGGCGGAATGACCGTTGTTTAGGTCGTTTGCGCTCTGCCTACCCCATTAGGGATAAAGGCGTGATTATATGTATGTATGTATATTTAATAATTTTATTATAAAAACGTCGATATTATAAAATCAATGTACAAAATCTATGATAAAAAAATGGCGCCGTCAATTTTATATTAAAAAGATCTTCTTCTTAAATTTAAGTGCCCGGAAATTGTCGGTGGAGTAATCGCAAATAAAATGAAAAGGATAAAGAAACTAAATCATAGATGAATTTTACACTATGTAAAAGTGTTATAGGTTTTATAAATTACGTTTATAAATTTTTATATATTAAATTTTCATTTATTTGCGTTTTTATTTTATTTAGGTATTGTATGTAATTAATGAGTGTAAATATTGAAATACATACATACTTATAATCACGCCTTTATTCCTAATGGGGCAGGCAGAGCGTAAACAATCTGAACAAAGGTCATTCCGCCACGTCTGATACTACTACTATTTAAGATAGATTTGTAGGTATACTGATGTAGTGACAGGTTGTCAGCCAATCGCCTAAATTACAATATACTTAAACCTTCGGATCCCTTAGCTGTTTTTTACAGCATGCCCGGGAGGAAAAGCAGCTGGCACATTCTATGTTTTTCTCGCGCTCCCAGGCCAGCATGGAAGCATATAATGTAATCTGTACAAATAAATAATGCTACACGTGAAATAGGCACTTGCCTACATTAAAGTAGAATAATTAATAAAACGAAAGTTAAAAACCAAACTTTTGAACACAACTTAAAATTAATTTTCGACAAAATACAAACAAAACCATATGACGATATTAATAATTATTTAAGATTACGTTTAAATAAAATATAACATTTTAATTAAATGGAATGGACATATCGATTCAGTATCGATTGTTTATGTGACATTAATTTTAAAATGGCAACTATTATTTTATAGGCGTAGATTAAACATGTCGTTTAATATGTTTCCAATACACTTTTTTCGTATATATTATTATGTCAATGACATAAGATGGCGTCGGTGATGTGGTGATAAACTTTATAACTGCGACAAATATGTTTAATTTGATATGTTTGTGTGCGAAAAGTGTTAATTAATCAATTTAGTTGAACAAATTTATTAAGTAAAATTTTACAATATTACTATCGTTCTTATTTTGACATTTAGGCACCTACTATTAATCTAATGACTAAAATATAATGTATTATATTCTTCCATGCTGGCCTGGGAGCAAGAGAAAAACATAGAATGTGTCAGCTGCATTTCCTCCCGTGCATGCAGTATAAACCAGCTAAGGGATCCGAGGGTTTCGGTATATTGTAATTTAGGCGATGGGCTGACAACCTGTCACTACAGCAATATATGATCTATCTTAAATAACCCTCAAAACTTGGTCAGACGTGGCGAAACGACCTTTGCTTAGGTCTTTTACGCTCTGCCTACCCCGTTATAGATAAATGCGTGATGTTATGTATGTATGTATGTTATATTCTACCAATTAAAATAAAACAAATATTTAAATTTCCACGAGGCGGAACAACCTATGTTTAGGTCGTTTACGCTCTGCCTATGTATATTGTATGTATGTAAAGTAAATATTTAAAAGTGTTACCTAAATGTTACTTTAGCAAAATAACAGTAAAAAATATACTTATTTCCATGTCATTTCTTCTCTTATATCTTTAATCGACTTTTCAAGTCTTCGTCAGAATATTGGAACTAGGTAGGTACAATTTAATTAAGATATTTTATTACCTTGGTAGAAATGATCTTGTTGTAAAAATAGTAAATATAGTTTAAAATTTTCGGTACACCGTCCCATACACTCCCAAACTTGGGAAAGTATGAAAGTGTCATCATCCCCCTAGCCTTATCCCGTATCTCACAGGGTCGGCTACCTAATCTAGGGGATTGAACGAAGGTTCTGGTTTTTACACAGAGCGACTGCCATCTGACCTCCGCAACCCAGAAGGGAAACCAGACCCAATCCTAGATTAGGTCAGAGTTTTCAAGCCGCCAATGCTTAAAACTGGCCTCTGATATGGCTTAACGACTAATATCTACGGTATTAAACGATATTAGCCGGGACCAACGGCTTAACGTGCCTTCCGAAGCACGGAAAAAGCGCCGATAAACGTACATATGAAATTCGAAAACCGAAAAACACATTGGTACGTGGTGGGATTCGAACCACGACCTCCCGCTCAGGAGGCAGCGGCTCTATCCACTACACCATCGGGCTCTCCATTTTAGAAGCATCATCTCCAAAGGAAAGTATGAAAGTGTAAGAGACGTTATACTTCCAAGTATAAAGAGCGTAAGAGACATTACACTCACATTTATAAAGATTCTTCCATGCTGGACTGGGAGCGAGGGAAAAACATAGAATTTCCCAGGGACGAAATCGTCCCGGGCATGCTGCAAAAACCAGATAAGGTATCCGAGGGTTTCAGTATACTGCAATTTAGGCGATAGGCTGACAACCTGTTACTACAACAATATACCTACAAATCTATCTTAAATAACCCTCAAAACTTAGTCAGACGTGGGGAACGACCTTTGCTTAGGTCGTTTACGCTCTGCCTGCCCCATTAGGGATGGAGGCGTGATTATATGCGTGTAGTATGTAATATTGTGACGTGTGTTGTAATGTAAAGGTGTTAGATTTAGTTAGTTCCTAAATGTAAAATAAAAAACATTTCAATTATATATCAACAATATAAATATAGTATTTCCAACTCAGTCTTAGAATAAAGGTAAACAAAGTTTCATGTCCTTTTATTCAAAAATATATTTCAATAATAAATGATACGTGTTGGCAAATTAGTTAAATTACTTAAACTACAATTTCATACTGTGTCATAACGAATAGCTAAAACTTATTTTAGAAACAAGATCTTCCATTGAAAGACATGAAAGTTTGTTTACCTTTATTCTAAAACTGAGTTGGAAATACTATAGTGTTTCGTCAAAGCCTTCAATTAAATTACCTACCCACAAATCCGATTAATCAGCAGAAGGTCCATTGTTCGTTAATCAAATGTATACAATTTTCTTATCTTCAAAATATACATACATACATACATAAAATCACGCCTTTATCCCTTACGGGGTAGGCAGAGCGTTAAACGTCTCGTAAAAGGCGCTTTCGCCGCGTCTGACAAAAATTGAGGGCAATTTTAGACTGTAATGTGTATTGCTAATGTGTAGTGACAGGTTGTCAGCCCATCGCCTAAATTACAATACACTGTAACCCTCGAGTCCCTTTTGCTGTCTTCTACAGCATGCCCGGGAGGAAGGGCAGCTGGAACATTCTATGTTTTTCTATCTCTCCCAGTCCAGCATGGAAGTTACAATATAATTATTTTATATCTTATTATTTTTAGTCTATAATACTTATAAACGCTATATATAAAAATATGTATGGTAAAAAAGCATATATAACTATTTTTGATTTAGCATTTTGTGTTAAAAGGTTTGCAGAGCAGACGATTTTGAATTTATAATAATGAATGAGATTAAAAACAACTCATTAAATCATTGAGATATCTAGGTGTGAAACTATTGCTTTTAAATATTGCTACAATTACTTTAAATGCTAAAAGAAAATATATAGACGTCATAATAGATGCCACTAACACTTGGTCTTCCATGCTGGCCTGGGAGTGAGAGAAAAACATAGAATGTTCCAGCTGCATTTCCTCCCGAGCATGCTGTAAAAATCAGCTATGGGATCTGAGGGTTTCAGTATATTGTAATTTAGGCGATGGGCTGACAACCTGTCACTACAGCAATATGCGTACAAATATATCTTAAATAACCCTTAAAACTTTGTCAGACGTGGCGGAACGACCTTTGTTTGGGTCGTTTACGCTCTGCCTACCCCATTAGGGATAGAGGCGTGATTATATGTATGTATGTATGTAACACTTGGTTAAAATTTTATGTTACTAGATGTGTGTTTATAGTAATAGAAAATAGAGTTTCAGCTAAAACTTTATGGTGTTAAATTATTTGGTACACCGTCCCTTACACTCCTAAGTATAAAAGTGTAAGAGACGTCATAATATATAAATGCTAAAAGAATTTGTGTAGACGACATTATAGTAGATGACTATAACACTTGATTAAAATTTGATGTTACTAGATGTGTGTTTTATGAATCTGATTGTTTTGATTATAATATTGACAACAGAATAATATTGAGTCCTCTTAAGCCCCAAGAGCTACCAAGTCAAGTGTAGTTTTGTTATAGTGAAGTTTTTTCTTAACTTGTGGCGTATAAATAGACCGGTAGTGGCGTCGATCAAGAAGTTTTCCCATCAGCCTTTCTGCCTTCGACTGAGGCTCAGCCGCTGTGCGCATGCGTCAAACTTACTTACTTACAGGACCAACACACCGACTGCTATCATCATGAAAATGACTTATTTACTACAACAACTACAAACGTAACACACGAACAAGTAATTGAACCTACTTAAGATGATGAGAACGATCTCAAAGTAAAAGACGTCACACATATACAGCATACACATAGCATCGATACCTAACTCACGACCCGTTCCGTCCGAGAGGAACTCAGCAATTTTGATTAGGTACAGAACAGAAAATCCGAACAGAGGAAAACTCTCATGTAATTGCCGCAAAAACTGTTGAAAAAACGCGCACGACCATCTGTGAGTGCGGGCGGGCGCGGTGTGGCGGCAGTGCGCGGGTGCGCGGCGGGACGCGGGGGGCGGCGGGACGCGGACGGCGCGCGCGGGTTGGCCGGCGGCGGCGGGGCGGAGCGCCACGCCCCGGTGCAGCCCCGCGCGCCACTCCGCGCCAGTGTCCGCCAGACCGCCGAGCGCGCCGGGCTACCCGCACCCCGCGCCTCGCTCGGCCACGCGTGTTCGTGAACGAATCCAAACACATCTCCGTAGCATAGTAAGAATCCGTCGCGAGTGCAGTATGACACTAGTGAGCTAGCGGGCCGCTGTGACGGTGTCAAATAATTTATGTGTATGTGTGCACGTGCAAGTGTGGTGTGTTAGGTTGGGCCCGTGACGAAAAACATTCGTGGTGGCCAGCGGAGCCTTGCACCCGGGCTCGGGCCGAGCTTTCATGGCTCAGCCTAGGGTACGTACTTGAACACCAGTAGAGACAACACAACACATTCATATCACTCACACGTAGGACGGTAGGAGCGATAGCCTAGGTGATAAATCTAAATCTATTGATAAGTTTGACGAGCGGATTGACAATGCCAAAGATAAAGTTGTAAATTCTGATATAGTTGTCGAAAGTGAAGATAACAAAGATGTAGGAGATGACGGAGTAGAGTCACGTGCGGCAACAGACGGTAAACCGGAGTAAATCGAAATTGAGATGTGTTGTTGAAGCGACTACACATTAGTCGCTCGGCAACGGGAGTTGTTATAACAAGAAGACGCTCTCCGCATACATAATGGTGGTTTAGAATGCGGCGAACAACCGCCGACGCATTAACCGATGATAATGAAAACGAAATGAATGCATTATACTCAATAAAAAGCAAATGATAGCGTCTAACGACACGAGAGGTAACGAGGTACAGACCATAAAATCACCGCTGAATTCAAACGTGCAATCGTGATCCTAACAGCGAGACATGGAAATGTCTAATGTATAAGTCAGTGAATAAATGCATCTAAAGTGTTCCTGTGTCGAACACCTGACGGAATAAATAGAGTTTGTTGAAATTGGGGACAATAAATGAGATAAAATGGCTTCCAGCGGGGTGCCTATTGTCCCCATTGCTCTCTTGCGAGTCTCGGTGAAATCTGTAGAGTTACAAGCGGCTTTAAACGCACGGTTGGACACAAAAGAGCCTATCTCGGAAACCAACAATAAAATTCAATTGACAATGACAAGAAAAAACCTTTTTTTTGGTACCACAAAGGTACCCTAACGGAATTCTCGGGGACAACTTTCTAAAGATTTAGGGTTGCATTGTTTTTGTGCTGGAGATATTAAAATTTTAATCCGACATTGTTGAAGCGAGAGAAATACAAGTTATATACAAAGAGTTTTACCTGAAAACAAAACGTACTAAAACAAAATACAAATATACGGGTATTGATAATATTGAACATTATTATTGATAAAACAACTTGAAAAATATTGGGCCTACTGTTAAACATATTTACTGTAATAATTCTATTGCTTTATCACCCGCCGTTGACAAAAGAAATTAAGTAGGTGTTACAATAAAAACTAAATAAAATGTTATACGTAGATACAAAACCGTGAATCATAACAATATAATATAAACCCATTAATCAAAATGCATAATAAACGCCATAAAGTATAATAAAATGTACATAATTAAGGTTAATAGTTTGTATAGCATTCGGTTCCCAAATAATACCAAATCAAATAATCTTGGAGATTGATTTCATGAAGAAATTATTATCAGAAGCCATAAAACACGTACTATAAAAGTAAATAACATTAGATAAGGGTATCTATCTATATATACCTGTAGATATTGTAGGAAACAGACTTACATTGCTATAGATAAGAAAGAACAAAATATATGTCACGTTTGATCGAAATATGGCATTTAAGTAATAAATCATACATCCGACGGAAAAGACATTTGACATTTTTAACGTCTATCTTGATATAAATCTAAATTTATTCAATATAGTTTATTGTTAAGTAGGAATTACTAAATAATTCAATTAAAAGTGCGATAGATATAAATGATCCTAATTAATATTAAATATATTAAGGCTAGGGAGATGAGATGATGTGATAGATTAGATATAGTCTACTGAAGCATAAGTTTATAGGGCCTCTTTATTTTTTCTAAGTTCCTACGTTAATATCTAAAAATCTAACAAAATAAAACAAATATACCTAATGTAATTTTCTTACATATTATTATATACTTACAACGTATAATGACAAAGTTATACAAAATTTTATATAAAATATTAATGGCATCATTATAATAATAAATTGTCATTGTAAACTTACATAACAACTCAAACAAATAATATATTACGCAAATTATTACGAATAAATCTTAGAAACTCGCAAAATTAGCATAAATTTTCATTTTTAAATGTTTATGAGACCGGTTGAAACTATGATCACGTTTAAAAAGATAGGAAATGGTTCATTCATGATACCTTATAATTCTAATAAAATAATTTCATAAACAGTAAAAATTTGAATACAATACGTATTAGGGTGCAATATAAAAATAAACTTTGTTGTTTTATAAGATCTTATCATTATTTTAAAGAAAATACACAACCATAGAATATAAAACCATAAAGATTACAATGAAACTTAGATACCGTAACTCTAATGTTAAAATCTCATGATACTTATTCTCATAGATACACCGACGGATAACACTATTATCTCAATATAGGGAGCGAATTTAAATGTAAGTTACAGACGAAATAATATAAATAAAGTACCAATATAACCAAAGACGGACTCATTAAAATCATATTTGCCCTATAACTAACAAGAAAGAACGTACAAAAACAATTACAATTTAGAAATAAAATATAGTATGGAAGAAAACCAAAAATAAAAGTATATTTTGAATATAATTTAAAAATACTTATTCAAAGTCACTTCTTCACACGCGTGAAATAAATAAAAATACTATATTTAGGTCTGGAAAATAAAACAATATATTTATTTATAAATCCATAAACATGGAAGTGTGTTCATAACACAATGTAATCACCAAAATTAGTGTACAAAATGATATTTGCACAGGTCTCGTCATTCTGTCACCAGCGGTCATATTATAGTTGGGACGCGATATCAACGATAGTACACGATATTATATCAATCGTAATAGCGGGTGTAAACGATAAACAGTCTTAATGAACAGATAACATGTGTTTCGACACGCCGTTTTGAGTTTTAGGTGACGAACTACTGATTTTAGATATTTAGTTTTGATTCATGCAAAAGTGGATAAGGATTGAAATCACTACATAGTATAAAACAAAGTCGCTTTCTCCGTCCCTATCTATGTATGCATAAATCTTTGAAACTACGCTACGGATTTTGATGCGCTTTCTTTTAATGGATAGAGTGATTCAAGAGGAAGGGCTATATTTATAATACATGCATAATATAGTAGAGAAACAGTGATGATTTCCGTGCGAAGCCGGGGCGGGTCGCTAGTCAATTATAAAAGAAACACCACTTTTCTCATCGTGATTCAATCAATATAATCTATTTAAAAGCACAACGACTGTAAACAAAACCCAACAAAAATTTAAACGGCGAGCATCTTACGTATGATTAATGTAATATTACTTCCATGCTGGACTGGGAGAGATAGAAAAACATAGAATGTTCCAGCTGCCCTTCCTCCCGGGCATGCTGTAGAAGTCAGCAAAAGGGACTCGAGGGTTACAGTGTATTGTAATTTAGGCGATGGGCTGACAACCTGTCACTATGGCAATACACATTACAATCTAAAATTACCCTCAATTTTTTGTCAGACGTGGCGAAAGCGCCTTTTAAGAGGCGTTTAGCGCTCTGCCTACCCCGTAAGGGATAAAGGCGTGATTTTATGTATGTATGTATGTATTAATGTAATGATATTATACTTAATTTATTGCATTTGCCTATAAGTACTTCAAAGACTACCAATGAACTTTTTAGATAGTTATAAATTATTATATAGGGATATATATACACTTTAAAATATCTGATAATCTGTAACATATAATAAAAGCAATACAAATATATACCATTTTTTATGATAATAAAGTGATATGATAAATGTTCTGAAATATTAAATTAATACCATGTTAAAAATATATTATCCTAGGATGTTATAAAGTTTGTCAATTAAGTCTATAATAAAATAGTAGATTATATAGCTAATAGTGATTATCCGACAAATTCATACAGTGCCATCTAAAATGGATCTACATAATATCTCGGAGATGTGAAATACATACATACATACATATAATCACGCCTTTATCCCTAATGGGGTAGGCAGAGCGTAAACGACCTAAACAAAGGTCGTTCCGCCACGTCTGACAAAGTGTTGAGGGTTATTTAAGATAGATTTGTAGGTATATTGCTGTAGTGACAGGTTGTCAGCCCATCGTCTAAATTACAATATACTGAAACCCCCAGATCCCTTAGCTGGTTTTTACAGCATGCCCGGGAGGAAATGCAGCTGGCACACTCTACGTTTTTCTCTCATTCAAAGTCCAGCATGGAAGTAATAAGTACTTATATTAATAGCAGATGTCAACGAATCAGCACAAAATCCTAGTCATCCTCTTGTAATTTTTTATACTGAACAGCTGATCACCAGTTCTTCATCTGACCTATATTTCGATCGCCGTTACGAAATCTATATCTCAACTAATAATGTTCAGAATATATTCAGATATCTATTTCGGATGAGCAAAATTATTAGTGAAATAAAATTTTATTACAGTTTTAAATTGTTTGAGTGGTAGCGAACAAGGAATAAAATGTACTTTTTGATTTATTAATTGTAATGCAAAATAAAAATGGTATCGAAAAATTATTTTCATTTGCACATAGGTATTAATGTCAAAGTAGGCATAATTGCGTAAAATAATAAATATACAAATTATGTTTAATGCGATAGGTTGTATTTGAATTTGAACATTGAAATATAAATAAGTAATAATATATTATAATCAAACAAAAAATATCTTTTTAAAATTGTTAAGTGAGTTCAATTTTTATTGTATTTATAATTTAAAAAATAAAACTCGTACGAATATACCTAATACAAGATTATCCGAGAAAACTATACAGTGCCATCTAAAATGAATATATAGTAACCACCAAACGGAATTAATAAATTCATTCAATAAATGAATAATCAATGCATGTCAAACTTAAAACAAAACAATAAATAAATAGTCAAAAATACCGCCCCTTGTCATTTTCGGTGCAAAGGTTTCCACAAAACTGCATCAAATTAAAATAATATATGTATTTAACAAATGATAACTAATAATAAAAATATAAGTAAAATAATAAGCCTCAGCTATTTATTTCAGGCAACCAACCAAAATGTAATATATACCTATCAAAATAAATTAAGAAAAACCTACCACCACATAAAATCGCCATAAGATAAAAAGGATAGGCATAAAAAGACAATAAAATTTAATACACAAATAAAAAATACTTTTATATCACTTTAAAGAATTTTACCAATATGAGAGTGAACAGAAAAAAGTTTTAAATGTTAATGTGCTATTAAAATCTTGAAATCAGTATGTAACTTATGCAATTAAAGAATGTACTATAACTATCTTCCATGCTGGACTGGGAGTGGGAGAAAAACATAGAATGTGCCAGCTGCATTTCCTCCCGAGCATGCTGTAAAAAACAGCTAAGGGATCTGAGGGTTTCAGTATATTGTAATTTAGGCGATGAGCTGACAACCTGTCACTACAGCAATATACGTACAAATCTTTCTTGAATAGCCCTCAAGACTTTGTCAAACGCGGCGGAACGGCCTTTGTTTGGGCCGTTTACGCTCTGCCTACCCCATTAGGGATAAAGGTGTGATTATATGTATGTATGTAAGTATGTACTATAGCTATTCTGATCTTTACAAAAAATAAAAGCAGGTGACATTCAGAGGAAATAAAAAATTCCAATTATAAAATATATCAGAAGGTGTTAAGAACTCCTAAGTGTAGTTTAATGCGACGAAGGGATTTCGAAATGACTTCCGAATAAAAGTGGCAAGTATATAAAACCGCGAAAAAGCTTTTAAAAATAAAATCAGGTGATTGCGGTCCGCCATTACGGATTGACGTTTATTTTTTTCTAAGATGGCGCCAATGTGCGGGCTCGGCGACCGTTCCGAACGCATTAAACTTATTATTGGCACTTACTTTCGACTGTAAAGATAATACCAGTATTGTATTGGTAATTCTGTTCACGATAAAACAACTCGATTTTATGCTTCAAGTGTTGAAAAATGCGTCGCTGTTAGGTGTTGCCGTGCCGGAAGATAACACACTTTTAATTTTTAACGCTGGCAACATTGCTGTAACAAGGTGAAAGTTGCGACACCCGAGTTAGGTTTAAAAATACGACCTGTTAAGGAAGTTAACGTAGATAATAGAAAATAATTAAGTGCAACTAATGTACAAGCGTTTCTAGATACCGCAAATTACGTTAAAACGTTAAGGAAAATAAAAACAAAAATAAACAGTAATTTATTTCAGGCATTTAAATATACACCCATATTTTACAATATAATCTTTAAATTACATTGTAATAAATTATATTACATTAAAAATAAAATAAGATTACATTTGATTATCATTATCATGTAAAACCAGTACCCGCGTTCAATGTGTTGTGGATTAGTTAGCCGACCCCGTGAGATACGGGATAAGGCTAGGGAGGTGGTTATCATTATCAAGATTATTTACTAGATTACTAGCCAAAATATATCTTTAAAATAAACTTTTTTGTCCACATCGATGATATCATGAATTCCCAGAAATCCAATACAGTCTGACAAATGGAAAAAATACCAAAACATTGTTCAGAAACTCCAATCCGCCTCACCTTCCAAATTCAAAATGGGCGCCCCTATCTCTCCACTAATTTCAAATGTGGAACTCCATTTCGGTAACAGATAAATGACACTTAAAACGGTCATCGGCTTATGGCATCGCGTTGACCAGATAAATTAGGTTTGATGTATTATATAACAGTGTATAAGGCAAATGATATATTAATATAATAAAATACACAACCGGCCGTACCGGTCCTAAGACATTACGTTGGACGGCGACATGGTGATCAGAAATAGCTATTTTTCAACCCGGATTACACTTAAGAGAAAATGGTCGCTGGCTTTCCGGTACGTCACCGGTTCTCAAATTTTTTTTTCCCGCCGGTGGGTGTAGATTAGCTCTCGCATTCGAATATGTTCGGCCCGTTTTTGTTTTTATCGTTAATGGCCTCAGAGAAAATGCTTTAATCAAAAAATGTTAAGATTAAACCCGTACTGATGTATTAGGAACGGCTAGTATATACGAGAGAAACAATTTATAATATGTAAATGTCGAAAACAAAACACGTTCTTAATTAACTTTTTTTGGCGCTACCATGTTTTGATGACAAAAATTTGCTTATAGCAAAATTATTTTGAGTGAACATGAATTTTAATTGAGCATAAATTATTAAAACCCATTCTTAAAATAACTTGTTTCTGTAAAATATGCAGCTATGTGACTGCACCAATAGCAAGATGATGAATAGAGCTTAAAATTCCGACTAAGATACTAGTAATAAACATACTATTTCTATTTTTGTATAAAGTATAGGCACAAAAAGAAAAACATTTACATGGCCGTTCTCATAGTAAATTTTCCTTGGCGCTAAGCACAATGTGACTATTCTTAATAGTTCGAAGCAAAAACTTAACATAATTCCAACATCAGAATCAATTGGAATCAGTCCGATGGCCGACGCGCTTTATAAACGCACTCACTAATTTGTTATTTAAATTTCGTTGTTCCATTCCATTTTTGAATTTGGATTCGCGCGGGGCGCTCTAGATGCGACGGCTCGCGACCGCGCGCCATGCCGCCGCGTCTCAGGCGAGGGCAGGTACCACTCCGGGCACCTCATTGTTTTATTCGCACCGCGTTCCTTTTTCAATTTGAATATCGCTGTTCATTTTCGAATTGGCTCTTTGTAGACGCGCCTTAATTGCGCACTTTGGATTCAACGCTAATTCGCGCGCTCACTAATTTGAGGGTTTATTGTACACACGATTGCCTAACATCCTTTTTAAGAGGCACTCGTTGAATTCGTGATGGAACTATGATACAAACACAAAGTCTTGTCAAAATATTAGACGTGGAGTCGTGACCGATAAATCGACCTAATCTCGTCTAGAGACAGTTATTTAGACAGTATCGAAATATGTTTCCTACTCGCATATTCATGTCACGCTATTTCTTTCACTGATCAAACAAAACAGACGGAGCGTTGTTTATCGATGATCGACAAATCCGCCGGCTGACTCCCGAAACGTTATAATTCCTGTAATACGCTGACGGGATCTAGATACAACATTAAACAATATTAATTGAACCAGAATGATTCAGCGGAACGCGCCGCAAGGGTTGAACGTTTGAACAATGTGCGCAGAGCACTGGCCGGCTAGAGAGCCTGTCGTTTGCCGAACGCATACGAATTTCAAAATATTCCTTTTTTAAAACCTTTTCCCTTCGTTTTTTAAAGGATCACTTTCGAATCTTTTTCGGCATCGCGCGGGACGATAACGAGGTTTGAAATTGGAATCACGCCGCCCGTTACTGGGCTATTTAGCGCGGGCTTTTCGGTGACACTTTTTAGAGTTATGGCCGCTGTAAGATGAATAGTAAGCCGTTACGGGTAATTAGTCCGACTTATCTGTTAGATTAGCGTTACATTGGCACCGCGTTTGAATTACTCTCACTATACCTACTTAAAAGTCTATACAGGCGGCTGTATATCGCCCATAGACTATAGAAATTTTGACATTATTCTTCTTTTAGGAAAAAGTCTGCCACATTCTGCCTTGTGTAAAGTAAATGCACGTATATTTCAGTGAGTTGTTTTGTGCGCAGTCGGTCGCACGGCGCGTACGGTCGATGACCAAATTATTGCTAAGAACGGGTCCCGCCGGTGGCTGCCGACGACCGACGGCCAATCCACTTGATCCCACCGCGTAAATCTTGATAAAACTCTTTAGTTAAAATTAAGAATATCCACCAAAGTATTTGTCTTGCTCTTAATTGACGGTCCTTGGTCGGCGTAAATATCTGCGGATCATGATAATTTGTTTTCGACGAATAAAAGAGACAAACGTTTGAATAACATTTAAATCGTACAGAATAACATATTACGCAAAATAATTGAAATGCTCTATATTTAAAATAAAAAATACTTATTAGAGTAAAGAAAGCACTTTCCTACCTACCCACCTAGGCACTTCTAATGAGCTAAATATATAAAGAAAGTCTGATACAAATACAATACACAAGAAAAAGAATGTGTGTTCTGAAACCAGTCACTCAGATTCGAATTTCGAACTCTAAATAGTCAATCACGAGTCCGCTGTGGCTAATCTCGCATTCATCGTCACAATAGTGGTAACGAACGGACAAACGGACAGACAGCGTTAATAAGACGCGCGTGGGCGGCTTTATGTCAACGTTATTTATGATGAGAGACCTTCTCTCTTTTTTCAGACTTTTTCATTCATTCCTGGCAACACCGAGCGAGCATGTTCAGAAACTCTGCTTTAGTAATTCACGCTTATTTTATTTCATATACATTTTAATTTTATGTGGGTCCTTATAATGATAAAAATCTATCAAAAAAGCTTAACTTATTTTAGTAAAAATATATACGTAAAGCTCCTCTCATACACTACCGGATTAAAAAATAAAAGTATCATACTCTGTTATGGAGCTTGTTAGCGGTCTCCGCAGGAAAATATATCACAAATTTTATTATTGGCCAGAGACGGGCCTGTTTATTAATGTTAATAAGAGCAAAAAGGAGTCGTACGTCGCGACGAAAGGAAATCGTTATCTAAACGACGTATTTACGTAAAATCTGAGAGTCTGGAACTGTCCCTTGAGTGCAGCAGACGATAAGAGGGCAGCCATTATCGGAACAGTTCATGTGCCAGCTATTGACCCCACTGTTTACATACACAGACATAACCTCGAACAACAACAGCAGAAATCTCGATAAACTCCAACTTTCAATTTGTATAGAGCATAATCACAGGTCTAGGGTTAACGGTCCGTTAAAATTAATTTCAAGAACATCAATCATTCGCGCATCCGGAAGATATAACCAGTGAACCGAAGAATCAGCTGATGTTAGATTATGTTTGTTATCTTTTTGGAGTTCAAATTAAAAATGGAATGGGAGCTAAAACTTTCATCTGCGGCCTTAAAACAAGTGTTAACGTTTCCCCCTCGATACTTTCCGAACGATAAATCTGCTCGCGAATCGACCGCATCCGTGCCCGTGCGCCGAACATCGCTCACGCGTTCTATTTTTAAAAACCACCAAGAAAAACACTCTAGCGTACAGAATGAATATCTAAATGTTTTTAAGTTTCGAAGCCGCATGTGACTATTGCATCTGGCCGGCTCACCTTCAAAATTCGAATTTAGAACGGGCCCTACGGATTCGTTCAAATATAGAACGGTGAAGAGTTGGCAGTAATTAAGGTAGGTGCGGATAGCGCGGCGCGTCGGCACGCCCGCGCGATCGGGATATTGACACGTGTTGTAGCGCGACGCGACCGGCGCGACGCGATGTCCCCATGCGGATGAACAAATGGAATAATGGACGTCTGGGCCCGCATCCGGCGCGGGAGTCGGATACAACTCTTGCAGTGAGCTGGATACAATTTTTCAATTAAATCGACCAGACAGAAGATCCCTAATAGGTGTCGTTAAGAAGTCGTGTGCCCGATTTTCGAACTGTCCCCCGTAACGAGGCCGTTTTATTTGTATTTATGGTCGAGAAACAAACGTATGGAGCATTCTTCGGGTTCTTACGCTGGGAGTATCATGAATGAAGCCGGGATTTATGGCTAGCGGCCGCTAGACGGTCGTCCGCGGACGGTGGACCGCGCGAGCCGGCCTGTCCCGCCGACGCTCACTATAATAAACATTTTTCTAACTTTTACGGTCGTATTACGCACGGGCCGGCCGCAGTAAAATTCGACACGAGCCTCGCGACCGTCTAACGATGCCTGATTTACACTATCAATTTAAAAAATACATAAAAACACACCTGAGTGATTGCTACCTACCTCTACTTCAATGTTTGTCTTTATTGTGCCAAATTTATTATTTTTCTTCAGCACTTAAACTGAGTCAAGTATTATTATTATTAACAACCCTACTATCATAGCGGTATTTATTATTATTAGGTATTGTGACTATTCAAATACATTATTCACTGTTTCGAATCGGTTCTGGGGGTAGCAGACATGTGAGCGCTTCGCCAGATGACAGAGAGTGGGACAGATGATGGGTGTAGTCTGTAGGTGTGAGGGAGATGGCAGCTGTGTGTAAGGGTGGCGTTCGGAACCACCCCGCGTCGCTCGCGAGTGACGGCGCGTCTTCCCCAACCGTCTGCGTTCGAAAACCTCCGCCAGTTTTAGACACTTTAACTTACCTACTGCTGTTCTGGAATTTCTATTGCACTTGCTGTCACTTATAGTTATAATATAACACGCACTGAACTGAAACACGCTGATCTTTGAACTTTTGAAAAAGCTTCTTAGATACAACGAAAATAATTTCTTCTGAAGATGTTTTACATGCACATGAGACGGCCTCGCCACATAATGTTAACAGCTTACTCATAGCCGCAAAAGAGTTATTTTTTCCTTCTGAGAACCGACCTACGCTAATCTCGAAACCACAAGTCGTAAAAACGTAACCCACGGGCGCATTCTGAGCAAAATTTTAATAAATTTAATTACTCAAGCGATTAATATCAGCGAGGTTTAATTACCACTGCTCGGTTTGAGGTCTAAACTCATCAACAGTTGATGACTTAGCTACAGAAACGAGACATGCGTAACCAAACGGCTAATCTAATCATACGTCTATACCGAGAAACAAACCTACTCTCGCAAAAACACAAGCTGACCCTCGAAAACAACTTATTATTTCACCAAAGATTCCCAGTTCGAAAAAACCACAAGAATGTCATTTAAAAAAATTAAAACGTATGATGCTTATTTTTTTAGTATGGCAACCCAAATGGACTTAAGGTTATCTCGGAGGAAAAAAGGCGGGACTGAGCGATTCCATTTTTAAAACGTATCATTTAATTTTGGAACCGGCTTTCAAGACGTCAAAAGGTAGTCATTACATATTTTGTGGCCAGGATAGCTTAGCGCCTGGAGATTATGGATGTGGAGTTTTATAACCTTTTATTTGTGAATTATAACGTTTTGTATAAGTAAGGGTCTTCGTGACATTTCTTTCACACTTTGAGAACCGACGCAATGTTTTTGCTTGAATAACTAATTTCAAAAGCATCGGCTGTCATTTTAATTGCACGTTTCTTTGTTTTTTCCATACTAGAGGTGTCAAAGTGATCATTATAGAATTTTAATTACCCCCATCCCTTCATACGTGACGGAATGCAAACGGGTACTGACCTAAAAATTTATGGGGAAGCATTTTTTATACAGCTCTGCTTTATATTCGTCGTTTGTTCGTCCTTATTTCCTTTGCTTACGGGTTGAAATTAAAATGTTTGAGTGTGTTTACGGAGTATGCTAGCATATGTAGCGACATACGCCTACAGTGAGTGACGTCACCTCGTTCCCGAAGTGTGTCATGGCGGCAGGGCCCTGATTGATCGTGACGGGTCCAAAACACTCCACCAGCATTTGTGTATATCTGTGGAAACACTGGCCACTTCATACCTACTTGTTAGCGACACATTACTAAATATTGTCATAGACTGTTCATGTTCAGAAATGTTATTAGATATTCGTGATTGTTCACTTTATTTTTGTAGGTATTTGAATCAGGTTTTAAAAAAAACATTTTAAAAAGAACATATTTTGATACAGTTTTTTATGAACGTAGGTTCAATTTGCAATAGATGAAGATTTTTGAGGTCTTTATGCAACCTTCCTTGGAATAAAACTATCGTTAATAATGATTGAGTACCTACTTAGTTTTGACATTACCTGTCTCATACTACCTACGTAGTAAATACCTGAAAATTTCAAGCTTTTAAGTATACCAGCTACTTGGAAAGATTTTTTTAATGTCATGCAACAACAACATACATACATATAATCATGTCTTTATTCCTAATGGGGTAGGCAGAGCATAACGATCTGAAAAAAAGGTCATTCCGCCACGTCTGACAAAGTCTAACAACAAGTTTTTTTTATAACCAATACAACGCAGAAAATAACATTTAGGTATTATAAATCCACATAACTTTGAAATACAAACCAACGTATACTCGTTTTAATTTCACACATAGCACCCCATACACTAGTTTTGGCTCTTATCAATTTAATCTCCACACTATGCGTGCCTTTTACTATTACTGGCCACTACCAGAAAAAAGTAAAAACTGTTTTACGCGCGCTTTTCCGTGTTCTAGCCGCCATCTTGGAAAATATGACTGTTTTAATTACATGGCGCATTATTTTATTGTGTTCTTGTAGGAGTAATGATCGTTCTGTAAATATTTAATAAAATGGGTACCTAACCTATTGATAGAGATGTTAGGTAACAGCCTTTTTAATACGTTGGATTAGATTTTCGTTGTTCAAAAGTGATAATAACTAAGTACAAATATTCATCTCTGCCCCTACAAAACTCTACAGTTCAAACTCAAACATATTTATAGCAAAGGCGTCACTCATACAACCTCCATTGTTCCAATCTGCTCCAGTAAAAATATGTACGTAGGTACCTACCTACAGCCGCCATTTTCATATCGCCATTATACCAAAACCACCTTACAGCCGTCGCCATAGAGAAGACCCTTGTCACTCAAGACATAACATTCAAATTCGCGCGATAAATTATTTCCACACTGCATTGTTAATTTTGTATTATTAGAACGATAAGTTTCGATTTCAGGCGTCTGTGTCCTTATAATAAGCGTCTTTTGGTCGTAAGTCGCATGGTCGTTACAAAACATACACATGGTATAAGCAGCAAGTACTTGCTAATTATGATTTAAGGCGACGTTTACGATTGCGATTACAGTCGTTCAGAAGTAATTAGAGTAAAACGCGTAATCGCGGAGTTGTAAGGCACCTTAAGTAGTTATTGGTCGTAAAAAATTAAAAACTGTTAATATTAATTAATAAGTGTTGCTCTACTTGCAATTTTATGGCATTTTCTTGCTTCACGTCCTATTAAAAGTTATATAACAATCGGTAAATATTTAATGTTAACTTTAAAATAGGTTAAACGCCATTATCAATGAAAACCAAAACAGTAGCAAAGTAACGTTGAAAAGATTACTTTAAAATTTATGACATTTATTTGATAAAGTAATTATCTACTAATATGTACGATATCTATATTAGTAAGTACTTGTGTAAATGCATACGTACAACATAAATCCGATACAATTTTATAGATAAGAAATTAGGCACTACCAAATACCTACATACATATAATCACACATTTATCCCTAAAGGAGTAGGCAGAGCGTAAACGAACTGAAAAAATGTCGTTCCGCCACGTCTGACAACGTTTTGAGGGGTACTTAAGATAGATTTGTAGGTATATTGCTGTGGTGATAGATTGTCAGCCCATCGTCTAAATTGCAATATACTGAAACCCTCGGATCCCTTACAGCATGCTGGTTTTTACAGCATGCCAGAGAGGAAATGTAGCTGGCACATTGTATGTTTTTCTCTCGCGCCCTGGCCAGCATGATATAATTTTTCGCGTGATATAAGTATAAAAATATTTATATAGCAACTATAAAATATTTTCAATGAATCCTGGCAGTCTTTGTATTAACATTATCTTTACTGTGAAACCTTTAAATAATATTCCTATACATAAGCAATACAGAAACATATGGCTTTATTATTAGTCATAAGTAGTTGTGACCATAGACAACAATTTTCCTGTATATTCGCATAAATGCACTTACGCAATTTGGAGCGAAGGCCGTAAGGGGCATGACTGGTATTTTGCATAGATTTCTTGTATAAACCAAGGTTTCTCCCATGCTGGACTGGGAGCGAGAGAAAAACATGGAATGTGCCAGCTGCATTTCCTCCCGGGCATGCTGTAAAAACCAGCTAAGGGATCCGAGGGTTTCTGTACATTGCAATTTAGGCGACGAGCTGACATCCTGTCACTACAGCACCTACAAATCTATCTCAACTTTGTCCTCAAAACTTTGTCAGATGTCACTGAAAAACAGCGCTGTGGTGTTTTTTTATAACACCGCAGCATTACGCTGAGTTGGGGCCTTTTCGAGGATGCGGTACACTACATCTTAAGCTCTTTTTTCTTCTCTTTGTTTATCGTGTATCCATCTCAATGTCCTGTACTGTGTTCTTGAATAAACGTTATATCTATCTATCTATGTCGCTCTGCCTACCCCATTAAAGATAAAAGCGTGATCGTATGTATGTTAAAAGGTGTATACGTCCATGCCAGAAATTAGATTTTTATTTATGTTTTTGTGTTTTTTATATTGATTAGCTTAGATTTTATTTTACTGTTGTTTATAAAGTGTTTGTAATTTCAATTATTTATGGACTGTAATCGTCTGAAATAAAATGATTATTATTATTATTATGTAACCAAGGTGTAAACTTCAATTGATCGTTATTATGGAAATCTGCGGGATATTTAGATGGTAAATTGTGTAAATACCTTGAAATGATCAAACAGCTGAGCTGTGGAATAAATAATAACTACCCACACATGTAAATAATTAAACGAAAAATAATCATGAGTATCCAATAAATACATGTTTAGTTTATTTACCTACAAATAAATATATCTAAACTATATACTAATATTATAAAGAGGAAAGATTTGTACATTTTTGTATGTGTGTGTCTATGCATGTTGGTAACGAATTAACTCGAAAACCGATTTCAAAAATTCTTTCATCATTAGAAAGCTACGTTCACCCTTAATGCCATAGGCTCCTTTTTACCACGAGAAAAACTTTTATTCCCACGGGAAAACTTATTTGCAAGCGGAGGACACCGCCGACAGAAAGCTAGTAGGTAAATAAACTACAACAAATATGTAAATGATGACACCTAAGATAGATACAAACATATTGTTGTGTCGTGAGTAATAATAATAAATGTTTTATGTAAGCCATTTTGTATCTAAAATTTAATTAAATTTAAATAGGTAGTCAGTTTCATCACATTAGCGAAAATAAATTACGTATAATATAATAAAATAAATGAACCATAACATTTAAATTAAATAATCACACTTAAACACCATCACTACATAATATAAAACAAAGTCGCTTTCTCTGTCCCTATATCCCTATGTATGCATAAATCTTTAAAACTACGCAACGGATTTTGAAGCGGTTTCTTTTAATGGATAGAGTGATTCAAGAGGAAGGTTTATATGTGTAATACATGCAGAATATAGTAGGAAAACGCTGATGATTCCCATGCGAAGCCGGGGCGGGTCGCTAGTATATACTAAAATTAAAACGTATTTTCATAGATTACTATTTTACATTCACATTTAATTGTAATATTACTAGGATCAGTCATCCATAGCGAAAAGTAATATAGCGTAAAATAACTAAGACTAAGTGTGTCTATCCGTGTTCCCTCCGTTTAGTCTATTAGTGATTTAGAATTGCAAATGTCCTAGAATTAGACCAGTCACCTGTTTGTAGAAATAATAGGTAAAGGCCGAGCGATTCAATGCTCTTGATTCTGGTGACAAAGGAACAAGATAGCAATTCTTTAAATAATTGGTGACAAATAAACCTCTTTTTATTTTTCTATTGTACATCCATTCCATGCTGGTCTGGAAGCGAGAGAAAAATATAGAATGTGCCAGCTGCATTTCTTTAAAATCCAGCTAAGGGATCCGAGGGTTTAATTTAGGCGATGGGCTGACAACCTGTTACTACAGCAATATACCTAGAATTCTATCTTAAATAACCCTCAAAACTTTGTCAGACGTGGCGGGACGACCTTTGTTTGGGTCGTTTGCGCTCTGCCTACCCCATTAGGGACTAAAGGCGTGATTGTATGTATGTATGTCTATTGTACACTGATTTGCATACCAACTGTAAACTTGTTTTTTACTTGCAACTAAATTAATCTTATCTTATCTTTTTCGGTGGGAATTCAGTGTTTTCCCGCGGTAAAAAGTAGCCTATGTCCGTCTCCAGGTTACCATCAATCACTTTTGTTTCAACACTTCTTCATAAGTTACCCTTATAATATAAACGACTTCTTCTTCTTCTGTCGAGTGGGTATCGAGTCTGTCGACCCGATGAACCCTGTGTCCTGTGTGAACCGAGAGTTTTTAAACCGCCTCTTTTATAAACGACTTAATATAGGATCATAATATCTAAATATATTTTAAAAAATATATCAAGCTTAAATTATAAGGCAGCAAGATCGGAAAATATGCCTTAAATCAACTGCACTTCCTGAACTAGGAAGAAACAGTGATTCCAACTGTCACTAATATAAAATACCTAGCAATCTAGGTCCCCTACCGTTTGGTCCCTATTCTTAGGCATTAGTCAAATTACTAGTTGCAACCTAGGTATTACATTGTATTCTAGAATTAAACGGTATGTTATTAGGGTGCATTTTCCTATGTTAATATTAATGTACGAATTATTCAGTATATTATATTATGATAGGTTAGATTTGTGAGGTATATTAGTAGTTTAATTATTAAGTAGTTTGAATAATAAATCAATTTAATTTGTTAGTTTGTACATCTGTCAAATACCTACGCATATTCTTTGCATAAAGTTAAATTTTAACTGGAATTAATTTCTTTCAATAACTTAGTAGGTATTTGTAAGTTTAAGTGTTTAGCCTAGCAGTTATCCCGTGCATTTGAATAACATATTAATTTTCCCTCGGTAAAAGTTGCCTTTGTAAATTTTGATTGGTCGGTATAATTACTTTTTAATGGTTTAAGAGGAAGAAAAAACATATTACAAGAAAAAAACATAGTATATCAGCTGATTGGCGGTATTTTGTATGGAAGAGATTATATTTCATAAGTTCCAGCCAAGTTAATAAACAATAAAGACCTATAGGAAAAGTTGTTCAGTTTTAATAGCACATTGACCTCAAGGACGTTAACCCTGTATTACACCTTGTTGATATTGTTTTTATAGAGTTTGTATGAGTTGAGTGTAGGTATGGCCTTAAATAAGGCCCTGGTTCGTTTCAATACGGAATATCTTGTTACCGGCTTCATACAGCCATGCGAGTTAAGTAAACTATACAATGGTAGAGACAGAAAAAAAACCTATTAATAATATGAAATCACTTATTAAATGTCAAATATGTAATAAAGATTAAAGATCGATAAATTTTATGATACAAAATTATGTATTCAAATTGTTTTCTAATAGATTTTTGCACTCGCTATGTTATTTTTGAAAATATTAGAATTAACAAATCAAAAATTCGACCGCTGACTAAAATTAAAATTGTTGGTTATATGTACTTAAAATATTTAAATCACAATTGCATACTGTTTTTAATTACTGTCTTTTTTATTTGAAAATAACTATATTTATGTTCTGTTAAATTTTTTTTTTTAATGTATATAGATTTAATTGCATTTGCAATTCATCTTTTCCAGCAAAGATTGTCTCGAATTTGATTTGAATTACTTTGATGCATAATTTATTTAAAAAATATAGATAAATAAAAGTAAATTGAATATATGTTTTTTGTGTATATTATTGTGAGAAGTACAACTTATATTAAAACACCATTTTGCTGACCGTACCTTAAGTAAGTTAAGAGTATAATAAAAAACATACAATTTAAATAGAAACATAACTTTCCGTGGGAAGTCTTTATTGTAGTAAATACATTTCAATAAATATACTCACATACAAGATTTACCTCATTTTGCTATTTCCTATTATACAGCTATGTCAGTTGCATTTCCTCCCGGGCATGCTGTAATAACCAGCCAAGGGACCCAAGGATTTCAGTATATTGCAATTTAGGCGATGGGCTGACTACCTGTCACTACCTACAAATCTTTCTTAAATAAGCCTCAAAACTTTGTCAGATGTGGCGAAACGACTGTTTTAGCTCTGCCTACCCCATAAGGATAAAGGCGTGACTATATGTATGTATGTACTATACAGGAGCAACTCTTTTCCATAAGCATAATGTTATAAAGAGTGACAAAGATTTATTTTTAGACTTGAAAAATTTCTACCCTTATTTTTTTTTCACCAATTCGTTAAAGTTTTGGATACGAAGGAAGTTAAGTTAAATACATGTTTTTTTTAGAACGTTATGAGTACACCGTATGATTCGATTGTTTTTTTTTTTAATACAAAACTTACTTGTTCTATTATTTAAAAAGCACTTATGAATATATTATCAGCAATAATGGTAATAAATCATTAAAACCTAACACGAAATATCGGAACCAGGTCAGGCCCGTATGATGTCTGGAGGAAATCTTTGACATTCCCACAGAGTGCGCGCGCGCAGGTATCGCAAACACGTCACGTAGATAACTCTGACATTCGGATATTTACATAAACTATACAATTACTAGATAAATAAATATTTATAGGTTCGATTCTCGGCGACTGGCTTTGTGTTATTGTTTCGAGTTTGATTAGGAAATTGCAGGCTGACCTGATTGTCCGAAAAGTAAGATGATCCATGCTGTTGGATGGGCATGTAAATAGTCGGTCCTGCGCTTGATTTATCTCTGGTCGTGTCAGTCAATCTGTCTCATCAGAATAAGAGATTGAAGGAATAGAGAGTGCACCTGTGTTTAGTGCTAACACTTGGGCACTAGAACTTATACCCTGGGAGATTGGCCGTCGTCACCGAAAATCGGTTGCGAGGACTATTATTATTAAGTAGAAATGAAATTACATTAATAAATTTATTTATTTATTTTCATTCCTCACATACTTAAACTAAAATGAAAAAAACTAAATCAATTGGTGCTATCTTACACACTCGTCTTAAAGACCTCCCCGAATTGTGGGAATGATTTTACATACATATAATCACGCCTTTATCCCTAATGGGGTAGGCAGAGCGTAAACTATCTAAACAAAGGTCGTTCCGCCACGTCTGACAAAGGTTTGAGGGTTATTCAAGATAGATTTAAAAAAGTAAGTAAAAGTAAAAGTAAAAAAGTCTTTATTGCCAAAAATACACAATATAAATGTTTTTTTTTAAACTACATACATATTATCTAGCCAAAAAGTAAAAAATAAAAACAGTGTTTGGCGTATTTGGCAATGGGTACTAATCTCAGCATAATGCTGAGCATAATGCCTAGCGCTGATTTTCAGACTAGCCCCTTAGTGGTTATAAGAATATGTGCTAGTTGTTATTTGCATGCTTTAATAATAGATTGATGTTGCATATTATTATATTATATTTGTAGGTATATTGCTGTAGGGACAAATTATTTTATAAAAATAAAAAGAACTCTTACCCTTTTAAGGGTTTACACACGGCAACACAAGTAAAGGTACACTAAACTGCTCACCTCCCTCCAAAAGAGGCCAAGAGCGAGCACACCATCAAATCCGATGACGTGGCACTATGTCAGATCGATCGGCGATACCCCCGTACCCACAGCCCGGTCATTACCGACTATACACTCTTTTTATATCTGTTTATTCTATTTTCGAAAGGAATAGTGACGTTTTAGGCTCGTATTTATAAAGTGACTAGCGACCCGCCCCGGCTTCGCACGGAAATTATCAGTGTTTCTCTACTATATCATGCATGTATTATACATATAAACCTTTCCCTTGAATCACTCTATCCATTAAAAGATACCACATCAAAGTCCGTTGCGTAGTTTTAAAGATTTATGCATACATAGGGATATAGGGACAGAAAAAGTGGCTTTTTTTTATACCCTCAAAACGACTTTTGTTTAGATTGTTCACGATCTGCCTACCGCATTTGGGACAAAGGCTTGGTTATATGTATATATGTATGTCTTAGATTGTCATATGAATTTGAGATATCTTTATCTGCCACAAATCTTTATCTATCAAAAGTCAAATATGTTCGAGTACATCTTAGATGATTTAAATAATGATTTATATAATGACGAATAAAATAATGTATACCCCTTATAGGTAGGGGTATTCTCTTAAAATGGTAAACATACATACATATAATCACGCCTTTATCCCTAATGGGGTTGGCAGATCGTAAACGACCTAAACAAAGGTCGTTTCACCACGTCTGACAAGATTTTGAGGGTTATTTTAGATGGAATTGTAGGTATATTGCTGCAGTGACTGGTTGTCTAAATTGCAATATTCTGAAACCCTCGGATCCATAAGCATTTTACAGCATGCCCGGAAGGAAATGCAGCTGGCATATTCTATGTTTTCCGGTTGCTTCCAGTCCAGCATGGAAGAATACCCGTTAAACGTAGGGCTATTCTCTTAAAATAGTAAACAAACGTCAGATAGGTGATCTCAAGATGGCACCAAATGATATTAACATATATCTTACGTCACAAATGTGTTCCTTGACCTTTTGAACCGCCATTAGGCAAAGACCCTTAGGCTCAATACTTTTAAATTAATATTCAAACAAAGGCTTCTCTTGCATGTTTATTCATGAAGGCAGATACATACATACATATAATCACACCTTTATCCCCAATGGGGTAGGCAGAGCATAAACGACCTAAACAAAGGTCGTTTTGCCACGTCTGACAAAGTTTTGAGGGTTATTTAAGATTGATTTATAGGTATATTGATATAGTGACAAGTTGTCAGCCCATCGCCTAAATTGCAATAAACTGAAACCCTCGATTCCCTTAGCTGGTTTATACACCATGCCCGGGAGGAAAAGCAGCTGGTACATTCTATGTTTTTCTCACGCTCCCAGTGCAGCAAGGAAGACAACATACCGATTGTTGAAAAATTTTAATATGAGCACAAATATAACATTTAAGAAAAGTATTAAGAAATATAACTACTATAAATAGAGGCCAGTGCTAGGCATTGGCGGCTTGAATACTCTGACCTAATCTAGGATTGGGTCTGGTTTCCTTTCTGGGTTGCGGAGGTCAGATGGCAGTCGCTCTGTGTAAAAACCAGTACCCTAGTTCAATCCCCTGGATTAGGTAGCCGACCCCGTGAGATACGGGATAAGACTAGGGAGATGATGATTAAGAAATATAACACTTAAGACAACCTCAAAACACAGAAATATACCATATCATCACACGTTTTAACTTGAGTAAGATAATGACTTAAGACAAAAGCTGTCTCAACTCCCAAGTCAAGCTATTTCGAGCTGTCCGAATGAAAATGCATCCTTAACTTAAGCTTAATGTTAAGAGCGGTGTACAAAAGCTTGAGTGACTTAATTGACGCACTGATACTCATCTTGGGTGTGATTCTAATAATGCTGGTGGTGTGTTTAGTTTAAGAAAAATATGAAAATCATATATTTGAAGTTTTAGTGCACTTTAGTGCACACAAGAAAACATGCTATTTTGTTCACAAATAAAGAGCAATCAATTCAATGCAATTACTTCCATGCTGGACTGGGAGCTATAGAAAACCATAGAATGTTCCAGGTGCATCTCCTCCCGGCCATGCTGAAAAATCAGCTAAGGGATTTGAGTTTCAGTTTAGGCGATGGGCTGACAATCTGTCACTGCAGCAATATACAGATCTATTTTAAACTACCCTCCAAACTTGTTAGACATGACGAAATTACCTTTGTTTAGGTCATTGACGCTTTGCCTACTCTATTAGGGATAAAATCCTTATGTATGTATGTATAAAGAGCAGTCAGTAGAGTCAAAATATGTATTAATGATAAAAAACTACATTGATTTATACGAAAACCTAAAACAATTAACTTAAAAACATAAAAAATACATTTAAATCCTCACCAAAAACGCGGGGATGTTTTTTTTTTATCAGCCACTTAAAATAAAACTAAACTACCACGTTGCGTTAGTAGAATCCGAGCCCCTTGATGACGATGACTTAACAATTTTATAAATATTCAAGAATTAAGCTGCGCTTTATATCTTTTTGTTATTTAAGTTTTAATTGTTGGTTAAAAAAACTGTCCGTAAAAGGTCTGAGTAGGCAGAACGAAGTAAAGTGCTCTAGTGGGTTTATTTGTTACATTATAGAGATAAAAATATTAATGGCTCCTACTTTTTGATGGGTTAGGTGTTTTATGCGTGTATTTTTGATAAGGAGGTTAGATTTCGACAGAATAACAAACACAAACATTCACACAATATTAGTTATAAGTTTTTGTTGAGATGCATGTTCTTACTATAACTATTCATCTTGCCTTACAAATATCAAACAAATACTATCTTGCTATTCCGTCATTTACCCAAAATGCTTTACCGTTCCTCTCTTACTATTCCATCTAGCCTCACATATATTCCACTTTGTCCCACATCCATTGCACTTGTCCTACATCTATTCCATCTTGCCCCACGTCTATTCCACTTTACCCCACATCAATTCCACTTTAGCCCACATCTATCCCGTCTTGTCCCTCATCTATTCCATCTTGTGGGACATGTATTTCGTCCTGCCCCTCATCTATCCCCTCCTACCCCACATTTATCCCACTTTGTACCACAACACATACCATCTTGCCCCATATTTTTACAACTATCTAATCTAACCTTTCTTCCACAGTACGACGAAAGCCTCCACGGCGGAGGCTACATGGAAGGCGGCGCGATGTACCACGAGCACCGGCTCGCGCACGCGCACCTCCCCCCCGTGCACTACCCCCCGCCCGCGGCGCCTGCGCACGCGCTGCCCGGCGAGCCGCTCGTCCACAAGCGGGATAAGGACGCTATTTACGGGTGAGTGGTAAAGGTCCAATCAGGTCCATGAGTAAAAATAAGACTCCACGGTTTATCGAGTTGTTTTACTAAGTCGTTAAGTAGAATTGTCTTGTCATTTCCAACTTAAGGTTTTGTTTATGTATGTGTCTGTAGCAATGAAATAAACGATTTATTTATCTATCTTACTATATCAACCTCATGATGTACAGTTTGTCCCATATGTAGTTAATCTTGCCTCAGAACTATTTCCATATTTTGTTGTTCCACATAATTCTATTCTATGTATTTTTCAAGAAACATATTTATATAAAGACGAGATTAGTGGTTTCCCGTCACCCCCATGAACTTAACGACAGGTGTAGAAACTGAATTGTAATGTTTGCACGAAATCTGAAAAAGAACGTGATTCAACATCTATCCCACCTAGGTCCTTAGTTATTCCATGTTGCCCCACAACTATTCTATGTTGCTCCACAGTTAGTCCATGTTGCCCCACAACTATTCCATTTTGCCCCACAACTATTCTATGTTGCTCCACAGTTAGTCCATGTTGCCCCACAACTATTCCATGTTGCCCCACAACTATTCCATTTTGCCCCACAACTATTCTATGTTGCTCCACAGTTAGTCCATGTTGCCCCACAACTATTCCATGTTGCCCCACAACTATTCCATTTTGCCCCACAACTATTCTATGTTGCTCCACAGTTAGTCCATGTTGCCCCACAACTATTCCATGTTGCCCCACAACTATTCTATGTTGCTCCACAGTTAGTCCATGTTGCCCCACAACTATTCCATGTTGCCCCACAACTATTCCATGTTGCCCCACAACTATTCCATGTTGCCCCACAACTATTCCATTTTGCCCCACAACTATTCTATGTTGCTCCACAGTTATTCCATGTTGCCCCACAACTATTCTATGTTGCTCCACAGTTAGTCCATGTTGCCCCACAACTATTCCATGTTGCCCCACAACTATTCCATGTTGCCCCACAGTTATTCCATATGTCCCACAAATATTCCATGTTGCCCCACAACTATTCCATGTTGCCCCACAACTATTCCATGTTGCCCCACAACTATTCCATGTTGCCCCACAACTATTCCATGTTGCCCCACAACTATTCCATGTTGCCCCACAACTATTCCATGTTGCCCCACAACTATTCTATGTTGCCCCACAACTATTCTATGTTGCTCCACAGTTATTCCATGTTGCCCCACATCCAATCTAGAAATTATTATAAATATAGCTAAGATACCTTCTATAAATATGAAGTCAATTTTAAGCATAATTTTGTAAACACTGAATGAATGATCTGAAGGTAATATATTTGACGATACGACTTAGTTTTTAATGAAAGATTTTTAACTTTGAGGCAATGTGTCAAAATAGTAATTAATACAACAATATTTTTGTTAAATTACCTATCACTCTTATTCAAAACAAGTGACATAAAATTCCTTTAATCCAAAGTTATCTGTTTCTAAGGATTATAAAGATAAAAAAAATATTTGGCAGAATTATAATGGCCATTTTTCCACTAGACGGCACATCCACGGTAACGACAACGGCACTATATCGTTGAAGAGATAATGTATGAAAATCAATTAAATTATATAGTACGCTTTTCCTCTTGCCGGTGTGAAAACGTCACGGCAACAGCACGGCATCAAATTCCACCGGTATCGTTTTGTATGTCGTATGTAGTGGAACTAGACGGACGATAATACCGTCCACCGGAAAAACACAGCCACGATATCGTGCCGTCGCCGTGCCGTGGAATAACAGCTATTTCATTAACTGGCTTCCAGGTGCCAAATTTAGTTCATTGAGGCTTTTGTTAATATTATAATCTTTTGTTGGTTAACTGGTTGATAATCATGATTATCGGACATTTAATTTGTTATTTTGGCAATCGATTTTAATCAGAAGGATTACTGTCAAAAAAAGCATTTTGATAATTTAAAAATAATAAGTAGGTATTGCAATTAAATGTAGTTGTTATTAATTATTATTTTAAGACATAAGCTTCGATTAAATTCTTACATACTGATATGATTATTCGCATCCACACAATTCGACTTATACAAAGTTTAATAATAAAACAAAAAATACAACAAAATTAGTATTTATGTACGTAGGTATTTGTATTTATTATATGTATGTATTATTATTTATTATAGATGTTTATTTAAGTAACATATATGTATGTTTATATAGGTTCTAGGTTATATGTATATGTAAAAGTCTACAGCGTGTACAGTCTTGTCCCCGTATATATTGTTATCTCATATTCAGTTTTACAGGTTGGCTGGAAGAGATCTCTTTATAGAGATAAGCTCACCTTTGTGAACTAAATTTAAATTTGTTTATTTATTGTAAATTTTTTGTACGCAATAAAGAATAATAATATCCTTCCATGCTGAACTGGGAGTGAGAGAAAAACATAGAATGTGCCAGCTGCATTTCCTCCCGGGATTGCTGTAAAAACCAGCTAAGGGATCCAAGGGTTTAGTATGTTGCATTTTAGGCGATGGGCTGACAACCTGTCACTACGGCAATATACATACAAATCTATCATAAATAACCTTCAAAACTTTGTCAGACGTGGCGGAACGACCTTTGTTTAAGTCGTTTACGCTCTGCATACCCCATTAGGGATAAAGGCGTGATTATATGTATGTATGTATGTAAAAATATAAGACACAATCAGGTCTAAATATTCCATACTACCCCTTCAACTGCTAAAACTGCACAACTTTTCCCATCTGTATTTACCCTTCTCTATAAAATTTAGCCAATCAGATGAGAGATAAGACCGCTAAAGGCGTGACCTCTAGCACTTAGACTCCTTACCACAATCTGTTGCTTATCAGATCCAAACTTGTCAAGAAGGGCTTCCGAAAGGGTGGGGTGCCAGTGTTAGCGGTGACATTGTAAAGGATTAGATTTGAAAATGTTTCAAAAATATTCCTTATAACTTTCTTTGTGAGGCAAATCAACATTAAACACCATAGGTAAACGAACATAAAATAATTAAATTAACTTACAAATAGCTAATCAATTAATATAGATCTAAGGCCCGTATTAATAAATAGCATTTGAAACTGACAGCTAGTTTAAGTTCGTATCAGAAATGTCGTTTTAGTTCATTATGACCTGTCAAATTCATACTTAATATTGCTCTCAATCTTGAGATAGCTTTATAAAAAAATCCTTACAACCAGAGTTCATCGGGTTGTTTGACCTAAAGTGAATTTATAATTTGTAGAACAGAGAAATTATGACACACATTAATAAAATAGTGTCAGAACAAAAATAATAATGAAAAGAAAGTAGATACCTAACGAGCGACATTCAAGTTCCGAACAAAAACACCAAGGAAAATGATAGCCCGTAAGTGATAAAAACACAAACATCTCGATAATTATAACTATTCGCTCTAGTATTCCTTTAAGGTTCGTCTCGTCTGTTCAAAGGTTAAATAGTGCGATAGTGTTGTCAATCAATGTATCGATAGTTGGAGCTATCTTCATTTTTCTTGTGGGTTTTTGGTTTGTCCACCATAATGAAATATAAAATAACATACATAAAATCACGCCTTTATCCCTTACGGGGTAGGCAGAGCGTTAAACTCCTCGTAAAAGGCGCTTTCGCCACGTCTGACAAAAATTGAGGGCAATTTTAGATTGTAATGTGTATTGCTATAGTGGCAGGTTGTCAGCCCATCGCCTAAATTACAATACACTGTAACCCTCGAGTCCCTTTTGCTGACTTCTACAGCATGCCCGGGAGGAAGGGCAGCTGGAACATTCTATGTTTTTCTATCTCTCCCAGTCCAGCATGGAAGTAATGTTCTAATAGTCCATCATATTAAAACTATATAACTCAACCAAACTACCTATAAAAATACAAATATCGATATGACCTTCAGGTTCTTCGACATTTTAACATCACTAGCGCACTTTTTTAATCAGTTTAATACTATGAGAAAAGTTTTTTTTACGGTCGCACTCAGCTAAATAGCAATTAAAATGCAATTTATATATCGCCTCAAGTGCGAACGGTGACTTTTTGTGCCGACTGTACTTTGCATGTATTACATGCATAACAAGGCATTGATGATTTTAAACTTTAGATGCTTTATGATCTACTAGCGACCCGCCCCGGCTTCGCACGGAAATTATCAGTGTTTCTCTACTATATTATGCGTGTAATATACATATAAACCTTCCTCTTGAATCACTGTATCCATTAAAAGAAACCGCATCAAAATCCGTTGCGTAGTTTTAAAGATTTATGCATACATAGGGATATAGGGACAGAGAAAGCGACTTTGTTTTATACTATGTAGTGATTATAGATTCTACTTTTCTTCTTCTTCTTCATAGTGAATTTTCGAGTTGAATAACGACCCGATAAACTCTGGTGCCAGAGGTTTTAAACCGCCCAGTGGCACAGTTATTAGGCCTCTGACATGGTTTGCGGAATTCTTTTTCTTTTCAGACAATCTGGTGATTCATTCATGTTTTTTACTAGTAAGTCGCTATAGCTCTATCTTCTTCTTTAATACTGTTATATTCTTTATGTAAGATATAATAGCTGAAGTGATTTTGGTATGATTTTATTATGACTTAAATTTAAATATTTTACAAATTAAATTAATGCACTTAAACCCTGGCCAGTATTTTATTTCCGTTTTTACTAAACCTTTATTGCCGAACACTTCTTCTAGTACATAGGGCCGTATTAATAAACAGCACTTGATACTGACAGCTAGTTTGAGTTCGTATCAGAATTGTCATTTCGGTACAAAATGGCTTCTCAAATGCATACTTAATATTTTGCTCAATCTTGAGATCGCTTTATAAATACGAGCCTTAAATGATTATTTCCATGCTGGACTGGGAGCGAGAGAAAAACATATAATGTGCCAGCTGCATTTCATCCCGGGCATGCTGTTAAAACCAGCTACGGGATCCGAGGGTTTCTGTATATTGCAATTTAGGCTATAGGCTGACAACCTGTTACTACAGCAATACACCTACAAATCTAACAACCCTCAAAACTTTGTCAGACGTGGCGGAACGACCTTTGTTTAGATCGTTTACGCTCTGCCTACCCCATTAGGGTAAAAGTCGTGATTATATGTATGTATGTAAATGC
The DNA here is from genome assembly GCA_949820665.1 of Scrobipalpa costella. Taxonomy (NCBI): domain Eukaryota; kingdom Metazoa; phylum Arthropoda; class Insecta; order Lepidoptera; family Gelechiidae; genus Scrobipalpa; species Scrobipalpa costella. The sequence continues at coordinate 16,611,385 of OX463314.1, forward strand.
TGAAATTCAAATCGACGACCTTCAAATGACAGATAACAATCAGACTAACTGGACCTAGACCTTTGTAATTGTTGGTCTAGAAGCACTAACTCCAGACATGTTTACCTAGCACGTTACGTACTTCATTTATCATAACAATAATTATTATCCCCTGCTTTCCACTCTACTGAGTACGTATAATTATTATTATCGCAATAATAAAAATAATAGTAAAATGTTTAAGTTTACGAGACCACTGACTTGAGTTCAGTCCGGCAAATTTAAATGTTAATTCTTGTAACAAAAAAACTGTATATCCTATCTAGATAAGACAGAAGAAATATACGTATTTGCATTCTTCAACGTCGATTGTCCATTTTTTTTTCAAGTCATAAAGGAGTTGTAAAAGCAGGTGTTATAGATACGGAAATGATAGAGGGTCCTATTAGATTTATTTCTAACCAGCGACCCGCTTCGGCTACGCACGGAAATTATCAGTGTTTCTCTTCTATATTATGCATGTATTATACATATAAACTTTCCTCTTGAATCACTCTATCCATTAAAAGAAACTGCATCAAAATCCGTTGCGTAGTTTTAAAGATTTCTGCATACATAGGGATATAGGGACAGAGAAAGCGACTTTGCTTTATACTATGTAGTGATTTGATGTGTATATAACTATTTATTTTATATTATTATTGTTTAATATTACAGGGGAGGCCTTTGCCCAGCAGATCAGGCTAGCAAAAAAAAAAATACATTATCCAATTCTCAATCTCTAAGCTAGTAAATCTCTTGATTCAGTACTGTAGGTTGCTAACGTTTAGTACTTTTAGTACTTTTAAGATTTAATCTTCGAATTAAGTTTTTTTAGTGAAGAATTCATTTTATTTATATTGTTTTACTAACACTGTATACATTTTTTTGGTGATCAATAAGACTCTGTATATTCAATTATCTCACGAATTATTTACATACTATAGAGAGTCTTAAAAATAATTAGAACGCGAATTCCTGAGCGCAATAAAATAATAAATTTATTAGCGCTTGCGGTCGTAAAAATAAACAGATGGGCTTCAAAAGAGGTCTCTGGCCACAGATATAATTATAATTAAGCCAATGTCTTTATTGTCAGTACTTTATATATGTTTTTGTCTAGATTTAACAAGTATTTCAGTGCACTAGAATGTAGGCAGGCAATTAAATTGATCATTAAACTTTATAATCTGCTAAAACGAAGGTGTATTTTTTTTATTTCATGACAATGAGAATGCTGAGAATAAATCTGTTTATAGGTAATTTAGGTACATTTTTAGAAGAGTTACTTCGTGACGTTGTCTAGCATTTTGATAATTTTATGTAATTGCAATATAAGGATTCTGTGTAACCTGATTCGATGAGACTAAGGCCCATATTTGTAAACAGCACTTGAGACTGACAGCAAGTTTGAGTAAGTATCAGAAAGATCATTTCAGTACAAAATGAATTGCTCAATCTTGAGATGGGTTTATAAATACGAGCCATAAAAACATTTCCGAAATCTCCCGAAAATTCCCGCTGCCACTGCGACCCTACCCCAACTCTTTGACAGTACTCGATGCTATCTTGTCACGTTTGCGTACGCGCATCTAATCTGTGATCTGAGAGGTCGTACCCTCTATCCTATCTGCACGCGATCCGGCTTTTTTACTCTTTGACGGTTTCATCTCAATTCCATTATGATGTGTGATTTATTATCGTTGTTAATCATTTAATGATGCGGAATTATCTAACATTATTATGTGAGGAATATGATGTAATAGATTTCAATCAATATAATTTAATTAATTCTTATCTCACTTATGATCAATGGCGTTGTTTTCCTTCGACTACAAAATTCCAAATTGACATTTTTGTAAGCATTGGTAGGATATCGGCAAGAGCAGTTCAAGACATTAATTCAGAAAGAAGGCTACCTAAATTCATCCTTATGCTACTACAAATACATTAAATCAAGCCATTAGCCACTGTTTTATAAAAGTAAAATAAAATGAACGATCCCTACAAAGCGATGACAGGCTTCTCAAGGCGCTGCCCGGTTCGCAACCACCCTCTCACCGGAGTCCGGCGCCAAACAGCTTGCTGTGTTCTGTCGGTGCGTGAGATTGCCAGTGCCATAATAGGCATCTTCTGGGTGAGCTCGCTCCATCGTCGACTCTGTGACGGTTATCCCTTACCTAGTATCTAGAGACAAGAGCAAACCCATTTCTAATTTAAAAAAAAAGTCATCTTAATAATCGTAAAGTTTCCTTTACCCAAAAACATTAGGTTCCTTCCCTTGTCTCGTCTGTACATTCCAGGGAAGAGAGAAGAAGATGATTCCATATTTTAATATCTTTACTACCTACATTTCTTACATGCTGCACTGATAGAATGTGCCAGCTGCATTTCATCCCGGGCATGCTGTAAAAACCAGCTAAGGGATCCGAGGGTTTTAGTATATTGCAATTTAGGCGACAATCTGCTACTACAGCAATATACCTACAAATCTATCTTAAATAACCCTCGACATTTTGTCAGACGTGGCAGAACGACCTTTGTTTACGCTCTGTCTACCCAGTTAGGGATAAAGGCGTGATATGTATGTATGTAATCACTACATCCATGTGGTTTCTTCCAGGCACCCGCTATTCCCCCTGCTGGCGCTGATCTTCGAGAAGTGCGAGCTGGCCACATGTACGCCCAGGGACCCTGGCGTGGCGGGCGGAGACGTCTGCTCCTCCGAGTCCTTCAACGAGGACATTGCCGTCTTCAGCAAACAGGTTAGTACACTCCCGGAGTCTTACAGATTACTTTTGGAATCTGACAGGTTATTACCAGAATCTGAACGGATATTTTAGGAATCAAACAGGTTAGTACACTTCCGGAGTCTAACAAATTACTTTTGGAATCTGACAGGTTATTTCCAGAATCTGAACGGATATTTTAGGAATCAAACAGGTTAGTACACTTCCGGAGCCTAACAAATTACTTTTGGAATCTGACAGGTTATTTCCAGAATCTGAACGGATATTTTAGGAATCTGACGGGTAATCTGACAAGTGACTTACAGAATTTTACAAGTTATTACAGAATCTTACAATTGACTTAAAATTATGATATCTCACGGGAGATACATCCTTCGAAGATGAAGAAATGAAGACATTGTCATCATCACATTACCTATTTAGCAAATAGGTGGGTACAAACATCTTATTGACAACACTGGACTAACTTAAAGTGACTTACGGAATGTTACATATGACTTACAGAATGTTAAGAGTGACTTACAAACTGACTTTTACTTATGAAAAACTGACTTTCTAAGTTACAAATGTTCATAATTCAAATTTCTGATGAAAAGTAATATTTGGACATACTTACCTAACTTACCAATTATAATTTGATTAATAGACATTCTGACGAATACATATTTCTGTAATTTAAAGAGGTAAATTAATATGTATGTGTGTTTTAAAACAAGCTGTAGAAGACGTGAATTGATTGGTTTTGGCAACGAAACTCAATTATCAATACCAAAACGAGATTTTAAAATGACGTTAAAAACCCATCGTAATAATTTGATTTCGAAAAACGCCGAAATACAGAAAAGTCCTGGGCGGTACAGTTGGTAATAAAAGCCCATGGTACTCCGATCCCGGGCCGTACACTCGAGCACAAAACGCATTCAACGCGAGCGAAAATTACGCCCGAAAGAGAATTCTGAACGAAATAACTTTGTATGGCGGTGCACCTGCTTCCATTACCCATCAAAATTAAAAAGTAAAAAAGGACCAAGCGTAAGTCGAGCTTATGAACGAAGGATTCTGTATCATTTGTGGTTCTGATTACAGATTCAAATAAATTATTGATATTTTGTTTTAGTAATATTTTATTAAGAAAACGATTTTATACAGATTTAGTGTGAACATAGAATGAATTCTTATGGTAGACTTAGAGTAAGGTTTTGTAAGAACAATTCTATCAAAGAACCCTATAAAAGCGCGCGAACGCATTCGAATATTAAAATGTCGCGTTCAAAATGGCAACTCGTAAATCAGAAGCCGCAATTTCTTTAGCATTAATGCTTTAATAACTATAAAGTGTAATTAGTAACGGTAAATCTGCGTGGATCGGAACGTAGGCGTTTGTTATCGATATCGATTGTTTACGCGCTCGTCTCGATTCAATCGATAATGCTTGTTTGTACGCAAATTCGACCGTAAAAATTAACTCTTGCATCGATATCGGTAAAAATCGATTCGATTCGAGTTTATATTAATTTCTGAGTAGCAAGGCCGCACGTGTATTCAGCCTTTAACAAACTTTTTTCGTTGTAAAAGAGAAAACAAAAGTTTAAATTTCTAGTAACAAAACCTATAGAGTGATTTATGGGACATTAGAGTGGGGAAACAGAATTGGGTCTTTCAACCGTGTCCGGTGAAACAAAAAGTGTCCCATTTGAAAAAAATATATATTATGACCAGTTCTCAGAAGGCCGAAGTATCTTTAACTGCGCGGGTTTAATACAAAATATATATTGTCAATACTCATAAATAAAAATATTTGAAGAATACGTATCGAAAAGGGCATCCTAGGTAATAATACCTGGTCCAAGTGCTAAAATATGATGGCATGTTAAATTACGCTATAAAATTCAAGACCTGGTATTTTTTATAGAAAGCGTCTGTAAGTACACCGTTTAACTGGTACTTCATTACACCGTAATAACATGACGAGGCAAATCAACATACTAACACCTATCATTTGAACACAAAAACCTCACTAAATGGAGTCATTTTATAACAATTCGTATATAAAACGGGTAATCTGGCAGCCCGGCCGTTCTTTTTACGAATTTATACCGCAATTGTGGGTTTTTCTTTTTTTCACACAATAGGCTGAATAGGCGTTGACATGTTGCGGTGGAATGCTGAATGCAGTTAAAAAAAATAACACTAAACTCTGGTTTTATATCAACATAACCTCAAACTTACAATTTGGTTGTCGGAAATGACTTTGTAAAAGCGGTCATTTGTATTTTCACTTTTTTGTAGTGATAATGTTATTATGGATTCATTATCAGTCAAAGACTTCATTGTAAGTTAATTATTGAAATAAACAGTATTTATAGTCGCTTTATTGCGGGTAGTCCGACCTGTATGGCCTGAGATAACTGCAGAGATAACTTAATGTCATGGAACTGACCACTGTTTATTATTTATTAGTTTGTATTGTCTTAGGCCGTGGATGGAGTTCGATAACGCATACGATAATTATTTATACCTACTTTTCTGTAGAAATCGTTTTTGACAGCTGTCAAATTCAAAGGAGAGAAAATATTTGACTGTTGGATCAATAATGTACCTACTCTAAAAACCTTATTATAGTACTATTCGAGTACGACCGAGATATTCAGCTAAGACTGTTGCTACTATAGCTATCATTGCTTCAATGGCTGTCACTGTAACCTAGCAAAATTTTAGTTCCAAATATCGCCACTTGAACAGATAAGTCGATGGCACTGTAAGTACTATTTCTATGAAATTAACTAACGCCTAATCTCTAACTACTGTATAATTTGACACCTGTCACTATAAATTGAAATAGCAATAATAAAATTTTACTATGACACTCTGAAATCATTACGGGTGACATTGTAACTGATAGCCGTAAAAAGCGTATCGTTACGATTAGGTTGTAAACTGTCACATTTATCATTCATTCGGTGCGTACGCGCAGCATTAATTACTGGCATAAACGGTTATCGGCGCCACCGGCACGTGAAACTGTTCTAATAAATTTGGTATAGTTTTGGGCAATTAACTTGACTTAGAATGATACACGCGCATCGAAAATTAAATCATAAACTCAAGCGCTAAAGTGTGAATTCGAGATTAGCAAACTTTTAAAAAGAACTTAAGAAGTATGCCGTGTACGATGACCGAATGATTTCGTAGAATAATGTAGGCACGGTTTTGGTTCATAGTGTGTGTGCTGTGCATTTGTGTGTGCGGAAAATGCTTAGTTTCTTAATGAAGCATGAAAAAGTGTTTCAAAATTGGCGGACGCTACATGTAGGGAAAATTTAAATTAATAACTTTGTAGGTTTCAAAATTACCTTACTTCCGTTGCCATATGGCGACTACGTTTTAAATGAACAAAGCGACAAAGGGAACTATAAATATTGAGATTTGGAATTCATTTGACAGGTTTCCTTTTTATGATAGATTTGCCACAGAAATGTACCAAATACACTACACATGATACAAAATATCACAATCTCAATAAAAAAAAGTAATTAATGTTCAAGAAGGCCAAGTACGATCATGTTTTAACGATCATCTTCACGGCTCAACTAATCTGCTAGATTGGTTGGACCAGTAGCCCTTACCTCAGCCCATAACTCATCGACAGTGTTGCCAACACCTTTCATCTATATTCCCCGAAACCTATGAGTAAATTCCCCGCAAATCTGTAAGTGTTTTATTTTAATTTCGACTCAAATTATTGATAAACCTACAGCTTCCATGCTTCCATGTTGAACTGGGAAAGATAGAAAAATATAGAATATTCCAGGTGCCCTTCCTCCCGGGCATGCTGTAGAAGTCAGCAAAAAGTATTCGAGGGTTACAGTGTATTGTAATTTAGGCGATGGACTGATAAAACTGTCACTATAGCAATATACATTACAATCTAAAATTGCCCTCAATTTTTTGTCAGACATGGTGAAAACGCCGTTTAAGAGGCGTTTTACGATCTGCCTGCCCCGTAAGGATAAAGGCGTGATTTTATGTATGTATGTATGTAAAGGCTACTTATCCCAAAAAAACACATAAAATTGGATGTGAAATGGATAAAAAATACTGAAGAACAGTTATCACTGTTCTAATTCAGGATATATATTCCCCAACCAGTTAAAAATGCGCCGCATTTTCTGGAATTCCCCACACTGGCAACCCTGCCCATCGAACCCACGAATAAATCATAAACGGTAAAGTGTTTATTCCCAACGTACTTAGTGCGTTATAAATTTATTTAAGTGGCGTGTGCGATTGTGGTGCTGCTGATTGATAGAGTCGGACGATGCTGTCCTTACTGTCACTTTGACAGCTGAGTTTGACAGCTGATGAGTGAAGGAATGGTTTCGCTCTTAAAATCTCTTATGAATGAATATTAAGATTTAGGTTTAATACAGTATTGATGGATATAAATATAGTTTCTTGAACAGCTGCTGGTAGAGTTCCGTTTGACAGAAATTAAGATAGACCATAGCACGCTATTGCAACTATAACTCGTTCAAATAAAGTGGCAAATGAAGACATTACACATTAATGTTCTTCACGTCAAAAATTATACCCTTCTTGAACACTTTCGTAATAAAACAGCTGGATTGATACCAGTTATGATTGTTTTTACATTTAGCCATTATTACTCTATTTAGTTAAATGCTAGTTTGTGTACCAGCGAGACGACCGGGTTCCAATCTATCATTACGCACGGAACAATCAAGCGACGCTTGACCTTTGCTGAAAAACAAAAAACATCGCATCATTACTTATAATTTATGAAATGCTAAATGGAAAATTGCCGGCCCAGTTCTTCTTGGAGAACTTTTATCGCATAATGACAAGTAATTAAAATATAATAGCTGGAATTTTAATTGACAATCGGGCTGCGGATCGATCTCGGCAATTTCTTGTTTCACGCTTGTAAATCTCGATGCAGGATAGTAGATTGATGCATTGATTCTGATTTTATTAAGTGAAAACAGGAAGTTTCAATTATCTGATAAATTGCTTGACGTTCTTCAGAAAAACTTGAACAAATGAAACCGACAGAACAGGGAGATTTTACATATTGAAATCGATAGCAATTATTTTACATAATTTTCGTGTTCTCATGCAGTTCGACGCAGTAAAAGTACAATAAACATGCACCTCTCACTAACAGTGTTAATTCACAGAAAGACTATTGTTTCTTTTGCATTTTAATTCCTTACGTATCTCTATTAACTCGGTCTAGAAACGCGAGTGGTTAGGGCTGCCAGATATCAAAAGCAAAAATTACAATAAAATATTTTTTGAATATAGTGTAATTTTACATCCAGTCAGATATAGCAAAGCCATGTTGAATAGTCTTTTAATTGAGCATTTTATAAAGTATTATTTACTTCTGAATTTTTTTCGCAAACTTTTATCAAGTACCCTTAACTGTTTAGCCGACCAGTTTCCCGGAAGTCCAATCAAAATTCCTCGGAACGCCCGACGGTGTCAGGAATCTGGTAACCCTGGCTGGAAGCGACGCAAGCGCATGTTTTCAAACGCGGTTCTCAGCGCATGCGGTAATTACGGAAGACGGCTCTAAACGACACTCATTGCCAATAAGAGCAATTATATCTGTTTTCTGATATCAGCGCCCACTATTCGTAATTGTCAATTGTTGTTTCTTTGGAAAATATGCCAAGAATGTGTATTGAAATGTAGTTTTTTTCGTGCCAGAGTCATTATTGAGCGTGATGGATAGGCGCTCTCAATCAGAAATCTCCGTTTCGTCTGAGCTAATAATAATAATCTTTGATGTTAATTTTGTTTGTCATCTTCAAGTCATGATCTCGGTTGATCGACCTTCTCTATTGTCTTTCTGTCGGGCGATGACGTGACACAAACTCTAGTATTTGAACTATTGCCTTGAAGCTAAATAACAGTCGAACCGAACAGCAATTAACCAACCTATCATTACGCCGTTTCTTGTTGCGACTTGGAAACAAATGTAATAAAATGTCGATCAGTTAAAAAGTGATAAATTATAAAATAAGTACGTGGTACGTAAACAGTGCAGTTTTCTTACATTAATAACCAGCGTATTTGTAATTACATGGAGCAAGTAACGCCGCGGGAAAAAACTGTAGTCGCAACGGATGAGCGGGCGCATCCGCGGCGCGGAGATGATCTATTTGTAGATATCTCATGATTTACATCACTGCGTTCGTGATTGAAATCTTTTGTCCGATATTCCTGCCGAGCACTTGGCCACTTTTACACACGCGTCGCGGTATCAAAAGAACCGAAGACTTGGTTACTTCAAAGTGCCAGATATCAAAACCCTGAGAAAACTGTCAGTCTGATAGCGATGCTCCTTTATCCGCCGTATCAATGCCATTGATATTTGTTTACATCTGTCCACGTTTCGTTTAACGCTGTAATTGTCAATTGTCATGGGATTTGGACGCGCAATTTAACCTCTTTGTCGCCATGATCCAATTCAGAGTTTCGCGCCGAAATAAAATAAATAATGGCGGATCGGCGCTCGCAGCTGCGTCGGCGCACAACGCAATATTCATTAGCCGCGCGCGCTAGAGTGGAACCGCGATACGATACGTTTTTTGTCTCTCACTCGCACGCAGCACTTGCATTTTTTTTCGACAACGCATCGGCGATTTCGTTTTATCGTCCCCATCGAGTGGTTTTTGCCGTTCGGAATTCCTTACGCATCTTGTTTCGGGTTCGTTTGTGGATGAAGATTGTAGATACTCTCCGTTTCTTCCAATTTACGTGGGAAAGGTGCGTTTGGTTTGCGAAAATCGAAGAGACCAGCACCTTGCGTTAGCTTGCGCATTCGACCATAGAAATAAACATTTTTATACGAAGCGTTCCTTCCGTTTCCTCGGTCATTAATTGCAATCTTTATAACTGCGGCGTTTTCCCTTACCGATGGAAAGACCTAGAGTCTGAGGGAATTGCGATAAATAAAGAAATAACTAAACAAATGGAACGGGTGCATTATGCACACTGCGATGTTATTACCTTACCAATACATTACCAGCGAGGTTAACGTATTCTTATCATGAAATGAACATAAAAGCCGCGTGTACTGTACCCACTACGGTACTGAGTATATGCCGTCGTGATTAAAAGAATTTGCTCTAACCTTTCCGTACTGATTGAGGACCAAGTTGCACCATGCTTGCGTGCGCAACTCAATTAGTGTTTGACACGGCGGCCGACGTCGCGTTTTTGTCCGCTTAAAACGGCATTAATATGCCGATGGACTGGACATCGTGTTTCAACACTTTGTTTGACGTCGACGTCCTACTTTTGCATTGACAAAGATTTTATCCGATTCGCCACTTTTCAATAAAATTATTAATAATTTTTTTAATATCGGAACGAAGCTGCAAAGTTACCGCAGCGGGAATCTAATGTTTGGATTTGGAATGCAGTCATAATTCGCGGAAGGGACGTTCGTAATTCAAATTCATCCGAGGGTTCGAATTTTGAATACGCCAATCGTGTCGCGCAGCGTCGTGATTGGTCAGCGTCTTTCAAAAGTGACAGGGGTATCTCACCTTTTGTTATTTTAATCATTTATTTTCATACATATTTGATTATTATGAAATGATAGTCAATGAGTGATCATAGCACACAATGCATGGAAAAACATTTTTAATATACTGCAAGAGAAATATTGTAAGTAGGTGTAACTTTTTTGTATGTTGTTTATTGACTCAAAATTTTCACAAACTCCAATAGTCCTGAGATTCCCATCATCTCCAGCCCACATCAGTTCAAAAGTGCGCAACTTTTGAAAGCTTGCCGGGCACCGATTAGCAGTCCGTTTTGGAGAGAAGCGCGCGCAAAAAGCCCGCGAAAGCCGCCGCTGGCACGGCGCGCTTTTTGCGCGTGCGTGAACGCGCTCGCGACAAAAATGGCCGCCAAATGAGGATTAATTTTCACCGGTTAATAATGACATAAATACACTAGGTGCGCGCCAGTGTGTACAGGATGAGTCTGTTATTTGTTTCGTTGTTTTTGTTGGGTCTGTAAAGTCATAACGACAAATTACCTATGCCATTTTGTTTATTCCATGTTTATTCCCAAATTGTGTATCTATCTCTACAATTAGGAGGAATCCACGATGAATGACAAAGAGTGACATAGTGCCTACTTAGATCAGTTCTTCCGTGATATAAAACTCAATTTTATTTTGACTCTTTATACTTTTTCCAAACCCACATTTTCCTCCCAGACCTAACTTTACCCCTGCCTACGTGGTCTAGCTGTCTAAGCCATGGGCTCTCGATCCGGAGGTCCCGGGTTCGATTCCCGGCAGGGGACAATGACTTTGTGTTGTTGTTTCTAGTTTGGTTAGGACATTACAGGCTGATCATCTAATTGTCCGAAAAGTAAGACGATCCATGCTGTCGGATGAGCATGTAAATAATCGATCCTGCACCTGATTTCTCTCTGGTCATGTCAATCGTCAAATGTCAAGCAAGACACTGAAGGAATAGAGAGTGCACCTATGTGTAGCGCAAACATTTGGGCACTAACATCTAGTCCTGCGCAGTTGACCGATCTCTCGGAGATTGGCTGCCATCACCAGTAAATCTGTGAGAGGACTATAATTAAACTTTGCCCACCTTCCATATCTGTCTCCGTAAACGCATCCAATCTTGCGCACCCTGTACCACTGTACGCCGAGTGTGTAATTACTAAGGACGCGAGCGCATTCCTCGCGACACGTCTGCGGCTTTTCTGATACCGACAGAAGCGCTCCAAGATTATTTTTAAACCAGCTGGCTGACCAGGCTGCAGGATAAGGATGCGTCTTAGCCTTCTTCGTGCAGGGTTGTCTGGAGGAGATCGCAAGACAAGCGAGGACAAGTATTTTAAAACGAATTCAAACAAACGACTGTAGTACCTGTAAAAAAAGTACACATACATACATATAATCACGCCTTTATCCGTAATGGAGTAGGCAGAGCGTAAACGACCTAAAAAAAAGTCGTCCCGCCACGTCTGTCAAAGTTTTGAGGGTATTTAAGATAGATTTGTAGGTATATTGCTGTAGTGACTGGTTGTCAGCCCATCGCCTAAATTACAATATACTGAAACCTTTGGATCCCTTAGCTGGTTTTTACAGCATGCCCTATCTATCTCGCTCCCAGGCCAGCATGGCGGATAAAGATAAGGATGTGTCTAAAGGACTCTAAACACCTAAGTCACCTTCTGTCGCGAAAACATTTTACATAATATTTCCCTTTCCTTTTGGGTTCTTCAAGCATAGTTTGCTGGAGCCAAAGCGGAAAAACATACATACATACATACAATCACGCCCCCATCCCTAATGGGGTAGGCAGAGCGTAAACGACCTGAACAAAGGTCGTTCCGCCACGTCTGACAAAGTTAAGAGGGTCATCCAAGATAGATTTGTAGGTATATTGCTGTAGTGACAGGTTGGCAGCCCATCGCCTAAATTACAATATACTGAATCCCGGATCCCTTAGCTGGTTTTTACAGCACGCCCGGGAGGAAATGCAGCTGGCACATTCTATGTTTTTCTTTCGCTCCCAGTCCAGCATGGAAGAAAAGAAAGCGGAAAAACCGATGTATATTTTAGCCTTCTCAAAAAGAAATAAAATTCAGGACTAGATAAATTCTCAAATATCAACTTTGTGTTTTACCCCCTGGGAATCGAACCCAGGACATTATAAACATTAATTATACACATCCAAAGAAAATTACAAAAAACTTGCTAAAACCATTAAATCCACATCGACCGTTTAAATGTACACTTATAATCGGCACTGAAAATAAAAAAATACTCATTTATGTATTTGACAGGAGGGCTGGTGTTGTGACATACACCAGTTTACCTTGACCTCTCATTCAATATGAAATTTATTGGATTTCTCCCTGTCTGCGCGGGTCAAGGAACTCTGGTTATGCGCGCGTCTGACCAGTATAAGATGGACTGGGTTTTCTAAGGGTTATTACAGGAGGGTAGGTTTGGTAAAACTGGTGGGTAAATAAGGGTGGGTGAGGGTAGTACGACCAGTCAGAAGCAGCTGACGCGGATTAGGGAGTTTTTACCTACAAACATAAGGGCACCGTTTTGGTAATACCTACCCGTTTATATTGTAGGTATTTTTGGTAAAGAAATAATCCGTCTGGATTTATTGATGTTATGTTTTTGCGAAAGGGGATGGATTTGAACGTTATTTTCATTTAGATACTTTTAATTTTCCTTACAACTATATTTAAAAAAAAAAACATACACACGCACATACATATAGTCACGCCTTTATCCCTAATGGGGTAGGCAGAGCGTAAACGACCTAAACAAAGTTCGTTTCGCCACGTTTGACAGCTTTGAGGGTTATTTAAGATAAATTTGAAGGTATATTGCTTAGTGACAGGTTGTCAGCCCATTGCCTAAATTACAATATACTGAAACCCTCGGATCCCTCAGCTGGGTTTTTACAGCATGCCCGGGAGGAAATGCAGCTGGCACATTCTATGTTTTTTTCTCGCTCCCAGGCCAGCATGGAAGAAAAAAACACGTAGATCTAAGGGCACAAATAATTTAACTATAGAGCTGATCAGGAATCGAACCTAGATGCCTAGGCGCAGCAATTAAACAATAACAACTATGCTACTAACCCATCAATTCGTATCAAATTATTTCAGAAAATTGAACTACGCTACAGATGGTGTTAAAATATTGACAACAAGTAAACATACACTGCACAGGAATCGAACCCCAAATGGGAGCAGTGTGCACACAACCCCTCTTTATTGAAATTAATGTTCAGGCAATGATAATTCAGTTTCCTTGTACTATAATATTCCATACTTACTTAGACTATGGATCGATCTATATTTTATTGTAGACAGATTTTTTTAAATTCTTGGTAGGTAATATTAATACCGTGCTTCGGAAGGCACGTTAAGCCGTTGGTCCCGGTTAATATCGTTTAATACCGTAGATATTAGTCGTTAAGCCAAGTCAGAGGCCAGTGCTAAGCATTCGCGGCTTGAAAACTCTGACCTGATCTAGAATTGGGTCTTGTTTCCCTTCTGGGTTGCGGAGGTCAGATGGCAGTCGCTCTGTGTAAAAACCAAAACCCTCGTTCAATCATCTAGATTAGGTAGCCGACCCGAGAGATACGGGATAAGGCTAGGGAGATGATGATGTTAGGTAATATTTATAAGATGAAAGTTTTTTTCTATGAATATTTAACTAATAAAAAGATCAATAGATAGAGCTACATGAAATGAGCTATATTATAAATAAAATAATACAATACTATACAATAGGTAGCCATGAAAAACACTTTCTTTGTCAGTGGAAAGTCCAGACATAAATAAACTTGATTCACCCTTCAGACCAATTTTCCACTAATTCCATTTTCAAAAAGGAATTCCTAATTCAAACCTTCAGATATAATCAACCTGTCAGTGCAGGGGTTGAAAACATTTTACCCCCGTTTTCAACACTAACATTAAGTTTTGCGATCAAGACCTACCGTTTACCTCCCCTGCAATTTATGGCTAATAGTCTGGTCTAGGGAGCTATAGGCGATCCCTTAGGTATTAAATGATAGCCTAGGGCTTACAATTTGTTATTATGTTGATTAGGAATTGTAATGGCAAAGGTTATTTTAATACGGATATGGAAAGTCCTTAATGGATTTTGAATAAATTAAAGGTTAGCGGGAAAACCGATGTGTAAGAAAGTACAGTGTAAAAAATAAACTTGTCAGACTGAAATTCATCTTTTACTACTACTAGTAACCAGGCTGTATGGCTTAGTACCATTGCCTATCCTTTATCGATGAACATAAAAATACTTTAAAAAGTTAACATCCCAAATGCAAACGTATCTTTTAAAAAAATATTCCGCCAGTCTCACACCAGCCAGTACCATAGATAAGTTATTAAACATCGCGCCATTACACATTAATTCCTGGTCTCATGGGACTCGCCCTGTGCCTGCAGAGAGAGGGGAAATTAAAAATAAAATAATAATGTCAAGGGTAACTCAGTTACGTGTTCTGGTATTCTGTAGTATTGTTTTATAAAATGTTCACAATGGAAAGGTTGATGACTTCTGTGGAAATGGAAATCATTGTTATTTATTACATACATACTAATCACGCCTTTATAGTTTTGAGGGTTATTTAAGATAGATTTGTATGTATACTGCTGTAACGACAGGTTGTCAGCCCATCGCCTAAATCGCAATATTCTGAAATCCTCGGATCCCTTACCTGGTGTTTACAGCTACCTGGGAGGAAATGCAGCTGGCACATTCTATGTTTTTTCTCGCTCCCAGTCCAGCATACAAGATATTTATTATTATTATTAAATATATAAAACATAGTTAAGTTAATATTTTTGCAAAGGACCTAAACGGACTAAAACTGGACATGCATGTCTTTATTTAGAGATAGGGTACTTATATACCTGTTTATCGAATGGAAAGAAAAAAAAAATAAGTAGGGGTGCCACTCGTTCACATATTCATAAAAGCGCATCTATTATTTCCTTTCAAATACAAGCGTGAAATTTCCATACGCTGTGTATGACCATTCAACTTATTATCTTTCATATTTAGCATCACGTTATAACTACAAACCTTATCAAAAAATTTAATAATATACCTTACTGGGAAGAGAGTACCCACTTCAAGTATATATTTATTGAACTTTTCCATTGTTTAAAATTGTTTTTTTCGTGTTGAAAAACAGTTTTTGAGGTTGTTTATTGTTTAAATGGAGCGTGTTCGAGTGCACTCGGCTTTTATAAACATTGGGGTTATAAATATCTTGTATGTTTGTTTGTTTGCGTGTTCCAAGCTAAAATATTCGGGGGTAAGGACCAGGCGAGCATAAATAATAAAGAAGTGCACAATCAAAGCAGAATATAGTACTACGATCTAAAAAAACACTCAGAATGCCAATGAATAAATATAATCTTAATATTGTGAGAGTTTAACAATACCATAAAATAGAATACACAGACAATTTCAACTGCTGAGAAACATAGTAGAAAACATATTTACTACGTAGATTAAACTGTCAGCCGTTTGTTATCCGCGACATTGTTTTTCTAATAAATACGCTGGTAAAGTTCTCAATGGTAGAGATACGTTTTAGCGCCTAGGATTAGGCCGACCAATCGCAGACAAGTGCTACTTCTAATTTTCAAAATTGGCAGACTGTGATTGGTTTATTATCACGCCACTCGACGCTGAAGAGCGCTAAAAGGTTACATTCTCTCTTAACTTATTTTATAGAAACCTATTTCAACAAAGTGTTTCAACCTATTTTGATTTATTTTGATCTACACGCTCAAAAAACTACAATATCTCACGGTTGAATACGTTTCGAGATTTAAGCCTGTTTTTAAAAATAAACAGCTGTCAGTTTTTTACGTTTCGGCTTTTAATCCAAGGGTCATCCGAAATCGTATGTATGTTCCACAATGGGGTACAAAAACTCTTAATTCCGCCATTTAAATTCATACGATGTCTCCTATTATGAACCGATTTATATAAAAAACTGTTTGTATGATAGATTATTTTTTCGAGTTTCAAAAATGTTTTTGGGATTCGTAGTTTATTCTGAGACGAAGTTTTACTTGAAGCCTGCAATCTAGTAAAAGCTGACTAGTTTATTTAGCAGCCATTTTGTTTTTTCCTTAACAAGCCAAAGGGAAAAAAGAATACATTTCGAAGTCGCACCTATAAAATTTAATTATTTTAGCAAAACTTATCTTTATATCCTATCGCAACCGCGTGCCGGATACAAAATCTATTTAAAACGAATAGCTTTGGGATATTTCTATACATTTTCTATACAGCTGGCAATTATAGCCTGATTGATGAATTCGATAATAATTATTTTATGGGGCCACTTAGATAACTTACTCATAACTTAGATAACTTTATATTAAGCGACTTAACCAGTAATTATAAGACTCGTGTAGGTCACGAAATAGATAAAAAAGTAATCGTTTAAATTCCACGCTAGGTACATACATACATATAATCACGCCTCTATCCCTAATGGGGTAGGCAGAGCGTAAACAACCTAAACAAAGGTCGTACCGCCACGTCTGACAATGTTTTGAGGAAGATAGATTTGTATGTATATTGCTGTAGTGACAGGTTGTCAGCCTATCGTCTAAATTGCAATATACTAAAACCCTCGGATCCCTTAGCTGCTTTTTACAGCATGCCCGGGAGGAAATGCAGCTGGCACATTCTATGTTTTTCATTCGCTCCCAGTCCAGTATGGACGAAATTCCACGCTAGGTAACGACTGATAATAAAAATGCCTTGCTCACTTCGGCGGCGTAACGACCCAAAGTCACTTAGACTTCAAAAAATGTTCTATACAAAATCAACACCACCCAAAAACAAAACAATAGAACCGCAGAAATGACAAACAACACGAAAATTGCATTTAACCCTTTCGCTACCGGGGGTCACTCGCGTCGCGGCGTTATTTGTTACAGATCAATCAAGATTACGACCTAATACGATAACCCCTTCGCTGCCACCCCCCATGCGATTATTAGGGGTTAAGGCGAAATTAGTTTTGGGCTGATAATGTGATAAAAGAAAAATCTGATCGTGTGTGGGTAAAATTTTACGTTTGTAGTCTTGAATGTTAACATAAAGTATGAGAATAATAAATTCCATGATTTACATATGCCTTTTTAAAGGCCGAGAGAGTGTAAGGGACTTTCCGCAAACCAAATAAACTTTTAAATTTTTTAACTTTTCTTTACAAAATGACCATTTAGCAATTTTTTTTTATCATTTCCGACAAGAATTTCTTTGTGAAAGTTGTTCAGTTTCATTGATTAAGCGACCCCCCGTATAAGTTTCACCATAAACAAAGAAAACCGAACTATCTCGAAGAACAGTTTAATACGGAAGCTATTTAGAAGAGTACTCCTCGGCGACTCATTACACACCTTTATAACCCTCCTAATTCTTAACCCTCGGTTAATGGCCGAAAAACTGACCTTTCGGGCCTTAAGCGCCCTCTGGAGGCCGGTTAACTACGTGCAACTATCATACGATTTGCAGTCGTCGCGTTAATGGCTATGCACAGTGGGTTCACAGGCGCGGGGTGGAGGACATAATGTCTGGGATGCCTTTATATGTGAAACTATATTCATTCAATAAATGCATAGAATGTTCCGATCTCTTCTCTTCCCGGGCTTAGTGTTATCACTATGGCAATGCATAGCACAGTTCGTTCTTTCTATTACCCTTAAACCTGGTTTGAAGCGGCAAAAACGCCTTTTAGGAGGCGCTCTGCCTTAACTACTCCGTAAGGGATAACGGCGTGATATATGTAGATGTGCAACTATCATACAATTTGCAGTCGTCGTGGAAATGCTTTTGCACAGTGGGTTCACAAGTGTAATGGACATAACATTTTGTCTGGGATAAATTATGATATGAATTTCTGGAATGATTGCAAAATCTCAAAGAAGTGTTTTTATTTTTTGTAATTGCGTGTAATATAAATATAATATAAAATTATAATGTATAATATAATAATGTACAATAAAAACTAAATTTGAGATTAATAGCTGTAAATTTACGTGCGAAGTCATATACAATAAATCCTGAAAAGTAGGTACTAAACTAGACAAATATACTGAATCACCCGGTTTATATAAACAGTTCCAATTCCCTCCAATTTTGTAATTACCGACCATCTTGACAACAGCCTCTCAAATTGAGACGTCCACAAAACAACAACTTAAAACGTAAACAACTGATTACCACTCATTATTTCAGAACGGCGGTCGTCAACCAAAAACTTTGATATGTCATTTATGGTAATAACAGACTCCGGATAAAAATTACATGTTACTGACAACTGTCAAAACCGGATCACGCCTCTTTTTGTGCATTAATAAATCAAGCCCAGTCTGTTAGTGACAAAACTGGCATCAGAAATTACAGGTCACAAATCGTCACAGACCAACGCCATAAATCAAGATTCTTTAGAAAAAAGAGGAGCTAAGCAAATACCCGTCCCGTCTACCTGCTTCGCCCTCGTATCTTTTGAATACTTTTCTTGCATTAAAATAAAATTTCTGAACGCACGGATTCCGGGGCAAAAAACGCACGAAAAACGCTCCTTTCATTCCCTTCGTCCTTCTCTCGCTGCAGTGTTTTGTCTCCCTCTAATGGGGATGACGGTTCACAACAAAACTGAAGCGTCACTTCGACATTTTTGTCCAAGAGTTGCAACTCTGTAACTTGGGAAACGACTGAATCATGCCCAAGTTTAGGACTAAAATTACTTTGTAAGTGATATAGGCAGCTTCCCAGCTGAAAGTGACAACGGACAAGTAAAACAAACAAAAGCACAGTGGCTCAACGCGTGTTTCTTACGGACAAAAAAACAAACCGTAAAATATTTATAAATTCCTGTTAGTTATGTTATGAATAATTTGGACCCATTTACATATTTACGGGGCTGGGACACGAACGCGGGTAACAAAAGCCAAAAGCCCGTTTCTAAGTTCCCTTAATTCCAACATAGAGCCAAACAAAAGTTAAACAACCAAACCTCATTTTATAGACCTTCGTTTATGGGGCACAATATTCAGTAGGAGCCGTTCTGTTAAGAATATTTATGGCATTTTTTGTACGGTCGAAGGAGAAATGACGGATATTCGACATTTATAAGTGTACCATAAAGACATTTGTTCATTACGTCTCTTTATGGCGGGCAGTAAAGGTGGAATAAATATATTCGCACGTCGTTCTGTCAAAATATGTGATTAAGTCGCGGTCGTGGTCGTGGTCGTCAAAACAATCGCGGTCGGTGACGCCGCGGCGACCCCTGCCCCTCCACCACACCCCCTCGATCCCCCTTCGCAAGATCTGCGCACGCGCACACTATAAATAAAAATTTCGTAACAGGAACGTTCCATATTAATACACTATAATTTAAATTTCGAACTACTTCAGTAGCGGTCGGCCAGTCCGCATTTTTTAGGATAAAAATTTGAAAAAACAATCACCTGCCCGCCGCCGATCGTATAAAAAGTTATTAAATAGGAGGCGACTTAACTAAATTACAAAACTCGACCTTTGCGCATTATAGAATAATTTACCATTAAAGGCTGCATAGTTGTCGTGCGATTTTAAATCATACGTCAGCGGGTGACAAGCGTCAAAATGGCTCGCGACGGGCGATTTATTAAAACTCTGACGAGATCGATCGGCCGGCATCTTAGGTAGCGTCTCGGTGCTTTATTTTATCTTATAAATAGATTTTTTATTACAAATTACAGGGTACCACGTTTGGTAGCGATTTTGATGCCGTCGCTCGCCCGCTACTTGTGGTAATAACCGCCGCTTTACGAGCTTATGAAATTATGCACTTTAATTTGTGCTAAATAGAGTTTCATCTTCATCGGTGGGTCGTCGAGATTCCTGATGGCCCGATGAGGACTTTACGAATTTAATGAGGGGTTCCGTAGTTTTTTCCGCGGCAGGTAGAGGCGTTGTGGCCTGCACAGTGGGTCCGCCGCCGTCGTCTCGAACTAAATTTCATTAATCGATTATTTCAAGTGCATTTCTGCGGCGATTGTGTATCACGCGTCCTTACTCCCATAGAAACTCGCACAAAGGGCTTACATGAAGGCATTTATTCAATTACACAAACAATACACTATTTCGCCTGAAAGTGCACAATGGAGGGATAATAAAAGCTCAGGTAGACGTTATGAATAGAGCAAACGACAATTGTCGCAGACAAAGATTTTTGGGACGAGTCAAAAGTTATTTAACTACAGTGTTTATTTTTACGAGTCCCAAACTCTTTTATAGTTTTTTTTTCGATAGCGTTGCCACACCAGTCGCCAGTATCGATGAATCGATTAAAAGTGGGATAAAAAGCGACGGCATAGCTGGCCGGTCATAAACGAAGTTTGTGTTCGTATCGACACCTACCGTTTTGTCATCTACAGTGTTTTTGCCCCCGTATGAAATATAATGGTGGCATTAAAAGCGCGAACGTATGATGTGTCGCAGAATCAGTTTAGTTTTTGCCAATTTGAGAGATGAGAACGTCATATTACTCTGTTAAATTCGGTTTGGTTTTCGAGCTGAGTTATGTTTTCGACTCGGTCATTAGGTTGTTTGCATTCAGATTTCGAAGTTTAACGTTAACAAGAATCTTGCTATTCTACTCCTTTTCTTTAGTAGCCTTGAGAACAATATCTAGATTCTAAATAACATGTATATTTTTTTATACATAGGTATGCAAGTAAGGCGGTAACAATCATTATACAATTCGCTTTAGCCCTTAGCGGCAGTTAAGTAGTTTCATGTATGTATAAAACCGAAATTGCTTCTTCCAAGATTGTGTATGTGTGGTATCGAAGCATAGCCTTATTAGCATTTAATTCGTTGTCCAAAAGTGGGGTTCTCGGTTGTTCATGGGTCGGTGCCCCCCAAAATGGGCCACTTCCTCGCCTTAGGGTGGGGGAGGAGTCTTATTTATGTGTTTGATACATTTTTGGCTTTTGTATTGGTCCGATGATTTAGGCAAGCCATTTTGTTCTATGTGTCCAAATTGTCTGTAGTTATTTCTATCTTCTTGATATCATTGACTATGTGACCGGTTATTTAGTTTAACAAAAGATCCATCTATATGACAAGGTTCTATGGTACTCAGGTATTGAATAATGATACAACCATACCTTATTAAGGTCGCCAGTGACCCATGTGATCTACAGTGGAGACAATCAAGCCAAGTCTTTGACAAGAAAGTCGAGAAACTGGTTTGAATAATCTTAGTATACTAGCTAACCGTCTATCGGCTTCAACTGGATTTATATATATATTTTTTAAAGTACTCTATCTTGAATTGAAAGCTTATTTTAAAGCATTATTTTATCTAAAACTGTCCAGCAATTTAACCGTGAAACAAACTTCCTTCATCAGTAGACATTTCCCTGATATTTCTACACTAAAAATAATGTCTGCGTAAGACATTATCTCCCCATCTAAGCTCAAAATGTCAATAATTAAAATAAGTAGCCAAGGGCAATAGTAATAATTAAGTACGGGGTAATTGATTTTGAAATTACGATAAGTACAGTGAGTGCAATTATACAGACAAGTGCATTAGTACAGACAGACAGAAATCACTTAGCTAATATTTTTGTTAAGTTTATTTAGTCCTTATTGCTATGAAATAAGGTCGTATTGTAGTGTAAAGTTGCCTGTTTTGTTCTGAAGTTGAGTGCATGTGTAATGAAGTCATATTTTGAGTAAACAACTTTATTACAACTTTTACTTGTTTCTTTTGAGAATTTCTAGTATTATTTTGAGTTTTATTTTGATATAAAACTGAAATCGCCATTTCGCAAAAAAAAAGAAAAAATTGTCACAGAGTTTTTTGGTAACAGTTCTATGACCCCATTTTTTCTGTCCTACTTAACAAAATTTCAGACCACTGTGCAGTCAATATTTCATATAACAGACAACAGTCCACTGTAATGGAGGTAGAATTATAGTGTTTGTGTCGTAGGCGGGAGTCGAACTTGCTCCACTCACCTCGGTGTCGTCTGCCATCGCACTGGCTATTACTACAGCTATTTATATAGGGCCTGAAATTTTCATGACTTTTATAGAGTAATTTCAATATCACTTTGCGATAATTACTTTAAAATTTTACGGTGCGAATGTGTTTTTTTTGTATTAATAAATTTTCTTCAATTGTAACATCCTTCCCATTCTTTCAAAAGTTCTTGAAAGTGTGGTCCATCATCAATTGTATTCCTTCCTTACTTCTAATCATCTCCTATGCCCATTTCAATCCGGTTTCCGTCCTTCTCACAGCACAGTTAGTGCATTGCTGAATGTTACTGAAGATATCCGTCATGCTATGGATAATACCAAACTTACCATTGTTGTATTATTAGACTTCAGCAATGCATTTAACTGTGTTGACCTTGATATCCTTCTTTGTTCTCTCCGTTCTCTTAACGTTGCTCCTGCTGTGATCGAATGGTTCCACTCTTATCTTCATGGGCGCCAGCAGTGTGTGAAGACAGATGATGGATCATCGGACTGGTCAAACTTATCTGCTGGTGTTCCGCAAGGCGGCATTCTTTCTCCTCTTCTTTTCTCAATATTTATAAACAACATCTCTAAAGTCATTTCTTCTCCCTACCATCTGTATGCAGATGATTTACAAATTTACAGTCATTTTTCTTTGACTAACGTTAGAGAGGCAGTTGATGCTGTCAATGCAGATCTTGCTGCTGTGCAGGAATGGGCAAGGAGTTTTGGGCTACTTGTAAATCCTACCAAATCTCAGGCAATGATCGTCGGTAGCAGCAGGCTCAGTTGTAGGATTAAGGTTGCAGATCTACCTAAGATTTTTTATAACAACATATGCATTCCTTATACTGACAAAGTTAAGAATCTTGGGTTGATTTTGGACTGTGACTTATCATGGTCGGCACAGGTGAATGAGGTTAGTAGACGTATGCATTATTCATTCCATTCTCTCAAACGACTCCAAAATTTCCTTCCTTTTCACACTAAAATTATGCTTGCACAAGCTCTTCTCCTTCCCATCCTCGATTATGCTGATGTCTGTTATCTGGATGCGACTGAGGAGCTGCTAAACAAACTTGAGCGCTTACAAAACCTAGCTATTAGATTCATTTTTGGACTTCGCAAATTTGATCACGTCTCAGAATTTCGCGCTCAACTTAAATGGCTTCCTATCCGACTTCGTCGTGATGTGCACATCCTCACTGTCCTGTATAAAATCCTTAATGACCCTTCCTCTCCTGAATATCTCCGCTCCCGATTCCGATTATTACTTCCTGACCCTCGATCTAGGCGCGCCTGCATCACAAAGGTGTTGGAGGTTCCTGGATCGAACACCAAATTCTTTTTTAATTCTTTCACTGTAAGAGCCATACAACTTTGGAATAAATTACCAAAAACTCTACAAGAGAGTCCCTCGAGTTTCACCTTTAAGAAGAGACTGAAAGAGCATTTTATTAATTCTCTATGACATTTATATATTTAGATTCATTTTCAATATCTTTTATACCATTTAATTATATATCATATTGATATTGTTATGTATTAGTTTATTTTATTGAAATATATTAGTGTGTATTAGTATTACTATAATTATTAGTGTTATTACGTTTATTATATCTGTTCCCGTGATTTTCCCTTCTTTCATCCTCATTAGGTTGGCTGGAAGAGATCTCTTATAGAGATAAGCTCGCCTTTTGTTTTAATTTTTAAGTTTACTTTTATGTTTAATTTTTTAAAACAATAAAGAATTTAATAATAATAATAATAATAACAAATCTTTCTTACTAAAATACATAACCGATAACTGTCAATGTTATTGTCCCAAAAAGAATAATACAAATGGGACTCTGTATTATCTACTTATTTTTACGTGGGCAGTTAAAGTGTTACTTGGATGGTGTTATTATGTCCAAACCGTGATAGATAGGTTGGTTTGTTCATGTTGGGTTTTAACGACAGTTATGCACAGGGTTTTGGCCGTGATTTTTTATAGGTCATATTAATTTTGATTTTTAAATTGTCTGCGTATTTCAATCATGATTGTTATTCCTTATTGTAAAAATAAATAAGGAGTAAATATAAAATACCCATTTAAACAGCCAATATAAACCAAATGTTAGCTTTTATATCTATGTAAAATTACAAGTTAGTCTTACAATAAAACAATAGCAAATTAAAGTAGCAAACATGTGTCAATATTCTATTCGTATAAAATTTAGCATTGACCTGAATATCTTTATCTTTTAACGCAACAACTAACCTGTCAATTTCACTAAAAAGGCCAATTCGTATCTCAAATAATGATCGAGAAAACAAAAGCTACACGTCAATTATTCGCCATAATCAATAAGTCTTAGGCGACATTTATGGGCTAAAGATTATAATCGATTCTATACATTTTAATGCACTTGCTAGCGCGGGAAAGGTCAAACGACTTTATCTCCTAACGCGATGGATAAGAGTTGCAATTTGCGTGATAGTTTACGAGCGTTGGACAGGCGGCTGCTAATATGCCGCTAAGGGTTGGTTCACACCGGGAAGTTACGCGACGCAACGTGTACTTTTCAAGAGCGTGATACAATATAGAACTTTATTTAGTATGCAAAAAGATGGTCATTTTATTGTCAGAAGTCGAAAATTCGTACCAGCTGTCACTTAGTGGTAGCAAGATGCATCTTCTAACAGCTTTGCGGGGCGTTGAGTCGCGTCGCTTCGCAGTGTGAACCAACGCTAAAACAGGAATTTATTATGGAAATGTGACGCAGCTACTTTGTACATTAAACTATGTTGACAACTAAGAACATGATGTTTCTAATTAAATAT
Organism: Scrobipalpa costella; assembly: GCA_949820665.1. Lineage (NCBI taxonomy): Eukaryota > Metazoa > Arthropoda > Insecta > Lepidoptera > Gelechiidae > Scrobipalpa > Scrobipalpa costella. The sequence goes on from OX463314.1 coordinate 16,636,609, forward strand.
AGAATTTTAAGGGCCTAATTACAAGTAGCATTCATAAAATATTTATGTATAAAATTGATGTTCATATGTCGTAAAGAAAGCTATTTAATTAATTCTATAAGCAAATATGAAAATAACGATAGTCAAAATTAAACTTTGCTAAATATAAGTTATTAAAGAACTCTTATTATGCCTACCGGTTCTTTTATGCCCTGTATGTTTCCATGCCGTTTTCTATGGTTAAGTTATAAACATAGACCATAGCGATGGTCAAGGCCGCACTGTGGTCTAAGCGCGCGAAAGTAGGACAAACGCAATTGTTTTATAAATTAAATAATAAAAACAATTATTCGAAAATGAAATGAACACCAGATCTAGAAGACGATTACACTGATTGTGCTGTGTATAATAAATTATAAATCATCTCAATTATAACAGTAAAATAAAATAAGCAAAAGCAATGCAAAAAGTGTAGGTACTTTAATTTTATACGGAGAACGCGTTATAAATTTATTTTCAATTAAAAGCAGAATGTAAGTTCTTAATAAATTTTATGATGTGAATCTTTAATTTTTTGTGTAGGTATTACATCTTTTTTTTTTGCCGCCATCATTGCTCACTGTCTTGTTACAGTTTCTTTCTTTTATAATGATTTTATGGACTTTTTTCAATTTAATATAGAGCAACACACTTAAGTATATTACCCAGGTAATGTTCAGTAGAAAATTATTATAGCTACTACTAGTAGTTACTAAATGAATTCAGTAATTAACAAGTGAAATTTAGTAAGTTAAAACGGTAATTATCCGTTGGGAGCTTGGTGTCAAGACGCTATAACGTGTGTAAGAAAAAAGTGTATACAAAAAAGTATAAAATCGGGCTGCGGCGTATGCATGATAGTATCGCATTTCCGGTCAAGGCGAGTTTACGTTGAAAAAAGTGTTTCTCAAGTAAGACCAAAGATTAGACTGTTTACAGAAGCTATATGACGAGAAACTATTAACTAGCGACCATAAAATTACTATTACTATAAACTCATAATTTCTTTTGAAATAACGTGTACGATAACTGATAAGAGACTTGACACGGTATCACTTTCATACATTCGACTTACAAATTCAAATAATAAATGTCTATAATATTTATAGCAACATTATCACAATACGACCCATAATCCACTATTTCACCGTTTTATTTAGCATTCTTTTGACAAGCCGTTGAATATTGAAAGATCATCGGAACTGTCTACTGTATTGTTTATATGAACTTATGATATGCTTCTGATAGCTTCTGAATATTAAAGAATCGTTGGAACTGTCGGTTCTATAGTTTACAAGCTCTATGCGCGTGCGCACCGAAGCGAGGGAGCATTTTATTAGCCACGTACAAGCATTACGACTCGGCTACGTCTGCCATTAATCTACGGTAAACTGCCCGTACTATTATAATCAAAACAATACAAGTGACGGACAAGTTCACGTCAAAGATATTAGTGATATTTTTAAAATATTAATTGGTACACAAAAACGTTTTGTATTAAAGTAGAAGTAACACTTTCAGAGTCAATAGATGCACTCTATATTTATAACCTTTATCTCCAAAATAAAAGTATAATTATATTTATTTGTTGTTTTAATTTACGATGTATTAACTTTGTCTTTTTTATCCACAGATACGCCAAGAAAAACCTTATTACATAGCAGACCCTGAGGTCGACTCATTAGTAAGTATCCACAACTTTTATTGCCTAAAAGATATAATACCCGGGATCGGTTTAATACGCCATAAAATAGTGAACACTTTATAGTTCACCTCACGAGCGACCAAATAATTTACGATTTGATTAGTTAAAGAGCTGTCCAAAATTAACCACAGGTAAACGAGAAATTTTTCTTAGAAAGATTAAAAAAACATATAGTATATTGTCACTCATAAAAAGCTGAATCGCACCGTGCGCCTCCCGCGGCTAGCTGGGACAAAAAGTGAAATAATAAAAGCAAGATGGCGGCCACCCACCGCCTCCGTTCGACACGGATACTTAACCGATTTTTAACAAATAAAATCTAAGGCATTACGAATTGCCGGGCAGCGGGGGCGAGCTGTTTGACTTTGTTAAGGAAATCCGTTTTATCAACTCGCGCCGTCGAGCGCGTAATCACAGCCTTTCCCTGGGCCCTGGTGCCTTCTTTGGTAGTATTTTGAACTCCATTAATGGCTGCTAGTTAAATGGCATGTACATCCTACTGAATGCCATTAGCCTGTATATAAACAGTTTAAGCGTAAATTAAGTAGATTTTTAGGTCCTACTTAAATGTTAATAACTCATGAAATAAGATACCTTTTTCTGGTACAATTTGAAGACTTCAGAAAGAAAGTTTTTCGTCATATAAATCAAACCTCGTTTAGGAGTTGAAAACAGTAGCATGTCATAAACTAAGATGTCAAGTTTACCTGCTCGGCGAGTGATAAGCGTCATTCAAGCAGGCCTCAAGTCTAAACCCGAGATAAGCAGGCCAAACAAACTGACGACATCCGGTGTTAGGCAAACTCTAAAATAGGTAAATGTATAAAAAAATGTGGTGTTTTTGTCCCAGCTCGGTGACATGTGGTACCACTGTGCGACGCACATGTTTACTAAGTAAGAAGTTTGATCCTATTAGGTATTATTTGGTTTGTAAATTTTAAAGTGTTTGGTAAAACAACTAAACTAATCTTATGTTAGCTTAGTTTTTATAGCAAACTATCTGAAAAGAGAAGCCATTGGCAGCTATAAAATAAAAAGAAGAGTACCTATATTGGTGCTATACCTACATGAAATGTTAATTAGGTAAAAAATATACTCAATAGTAAAAAAAAAATGTTAATTACACAAAGAAATATTTTAGGCCACCTATGTGACTTGTCGACCCACTGTGCGTCACGAATGTTTTGGTAACTCGAAAATGATATTTTTAACACAACACAAAGAGCTATTCATTCACACCAATCGGTCTCCAATGAGTGTATTGAATGGCCTCCTTCGAAGCAATTTCCTTAATAATCTTCATTGAAATGAGTAGTTAAAATATAAATTAATATTGAAAGGAGTTTTTTGTATTTTTTTCTTCATTTCTCTGGTTAAAGAGGCAGTTTTTAGGGTTCCGTACCCAAAGGGTAAAACGGGACCTTATTACTGAGACTCCACTGTCCGTCTGTCTGTCACCAGGTTGTTTGTTGCCTGGTAGCCAGTTGAAATTCTCTTGGATGGTGTATTTTTGTTGCCTCTATAACTCCAAATACCAAAAACAGAATAAAATAAATATTAGGGGTGCCTCCCATACCAGAAACGTAATTTTTTGACCGAATTTGCTCGAATTTAGTAACAGCAACATGTAGGCCCGTATTTTTAATCAGATCTCGAGACTGACAGCTAGTTTGAGTTTGTATTAGACATATCCTTTCAGTACATAATGACCTGTCAAATCCATACTTAATACTGCTCTCAATCTTGAGATCGTTTTATAAATACGAGCCGTAGACGCTTGAAATATTCACAACAATTTTAGTTCAATATTATTTCAAAATAGATACCTACTTAAATTAAAATTTACTAAATTAAGGTTATCTACATAAAAAAAGATACATCATGGAACCTAGCTAATGTGGTATAGATGGACTATGGTATGGATGGAACCCTTTGTTCTCGAGGCCGACTCGCACTTAGCCGGTTTTTTTTCTCTGGCTAAGGACCTGAGGACCTTGTGAGGTAGCCATATGTCATGTAGAAAGAGTCAGTGGTAATTGGGTTGAAATGTGCCACAACTTTTGAGGTTAACTTACTCTTATAAGTAAAATGCCTTAAGCAAACCACGATCGACTTAACTGTTATATTGCCTTAATACAATTTTGAAAAGTAAACAATACTCAACTTGGCGGTGGCACTTCTGTGCCTCCGGATATTGTCGCTTTTGAGTCCAATAACGACCCAATGTGCCCTGGTGTCACGAACCAGGTCTAATGAGCCTTTGACATGGTTTGTGTAACGACGGTTTAACGTGCCCTCCGAAGCACGTTTTTTTTTATAAAATTTGTCTGCAGTGTCTTAAGCAATAATAAAGTGATAAGTTGACAAATATCAACTTTGTGTTCCCGCTGGGAATCGAAGCCACGACCCGCGGATCGGGAGCCCAGATCGTGGCTGAGACAACTAGACAAAAAAATAATTTTCCAATAGATTTTTTCAACAAATTGTAACCTTTACCAAGCTTCAAACACAACTGTTTACTTATTTGCCGTACCAAACCAAGCAGGCTCATCGCGGGTCGTGGGTTCGACGCCTGCTTAAACCAACACGGCCATTGGACCATTTGGAGGCATTCGACACGGTAGAGGTGGTCCCAGGTTATCTGATAGGAGCTGGGAGAAGTGTAGAGGAGGGAGCACAAGAAATATTATGTTTATTTGACAAACCTGCATAATCACATAGTATAAAACAAAGTCGTTTTCTCTGTCCCTATATCCCTATGTATGCTTAGATTTTTAAAACTTCGCAACGGATTTTGATGCTGTTACTTTTAATAGATAGAGTGATTCAAGAGGAAGGTTTATATGTATAATAAATGCAGAATATAGTAGAGAAACACTGATAATTAAAATAAATTAAAATGAGAACGTGACCTTATCTTTGAATCCTATAAAATATTTTGTAACAGCTCAGGCTTTCTTCTCCTACCATTTGGTACCTAGATTTTATTGGAGTCAAAATTGTCCCCTTCTCAAATAGCTTTTTTATTTTTCTTACGCCTCTATATTGACTGACAGCACATCTGTGTTTGCCTGTAAGTTTGTCTCTCTGTCACACTCTTCGGCGCTAAACGTTAAACCTGCAAACGAGGTAGCCTGCGCGTGCGCAAACAAAGCCAGACGCAATTACTAGTTTAACAAACATACATACATTATTTTATTATAAGTAGTTAAGTAATAGGTACCAACATAACTGCCTCCGTGGTCTAGCGGTCTGAGCCATGGGCTCACGATCCGGAGTTCCCGGGTTCGATTCCCGGCGGGGTAAATTACTTTGTGTTGTGTGTCTAGTTAGGTTAGGACATTGCAGGGTGATCACCTGATTAGTATGATGACCCATGCTGTCGGATGGGCATGTAAATAGTCAGTCCTGCGCCTGATTTCTCTCTAGCCGTGTCAGTGAATCTGTCTCATCAGAATTAGATATATTATCATCAGAATGTGATTTTCTGCCTAACAGTTAGGTCAGAGAGCCCGATGGTGTAGTGGATAGGGCCGCTGCCTCCTGAGCGGGAGGTCGTGGTTCGAATCCCACCACGTACCAATGTGTTTTTCGGTTTTCGAATTTCATATGTACGTTTATTCGGCGCTTTTTCCGTGCTTCGGAAGGCACGTTAAGCCGTTGGTCCCGGTTAATATCGTTTAATACCGTAGATATTAGTCGTTAAGCCATATCAGAGGCCAGTGCTAAGCATTGGCGGCTTGAAAACTCTGTCCTAATCTAGGATTGGGTCTGGTTTCCCTTCTGGGTTGCGGAGGTCAGATGGCAGTCGCTCTGTGTAAAAATCAGTACCCTCGTTCAATCCCCTAGATCAGGAAGCCGACCCCGTGAGATACGGGATAAGGCTAAGGAGATGATGAGTTAGGTCAGCTATAGTTGGTGTATGTATGTATAGTTATCTGGTTGCAAACTGCCTCTATCTAGTCTAATTGTTAAAGTTCTGAGTTTGGAAGTAGTAGGTTCAACAAATATTTAGTTAAGATTTGCTGATCACCTGATGGTCCGATATAACAACCTCTGACAATCTCTATATAAGTAGGTTTACATAATCTTCCATGTTGGACTGGGAGCGAGGGAAAAACATAGAATGTGCCAGCTGCATTTCCTCCCGAGCATGCTGTAAAAACCAGCTAAGGGATCCGAGGGTTTTGGTAATTTAGTCGATTAGTCGATGGGCTGACAACCTGTCACTACAGCAATATACTACAAATCTAACTTAAATAACCCTCAAAACTTTGTCAGATGCAGCGGAACGACCTTTGTTTAGGTCGTTTACGCTCTGTCTACCCCATTAGGGATAAAGGCGTGACTATATGTATTACACAATCTTGATATTTGAAAGTATCAAGAATCCATAATAATAAAAATAACATGTATGTACTTCTAAAGGTATGTGAAAACGGTGGCACAACAGTGTTTTAAGAGATTCCGAAGAATTAAGATAAGGCATGGAACATCTTCATAGAAATGTTATCAGTCTTTATGGCTCTCTTATCTATTAATGATAAAACTAGCTTAGGCATACATACATAAATCACGCCTTTATCCCTTACGGGGTAGGCAGAGCGTTTAACGCCTCGTAAAAGGCGCTTTCGCCACGTCTGACAAAAATTGAGGGCAATTTTAGATTGTAATATGTATTGCTTTAGTGACAGGTTGTCAGCCCATCGCCTAAATTACAATACACTGTAACCCTCGAGTCCCTTTTGCTGACTTCAACAGCATGCCCGGGAGGAAGGGCAGCTGGAACATTCTATGTTTTTCTATCTCTCCCAGTCCAGCATGGAAGAATTAGATTAAGCTTTGCATCAAATATACTTACATGAGAGCGCATAGTCATAAGACGCCGGAAGATTTGATTTTATAAGATGAAAAAACGTAAAAAAGACGTAAAATTATAGTTATCCCATTTTCTCTCATCTCCCTAGCCTTATCCCGTATCTCAAGGGGTCGGCTACCTAATCTAGGGGATGGAGCGAGGGTACTGGTTTACACAGAGCGACTGCCATCTGACTTCTGCTACCCAGAAGGGAAACCAGACCCAATCCTAGATTAGGTCACAGTTTTCAAGCCGCCAATGCGTAGCACTGCCTCTGATATGGCTTAACGACTAATATCTACGGTATTAAACGATATTAACCGGGACCAACGCTTAACGTGCCTTCCGAAGCACGGAAAAAGCGCCGAATAAACGTTCATATGAAATTCGAAAACCGAAAAACACATTGGTACGTGGTGGGGTTCGTTCGAACCACGACCTCCCAGCTCAGGAGACAGCGGCCCTATCCACTACGCCATCGGGCTCCCATAGTTATCCCATTTTATCCTACACTAAATGAGAAGAAATCTTTTTCTAGTAAAAAATAGCTCACTTCATTTCTAGTCTCTAGAACACCATTTACCGCCCTGCCAATAGTTTATATCAAAATCCGTTTTATATCAAAGTCCGTTCAACCCTTAAGGCGTGAAATATTAACAAACAGACAGAAAAATGTCTTGTTTTCTTAATTTATGTATTAGTATAGATGACCTTAAAGTACCAGGCGCTTATAAACTCTCAAGAGCTTTCACCAAGCATGTGTAATATCAATTAAAAGCTAGAAGCCACCCTTATTTGCCCAGGCGCAGGCAAGCAGACAACGTTGACACAGCCACAGATAAAAATATGTTCCACTGTGTACTTTTGCCACTGAGATGTTTGTTCAAAGGGGAAATAGAGTGTAATTCCTTCTGAGTTTGGGTATTACGTTTATGTTACGGTGGAATGGTAAAAAGACAAGATTTAAGAGCTTTTATAGGATTAAAATTTGTTAAAATTAAATATAAATATATTTATCACTTCTCATGCAATTTTTTTATGACTCATCTGGCAGGAAGAAAATGGCAAGTAATTATTTCGACGCATACTTTTTGAAGAAAGATGCTAGATTAAATTTCCAAACAAAAGAATTAAGCCAGAATTAATATACAAATGACTATGCACAAAAACAGAAGGCCGTTATCTAAAAACCTTATTAGATGATAAAATCGGAGAGAATTCGAATTTTAAAGCGTTTTCAAAAGCAAATTATCTGGTAGTTACCAATTGTTTAGTTTAAAACAAAGCGTCATCAATCAAATGAGAAATAGGCCGGCGCCCGCGCAGCTCGGTAAGAAACAAATCAAGTCTACTATTAAAACGGCATTAGCTCAGATATGTATCGATACGATAACGCAGATCGCATCTTTTTACACTAATATACAAAAGATTGTATGAGAATGTGTATGTATATTACTCTTTCATGCTTAATCAGTTCGACGGATTAAGATGAAATTTTGTACCTTCATAATACGCAGGTTATTTTGTAAGCCTTAGCGCAGAATACAAATAATAGTGCATGTAACAATGCCTCTACCTGTTCTAAAGATAAAGATACAGTTAACTTAACTGTAGAACCGAGTAATATATGAGTACCTAGGCGAAATAGGACCAACATCAAATCCTAAAGAGCCTCTAACATAAACAATGTGATGTAACTAATCCTGTGCTGTATTGCCATATGCATCAAAAACTTGCCATTTGCAACAAACAATAGTTATAGATAGATAGATATATTCTTTATTGCACATAAAACAAAAACAACAGGAATTGAGAACAAATTAAATAAAAAATAAAGAACAATGAAGGCGGCCTTATTGCTAAGGTAGCAATTTCTACCAGGCAACCTTTCAGAAAACAATGGCTTTTTTCTGTCCTTTTAGTTTAATATTTTTCGTACTATACCTATTGTTATATTAACAATATAACATATTAGTCTTATCCTATTATAATTTTCTTCCTTGCCAATCATCCAAAATTTTATTTATAATATCATAATTCTTCATGATTAGTGTCGCCATTTTAATTCCAAGCTTGATAGTATTTTATTTTCCTTTTTGGCAACACAGCGCCAGCCTAAGGGCCGTGTCAAACAATGCTGATAGGATCGGGTGGTTGTAAGCCGGCCGCAAGCCGCGTGCTGAGCGGCCAAGGAAGAGGATTAAGTATTTAAAAGACATGTCTCAGAGACAAGGATGGTTGTTGGAGATCTATAGATTTTATGAATTGTTTTAGAACCTTGTGGGACTTTAAAATTAAAATTACACAAACAGGAGGTTACCTGAAAACAAGAGTTTACTTTTAAACAATTAATATGCAATTACTCAGGCGTAAAGCAATAAGAAACTATTAAATTATGTCAGGCAATAATATAAAAATCACAATTAGCAAAACTATGTATATTAATATTCTAACAAAATAGATTTTATTATTTACCTGGGTTCTGTAGATTTTCAAGGCAGCCATTTTACACACGAAACAAAATAAATGTGTTCGGATTTTATAATCTGTTAATAATCATTTTAAACTAATATCTATAAATTACTTGGTCGTTCACATCCCTAACAATAGTCGATGATCTTTTGTTGGTCACTCGCTTTGTCGGTGCGACTCGAGTCACTAGTCCCATGAAATGAACATTCTCTAAGCTTTACAATGATAACAAGGAGGATAGATCCTCAGAGGAATGCTATATGGAATGCCATCTTTTATGATGGTTTCTTAACGATGTTTCGAATTTAGAATTCATTTCATATTTTTGAACCTACTATAGTCAAATCAACAAGTCAAAATTCGTAAACCAATATTATTTGTTGCATTTTAGATTGTAACAATTTTAGTATTAGAATCTATTCTTATTCTAATCAGAAGCTTTTAAATATTATCCACTGTTTTTATAAATAAACATTACTTCTAAAATTTTGTTTCCTCAATACCTCTTTTCAACATCAATTTCTTTAACAAAATTGTTTTCTTTCCACAGATGGTGCAAGCGATACAAGTGCTACGGTTTCACCTATTAGAATTAGAAAAAGTAAGTGCCTTCTTATTAAAGGAATACATTTTGGACTGAGTAGAGAGAGAAGTTAAAGAACCAGTTTTGAAAAATATCACCTAACATAATATCAGCTCGATTATGAGACGGCCCGATCCAGATTTTGAATCGAGATATGGTATCGATCTTCTGATACACGCAACCGAACTCACGCACACCTCTATAGAGCTGAGAAACCATGTTGGAGTGACCTTTGATTTATGTTGGATTTCTCAAGCGAAGATGTTGATTGGATAATTGAATTTTCTGAATGAATATTCAGGTTTAGTTTAATTGAGCAGTAAAGTTGATTGATTGCCATTTCATTAGGATGGATTACTGTATAATTTTGTTAGACGTTTGACCGAAGTGTAAATTGTAAAGTTATCAGTATAAAATCTTGCTTGAACTTATCGGTTGCAAGCGCAGGCTCCTATTTCATAATCTTACAAATCAAGTTCCAAAGCCGGTCTTTACGCCCTCGAACTGCTACGAAATTCGAATTTCAAATTTCCTGGACTATTCTTCTCGGTCCTGACTCCCGCGTCAGGTGTCCATGGTTCGTGAATGGGCTTCGGTCCGACCGTTGTTTGTTTTTCCCTTATCTCCCATTTCGGCGGTTCCGTTCGCAAACCGGTCCGGCTTCTTGCGTGTGTCGCATCGCCGATTCGCGCCATTATACTCTCGATCGAATCGTAACGGTAACACGACAGGACGCCGGCTTTTTGCTAGTCGCAATCAATTCCGACAATTTGCCCTCACTACCATTAATTGGGAGCATTAAATTCAAATATGCACCACGACATACCTCAGCCGTGTCGCCGGACCAGAAATTAATTTAACTTGTCAATATTATGGTCACGTTTCTACGAAACTCGTTTGACTAACGTCTATATCGAGACGAATGATCTCGAGAAACAAGATACCTCATCCACGCTCCCACAGATTCCATAAATCCGGCGCCGCATTGATCGCACTGCGTTAGGAACCGGTAGATTTGGTGAAAAAAGTTTGGTGTACAAAAAGGCCTGTATTCTGTAACGAGATAACATGTAATGCGATACCTCTGTACGAATCGCTGGCCGGAGGGCGAGATAAAGGCCATTTAAAAAAATAAAAATAATGCGGCGTTCCAAACTCAAAATATCGAATCAAGCCGCGGGGCGATTGAAGGAATCGTCGATAATGCGACCGAATAAAAGCAGATCGATTTAATTTGCGCGAATCACCGATGAAAAATAGGGCGATGTTTTTGTGGCTGTAATAGTGCTTTCAAATCAGCTGTTATAATGGCATGGCATGTGAAGTCAATAAGATTGTTGCAGTTTTTGCAAGCATTGATGTGTCACCTCTGATAAGACAACAGGCTTCACGGCAGTCTAGCTGGTTAGGTTCGGTTCACACAACCGTCTACCTGTCCCCGACATCGAAAAGAGTTTTTTGCTCCTCACATCCCATACATGTCCGTTTCTATCTCGTCTCCGGTTTTTGTCGAATAAAAGTAAAGAAAAAACACCGTTAGCTCGATACGTTTCCGCTTCACTACACCCCGTTCACAGGTGATGCTTTTTTGAGCTTAAAATAATAATTAAAAATAAAAGGCCTGCGGCCCGACTCGGGCGCACAATAAGATCTCGTTAAGTGCACTGTTTTTTCTCTCTTTTACTTATAATTGCTGTTTTTGTCATTAAAAAAAAACTTAAGCCATTAAAACCGTTTTCTATTTATAATTTCTCATTACCCTCGCTGCATATTGACATCATTCAAAAAGGAATGATAATGTTACAGAAACATCTAAAACGGTTGTAAAGTCGATTTTAACGAACTCTGTATTATATTTACATTAAAATATCCAATAACGCTTTTTGATTTATGCTTTTTAATGTTTTTAAATATGGCCGGCGGCAGTCACATCGGCTGGTCGCGGGTCCGCGATCGGCCGCGTGATTGGTCGTCACTCGAGGGTTTTTTTATATAGTCACTGGCAGGTCCTTAATTACGTTATGTGGACGTTTGGATTCCTGCGGTAATGTAGGGTCAGAATAGGATTCTTCCTTTTTTGAATTCCAACCAAACCGGCCAGTTACATTATCTAACTTTAAAATTTAGAACGATGTACGTAGAGTCGCGTTTTTATTATTTCGATTTTTAAAGTCTAACTGTACCAGCCAGTAACGTTGCTGTAGATAAATTAAAAATGGAACAATGAATGTAGAGTCCTCCAGTTAAAAATGTAACTACAACGAAAAGTGTTTGACTTTTTTCGTATTTTGTTTCTAACTCGTAAACGTTATCTGTAACAACGTGGCTAAGTGATTTACGATGTAGGTCAGATTTGTTGGTTTTACGGTTCGGGGCCCGAACCTGGGACCTCGCGTTTATGACGCCTCCGCCGCGGTTTTATAACCTTTATACAACGCGCACTAATTCCGTGTCTGAATTATATTTCGTTACGCGACACGAGTTTTTTTTAATCAACGTTTCGGATCACACGTCCGTTTTAATTGAGACTGGGTTGAAGTAATAAATTGGACATGTTTATTTCGATATCATCAATAAAATAACCTGTAACTGCGATTGATTGAGCGAATGTTATTTTCCAAATTACTTTCTTGCACAGCAGCTTATGTTTTCGAGCTTTCTTTTCCCACAAGTTTTAATAAATCGGCTCTAACTGTATAACTAGCTTCGTAAACGCAACAAAATAAGGCGCGAACCAATCGAGTTCTCATTTGAATGCGGACCGGTCGCTTTTTTATAGTAAAAATAAATAAAGAGGCAAAGAATCCTGCCCTGTCCGCCCGATCAGAAATGTCGGCCAAATATGCGCAGGCGCACATAACTTTATGCGCTCAGCCTGTGGGAATTTGCATACATAAACGTTGGGTATATCTACTGCTTTGTATCTAACTATATCATATATTATAAAAAGTATATAATCATAAATTATTCGGCCATAATTTTACAAAACAGCGGATGATAAAATGATGATATAGAATTAGGTTGTTAAGGCCAAGCCAGCGCGCAGTTTTTTTATTACAAAAAAGTGGCAAACAAGCCAATATTCCGCACTGATTGGAGAGCAGAGAATTGAGAAATGTCTATGAGCCATTATTTTTGTTGGTACAGAAAAGTGCAAATATTTGGCCACAGAATTGACACCGTAGGCGTGCTTTTTACAAAAAACTAATACTTATTTCACAAAAAAAAAATTAGGAACATTGACTGGGAGATGTTTTCACTATAATATCGCACAATTGTTACGTGTGAGCAGTACAGGTAGGTAATAAATAAAATCAGCAATAAACCAGGCTCTCAACAGTGATATACAAGCTATAACTCAAACCCAAACGAGTCTTCAACTAGACTGAACGAAAGCATCTGCCACAGTGCTGTTCGATATGGAAATGAAGATATCGCAATTTGTATCAGAGTTAGATAATTTTTAAATAAAAATTACACATAAAAACTCTTATAGCGACTCAGCCATGGCATAGATACTTAGCCAACGGACTAAACATCCCACGCTATTGGCATCAAATTAAAAAAATCTCTTTAAAACTCCACATACATACCTGTGTAATGGCAGTCTAAGAATTTGTCAATAAACACCGAAATAAAACTTTAAAAACTATTAAAATCCACTATTTGTAATTACAAACGGGCTTGGTCAACTTTAAACTCAAAAGAATGACAGACATCCAAGACCGAGACGTCTATACGTCACCGGTCCGCCATTATATCACATTTCATTCCAAATTTAAATAAAAGGTATTCGTTTAGAAACACTCCATATCTCAATCCGTGAGTCTCTCATTCCAAATTTAAATTTCTGGAAAGAGTTTGATGTTCGAAACGATAATCGCCCGGAGTCGAGAGTTGGAATGCCGTAATATCTCATTAAAGGCATTACCTGTTTCTAAATAACGTCGTATCAAAGGAATATTTCCACTCGACTATAACTCTTGGCCGGAGGACGCATGGCTTACGTTGTGGTGTCGAAGCCGCTGGCTTCAATCCTTCCCGGCGTACAAGAAGTACAGTTCCAAATCTGAATCTCCGAAGAGTTACGATGTCAAATCTTTAGTCGCTGTCACTAAATCGAAAATAGTATCGGCGTCGGTCACAGAGACTCGGGGATTAGACTCGATTTGATTTTATTTGGAACGGTGTGTTTACTCTGTCATTCGTGAGCTTATAAAAGCGCTCTCAATCAAGATTTTGACATTGACAGCGCAATGCTCGGAACCCGCCATCCTGTAAACCGCGGCGGCGTTTATCCGCTCTAGTGTCAATAAAATTCACACAGCCATAAATATGAATTTCAACGGTCGGTTGTAAAATTCAAATTATGATAAACAAACTACAATATTTGTGTGAGGATCTCCGCGCGTGCGCATTTACAACCGAATGTATAATTTAGAAAAAGCTGTCGATTAGGAAATTAGTATCCCGAAGACATAATTAGCTGTCAACGGCGGGTAGCGCTGTTTCCGCTTCCGGTGCTGTGTTCTATTTTCAAATCCGCTAAGACGATTGGAGCCCTGCGTGTTGGTTCGGAGTGTTGTTCGATTTTTGTATGTTTTTTTGTACTCAAGCGGGCTCACTCCACCTGCCGGGGTTTTATTACATTTCACCGTGTAAATGCTATCTAAAAATTTCGTTAGTCTTTTTATTGCTTTATGTTAATTTCTAAACTAATTATGCCTATGAAAATTTATAAGGCTGGCGCACAAAATTAATACGTGCCCGGCGGGGGCCGTATTTTATCGAATGGAACAAAAAGAAGTGGGTTTCGTGCCGTTTTTACGATTCATTTTGAGTTTTTACAAGTGTGCGTGGAGGCGACAGTTGGCTCGCGACTCAGTCCAAATGTATTCCCTTTGTTTTCTATTGTTGTGTTTTTGTGCGAGCTTTGTATGGTGATATTGGTGTAAAGGTCGCGAGTTCTGCTCACCAGACAGTTATGATGTTACTGAACTCCGGATAACTGTTATTGTCACATTAGTTTCGTTTTTAGCTGCAACACAAATAGATTTGAATTCTTAGAATGTGCTTAAATATTCGACTGCTTAAACTAACCAAATAAAAACTTTGAAACTTATCCAAAGTGGCTCACAACTTCTTGAAACACGTACTCAAATTCCTCACTTAAGATTCCATTTCATTTAGAGTACCTTGAGATCATACCCACAGCGTGGCTGTCAAAGGAAGCAGGTTCGAATCTTGCTTCTTGACAATGGATATTCACTGTTGTTTGTTGGCTTAACCAGTTTTTGGCATCATGTAGACAGTTTTTCCGGGGTATTGAAGATGAAGCATACATTTAAGTGAAGCGCACGATATGGTAGTAGATCACTACTAAGGGTCGTATTTATAAAGTGTGCTCAAGATACATACATACATATAATCACGCCTCCATCCATAATGGGTAGGCAGAGCGTAAACGACCTAAACATAGGTAGTTCGCCACGTCTGACAAAGTTTTGAGGGTTATTTAAGATAGATATGTAGGACGTAAGTATATTGCTGTAGTGACAGGTTGTCAGCCCATCGCCTAAATTGCAATATACAGAAACCCTCGGATCCCTTAGCTGGTTTCTACAGAATGCCCGGGAGGAAATGCATCTGGCCCATTCTATGTTTTTCTCTCGCTCCCAGTCCAGCATGGAAGATGGAGCTCAAGATTGAGAGCAATATTAAGTATGGATTCGACAGGCCACATTGTACTGAAATGACATTTCTGAAACGAACTCAAACTGGCTGTCACTCTCAAGTACTGTTTATTGATACGGGCCTTATACTACTCCTATAACAGTCACTGTTAGTCAACAGCAGGACTTAGGCTTTCGTCAATTGGATGATACTTGCCACCTAGGTAGTGCGTAGTAAAAGTTGTTATATTTATAGGAACGCTGCTGCTCATTTCCTGAACTAGAAATCTTATGCCATGCTTGATGTCGGAGCATCAACGAATCTTCAACGTGTATTTCTTTCCAGGTGCACGAGCTGTGCGACAACTTCTGCCACCGCTACATCAGCTGCCTGAAGGGCAAGATGCCCATCGACCTGGTGATCGACGAGCGAGAGTCCGCGCGGCCGCCGGACTCCAACGGGGAACCCCGCTCCGGCCCCGACTCCAGCCACGATGGAGCCTCCACCCCGGACGTCGTGAGTACCCCCTATTCAAAGCCCCATCTCATTCCGAGGCGCGATCCCCAGCTAGCACCCAATTCGACCACGAGTTACCTCGTGCACCCCTGTTCTTAGTCTGGCCATTGCAAAAACGAAGTACGTAAGGGGGTGCTCGCATTTTAGTTTAAATTCCCGCCTCCCTCGCTTTTCTGCCGCTGAGGTTCTCAGCTGTTAGTCATTCACCTGGCCTCTTCTGTAAATCTTTACAAACCTTTTTTTAAGTTTGATAGTTCAGAGTTGATTTTCTGTTCATTTTAGAAACTCACATGTGCCAGGTGAATGAGTAATATTTGAGGATCCATTCCGAAGCTTGTACTATTTTGACGGAATGCGGTCGCTGTCGGCGTGTCTGAGAGGTTTCCTTGAGAAGCGTCGAGGACGCGCCGCTAGTTTAAGTTCCTTTAGAACAAATCTTCGTTTTTGCAATTGGCCAACTCCTAACACTGTACGATTCAAATTTGAATTGTTTTCAAACCAAAATTTTCATATCACAAAACGTTACAGTGAAGGGGTGTTCAAAAATGGGTGCAAATACCTCAACAGCCAACGCTGTCTTATATTATTTCGAAGCGAATTAATTTTTGATTCGCTGAATCCTGAATTTGAAATGTGCGTTTCGCTACGAACACACGCGCCGTGTTCGCGATTTGTTTTGCACCGGAATTATGTATACGATTTAAAAAAAGAACATACGTATAACGTTGATTGTAATATGTGTATACTAAACTTAGTAAGTAAAACGCTGAAAGGAAGCCATAACCCTGATTTTGAGAAACGTTCGCCATACGAGAGTCAGCTGCGTTTCTGAGCTTAGAGTATAAAAACCTAACTAGTATAAATAAAAAAAAAACTATTGGAAAACGAAGTATACGTAAAATACAACTTTACCTTGCCTAAGTGAGATAATAAGGTTTACTTAAGAATTTTAAATTATTGTATTGGTTTAAAGGTGGTAGTTGCTAGTGTTATTCTTTGGCTAGTAAATGGAACAATATACGTAAAGTAAAATGAACTAGTTGATGCGTGCGCGCAGGTAGAGCTGACACAAGTTTAGTTAGTGAAAAGGAAATACGTATGCAGTATACGCTAGGTGTAATTCGTGTCCGAAACATTTAGCCGCCATTTTGCGCAGTTGTTGTAGAAAAATACGGTTTTAATAATGAAGGATCTATTAAATCTAAAAGATAAAGCGCCCAAGATGAATCCGTACAGAAAGGGTTCATAAAAATATCCAAGAACCGACGTCGCATAGCCCTTCATTATTAAAATCTATAAATTCTACAAAAACTACAGTAAAATAAATGGCAAATTTTCGGATTATTATTGTATGTGCGTTATATAAATAGAAATCTAGTTGCTTCTACAGATTTATCTAAAGTTAGTCGTACTTTGTGTTCGGGCAAGTTTCTCTTTCCTCTATACGTATAAAATAAGAACTTGGTGGTTTCACTAACGTGACCCTAAAATAATAATATATTTAGGTTCAATTTAATGCTGTATTTTTGTACACTGCGTCTTAGAACATCATTTTCACGAGTTAAAGTTTCTTCTTTTAATGGCATAATAAAAAAACATGACTCTTGTAGGATTTATAATAGATATGACTGCTGAAGTTCAAAACACCTGCCAAGCCAAAAGTAAAATCTATAAAAAATTACGATATATTTATATTTTTTATATATTTAGTTAGGCCCATCGCAAAAAGCACGCGGCGTGGCGACGACGCGGAGGAGGTGCCCCGATTTTGTATAGAAATTTACGTTTGCGAAACGCAGCTTGATTTGAAGTTGCGCTGCGCAGACCTAATTTTCTATACAAAAACAGCGCACCTCCGCCGCGTCGCCGCCACGCCGCGTGCTTTTTGCGATGCCTTACAAAAGAGTGTTTGCTCCTTGTTATTGAACTCTGCAGTCCTATTTAGTCCTACAAGCGTGGTGTTAGGTCATATAATCGCATGTTCGATCATTTGTTTAGTGGTAGTAAGGCATATTTTGGCGTTGAGACTGACTTGTTTTGTTTGTGTTATATATTATTTCCCACTTTGTTAACAAAGCCATAACTTTTTAAACTAATTTAAGATCCATCTCCCAATATTTTATGGGATTTTTAAACTAAAACAAATAGTTATTTTTGTCTGTATATGAGTTTTTAACATTTAAATTTGTGTAGTTGGATATTGTCTAAGTTAGGTTAGAGTAAACAGTAGGTTTCTTATGATGTTCGGAACTATTATTTTTCTTAAATCTAACTCGTAAATGTATATTATTAACATTGCTATTTGGTGTACGTCCATCCTGTATGTCAATGTGATTAATTTTAATAATTTTATTTTCTGAACGGATTAAACAATAAAAATGTTCTGTTTGAAATTAATCTGGCATTTTGTATTTACTAGATCCATAAAATCCAAAATAAATACGTATAATAAAACTAAAATGGCCAGAGAAGTGATAAAATCCAGATGAATGATAAATCAAAAAGTTCACCGAAATTACACACACAAGTGACAAAATTAATTTTCGTGTAACAAAAAAAACTGTCAAAGAATTTCTAAGGGTAATACCGCATTTTTATCATGTCGCAGTTTTCCATAAAGCGGGGGATTCCCCCGGCGGAGGGGAGCCGGAAAATTGTTTCTTTACGGCACCCGCAGCGCTAATCTTTCGCTTCTCGTGCGGAAATTTAACCTCCCTGTTCAAAAAATATTGTAAAGTGCATTGTTGGAATCAGAAAAGAGAGTTCCGTCGAAGAGATATCTCTTCTGCTTCTAAACAAAATTTTAGAAGCACATCAACAGTTTAGTAAGGACGCAAGACTAATTTTAAATTCAGGATTGTGTAGTTTACATTCAAAATTAAGAAGTATTAAAAATGGTGTGATGAAAATAGTAGCAAAATCGGCATAGCTCGATATAGAAATTAAAAAACAAAACGAAGAAGTGTGTACTTACCTATTTGTATATGTGTGATTGTGACAAAACTACAAAAGCAGAAGACAACAAGCTGTGAAGAAACATTCAAGATCGAAGAGTTCATCATTTGTAGAACAAAACTTTCAAATCAAATGGAAAGATAGATAGATAAATCGTTTATTTCATTGCTACACACACATACGTAAACAAAGGCTTTAGTTGGAAATGACAAGACAATTCTATTTAACGATAGGCCCTGATATAAGGGCATGTGTGTGTGCTGCAGCAGTGCAAAAGGCCATAGCTCAGCGTCTATATTTGCTTTTGAGGGCAAATTGCTGATTTTCAGCTATTACCTTATGTTCAACGCAGATACGGTAACCAGCCAAAACTATAAATACAATAATAAATAAATTAATAGAAAGTAAGGTTAAGTGAATGCTGGACTGAAAACTATAAATTAAATCTCATAAAATACAGTTTCCCACGCAGGCATGCTGTAAAGTTAGTGTGGAAAGACCTTAGAATTTCAATAACGCACAACCTACCCCGTAATAGATGTAGGCGTGAACGAAGAAGGACTTAAAAGTTAGACGCTACCTGTGAAATTGCAATAATATCAAACCTTTACCTTGCAGAACCCTAAAGCAGAAAAATAAAAATATGTCGGTATTTCACCGGGGTAAAGTAAAGAGGATTTTGGCGACAATCTGATATTTTATTTATATTTTATAGTCTGCTATTGACGTTTGATGGACGGCACAGCGGTGAGGCACCGCCTCGCGACTGTAATGACCAGGGTTCCAATAATTGGTGCAAATTGAGGACTTTTTAAATAAGTAGATGGATTAAGTCGATTATTAGTCACACGTGTATCAAAGGTTGGGTACGCATATTAGGTAATAGTAAACACAATGAAACATAATTTATGTTTCTGGAGGATCATCATTATCATCATCTCCCGTCGCCTTTTCCTGTATCTCACGGGGTCGGCCACCTAATTTGGCCGATTGAACGAGGATACTGGTTTTTACACAGAGCGACTGCCATCTGACCTCCGCAACCCATAAGGGAAACCAGACCCAATCCTAGATTTTTTCATGCCACCAAGAGTACTAGAAGGATATTCCCAAAAATACGATCTAAATAAAAGAATATTAAAAGAAGGGCATAATAAAGTCAGGCAGACATTAAGATTAACGATTATTCGTAAATATAAAAAGATAAATTCATGACTACATTAATAAAATCCATTATCTAGGTGCTGAATAAGCACTGTATATCACAAAGTTCCATAAAACTGTGTCTCAATATGAAGCTATAACATTAGGCAGCATATTGGCAATACAGAAAGATAGTCAATGAATAATGTAATAAGATACTGATAGGGAAGTATATGATAGAAATATTTGTATTCGAAAATTAAGAGATTCGAAAGAATTAGTTTCTCAATCACACATAAATGTTATCACTCCTATATCCCATCCGGAGTGGGTAGAATATCAACGTGATAGAGACCGTTTACACGTCTAAACACTGTGGAGAGTAATTTTAGATAGAGCTCATCTATAGCGATTGATGGTCAACCTAAATTACGTACAGATCACTACCGGTACCTTTTGACTGCCGTACCGTACGCGTCTCTCTCTTAAAAGCAATAATCATAATAAACTGGAAGAACGTCGCCATATCTTTACATTTTTACATGAAATGAGTTAGTCTTGACTCTAGACACAAAGGTCAGGGATGACAGTGACAGAGTCAATGATGGAGCGAGCTCACAAAGAATATGCCTGTTAAGGCACTATGGCAGTCTCACGCACCGACGGAACAAAGCAAGCTGTTTGGCGCCGGACTCCGGTGACATATCTTTACCACGTGAGAAGGTTGAAGCCTTCAATTACAACCTTAAGATGGTTATGCTGACCTAATAGAAGAAGAAGCAGAGGCAGAACACTTAAAATGTAAGAGAACGAATCTGATATCTGAAGAGAAGATATTGGAAAAAAGTTAGAAACAACATATTTGAGTCATACTTATTCGAATAACCGAATACGAATAACTGTAACTGCCCATCCCTACTTAGACATAGGGAAAGAAATAAAAATAATAAAACCGGCTAGTGGGATTGCTGCAATTCGTCCCACATTCGTCACGGCTCGGATGACGGGATTTGCCACCATGCACCATGCTTGCTTATGGGGTCTTACTGTGGGGAGACTTATAGAATACGTGACGTCACGGACTTCCATTGGGGTTGACATTTCATTGGTAGAGTATCAGATAGTTTTAGAGTGAGATTATGGGAGGTGGATAGAGGAAACAAAAAACTATGGTATAATACCATTAAATTCATAGTCATACTGAGCCATAGTTTTAGGTAATACAAGATAAGCTACAATGATTTCATTGTCAAATATAATATTTTTTTATTTTATTTCTTACTAGCGACCCGCCCCGGCTTCGCACGGAAATTATCAATGTTTCTCTACTATATTATGCAAGTATTATACATACAAACCTTCCTCTTGAATCACTCTACCTATTAAATGAAACCGCATCAAAATCCGTTGCGTCGTTTTAAAAATGTATGCATACATAGGGATATAGGGACAGAGAAAGCGACTTTGTTTTATACCATTTAGTGATATTAGGCAGCATAGCAAGGAACACAATTCTAATTTGTGACAAACGTACTACAGTCCCCTAACTACATAGTAAAATACAACACATACAACAACACAGATTTAAACCGAATTAATTGGAAAGATTTATAGAAGGAGCTAGCCACAAAATGGCCGTAGACCATAGTCCATAGAATAACATAGATTATATAGCGGGGACGTTAAGAAGGATTTACTGTGTAATAAAGTTGAGTGACAAACGCCGAGCCGGCGCACGCGCACCGTTGACGAAGACATAAGACGAGAATAATTTAAATTAAGAATCAGAGAAGGAATTAATACAGATCTACCAACGGAAATCTAGACGCACCGCAGGATACCATCCATACCTGGTTGATATTCCACCAATACGTACTAAGCGCTTCCAAAACTCTTTTGTAATGCGCACGGCAAAAGTGTGGAACTCACTACCTGCGTCTGTGTTTCCGAACGCCTTCAAGCCCCAACATTTCAAAGTTAGAGTGAACAGGCATCTTCTGGGTGAGCTAGCACCATCGTCGACTCCGTCTCAGTCGTTTCCGACCTAGACTGGAGTCAAGAGCAAACCCATTTTTAATATAAAAAAACAGATAATACTTTAAATTAGGAATCAGTGCAATTCATCCACAAGTTAAAAACGATAAAGAATATAGGCAAACTATTTTCCCGCCATCTCACTTGATGGAAAGTGACGATGCAGTGGATGATGGAGCATGTTTCCCTAGTTTTAGAAGATATCGTATAGGTAAAATTATTTCTTCCACGCTGGACTGAGAACGAGAGAAAAACATAGATTGTACCAGTTGCATTTCCTTCCGGGTAAGCTGTAAAAAACAGGTAAGGGAACGGAGGCTTTCAGTATATTGCAATTTAGTCGATGGGGTGACAATCTGTCACTACAGCAATATACGTACAAATCTATCTTAAACAACCATCAAAACTTTGACAGACGTGGCTGAGCGACCTTTGTTTAGGTCTTCTACGCTCTGACTACCCCATTAGGGATAAAGGCGTGATTATACTTACGAATGTATGTAACAGTAGCAAATTTTAAAAGAATGTTTGTTGATTTGTTTGATACTCCCCTCAGAACATTAATTAAACGAAATAAGTCTGGAGGCTTTGTAATACATTTAGTAAAAAAGAATTTGATAAGACATAGCTAAGTAATTTTAAGGAAAGTTATTTACGATCTTATTGGATAAAGAAATACTGATAAGAAAACCAAGAGAAAAAACATCGAGATATTAAGGATTGTTCTTAACCTATTTTTGTTATATAGAATTGTTTCTGTGTACCCATAAAAATAAAATCAATGTATTTAATGTCCGAGATCTAGATTTGGGCAAAACACCCATGTGTAGGTGTCACAAATTGAATCCTGTCCAAGATATAAAGTAGTCACAACTAACTTTGCTCTAAACGGGACAGTAAAAAGATTTGTACAATACTTCAAACTGTACACAATACCAGCTCAAAAAAGATGGCTGACGAAATAGTCAAGGACTTTAAATAAATAACTACTGTTTACTATTTTGAAGTTTTCTCTACTTATAAATGCTGCTTAAATTAAAAGTCAAGCTGACGCTGGATTTGCTGCTAAGAAGATCAAAGAGTTACCTACTTGATGACAGAGACACAAGTTTGTATGACATTGTATGATTCTCTGTCCTAGGCGAGAACTAAGTGTCCAAAACCTAGCTAAAAGCTTGCAAGGATTTAAACCTGTCAATTTCGGCGCCAAAACAGCAAAAAGACGCCGCCTGCCGCTCGTAAACCGTCGCTTTCAAATCTGGAACGCGTGTCCATTGGCCAGAGGCTGACCAATCAGAGCGTCCGGACAGATTTTACGACCACGCATTGGTCGTTGCGCGGTTTCTTATTTACGGCAGAACTAAGGTTTACTCGCGAATTTTCTATTAATAAATTAGTCGTAAACAGCGTGTAATTTACGGTCATAGCGGCTAATGTAATTATTTCCTTTATTAGAATTGGGATCATTACTCCTGGCGAGCTACGTAATTAAAAGTCCAAATTAGAAAATTGGGCTCACATTAATTGGAGACGTACCTGCGTACGTATTAGTCTGAACCTCGGTAACTTAGGCGAAAGTCTCTCCATTATTATATTACTTCGAATTTAAAACGTAAATTCTACTTATAAACTTTATCAAGATTTTAAAACTTTCACCACACCACTGTACCTATAATACTTAGATTGCAACCAAAAAGGTTTCAATTTAATTTTTCTGATTTTTCCCGCTCAAAATAAGAGCCTGCTGCGCTACATTTTGACAGTTCGTTCCATTTGGAGTCCACGGGGCGCCAATGTCTTCATTCCACCCAAATTGATTGTTCACCAAATAATCATCTATTTCCCTCTGAACGATTTGTTATAACGAAACATTAAAGTGATACTTAGGGACAAAAAACAAATTATGTTAAAAACATCAAAACGCAGAAGGGAAAGACATAACCTCAAATTTGGATTGGGATTATGATGTCATCCGACCATATGGTCAAACTGCATGTCACTTGTTTTGTTTGTAGGTCAAAGGATCTTAAAATATATTGGATAAAATTCCTTTTTGGCCGTTCACAGTAATAAAATGTAAGCTTTGGATTTAAACGAATAAACAGGATCAGGAAATGAAAGTAGGTTAGGTACCTACTTAACTTGTACCTACTGCATAGCAACTTCCACTCAAGATTTTTGTTGGCTGCCAGCTACTCCACCTTTAACTTTTTCATCATCATCAGCCTACCTCAGTCCAAACCTCTAGGTGCACCACTAAACGCATGGTGAACGAATTTAGGACCTTCAGCAGAGCAAACAGAAGTCACTTCAACCTAAGCCACATCCCAGATAGTGGGCAAGTTTGGAAATGGAGTCCAGACTGTCAAATTTGATTTCTCTGCAGCCCTTCTACAAAATGTAACGGAAAGGATATGAACCAGCCTATTAAAGAGAACAACTTTTCCAAAGGAACATAGGTTGAAATATGCAAAAACAAAATACCTTTCATACAAAATGCATCAGACGATAGCGCGAGTAGTATGAAAAGATTCTTTTTTCGAAGTTATTTCGACCTATGTTCCTTTGGAAAAGTTGTTCAGTTTCATGAGCTTCATATCCTTTCGGGTGCATATACCCCTTCTGTTACAAGTTGTATAGGTAGTAGCTGTATACGTCGATGATGTATTTATGAAGGAAGAAAACACGAAACCGACCACCAACTAAATGCGGCCACTTACATCGCTACAGCCAGGCGAGGGGGCGACAACCTGGGGCCCCTTGGTGCCCCCTGGCGCCCCGCGGAGCTATTTGTTGGAAAACCAGAGATTTCCTTCCCCTACGGACAGACAGACGTGTATTGTGTCGTATTAGTAAAGGAGATTGGAATGGACTATCTGAGATCTACCCCTATGGTTATGTTTTTGAGTTTGATGCGGAATGTTGTGGTTTCTTATTTTACACTTGACCAGGCAGAGAATATTGTCTTTTTCAGATTTGAACCTTTCTAGGATGAAATAGAGTCCAATATTACAGTCAAACCAAAAATTGAAAACATCTTTTTAATCTTACTTTCCAATTCTTCGCAGAAGCATAGTATTTAAATGAATAGTAAATCATATTGTTCAAATTGCCAATTTGCTATAGTATTCTCGACCCATAGCCAATCTAGCTCAAACCAGTTTATCAAAACAATAAGGCTTTATACAGACGGACCACGTTAGAACTGCAATCCACCTGTCAAAGTCCGTTTGAATGCAGTTAACACATATGTAGGTAAAGCAACAACTACTGCACCTTGCCTACAGATCAATATACATCTTCATTTGTGAAGCACTAAGAAGACCGAGACTTATTTTTGTGGGAATTTATAATGCATTCCAAATTAGGTTGTATGCAGTCATAATCATAATCTTTATTTGGTTTAATGTGGTATGTACCAATTCTCTATTTTTTATTTTTTTTAAATATATATAGGCGAGCATTTGTCCGCCATCTCACCTGGTGGAAAGTGACGATGCGGACTATGTTGAAGCATACTCACCTATGTAGTGCCTATTCACTCTCGCTTAGAAAAGGCCCAGGTTATATTGTTCCGGAAACAGATCCGATATTTAGTTGTAGAGGAGAAATTTAGAAAGATTCCATACGTATAATCACGTCTGATAAAGTTTTAAGGGTTATTTAAAATAGATTTGTAGGTATATTACTGTAGTGACAGGTTGTCAGACCATCGCCTAAATTACAATATATTGAAACCCTCGGATTCCTGATAAGTAATTTCATGGTAGAATTTTGTTTAGGGACTAGCAGCAAATGATCTGCAAAAGAAACATACACAGTTCAAAAATGCAGTCCGTTTGCACAGAACCTAAGTCAGGAAGCCATAAACTCCAGTATCTGATTCTGATATCGAACAGTGGTCCAATATAATAATAATAATTATTGCCTCCACAATTATTGTCAATTATTAAATGGAATAGTATCGATTCATAAGTTTCTCATGATCGAAATTGGGGATCTTATTCTATGAATTAGTATTGAGTTATCGACTGAATGAATGATACATAAATTGAATAGAATAATATTTAGGTGCTATAGCGAATTATTGTAGGAACTCTATCGCTAGAATTGTTTAGTAAAAAAATAAAATTAAAAAAAACTGAATATATATTTTCTTAAAACTAGTATGGATTTCTATAAGCTGTACTGTACGTAGGTATCTTTAATTTAATCTGTATTAAATCTAGGCATAAAACATTTCAAGCTTCTATATCCTATAACTACTTGAATGAAGTAAGGAAAACCACAACCCACTTATTATTAGAATAGATCCACATTTAAAGATTTCATTAAGAGAAAGTATACGTATGCTCAAAACTATGAATCGAAATCAAATCGATTTTTACGATTCCCATTAGAACAACCGTTATGCTACTACTAATTAAAAAACAAAAATTAAAAATAAAACGCCCGAAGCGGACACAGTAACACCGGGAGTGGAAATAGCGCGAACCGAATCAAAAATTTGAATTATAGAATTCGAATTTTAAAAGTTTAATTACAACCGATCGGCTTCCGTAAAAGCGCATCTCCACACATTCCTAATTACCGATTGGTCACGCGGCGCGGGGTCGGCCAATCACGTCACATTCGAAATACGAACTGGGTAATTTGAATTCGGAACGGTTGCCGATGATATTCTCGAACGACCTGACGACCCGTAGACAATCGCTTTATTTTTTTTATTGCTTCCTTATAAGTTGCCAGTATCAAAATATCGAGATGTAGAGATTTATCAGTTTTAAGGATGATTGTTGTATCATGGGACAAACAAATCGTTGCATAATTCGTGAATATGCTTTTTCTCCTTCCATGCTGGACTGGGAGAGATAGAAAAACAGAATGTTCGAGCTGCCCTTCCTCCCGGGCATGCTGTAGAAGTCAGCAAAAGGGACTCGAGGGTTACAGTGTATTGTAGCTTAGGCGATGGGCTGACAACCTGTCACTATAACAATACTCATTACAATCTAAAATTGCCCTCAATTTTAGTCAGACGTGGCGAAAACTCCTTTACCGAGGCGTTTAACGCTCTACCTACCCCGTAAGGGATAAAGGCGTGATTTTATGCATTCTTTTTTTTAAAGTTATGCCACAAGTTTATGATATTTGCCTAGGTCATTATTACACTTCTGTCATCTCCTCAAGAAGACGGACACAATCAATCTAGCATCGCTCATAAAAAGTTCCCATAGTAAGTGTCATAATATCAAGAAATAAGCTTAAACGACACTTAAACATCATAAAAACACAGAGTACCCAGTACAATGGACTTGTCACTCATACTATCGCGGGAATGCTAAATCAAACACTGTCATGTAACCAACTGGACGATAAATGAAGAGATGTCGTCATACCAATTAAAAAAATTATCCTCCTTAATAAGTGTCAATTCTTAACGAATGTGTGCATACGCATGATTTTTATTTCACACGTACTTAGAACAGAGTTGGGAAAATTTCGCATTCGAAATTGAACTCTAAACGCACAGTGGCAAAGTCGAGTAAGGGTGGAAAGGTGCGCATTTTACGACTATTTTTATTAACGCTTATTCTCGACACTCATACGTCGTGTCGGACTCAAAGAAGATCATACAAGTGATCGTATTTCACTCGAAATTGGACTCTACAATATCGTTACAAAGTGTTATTTTGTTTAATGACCGGCGCATGTCGTTCAGAAATCGGAAGGTAGCTAACAGTCGAAGATGAACGGAGGAGAAGGCCATCAAATTTTAATTGTGCGTTAAAATAATAATCAATGAGCCGACTACCGCTAGCGAGCGCGCGAACGCAAATAGAATCGATTCGCGTTTCCGAACCACTCGATTTTAAAGTCAATTCGAATTTCGAATGCGTACTCTTAGGCCAGTTACGAATCCAGAAACTTTTTAAGGGGTCATGAACGCTGAAAATGGGAATATTAAATAATTTAACGTTCTTACCGTATTATAAAGTCGATTATTTTTTGTTGCGCTACTCGCTAATAGCCATAAAGGCATTATTTTTTTGTAACGTGGGCCGTAATGACCCCCCTTCCTTCCAGATTCGCGCCAATTCCCAGCTAATTGGGTTTTGGACTGCGTTCCGTTACAGCAATAATCTTTTATGATGAATGTGTTTGCGTATTGCGATCTTGCGGGCATTAAATCGTTTACAGTCAAACGGAACGTTCAGTTTTCGGTTAATGGTTGCCCAGTCTATTGCCACTTCATAATTTTATGATCTTGGAATTGGATTCTAGATTTAAGATCGTGTATTGACAAGGGAAATTGTTGGGTTCAAGCTGTTGAAAGAAGCTATTGTGATGGAGATAGCATTGTGTGTGAAGTTGACTGACTTTATGCAAGTGTAATAAAAGTAGATGATAATAATACACCAGCTGGTAACGGAGGTAGTTTAACGAATGCAATAAAACCAGTTAATAAGGATTATAATACTCTAGGTTATGACAAGAAAAGGAAACTTGAAATAGGTCATTATGTTAAAGCAACTTTCGATGTTGTTCAACATAAGTCTGAAATATTCGAGCATTACATCGACGATCTTATAAAGGAAGTGTTTTTAGAAAATATAACTCCAGTGCGCGTACAATTCCCTGCGATCTCTCGCCGAGTCACAGAGTGCCGCTCCAGTCGCATGCGCAGGTTATTTCTGCGTCACCGCGCCGACGCCAGTTTTGCCGCGGGAATGTCACCGCACGTGCTCACTATGATAATAATAAAATGCTGCCGTATTATTTATTTATAGCCGTCTCGCATCTGTCGCTCGTCCGTCTGTCCGAAGATCTTATTATATATTAGTGTAAACCTAGAGAAATGTTTCTTTGTCTCGTTCGCGAGTGATGGTCTCAGCGGCTTTTGTTGACGGTAATCTGTTAAAATCTCCAATATTTTGATTTCGTGTATGGTTATTAGCTACGTCTATATTATTTTCTTTACCAACGTCAGTTGTAGTTTACACCTGTGCAGTGTTCATCATCGGAATTTTAATTTAGAATACTTGGCTCAACATTAATCGTAGCAGACAGCCTCTAAGCCCCATTTAAATGTTTTGTTAATTGCAAAGACATATCTTTATCATTTTTGTTCTTTCTGCAGTCACATAGAGGGTATAAACATGGGGATTAAGAAAAGGTTTATGACAAGAATTGTCACAGAACTGCTAAAAATAGAAACACACGTTTTTGTAAATACTTTTTCGATTATTTACGGAATATCTGCAGAATCAATCTTGTTTGTCAGGTCAATATCATAAATAAAATTTTCCATATTCATCCAATCAATTTTCTCTTGAAATTTCCCAAGAAATTCTTGTCACGGACTATAAAACAGTTTATTATCGCGTTATCAATCGAAAACATCTCGGTTTGTGCAAATTTCCGTAACTTTCAACAAGTCGACATTGTAGAATGGTAATCTGCTATAAAAACTGATATTGCCTTCCACATTACCAGACTACTACAAAGTATTGCCTAGTGCTTACTACGTTGAAAGGCGAATAGTAGGTAAACGACATGTGTTTTCTGATTTGCACCAGTATATTTTGTTTTTGCGATCATCTGATCAAATATTTTTAAAATTGAAGCACCCGAAAGTTTTTGTTGTCTTGCTTTGCCATCAATTACAGAAAAGCCATTTTAACATTTTCAAAACACTCCGCCTGAAGTACTTACTCAGGAATCTGTTCAGAAATATCTCTCAATTTTCGTATCCGAATAACTCGGTTCACTCTAGCCATAATATCATACTTACTGGCATTGTTTTGCTCGACGGAGATAGTTGCTATTTGTGTCTTCCCTCCCCCTCCCGCCCCTCGTTCCTTCTCCACGGTATCCGTCTGAACATGAGCTATATTTTATCCCAACTTGGGCCAACAACTGACAGCCCGATGGACGTATAGGACGTTCAACTTTTCGTTCACAAACTTTGAGTGTGTTTTATGATTGGTTTAAGTTTATCTGCTATTCTGTTTTTGCTACAATCTTGCTTGTTCTGTCAGGTTCTGCTCTACATCTCTTTTAATATTCAAGAAATATTTTTATTTATTAACACCGGAATCTTGTGTAATGTTTTGGTCGTAAAGGTCACCGCGAATGTCATAATTTTGACGCCCATCAAAAACGCTGACGTTTGAAGACGCGTAAATTAAAAATACAAATGGCTCTGCTGACGCAAACGGACGTACCGTGAAAAGGACATTAACAAGAGCAATAATTAGGCATAAATCATAAGAATCATCGCGACGATGCATTGATAAAACGCGGACTATATCTCAAACGCATTTGAGTTATGGCGGACGCGTCGCCGAGGACAGGGACTTGGCGCGTTCGGAAACTCGGTTAAATATGTGCATGATTGATTTCCGAACGGCTCTCGCGGGGAGCGTTCCAATTTTGAACGATTATGATAAGAAATATTTTAATTTATTCGAATTTTATTTCTTCTCGTCGTGTATTCGAAATTTAAGTTCTTAATTTGGCAACATTGTTTGTTGTCTATAGTTTGTTGTTTCTTTATTTGTAATGGCCGCTCTATTTTGATTCCCCTTTGGTCTCGCGAGCCCTTGCGGACGTTAAACACATCTCAAGGATGATGTCTATTAAAGAGGTTGTTTATGAGGGCGTGTGCAGTGACATCCGTTGTACAAACACCATAAATTAAAGCTCAAATCACATCTGATGCGTATTCACTAGTCGCCTACAAAAAGCTCATGTATCTTTCGATCTTCACGGAACGACAAATGCGTAACAAATAAATTATAAAATCAACGGCTGCGGTTTTTATACTTCATATGTTACGGCTCTCCCTTTTCTTCTTGTAGATTTACATATGGCGGTATCTCTTTTTGTCGTGTGATGTCACCGCGGTCGAGCAGTTTATCATCGAACGCGGTCTAACGATGACGTCTCTATTTATTTTGTAGGGTTTTAGAGCATTTCGCACAAATTGCTGGTTGAAGTATGAGTTCAACGACCTCTCGCTGTGTTGCCGTTAATCAGTCAGTCTAATTAAACATTTAGGCAATGACACAGTTTGATGGATTCGTCCTTTGTCAAATGGGTAGATGGGTCAAATCAGATAACCAGAGTAACAACATTTAAAAACTCATTACATTTGCAACATATGACTGATCCTTATCAAAAAGAAATCATAAGATTCATAAACTAAATTTTAAGGATTTTTACAATGTCATTATTTCCTTGAAGTCAATTCTCGTATCTTAATAATACTGTATAAATATATATAGCAAAACTCACGAATCCCACCCAGAACCATGCTCATAGAAAACCAAGAAAGTGCAAAAGTAAGTCCCAATTAATTAGCTGGTGGCTAAAAATACCAGGGGCGCAGGAGTTTACAGGCGGTAGGTGCGCCTGAGACGAGACGCGTGACAGATGGCGACACGGCGCTGGCGCTGCTCGCTTCTTTGAACCAGCCGGAATGTGGAGGGAGGGAAATACAGCTAATTAGACTGGGATTTATTCTGTGTCTGCGAGAGGACTTTCTGATACTAGGGTGTTAGGGTTAGCAGAAGGAGGTAGATTAGAGAAACGAAAATTCGTGGAGAGTGAATTGGAGGAAAATAATGCAAATTCTGAAGACACTCATCAGAAGAACAGGAAAAGTGATAAAACTGGTAAAATGCACATAACTTAAAAATTGCTCAAATTATATTCATTAAATCATCAATGTACACAGCATTGCGCGAAACCAACATTATCAACATTATTGATTCAGCTCGACCATTGAGAGATTCTTTACTTGATGCAAAAATCTCATTAATTCAAGAGAGAGTGGTAACCAATGGTGATAATAAGATAGCAAGTTGTGCAAGAAGTAAATACCGAACACGACAGAAACCAGGTAACGTCACACCAACACATGATGGTGGTAAAAAGCGACACAATTAAATAGCGTACATACTCGAACATGTAATCAGAAATCTTGAGAAAAACGCGAAAACGCTAGATTGAGTTAGTGATACGTCAATCCGAGATTTTTGTTATTGACAACTTCACACACCTACAATCATATCCAGCTCTCAAGACTTTAACCCCTATGCTTTAGGTAATAAAGTTCTAGATGTTATTCAGGGTAACTTAAAACCTGAAGATATAAGTTGGTGATCTGAACGATATGCGTGTCTCGTACGAATTGTTTGCGATTTAAAGTCGGGTACAATGTGCCTGTGACTCCAAATATTAGGACATTCGTGTGTAAAGCTTGTTTAGAAATATGCTCTACATGGTGGTATTATCTGAGTGTAAACTCATAGTAATAAGTATCAAAAGAATAATAACTATCGGTTCACCATTGTTGTTCTCTATAATTCGTTTGGTTTCTTCTAAAACATCGTCATTCTGATTAATCACATCACCTACTAAATCTGTCAGGTAGCAACTATTTGGATCTCATATGAAATATAGGTATCTTCTATTTCCATTAGACCATCTTCTTTAATTGAATAATTACTTTAATGTTCTAAGCTAGTATTATCAGCGTTATTCCCACGAGTGTTGCCACGAATTTGTCAATAGTTAATCTCATTTCGTTTATCGTTGTAAATGACTAGTAGTTCCTTAGTAGATGTGGACGAATCGACTCAGTTTTTGCATAAATTTGCAATTTCCTGGCCTTGAGTGTCCATTACTAATCTATTGAAGAATCTAATTTATACGTTTTTAACTTTGTTAAGGATTTTCGTGTCCAAATGTTTTTGGTTGTTATTAACGAAATGTGGTGATTTTATGTATTATTGACAGGTCGTTTCGACTTTTTGTATATTTTGCTCTCCCACACTGTGAATAAAAATTGTGAAGACTTCAACAAATTAATATTGACTATAATACTTTCTTTGTTGCTAGATGAATTCGTGTTTGCATAATATTGGAAACACTTTAAAAATGTACGTTATTTACCTATGTTGGAAGATACAGAATTTCAGTGTACCAGGACATCACATAGCATAGCACGTACTCTGTAACATGTGCAACAAATAACGTTGCGTCTGATCTCCACACCGCTAGATTTGAGAGGCGTTTCTGTAACGACTACACGACAGATCATTCGACATACACTGTCGTTTCAACATGATCATATCTCGAAGAGGCGGAACGAATTACGCAATGTTCTGTGAAGCGAAGTTTGGCGAGTTGTGCGTTATATGTGCTTACGCATTGCGATGCGACGCGCGACGGTTCCGCGCGAGATTGCGATCGCTGCGTGCGACGCATGCGTACATGCGCAGTGCCGTCCAACAGGGGTACGCAACTTTGCTGAAAATATTTTGACAGCCATGGGTGAACTTAAAGTCAAATATGCCTATGGCTGATCTTGGTGCTATAACGAATTTAATTGAAAAATTAATACTTGAATATAATGTAAATTCTGTGATACAGATTCATTAAACCTCTTAATGAAGGTGATTCTCACAAAGGAACAAATTCAGTTTCCAATCCTTTCCATTTCAAAAATTCCTTTGTATCGTTACAAGCTAAGATCAAAATCAAAATTATAAAATTGACCAAGAGCTTAGCACCACTAGCAAAACCGCATTATGCTTAGCCAGGTCTAAACTATATACATTATGTATAGATTTTAGCCAGAATCGTATGTGCTACGTTTCTAATACTACCAATTAATTTCTTAGGAAGTTCCGTTCCATCAATACCGTTATATTTTAGCTCTTTAGACTGAGTACCTGCTTACACATAATTAAAATTAGAGTTATTTGGTTGTAATTCGTTTTAACTAACATCTATGTCTTATAGAAATTCTGTTTTATGATTCTCCATAATTATGTTGCCTACTGTATCCTAGATAAAAAAAAATGAATTCTGCTTTTGAAATTTCTGAAACATCTCTGTTTTCTATTACACTGTTTTGATCAAATTAAAAACAAAGATGATCAAACCATTTGGCTATCTGATATGTGACTGACAACTATTTAGTAGTCTTTAGTAGTCATCAGTGTTCGAGCAGCCAAATATCTGAATTGATACAATGTCTATAGGTGTCAGACTTTGACTAGGCCACCTCGGTCGACCACGCCCTTCCGATTGGTCTGTCTGTCTGTCCGTCACTCTGATACGATCGACACGCTACCGATGTCTATTGTATTAGTATTTTGTATTCTTTCAAGATAGAGAGAATTATTATTGGAATGTTTAACATTTTTGCAAAATATTGAAATCTGGTATAGACGTTTTTATGTAGACGATTTTCTACTAATTGCCAATGTTGAAGATGTTGGCGTCTTTGCATTTGAACAAAATTGATTAGACTAGCAAAAATATTAGTTGCTTTGATACGATTTCATTAACAATAAAATAATTACAACTTTTGAACATCATTTTAATTAAAAATGTGATATATTTGCTGATAAAGAAGCGTCACAAGATATAATAATAGATACAGAAGAGCAACATAGGTATAAATAAGGCGCAAAACACGTTGTTGTGACAAACAAAGCAACGGATTAAACTTACCTATGGTTATATGGTGCTAAGTATTCACGAGGTATTGGCATAATGGCATGTAAAATAGCCTATTATATTATGCATCAATGCTCCCTCACAAGCATAGTATCTTTGACACTGGCACCTACAATTTTCTTTATACGTTACAGTCGAGGATTAAAATGAATGTAGGCGAGGGTTCTGCATGTTGGGAGAATGGCGTTAGCGGCATTTAGTTCCTTTTTTCGCCGCGTTCATTTAAATCCTTGACGAACTGTATTCATCTGGTTGGCGCCGAAGCTCCGAACGCGTAATTCAAAATGCAAATAATGTGCACTTGCGATACATTTTGTATTCATCCAGTGCCATGCAGGCGAACGCCTCCAGTTTTACTCGAGAATCATGTAAAAATACACCATTTTTATTCCGCACGCACATACCTGATTGGCGGTTCCCATGACGTTAATTTTCGCGCGCAGAAACGGTTCGAAAATGGAACTCGCCTTTGTCTATGGTCAATACATTCCTAAACTTTGGTGCGCCAGGCAAAGGTTTTACTTACAGTACATTTATATTCGAAGAAATTCAAATAAAATATAATTTTACGATGCGTATTCTCGTTAGCAGCAATAAATATATCATTTAGCTATAGAGTGTGTTTACGAGATAGTGTGACGCGACTCCGACGCTCGCTTCTATAAAAAGGTACTTCGTTACTAATTCCCTCATCCCCCCTCCCCCTATCCCCCTCCGCGGTTCTAAATTTACCCGGGAAACGAACTCAGGACCGACGCACGTGTGTTCACTTAGCACTCAGTAACTTGAATAAAGTTTCCTTAAAACACACTTTAGTTTTTATTTCGTTCTAAATCAGGCCATGAAATTAACATTTTAAAAGTAAAAACTTGCATTTAAACTTCGAATGTATAGTTACAATGTTGCAAGTTTGGGCTGGACCGTTATAAAATTATGCAACCAGGAATTTTTCAATTTAAAAACGATATAAAGCGGGCTGGCTGAAAAAAAGTCGCGATGTATTCATCCTGGCTGTATACGAAGGTCGGTCGAGATATCAAATTAAAAAGTATAAGTGGCGGACGGGTTCCGTTTTATTAAATTTCAAATATTACTAGCTGCCAGTATTACAATTTCAAATTCGGAACGCAGAGGCAGTGGTACTACTTTTGATTTTAGTTTAAAACCGGATCGTAGAGCTAATCCCGATTTGAATTCAGAACGGTCCCACGAAAAGAGAAGATTATCTTTACATAAAAGAGTTTAGTATTGACTTTCGCTAATGAACTTCCTCTCAGTTACTTTCTCTTTAAAGACAAAGCTATCTTATGATCTGGAAGGCAGATTTCTACCTTCTTAACATGGAACCAGATTATCTCTTTTTTCGAATCTGAAGTTATCTTTCCCCTTTTCTGTAGATGCAAACTCGTCCTGCCATTCCCACCTGTGCTGAGTGTCAATAAAAACGGCCACGAGAATGGAATAAAGAAATAAATTTGTTCTTCGCATTCCCAAAGCTTTTTGCCACCAACGTATCGCCTATAGGACGAAGTAGTTAAAAACTTGTAATTATCGACTCCCTCATAAGGCCAAGCTAATTGGTTTAGTATTGAAGAATTTTAGAGTGATGGCTATGAGTAATTGGTATAAATATTGTCATCTGGCAACATCGGAGTCCTTGGTAACACTTGTTAAGAGTGAGTGACCTTTTTGAATTCGTATTTTCGCAAGTGAGGAGATAAAGTGTTGAAATTTAGTAGTAAAGTATGTTGATGTCATGCAAAATGGTTCTTCAAATGGGGAATGATTTCGAATCGCAAAAAATGCTGTTTCTTCTTTGACAATTCATTATCGACATCAGCAAATCTTAAGAAACTACATAATTAATAATGTACACAGATACATATAATCACGCCTTCATCCCTTATAGGGTAGGCAGAGCGCAAACGACCCAAACAAAAGTCGCTCCGCCACGTCTGACAAAGTTTTGAGGGTTATTTATGATAGATTTGTAGGTATATTGATATTGTAGTGAAATATAAATATTTCAATATACTGAAACCTTCGGATCCCTTAGTAGGTTGTTACAGCATGCCCGGGAAGAAATGCAGCTGGCACACTCTATGTTTTTCTTTCACTCCCAGTCCAGCATATTCAATATCGACATCAGCAAATTTTAAGAAACTACAAAATTAATCATGTAAACCAGCATAAACAAACGAAACTAAAGGGAATGATCTCTCGATGCTCTCCGGTCGATTTGCTGAGAGATGCGCGAGCGCAGGTCTGTCGCATCTCTCGAGATATCTCAGGAAATATCTCCGGAATAACTCGCCCGTGTGAAGACGACGCGACGCTGCACAAGTGCAACCTCTAAGAGGCGAAATGGTGTAAGTTTCATAGTAAATTATTTGCCGAAGAGGTCAAAAAATATTAGTCTTATTAATTGCGTTGGTTATATAGATTATATCTTTTATCCCATTTCTTTACAGTTATTAATCTATTGATGATGATTAATTGCTGACACTACCTACATACATATAATCACGCTTTTATCCCTAATGGGGTAGGCAGAGCGTAAACGACCTAAACAAAGGTCGTTTCGCCACGTCTGACAAGTTTTGAGGAGTATTCCAGATAGATCTGTATATTGCTTTAGTGACAGGTTGTCAGCCCATCGCCTAAATTACGGTACTGGAAACCTCAAATCCTTAAGCTGTTTTTTACAGCATGCCCAGGAGATTTTCACATTCTGCGTTTTTCTATCTCTCCCAGTCCAACATGGACTCTACAATCTATAATTTAGTATAAATGGTAAATCTTTTAAGTACGAACTGTAAACAATTAAAGAACTTGACGATATTGTGAATAGATATAATGTACTTATATTAAAGTTGAGAGCCAATTATTGAGAAAACATTTTACTTT
Organism: Scrobipalpa costella; assembly: GCA_949820665.1. NCBI lineage: Eukaryota > Metazoa > Arthropoda > Insecta > Lepidoptera > Gelechiidae > Scrobipalpa > Scrobipalpa costella. Next base: position 16,674,007 of record OX463314.1, read on the forward strand.
TTACATAAGACAAGCAGTATTGTAAAAATATTTCGTATAAACTATTTTGGTGAGTTACACCCTTTCATCTCTAATCAACCTGCCCAGCATAAGGCTATTTGAATATCTGTTCTTAGTTCAAACGTAGCATGGTTTAATTTAGCTTGAATGTTTTTAAAGATATATCATTCTGGAAACGCTGTCAATAAGAATTTAAGTGTAAAGATGAGAGCGCGATGATTTTGAAAATACGACGAGCGAACTCTCCGAGCCTTGCTTTTTGCGTATTCAGAGATATTAGCTTTTTTAATTGTCCCACTAATTAGTTGTTGGAGGTTCATTCTTTTGGCGAAAAAGTTCGGAATCAATGCGTGGAGGTGCCTTAAGTGGACGGAACTAGTAAGGAGACGGAATTTAAATGAAGTGAGAGGACTTCTTGTTAAATGGCGAATAAATTTTGATGGCAAATATGTGGGTTTAGCGGATACTGATGCTGGCAGAGATAGCCTTGCTTTAAGGCTTTGATTTCAAACTTGGATTGCCTGGGACTTGTTCTACCTTTATAGTTGGATGTAATGCAATACTTCGAAGATGAGTGTTACAAATGAGTGCTATTGCGGTTTACCTTTAAGATGGGCTGAGATGGAGAAGTGATATTGAATTTATTACTTTGTAGAGGGTAACACTGAAGTTTTGAATTGAAAATCCCTTTTATACCAACAGGTTTCTTAAAGCCACAGGATAAATTAAAATACTGATCAATTAAAGAGTGCGAAAGACCCTTAATATCGAAATGACGTTAAGAATTTACTTTGTGACAAACTCGAGGGTATAAAAACCGTTCCTTTGAGATCGCCGCTTGAAGATATTTGGCGGGTTTTTTGGCCAATGATTCGGCCTTTGTACTTTGTACAGCTTCGATTCCTGTCATTGTCTGATGTCTAGATCTTAACACTCAAAAATAAATATTTTAAAACACATCTTTTGTAGATCCTAGGACAAAAAGAAACTTGATTTCCTTTCACAATAACAAAATTTATCATCCCGAGTGTAAGGGAATATTTTCTAAGGTACCAGGGCGCGCTGAATAGCCGAGGAGGCAGCCTAATGAACGTATCGGTTACGGCGTCGGGTTTCCACTCGTTAGCGGAGTGATGTCGACCGCCTCTCGCTTATTGTCTCCTGGTACTTTGGGGCTATATATATAACTCTTTTAGGTTATTTACTCAGTACATAAAATGGATATATAGACAGTAAAAGTATCTTTGTCGTGACTCTGTTTATATAATGGCATGCCCAGACATGTTATTGAGACTTATTCCCTGCGACAATGTAACGTCGCCTATCAATCTTAGGAAGATCAGATGGTGATCTCCAGAAAACAAACACTCAGCCAAATAGACAAACAGTGACTTGTGGAGATAGAGAGGACAAGTGACGCCACCGACCTCCGAGGGTCTGACAAACTGCGAGCGGACGACTGAATGAAAACCAGGGCCGGTGTGACGATGCGTCAATTTGTCCACAACAAAACCTCCACCCTGTCAGTCAGCGAGCACTCCAAACTACCCGAAGAATGGTGGCCGTTGACGGCAGCGGAGATTTACGCCGCCCGACTGCCGGCGATTAGGCTGCCTGCCAAGCCGAGCGGGCCCGATGATTCACGAACGAGTTGAACGAACCAGCTCCATCGTGTCAATTGTTTTCTTAAACGGACACACATTAATTCCATGCGGGCATAGTTGTAGCTAGAATTAGACGCCTGTTGATACTCGATTAGGGTTTAATTGTATAGGATTTTGGTCGTTTTTGAGATAAATGGCCCATCCATTCCGGACCATCTATTGGCCAGGCTGTCGCCGATTGGGTTCCATTAAAGCAAGTGGTCACGGGCAATTGGTGTGTTAAGAATGACGCCATTGCAGGGTCTGGAATTGGTTTAAATGCCAACAGTTCCTCAATTATTTAAGTAGCCCCGGCATCGCCAAAGAAAACAGTATCGTATCAGTAATGAATTAACATGAGTCTCATTTTCACCAAAAACGTAGAGTGCCAAGTTTTTGGATCTGCAAACGAAACATCGTATGAAGTCCCATTGATTCAGAACGACACAAAAACAGCAAAATTCTTTTCCTTAGATTCTGACAAAATTTACAAACTTCCACAGCATCTTCACACCAATTTTAACTCTTCCAAAATATCAAAATATCTTTACATTCTGGCACATGGCACACCATGACAAAGTTGATTACGATGACAACTGCCAGTGCAGCATCACGTCAGGAGTCCGTGGGCTCTTGGAGAATGGTCGGTATCAGGCTAAATTTAGCCATGTAATTGCGAAACGCCTGCTGGCCGCGCGCCGATGACACTGCTTTGTCAATTATTTTGGCACGGTGCTACGGAGCATTCTGGGTCACAAGACTTGGATCACCTTCCGAGAATACAACGTCTATTTCTACCTTATGATGTTGGGCATAAAGTTCAGAATCGTTAGAAGGGTGGAGATGATAGATAGATAAATAATGCGAATCATTATCGGAAGAATTAATTCTGATTGTCTTGGAAAGTATTGCTTTCATAATGCATCAACAGGGTTACATAGAAACATCTAATATGTTACTGGAAATTAATCATATTTGTAACAAAATAATTAAATGACAATGATTTTTAGCAAGACCGTTGACTGATAAATGGGGTTCAGTATGATAAACTTGTATACGAAAGATATTTATAACATGAAGAGTCTTTTGATTGGCTTGGACAAAATAAATACTGAGTAATAATTTTTTTTGGAAGATAAATAATAATAAACACACCAAATCTGCTTCACAAAAAAAACATTTAAGAGAAGGTTTACTATGGAATGTGATTGCCAACCTCAGAAAAATCTGTATAAAGATTCTAAGATGATGGCCTGGTTGATTTACTCCGCGTCGTTACAGATGTAATGAGGTGCGCGGGCGCCGGATCCATCATAAACCCGAGCTTTTTAAAATAAGAACGTTCGCTTTTTAATGAATAACCGAGAGGATAGAATATCGTTTGGGCTAAATGAGTTTGGACGGTTTGAGTTTTGTTTTTCTGTTGTTTATATTCGGCTGTAACAAAAAGGTAATGAATATAAATAGGGCAAGGACTTGGAAGAGCAAACGTAGGTCTGTATAGTTTGCAGTATAAGGAAGGTGTTTCATAATAATAAAACTCGTGGTATGAATTGGGTTTCACTATCATCACATCACAGTAAAAATATATTTTTATTTTCAGTTGTTTCATTTTTCATGTGCTTTGTTTCAGGTAAGTATTATTTTATATTAAAAGCAGTGCTGTCTACAATGTAAGATAAAATCAAGTAAGTAAGAAATTCATATTGCCTAGAAAGCAAAAGCGTCAACGAATTCCTTAAAAGGAAATTAAAATCACTCATTATTACTTTACGCGCACTTAAAAAATGCTATAATCAGTCTATAACAAAGCTACTAACGAAGCTCATGTACCAGGGGAGTAGAAACTGTAGTGGCTAAAACAGGCCTACTCCGTTTACAGTGTAAAGAGTCCCACAGGGATCTATTCTGGGACCCCTCTAGCATCTCCGATTTTTTCTCATCTCTCCTAAGTGATGTATTTTTAGAAATAGACGGAAACCGTACACGGTTTTATCCACTGGTATTTTTGGAGTAGAAATATGTATATGTTAAGTGTAATTATTGTCTAATTGTAATCTTCACCGATTCCTGTTGCCCTTTATTTTCTCCGCAAAGAAACAGCAGACTCGTAAATGTCAGTCATCGTGATTTAGTGGTAATAAAACACTTTTATGATCTTACTACTCATTTGCCCTGGTTTTGCTTACGTGTCGCTATAACAATATGTCTCGATGTTCTTCGAATTTTATGAATGTTCATTTCTCTTGGTAAAATAAGTGAGATTATTTCTAAATAAGTTTTCAAATATTTTTTCACCCCTAAATACTGCTAAACAGCTAATATCATACCATCCATTTGCCATAAAAACAATCCTATTACCACTAGTGACTCTCATAACGAAAATTCATTAAGGAAGCGCCATTAATTTCACCCAGCTTCGAATGCAATGCCATTACGGCATCCAAAACAAACAAATCCTGCAATTATTCCTAGTCTTACAACTTTTTATTTCGTCATTCACACCATCAAATGCCGCCTTTATATCTATAGCGTTAAAGTCCTCAATGAACGCATTGACATCGCTATCTCCCGCTTTTACTGATGCAGCACTACCAATTTTACCCTTGTCGGTCGTTGCATCAATTGTAGTCCGTATGTCTTTAGCGTTAAACGTTGTAGCGACTGCTTTTTTGTTTGGTGTTGATGCGTCGCTAGTATCCTTTCAAATGTCAATCTTTCAATCGATAGTGGTATCTATGTCGTTACCTTTAAGAGTGTTGTCGACCGTATTGTTCTTTTGGCGTTCCTGATCCCCATCTTTGTCCCTAAAATTCTCAAGATATTGAAAGATTAGCAGCGGGTCTAGAATGTCCCCATAAATAATACATTGGAAGGGGGCCCGTGATGGATCGCCTGTCTGTCTATCCGCTTTCTATTAGTGGAGAATTGTCAAAGGGGGTAAATGTTAGCTTTTCTTTGCAAGTGATATGCTGTTAATTCGTCGAGAAGCATTATGGTTGTCATGTACAGATTCTATTGTAATAATACGCTGTATTCAACGGTGTTATATTTTATTCCTAAGTATATCAGTAATATTGAAATTAATACTGTTTATGTAATTGAGTTGTATCAATATTTTACCACTTCTTTTTCCACTTACTTTTTAACAGACTTAATGTGATCGAACTTTTTCTAATAATATAACATCGTTGACGTACGGATTGTAAATCACAATTTTATAGCAAATATTTGCCTAAACGTGTCCAAATCCAAGTTTTCGATAAGTCGATATCATTTTGCACTGCTATCTATGTGTAACATGAGAATTTAGATACTTCAATACAAACAGATAAGGAATCTTGTTCGAAAATATGACCGATAATAAAAACTTTTTTTTAAAGAGATTTGATCAAATGTGACGATAATTTTAACCGATTTATTAGCACAGTAATAAAAGAGCTAAAAATTTGATCCTTGTGTGAGATTTAAGCACTATTAAGCTTTAACTATCGAAGTTTAGATTTTAGGTACCAGCAGGGTATTTATCTTTAATTAATACTTGCAATATTTTATATCAAATTAACCATCGCTTACAAGCACCGACCATACAAGATAGAAATCAAATAATAAATAAGTATGTTATCTTATACAAATAAATAAATACATAAATAAATTAGCTATTTAAGCTACAGATATTCTAAAACCTATTAAAAAAGCTCATAAAGTTTGGATCATAAAAACGATAATTAGTTTTAGCTAATTTAACGAAGCTAAAATTCCGTACTTAACTAATTACAGCTAATAATAAGAAGATGAATAAATCCTAGTTTATGTCTGTCAATAATATGTACATAAGGAATAGACGTTAAAACATTCGTAGTAAAATCTTGCATGAGCAAGAGGAAGTAAAATATATTGAAAGTTTGAATAAATCTGCATCTAAGAAAAAATATAGGAAAATTTGTACAAATTCAGAATTCTACATCAATTCTATATCAAGGCAAATATATCATGTAAAAATAAACAAATGACACTGAAACATAGGGTTCGTACAATGCAGAAAAACGGAGGGTTCTTCACTTATCCTTATTCTTCCTGTTCCTTTTTTCGCGTTAACTATTTGATATCAAACAACAAGCAGTCGCTAAGTACTTCTCAACTTTATATTTGGTCATAAAAAAGTCGCAATTTGTCGTAAAATCGCCAAATGTCACCAGCTGTTATGTCCTTCCTGATCGACCCCTCTTCAATAAAAACTTTCGACAAGTTATTGACACTTGCTTCCTTCTTTGTCGTGTGTTTTATTTTCTCTTCATTAATATGTTTTGTATGTTTCTTTTATACTTTTTCCAGATTGCTCTCTTCCGCTAGTAGTTAAAATTGCAATCGGTATTATACCTAGGTGTGTTCAATTACTTTTTTATTTGTTCTGTTTGTTGTGAAGGTAATTTGTGTTTGTCTTGGAAAATTTGTGACATTCATGTTTAACGGTTGGTTGTTTATATGAGTTGGAATATCTGTATTCATTTTAGTATATATTTAATCCCTTAAACTTATAAGACGCTGTCACATTTAAAAAAGTTTCTAAAACCTCTCAATAATCTCACCAAAATATTACTAAAATCATCACAAACAAAAACACACATTCGAACCCAAATGAAAATGCAAAAACGTTGTCACGTAAAAGCGAAGTGCCAAATATTGTTCATGCGAAGGAAAAAACTCCAGAGATACAGAAAACTTTAACTTTAGAGATGATTGAAACAAGTCGGGGCGAGTCCGAACACGTCCCACCCTAAGTGTATTAAACCGCCAAACTTCCTGAAAGTGAAAGGAGACAAAGTGAAATAATATAAATACTTTCAATAATAAAAAGTTGATATTGGCGAAAAGTTTTTTTGCGGGGTGGTTCAAGTAACAAGCATTGGGAGAAATAACAATGTAAAGAGGAACAAAAATTTACAACGCTGCAAGACACATACAAATAATAAGATTGATAAATACCCAATTAGATACTTTTTTCAACAATGCTTCAAATGATCACTAACCAGATTATAGGAGCTTAACGAACATAATATTGAAGCTTGGTTCAAATGATCGCCAGTAGCTTACCCTCACACCACATGCACAAACTTCCACCAAGGGGACTGTGAGCCGAGGTGGAAAATTTCAGGATACGTATGATAAGCATGGGGAATACAGAGTGGAAAAGTGAACGGAGACTTGGAAACGTCGAGTTAGAATGACCCGATAGAACATAACTTGAAAACAAAGAAGTTAGCGCCGCCGACATTGTGTGTAAGGGCGTCCTTAAGTAAAAAGTAGATAATGTAGATATCGCATGAGAAAAAAAGGGTACAAAATATGTAAGGATAAATACTTACGTCATTGTAAATATCAAGTCAGAGAAACTTGTCTAAAGAGCTATAAGATATCATGATTGTAATAATAATAATGCTGATACTTAACTTACAATTGAAGATACTTGTTTTTTTTTTTGCAAAGTAAGTAAGTGTAGGCAAGAAAAATAACAATACCTTGAATACGTGATCAGCTGACGTCAGTAATGATGACTCAGTGAATATACACAATGAGATAAATAAGTAATTCAACTGTAGAGAAACGCCCCCGAGCATTCTTACTACTGGTTTGAGAATATTTAAACAATTATTAAATTGGAATAAGAATGCAAATTATTTCTAAATTTAGAACTATATACATATTTGAATATATTTGTTGCTAAAATTGACAATCAAAATTAAAAACAAGTTATATATTACCTATGTATATATAGAAGTACAATTGGATAGCATAGAATATGAACTATTTAAAACAAATATTATATAACCGGAACCAAAACAATTATATCCTTCCTCCACACTATTTACCACAAAATAATGAACGCGAAAACAAAAAGGTTGAACAGTTAGAGCAAGAACAAACAAAGAGGGTAGGGCGGACAAAGCCACGGCATCTGAGGTGTCAAGTTACATGCAAACAGTCATGCAAAACCCCAGATATTGAATCCACAAGCGAGAATTGACCTAGATGTGGGAAGATGTAGATATGATAAACATTAAACAAATGTAAAATATATGCCAAATGATACTCAATTTAAGTTACTTAGATACCTAATCAAAAAAAGCCCTACGTAAAAGGTGATAAAAAAATACATAAATAAAAACACAAGAAATATTATCTTTGCTCTGCGTTAGCCTTTACACTTCATCTTCATCTTGGTAACCATGTATTGGCCTTACTAAATAAAGGATAAACAAAATCTCACACGCGGTGTGAATTTCACACCTAGTTATCGCATTTTCCACGCAACAGCTGGAGCAAGCCGTGTCTTTACAAATTGGTAAAACGTAACACAACATACACCCTCTTCGATACATTCTTCGCACTCCATGACGACTATAAAACCGACGTTATGAATACTAACAGGATATGTCTCGGACCCCAGTTTATGCAGATTATTGCTGATGTCAAACGCACTGATTCGGAACTCCCACTAGGTGTATTACCATCTTACAATGCGAAGGAATAGGTAATTGAAAACGAAAAAGTACGAGATAACTTTATCTTTCAACTTGGGATACAAAATTTCAAGTCAAATACGTGCGTAGCAATTTTTATAAAAAGCAACATGAACGCACAAAAAAAGCAATTCAATGTGAATAAAGAATAGAAATGGCCCTATAATGCCACTCTGCGGGACACTTGATTGTACTAAAGCGTTCGTTCGAGCAACTACAATAGTGCCATTTCACTGCTTTCTTTCAAGCCAAGAGTCATTCGTAAACAACATTTATAAATAAATATTCGTTACTCGTTACTTATTGAAACTTAAAACGTAGTAAGTAGAAAGCTTTATTGAGCTCAGAATTTTTAAATATGGGAACGTTTTAATGGGAAACAATACCAGTGGCCACACGTACGTCAAAATTTAATGGTAAAGTGGTACAGTAGCTTACAGAAAGGGCATAAACTTATAAATATTCCATCGCGAGGTTTAGACAGTGCGCAGACGCCACTCGCCAGTCTAACCACGAGCGCAGCGCATTAATATTAACTAAAAGTAAATATTCACGTAGACGAGCTTAGACACAGAGCCGGAGTTAGGAGGGCAACAAGAAAATTTCAAGAAATTTAACCCATATATATTACTGCCCAAATACTGAGCTTTAATTCGTATATTAGAGATGTAAGAAAGTTTTAAGATGGCATTGATAATTGTTAATTTCTGTGTAAACCGGGAACATTAAACAACACATAGACAGATTTAGCATTGTAAAGAATAAATTGTGGAAGTAAATCATTTTCGATTTACAGTTGAAATTTTATCCGGTGTTTTCCAAAACAGTTTTCTGGATTCGTCTGAAGGGCCCAAAGCTTTCCTTTTGGCTCCACATCATTAGCTATTCAGTGTAACGGAACGTTCTTCCATAAATTATTCAAAGACTGTTGTCCAGTGGTGACTGAGGCAGTTGTGATTACCAATTGCATCGCTTCCTGCCCTTCCGCTAATTCGTTTAATTAGACTTTTATTGAAGCGTTATTCAAATTGAAGGGACTACCTAGACAAACAGACTGATTGCTGTGTAATTAGAAGTTTAATGGGTGGACAAACACAACTGTTTGTAGGATAGATTTTCTTTTTTGTCTTTGATTTAGTTCTCTTACAAATCTGATGATACTGGAGTGTAAAAGAAAAAGCATTCAGTTGTTGGAAGCTGTTTTTTTGCTTCATGAAAAACATTTGTACATGAAATCACGCCTTTATCGCTTACGGGGTAGGAAGAGTGTCTTTATAAAAGCTGCTTCCACCACGTATTACAAAAGAGTTATTTACGATAGGATTGTGTGAGCCAGTATTAGGTAATCAGTAAATATGCGGATTGTCGCATTTGATAATACTTCCTAACCTACATACACTACAGCATAATGAACGCGCGACACAAATCTGATAGGATCCACGTCACAACATTTCGTAACCAACGAACCATGCAAACTAATCCCACTCATTCAAAACCGTCTACAAAACCCCGTGAAGTCAATAACGGAAACAATCAACTCGAAATTCAAATCCTATTTGCGGGACAAAACATCTGTATTAAAAAGTGTAGTCGTGTCCGTCAATGCCTACGAGACGGTGGAGCGAGCTTTTCAATAGGCTTTTTACAGAAAGCTCGCTTTGTGGGAAGCTTAAAGGGTTTCGCGCGACAATACGGCCCGAGTTTAATTAACCGGGACTTAAAGCTTAATTGTAAGTGCAGTTAAGCTCTGTAACACGTGTCGGTCGCTCAGGGCAGCGTTCTGGGCCCAACGCTTTACAATTGATATTGAAATTTTCTACTTCTTTGTCGCGTTTCAATTGTGGTGGGATTAATGAACGTTTTTTATTGGTTTTATGACTGTTGATACCGCTGGTTTTCTAAAGGGTAATGAGGTTATATTATTAAAATATTGTTCCTTGTAAAATTAAGACAGAAAATTGAGGAAGCGACTTCAGAAAGTTTTGCTTTTCAGTCATTACTGCTCCCCGCCTATCTAAACCGCGCAGCCAGAACACTAAGTCTTTATTACACTTTATTTACCGCAAGCAATTTGCAAGAAAACCAAACAACAATTACGGCACAAAAACAAATAAAAGGAAAAATCATTAGGGGAGCGTGGGGGATGATTACAAAGGAAAACAGTGGCTGAGTGGTACCAGGGTAGCTGCCGATTGTGGGGAACATGCCCTTAGAATGAGGACCCTGTATATATACTGGGTGTAAAGGACGCTGTGGACGCGTGAGATTACGCCTGTCGTGTGTCAAGAGCTGACGAGAGGGGTACAGTTGAGGTTAGCAAATATTTTCGAGAAAATTATTTTGTAATTGGGAGGTCTTTTGCTGTCATGAAAAATAAAAGATCCCTTGCAATAAAATACATTTTAAACTGTGATGCATTTAAAATAAATTTTAACTTCCATCTTGGACTGGAAGAACTAACAAAGAATATACCAGCTGCTTCTATTTCGGGGTATACTACAAAAAGATACTAAAGGGACTCAATGTCGGTGTGTTGCAATTTAAGCAATAGGCTGACAATCCGATACAAAAGCTAAATAACTCATCCAAGAATCTCACAAAATATCAACCAAATTTTGAACTTATGAACCAAATTTTACTTCAAGCGGCACAAAACAAAAACGCGTACACAAGAAACCTAATCCACATGCTTTCTCACACATTTCCACCCCAAGGCACGAGGGCTGCCGTGTCTGGTTACAGCCTAAACAATGGGAATCGAATCGAGGCCCTTCCCTTCTATTATAACAACACAATTACTCTTGATTAGCTATTGAAAGTTTGACCTAATATTTTCTGTGTTCGACATGGCAGAATCGGGTCCGGGGCGTTCGTTATTTTTATCTTAACCCGATCTTCGTGAGCCAATTTCATATCAACGTAACCTATTTATTCTTAGTTTTTAATATTCTATGCAATTGACTTCAGTATCTGTCTTGCTATACAAGACATAAGCAGCTTTAGTCATAACCCCAATGAAAATCTGATCCGATTTATCAATCAATATTAAGCTCTCAAGCCCTTCGCAATAACAAAAAAGAACAACATCTTACAAAATAGATAAATGAAGATTACGCTAATGATAGTCTAGCATAATAAATCGAAAGTACCAGGGCGGCATGAGAGCAAGGAGGTGAGATCGCGCAGATAGCCCGCCTAAAGGACACTTTGATTGAACGGACCGGACAAGGCAGATAAGACCGACTCACTATTTGCATACTAAATGAGACGATATTAATTTTCTCGGAGCAGGTCTAGCTGCGTGTGATGCAAAACCTGTAGTAGGTATACCTTTTGGTTGGTTAATTAAATTTTTTGCTTGTTCTTTTTTGATACGGACTCGTTTGTTGCCCTTTTGTTTATCATATCTTCGTTAAAATGACGCATCATATTATTCTGTTCAATTTATTTTTCCTTGTTATCCTCATTAGATTCCTCAAAACTGATATCAGTATCGATACTTTGTATTTTCATACTAAGTTAATATCCAGGTATTTCATGAGAAATCTCAATTTCATGTTCACTTAGTACTGAATCTATCTCAGTCTCTCCAACAATTTCAGCAATCTATAATCGTTAACGCGGCAATGCAACCTCCTTGCAACTCTGTGCGCCTAGTACCTTGCCATGTTCGTTTTGCATAGCCATCGTTTTAAATTACCGTATTAGTTTAATTAAGAAGTCTTGTTTATTGTAAATGTGGTTTATTAATAGAACAGGTGGGTAGATCAGGCCTCAAGATAGGCACATGCCTTGAATTTCTTGACTTTAGGTTTTGAACGTTGAGGATAATATTATAGCCGTTTCTTTTACGGAGTGAAAGTCTATTAAAACCAAGATTATCTTTAAGGATAGAATGAGATTGATAAGCAAATTCTTCAGTATCGCCAAAGGGTTTTCTTGGACAAAATTGTTTTAGTTACATGATTAGGTATTTAGTTTCTATGAGATTCAGGGACTTTAATTCAATTTGAATGGATTTGGTTGGTTTTTAGTGTTCAATGAACAAAACTTCGCGTGTCAATACCAATAGAATTCCGATTCGAATAATGAAAACTCAATCTTTTAAATTTCCACTTCCGCCTCCACCAGCTGGTGCAACCCGATCGTGCGCACGCGCCATTCCAAATTCAAAATTTAAATTCAAACTTCGAACACAACCCCTGTTATTGTTCTTTTTCCCAATTGTTTTGTGTTTAATTCATTGGAGCGTGTTCTCGAAGGGTTGTATTATTCAGAAAGCAAAGTTAACCAACCCTTATGTTTTTATTGTATTCACAATATGTATTGGTTTGTTTATTTAGAACGGTTTAACAGCAATCGAATTTGAAGAGTTAGTTTTATGCGTAAGTGGCGAAAAGTAATTGCACTCTTGTGGTACAGTTCAACTTGACATGGACGTAATTGGTTGAATTATTGATCGCCTCGGTGGTCTATCTAGAGAGTCACACAATTTGACAGATAATACTCGATAAGAAGAGAAGTCTTCATAGAAATGTTAGATTCTATGAGTACATAAAAAGACGAAGTAAACTCTATTGCACTTAAATAAAAACATTTTAATATCCTACCAAAAGGGTAAGTACTCCATTTACGTCAGTTTAATGATTAAAGGAAGCAACACTTCAATCACCAGCAAGAAAAGTCGTAAACCACCCGGAACCCAATCAGCACCCGAAGCACACAACACCAATTAAATCATATAATAAAGTATCCGGCCGACGGACAGCAATGAATTTATTTATATATACTTTTTATTGTCGTTTAACCTATTCCCATAATGTCGCCATAGCTTTATAGACGACGTGAGGATAATTATAAAAAAAGTTTGGCGCCTCAATGTCAGTGACCACCTTGGGAAAGAAACTATAAGTCATGCGGTTGGCACCATTTTGTGTATACAAATCAGTCCTGACAATGGTTTTGGGGCGTTATCCGTTTTGTCTTCTTGTATTTTAATCTGCTACTGCTTCGGTATTTTATTTTTTGTTTTACCAATATTGCTACCATAGCAATAAGGCCGCCTTCATTGTACTTTAATTTTTATTTAATTTGTTCTAATTCCTTTGTTTTATGTGCAATAAAGAATATATCTATCTATCTATTTTGTATATTTAATTGGCTCCACTGTTGGTGCTCATTAAAAGCATAAGAAACAGCTCTGTACTTCGTAAATTTAGAAATTCTTTTTTTTTTACGTATAATCAATGTTTGTATTGCATGAAACTCATATACATTTCCTTATTTTAAGGATTTATTTTAATGAGCATTTTCAAAAACCATTACAACACCATTTCTTCCATGCTGGACTGGGAGAGATAGAAAAACATAGAATGTTCCAGCTGCCCTTCCTCCCGGGCATGCTGTAGAAGACAGCAAAAGGGAATCGAGGGTTACAGTGTATTGTAATTTAGGCGATGGGCTGACAACCTATCACTACACATTAGCAATACACATTACAATCTAAAATTGCCCTCAATTTTTGTCAGACGCGGCGAAAGCGCCTTTTACGAGGCCTTTAACGCTCTGCCTACCCCGTAAGGGATAAATGCGTGATTTTATGTATGTATGTATGTATTACAACACAATTATTTACAAATTATTCTTCTGTACAAGAAATGTTTATATTAAATGTTTCCTAACATAAATGTTTGATATCTAATGCTTCTAAAAAATCCAATGAAACACGTTGATTTTATCTTGTAACCAATTTTTATATCAATTGATAATCTTATCTGGTCCATACTTGTGGTTATTTGTGGATTCGAAATACTTTATATCAACATTTCAAGTGTTTGTAATGATTCTATTTCGTGAATTCCAGATAAGTGTCAATGCTCTAATTCTCACAAGTTCTCGAATTCCACCAGAAACCAGCTAAGGAATCCGAGGGTTTCTGTATATTGCAATTTAGGTGATAGGTTGACAACCTGACATTACAAATCTCTCTTAAATAACCCTCAATACTTTGTCAGACGTGGCAGAACGACCTTTGTTTAGATCGTTTACACTCTGCCTACCCCAGTCGGGATAATGGCGTGATTATATGTATGTATGTTCTCAAATTCAAAAAAATCTTGGAACGTTTTCGAAATTTATTAGGGTATGTTAAAATCAATCTTACTACAGCAAAATACCTACAAATCTATCTTAAAAAACCCTCAAAACTTTGTCAAACGTGGCGGAATGACCTTTGTTTAAGTCGTTTGCGCTCTGCCAACCCCATTGGGGATAAAAGCGTGATTATATGTTAATGTTAATGATTTTAATTTCCTTATTGGCAGCAAGAAAAAAGTTGTCAAAATATGGTAGCAATAGTCAAACCGTAATATTTATGTATTATTTGGACATTCAAAATCTTAGCTCTATGTTTTCGAGTTCCTTTACTTTCACTCCAACCTTAGCAAATGTTTCTTCAAAATCTCCTTGGTCGGCAACTTTTTCTTACTATCTAACAAACGAGGTTTGTATTAAGATGTATGGGCCCTCAAGATGACACTATAGTAAACTCTCGTTTGGCAAATTAACGGTAATGGAAAAGTCTGGTATTTCCCCCCCTCTCCCCTCTACGCCACCCCCGCGCCCCTTGTTACCCCTACTGGACATCGTGTCTATCGGTGATTTTCTTTCGGAGTTTGTTTTGGGCCTTCTGTTTATTCGAATTTTACATATATTTTTGCATCAAAAGTGTTTTGATACCAAAAGTTTTTGTATTTTTTGCCCACTAATATTTGGTGGAGGTGAGGAGAGAGGCCTTTGCCCAGCAGTGGGACTTATTATGGAAGAAGAATATTTGGTGGAATGAACATAACAACCTAAACAACAAATTACGTTTTACTTGTAAGTTCTAATTCTAGTTATAAGTACATAGATTAAAATGATTATTTTCAAGCCCTTCCTTCCGATTCCGTCAACATCAAAATTATATTGATAATAATTTATAAAAAAAAACAATCGCGTGTTCCTGTCCATTACTATTTGTCGAAAAACAGACGAAATATCGACAAATAATTACAGTGAAAGGTGTTACCGTTCACCAATCGGTAGTTCCCTATCGTTAACTATTCTCACAGAAACAATAACTGGTAGAACTGACTTTAAATTTATATTCACAAGTTGGCAACCCTAAAATTAAAGATGATTTGATTTGATGATTAGATGATGGTCGTCAGGAATCGATTAAATGATGGAAATCTAGACTACTTCCATGCTGGACTGGCAGCGAAAGGAAAACATAGATTGTGCCAGCTGCATTTCCTCCCGGGCATGCTGTTAAAACCAGCCAGGGGATCCGAGGGTTTCTGTACATTGCAATTTAGGCGATGGGCTAACAACCTGTCATTACAGCAATGTACCTACAAATCTATCTTTATTACCCTTAAAACTTTGTCAGACGTGGCGGAACGACCTGTTTAGGTCATTCTCGCTCTGCCTTCCCCATTAGGGATAAAAGCGTGATTATATGTATGTATGTATCTAGACTTAGTCTTTGAACATGTACTTACATACTTTTTAAATGTGAACCTAGTATCAAGAGTTTTGAACCACTTCATTTGCCTATCATTAGGATATAAACACGACTGAACATTTAATCAAGCAGTCATTTCTATACCGTAATAACATTCGACTTTCTGTGCCGCCACCAACAGATATTCGCTAACGACACGAAATTACGGTCCTTTTGACGTGAATAAACAAAATTATAACAATATTCGGCATAATGAGGTACGCTCGAATAAGTCATTTTTGATTCTCGCACATGGTGTGAACGGAACGCATTAGGCAATACGTTTCCTGCCATAAAAACGGACCAAAAGGACCCTAATTTGAAAAGAAATTGAAAGACTTAAGCTTGTTTTCGATTAAAACATTTTAGTTTATTCTGCGGCAAAAAACGATACGCCTTCTCAGACTCATTTTGGTCGCTAAGCCAGCAAATTAGTTACTGAGAAGGCCTTGTGTTTACTAAATCGATTCGTTTGTACTTAAAATGTTGTATCTTAGTCGTAATTTGAATACTAGTCATTCGAATTATTATGGGCCAATGCATTTTTTTTTGTTCCGTATGAAAAAACAAGCGAAATCCAAAAAACAAATAGCATAATACAACCAACAGAATCACCAACACCTTGGGCGCGAAAAGGACATCGGTTTGCAAAATAGAATTCAAATTTCGAACAGTCCTTGAAAGCATGTGTTCTGTATTTAAATTAGGGAATAGATCTGAGTAGCGTCAGCTCGGCTCGGTAATCGAGAGTGGCAACGGACATCTGTTCTAAATTCGAATTTGAATTTGAATTCGTCCGTCTGTTCGATTTCTTTAATGATTATTGGAATTGCCAGTCGGTATGCGTGTTCTATTTTTGAACTTTGTTTTGACTGTGCTCTTATTTGCGCGTGCACATCTTGTATCTTCTTGGTAACTGATGTACTTATAGGTACTTAGTTGACTTCTAATTTCAATACTGATTTAATTTTTTATGTGGGTATATCTTCTTATACTTCCTTGTTAGACCGGGATCAATAAAGACATATCATTCACCTTATCATCCCAGACACACTGTCAAAACCAGTAATAAGAAAGATATCAGTTACATTGAAATCTATATGGATGACATGACAACTTGTGCCTTCTTTACACACTTTGTCCTTTTTATAATCTTTTTATGAAGGCGCAGTAGATTTATTTGGGTCATTGCCGCTTTGTGTAGGTACTATATGAAGTATATCTTAAATTAACATTATGGTTTCTAAGACCTTATATAAAACGAGAACATAATATTAACTCACAGAGCATGTTTTCTCATACTATTCAATTACTAAAGTTATTATTTAAATGAACTCTATCCTTACACCTAACGACCATTAGACGCAAACGCAATCAGTTTCACGCAGCAAGCCAACAATTAAAATGATTTTTCGGTGATTACTATTCGTATCATTAACTCCATGAAATGAAACGTTATGTATGTATATGCCATTGTCCGGCAAATGACTGTTATCAATCAAATTTGGTAATCTGGGTTAAGGCGAAATATTTATGGTATCTTTCCATAAAAGTCAGTAAAAAAAATAATACTTCAAAAAAATAGAGAAGACCCTATGTTCAGTTTGTACACTGTCTGTGCCTTAAGCTCTCGATTTGGAAGTCGTGGTTTCGATTCTCATAGTAAAAGGTATAGAGCCGCAATACTTCATCTACCAAATAAACAAAGGTCTTCGAATCCTTGATACAATAAAATATTGTGGCAACATTGTTGCAAATTACACAAAAACCCTTAGGCAGCCATTGCAGACAACTTGTAGCATCTTATAGCAAGCTTTTAACTTTTAGCCATTTGTTCTCAGTCAATTAACCATCTTTGTTATTTCACACTTCATTCCGAGAAATATCCTTTTTTCTTGCGTAGGCGGGGTCAGCGGGAGTAATTTTGCATTGTACGGTGGAACCACATGGGTCCTGAGTTCGATTCTCGGAAGGGTCTCGATGCCGAGTGAAAGTTTTTTGCGGTTTCTGCATTGAAAAAGAATGGGGTCTCGTTATGGTATGACACATGTGCTTGTGATCTTTCCGGGAATTTGTACGGAATTAAATGATGAGATTGTGTTCAAATCTTGAAATTATGTTTCATTCAATCTTTTCTTGAATCATGTGATATTAGCTGTGAAATTCGCGGATAGGTATTTTACCCTATTTTAAAATTATTGTTTCTGGCAGAACCTAGTTTAATTAATTATTGTTTTTTTTTTCAATTATTTAATCGGTTGATCTTTGGAAATGCTTACGCCTGTGCATAAAATTTCTTTTACCAAATTAAGTTCCTCAAATTTTCTGATCAGCATGAACCATTAATCTTTTAATCACTTCAGCCCTTTCAATGCATCTCGTTAGATTGAAATTGCACGTACCAAGAACACAAACAATTTTCCCAAAAGCAAACTTACAAACACTTAGCGCACCCCATCCTCCAACGTCAAACTATCGAATGTCAGATAACAATCACACATTAACCTAATTAAGGGTCGCCGGCGCACGCGCAAATTGTAGCGCGCAAAAACGCAGCGCATTGTCGCATGGGACAGCGCGTGCGAGGTGTCGAATGTCATGGGAACTGAGTGGGAGATAATCCCATGGGCTATCGATTCTGGTGGGTTCCATGATGATATGGATGAAGCTGGTGGGATATATCTTGAAGACAATGACAATAGAAAGAACAAACCCAAAACTGGCAATAGGAATGATGAAATACACTATTTCACATAGCATCCTGACACATGTAAAACGCATTCAATTTTTGACAGCTATAAAGGTCTCTCTTTAGCACCTGTGATGTTCTTATATTTCCTACCTGCTGTCAGGAGACGCATGTTATCTGAAAAATACGAGTAAGAGAAGTAAAAGTAGTAGAACATGCTCCTTTAGGTTATCGATCTTGGTATTCGTGATTGTGACGATATGCAGCAGGTTAGTGAAAGTTTTGGTGACAATGGAATATACAAAGCCAAATCTCATGATATGAATGATGGACTGATTATTTTTACAAAAGAGAAGGTGTTAGAAACAAATGAAAAAATATTATGTAAAAATGGATACAGATAGGTTGATATTAGGCAAGACAAGGAAGTAAACAATCGGACAACAGGTAGTGGGTCACACTGGTGAAACTAAATAAAGCTGGTTAAAATGACGACAATAACATCGTCAATACAACACATATGACACTAATGGTAACAGACGAATTCGAAATCGGAAATAACGGTGGTGTAAAAATTTGTACTTATTAAGAACGGGGTAATGTTTGGAAGCGAGCGCGTTAATGATGCAGCGCGCACGCCAAGTCGCCATTAAATGAGGAGTAGGGACTGATGTGGTCAGGTTAGCTGATCTTGTCAGATTGACAAAGGTGAAAGAAGAAGAGATGACTAGATGATGGCGAAGAAAAAGTAGAAGAATTTGATGTTGATTCAGCAGGTATGATTTAAAAAGGAAAGCTCTTGGATTATGTTGTATGTTTCACTGGTTCGTAGCGTACTCGAATACTGCTCTCAAGTTTGGTGCCCAATTTACCATGTGCACTGCGATAGAATAGAATCCATACAGCGCCGCTTTGTAAGAACGCTTTGTTCGAGGTTGGGTATTAGACGTAAAATACCTGAGTACCGTGACAGATTGAACAGATTTAAACTGAGCACTCTTGAGGATCGTAGATGGATATCGGATTTGTACATTCTACACAAAGTCTCCCATGGTGTTATGGGCAGTCAATTGTTAGAAAAAATATTCATTAAGGTCCCAACAAGATCTATGCGCACCCCACAACTTTTTAGCGTACCAGCCACAAACAATAATGTTTCTCAAAACAGTCCCTTGATGAGAATGTGCAGAAATTACAATAAAGTCGGTTCTCACTTAGATGTTTTCCATTCTAGTCAATTTAATTTTAAAACTTCACTGTATAATCTGAAACTAAATATTTCATAGTATACTCACTGTTTCAACGCCTAGCTTATAATGTAAATTTTAGTGCATGTAAATTTATATTTAATTTGATTTCTAATTTCTAATTTTATTCTGGATGTAATTTATATTAATTATTATTGATTGTTAACAAATTTTTGTGAATGTTGTGTGCAATTTTAATTGGATTTCAAATTTATAATGATCTATATTATTAAGATAAGTTAAGTAATTCTTAATTTGTTATCTGTAATTGTACCTTTTAAATAAAATAAAAATAAATAAAATGATCAGGGTGGATCTGGGACAAAGGTGGGAGATTTAGAGGATGTGATATGGTGACGCAAAATTAAAGAATTTGTAATGATTCAGCCGATGTCAGAATGGTTGATCTACACAGACTGACAAAGTTGGGAGATGAAGAGAAAGTCATATGTAATTAAGACGACTCAGTAGTGCTGACGCATTGTTTATTTTTTTATCAGAGATTTCATCGTCACAAGGTAGAGTATGATTGATAACCATTTAACAAAATTCAAGATGTGAATCAAAATGCAGAATAAGACTATGCATACAACCCCCACACTTCAAAGTTAGAGTTACCTGTTCAAGTATCTTCTGGGTGAGCTCGCTCCATCTTCTACTCCATCTCAGTCGGTCCTGACCTAGACTGGAGTCAAGCAAACCTATTTCTAGTAAGAAAAAAGGTTTCCGAATGATTACAAAGCCAGTGTTTCTACCTGGTAGACTCTACCGGGACACAATCTATTTAAAACTTCCACCCAATATTGTCAGCTTACAAGATTCCCCTTACCATGCTAGAGGCTATGTACACCGTATTAGCGTCGCAAGCGCACCTGCCTTATGGGCCTTGTCGCTGTGAAACGCGCCGACCGAAGCCAGGAAATCTGATGCACTCAAATTAGATCATTACCGCGAATTGCACAGTTTTACCGGTAAATGCTAGGAAGTTTCTCCTTGCGATGCTAAAAGTATCGTATTTGAGTAATATGTAGCTACGTCGGGGAGGTCTTTAATCAGAGCTTCTTGTAACATTAAAGATTTTTAATCCGTTTGTCTCATTGATGTTCTGTTATTTCTGGGCTTAGTAAGAGAAGGTCATCGAAACTATTGCAGCTACTGCATTTATAGCTAAATATGGCCGTTGCTATTACTATTTTGTTAAATATTTAAATTTCCTTAAAGTCGAAGGTTACAGCGATCATTCTTCTAAAGTCATAGGTGGCTGCGGTTTTAAGGAGAGACACTTTCTGATGTAGATCTTGTGGAATACCACAAACTCAAATTTTGAGTCACGATTGACCTGCGTGTGTTTCTTAGAACTGACCGGATTTACCTACATTCTCAGCATCCTTCTAATTCAACATAGCGATGTAGTCATAATCACTTTGACACGAATCATACCCGGACTAACAGATCATCAGCTGGGAGAAGGCAGAATGCAGAATCGCCAATATCTCACCTTCAGGTACTTCCTGTAGGTTTTTTTTAACGTATTTTTATTTTTTTATGGCTGGGGGTGTTTGCCAAAGCCGCTCTTGTCATTTACCAAATCGAAAGTACTAGGCGCGCATAATAATGGTGGATGTTGTCCGCAGAGACCGCCGTCGTCGTCGCTCTCGTACGGAGGCGCGGTGAACGACGACGTGCGCTCGCCTGGCTCCGGCGGCACCCCCGGCCCCCTCAGCCAGCCCCCGCCGCAGACGCTCGACGCGACAGATCCAGGTGAGCTCCTGACCTTGATGATCTCCTAGTGTAAGAAAAAATCTAGGAACCGTCTAGTTGTCTTCTCTTGGTGGATACGAGAATTTCCATACAGCAGTCCGGTACATCTTAAAATTTATTCGCCTTAAAAGTCAAAGATACAAAATAATGAACAATAGTCAATACAGTAGAAGATCAAGTTTAGTTCTTTAGTATTTGGCGTAAAAGATGTTACAAAATTGTACGCAACAATGTTAGGTTTAACTCTTACCATAAATCCCGGATACTGGTAATGTCAAATTTCTCAAGAACATTTTCTATTTTCTTGATGTACTGTCCAGTCCAATATCATTCATTAGTTTTGGCTAGAGGACAATGACTCGGAAGCCATACATACCGTTATCCAACGAAGCAGTTTATCAATCATAATAATCCACCAGACCTCAACACACCTACGCGAGGTAGTTCTTTCTCACGGCACTCTTCAGTAACTCTGTCGCCCACTGGTTCCCTGGTCCAATAGCCACTTATACGTTATAGTGGTTCAAGTACTACTTGATGTAGCATTTGGATTGGATAAGGGGAAAGAACCAATAATATTATTATCAATTTGATATTAGCGACAATCTGACGAAATTCGTAGTAAATTTTTTACCAAAACATATTCCACGTAATTATATATTTTTTCAATAATTTACGTGGATGATGTTTTGGCGAACACTACATTAAAATAAAAATAAAAGATCATCCACGTAAATTCCTATATTTGTTTAAATTCTAAAACATATTTTGTCAATTTATAGATAAACAAATTTTCGGCTGGTTCTTTTGATTTACTGTACAAACACACTTCTCTTTTCACTATCATACTTCTTGGAATCATATTTTGCGTAGAATGTGTAAGTCTTGATACAATTATGTACGCACCACCTGGCCACCTGTAAATTGGTCATATGTTGTAATGAATCGATTACACTATATTAACCAACAATTTGTTCCCGTACTCATTAATCATTCGGTCGTACCTGAGTACGAATCAATTAATATTTTTACATTTAATCACTCGGTTCCATGCCAACGAACCCGCGAGTCGATTTACTGAACAATCATTATTAAAATTCAAGAGAACGCAACGTCCTGCAGCGGTATCCAACTTATTTGCATCGTAAAATGAAATTTCAATAATGATAATGTAAAGTTTCAGCGATGCGGAAAGGTCAGACTGAGCTTAATATTATATTCTTTATTGCTTTGAAAATTAAAAATACAGTTCAACTTAAAAATTAAGACAATAGGCGAGTTTATGTCTATAAGAGATCTCTTCCAGCTAACCTAATGGGGATAAAAGATGGGAAATTCACGGGAACAGATACAGTTGGTATAATTTTATACAGTTAATATTTACTGTTCCAGCTGCCCTTCCTCCCGGGCATGCTGTTGAAGTCAGCAAAAGGGATTCGAGGGTTACAGTGTATTGTAATTTAGGCGACGGGCTGACAACCTGTCACTATAGCAATACATATTACAATCTAAAACTGCCCTCAGTTTTTGTCAAACGTGGCGAAAGCGCCTTTTACGAGGCGTTAAACGCTCTGCCTACCCCGTAAGGGATAAAGGCGTGACTTATGTATGTATGTAATATTTACCTGTCAGTTAACGGACGGTGCACCTACACACAGATTTGTCGGTACCTAACAATTAACATGTCCTCGCGCTCATCTAGATCTGATGCGGCCGTCAACACTCCTTCAAGAACCAATAGAACACATGACAGCAACACATCATCACGTCAAAATCGCGTGTCACCTTCTTCTTCTAAAGCTAGGCGCATTTGAAAAAAGAACTCTCGGCCAACCGCTAAAACGCGTTTGTCAACGTTCAGAAATCAGTCGCTCGCGTCAGAATCACTCGTCGCGTCAATATGACATGTTACGTTCTGAATCTCGATCAATTGTCATGTAGCTTTCGTTCGGAAATGACGGATGGACGTGTTCTCGCGGCGGAGTTGTTGCGTTTTGGACCTGCGCCGCCGGAACTACAATAGGTATTGAAATGAGGCGGACGACAGAAATTGTGATGCATGTATCGCCGTCATATCTACGATTATCGCTTTCATAGCGCTATGCGCCTGGTAATTTGTGTGGGATTACATTGTGTATTATTCAAATTTGCCTTTTCGTGCGTGCCGTTTGTTATTTTAATAAAAAAAACCTGGGCGCGGTAAAGGGACGCTATCACTGGCGGGGCTTTTGATTTGACAGCTGTCAAAAATGGCTGACGCGTAGGCGCGAAACTAACAAAGCGTCAGTGAGCGTTTTTGCACATTTCGGGATATTTTCGGTGAGAAAAATTAAGCTTTCATCGCACGTTTGTGTAATTGTTTGGTTTTTCGTACGGTTTTGTCGCTCGCTAGTGGTTGGATGCAAAATTGAATTTTGGTTTGTGATATTGGAGTGCTGATATCGCACTGTAGAGTCGGATTGATATTTATTGACGTTTCTTCCGCAATAACTCATTTCTTATTTGTATTAATGTCTCCGTGTCTGGCTGCGACATCGTATTGAGATAAAACAAATAATATTTCACTCATATCTTAAAGAAATTCCATTTAAAGGTCAAACGGCGGTGCTCATTACTGGCGCATAAATTATTGAAATTATCACTTTCTATTCCGACGCTATCACTGGGAAACCAGCTTTAAATACCAGCACATGAGGAACACGAAATTCTACGTTATATTAAAGCATAGAGGACTTAGAAATTTGTCTTCTTTCCGATATTCGTACCTATCCTAATAGAGAATAAGTGATTTTAGGTGTTCTAAATAAAAATACATTTCAATTACAGCGGAGTTTATGAAAATACATAATTAAAACAAGATTTCCCTATTACCAAGTACCAGGACATCATAAAATTGAGGTTATAATTGTACGCTCAGGGAATAACAATCGCGGGGCGAGAGGTGTCGTAAAGGGCTAACTGGCTCAAACTGAATTATTCCAAATTCAAAATTTCCCTATAATTCAATCAAGTCCCCCCTCTACCATCCCCCGGGGATGCGGGTTGGGGGGGGGGGATGGAAATGGGGGATTATTTGCGAATTTAATGTTAATTACTGAACAACGTAATTGCGTTTTTCAATTATGAATGACAGTCGCGCGCGGATTGGGTTCGGTATGAGAGCAATATTTCTGGATGACTTTTCGAACTGATGAACGGTGAATGTACGACTTTAATTAAAATGTGGTGCTTGTAGGTACAATCAAGTACGAATAAAATGCAAAAATAAATATGAGTTCCAAATATTTGTCGCAGTCGAATAAAATGTCCAGAATAACGTTTACTTTAATATATTCAGAAACAAACTCACATTTTTGTACACAATACATAAACTATTTACAAAACATAGACCTACTGTTTCCTATTTAGTAAAAACATCATTTATGAAATTTAAAAAAACAAAGAAAGTAAAAATCAAGGAAAATTATTCACCAAGGTAAGGAAATGACCGATTACCAATAAAGGGTAAGCAGAAATCATAGGTTAAGGGCACAGGAATATTGATTGGCTGGTGACATCCTGGTGACAATGTTAGATCAACCAAAGCCTTTGATGCCTTTGTCTATGACAAACCGATAGGATATACATAGATCCCATACCTCTAGACTATACGGGGTGTAAGGGACAGCGTCCCAAAAACTGATAAGGGTTGCGAGTCAACGAAACTGAACAACTTTCACCAGGATTTTTTCTCAGGAAGTGAAAAAATAAATTTGGTTTTCCAAACAAATTCTCCGAACGAGGTGGTCATTTTGTATGGGAAGGTCAATTGTTTTTTTAACCTCCAGATGAAACCCGTTGACAGTTGTTCAGTTTCGTTGAATGAGCAACCCCTATCTGTTTGCGGGATACTGTCCCTTACACCCGGTAGTTTAGACGGTTTCGTATTAAACCTAAAACCATAGCATGGTATTCCGAACGCGATTAACATGTAATGTTTCTTCCATTTTGGACTGGGAGCGAAAGAAAAACATAGAATGTGCCAGCTGCATTTCCTCCTGGGCAGACTGTAAAAAACCAGCTAAGGGATCCGAGGGTTTCAGCATATTGTAATTTAGGCGATAGGCTGACAACCTGTCGCTACAGCAATATACCTACAAATCTTACTTAAATAACCCTCAAAACTTTGTCAGACGTGGCGAAACGACCTTTGTTCAGGTTGTTTACCATCTGCCTACCCCGTTAGGGATAAAGGCCTGATTACATGTGAGTATTAACATGTAACCCAAAACGCGTGTAGAGTACGTAATTCGTACAAAATGCGAAGATGATTAGGTTAGGGTAAGCCCCGGCGCGATGGTTCTAAATAAAATTATGGCGCCCGAACGTTGTACCTCATCTTCGTCATAACTCCCCTAGAGTCGTCAAACTCGGACATAGGGATGTTCTTCGATGGTAACAGGTATTTAGGTAGCAGATATCTGATGCTGTTAAATAAAAACACGGCCTATATCGATATTATTGACTACATTTTCATTTTAAGTGTTACATCTTACTAATTGTAACGTACCATTCATACATACAATCACGCCTTTATCCTTTATGGGGTAGGCAGAGCGTAAACGACATAAAAAAAGGTCGTTCCGCCACGTCTGACAAAGTTTTGAGGGTTATTTAAGATAGATTTGAAGGTAATATTAACAGATAAAAAATTGGCTGGTTATCTATAACTATTTTGAGACATAATTAGAGGTTATGTTAGTATAATGATGCCTGTTAGATATAATACCTAGCTTGTACAACAATGACACGATTGTAACTACATTTTTTTTTTAATGTGCATTGCAAAATAGTCAAGTAACTATTTTTTCAAAGAAGACTGCTCTAAGACTCGTATTTATAAAGCGATCTCAAGATTGAGAGCAATATTAAGTTTGGATTTGAGAGGCCGTTTTGTACTTAAATGACATTTCTGATTAAAACTCAAACCCGCTGTCACTCTTGAGAGTTATAAATAATTACGATCCTATGATTTGACGATTAGATCAAAATAAGATTCAAGACCAATAACAAAAATACCAGTTACTTAGTCCCAACTTAAAAGTACCCGCACCTAATTTTGTTTCCCATGCACCTCACGACCAAAATGGTCGCGGAGTGGTCAGCACTGTGCTTAGAATCTACTTATGTTGCACCAAGTTACCTCCGGGTTAAGTATCTGGTCATCTGACTTGTTTTCTGCACAAGAATTGCAGGTAATTGGTACGCGATGGGTGTTATTCGGTGTCCTTGTCTTTGTGGGAAGATTTTTGGGTCTTTTATAGAGCGTATATTTATTTATTGTTTATTGTACACAAGTTACATGAAAATGGCAATACATAAAGAATGAAGACAGTTGTGTCGGCATGCTTAACGTATTGACATTATCTCTAGTGGGGTAGGCAGAGAGTAACCGATCTAAACATAAGGTCTTTCCGCCACGTCTGACAAAGTTTTGAAGGTTATTTAAGATAGATTTGTGGGTATATTGCTGTAGTGACAAGTTGTCCGGCGATGGTGTAAATTGTAATATACAAAAACTCTCCGATGCCTTAGCTGGTTTTTACAACATGTTCGGGAGGAAATTCAGGTGGCACAATCTATGATTTTCTTTCACTCCCAGTCCAGCATGGAAGTCAATATCTAAGAAACAATTTTACCATTTCGCCAACAAAATTTCATTACCTTTATCTCACTGACCGAATCAAACCCTGTACCAAGATTAGCGTGCCATAACACACGGAATGCATCCAAATAAACGCAGCGACAGGCGTTCAAATCGATGAGCGTTTCGTTCCGTCACTGTGAAAGGCGTACTGATAGCATGTACTGAATTAATTATTTTTGCTGTGGCATTTGATTAGATTTTACTACGGATCTTAGAGGGTAGATATATTGAGTGAGAATTTAATTTAGTAATTGTTCAAAGATTTAAAACCAGTTCAGTAGTTTTTGAGTTTAAACGTAACATACGTTGGTAGGTATTTTATCAACTCTATAAATATGACTTCATTTGAGCAAATTGCTATCAAATAAATATATTAATTAATATTTTATAATTATATCTTTACAATCAATCACTTCCATGCTAGCCTGGGAGCAAGATAAAAACATAGAATGTTGCACATTGATTTGATGATTAGATGATGGTCGTCAGGAATCGATTAAATGATGGAAATCTAGACTACTTCCATGCTGGACTGGGAGCGAAAAGAAAACATAGATTGTGCCAGCTGCATTTTCTCCCAGCGTGCCAACGCTGTAAAAACCAGCTAGGGGATCCAAGGGTTTCAATATATTGTAATTTAGGCGATGAACTGACTACCTGTCTACAGCAATTTAGTTAAAAATCTTAAATAACCCTCAAAACTTTGTCAGACGTGGCGAAACGATCTTTGTTTAGGTCGTTTACGCTCTGCCTACCCCATTAGCGATAAAGGCGTGATTATTTATAGGTATGTATCATTTTAAACTGACCCTCTCTAAGACAGATTGACCGCTCACTAAACTGCATGGAATATCTGGAGAGCTTTTCAAAGTAGTTCATTCAATCTCTTAAACTATCTTTTATACCCCCAACACCTCAGAGGGTCCGATACATCAATATTTCAGTCACAAAATTGAAAATTACCGCGATCGAGTACTAGGGCACCATAACTCAAACCTATCGGAGCCAATAAAATATTAACTGGCAGAGTTGCCGCCATTTTTCACCATTTTCTGCTTTCGTCTCACGTCCTAGCCGCACTTACACTCAATGCTAAAATGTAATCATAAAATTGTTGTTAATAATTCAGGGAGCTGTTAGAACGAGACGGGTATATAGGTGTGGGAGTAAGATTATTAAATTCTGTGAATGTTCACTTTGTATCTAATATCCGAATGTGTTTAATATTAGATTAGTTAGGGAGGGTTTTCCCCTGGGCGTGGTTTTCCTTCGTGATAGATCCCCGTTACCGGTATTCCTTGAGTTATGATTGGTTGATGGCCGATGCTCATTTGGAAATGGAAAACTGTGAGTTATCCGCTTTTACCCTTAACACCTTATAAGCAAGGTGAAGAATTTCACGCGATCAGGATTTTGTATGTAACTTTGTGTTCTGGACGTACCAAATATTCGCACAAAAGGCTACGCTTCAACTTTTTTAAATGCGAACCGTTAAGGAGTGGAACTCCCTGCCTGCGGAACGTTATAACCTGGGCCTTCAAGGCACGAGTTAAGCTAAAGGTTTCTTCTTTATTTCTCACGCATCAAAGTCATGTAGCGGAACACTAGTATTACAAAAAGCCTACAAAGTTACGTAATCCTCAGAATGCTTACCAGAAGCGCCCAGAGGTTACAATTAAAAACACATGTCACACGTGTAGTGGCCGAAAACAGTGGTAATCCAAAACTGCGAAACCTGATAGTTGAGCAGGCTTCTGTCCCCCTGTGACGGTTAACTCTTTCACTGCTCACATTCTACGCACTGTTTTTGTTTACATTCACACTGGACTGTGCTGTGAAAGCGATAGATATGAACTAGCTACTTCTCTTCCCGTCGCTTCTTCTTTTATTCTTTTCGCGTGGGTTTCGAGTGTCAGAGGAACGACCCTGAGGAGTTCGGGAAGAAAGATAGGTAGATAATGATAATGATGGTAGTGGAAGGCCTATGCCCAGATGTGGTCTCTGCCTACCCCTCCGGGAAAGAGGCGTGATTATATGTATGTATGTATGTATGCCCAACAACAAAGAATCCACAGATAATCTATCGGGGACTAGAGAGTTCAGAATAAAATGAAACACAAATTTCCTATATTTTCATATAATTTTGTTAAGGGATCTGAGGGTTTCTGTATATTGCAATTTAGGCGATGGGCTGACAACTGTCACTACAGCAATATTCCGACAAATCTGGTCTGCCTACCCTATTAGGGGTAGAGGCGTGATTATATGTATTTGTTACGACGAGTTGGTAGCCAAGGTGTTAAAGTCACCCGAAACCAGTTGAAACCGAACTGTGGTTTTGGGCCCGTGCGTCCGTGTCAGTTGACGGTTTTTTTTTTAATTCGGGAGGCAATGATCAGTTAGCTATACAGCCTTCTCATATTTAGATGACCTGATTTCTTTTTTAAATTACTTTTATGAGCGAAGTATGTGCGTTAAGATACTTCTAAGTAAACAGCTCATAAAGTTTTCCCGAAAAGAGAAGCATGAAGCATTCTGAGTTTTTATCAGGATGAAGTTTACGATCTTCAAATAAAAGGACCCTTTCATACCAGGTTTTGAAAGGTTATTACATATAGACTGGTCTTAAATGTTTAAATACAAAATTTTAAAACAACAAACATTCTATTTCAAAAATAACCAACAGTAACACTCTTCTCCTAACATACAAACGAGATCACCAAAATCCAACCCCATACAAACTTTCAGCTGTTATCCTAACAATTACCAAGTTAAGCTCTCAAAAAAACATCTAAAGGGTTACCCCACAATATGGTACCATACAGCATGCACAATACAATACGCACCCCGTACAAAGTTCCATACAATTCGGTACAATTATTTCAATACAAATTTGGTTCTTCGGAGTGTGACGTCATTGGAACAAAGATGGCTGTTATTTATGACGTCATGTTTGATGAGAAGATGTGCCTTGATGATACATTTGGCTTGGGAAAGTTTTCTAATGATACATATGTAGAGTTAATGTTCTTAATATCTTTGCATTTGGTACTTTAAAATCATTAGCTAACACTTTGGTTTGATCTTTGCATTTGATATAGTTGATATTGATTCAGAAAAAACGAAATTTGAGATAATCTATCGCGATGGAGAGAACATCTGATAAAAGGTCATCATCATCTCCCTTATTGATACTTTTTCCGTATCCCTCGGCGTCGGCTATCTAATCTAGGTGATTGAACGAGGGTACAGGTTTTTACACAGAGCGACTGCCATCTGACCTCCACAACCCGTCAGGGAAACCAGATCCAATCCTAGACTAGGTCAGAGTGTTCAAGCTATCATTGCTGAGCACTGGCCTCTGACATGGCTTAACGACTAATATCTACGGTATTAAACAACATTAACCGTGACCAACGGCTTAACGTGCCTTCCGAAGCACAGAAAAAGCGCCAAAACCATCTGATTAAAGGTATTTGCCAAAATATTATGAGGCATCATCTGCCCTACACCATAAGCCGTCCTGTATTGTAGTGGAATGAACCTTTGGCTGTCGATATTAAACGAAATAACTTCAGTTTCGATGGTTTCAATATATTAAAAACTAGTCATAAATGAAACGTTTTTGAATAAGTAGCCTTCTTGTTCCTTTTCTATTCCATTCTCGAAAAGAACATCCAAAACCCAATCAACGCAACATTGAACGCCAACAATACCTAATTATTCACATTCACAATTCGAACTACAAATGTCGATTCCTATTATTACACACTAGAAGAAAAAAAAAACAAAATAATTTCCACAGAGTATGAACAATACTGGAATAATACACAAGAGGCAAAGGGTGCGAATCGCAATGGCACAAAAAGCTGTCACAATGACAAAGTGATTCGTCATACAAGTGACAGCTGCGCCCGAGTGGGAAAGAGATAGTAGATGGTCTATTTGGTGGTGGATGCGAAGGGTTTTTAGGTCTTTTCTTTACGAGAATGGGGGTAGCAGATAAACTAGGCTTATGCGTGGATAATTTTGTTTCTTCCATGCTGGACTGGGAGCGAGACAAAAACAGAATGTGCCAGCTGTATGTCCTTCCGGGCATTCTGTCTTCTTCTGTCGAGTGGGTATCGAGTCTATCGAACCGATGAACCCTGGTGTCAGAGTTTTTTTAAACCGCCTAGTAGCACAACTATCAGGCCTCTGATATGGTTTGAGTAACGACCACTATCAAAGACAGCGACCGGGACCGATGGCTTAACGTGCCCTCCGAAGCACGAAATCTTTTTCTTTTCGGAGAATTAGGTGATTCAGCCTGCAATGTCCTAACCAAACTGGGGAAAAATTCACAAAGTGATAAATTCTCAAATATCACCTTTGTGTTTACCCCCTGGGAACCGAACCCAGAATCTCAGGATCAGGAGTCCATGACCACGGAGGCAGTTAAATCCTGTAAAACCAGCTAAGGGATCCGAGGGTATGTATATTGCAATTTAGGCGATGGGCTGACAAGTCTATCTTAAATAACACTCAAAACTGTCAGAGTGGCGGAAAGACCTTTGTTTAGGTCGTTTACGCTCTGTCTACCCCATTAGGGATAAAAGCATGATTCTATGTATGTATGTGTGTAAGATATATTAAACTCTACACAAACTTTACATAAGCAAAGTCAAGTCAACATCACTCCTTAAGAAAATACAAAAAAATCTCAAATAATTGCACTATTTAAAGCTATGAGTATCTCCAGATACTAATAAAATATACATACATACATATAATCACGCCTTTATCCCTAATGGGGTAGGCAGAGCGTAAACGACCTAAACAAAGGTCGTTCCGCCACGTCTGACAAAGTTTTGAGGGTTATTTAAGATAGATTTTTAGGTATATTGCTGTAGTGATAGGTTGTCAGCTCATCGCCTAAATTACAATATACTGGAACCCTCGGATCCCTTAGCTGGTTTTTACAGCATGCCCGGGAGGAAATGCAGCTGGCACATTCTATGTTTTTCTCTCGCTCCCAGGCCAGCATGGAAGAATAAAATATAATAAAAATATATATATATAATAAAATATTACATTAATACTAAAGTATTTAATAGACATACATTTTATCCTATTTTTCCTACAACATATAGTCACCATACTAGCGATGCATCTGTCCAACGCGCTTAAACGCAGCCGAACATATAATTGCATATGACATGTATAAATATTAATAATAATGATAATTCGTTTGTCCGACTGACACGTTACGAGTAGGGTGATGTTATGAGGATATCCCACCATTACGAGTGGTAATCCTGTGGTAAACTTCCATGCTGGACTGGGAGAGAAACTAAAACATGGAATGTTCCAGTTGCCCTTCCTCCCGGGCATGCTGTAGAAGTCAGCAAAAGGGAAAAAAAGGGATTCGAGGGTTACAGTGTATTGTCATTTAGGCGATGGGCTGACAACCTGTCACTACAGCAATACATATTACAATCTAAAATGGCCCTCAATTTATGTCAGACGTGGCGAAAGCGCCTTTTAGGAGGCGTTTTACGTTCTGCTGTAAGGGATAAAGGCGTGATTTTATGTATGTATGTATGTAATCCTGTGAAAGTAAGGTCCAAAATTGGCATCATAATATACCGGGTGTAAGGGACAGCATCCCGCAAACTGATAGGGGTTACTCAGTCAAGGAAACTGAAGGACTATCACCAGGAAATTCTTTCAGGAAAAAAAACAAGGTTTTTCCATACAAATACCATGTCTGATCGAGGTGGTCGTTTTGTATGGGAAAGTATTTATCTTCCATGTCCTGAAAGAGTTTCCTGGTGAATGTTGTTCAGTATCGTTGACTGAGCAACCCCTATCACTTTGCGGGACGCTGTCCCTTACATCCGGTATCAATATTTGTAAAATTTCACTCATACTTACAACCCATCTTGCAGTTAAAATTTTACAAGATCATAATTTGGACCCTCACAGAGAGTAGAAAATTCGTTAAATAATTACGTTAACTTTACAAAAGATATTTTAGAAAAAAAGCCTAATTTGATTAAAATCACTAATTATTTAAAATCATTCACTAATAATTACATAGTTGTAAATAATATCAACCCATCAATCCAACTATCAACCATAAAATTAAAGATTATTTGCTTCAACTATAAAAAAAATACAAAAAATGAAGCTCGCTTACCATCATATTATTATTATTATTATAACAAAAATTTCACACCAGCATTGCCGACGCCAATAAAATGGGCACCCCTAGAAGAAGGCCCCTAAAAAGGCCATAACCATCCCATAACCTGTACCAGGGCCCCATAGGTCGGAGCATCCCTCATTCGCACCAGATTGACATCTGTCAGCCGGGAGATGCCCATGGTACATCCCTTGTGTTATTGGAGGAGTCATGTGGTGGCGAAATTTTGATTGAATTCGTGTATCATTGATGCTTATTGCGTTAATCTAAGGTATTTGGTACTGTAACAAAAAAAATACAGTGGAAAACAAGCTAACTTCTATAGACGTGGGTTTGCACTTGACTCCAGTCTAGGTCGGGAGCGACTGAGACGGAGTCGACGATGGACCGAGCTCACCCAGAAGATGCCTGTTCACTCTAACTTGGAAGTGTTGGGTTCTGAACAAAATTACGCCTTTACCTTTAATAGGGTCTCAGCCATGACCTTACTTATCTGCCTCGTGCGTGATGCACAGAAAATGCTCTAGCTATAAAAACACCAACATACCAGGTGTAAAGGACAGCGTCCCACAAACTGATAAGGTTTGCTCAGTCAATGATACTGTACAACTGCCACTAGGTTTTTTTCGTGCAGGGAAAAAAATGGTTTTTTAAACAAAATGTTTACCTCGATCGGGCAATTTGTATGAAAAAGCCATTTTATTTTTCACTTCCTGAAAAAAATCCTGGTGGAAGTTGTTCAGTGTCATTGATTGAGCAACCCCTATCAGTTTGCGGGACGCTGTCCCTTACACCCGGTATAAAAGCTTTCTGTATTCGGTGATTGATGATAAGATAACCTAAAAAGGGAAGATTTGTTTTTAGTTTTTGGAATTGATCTAATAATTCATATTAATATTGTGCCAAAACTGCAATGTACATTAAAATTATCTCTATGACCCTAACGTTGGTACCCCCAGTATTTTTCGCTTATAGAATAAATTTTTAATCAAAACATTTTGGGGTCCGCCTGTTAATACAGCACTGACGGTGTTAAAGTCAACTGCTATGGGTTTACATGGGTGTGGCCGACTTTGATATGAATAAATTATTATATTGACATGTGCGTAAGTGAGATTTTTTATGCAAAACGGTTGGGTGACTTTAGTCGTAGTAACTGATGTGGAGAATATTTAAGGAACTTTGATCATAACCGATAGATGATTTAAAAAGTAATGACGCAATTTTATAATAAATAGCTTGTTACGCAATTATTTAGACATGACTAGTTCGTTGAAAGTTTTGATTGGGACGTTATAAATACTGAAAATGAATAAAATCTTGGGAATATTTCCAATTATCTTTAAACTAATGCAGACGAAGAAACAGCAAAGAAAATGAACAACCTTTTGTCCACAACCGAAAAAACAACAACGAAATTTGCTCTACTTGACAAACAAAAGAAGCAATTAATTCTAGTAACAGTCAAAAGAACAAATACGGCCACTGGACAGGCAAAAGAGTGCATAAATATATACCAATTTAACACCCGTGAAATTTATGTACATAATGGTGAAAAAGAATTTGAGAAGCCATAGGCAGACACAATCGCGATTGGCAGCCTTTAGTTCCGGTGCTCTGAAGAAACCTAAAGACGTCAAGGATAAATGAATGGTAACAGGACTCATGAATATGCAGAGGAAAATGTCTGAATCTTGAGAAAAGACGCTGTTGCCACCCAAGAAGATTTCTAGGAATATTTTCTTTTTAATTTGGAAATCATTGAAGGAGATTTTGATAGAGATATAGTTTCTCTGTTTATTGAATTTGGTGTTGAAAAAGGTGTACACTAAGGTAATGTCCTTCGTCAACTGTTATTCCTAATGGATCAAAATTGATTTGTAAGTAAAACAGTTCCTCAATTTTATGTCCTTTCTGTATTGTCATACATACGAGTAGTTTACATGCTCAACATTCTAAATTTAAGCTAAAATTAAATTTAAATCGTCATTTTCACTAAGCATAACTACCACACACCGAGTCGTCTAGTTGCAGCCTGCATCAAAATAATCTTAATTCCAGACCATTCCAGATTCCAGGCCTTCCACAACAGCTGGAATCCAAATAACCTGGAATTTAATTTTCGCTAACATTGTAAGCGTTCAGTTGTTGCAAAGTTCTGCTTCTACATAGTCACTGCATATGCGTTGATGTGTAAAGTCGTATGATTATTTCGTGGAGTTTGGAATGAACTCAAACTTTGATTGCATACTGTTACTAGATGTACTATAATGACTTGTTTATAGATAGGTCCTGCGGTTTATAGGGATCTAAGGCCGGTATTTATAATCGACACTTGAAATAGACATTCCTACATTTTGAGTTCGTATCAGAAATGGTATCCTGTCAAATTCATTCTTAATATCGCTTACAATTTTAAGATTGCTTTATAAATACATACGAGCCTTAGTTACTTTTTAAATAAATAAAAAAACTAATATAAATCTCTTTCACCTACACAGAAAACCAATGATTAGGTACAGAAACTATAGATATTCAGAAAAAATATTGTTTAGCTACAGTACCTATATTGAGTGTAAGGGACAGCGTCCCGCAAACTGAAAGGGGTAGCTCAGCCAACGTAACTGAACAACGTTCACCAGGAAATTCTTTCAGGAGATGAAAAAAAAGATACCTTCCCATACAAAATGACCACCTCGATCAGACAATTTGTAAACCAAAACTGTTTTAATTTCAGAATAAAAATACTGGTGATAGTTGTTCAGTTTCGACGCTGTCCTTTACACCCCGTATTCAGTACACACAGTAATTAATCTATCATAGATTTTACTAAAACATATCAGGAGTAAGTAATCCACAGCTTAAAAATAAACATAAAATAATAAACATACATACATACATATAATTACGCCTTTATCCCTAATGGGGTAGGCAAAGCGTACATAACCTAAACAAAGGTCAATCCGCCACATCTGACAGTTTTGAGGGTTATTTAAGTAAGATTTGTAGGTATATTGCTGAAGTGACAGGTTGTCAGCCCATCGCCCAAAATTACAATATACTGAAACCCTCGGATCCCTTAGCTGGTCTTTACAGTATACCCGGGAGGAAATGCAGCTGGCACATTCTATGTTTTTCTTTCGCTCCCAGTCCAGCATGGAAGAAAATAATAAACATATAGATGTAAAATAGTCATTTTATAACAAATTCAAATTACGCACATAAAATTAAAGTAAATATACAATTTAACAAAACTAAAGTATTCTTTTGTGATATTTGGAGCAGCTATTTTGATTTATGGATGCTTATTTGAAGCCCTTTGCATAAGTAGAAAACAAGCTCAAATAGGCTACTTAAATAAATATTTCAAACTAAAAAAATGTTAATGCACTGCCAGTGTAATTTGACCATGTTCAAATACAGTTCTTTATGAAAGTTGTACCGAATAAGCGAGTGTAGTAGAAAATGAGGGGTCAGATTAAAATGGTTTAGTGATTTTAAGCATACGCATACAGTAGCGTTTGGTTGCTGCAGTGAAATGTTGCGTTTTGTTAATTCTAATGAGGTACACAAAACTAGTAGTAGTTTTGAATATTTTAAGTCATTCAAGAATGTCGTTACTTCTGGAAGCCGCTTTATTAGAAAAGCTATTAAGTTGGCAATGTTT
Source organism: Scrobipalpa costella (assembly GCA_949820665.1). NCBI lineage: Eukaryota > Metazoa > Arthropoda > Insecta > Lepidoptera > Gelechiidae > Scrobipalpa > Scrobipalpa costella. The sequence goes on from OX463314.1 coordinate 16,710,954, forward strand.
TTCTTCAAGTTTTATTCACCTATATTTATTTTTACTTCCATGCTGGACTGGGAGAGATAGAAAAACATAGAATGTTCCAGCTGCCCTTCCTCCCGGGCATGCTGTTGAAGTCAGCAAAAGGGACTCGAGGGTTACAGTGTATTGTAATTTAGGCGATGGGCTGACAACCTGTCACTATAGCAATACATATTACTATCTAAAATTACCCTTAATTTTTGTCAGACGTGGCGAAAGCGCCTTTTACGAGGCGTTAAACGCCTTATCGTAAGGGATAAAGGCGTGATTTATGTATGTATGTATGTATTTATATTTTTAAAAACTCTACATTTATAAAATTAAATTGGGAGTACAAACATAAACCGCTTGTCTTATGAATATTTCCTACTTTTTAGAGGAAAATGTTTTTTTTTTCAGAAATATAAATAAGCCTTCCCGACCACTTATTAGCAATAGCTTTTGATATGGGTGCCTGGTAGAGCCAGCAACATAAGTAGATAATTTCATACAAGTATATCTGGCTATCGACCTAACATTTTATTGAGTTCGAAATCTACATACATACATACATATAATCACGCCTTTATCCCTAATGGGGTCGGCAGAGCGTAAACGACCTAAACAAAGGTCGTTCCGCCACGTCTGACAAAGTTTTGAGGGTTATTGAAGATGGTTTTGTACGTATATTGCTGTACGTAGGTTGTCAGCCCATCGCCCAAATTGCAATATACTGAAACCCTCAGATCCCTTAGCTGGTTTTCACAGCATGCCCGGGAGGAAATGCAGCTGGCACATTCTATGTTTTTCTTTCGCTCCCAGTCCAGCGAAATCTACACGCATAATAATGATGTACCTAGTTATCTACAAAATGATACTCTATTTTGAGAAAATGACTAATATTATATTATTCTTATTTATGTAACTCGAATTTCTTTTTTTTCTTTTTTATAAAAACGTGACATACTTAGATTTTAAAATAGTATTGTTATTTTTTAATAAGAAAAAAATGTGCAATACCCTACCAGGGTTCATATAAGAACTATCCTAGTATTTAAGATCTTGTAAACACTATATTAATGCATGAATAAATGATATAAAATGAAGAAATTCAGATAATAATAAAAACCCTTTTTAAGAAGAAAAAGAGAGAGCACTTAATTTTTTATGATTTTGTAGGTAGGTATGCTTACATGTATAGAAATACCTAACATAATGCTACAAAGCATCTGTTAAAATTCCGTGTCCGCCATTTTTCATTTCATGCCAGGAGTCACGCAACTGTCTGCAGAAGAATTCGGAAAAGTGGAAGAATTCCTCAAATGAAATACCTCGAGAAAATTCCCTTTCTTACCTTTTTTGCTGACGGTCCGCCCTCACGAAAGTATTTATTTATTTTTGCGAAACTCGCGGTCATTCCAGCCAAAATATATAGGGCAATAGTTTCCTTACCTATTGTGTTGCCATCTCATAGAAAAACCGCACAAAAACATACAAACATACACTAGGCCCTTTCATTAGATGCCTTTGCCTGTAATTTATTATAAGAAAAAATATATTTGAATTTGGAATATGCGTTCGTCTTTTGTTAGGGAAATAAATAGCTACGATTATGGGTTGAGGGTTTTCTTGACCTCTTTCTTTATGTTGTCCTGGTATTTGTTAGAATGTTTTCATTTGTATATTGACGAAATATTTTCTGTTCTTTCAGGTAAGCACGCAGTTCAGTTTCCCTACGAAGGAGGAGCCGAGCGACGGTAAGATTTCTTAAAATGTGTTTTATTTTCTACGCAAACATTTTCCGTAAATCTTAAGCTGGCCATTACTTACCGTTCTACAGTTTTAGACCCTTAATGCCGATGCTCATCACGTCCCCCCCCACCCCCCCGCGGCCCTTTCCCTCCTGCCCGGACGCAAGCGACATTTTATTTAATCAAGAACACTTTTTAAAATTCCAACAGCAACGTCACAATATTTTCTAAACGTGCGCATGAAAAAATAATAACGAATAACTGGCTGGCTACACTGGCTGCCATTTTTAAGAAATTTTCAAATAAAGAATGTGGAATCGTGGAACGTTTTGATCCTCTGTAAAACGAGGGGCATTTTGACACTTGGAACGAGTACGGTTTAAATTCTAAAGTCGTAAAGGCGTTATTTTTAAAATTTTCTCCTTGATCGCCATGAAAATATGTTAATTAAAATGGATTTTCCCGAATTATCCCGCCAGGGCCGCATTCTGAGTGGTTTTAGTGCGTCGTAAAACAATCTTTTTTCTCCACGTTACCCTCACGGGCATAAATTTAAGATTTTGTCAGATTTATTAAGTAGGTCTTGTGTGAATTTGTCGTAAATGTCCGATAGTATTTTACGGCCGTAAGATTATTGTACATTTTTTTGGGCGGGAAAAAAATAAACACCTTGTCGCGACATGGAGGGAGATTTTTTAATTTTAATTTTTTATATGTTCGCTCGTTAAAGAAGGGTTTAGTACGGTGAGGTCAATTAGGCCTATTCTAACAAAGGCAGCGAGATTTTTTCATTTATAGTATTTTATTGGGTAATAAAATTTTTGATTGTAATAAATATTTTGGAACAGCTTTATGTTTCAAATGATGATTATGAGGCGACATCGTAAACCGCGGGAAATAAAAGTGGACATAATCAGAATGGGTTACATAATAAACCCGAACACATCATTCTTGACATTGTTGTAAATGGTCGTAAAAGGAAAAATACTTACTTTGAATTGAAACCCATAGACTACATACTGGCTGAAAAATCAACCATAAGGGTTAAAAAATAGAGAGCCCGATGGTGTAGTGGATAGGGCCGCTGCCTCCTGAGCGGGAGGTCGTGGTTCGAATCCCACCACGTACCAATGTGTTTTTCGGTTTTAGAATTTCATATGTAAGTTTATTCGGCGCTTTTTCGCAAGGCACGTTAAGCCGTTGGTCCCGGTTAATATCGTTTAATACCGTAGATATTAGTCGTTAAGCCATATCATAGGCCAGTGCTAAGCATTGGCGGCTTGAAAACTCTGACCTAATCTAGGATTGGGTCTGGTTTCCCTTCTGGGTTGCGGAGGTCAGATGGCAGTCGCTCTGTGTACCAGTAACCTCGTTCAATCACCTAGATTAAGTAACCAACCCCGTGGGATACGGGATAAGGCTAGGAAGATGATGAAGTGTTTAAAAATACGAACAGAATATTTAAAGCGCGAGTGAAGACTCTGTGTTCCATATTTGAAATGAAATGATCCTTGAGCCATAAAATGATCAATTTTACCAATTATCTTAGAAAAAAGGACATCTAGGCACGAACGCCTCATATTTTGTTGCTCTTTAACGTTTTCTGTCAATAGCCATATCAATACTACAAATACTATATTTATACCCTATAGACACCTCCTACCCACTATGCAATCTAATCACGATCCCCGCAGAAGCAGAAACTCTATTAAAAATGCATTTGCCTGCATTTTCTGCCATCTTTCTTACTTTTCTCGAACCACCCTTAATGACTCCGAGCATTAGTTATCTTTAAATTACTCTGATAGGTATTCTAGGGGGCAAAAGAAAGAAAAAAAAACTCACCTTTGAAGGGGAAAGTACTAGGGTGGCATAAGACGAAAGTGTTGATAACGATTCAAATAGAACTCTTATCTCCCGCGCTTTGTGATAGTCAGAAAAAGAAAAAGTAATTAAAGACTTCTTTTGTTTCTTTTTGTTTTGAAAAAGGAATACGATTTTTGAACGAGTTCTTTAATGGGTTCGCTGTGATTTTAATTTCATTTTAGTGTTTTAAAAAAATACGTAGTAAGAGAAATGTAAGTTTTTTATTTGGTTCTGATAATTTAAAACAAACTTTTAAAAATATAATGTGATTGTGAAATAATTTAACATATTACGTGAAATTACAATTATGCTGAATGGTTTGGTTTGAGTTCATTTTGAAGTCAGCATGCAAAATCCACTCTAAAAAAACAATTAAAAAGAAAAATTTCATAAGAAATATATGCATTTTTTCTAGCCCAGGGAACAAAAAGTTTAATGAAATGAATTGTTGCAGATAAAAAACGTCATTAAAATTAAAACAGACGAAATCGTCTGCAAACATCTGAACAGAACTTATCGAGCTGTCATTCGCCCCTTGCGCGTGAAAAAGAGACAGAATACGTCAAATCCGATAAGGTGGAAGGAGACGGTGATAAAGGGGGCGCCACTCGCAAAGAAAGTATTGTTTTAAAGACAGTTTTAATTTCCCGAAGGTGATTTATCACTGCGTTGTTTCTGGGCAGGAATATGTTTGGAGGGGTCGCCTATACAGTGTGATAGAAGGTGGCAAGGCAACATTGCTTTTAAAGAAAGTGTTTTTTTCTTCCATGCTGGACTGGGAGCGAAAGAAAAACATAGAATGTCCTAGCTGCGTTTCCTTCCGGGCAAGCTGTAAAAATCAGCTAAGGGATCCGAGGGTTTCTGTATATTGCAATTTAGGCGATGGGCTGACAACCTGTCACTACAGCAATATACCGACATATCTGTCTTAAATAACCCTTAAAACTTTGTCAGACGTGGCGGAACGACCTTTGTTTAGGTCGTTTACGCTCTGTCTACCCCATTAGGGATAAAGGCGTGATTATATACATGGATTTTTTTAAACTATCGCCGTGCTCTGTGAATTTCCATTGCATGTCTCTACGTATGTTGGGAAATTCATATAAAATTATAATAAATGTGTTTGATATTCTTTTATAAGACGTTATAATTCGAAATCCATTGCAAACTTCACTTAAAAAAATACTAAAAGATTGCGTTATTTAAAAGACAGTTAAAAAATCTAGTGTTTAACTAGTTTTTTTTTTATTTAAATGTTTTAAAAAAATACGTTGTGTACTAAAACATTTATATAAATTAGTATAAAGACCACGGTTTTTTTATATAGGTATATAAACACATGTTTCTAAATAACGCTGTTGATGGAGTACCCATATCGATATTTATATTTTTTTAAAGCGCAAACCGAGCGAGGGGAGTCCGTCCCCCGCGACGATTTCGAATATAGAACGACGCGTCTTCTGTTTTCAAAATGAGAAAATATTATTTCAAATTTGGAATGACTTTGCGGGTGAGGTTATGAATGTTTTAACCGTTTTTACAGAATATTTGTCCGTTAAAACTATTATTCTTCTTCTTCTGTCGAGTGGGTATCGAGTCTATCGACCCGATGAACCCTGGTGTCAGAGTTTTTTTTAAACCGCCTAGTAGCACAACTATCCGGCCTCTGACATGGTTTGAATAACGACCACTATCAAAGGCAGCGACCGGGACCGACGGCTTAACGAGCCCTCCGAAGCACGAAATCTTTTTGTTTTCGGACAATCAGGTAATTCAGCCTGCAATGTCCTAACCACATATTATAAGAATAATACATTCCTGTAGTACCTAGGCAATAGTACTGGGTAGAAAGACCGTCTAAGACCTTATGAAATGCCTTTTTGTTGGGGTTTGAACTGAAATTCACTAACACTTTACTGGATTTTACAGTATGTCCGAAAAAAACTGGTACATTCTATTTATTTCTTTCATTTTATTTCTTCCATGCTGGAGCGAGAGAAAAACATAGAATCTGCATTTCCTCCTGGGCATGCTGTAAAAACCAGCTAAGGGATCTGAGGGTTTTTGTATATTGCAATTTAGGCGATGGGCTGACAACCTGTCACAACAGCAATAAACCTACAAATCTGTCTTAAATAACCCTCAAAATTGTCAGATGTGGTGGAACGACCTTTGTTTAGGAAGATTACGCTCTGCCTACCCCATTAGGGATAAAGGCGTGATTATATGTATGTACATTCTACGTTTTTATCGCTCCCAGTCCAGGAAGTAAAGAAATATAAGTAGCGCCTGTACATAGCTAATTTGTAAATCAAAATACATCAAAATATTCACGTTTGAGACATTCACCGCCTTTATATACCATACAATTCCTACCATACAACTCCTACCATACAATCGCGATCACCATACAATCGTCACCGCACTGTTTGCAAATCAAGGCGGGGCCGTGATTAGCATTTGTTTTTTTATGCTGTTCCAAATTCAAATGATTCAAATGCGCTAATCGAGAGCGTTGGTGGTCCTTGATAAAGAACATAAAATCACACCTTTATCCCTAATGGGGTAGGCAAATCGTCAAAAACCTAAACAAAGGTCGTTCCGCCACGTTTGACAATATTTGAGAGGTTATTTAAAATAGATATGTGACAGGTTGTCAGCCCATCGCCTAAATTTCAACTGAAACCCTCGAATCCCTTAGCTGGTTTTTACAGCAAGAACATATAACATACATATAATTACACCTTTACTCCTAATAGAGTAGGCAGAGCGTCAACGAACTAAACAAAGACCACGACAGTTTTTAAGGTTAAATAGATCTGTATATTTTTGCTAGTGACAGCTTTTCAGCCCAATGCCTATTACAATATACTGAAACCCTCAACCTCTTTGCTGGTTGTCAGATCGTACCTGGGAAGAAAAGCAGCTGGGACATTCTATGTTTTATAAAATCAATTAAAATTATCTATATATATATATATATACCTATCTTAAGTCTCTCTTAGGAGTTTCTGAGATGATTCTCAAATTCTCTCAAAGATTACTTTAACTGTAGAGTTACCATATCCTCACAGTATTTGCTGGAATCTTAACCCCTAATGAAGTAGCTAGTTACTTCTTAATTCAAAGGTCTTTGGATCGATTCCTATAGGAATCACACGACTATGTGTTATAAATTTATCATTTTATGAAATTGTTCCCTGTTTGCTTAGGACAATGCATTCTGAATAATACGTCTGCCTGCCAAGTAATATGATTTCATACAGTCACTATCTCCAAACAGGATTTATCTAGACACAAATTACAAACCATGTCAGAGGTTGTTCAAAAAGGCTAGCACGAGGTTTCGGAGTGCTTCTTTGACCTAATAAACTACAAGCTAGAGTAACTTTATGTTTTAACATACATACATGCATATAATCACGCCTTTATACCTAATGGGGTAGGCAGAGAGTAAACTACCTAAACAAAGGTTGTTTCCCCACGTCTGACAAAGTTTTGAGGGTTATTTAAGATAGATTTGTATGACAGGTTGTCAGCCCATCGCCTATAATATACTAAAACCCTCGGATCCCTTAGATGGTTTTTACAGCATGCCCGAGAGGAAATGCAGCTGGCATAATCTGTTTTACTTTCGCTCCCAGTCCAGCATGAAAGAACTGTTTTCAAATGTCCCAAATTCTCACCAAAAATGCTAACCCTACTCGAACATAAGTTTGACTCTTTGCTTTTAAAGTAAGCGGCTTTCCCGCGGCTTAGACGATGCGCTCCGTTCCTCCGTTCTTCCTATAGAGTTGAGTTCAGGCTGTCTGCGCGGGTTAGCACTCGCGCGTGAAATGGACCGAATGTGGTTAATGTAAAATCTGTGGCGCCAAGCGGTTCCAAATTTAAAGTCTGGAGAAAAAGTAAAATAAGAAATTTGCTTTAAATATTACTTAAGATTGACTGAAGAAATACCTCTCTTAAACTAGGCGGAAATCAATCTTCGTTCTTCGTTCTTCCTGAAGAGTTTATATATTATGGTATATTGCGCGTGAAACGAACCGTACCAGTTTAATTGCAAAAAAATAATTAAGTTGCTTTTTTAAACTGCCAGTATATTAATGCCACATCTAACGTATAATAAGGACGATTGTAGTGTCTATGGTAGCACGGGCGTTCAAAATTCATCCTGTCACTTCAGCAATATAACTTCAAAACTATCTTAAATAACCCTCAAAACTTTGTCAGACTTCGCATAACGACCTTTGTTTAGGTCGTTTACGCTCTGCTTACCCCATTAGGGATAAAGGCGTGATTATATATATATCAATAGTCGCTTAAAATTTGTTACAATAAAGAAGTTTAAAAACAAAACATCTTCCTTTGGTTAATGTTAATAAGAAGGTAATTTATCTTGAAACATAAACTCGCTTCTAACATTTACTTACTAACCGCTAGCGGTTGGACCCTAACCGGGAAAGTGCGTGCAATCATTCCGCCTAGTTAAGTATGACGCTTTTTTAACCGCGCGCATGGTTTACGCGCATTTTTTCATGCGCGCTAATACGCGGTTTCGATCACGGCGCATTTTATCAACTGCGGATATTCTAGTTGGAGATGCTTTATTGGTTTTTTTAATCATGAAACGTGGACGTGTTATTTCGTTATGGCGTGAAAATGAAATGTCTGTTCTTTTTTGTTTTGGTTCTTCGGGTAGATGAACGACGCTAGTGACTTTAGTGTCAGAGTTTTTGAGTTGCATTATGGAACCCTGCTGCATAATAGGAACTGTCAATACATCTCTTGTGAGGTTTTCCCCAGTTTTGGTAAGGACATTGCAAGCTGATTCACCTGATTGTCCGAAAAGAAAATGATTCCGTGCTTCGGAGGGCACGTTAAGTCGTTGATCCCGGTTGCTGTCTTTGATATTGGTCGTTATTCAAACCATGTCAGAGGCCTTATAGCTGTGCTACTCTAGGCGGTTTGAAAACTGACATCAGTTTCACCGGGTTGTTCGACTCGAGAATCCACTCGCTAAGAAGAAGATAGAACCCTGTCATGGTTTGTGACATAGCTCTAATTATCTTATATATCAAGAATCCAATGCTTAGGTTTGTATTTATGAAGCGATATCAAACTTGAGAGTAATATTAAGTATGGATTTGACAGGCCAGTTTGTATTGAAATAACATTTCTGATACGAACTCAAACTCGCTGTCACTCATGAGAGCTAATTACATATAAGGCCCTTAGACCACTTGGCCGCACTGGCACTCAAATTAACTACTGAGTACCATGCGTTTTGGACTTATTTTAAAACTGAGTAGCGGGTACCAGATGACCAACATTTCTTTCGGAGCAAAACAAAGCGAATGATTTACGTATGAACCAATTCCAAGTCCGGTAGCCGTAGAGACAAAGAGAAAAAATATATCTTCCCATTTCCATCTCGCGATTGTTTTAACAGGCGTGCATAAACAGGCACAGGTGGACTCCTCATTTGCATACATAATCGTGGAGACAAAGCCGCGGTCGGTCGGCCTACGGTTGCCAGCGCCTCGGCCGCGCCGTGCGCACCGCTCGCGCTTCTGCGCTCCTGGTCACCATTGTAACAAATGCTAATGAATATTAGGAATGTTTTAGAAGAAAAAGATAAAAAAAACTAGTTAGTACGCTACTCAGATACTTACATACATATAATCACGCTTCCGTCCCCAATGGGGTAGGCAGAGCGTCAATAACCTAAACAAAGGTCGTTCCGCCACGTCTGAAAAAGTTTTGAGGGCCATTCAAGACAGATCTGTAAGGTATATTGCTGTAAGGTGGTCGGTCAGTCCATCGCCTCAATTGCAATATACTAGAACCCTTTGGGTCCCTTAGCTGGCTTTTACAGCATGCCCGGAAAATGCAGCTGGCACATTTTATGTTTTTCTCTTGCTCCCAGTCCAGCATGGAAGAAGATGACTACTACTCAGATGACTTGATAAATTACTGTACACGCACTTAGCTTAGGTAATTGATATCATAAGTGCATGTGCTTTGAATAAAAACGAATGCAAATGCTACAAGACTTAATTAAACAGAATATTATGAACCGTCTCATTAAACATCGATCAGCGTAGTCTTTAAATAACATCATTACAGACAACTCATTAACATGTAAATTAGTTACAGCCCACAACAATAACGTAACCTAACCAGGAGAGTATAACAAAAAGGCGTTTTAAAGGATGAAAATGAATACCACAGAAAACGGGGCGATTTTAATTAGAACGCTCCGGGCCCCGGGCGCGACCGCAGCGCCGTAAACTCGAAACTACCGCAGCCACAACCACATTAAAAAATTAACTCGCGTTTTGTTTTAAATTCCCAATCCTGGTTTTAGTACTCGCAATTTCTAATACCAGCACCCCGCCTCTACAACCCTGGTAATTAAGACAGTCCGTCTAATTTACGACTGCACCTTTCTTCGCCGGCGAACGTTTCGTTCGACGCAATATTTTCGCAAAAGGAAAAGCGGCGTTCCCGCTGCCCCGGCCGTATATCATGCCCATGCACAGATTCAACCCCGAAACAAGACCGAAATCTCCATAGAAATTGTCTGCGGGCAAATATCACTGGTTCTGTTTTATCATACGAATGGCCGGACCTAAATAATACCACCCTTATTTCCATATATTTGGGCATAACTACCGTGCCATGCCGCGACGCGTACCTTCTTACGATGTCTTTGCCTCACGAAAAAGCGCAGAATTTTGGATCAACATTTTTTAAATGGGTTCGTCTTTTACATGGAATTTATGTACACAGCTTAAACCAATAGAGCGGAAGTAAATTCCCTCTAGGGACGAGGGGTTGAAACCGAAAAACCACAAGACAATCCCGAAATTCATTACACGCACTAGGAAAGCATTCGCGGAATTCACAATATTGAAATCCTTTAGCCGGAGCGCGGCCTGTACCAGGTTCGCAGATATTGCGAAACCCCAATGTCGCTATATTATTGCAAACTAACACGAAAGTAAATCGCTCACTTTACATAATGAGCGTTGGATTCGGAAACGCTACGTTCCTGTCTACGAAGTTTTCTTTCGCGTATTTTCGTGCCGTCATCGTCGTAGATTCAATCATCGACTCCTTAACTGCAAGTAATGAAAACATATCGTAAAACAATTTAGCTGGTAATCCGTGGTATAATTTATGGTCAGTAATATCGACCGAATCGGCGTTAAATCATAAAAACGAACACTTAACGCGTGTATTAGCTAACACGGGCAGCTGGTTAATAACTATTATTAAAACTCTTGACGAAATTCCCCAATAATAAAATTCAAGTGCTTATTAAGCTTCTGTTCTAATCTAAACGCATATAAAAATTACTCTTGCATTGTATGAGGTCCTAGTACGTGGTGGCGTTTAAGAAATCTGCCCGCCTAGTACATTTGCGTGTTGTGCGCCTTGTACTTGCGTGAGAAGCTCAAAAGTATGTTTCCCTAGTACATGTTCGAAATAAATTAGCGATTGCTATGGTTTCATGTTAGCCCTGGTACTTATCAGTCTGGGATCTACAAGGTTAGGTTGTTTTTGTGTGGCTCTTAAAATAAACTCGATCTTTTAAGTTTGGTTACAAAGTGTCAGATAAATAGTTGCCTATTTTTTTTTCAAACATGCGAACGTTTTTGTTTTTCCTTAATAGTTTTGACTGCACACATCAAGACTTTGTCCGCAAGAATCAAGGGACTATTTTTGAGTTCCAGTATATTTTTTTTACTATAAAACACAAATGGACATTTAAACGCTCCCCTAATACAAATTTACTCTCCATCCAGATATTCATGGCCCTGTAAAAGTTAGCGCTGGTTTCCCGACGTGATATACTTCAGGATAGAATGTATCATTCGCTCATTTTACTGCTCCTCAATCGTAAAGAGTGCATCAGTCGCTCCAGCCACCAGGCAAGCATGTGTCGTAAAGAGACCTCTTCGGCTAACAATTTCCTGATGGTCTGTAAATAGTAAGTTTATTGTCGTTTTATGAGGTACTCGGACCGTAAAAAGGAAATAAAAGAGCACCGCCGATGGTGATAATAAAAAAAATAATTTTCGACTCATCTTCGTGATTATCTCGCTCCGTTTTATGGGTGTACGCGAGGGAAGAGCGGGACGGGATGTTTTTACAGCGTGTCGTACCAATGTGACCCTTTCGACTCGATGGGGGTAAAGGTCGTAAAATGGGAGCATAAGGATAATGTTTTCGGTTTCCTATACTGCGCTTCATTCATGATTTCGTTTTAGTACAGCCGGTAGACATGTAAATCCGATTGGTTTTACGTCGATACCCGTCTTTCTCCCCATTATTTCATGTAATACATCCGTAATGGGCGCCGTAACAGTTTTCATTATTTTAACCTAAAACATCTTCGATTGGATTACAAAAAGGCCATAAAACATTTTCCAAGTAAAAAAAAACTAAACGAAATTCAAATTTGGAACGTTAACGCTTTAATTGCCAGGAGGGCCACAACGGGAGCAATTGCGGGCCCGCTAAGTTCGTCACTCCATTTGTTCGGGCCGACTGCGTCCAAGACGCATCCTAATTCTTAAGGGGCCATCACCAGACCTTTATGCGTTAATAAAGTTGCGATATAAAAAGAATGGAGGCGTCCGAGGGTGAAAGACGGAAAGGGTACGAGTTAAGTGTGCGTTTAAGACGATGGCAAGGGCGTGCGAATTTGTCAGGCCATAGCGCGCGACAATTTCGACATGATTAAATAAAGACAAGAGCCTATTGTTTGGACTTTGTCGTATTGTTATTGGGTTTGTAATTGTGGTTTTATTTGTTCTACTGGATTTGGGGAGACTGTAGAGTTTTCTTTATTGTTTTCAAGCTGTTGACGGTGAATGGGCAAGGGAAAATGGCTTTTCCATTGATTTGGACACTATCCGAATTTTTGTGAAGCAATCTAAGTTAATCTTATCTCTTTTTAATCTTAAACAATAACATGATGAAAGTAATGATATTCGGCTTAAATAAAAAATGAATAGTATCCGAAACTCAGCTATGAAAGGTTTTCCAACACAAGACGACATAAAATTGACTTCAAATCTTTACCATTTTCTCCGTATCTTATCCTAGCCACAAAATTAGCGAAAACTGTCAACCGAGACCCAATCACCCACACATCACTTGGCTCGTAAACTGTTAAGCAATACTAAAATGCTAACAAAAATGTTGCATCCGCAGATAACCGTAATCGCGAGTGGCCCTAAACAAAGAAGGGCCGTAAAGGGCCGTGAGTGTTTTATAGGTCGTTCGGGCTTTATTTAACGCTCTCTCATACAGATTTTATACGTAAAGGCGTCGTGGCGTCTGATGCCGGCAGGCGAAGGGTTGTTTTCTTGTGCCTACAAGGTATGGCAAGGTTTATAAGAAAAGTTTCGTTGGATCGCGCAGGAATTGAGACGTCTGGCAGAGAATGTGTTACATTGAAATTGAGAATTACTAAAAGAGATAAATTAAAGAAAGTCAACTTTTGCGCTTTTCTAGACTAAATTCAAATTTGTTAATTGTATGAACATTTATAATATAACAGCATAATACACCAAATCGTTGTAAATATAAACTTAAGTTACAATACATTCATTCAATACATTCATCAGGTCAAATAAAAATATTTTCAATAGCCAGGATGTATTAAGTCTGAATATTATGGAGAAATAATAGAATATTATAATGAAATATTTCTTCCATGCTGACCTGAGAACGACGACAAAACATACTATGTGCCAGTTGCATTTCCTCCCGGGCATGCTGTAAAACCAGCTAAGGGATCCGAGGGTTTCAGACAATTGTAAATTAGGCAATGGGCTGACAACCTGTCACTATAGCAATATACCTACAAATCTATGTTTAACAACCCTCAAAACTTTGTTCCTTCCTTCGTTTAGGTCGTTTAAAGAGCCTATCCTATTAGGGATAGAGGCGTGACTATATGTATGTATGTTGTAAAAAAATCAACTACCGACTTGCAAATATCAAATCACCATGTAACATAGTAAAGATTTTGCGGACACTTCTCCATAATGAGATCATGAGCCCCCTATGTCCCCCTGGTACTAGTGCCAGCAGTAACAGAGTTACCAACTTACCGCGGGCACTCCGTTCGAGTGGTCGCAGATTCGATTACTGTGTGCTAGGGGCTTGGAGAGTGACGAGTTAATATATTCAAGTTATCGGCTTAAACTATTAATTAATTAATGATTTAAATATATAAAATACAGTTAAATTAAATTCAAAGAAAGTGAGTTTTTAGGGCACAGAGATAAAAAAGGTAACAGACATAATACAACACATACTAATCACGATTTTATCCCTAATGGGGTAGGCAGAGCGTAAACAACCTAAACAAAGGTCGTTCTGCCACGTCTGACAAAGTTTTTGAGGGTAAATGAATGTGCTCAATTTGACAAGGTTCCACTTTGCTACTTTGTAGACCGTTTTACTGCCTGACTCATCCAAAATATGATCACACTTGTACTCCTTCGAGATAGGCAGAGAACCAGTGGTACATTCTATGTTTTTATCTCTCCCAGTTCAGCCATTCCAATCTGCAAAAAAGAACTACTATAGCGAACTATATCTTATTCTATTCTTCCTCAGCGCCACCGCCCTAAAGCGCCTGATTCAGTTACCTGAAGCACCGATTATTCGATTTACGTACATACATATAATCACGCCTTTATCCCTAATGGGGTAAGCAGAGCGTAAACCAACTAAACATAGGCCGTTCCGCCAAGTCTGACAAAGTTTTAGGGTTATTTAAGATAGATTTGTAGGTATATTCCTGTAGAGACAGGCTGTCAGCCCATCGCCTAAATTGCAATATACGGAAACCCTCGGATCTCTTAGCTGGTTTTTACAGTATGCTCGGGAGGAAATGCAGCTGGCACATTCTATGTATTTTTGTTGCTCCCAGTCCAGTAGTCATGTCAATTTGTATAAATAACTACTATAGCGAACTATATCTTTCTCTATTCTCCTTAAGTGCCACCGCCCTAAAGCGCCTGATTCAGTTACCTCAAGCACCGATTATTCGATTTGGTCGCGATTATAATACGTCAAAGCTTTCAATGAACATCAACGAGGACGCTTAATGTTAGGCAAACTGATAGAAATGGCATTGGTTCCTTTTCCGCCACATTCATTTTAAGCTTAGTCGTGCACAATACGCAAGTGTCGTTCACTCACTCACTCATACATTCATTCATTCACTCACTCGCAGACCCACTTTGTTGCTCCTGGGTTTTTGAAGAGTTTTTGAGGTTTTTTGCGACACTTTCCGTGGTTTGATAGTTGAAGTGTACTTGAGGGTTTGATACCGTATTTGGGGTGGAAAAAGAACGTTTGGGTTTGAGGGTAGATGACGACTGTAATAAGGTTAGGAGGAATAGGAATGTAGTTGAATTTTGTTGAAGTCTCTTTTATTACTCAAGCAAGACTCAAAAACAAAAAGAACAGTAAATTGATCAGACGGTTTTGGTGTTTTATAATCAAATAGCTTTGATCTGAAAATCTGTCTTATTACCAACTAGCGACCCGCCCCGGCTTCGCACGGAAATCATCAGTGTTTCTCTGCTATATTCTGCATGTATTATATATACCTATAAACCTTCCTCTTGAATCACTCTATCCATTAAAAGAAACCGCATCAAAATCCGTTGCGTAGTTTTAAAGATCTAAGCATACATAGGCATATAGGGACAGAGAAAGCGACTTTGTTTAACACTATGTAGTGATACACAGTTTTTTCAGAAATGTCCTTTAAAACTTATCGGTTGACATTCTGCCTGCCCCGTAAGGTATGTCAAAATCATACAAAGTAGCTACTTCCCAAAATATTGATATATCCTGTACCGTCTAACTGTTGACATTAATAGATTCCTAGTATAATCGCAATCATACAAATTGTTGTTTAAACTGAAGCACTATCGAACCGCCTTATTTAAATTCGCGATGTATAGCCATGGATGTTACATAATAAGTGTATAATAAAAATAAGCACGAACTTGGTACTATTACACTAGACAATGGTCGTGGCTTAATTCGCTTATAATTCTTAGTGGTTTGTCTGGTCGAAAGAAAACCGGTCAAAGTTTTTAGACTGTCTTGTGTAGTGACCATACTGGACTGGGAGAGAAAGAAAAACATAGAATGTTCCAGTTGCCCTTCCTCCCGGGCATGCTGTAGAAGTCAGCAAAAGGGATTCGAGGGTTACAGTGTATTGTAATTTAGGCGAATCTAAAATTGCCCTCAATTTATGTCAGACGTGGCGAAAGCGCCTTTTAGGAGGCGTTTTACGTTCTGCCTACCCCGTAAGGGATAAAGGCGTGATTTTATGTATGTATGTATGTATGTATGTGTAGTGACCAAAAGATAGTGACCGGGACTGATAAATGAACGTACCTTTCGAAGTACAGAAATTCATGGAATCGTGATAGAAAATCTGATCTTTTAGCCCGAATTTAGACTGCATTCTCCTAACCAAACCTGGTATTGGTAACTGGCAAAATCAACTTTCTGTCCCGTAGGATTTAAACATCTGGGTTTTAACTCCTGTCTACAAATCACAGTTTAAATAAATAGAAACCACAATCTAATCTCATAACTAAAAAACCCAAGATTAAATCAAGATTTAGATGTTATTTATTTCCGAACGCACCCCTTTTAGTATTCCATCGCAGGCGCAACTCGATTTGAATAACACCTCAACCGCATACTAATGTCATACGCAGTTTAGCAAATTGAATCTAGTCGATATAAAGGATGTTACCAGACCTCTTTGGGTGTTATGGGTGATCGGGCGAGAACCGTGTACATACATATAGTCACGCCTTTATCCCTAAAGGGGTAGGCAGAGCGCAAACGACCTAACAAAGGTCGTTCTGCCACGTCTGACACAGTTCTGAGGGTTATTCAAGATAGACTTGTATGTATATTGCTGTAGTGACAGGTTGTCAGCCCATCGCCTAAATTACAATATACTGAAACCCTCGGATCCCTTAGCTGATTTTTTACAGCACGCCCGGGAGGAAATACAGCTGGCACATTCTATGTTTTTCTCTCGCTCCCAGGACAGCATGGAAGAACCGTGTAGGTATATATATACCAGGTGTTAACTGATAGGGGTTGCTCAGTCAACGACACTGAACAACTATCAGCAGAATTTTTTTAAGGAAGTGAAAAAAAAGGCTATTCCATGCAAGTTGTCTGATCGAGGTGAATATTTTGTATGGAAAAGCTAATTTTTTTTTCACTTCCTGAAAACAAATTCTGGTGGACGATGTTCAGTGTCATTGACTGAGCCACCCCTATCAGTTTGCAGGACGCTGTCCTTTACACTTGCTATAGAAAGGAACAGCGTACACTACATGTTTCTTTTATCTATTCAGTTTTCATGTTTTGTAACATCCTGTATCTATGGCAACTTTTTTACTATACTACACCATTGTGTAAAATTTTTTGGTGGAGATGTTTTTCGCCGATAGTGATGTGGTAATTTTAAATAATCGATTTGATATGATCAGGAATTGATTTATTGTATCGATGAGTGAGGCACAAACGAAATACAAAATGATCTTGGCATCATCTATGACATGTTATTTTATATTTTTAAGATACGTACATATAATCACGCCTTTATCCCTAATGGGGTAGGCAGAGCATAAACGACCTAAACAGAGGTCGTTCCGCCACGTCTGCAAAGTTTTGAGGATTATTTAAGATAGATACATACATACATATAACCACGCCTTTATCCCTAATGGGGTAAGCAGAGCATAAACGACCTAAAAAACAGGTCGTTCCGCCACGTCTGACAAAGTTTTGAGGGTTATTTAAGATAGATTTGTAGGTATATTGCTGTAGTGACGACATATTGTCAGCCCATCGCCTAAATTGCAATATACTAATATTGACTGGTTTTTACAGCATGCCCGGGAGGAAATGCAACTGGTACATTCTATGTTTTTCTCCCGTTCCCAGTCCTGCATGGAAGTATATATTTAGGTTACTTATAATTTTACACTAAAACTGGAACTGTGTAAAACTTCCTTAAAGTTACTGAACATTTACATAATATCTAAATTCAATAACACTGGCTGGTTGTGTTTGTTCTACGCACATTCCAAATTCAAACGTTCAAAAACAATCGATCGATTGCGTAACGCTCGAATCGGTGTCACAAAAACAAGTAAACCAACATAGTGATGTGACACCTTTACATTTCATCGTTTGACACCTACACGGTCGCGCCGTGTCATAAGAGCGCTTGCATTTTTACAGTTCCGAGCTCTGTCAATAGATTACTGTGGTTATTTGTCGAGCCCATTCAGCCTTGAGTGGTTTTAAACAAACATCGTTCACTCGAGAACAGGGCACCTCTTGTACTCTTATGCTGCCTTAGTAAATACCACTCACTGGTCCATATTTATTTAGAAAAATCTAATCTTTGACGTCGAGTGCTCTATCTCTTTCCGGACGTAAGCTAAACACTCAAATGTTTTTGTATAAAAATTAAACATTTATGTTACAGATTCTGTTAGTTTTTCTCACGAAGCCGGTAGCGGTTTGGGTTTCGAAATACAAGCGAAATTAATGTTAGTCGAATGAATGCTGAAAGAAACGTCTTTGGTTGGGATGTTGTATCATTTATTAGTCAAACAAACATGAAAGGGTTCGCTTTCAAAACGTCAAAGCATTTTTACGTGGACTCGAGCGTGCGGCCGCGAGAACAGCGATAAGCGAAAGCGGGAGCGGATAGAATTCTCTGTAGTAAAAGCGTCAAGAGGCAATAGAAACTTTTTCTCACCGATAACAAATTAGAATCGCTTGTTTCAATTCCACACGTCGACAGCTAAAATAATGAAATACAAATGTCTACCCGTGTCTGTTCTATTACGAAACATAATAAGCGACTTCTCAGTCAAAAAGGCTGTGGAAAGCAACATTAATTAACAACTGTGACAGTTTCACAAGACATTCGTTAGGTATATCACGTCATTACTCATCTACTTCTATTTTCGATATACAGAGAAGCTACGCTTATAATGAACTTGAGCGGTGGCTCTGCTTGTTGGGAGAATTGTCAAAAATGGCGGCGGCGGCCATGTTGCCGGCGTTAGTTCCGTTTTTCGCCACAATCATTATAAGCGTAGTCGAAATTTTACTTAAACTTTTTCAGATGCCAAAACTCGTGTCGCTCTTGAGAGTTAATTAATTTTGAGTGACGCAAACGAAAGTAGAATAAAGGTATGAATGGAATTCTTATTGTAACATAAATGAAATGAAAACTCTTTGAACGACAAATGTCATTTATCAAATGAGTGTGTGAACATGATATCTTGTAAGTTGACGAATAAGGCTTCGATCAGGTGTGATGTTGAAACTTCGAAATTGATGATTCAGATTTTAAAGTTCGTCCTACATCTTGATGTTTAATAACATTTTCTATTAGTTACGTATTTATGGCTAAATCTGATTATCTTGTTAAATCATTATTATTGGCGCATTTTTTATAATCATTGTTCGGTTATAGTATTTTTCTTGCAAATGTAGCAAAATTCTCATCTTTCTCAGCTACTTGCTATGTATAATTTTTCTTTACTAAATGCAGGGTTGTCTGGAAGAGATCGCTCGAGTTTGCGCACACCGTTATTTTTAAGTTTTTCCATACTGTACGATTTATGCGCAATAAAGAGTTTATCTATCTCCCTATCTATCTATCTTTCTTACTAAATTGACGATTTTATCTCAGATTTTAAAGTTCATCCTACATCTTGATGTTGAATAACATTTTCTATTACTTACGTATAAGCTACATCTGATTGTATTGTCAAATAATTCTTCACGGTGTTTTTTTTTTATATGTTCGCCTATAGTATTTTTCTAGCAAATGTAGCAAAATTCTCATCTTTCTTACTTGTCGTTTTTGTTTTTTTGTCCTCGTGTAACATAAAATAAAACACACGCAAAGCCTTGAATTGACTCGTTTCGAAATAAATCCAGGCAAAGCCAACCGAACGACGTGGTACACAAACTGGGGCGTATCTCGGTGACTTTCTTACCTCAACAAACACTGACCGGAGATTAGATAGCACCGGATGTCTGCCGAGATCAGACGGCTATAGACAACATTTACATAGCTACCGCCGAAATGATAACGAAATCTGGGTCCTTCTATTGAGCAACGGAATCTCAAACAAACTCATCATCTTAGCTTTTCCCCGTATTTCTAAGGGTCGGCTTCTTCATTAGGACATTAAACAAGGATACTGGTTTTTACACATAGAGACTACCATTTGACCTTCGTAATCCAGAAGGGAAACCAGACCCAACCTCATAGATCGCTAATAGATCTCAAACAACTATCTCAAAAAACTAAGTAGATAGTCAAAATTATTAGAAATTCTCGACTTATTCAACAACAAATTATTTTAAGTCACGTCCCAACACTATCCTAATTTACTTTTAAAATTCGGAATTAGAACACATGCTGCCAGTAACAACATTTTAATGAGATAAAAATAAAAAAGGTGCGAACGAATCGAACCTCCCATTGTTATTCCAAAATAATCGTAACGCACCGATAATGTGCTAAATTCGAATTACCAGGCGGGCATGACGTAATTGCTGGTCGCACGCGAAGTGTCTATCAAAATTATTTTCGTATGGGGTGTATTTTTTTCTTATGCACCCCTAGAACCCCTAGTAACGAGGGTGTTGTGGGATTCTCTCACCTACACGGACACGCAAGCGCCGTCAATACAGATAATTGTTTCATTATTCTTCTATTAACTTCACTCAAGAGGCGATTCATCTTCCATTTCGGTAAACCAGAAAACTAAACACATTGCACAATATTTTGAAAACCGTAATTTAATCTAGACAAGCCACAAAGACCAGTAGCAACGATGGTGATGGCTTAGCCACAGCTACCGAGTTACCAGGCGACCATAAACCGAAGAGGGAACGCAATGAAAAAGCAGTAATGACAGACATGCATTTAGAGAATGCAACAAGGCGGACGCAAAAAGCACAGCGGACTAACACGTCCAAGGCGTTAAAGGCGAAGTAAAGAAAGGTTCATTTGAAACTAAACAGCACTGAGTCCACTATGGTAAACAGGGTTGCAAACCCTTACAAATTTCTAGGAAATAGTCATCATTATTTATTTTTAAAAACTGATGTTGATATTAATATGTAAACATAGCACGGAGAGTTCGCTAACGAATTGTTTGATTAATAAAGAGGTGCAACTGATTTTGATTGTCAATGGAATACAGTCGATGCAATGACACATTTTAGCTCAAAAATAGGTCTTGAGTCGATAGAGATGATTAAGTTACCCTTTGCAACACCGTCGAAAGTAGTTGCAGCACTAATAAAGACAGCGTCCGTCGAGGCGAACCGCTGGGCGTGCCACACCGCCCCACACCTTCACCAGCCGTCCACTAGCCAGACTTTACACCACTTTTACACCACCTTTACACCTCTTTACAGCTTTCTGCGTTTTACGACCTATCTTTTGCACGTTTTGTTGCGGACGAAATTAGTTTCGCGGGCAGTTAAAGTGAACACTAGAATTATTGCTGGGATCATTCAAATTTCTGGAAGTTGTGGCCGAAAATAAGGAATTCTTGGTAGTCGTCTGTCGTTGTTTTTGATTTGTGAGCTGCTAATTTTGTACATACATACATACATACATATAATCACGCCTTTATCCCTAATGGGGTAGGCAGAGCGTAAACGACCTAAACAAAGGTCGTTTCCGCCACGTCTGACAAAGTTTTGAGGGATATTTAAGATAGATTTGTAAGTATATTGCTGTAGTGACAGGTTGTCAGCCCATCGCCTAAATTACAATATACTGAAACCCTCGGATCCCATAGCTGGTTTTTACAGCATGCCCGGGAAGAAATGCAGCTGGCACATTCTATGTTTTTCTCTCGCTCCCAGGCCAGCATGGAAGAATTTAGTATCACTAATGCATGCATGGAAGAATTTAGTATCGCTAATTTTGTATCACTGTAATTGTTAATGTTGCAGATAAATCTTTGAGTAGTTCAGAAATAAAATAAAAAATATGAGCTTGATGCATTTGAGTAGAGCTATTTCCTAATTTCATCTATGATCATCAGATAAAGAAAAAATATTTAGTAAAATTACATTAGTCAGTCATATTGTCAAAATCAATGCATTTGTTACTGATAGGTAGATGATAGCATAGGATCAGTAGATTAATTTAAGTAGATAGCAAATATTAAAAATATGATCTTACGACAAAAACACCAAAGTTTAAAATACCAGGTGTAAGGGACGGCGTCCCGCAAACAGATCGGGGTTAAGTTAACGACACTGAACAACTACATATCTGCAGGATCTTAATCAGGAAGTAAAAAAGAACATGGCTGTTCCTTACAAAATGTTCAACTCCATCAGACAATATGTATGCCTTTTTTTTACTTCCTAAAAAAACCCTGCTAGTAGGTTGTTCAGTTTCGTTGACTGAGCAACCCCTATCAGTTTGCGGGACGCTGTCCCTTACACCTCGTATATGTGTTTAGTTGTACTGGTCATTGGTCATCTTTCTCCTAAAATTGAAACTCTCAATCATCACTTCCACTCTGAAACCTAATCCTGTGTTACCAGCATTGCGTGCACACATCTAATTGGAAGCCACACCCGCCCTGCAGAATAGCTGTATCTAATTAATCAGTGTTGCCTCCTCGATATATTACCACTTTGTATGTTCACGCTATTTTTGTGAATCTAGATTTCTATTATTATTGTTTTTCAAGTTAACAGTAATGTTATTGATTAAGTTAGTGTTTATCTACTACTGATTTGCTTTAAACATGTTTTTGTGACCGATCTTTGATGACGGTGACCATTTACCATCAGGTTACCCATCAGCTTGCCTGCCGCCCTCTATTTTTAACTTTATAAAAATACAAAAGCTTCAAAATGTTTTGTTCTATCATTGGCATCTTCGGAGTACAAGTACAATTTTCTTATTCAACATAAGTAGAAGAAAGATTTTATTACCATCGAAATATCACTGAAATCAATTAGTCTAATAAAAATACTAATGTCGACGAATCTCCTCTATTTCCACCTATCATATCTAGATCTCCAGATTGATTCCAGGTCATCCAGTCCTCACCTTCGCAGACCACATTTCATAGTTGTTTATCGTACGGTTTCCTAACGTTAATTGCTTTACTCGGAACTGCGAGCATATTCACATTCTGCTGCTCGTTGCGAGACTGTCTTTTACATTTATACTGTGGCTACTTTCTTACTGTATGTTCCTTATACTGTGTCTTAGAGTTAAGTTTCGTGTTTGTGGTATAATGAAGTTAGTAATATAGATATTACAACAGAATTTTATAAAAAAGCAACATTTTTTATGATAGAAGTTAAATGACCACACTCTGCTGATTAATAGTAAGAAGCTCATATTATTTCCATGCTGGACTGAGAGCGAGAGGAAAACATAAAATGTGTCTGCTGCATTTCCTTCCAGGCATGCTGTAAAAACCAGCTAAGGGATCCGAGGGTGTCAGTATATTGTAATTTAGGCGATGGGTTTACAACCTGCCACTATAGCAATATACCTACAAATCTATCTTAAATAACCCTCAAAACTTTGTCAGACGTGGCGAAACGACCTTTGTTTAGGTCGTTTACGCTCTATACCCCAGTAGAGATAAAGGCGTGATTTTTTGTATGTATGTAGAAGCTCATAATCATAACACCACTGGATTTACATAAGGCAATCTGTTTATTGCCAATTATCTCAGCTACTTTTGAGGACATTTAACAGTCATGTTTGCGCTATAAGATTAGCTTAATGTTGTAAAGATAGTGCTGTTCTTAGACACATAAGACAAATGTTTGATATTGTTGATAAGGTCAACAATTAAGCGAAGCGAGCAGCCAAATATGGAATCTAAAAAAACTCGATATTTGAATAACTTGGAATCTGTAAGAACTGCTACCTAGTGAGTAGAACAATGAAATGGTGTATGTATTTCAAATTTGTAATATCATACCCTGCCTATGGCCGTAAATTTGAGATGAAATTTATCAATATATCAGTACTCCAGCTAAAAAAATGTTTTATTTTATTTATTGTTTATTTATAAAATACAAAACTGTACATACAGTTTCACTGTGAGATCAGAATCTCGATTAATTAATCATTATAATGTAAAAAAACTTATCATAAGTTCTTAATTAAGATTTAGGACAGAGAATTTAAGAAGTATTCCTATAACATGCTTTTAAACCTAAAATTTTATGTTCAGAACTAATAATCTTAGGTACACTATTAATTAAGTAAGAAAGGCGTTTTCTTAGGCTCGTATTTATAAAGCGATTTCAAGATTGAGAGCAATATTAAGTACGGATTTGATAGATCATATTGTATTGAAATTAAATTTCTTATACGAAGTGCCATTTATCAATACGGGCCTTAGCCTCGTAGTTTTGAATCGATATCAAACTTGGGTTTGTATTGAAATGACATTTCTGATACGAACTCAAACTCCCTGTCACTCATGAAAGCTGAGTATAAATACGGCCCTAGGTGACGTGCCCGTAATAATTAGTTACTCTAGGAACATCAAATTCATCATACTAAGTCTGGCTTAAAGATGTTCCTTGTATATTTTCTTTCCTTGATATTTTCTCAATGTATCTTGTAAATCTGCCATCACAGAATGTGTTGTCAAACGGTCCGTCGAACCGCGGTGCTCATACACTTGTATCTCTTTGATCTGTCCAATTATCGCATCAGCTTCACGCGCATACTTCCCTGGTGTTTCGTCTTTGAAAGTGATGGAAACCTTTCGAGATTCACCTGTCAGTTCCATGTCAAATGATGAAGTTTCTTGAATTTTTGCCGCTTTTTTCTTGTCTTGTTTCATTATAATTTATTTTTTAATAACGTTATCATAAGTCACTGTTTTAGTAGCTAAGTATACATACAAACATACATACATAAAATCACGCCTTTATCCCTTACGGGGTAGGCAGAGCGTTAAACGCCTCGTAAAAGGCGCTTTCGCCGCGTCTGACAAAAATTGAGGGCAATTTTAGATTGTAATGTGTATTGCTAATGTGTAGTGACAGGTTGTCAGCCCGTCGCCTAAATTACAATACACTGTAACCCTCGAGTCCCTTTTGCTGTCTTCTACAGCATGCCCGGGAGGAAGGGCAGCTGGAACATTCTATGTTTTTCTATCTCTCCCAGTCCAGCATGGAAGAAACTAACTAGCTAAGTATAAACGAAGTTTTTCAATGTCATAAACATTATTTTCCCCTGAGAATCGAACACCATTATTATCTTAAAATTCACATCCATTACATAACAAAAACTATCCACAGTAGAGGATTAAGACTCTCCATAAACTTTTTATCCTAATCTTTCTATTCCACTAATGCGTTTTCTATCTTTTTTTGTTACCATTGTTTCTTGAGCAAGTACCAAGGCGGAAGCATCTAACGGAGGTGTATTTATTATTACAACACGATATCAAAGGATGTACAGAGCCACGGGGCGCGGTTCTTGGAAGCACGCTTGCTCGGTGCCCCTTTTGTCTTTCCGTCATTCGTTACATTAGCTGTACTATTTGTGTGATTTTTGTTCGCGCAAGTAAATTCGGCCGTCTACGCTTTTGTTTTAGTCATTTCTCTTTGCTCAAACTAATGACTGCAGTTTTTTTTGTGACTAGAATTGCACATATCAAGTATTTGACAAGTATTGTATTAGGAGAGCAGAGAGACAGGCAGTTGCGCACATAAAATTAAATAATAATGAACTAATCGGGCCGAGAGAGGCCGCCCTACGAACAATAGACGCGTTAATTTGTGCCCTTTGTCCGCTCGAATAGAAAATTTCATGTTCAACCGCCAGTCGAAATGGCGGCATTTTCATTTTATGGCGGTAGAGTTTTAAATGTAAATCACTGAGCTTTGTATTGAGACAACTCGTTAAGTTATTATTGGCTGGATTTTGAATTCCATTTGCAGAACATTTCGTAATTTAAAATCGGAATAATATTCGACCTTCTATTTTTGAATTTGTTTTGTTTTTAATGACGCTGACATGACAGTGACGCGAAAAGAAAGTAACGTTCTATTTTCAAATGAAGTTTGGAATGGCTTTTCCAGTAGTTACAGGGAATCGAGAAATTGGGCGCGTGATGCCTTTGATTCCCGCGTCGACGTTAAAGCGTTGCCTGGAACCGACTGTTTGTTTGTCGGACTGTAAAACTGCTGGGAATCGTAAACGATCGTGTGTGGCCAGCCCTTACGACGAAATCTGAACAGATGGACCGACATCAAAAGACTCTGCGGTGATAAAAAAAGTTAATGTGAATTAGAAGTAACAACTTAGTACTAGAATGCTGACGTTAAGGTGCGCACAGATATTAGACAGCGGTGCGTTTATTGACAAAAGGATTTTAGTGATACGTCGTAATTCTAGCAAAAACCTCTTACGTGGCATATATTTTGATTTGGTCTTTAGGCGTGTTTCTTATGCGAATTTTTCGTGTATTTTCTTGGTCGTTACACACCATATATCCCGGGTTAAGGCGCGAGGGGAGGAACAGCGCGCCATTTTCCAGGTATTTTCCGCACTCCATATTGGCGGGATTTGTCGGAGCGCGCGGAATCATTAGCCGCGAATCTCCTATAGCCCCATGAGGCCCTGGTACCCGGGGGAAAACTATTGCCGAATTTTCCTAAGATTTGTTTGTATTTCCCAATCGGATTCCCATTTTGATTAGGGAATTACAAGCGTAGTAAATTTTTTTGCGACATCTGGTATTTTTTTTGATAGATGAGTTGTCCTCTTCTCTTCCTATTTAATAGAGCGATACGACAATCTCAAATTATATTTAGAATCGACAGAATAGGCATATGTCAGTAAACGCTCCTAAAATTAGGACCCGTCGTTTCTCTCCCAAAATTACTTGCAAACAGTCGAAACTGTACAACGATTTCCTGCTAAGTAATCGCCGCATCGGTAATAATAACCAGGCAATTATAACTCGCTCTAATACTCCATTATCAGACGTCTGCGGATCGCGCCCGGGCGTTATTAACCGGGATTACGCCCGGATACGGGGATTTGCCCGGATCCCCGGCCGGGTATGATAAAAGATATGTGAGGAGACCCCTTTTTGCGCGCGATCGAATTCACGTCGCAGCAGAGGATTTGGGTTTTGAAAATGGAACTGGCTGTTTTTCTTCGAAGAAAATACTGGCTGGAAACATTGTTTTTCTTTTTTGGAATACGAGTCTTTTATATAAAGTCATTTTAAATCAAGTGCAAATCTTGAAACGTGTGAATCTACCCATGAAACTGAACAACTTTCCCTAAGAGACATAAGTCGAAAAACTGAAAAAAAACTGTCCTTCCATACAAAATACACCAGCTGATAGCGCACTTAGTATGGGAAGTCAATGTATTTTTTCGTATTTCGTCCTATGTTCCTTAGTTAAAGCTGTCCAGATTCACACGTTTCTAGATTATCACTCGATTTAAAATCACCTTATATAAGCCAAATTTAAATATAAGTACTTACTTAACTCAATGTTGTTTCACTATTTTCGTTACATAAATCATCTCTACAGTTATTTTAAATGAATCCCATCACCTAATTGAAAACAAAGAATGGCATCCAGATGTTTAATCTGTTCAGGAAGAGACTTTTTACTAGAAGGGCGCACCGAAAAGGATTCTCTAGAATCCCCGAGGGATAAAAATAATGTACAAGCCATGTACATTACATCGGCGATACTAGGCTCGCATGAGCGCTAGGATGTTCCGATGTCCCCCCGTATCTGGGTACAAGCGATCGCACTTAGCCGCGTCACCATATCATATCGCGGTGCAGCGCTATCAGTCAGCGTCGCGCGCTGCATTAGCGATGTCGCCGCGTCAATAAATTACAGGACACCTCCGAGCGACGCTGCTATCCTGGTCTGTCGGGTTGGGTTAGGTTCTTGAAATGTCTCCGGGGTTCCATTTGATTAGTTTAAAACTGTGCAAAACCCTGGGCCTTTTTAATAGGCATTGAGGTAAATTCAGCAGCGAACAAAAACTTGACTAAAATCGTCACCTGTCATTTTCTGTCATGAGAGAATAGAAAGGGACGACGGCAACAAATTAAGGCAAGATTTTATTTAGTCGTGTACTCACCTAATCGATACAATTATCTGGGTGAGATGGCGGGCTAAAACACCAAGGACGTTTACAAATGCCCTGAATTCAGTTTATTTTTCTATGAAAGAGGTAAATATTTCAGAGCTCTTACACTTCATACTAATGCTTGCAGTTTACGTAAGAAAGTCCAAAAAGAATGTTAGCGAGAATTGCTCTTTAAAGCGCTGGAATTCCAGCGAAGGCGGATGTGTTCTCACTATTTATGTTCTCCTAGTACCCGCGGTTTCAGAGCACAACTATTATTTACGGTTTTGTCTAAACGTTACGTTAAATATCAAAGTTAACCTCCTAGGTCACTTATAAATAGATGTTGTGCGTCAAGCCGGTCTTACTACGTACGTATGCACCGCTATTATTTTATACATGGTGTGGCTGAAGCAACTCACATTATTAAAAAAATAAACAGGAAAAACCAGCCAGCATTTTTGAACCCAATCGTCATTAATTCCAAATTCAAAATTCCCAAAACATATTCGAAAGTTTTACGTCGCCACAGCAAAAATAAATCAGTATAACAAGTCTATGATCGACAACTTTCTTACCCGCGGTGTGACGACAAAAGTTGTTTGTGTGCGAGTGCAATCACCCCGCGGTTTAGGCGCACCCTGTACGGTCGCTTATTAAGACTCGACTCCCACTCGCTGGCGAGGCACGCAACCCGCTTAAGGCGGTGCTACATGGCGGTAGAGTCAAATTCTATTAAATTTTATTTAAAATAAATGTAATCACCAAAAGAATCGATTTCTAATAATATATTAAAAAAAACACTTGCAATTTAAGAAAACATAAAAAGTGCATGTCTTTGGCAAGTCTAAAGAACGTTTAGAGGATAATTTATTTTAGCTGTTTAATAATTTCAGTAGCGTTATTTAATTATATCATCGTAATTGATAAAACGTAGAATAAAATCAACTTCTCAAATTGCCTAATAGTGGTTGGGCGGAGTTAGCTGTATACTTACTTACTATAGATACGATATTGACTAGTGGGCAGCCAACTTCTTTGCTTTTTATCTTACGTGCCCTTCATTTCGGTCTTAGACCAATACATAATGAGTGCACTAAGATTTTGACACCAGGGTCTGTGGATCTGTCAGTTGACCAACCAATTCAACTCTTCTAAATTCAACATATCATAGCCTCAATATTCTTCGCCCAGTAATCAAACGAGAATCCCAGGAATGCCTCCATATAAGCCAATGCTAACCGAGTAAGTGGAATCAGACGTACCTTTCCAAGTAGCCCCGCGTCGCACGGCCCGGCTGCACCACTGCACCGCTAGCCGCTGGACGAGCGAGCAAAAAACGTCTGGATGCCTCTCCGGTCGGGTTATCATTATCGTCATAACGACGGCGTATTTGTTGAGGCATTTGCACTTCCATGCTGGACTGGGAGTGATAGAAAAACATAGAATGTGCCAGCTGCATTTCCTCCCGGGCATGCTGTAAAAGCCAGCTAATGGGTTCGAGGGTTTTAGTGTATTACGATGCACATTTCAGTCTAAAATTGCCCTCAAAACTTGTCGAACGTGGCGGAACAACCCTTTTTTTGGTCGTTTACGCTCTGCCTACCCCATTTGGGATAAAGTCGTGATTATATGTATGTATGTATTTAAACTCGTTGTAACAAATAAAAAAACAAATATTTGGCATGAAAAATATAACACAGAAAGTACCACATGTTTTTCTTCCTGAGTATACCTACTGTAAAAGCTACTAAAGGGTCGAAGTTTGTGGTAGGTAGGCATATTAGCAGTGCACTATTCACTAAATTGATTAATAGAACTAGAATGCCTAGTGCGTTCTATTTTGAAGCACAAAACAGGCACTGTTCTCATTGCTTATCAGCGAAAATTATGTAGATGATTTTCGTCCGTCTTTAATATTCTAGAACTGCGATATACCTTCCTGTCTTCCTTGTCTTCTGCGTTCACCTTTGAAAATTGGCCAAAATCGACCAGTTCGCTAACCACAGTTTAACTTTAACCAGGCCCTGTGCCACCGGGCGGTCGTGTTGGTATGTAAATAAAATTAACTGAGTACAACCGCGCACGCTCAGTCTGCAGGGTAGATATACTTTTAACTACAGTTAGTCTAGCTCAAATTGCCCCCATGGTGTAGTCGTTAGGTCTTGTTCATGATCACAAGGACTTGGATCTGATTTTAAGTCGTGATATGCATTAAATAAACCTTAAATGTTGGTTAATGGTTAAAAAATGAATTTTACCTATCACAAGACTTTCTAGTAAATGCTTAAGTAGTTGATAATTTCGTCTTTATTTATCTTTGAAAGTGGTCATACGAATGCTACATTAATCTCATTAACTTTCTATGAAATATAATTACTTCTATCCTGGGATAGAGGTGATAAAATAACATAGAAATTACTTGTGCTACTTTTCTCCCTAAAAGGGGGCAGTAAAAGTAAAGTTTTAGTGAATAAAAATCTCACAAAATATTAATATTCTTTCCTTCGTGGGAATCGAATCCACTACCCCGTATTAAAATCCCAAGTCATAGATCAGTGAACCAGAGAGGACTTTAAAAAAATATTATTCTTATTCCTGTAGAAACTGAAATCTTCAATGTTTTTTAAGATAAAGAAGTTTAGCAGTACGCCATTGATATGTCAAGTTGTTACAAATTGTCAAGTGGGTGCTGTCAACACGTCAAATTTGTCATGATACGGTGCTGATAACTACGATAAGGTATCGGCTTGATAAACTGAAGGAACCGTCTATTTTTATATTAGTTAGCATTCCTTTTCAAAAAAAATAGGATAAGCATTTTAAAAAAACGATGTAAATATAAACCAAAGTTTTGTTTTCGTGAAAACCCGCTTAAAAATGTGCATAACTGCAGTTCCACCATGCTGACGTTTTTTCCTGCAGAATTTTAAGTAACAGTGTAGCTCATAAATCAATTAATTACTAATTCTATATTACTCTTTAAATGTCCCCATTTAAAATATTCTTAAAACTTCCCAAAAGGATTTTGTATTAAGATACTTGCTGTTCATTCACAAAATAACCAATTATTTCTTTTGTTTCAGATGCCATGGGTGAGTATTGGACCGAGCACATCTGCAAGACAACGGGAAAGGATATAAATCATGCGAAGTTGTAAAAGTTCAAGCTAACAAAAATTCCAATCTCCATAAAACCTCGGAAATAATTACTTTTGCCCACCGCACGGCTCAAAAGACAAAAATTAATAGAACTGTGTTCGCTTAAGGGAAAAGGAAATTACTAGGGTTTTATGCTAGGAACTAGTTAGAGTAAATGAAGGCTGAAAGCCTTGGGGGTAGTGATAGCTCCCAGACTTAAAGTCTTTAATGCTGAACTAGGCAAAAAAAATATATAACCTTATAAATAAAAAGACTGAAATAAGACTGGAATGTAATAAAAATATATATAAATGTAGGTGAGTCAATCGGGCAACACTAGGAGTTCACAGATTCGCAGCGGTTCGTAAAGTTTGATTAGCCCATTAAAGAATGCTAATTTATTACTTTTATGACTGTTCGAACAACTCTCATTTGCCATAAACACACAAAAATAGATCATAAAACTTTAACGCTAACGTTCGCTACTGCTTGGCGCTTAAATCGCGTTTCATGGCGTTTTAAAACGGAACATTTCGACGCGTAATAGAAAATCAGCTTGGCAATTAACTGAGTGCATATCCCGGTGGATACCGGCTGTAAAATATTAAAAATAAAACGAGATATATTTCATAAATGGAACAGAATTCATTCAGATGTCACAATGATACATCCGAATTACGAACGACGCCTGATTTTTCCGACCATGTCCAAAATGGAAGTATTTTCATTTAGAGTTGCATAAAATGAATTAAATTGGAACAATATCAATTGGACACGGTAACACACTCAGGCGGTTTCGTTTCGCTATTTATCATAAAATGCGGACTGGCTGAAATTGGATATAATTTTCTCTTTCTTTCATTGCAAGCGTGAGCGAGAGGTCATTTAATTTTTTCTTCTATTTTCAAATGGTTTTATCGACTTGTCTGACCGTTGATTTGTTCGTGCCAGTATCGAACGCAATATTAATTACAGATACATAATGAGCTTTGTTTCTCGAAGGTAGATTGTGATCTGTTCGGTTATTATTTAAAAGGTTCTGTACACGACTTATACTCTCCTTCTAGGAACTTTAAAATCGCTATAATATTTTACTTTGGAGTTCTTAGTTATCCTATATTTTTTACTCTCTGAGACTGTTTACAAGACAAAAAAATATTACAGCTACTTACTTAATCCTCCTTCAGATAAAACAGATTCAGTTCCTATTGTTTTCTGTAATCACTGCCCACGGACCCCCAATAGTGATTGATGGTTCCGCATCCAACGGTAATAATCCCGCACTAATGTAAGCTCGATACGATACATATCGATACCCAGTCGATAATTACACAACACGATCAATTACAACAGAACCTATTGTATTAATAATGACTATAGGGTTCCTTTTTTGAGAATTACTTTGGCAAGCCTAGTCTATTTGAAAGGGGTTTAAATTACATTGCCACCTCAAATTTAAAAAATAAACGAAGCAAAAAAATTGCTCCTTGTGACAATCTGAAATCGTTTTCTTATTTTGAAGTTAACGTACAAGAGATAATCTTAGTTTAAGGAGCAGAGTAATAAAATGTAAAAGAGGTACGTTTAGTAGTCAAAACACTAATACTTATTTGAATGATCAACTTGACAATGACATTGACTTTGTTACATCATTGACTTTTACACGCAACGTCCATAATCCTAATTTAAGCTCAATATCACATAAACATGCTGCGTATCTCTGCTATTTGGTTAAAAAAGTGATTTAGAGTTTTTCGACCGCGCTAGATGTCGTGAACTCTAAATTTTAACATTTTTAACCGACGCCATGACAAGAAACGTTATTACAAATTAGCCGTTAATTAGGTAAATGTTGAATGGCGTTAATTGTGCGTTGAACAAAACAAAGAATCGTGTGTAATTGTTGCAAATTGTAATTAAACGTATGAGATGTCAGTGTGATTGTCTGTTGTCAGATTGACGAGTGATTAGAGCAGTGCTCGTGTTTTTAATTGTGTGTCGCTGAGCAAAATATGGTATTAGCAATTATAAAGTTTATAGGAAAGGTTTGAGATGTAAGAAATGTTATAAGCAGAGGTCGGAAATTCGGGTGCAAAAAAAGTAAAAACCCACTGTTGGAGCTACTGAGAGTTGCTACAACCACCTTTTTCAAGATGTTTAGGGCCCCAGTTTATTTTTCTTTATTAAATTGTTTTAGTAATGCCAATGTGTTCTTTGCGTCAATATAAATCAAAAGTGTTTGCAATTTTTTTTTATATTTGTTTTAATTTGAAAGATATAAGTAGAAATCTGTTTTCAATGTACTGAAAAATATTAAAAATATAAAAATATCATTTGATTGTTTGATATTTTTATTGAATACCATTTAGAAATGATTTCTACGATGCTTTTATTATTTTTACACAAAAATTTGAATGGGACCCTCGGGGGCCCAAAAGGGTTTTATTTCTTTTAAAAAAATGCGGGGTAAATTAAAATTAAAATTCGTAATTGGCAAGGTTAAGACAAGATAAACGCTTTTTACTCTTGTATTTTTTTCTCTACGATTGATAGTTTCAGGGTAAATTGATGTTGAAGTTAGTAGGACACAATTGTTCAAGACCAAGCCAAGTAGTTGTTTTTATGGTGAAATCAGCTAGGTTAAGAAGAGATAGGCACTTCTCTTTCAAGAAAGAATTTTTTCTCTACGGTTGACAGTTTCACAGTGAATTACATACATACATAAATCACGGCTTTATCCCTTACGGGGTAGGCAGAGCGTTTAACGCCTCGTTAAAGGCGCTTTCGCCACGTCTGACAAAAATTGAGAGCAATTTTAGATTGTAATATGTATTATGTATTCACAGTGAATTGATGTTAAAATTCCCTGGACACAATTTTTGGGCCTGAAGGCCCAAAGCGTTTTACTGCTTAAACATTACTATACTTTTTTCTTTCGTTGTGAAAGTATTAAGGTTCATTGTAAGCACCTAAATCCTTAAAATAAGACCAGTCAAGCACTCGCATATATATATATATAAAGAATTTTACCGGATTCGTCTTTATTTTATATTTTACAAATAAGTACATACATACATATAATCACGCCTTTATCTCTAATGGGGTAGGCAGAGCGTAAACGACCTAAACAAAGGTCGTTCCGCCACGTCTGACAAATTTTGAGGGTCATTCCAGGTGGATCTGTATATTGCTATAGTGACAGGTTGTCAGCCCATCGTTTAAAATACAATACTGAAACCCTCCCTGGGTTAGCCGGTTTCCAATAAGTATATCAGAGAAAATACTTGATACTAGGTTACATGTAATACACTTTTGATTTTGTGTACTTGCCATATTTTACACACCAAAAATTAAGACAATACATCCTAAACGCACTTAGACAGATACAGTCAATATGCTGACCTTGTCGCACATACTCAAAGAGAGAGGCCCAAAAAATGTGCTAATAACTTTAACATCAATTCACTGTGAAACTGTCAACCGTAGAGAAAAAATAACAAGAAAGAGAAGTGCCTTGCCTATCTCTTCTTAACCTAGACGATTTCACCATAAAAACCACTACTTTGCTTGGTTTTGAACGATTGTGTCCTGCTAACTTCAACATCAATTTATCCTGAAACTATCAACCGTATAGAAAAAATTACAAGAGTAAAAAGCGTTTATCTTGTCTTAACCTTGCCAATTACGAATTTTAATTTTAATTTACTCCGCATTTTTTTTTAAAGAAATAAAACGCTTTTGGGCCCCCGAGGGCCCCATTCAAATTTTTGTGTAATAATAATAAAAGCATCGTAGAAATCATTTATAAAGGGTATTCAATAAAAATATCAAACAATCAAACGATATATTTATATTTTTTATATTTTTCAGAACATTGAAAACTCATTTCTACTTTTATCTTTCAAATTAAAACAAATATTAAAAAAAATTGCAAACATTTTCGACTTATATTGACGCAAAGAACACATTGGCATTACTAAAACAATTTAATAAAGAAAAATAAACTGGGGCCCTAAAAATCTTGAAAAAGGTGGTTGTAGCAACTCTTAGTAGCTCCGACAGTGGGTTTTTACTTTTTTTGCACCCGAATTTCCGACCTCTGGTTATAAGACATGCATGTTAGACGACATTAAAAGTTATTTAATATTAGACAGCTATTTTTAAGCATCCTCATAGTTATAGAGCGTCAAAAGTCATAAAAGGACGAGCTTGAGATAATTTCTTGAAGAATAACATACATACATACATATAATCACGCCTTTATCCCTAATGGGGTAGGCAGAGCGTAAATGACCTAAACAAAGGTCGTTCCGCCACGTCTGACAAAGTTTTGAGGGTTATTTAAGATACATTTGTAGGTATATTGCTGTAGTGAAAGTTTGTCAGCACATCGCCTAAATTACAATATACGGAAACCCTCGGATCCCTTAGCTGGTTTCTACAGTATGCTCGGGAGAAAAAGCAGCTAGCACATTCTATGTTTTTCTCTCGCTCCCAGGCCAACATGGAAGAGATTTAGTATTCTAATCCCAGTATGTCAAAAGCTTCCCTACTAGAAGCCAAAAAGCATCTTATGTCATAGTTACAAAACTGGCAATGTAAGTATCTACTGAAATCTGATCTGTCTTTTTCTACTACCCTCAAAATGTTATTAATAGTCACAAAAACAGTTCATAATGGGCCATTGATGTTCTGCCAATCCTGTAAGGTAATACAGACGCAAAAATATGTATGTCAGACTCAAATCTTGCCAAGTGTGACGATCAGCCAAATATAACTGTCAATTTACGACCAGAGTGCGTCACAAGCTAAAAAATGCTCCAAAACCAGCTGTGACACTCTCCAAAACGACCCAATCAAGCCCAGATTCAAAATTCGAACACAACTTGCAAGATGGCGACCTTCGCAAGCCGTATATCAATCGTGATTTACGCGCCACGGCCGAGGTCGACGACCGCCCGAATTTCCTACAGAAATGCACTCACTACGTAATTTATTTGTGACCATCTATTATTTTGTAGACTCACAAGGTCCTAAACGCAGCTGACATTAATATATCATTTTACGCGGCGGTAGTCTAACAATCTTCGCTGTCTCTCTCTGTAGTATGAGTTTTATTGGAGTTTGAAAGAGATAGGGCACGGGGGCAGAGTAGTTTGCGTTTTCACTTTTTATAGAAGCAATATATTTGATCAGCTGATCGTCATGACGTTTACTGCTCGTGTGCCAGTGTGTAATGTTTTTCATAATTTATATTATAGTGGTTTTGTGTTTTTATTCGTGTTGGCTAGGTCATGGCTTATTTATAATGTTGAATATTTATCTAATATTGGGCTACCGTGCGGTGGCGACCAAATGATATATTTAATGAGTCGCGGTTTCGGAAACCAAAATGGAAATTTTAGCCGTAGTCTGTTGGATCAACGGTTTTATAATTGAAATCGATGGTTAATAATTTATAGATTATGGTAAATTTTAGAATTTATATGCCATCAAGTGCATTTGAAAACAATAATGTCATGTTATTAATTAATTTATTAATAACATAAAAATATAACAGCCTACTGTTCGTATTTTGTTATATTTTATGAGTTTTCCGATCATTTAACAAATAATACCAGTTTAAGTTTATTGACTTAATAGACCACGCTTTTAATATTAAGATTAAGCAGGACCTGTTTGATTATCTTTCTGTTTGATGTGGTACTCTACCAACCCTACATATATTTTTATTTATTTCTTTCTTTTATTTTTATTTATTTTAACAAATATATAGTCTTAAAATTGTTAGGTATTTAAATAGGTTAATGTTATAATTATTAGGTATTTACCATTTGGAGTAATTGATTTCACATAACTTACGTTTCAACGAATTTACTATACGACACAGCATATAAATTTATAATGAGGCATTTTATTTAGATACACTCATAACCATAATTAAACAAAGATAAATACGTATACTTTTAGCCTGTGGGCAGCAATATCACATTCAATTAATCTTAAAAAGAAAACAAATCCCATGTTAAAATTAAAATTCTTTTTTAGTAGACTGTAAGCGATCAAAAAACGTAGAATAAACCAGCTGCTGCTATTATTTTGGGGAATATTGTAATAGTCGATATAGAACATTAAAGATACTGTTGTTTAGTAATACGCTATTTGCCTACTGGTCAAATCAGCAATTTATGAAATGTCAAAAAAGCTTTTTTGTATAAAATAGTGGGTTATCACGTCACTCGCCAGTAAATTTCGACTACTGAAATCAATAACTTCATATTTTTAACTCGATTATTATGTCTAGTCTAAATGTGCATTTTTTTAAAATGAAGAAATAGTTCCTCAGTATTTTAAGCCATCAGTTTTAAGTATAATTGTATTACATTTTTTTAACCACCAAGTCAACATGCCATGATAATCTGATTAATCTGACAATCTATCACTAATAGGAATACTCAGTTAGTTCATTCTAGAACAACCCGTTAACTTATCAGATATGGCGAAAACAATCTGTCATAGGATTGTTGACGTTCTGCCTTCCCCGTTAGGAATACAGGCGTGAATATATTATGTGTGTTCACACGATACATGCAGATGAAGGTATGTAGCATGCAGACGGAAGGCGCACGTGGTTCTGGTAAATATTTTTGGAGGCGATCGATTTCCGAAATCCATTTTGTACCCTCGGGCCACCGCTGGCAACGTTGGATTTGAGTGGATGTGGCCTACAGCCCTACACAATAGTAATTTTATAATTATTTATTTGCTTGAACCGAATACGGACAATATAAATTATTTTTATAATCAAGGTACTTAATCATCAGTCCCTGATAAAATGATTATTAATTAATTCAATTTACTTGCCCGTAAACGCTACTTAAATAAGAAAAATACACAAAGTTTAAAAAATAAATAAACGGGTTCTCTGACTCGTACTCTTATTATCTTTTCAATTCCAAAATTAAAATTAAAATCGTCTTGACAAAATCCTCAGTCTTATCCACACTAACCCCAACGCATTAGCGCGTATCGCACGGGCTGGCATCATTAATCTACGTGACAGTTCAAAATTTAGTTACAGAGGGTTCCGCATCCCCCCCTCAGGAAAGGGGGTTCCAGCCCCCCCGCGCCCCCCAACTCAAACGTAGCAAGTTTTTGAGGGATCTACCCAAACAGCGCTTTAGTTACAACTGAAATTTTCGAGTGTTCATTACTGAAGTTTCGGTTACGTATGTCGGTTAGGATAGAATGCTGGTTGTGTAATTTATTAGAGTGGGGCAGGTAGTAATTTTGTGCTAGTTTGTTTTGTCACCTTTTGACCGGTATATTTTAATTATGGCGGCAGAGTCATCAAACTTACTACATAAACGTTGAAGCGTCCACTATACCGTTTTAATAAGTAGGAAGTTTCATTACTTTTTTAAATTCATGTTTTATTGAAACAATAGGCGTTATTTAACATAAGATTTGACAGTTGTTTGTGTTGATTGAGCTTTTATTGTTTCGTACAATGCCATATAGCTCCCACCTTATGAACTAAGCTAACTCTACAACATACATCATAGCATAGCTACACTGAAGCTATGCACATTTTTGCATATTTTTTTCCTCAATTCTTAAAAATATTTCCGTGCTATTTTCTAGAAGTTTCCAAGTGCAAGTAGAATTTATCGATCCCGCCTACCAGGCTACCAGGACACAGTAGAGTATCCAACCAATGTCCCGAAGACGCCCCGCCGCGCTGCCACCGGCAGACGCTGCTGCTCGCAGTTGTATGTTGCTATACTACTGCTAATTACTTTTGCTAGAACCTCCTCCACACCGATGTGCGCCTGGTAATTTTAGATATTGTGCCCCAGGAAATTATAGCGGCGCTATGATTGAAACAGACAGGGGGTTAGAAACAAATATAATGCTTCCATGCTGGACTGGGAGTGACAGAAAAACATAGAATGTGCCAGCTACATTTTCCCTCCCGGGCAAGCTGTTAAAACCAGCTAAGGGATCCGAGGGTTTCAGTATATTGTAATTTAGGCGATGGGCTGACAACTGTCACTACAGCAATATACCTACCGATCAAATCTATCTTAAATAACCCTCAAAACTTTGTCAGACGTTTCGGAACGACCTTTGTTTAGGGCGTTTACGCTCTGCCTGCCCTATTAGGGATAAAGGTGTGATTATAAGTATGTATATATGTATAATGCAAACTTATAGTTTAGTACTTTTCGCTAATGGAGCTTGAAGAAAAATAAAATATTAGAAAATACTAGTACATCTTTTAAAAATAAGTATCTATTCAGCCTTATCCAGACACTAAAAAAATTAAAATAAAAAATGCTTCGTTGTAAAATTATGCCAAGTCATGAGGGTCGGTCATTCAATGTTTTCATATTTTTCACAACCCTACCTTATTTCCCTTGAAAACGAACTCTATTCTTTGGCATTAGGGTCGAATTTCCCATGGCGCCGGAAATATTTTAGGACACTTTTGTATGTAGAAAAAAAAACGCGGTAGGTACGTATAGAAAAATGTGATTATTCATGGCGATTGGATGAAAAAGTACAAGCAAGTATGACACAGGGTTACCAACGTTGTTAATGCAGGGCCCTTTTTAGGTCATTGATCTTAAAATAAAAATAGAGAAGAGAACTTTTGTAGTGCGTGATCTTATTTGTACACACTGCCTCCGTGGTCTAATGGCTAGTGCCATGGTTCGATTCCCAGGGCGAAAACACAAAGTTGATATTTAAGAATTCATCACTTTGTGAATTTTTCCCCAGTTTGGTTAGGACATTGCAGGCTGAATCACCTGATAGTCCGAAAATAAAAAGATTTGGTGCTTCGGAGGGCACGTTAAGCCGTCGGTCCCGGTCGCTGTCTTTCATAGTGGTCGTTACTCAAACCATGTCAGAGGCCTGATAGTTGTGCTACTAGGCGGTTTAAAAAATCTGACACCAGGGTTCATCGGGTCGATAGACTTTATACCCACTCGACAGAAGAAGAACTTGTACACACATACATATAATCACGTTTTTTGTCCCTACAGGGGTAGGCAGAGCGTAAACGACCAAAACAGAGGTCGTTCCGCCACGTCTGACAAAGTTTTGAGGGTTATTTAAGATAGATTTGTATGTGTATTGATTGCTGTAGTGTCATGTTGTCAGCCTATCGCCTAAATTGCAATACACAGACACCCTCAGATCCCTTAGCTGGTTTTTACAGCATGCCCGGGAGGAAATGCAGCTGGCCCATACTACGTTTTTCTCTCTCTCCCAGTGCAGCATGGAAGACAAATATTACTGTGTCTCAAACACGTGCTAACAATAACAAACCACTTTCGTAAAGCATAAAAATTCCAGCTAATCATAAAGTTTTGATTTCTCCATACAAAATTGCAGTTGACGAGAGTAGTTTTGTATGGAAACGGCATTTTTTTTTATTTCGGTAAAGTTGTTTGGTTTCATCAGAAGAATATGTAGTTTAAAGGAACGCAGTACTTTTTTGATACATACATACATACAAACACGCCTCCATCCCTAATGGGGTAGGCAGAGCGTAAACGACCTTAAAAAAAGTCGTTCCGCCACGTCTGACAAAGTCTTGAGGGTTATTTAAGATAGATTCGTAGGTATATTGCTGTAGTGACAGGTTGTCAACCCCTCGCCTAAATTGCAGTATACTGAAACCCTCGGATCTCTTAGCTAGTTTTTACAGCATGCCCGGGAGGAAATACAGCTGGCACATTCTATGTTTTTCTCTCGCTCCCAGGTCAGCGTGGAAGGAAGCGTTTTTTTATACCCTTCATAGTTTTTTTTATAAACGCGTTTCTAAAAAAAACAGTACTCGTATCATGACTATGTATTTTCTCCCTCACTACACCCACTGTATCACTTCATACAAGAAAATGTACTAGGATTCGAACCCACAACCTCTCAAATGTAACATGAGACTTAAAAAACGCACCCTTAGTACAGAAAGCCGCACTTATACGTAAAATTACGTCGTCTTAGGGATCTATAGAAGTAATGTCATGCAAACAACTGAAAAACGTTGGTTCCATTAGAGGAGAAATTAAAAATCAAAATAGCCTTTTCCGTTGGGAACATGAGTTTCGAACTAAAAAATCTACCTTTTTAATATTGTTATGAAACCAAAAAAAATAACATTATTATTTTATAGACAAAATATTTATTTTACTAGCATACCAACAAACCCTTAATTTTCTAACAACCCATAAATTTTCTTAAAAAATAAATAAAAGTGAGTGATGTTTATTTGTAGCTAACTGTACAGGCTAGAATTCCGCCAGGTCATCGGCAATCACATTACTGCAATGTACAGTCACCATCAGAATATCGTTACTGTGACACGCCCAAAACATTTGTGATCGCTGTTTTATTCTTATTTTTTCATAGACTCAGTTTTAGATTTGGGGTAAAGTTTATCGAGTTTGTAGCGTGTACTTAAAATAATTTCTTCAGCTTAAATAAATACCATTGTCATTCATAAACGGCCAAGTTTAATAATGATAATTGATAATACAATCTACATACATACATACATATAATCACGCCTTTATCCCTTATGGGGTAGGCAGAGCGTAAACGACCCAAACAAAGGTCGTTCCGCCACGTCTGACAAAGTTTTGAGGGTTATTTAAGATAGATTTGTAAGTATATTGCTGTAGTGACAGGTTGTCAGCCCATCGCCTAAATTACAATATACTGAAACCCTCGGATCCCTTAGCTGGTTTTTACAGCATGCCCGGGAGGAAATGCAGCTGGCACATTCTATGTTTTTCTCTCGCTCCCAGGCCAGCATGGAAGAAGATACAATCTGCTTTTCCCAAATAAAGTAAAATTCTCATTAAGAATTACTATCGAACCAACAAGCTTCAGATCGACAACTCAATGCTCAGACAACTAGACCACAGAAGTTTAAAAAAAAATACAGTTAGTTCCTCATAGTAAATTCCTACAAGGAACGGAAGTCTTAAACTGACTTGCCCTTTTCCTCTTGATGTAATTTATGGTTTATAAACTTTTTTTTACTGTAATTGCAGCAGTGAAGGTGTTAATATGGCATGTGGTCAATTCGACCCTAACCGTGGTGTTGTGTGTGTTTTTTTAAGCTGAGCAATTTGCCAATTATATTTATTATTGTTTCATTGAGAAGAATTATTTTTAATTAATTATTGAATTAAAATGATTTGTGATGTTTGTTTAGGAAGTTAAAGGGGCTTTTATTGAAAATATATTCAGTAGTCTCACAAATTCTAAAATACATGAGTTTAATAATCGAATTTTAAGTTTTCTTCAAACTGCTATTATTGATATCATTATATTACTCAAATATTTTAATAGTTCCAAAACCGTATACCAGGGTTAAACTAATTTATGGAGTTAACTGTACTTATTTCGAAAATATATTTTTTGTAAGTTATACTCTAAACCTTGTAGATCGATCTGAAATATGTATACGGGGTGTAAGGGACAGCGTCCCGCAAACTGATAGGGGTTGCTTAATCAACGACACTGAACAACTATCACCAGAACTTTATTCAGGAAGTGAAAAAAAAAGGTTTTCCATACAAATTGTCTGATCGATGTGGTAATTTTTTTTTCATTTCCTGAAAGAATTTCCCGGTGAACGTTGTTCAGTTACGTTGTCTGAGCTGAGCAACGCTGTCCCTTACACCTGGTATTTAGATACCTATCAACTTGTATTTATCACTAAAAAACATGGATGAAAGCGCAATTAAAATAGCTAGTCCTTTTATTACTAATATTACTATCTGCAAATGAGAGCCCGATGGTGTAGTGGATGGGCCGCTGCCTCCTAAGCGGGAGGTCGTGGTTCGAATCCCACCACGTACCAATGTGTTTTTCGGTTTTCGAATTTCATATGTACGTTTATTCGGCGCTTTTACCGTGCTTCGGAAGGCACGTTAAGCCGATGGACCCGGTTAATATCATTTAATACCATAGACATTAGTCGTTAAGCCATGACAGAGGCCAATGCTTAGCATTGGCGGCTTGAAAACTCGGACCTAATCTAGGATTGGGTCTGATTTCCCTTCTGGGTTGCGGAGGTCAGATGGCAGTCGCTCTGTGTAAAAACCAGTACCCTCGTTCAATCCCCTAGATTAGGTAGCCGACCCTGTGAGATACGGGATAAGGCTAGGGAGATGATGATTACTATCTGCAAATTAATAAGATGATTTCCTATATAATGATGCGTACTTTGTCTGAATCAATTGTACGTCTTTACCTCATTATGTATCATTTAAATTGCTGGTATGTATGTATGCTATGCATCCATGTAAATATTATATTTGCATATCAGCCATCTTACAAAGTAGCTAAGTGGCTACGTAGGTATATAATTACTACATTACATAGAGTAACGTTAACAAGCATACAATAGAAAAGATAATATTAATATAATTTAAGTTTCTTGTACAATTATTTATACTTTGTGAGCATCTTTAATATTACTTTATCTTAAAATGAAAATATACGGGGTGTAAGGGACAGCGTCCCGCAAACTGATAGGGGTTGCTCAGTCAACGACACTGAACAACTTTCACTAGGAAATTATTTCAGAAAGTGAAAAAGAAAATTGGTTTTTCCATACAAAATGTACACCTCGATCAGACAGACAATTTGTATGGAAAAGCTTTTTTTCACTTCCTGAAATAAATCCTGGTGGAATTTGTTCACTGTCGTTGACTGAGTCACCCCTATCAGTCTGCGGGACGCTGTCCCTTACACCACGTAGAGACTAGAAGCACTATTATAATCAACTCAGATCAAAGAATATAGGCACTGAATGCTATGGGCAAATTTCGCCCTTATTATTTACAGTTGTAATTATTATTATTAATAATTAGTTTTAGTATATAATTTCATGCTAAACTGGTGGTGATAAATAAACATAGATTGTTTTAGCTGTTTCTCTACCCAGGCATACTGTAAAAGTCAGAGTGTCCTGCTGGTTTTGTTACATAGCGGTCTTCTTCTGTCGAGTGGGTATCGGGTCTATCGACCCGATGAATCCTGGTGTCAGAGTTTTTAAACCGCCTAGTAGCAGAACTATCAGGCCTCTGACATGGTTTGAGTAACGACCACTATCAAAGACAGCGACCGGGACTGACGGCTTATCATGCCCTCCGAAGCACGAAATCTTTTTCTTTTTCGGACAATCAGGTGATTGAGCCTGCAATGTGCTAACCAAACTGGGGAAAAATTCACAAAGTGATAAATTCTCAAATATCAACTGTGTGTTTCCCCCTTGGGAATCGAACCCAGCACCTCCGGATCAGGAGTCCATGGCACTAGCCACTAGACCACAGAGGCAGTTACATAGCTACAAAACGCCACAAACACATCCAATAAAACCCACAAAACACAGAAAGGTACAACAAAAAAGGCGCCGGCTGAAAAACGCACACATAACTACGGAAACAGCAATTATTCCACTTTACTGAAAAACGGCGAAAACCGTCCGAAACCTAATTGCTAAGCCCCGCCCCCCCTCCTATCGATACCTACGAAATATACGCCATCTTAGTACCAGACTTAGGAATGTCATAAGGAGTTTCCCTGTCAAAGGAAAAAGTATCCTGTTGCGAGGATTGAGGGTTGAAATGCCGGGCAAGGGTGGATGGTATAACTCATTTGTAGGATCGATATGGGTGTAGGTATGTTTGTCTTT
Organism: Scrobipalpa costella; assembly: GCA_949820665.1. Taxonomy (NCBI): domain Eukaryota; kingdom Metazoa; phylum Arthropoda; class Insecta; order Lepidoptera; family Gelechiidae; genus Scrobipalpa; species Scrobipalpa costella. The sequence continues at coordinate 16,755,666 of OX463314.1, forward strand.
CAAGGGTGGTGTCTGCTAAGGTTGCCAATCGATGGTTGACCGTTGCGTTCGTGTTTCAAGTTTTCGGTTATGTGGTTGTTTATGTGAATGATATTTTGGTCTATGTGCGGAATGAAGAAGCAATCTTTATTAATAGGTACTTTTCCAAAATTCGACCATAGCTTGTCTGTTTTCTTGTTTGAGCTGCTGACTTAGACCTTGAAAATCTAAACCTATATCCTCCATCACAGAATGGCCAATGTTTTGCTTCGGTCTAAAAAACGCACTCGAATTTTTCAAACCACCCAACTGCAACGATTCGTTTTCCGAATAGCAAAACAAATGGCGCATCAGCACTATGACGTCACGCTAGAAACACGCCATGAAAAATAATAAAAAGTTCAAATATCGAACGCGGGTTCAACGGCCAACAACATGGCCGTCACTCTGGCAGGCCCGGAAGGCTATCCATTACTTGTGACAGGCGCGTTTTTCACCACCGGCTTGACAGCGGCGGCTGACAGCGGCTGTCAGAGGCGACCTTGACAGTGCGCGTTTGACAGTCATCGATCATTGGCGCGATGCGTCTTGTTGCGTCATCGAGTGAGGTCATGAGGTCATTGGTTGACCGTAATAAATAAGGGTTGTTTTCTAACTGTTGCGGTTTGTGAACAAGACTCGTATGCTCCTGAAGGCTTGATGTTGTTAGCAACTTCTTCTAAATTCAGTCAGTATTTTATAACTAAGTTAGTCTCCTCCTTCAACTGCATCAAGCATTTTCTGATCTCGTGGAATTTTACCTCCGTCTTTCTCGGAAAGACATCGTGTAGGAGGTAGAGGTACATACAAGGTGGCGCAAAAGAAGTCATCCGATGTTGTTTGGCTCTCATTTTTTTTCTAAATGAAAAACTTCGAATCTGTTTTTTGATTATATTTATTTGCACCTTTAGAATTTTACTGGTCAAGTCGAGAAGATGATATCGGCCAAATGGGCGCCGTTACAATTGATTGCCATACGGGCTCGTTTTATGGCATTTTTCATCACTTCGGCGAGAACTTCGGGCGACAGATTCTCGCACTCGTGTCGAATGTTGTCTTTGAGGGCTTCCAAGGTCTCAGGCTTGTTGACGTAAACACGAGACTTCAAAAAACCCCATAAAAAGAAGTCCGGGACCGTTAAATCGGGCGATCTGGCCGGCCAGTGCAAATCGCCAAAACGAGAGATTAGGCGACCCGGAAATGCCGCCTTCAGAATGTCGGTTGTGGCTCGTGCAGTGTGCGCCGTTGCCCCGTCCTGTTGGAACCACATGTCCTCCAGTCCCAATTCGTCCAATTGCGGCAGAAAAAATTCGGTCAACATGGCCCTATAGCGCGCACCGTCCACTGTTGTCGTTTGACCCGCGGCGTTCTCGAAAAAAAATGGCCCGATGACTCCTCCAGCGTGAACAGCGCACCACGCAGTCACTTTGAGCGGGTGTAACGGCTCCTCGTGCATCACTCGTGGATTCTCGGTGCCCCAGAAGCGATAATTTTGCCGATTCACGTAACCGCTGAGGTGGAAATGAGCGTCATCGCTCATGATGATTTTGGTCGAAAAATTGTCCAATTCTTCCTCGAGATTGAGGATGGCTTGGGCGTAGGTTACGCGCGTTTGGCGGTCGGCAGGCAGCAGCTGATGCACGGTCTGGACTTTGTAAGGAAACATCTTCAAGTCTCGCACCAAAATTCGCTGCAAGGACCGCCGGCTGAGGCCCAATTGCGTGGCACGTCGTCTGGTCGATGTTTCGGGGCTCACTTCAACGTCCTCGGCTACAGCGGCGATATTCTCGGCAGAACGGGCGCTCCGGGGCCGGCCACTCTTAGCAACGTCTCGTGTGGTCCCATACTCTTCAAGGTTGGTGGCTAAACGTCGCAGTGTTTGCGCAGTCGGTGTCGGACGGCCGGGGAATCGGCGACGGAATTCGCGCTGCGCCAACACCACAGACGAATTGTTACTCAAAAAAATAGACACGATTTTTCCGCGTTCTTGGGGAGTGTATCGCTCCATGGCTTGTTCACTTGTATTCTGCATCTGTCTAGTCCACAAATGTCAAAACAGATTTGACATTGGCGGCCATTTGCAAAAATGAGAGCATCTTCCAATAGGGTGATTTCTTTTGCGCCACCTTGTAGATGCGGTTGTACCTGGGGATCGATCGGGATGCCCGTGTCGCCCATTAAGGAAATTGCTTTATGCTCGACCCAAGGATATGGAGTCCAGTTATGTTCACATATATAGAGACATGTGAACATTTTACATGCATTCTAGGCAGATGATCTGACGAAACCTTGTAGGTGTACACATAAACACACACATACACATAATCACGCCTTTATCCCTAATGGGGTAGGCAGAGCGTGAACGACCTAAACAAAGGTCGTTTCGCCACGCCTGACAAAGTTTCAAGGGTTATTTAAGATAGATTTGTAGTGACAGTTTGTCACTCCATCGCCTTAATGACAATATACGGAAACCCTCGGATTCCTTAGCTAGTTTTTACAGCACGCCCAGGAAGAAATACAGCTGGCACGTTCTATGTTTACCTCTTGCTCCCAGTCCAGCATTGTAGGTGACTATTATGACTACTTTTTCTATGAGATAGGTAGATATATTTAATGTATGCTTCTAAAGAATGAATTCAAACATTATTTCACTACATTTGCATCTTTTCTCGTCATGTAGAATTCTGCAAAGATAATTAAAGGCTTCTTTGGTTATTTCTTTGGTTGGGTTTTCTATCATTATCATTAGACACGATTCATTCTAACCAATATGATTTCTTGTAATCCAAAATATTGCTGACTACCCCAAAAACTGATCTCGCCGAAAAGCAGGAAAACTACCAAGGCAGCACAAACACGGGGAGTTTCTTCTCCGCTGAGACGCAAGTGATTTATCGTGAGAAGAGGGACATCCCCCGCGTCCTCCTCTATTTGGCGAGCCGTATCCTGCAGGTGCTTCGATCCTGGTACACGCATGGCAACTCCCGTTATTTATTTCCTTACTTTCCTTTGGAATTTTCTTGGGGATTTCTTTGTTTGCAAAAAGATCTTTAAAGTTTTTTACGCATGCAAAGAAAGACGAAATTGATGATGATTTAAATGATCAAATTCTTGAAGATACAAAAGCTCTTAAGTACCTAGAAGCTATACATAAGCTTAAAGAAAACGAGCACAAACTAACCAAACAATGAAACAAACATAAAAAAGAACAGAAATACCCAACCGACCAATTTCATTCTTACAATGGAAGGCAAGAATCGTTAAAACAATAATTAATAGCGATTATCGAGTAAAAATAATTGTTGGTTCGCTCTAAATTATGCCCCTCGGAAGATCTAATTTTTGATTCACACAACCACCTATTATTAAAACCTCGAATACACTGTTCCTTTCGAATGATAGAAATCAAAACAGTTTTTCGAAGGCACCAATTGTTTTAATTCTGGAAACTGGAAAAAAAGAAATATGAATGTGTAATTGCTATGTTTTTTGGGAGGTTTTTAGCATTGTTAGATGGGTAATAGTTGGTAATGATTGGTTAGCGCGTATCAAAATGTTGTACATAGTTGGTCAGATGGGTACAATTAAATTTACATTTAATTGCTCAACTTATGTACTTTTGTATTATTTTGGACAGCATTTTGACGGTTGCTTCGATGAACCAAAAAAACTGTATCTCGCATTGTATCTCGAAATAGTTTTAAAAGTATTTTACTCAAGACAACCTTATCTTGTTTTGATTGAACTTTAAAGCCCACCTATATTTTATTTTACCTATAGTATTTTTTAGAACAAGCCCAGTTATATCATAAATTGAACATCCATCCAATATCTCTAACTCAATTACTTGACGTTTCTCGTTTCAACTACCTCATACCATCATCGTTCCCTTAGTAACAAGCTAACTTTAGCCCCAAGACCCTCCCCGATCGTTCGACAAAAACACATTACAATTCCTACTAATGTTCTCCAACGACACATGCGTCAATTTTTTTTCCACCAGTTCGATTCCCATACAAAAAACTGCTACATTAAGCTTTTCCCGCCTATCTAATGGATTCGGCCAACTCTCCCAGGACCTCAGTGTCATTACGCAAAAAACATCCGAAAAAAACGAAGAAATGCTCGAAAAAATACCTCTTGGGAGAACGAAGGTGTTGCCACCCTAAGTCTTTTCTTACCCTCAAAATAAGGGGAGGCAATATCATACACCATTAGCAATTTTCTTTACTTTTTTAACGGTGTCACACTGTATAAGTATATTATTGTTAGGGTTGTTATTAGAGTCCTGTTGTGAGTCACTTTACCGGTGTCACACTTCATTAGCGATTAAAAATACATTTTTTTAGAATTAACATGCGTTCAACAAACACGATGCTCTTTTTAAATTCTTTAATTGAATGATAATAAGTATAGTGCACGTTAGTTCATGCTGGCAACTCAGCGGGGGGCGAATTCCGAATTCAAAATTTGAAAAGAACGCAACCACCATAATTTTCTCTGACGTTATGTTCCTTTTTCGAAATTCGTAATTCGAACAAAAGCGCGCGCGGCGCAATGGTGCATGCATGATTGATAGCGGAGCAATGACGCCGCGGCCCGCGCCAAGCCGAATGAACGTTCGATTTTTGAAAAATAAAAGAGTCCTTGACCTCTGTTTATTATCTTCCAAAGCATTCTCATCGTTATTACTTGTTTTGTCACCCCAATGTTAGAAAATTCGAAAGTAAAATGACATCGTCGCGAGAAGCGAAAATTGCGCCATAACCGAGCCGCGAAAAGTTAGAACCATAAACAAATACTAAAAATCTTGTAACCGAAATAAGGTGGCACTCTAAATAAGAATTAAAGTAAAATTGCTGAGGTGTGACTCCCCAGGCATGGGGGATATAACGTCGGCTCTTCGCGATATTCATAATGCGAAAAATTGTAATAACCTGGTGAATTTCAGAAGGGCGAGGTGGCAATGCTATAATATTTATATGAGGGCTCGCCCCTGTAGGGGATTTGTAAAGGAAATTGTCTAAATATGCCCCGGTCGTGTGTGACGGCTACAGTAACGGATTTCAAGGAAAAATACTACCGAATACACTTGCCGTCGGTTCGAAACCACGGTATCAAACTTGGATTAGTACGAGGGTACTTTCATAAAAGGAGATGGAATAACAGCCTTGCTTTTAAATAATACATATAGGCCAATAAATCTGTTAAAAAAAAATACGCCATTCGAAATAAGAATATATATGTTTTTTTTTTTCTGAAAAAGAAGTTTTTATTTTTTTCTATCAAATCATGTTTGTCACTCCAGCATCAACTATTTAATATTTTTAATTTGTAAAAAACATGTAAAATAAAAAAATGAAATGTCACTTAAAGTTTAAATGTTTTTAGATGTGACAATATTGAAATTAAAAATTTCGTACAGGAAGAATTTAACCCTCGACCTTCGGCGTATATTATTACATGTTTTAAAAGCACTATCTAATATTTTCTTTCCATGCTGGACTGTGAGCGAGAGAAAACATAGAATTTGTCAGCTGCATTTCCTCCTGGGCATGCTGTAAAATCCAGCTAAAGGATTCGAAGGTTTCTGTATATTGCAATTTAGGCGATGGGCTGACAACCTGTCACTACAGCAATATATCTTCAAATCTATCTTAAATAACCCTGAAAACTTTGTCAGACGTGGCGGAACGACCTTTGTTTAGGTCTACTGCCCACCCTATTAGGGATCAATGCGTGATGATATGTATGTATATAAAAACACTATCTAATTTTCTTTTTTTTTTTACAGGCAAATGGTGTCCGTCGCGACGCGAGTGGTCGTCGCCGCCGGACGTGGCGCGGCGGGTCTACTCCTCCGTCTTCCTGGGCAGCCCTGGTGAGTACCCAGGTAAATATCGAACCCATTTTTCATACTAAATACTCTTTGTACTATTTGTAGGACACTAGCGACCCGCCCCGGCTTCGCACGGAAATTATCTGTGTTTCTCGACTATATTATGCATGTATTTATACATATAAACCTTCCTCTTAAATCACTCTATCCATTAAAAGAAACCGCATCAAAATCCGTTGCGAACTTTTAAAGATTTATGCATACATAGGGATATAGGGACAGAGAAGGCGACTTCGTTTTATATTATGTAGTGATTTTGCATTTGGGAAATAGTTATCTGATCCCCAATAAATTCATTTCAGCCGCAATAGGTTAGATTCGAAGTTATTATTTTTACGGCTAATTTAGTATTTTTTTGAAGAGCGGTTAATTACAGCCCTTTGCAATTTACAAGGTAAAATCAAATTAAAAAGATGAGGCACTAAGAACAAGTGGTGTAACCTTCAGTATTTCTGAAATCTAGTTAATATAATAAATAGGTCACCTTTAAGAAAGCTTTACTCCATATTTACAAAGTATGATCAATTTAGGGCTAAAACACTTTTAATATCTGTGCCCTAAATTTCAAATTGACATACATAAATATAATCACGCTTTTATCCCTAATGGGGTAGGCAGAGCGTAAACGACCTAAACAAAGGGCGTTCCGCCACGTCTGGCAAGGTTTTGATGGTTGAATAACCATCCAGATAGATTTGTAGGTATATTGCTGTAGTGATAGGATGTCAGCCCATCGCCTAAACTGCAATATACTGAAACCCTCAAATCCCTTAGCTAGTTTTTACAGCATGCCCGGGAGGAAATGCAGCCGGCACATTCTATGATTTTCTCTCGCTCCCCGGCCAGCATGGAATTGACCATAACATTTTATCTAGCTAGTACACGTAATTGTTACGAGATAGATATTTATGAAACTGCTACTCTTTTAGCTGCAAACAGTCGCAACTCTACCTCCAAGATACAATTATAATTACTTATCAAAATAAAATGTGAGCTACCTGGAGTTATTCGAATAAAATCGCCGCCGGTACTGGCTGGTTGATACGAGTGCGTTTGCCTCGCGTGTAAAGAAAAAATAAAGTTCCATATCCTGGGTGGGTTCCATTTTTGATTTTCGGACGGACACGTTTCATTTCTTTTTCTTTTTTTCGAACTTCGAATTAATTCGGATTGAAAACGATTCTTAATCAGATTTATAATTTTGTTGCGTGTTCAATCTTGAACCACGCTGTGAGTTAAAAATAATATTATATTACCCAACTTAGTACGAAAAATAAGAGATATTTTTTTCATTGACTATTTCACATTTACTTGCCTGATTTTTTTTATATTTTATGAAGCCTAGATTAACAGTTTGTTTTTGCTTCCGAAGATAAGCACTTACTTAAAAATAAAATACTGTCGATAAAAAGTTAAATGGTGAGCGCCATTTTGCAAATAAAGTTATCATTGTTTCCGACAATGATCTTGTTTACTTGTTAAGTAGACTTTTGAAACATAGCAAATATAACTTATTTGTCTAAGCTATAGCTAAATGTATAGTCAGTATAATGTTAAGGTTATGGTTAAGGCTTAATTTTTTACTTTTAATTTTTATAGCCTATAGTTAAATGTAGTGAGTGTAAGGCTTGTGATCTATCATTCGCCACGTCACGTCAGTCAGGAAGGTCGCCGCCGCAAATATAAGCTGTATATAGATATATATAGCTGGCTAAACATCTAAAAATAGTTCTTTCAAGAGATATATCTGTTTATCGAATGGTTTTACAAAAATAGAATAGATACTTTGTTTGTAAAAAAATATACTCACCAAAATATCAAATCTTGATAGAAAGGGAACAATCACACAGGTATCAATTGGAATATTCTCTATAAATGTAATGTGTTTGAATAATGAGAAAATGGGAATCCAACAAACGCATTCTGTAAAAACGTGCCAAGTATCGTTTGTAACAAATTGAACAAAATTAAATATTTAGGGATTCTTTAGGCTTGTAGAAAATGGTTAGTGTAAGTATTTTTTACATTATTGTTGTATACCTATCTCAAGATTCCATGCTGAACTGGAGAGATAGAAAAACATTGAATGTTCCAGCTGCCCCTTCTCCCGGGCATGCTGTAGAAGTCAGCAAAGGGGATTCGAGGGTTACAGTGTATTGTAATTTAAGCGATGGGCTGACAACCTGTCACTACAGCAATACACATTATTTAAAATCTAAAATTGGTCTCAGATTTTTTTTCAAACTTAGCGAAAGCGCCTTTTACGTTATACGCTCTGCCTACGCCCTAAGGGATAAAGGTGTGATTTTACATATGTATGTATCAAAATAAAAATACCTACTTAGCGTGAAAACCAGCTGATCTTGTATACCTTGTGTTTGGGGTGTGCGCGCGCACTCGAGATGACAGCCCATCGATCACGCGGTATCTCGCGCTGTGTCATCGACACAAGGTCGACGCGCGAAAACTCGCGGAGCTGTTGCGGAATAGCCCCCTTTCTGGTGACTGTTTTAAATTTGAAAATTTTAAAAATGTTTTTTTTTTGCATGTTTCTAATAAACATGCCAGTTATATATTGAATTAAACGACACACAACTTCATGTGAAAATATTTTTTAGATGCAAAACTCTCATCAAATTACTTAAATCTTTGTCAGACGTGGCGGAACGACCTTTGTTTAGGTCGTGTACGCTCCGCCTACCCCATCAGGGATAAAGGCGTGATTATATGTATGTATGTAAATTACTTATGTTTGAAGCTCACCATCGAATGTAACTAAATATTCTAGTAAACTTTTTGTCGTATAATTTAAGAAGTCACTGACTCTACTAACTGCCAGTTTATGTCTTATATATAACAATCTAATCTGCTTATTTTTGTAAGACAATATTCTTTATACACACAATATTTTAGTAGACAAAAATATTACTTAAGTTGAAGTTCAAAACAACAAGTATTCAAACCAAAAACTTGACCTAAATAAGACCTAAACTTCAAACACGCGTCATTGAAAGACCGAGCAGCCATATTTAATTCATCTTCCATCGCCAGTCATCAGTCGGTTTAAATGTAGTGCAAAGAACATTAGAGTATTTAGTATTTACTAACATTAATCACTACTAAAGACACTTGAATCAACTTCTGGCCCAATTGCCGACGCCGGATCATATTTATCATTGTAATCGACCGGAGAGATGATATAACCTTTTTGCGACGGTCAAAGACAGCCCTCTGTGTTGTGAAGTGAAATATTGGCGGTAAAAAGTTTAGCGGTGAGCGCCATTTTGGAAATTAAGTTATTATTGTTTTCGTCGGTGATATTGTTGATTTCCAAAGCTCTGTTATTGTTTTAAAACTGCTTATATCTCTTCTTTAGGCAGTCATGATAAGTAAAGTAAAAAATAGATGCTTTAGTTTTAATTTAAGTAAAAAACCCTGTTTACTAGCCATTATGACGTTTTCGACTTTTTACTTCTCAACTGTCTGCATTGTTCTTGACTTGTCCAATAATTACCGCGAATTCGACACGACAACGCCATCTATCCGCCCATTTGCCGCACCAAACTTACTCCGGCGCGCAAACTACCTAAATTAAACTTTATCACGCGCGGATACGGTAACAATTACGTTGACACCGGAATGCACTTGCACCGTTATCGAGTGTGCGCCGACAACTGTATCTGTTTCGTTCTGGCGCGCGTGATTAGCGGATATCTGTCCCTTTCTTGTTTTAACACGTCAGCTTCATTGCCCGTTTCCATTACACTATATCAATTACTGGCAGTTGCTCGGTTGACGGTCATTTTGATTACACACGCGACTTACCCAACGCCATTTTCGAATTTCGCCGCCTGGGAGCGTTCTGAAACTTCGCTTCAGAGGGCCTGAAAAATAAGCTGTCAGATAAAAAATAATAAAGGATGAATCAGAAATGGAATGGAATCGGAAGAAGCGCAGTCAATTTATTCTGTTCTTCGTTACAATTCCGATTTTTATCTAACGTCCCGAATGAACGCTCGAAGACGGATTGACCGTGGATCGGAACAAAAACTGAAGAAAGAGACGCTCTAAAGATATCGATTCCGTCCTCAATAAGAAAGGATTCGGTCCGCGAGAGAGCACGCGCGATCTCGTCTTTACGACGTGCGAAAGAGATAAAACAATTCCTTATGTCGCTATTCTTAAGTCGTTTGCGCGCTCGAAATGGCACTTTACCCGCAGACATTAAGGTCGCAGTTTCATTGTTATTATTGCGTATTGACGATTGCGGGGTATCGTAACGGAACGTTATAACTTAATTTGGCGGCGGTTGTGATTGGGTTCTTGTGTCGTAAAAAATAAGGTCGTTATTTGTTTGGGTGGTGCCCGAGGTATGACGAGTGGAAGCGAGGCGTCGGTTGCCATGACGACGGGCGCGTTGGAATTCCTGTACGGCAAACGCTGATTCAGGGTTGCCCGATTCAGTGACGTTTTACCCCAATAAGCAATAAAATTACCTTTAATAAATGAAGACTTGCGAATAGGTGCTTTATGCTGGCAAGCCCCATTACATCGATTAATGAATTTTCTTGAAGGCTTTTCGTTATAATTAGAATTTCAGCTCCGTTGGTTCGCGTTTCATTTTGCTTTCGTGTAAATAGTTACTTATCCATCTAATTTATCTTGCAGCAGCTGTTTGAAGACGGCATACATGTTATTTATTGATAGGAGTCACATCACATGGTAAACTGAAGGTTTCTGATACAACAAAACAAAGTGTTGAGAGTTCTGTTTGTGCAGTTGTAGAGAAGTACCTATCTAGTTTTGTTCACGTAAATTATTGATTTGTCTCCCGCGTCCCCGGTGTTCGAACTCATTTGTCAAGTCGGACCCGCCACATAATTACACGGCTTACTCCTAAACATGAAAAACGAACTAATTTTTAATATTCTCATTTTAAATTCACGTTTGAGATTCGAAATTAGACGTCGACAGAGATGGCTAGCGGGTGATACTGGAGCGTGAGCGAGTGAGCACGAAATTGCTCAATTTGTGCCCGGCTCATAAGGTGCCTTCGGGTTCCTTTTTCAAAAATCCAATGAGATCGATCGCTCGCCATGTCCGCAAATTAGAGCGGGAATCGTTGTTCGTTAGCGCATGGCTCATTCCAAAACGACGCAACGGCCGGCCAGTTCGAAATCCGAATCAGTTTTTATTCGAACCGTTTGCAACTCATACTCGCACACGCGGCTTAATCTTAATCTGTGTTTCGAGAAAGTCAAAGCCGCCGCCCGAGTGTGCAGAAATGCATTTTAGTATTACTAGCGGTCTTGGAGCGCTCATTTTGCTTGATTTAAAAGTTGAAAGCCCAAGAGTTGCCGCGTTGTCGATGCGCCGATCGTTCCCGGGGTCATGCTCAGCGAAAATTGCACTCGTGGCTTCATTACGTCCAGTACAATGACCAGCCCAGCTATATGCTTTATTATGTTCGCAAATGGCGCTATTAACTCCGGTATCTAACATAGCGAGAGATGAGATAGCGCGAATTTCACTCTAAAACCAGTTTTTCCCCGGTTAAATTGCTGTGGAGTCTTGAGCAATTTAAATAACCGCCCGCGATTCGTTGTGGCGTCCAAACGAGCGTTAAAACGTTACTTTGTAGCATCGATTGAGATCCGATACGGCTCGGATCGATTCTATTCGACTACTGTTTTATTTCGTCGTTTTCTGTTTCGCTCTAAGATAGATAGTAGCCCGAGCGTTAAATAAAATTACTCCAGTCTTTTCTAAGAACGAGTTTCTAGTTTCTACCGGACCGGAGCCATCAAGGCTTTTGTTTGGAACGAACTCACTTTTTCTTTTCATTTTCTTAAGTCGGAAAGTAGATCAAGAAAAGCGATGCTCTCTCATTTGTTCCTCTACAATCCGAGTGTATGCTATGATAACAATAACGGCACCAATATTTTACGCCTCAATAACTTATCCTGATTTTTATAACTATCCGTGTTCGTTTAGTCATAAAACGCTGTCATAGGCTGGCGACTCAATAAACGGTCGAGGAAGCGAGGCAAGAATGTCGTCGTACGCCAGTAAAAACGTCATAAAACTCATGATATTAATAACGAGGATACATTTACTGTGTCCTTATGGAGTACTCAAACATCTGTTGCGGGGTGAAGGCTGATTTTGACGGATTTATTTGCGAATATCTGAAAAACCGATAATTGTACACTTAGTGTTTTTTTGCTTTTATTGATTTACGACGCTGAATCCGAAACTAAGTAGAGGAAATAAAATGTAAGTGTCAATAAAGATTATGTTTTACAATAAACATCTGACTTGGCGTTGTACACAACCGGTTCGAATACTACACAGCTACTTACTTAAATGGTTGGAAAACAAAAGCTGGTTAAGTGACATTTTAGCATAAAAGAAATATTTCACGAAGTGCAGTGTTGGGTATTGTCCGTGAGTTTGTCAATATGTCTTAATTTTAAGGCTCGGCGGTGGTCCGTTGGGACTCGCGTGAGAATGCAATTTGTGTCGGTGTGACCTGTAACCCTGCGTGCGTCGGCTGAGCCCGACTGCGCGCTGGTCGAGCCGATTATATGCTAATACGCGAATAACTCCCAACTTATGTAAACGACCTCTCAAATTATTATTTTCCATAACTCCAGCCATTATCTCGCCAAACTTTTGATCAGTAGCTCATAAAGAACAGGTTGTTGTGACATCTTTAATGGCTGATACCGGCAATTGCAAGCTAGCCGTGAACTCTGAAAGCGCGAATTCAAACGCGGCACACCCACGTCTTCATTAAAAGCACGGCCTTATCGTTAAAATCGATCTCGTTACGAACAATGAAACGCGTCGAAACAAAAACCGGCCGAGCGGTAAACGAATACGAGAAACGTAATCGGGGCGAACGTCGCGCCAAATAAAATAAAACCTCAATCAAAAATCTAAAGGCATTCGGTATCATAACCGGAGCGGTGCGTCGACCCGGCCGCCATATGAAAACACGAACCGTGTGGGTTACACGCCCGCGACAAAAAAAAAACAAAAGTATAATAATGTAACGCACTAAGTATCCGTCTTAAAAATACGCCTCGATCTCTGTTGCGCGCGTCGCGGCATTAACGCGTCGGTGAGACCGTGCAGCTCGGCGAGCTGAACACGACCGTCCGCGCTGGAGGCAGGGTTGAGAGTCGCGTGGGGGCGCGAGAGGAGTCGCGGCGGAGGGCCGGGGGGTGTCGTGGGGCGCGGGGGGCGGGGGCGGCGGTGATGGATGGCCCAATCAGGCGGCGTGGCGGTGCCGGCCGCGCTAATCGAGCACTGCGCCCCGAGACCAGACGCACACTGCCGCGCCCCGCGCACACCAGCCCGCGGCGCGAGATGAGGCGTCGCCGATACCGCACCCGATTACACGTAAAAGCGCATCGAGACCTTTTCGGAGATAATACATAATACCCCGCAATGCCCGCTCGCAAGTCCGGCGGAAAAATCGATGAAAAACAGCCTCGGCAGGTCCGGGGGCGACGGACAAACAAAACGGGCGTTCATTCGATGAAAAACGGTGTATTTACGTCTATATCCGGGTGGATCGATAGCCACCAACTGTTGTAAACAAGCGTGTGAGAGCCGGGAAAAAACGGCGCCACCCCGAGGGCTATTAAGGGCCACGTGACTAATTTCGGGAGCTGTCACTACCAGCGCCAGAGCACGTGCTCGCCGGCCCACAATCACTATGACTAAACGGTTTGCTCCAAGACAAACAATTGACTCGTGCGATCCGCAGATCATGTCTGCCCCAGAGGCCTATTTGCCTCCAAAACACGCTGTGTTTGCAAACGTTGAAAAACTAATGGAGATGAAAACGTAGCTGGTTCAAGTTTCCTAACTGATCAAACATATCATTGCTATCTTGGGAAGTAACAGAATGTGCTACCAATGAAAAACTCAACAAACTGAAAACAAAATCCATTACTAAAGAACAGTTAGAGGCAAGTATCGAAGAATAGAACATTATTTCATTAGACATTTCCTATATTTGTTAAAAAGGGTCCAAGTCACCTGATCACAACAACGCGAGGATAGATCACCTCGAACAATTAATTACGAACGATCGCCCGAGAGCAGGATCTTTATAAATCAACGGCCAGCATTTTATCCTTAAGAGACCTTTCTCTGACTAATCCCGACAGAATTGAAACGAATCTAATGAAACGGGGATACGTTGGGAAAAAAACAACCAACATGCCCTACAATCATTTTAACTTTTTTCCGACGTTCGCCTCTCGAGCCAGCTATTTTTTTGTTATTTTTAATTCTGTCTCTGGACTTGTGTTTTTTTTTGTATTTTTTGTAGCCTTTTCATAAATATTTTAAAATCGGATTCAGACGGGGACAGGCGAGGCGAATGGATTAGGATTTAGATATTTTCGGGGCGCGTAATTTATGCCCCTCTTTGTGTAGATATGAATAATGAGTGGAATGATAAATCTTTCGCCTGCTATCGCGACTGGTGCTTGCAGACGGCGGATCTGACGTCATTTAATAGTTTCCGCTTTGTATCGACAATCCACCCTTCACGAGATGTTTGTTTTACGGAGATATCTCCGATTTATAAAGTATCATGATACACCGTACCAGGTTTTAAGATTGGTTCTTTGATAATGTTGTTTGTTAATGTTCTTTTTCTCAAAGTTGAATGTCCTTGACACTATGGATAACTCACAGGGTTTTGGTGCTAGACAAACTGGAGCCTTCACCTGAATTTTGAGTTGGCTTTCCCTTCAAAATGTTTCATCTATCTATATGGATGACTTACTACCCACGAGAAACGATGAAGAACACCCAATTCAACTCCGTTCTAAATTTAAATCTGACCCATTTAAATTCCAATACAAACGATCTCGACCATAAAGTACTGGCAGCTATTTCAAATATGCACCTCGTTTAAAATGCCCTTAACAAAATTATTAACGGAGCAAAAAACGCGGCTCGATGATTTACGAACGTCAATTTCGACAGCTCATAGTTTTGTTTGACCAAAATTATAGTAATTTGATAAAATAGCCATCTACTTAAAATAAACGTTTTAGGAAAAAAACTTTATGAAGCATTTTATAAATTTTATGATAGATAGGGTATGTGTGGAATGTAGTTTACTAAGTGAACGGGGGTTTCGGAAGATGATTTTGGAACAACGGTAGCTTAAACGGTCATTATTTTTGTTGTAAATATAGGAAGACATAATCGAATTTGCATTGCAATAAGATGTTAGCAGAATATCTACGGGCTAATAATAAAGGCTTTATATGACAGATGCTGCAGAGTAATATTTCGCAGATTATACGGTTTTATGCGGGTTTATCTTCCGCCAGAGAGCGCCTACACGCTCTCCCCGATAACTTTTTGTCGGCTAACAATATTTTTGCATCAAAATAAAGACAACTTTTTATTCATAAGCGGCCATTTCAAAAATAATAATGAGTCGGATATAAAAATCGCGAATTTATATGAGGCGAACCCTCCAGTCCGGAGAGACTTTAATATGATTTCTTATAGCGAGAACTCCTTATTAAATAAACTTTGAAAACGAAAATTATGTCCCCGCACGCGGGCCGCCCGATCACAATAAAAACGGGGATTTGACAAGATTAAAATTGTAATTCAAGTTATTTCTGACGTGCGTCTTATTGCTTTTTCGCTACGGTTAGTCTTTCGTTTACTCTTTTTAGTTTTAAGTTGCGATGCGTAACCGCCATGGGGCTACGTAATCCGGACATCGAGACGCCGCCGATAAAAAAAGGCAAAGGTAATTTAAGCTGCATGCCTAAAGGTTAATCAAGAACGTTAATCCATCTGAAAGAGGACCCAACACATTCGACTTGAGGCGTTAAATTAAAATAAGATAATTTATAATTGCGACAATGTGTTCGAATATGTAATTTGAGCATGAAAAATAAAATATTGATACTGGCCGAAAGCGCACTCCATCGTCCACTGTGACACTTAGAATTTAAAAAAAAAGTGCGATGGCCGCCTTCGCCTTCCCGCCTTGCTGTCAATATCCATTCTGCTTGCGACGCGCTCGTAATTTTGATAAAAATGCGATGGGACCCACGTAAATAATTGTAGTGTGAATAATGTAATCTTCACACGGGTCCATTTGTATTGTTTTACTGTAATTTGTTACTTTACACGTTTTGTTTTGCGTTTTATTACATTTCGCTGTCAGTGGGATTATTTTGGTTGTTATTTACTACTTTTCGGGTAATTCGGAATGAAGTGGCAACACCAGATCACGGTGGCGCCATTACGGGAGATTACAGCTAATGTAATGTGCCGGTGATTTGAAATAATCGCACAGATTACCGCTGTGTTGCAACGATTCAATCAATATCTAATGGTTGCACCTAATATGATACAAGTTACCAGTTACCGCTAGCTACCCGCTGTGTGCGCATTAAAATCGTATTAAGGCGAATTAAGGGCATGTCCACTGCCATAACTGGCTGAAAAATTTAAAAACTAAATACCTCGTTCCATGTTTGAAAAATCTCAGTCGTTTGCCGCGTTAAAAACATGTCGAAATTAGATTTACGCAGTGCAAAGCGACTACAAATTTTGAGGTTTACAAAATGTAGTTGAGCATCACAATCATCGGTTAAGCGACAACCACATAACAACTTGCGGTAATGCGACCCAACTTGTTAGAGGTTCATAAAAAGTGTAAATAAACCTGACAAACGGACGGACAATAAAATAAGTACTAACGAGAGCTAGCGAGCCGTAATATCTGCTGAAATAAACTTGCGGTCAGCGCAACTATGCGCGCCACCGCAGCCCGTTTTGTCCCCGGGTGAAATGCTAACATGAATCTAGCCACGCGAGAGCTTCAAGAACCGCATTCTTTATTTGAATTTTGAATTAGTCACCCTTGTTAGTTCTTATTCGATTCAAAAATGAAATCTTATTCGAATCTATTGGAATTTATATTCAAGTTCTGCTACTCGCCGGCAGATGGCGCTAGTTACAGAGTAATAATAAACGACACTGCGCAAAATATTTATTGCGATGCCTCGTTTCCTTTTTTTAACGAAATGGAATTGTTTTATCATAAGCAGCGTGCGGCGGACGGAAAATGAAATTGTCTGCAGTCGGAATACCCTGGCGGGCGTATCATGCAAAATACATGAACATCTTAACCAGGAAACAATAACGCGGAGGAGTTTTACCTCGGAAAATATAACAATATCGGTTATACATTCCATATTCCGGGATCGTAATTGAACATCGTATGCAAATGTGGCGCGCGCTCACCATCTCTTTAATATTTATGACGCCCTAGTACTTTCGTACAGAGCAGGTGGAATACCGGGCCCTGTTTATGTAATTGTTTACATCTTGTCGCCGCTTTTATCGTCCCCTGCTTGTTATTTCGTAATGACGACGAAATATGTCGCAAAGATAAAACTACATTGTCACAGACGCGGAATTAACCTGTAGAGAATGCGTCGAGCCGTCGGCATCCCGAATATTACACTAAAACGCTAAATAAAGAACATTTAACTGCCAAATGAGAGATTATCTTTAATCCAGTCAACTTTGTCGCTAACGTTTTAACGGTTCGCCGAAGTGTTTATACATCATTAGACGGTGTACATAAATCTCTATGATTTCGCATAAATTTACATTTTAACGGGTGCCGTCGGGTGTCGCGACGGCACCGTTTGCTGTTGCTTCGAAAACATTTAGCAGTTCATAAAATTAGAACAAAAGAGTGAGGAGTCCAATCAGTCGGCGACCGCAGGCTGAGGGCCGCGGGCATTCGTTTAAAATAAATGACGTACGAGCCGAACCGATGGAATTAAATAAATCATCAACACAGCGCGTTCTATTACTTACGCCTTTTCGAGACGTCAATTTGAATACTGAATGCGCATTCTCTTCTTCAACTGCCTTCGTGTTCTGAGGAAGTCAGAGGGTTAGATTCTCACGTTGACAACACAAAGATGATATTTTTAAAATTCATCTCTTAATGAGATTTTCTTCCAGTTTGATCAGAGTAACGCAGGCTGAACTACCTAAATGATTGAAGGCTGTGGACTGTGCTTTGGAGGGCACGTTTAGGTTTACCCATCAGGCCGGCTATTGTCTTTCATATACGACGTTAAACAAACTTAATTAAACCTCTTTCGATATACTTACTACTGATATTATTTAGTATCTGGCATAGAACGTCTTAATAAAACAATTTCATACGTCATTTCATCTCTCGCTACTACGCTATCAGAAGTCCTTGCCAATTTTCTATCACTATAATTATCTAAAACGTAAGATCTAAAATAGAAGATTGTTTACTTCTTGCGCTATGAAAAATATTTGTCTAAGGTTGTCTGCGTCAATCACTGGCTGGTGACACTGTGACGTCACGACGTGACGCGCGGGTAGCTACTGCCAATCGTAGGGCTGAGTTTGAATTTCGAACATTGTATTTTCTTTTTTGTTTGCTGGCAGTTTCTTTATGTTCAGTCTATTTACAGAACCTTTTTTTTATATATAAAATCTTGTTTATTTTCATTAGGAGCATTAGTATTTTTAATTTGATGCTTCATTTTCATTAATAGAAGGAAAATGCTTATAAACCTACAATAAACAGTATTATACTACAATAATGTAGAGTCTTCTTCAGACACTTTAAAAGCTATTAGTAAGAAAGTTTGCTCTACAATCTACTATTTAATTTAATAAGAAATACAAAGTTCAGTTGGTAACCCTACGGGAGTGCGTTCGAAAGGTAAACACCGCAGCCACGCCCGTTTATTTTTAATTACGGCCATCGATAGCGTTTCCGAACGCACCCCGCGAGCCCCTGTTCCCGCGCTTTTTGCGTTACTTTATCTAGCTTGTGGTCTAGTGGTCTGAGCCTTGGGCTGTTAATACGGAGTAAGTGGGTTCTATTCCCACGGCAGATATACGTATACAATTATAATTTATCAGTTTAGCAATTTATTTTCTAGCTTGATTAGGACAATGCAGACTGAATCACTTGATTGTTTGACAAGCCAAGCAAGATGATGATGGAACACATGTTAAACCGTTGGTGCTGTTTTTTCTAGTGTTTGCTTTACGAATCATGTCAGAGATGGTTTACAAAACAAACCATGCACTTCGACACAAACTTCTTCATCATCAACACTCTATTGTTACTCATACTGATTTATTAGATCCTTTGCCAATCCTCAACAAAATTTCAAACTACAAAATTCTTTTCCAATCAGCTTTCTAAGATTTATATATTTATTGGCTCTACTAGATTCACTTTCATGCTAGACTAAGAGCGATAGAAAGAAAAGAATTTGCCAGTTTGTCAGCAAAGGGATTCGGGAGAGTTACAGTGTATTGTAGTTTAGACTAGTTTAGATGATTATGGCCTGCAACCTGTCCGTACAGCAACATTAAGTTCTATCTGGATAGACCTTAAAACTTGTTCGACGTGACGGAACGATCTTTGTTAGGACGTTGTCGCTCTGCCTACCCAACTGAGGATAAAGATGTGCTAATATGTATGTATGTTTCTCAAACAATTCCTATAGTAACAAGGTAGGCGGCACCGTAGCTTGTTACATCGGTTTTTTACCCTCCTCAGTAGGTGGCGCCAATTTGTATCAACTACCCACGCCATTCTTAGTTTTAGTTGTCTATTTGTAAGAGATGAAATCATCGTGATTTGTGAAAAATGTTGCGTTATATTCTCAATATAATGTTAAAATATATATTTCTTTTGCATGCTAATCTGAGATTATTGAAACATAGAATCCACCAGCTGTTTCTCTTCTTGGAAATATTGTAAAATCTAAGGTTTCTCGTTGTCTGTGCAATGCCTATAGTCTTTTCTGAAAATGTCTAAGATGACTGTAACATACGGCCTTATAACCATCCTTTTGAGATCTTTAATGGTCTACCTTCTCCGACAGATATAAAGGCGTGACTATTAGTTATTTTATGTGACAGTTATTTGGTTTCTCTCAAAACAGTGTTAAGTCTTGCTGCGAAAGAAAACATCATCTACATATCTTCTTCTGCCTAGCGTTTTCCCGGCTTGATGCTGTCCGCTTTCCGACTTTTTCTACTCCACTTTGCCCGGTCTTCGGCAGCCACTAGTATGAGATCATTCTCTTCCATATCCGCTTTTACGACGTCAAGCCAGCGCTTCTTTGGTCTGCCGCGTGATCTAGGCAAAAACATCATCTACATATACGTCCAGAAAATACTGTAGGCATTATTTGAGAATTCCTGTCTGTTAACTCATAAATGCACCTGTCCGTATTAATGCGAAACCGAACGTCTGAGCCAAAAGCCAACAATTCCAGCCTTGCCGTAAATTTACGATGTTGTCTATTAGAAGATGTTTATTACAGCTTAATATGCTTAACATTCATGATCCGTACTACTATCGGCACTGTGGCATTGTGGTCACGTATAGTCGAATAACAATTAAATTGATACTGTATCAGACGATATTTGTATTAGTAAATTGTTGTGTGTTGTTGGAATTTTGTTTAGGGTTTCGTAGAATGTTAGTATTGGTATCTATGATAGTAAATGTGTGGTTATTAGTGGGTTTTGCTATTTCTACAACATCAGCCTTAACTATCCACCGCTAGGCATAGGCCTCTACAAAAACTATTTTATTTGACAAACTCAGCATGCTTGACTGAAGAATTGGCAATCTCAGTGCGACATAGGTACATGTAAAAAATATTAACTTACCGTAAATCACATAAAGCAACTGATGTTTCTGACAAATCAGTGCCTAGAATCAACCCGTCATAACACTTATTCATATTTTAGTTACATCACTAAACCATAAAAATTATACGGTTCATGCAAACTTTATAGCACCTATTTCAAATACAAATACCACCGACGACTCAACCAAAAAGAAAATGCATTCTTTCTGCAAACAGTTTATGCCTTTCCAAACAGATCGGCCATAACACGTCAACCGCGATAATTTACCACTCCAGATTTTAATTTCGCACGGGTCTGATTGACCGATCTCAGCATGATATCTGGGGGTCATAAAATGCTGGGTTTACGACAGGGTCCTGGGTTTGAGCCTGGAGGATGGATAAATCAGCTGCTAAGCAAATATTACTGTCAGAGCGTGCCACGGAGTTGGACGTCTTCTGACTTCGCAACGAAAGGGGTGATGCTTTTATTTTTTTATATACGTAAATGAATTTTGTAAGAAGATTGGTCTAGAATAGAAAATAATTATGTTTTTTTTAAATATTCTTGTCTTAATCCTAAAGAAAGTATCCCTACATGATTTTCAATTAGTTAATATAATTGAGACTGGCAAAGGCACCATTAACAGTTTTGAGTAGTCATGTCATAATAATATTATTACCGTGTGTTATGCTAGCAAGAGTCCCTATATCCCATTTAAATTCTTAGACAGCATAAACAACATCATAAACAGTGCGTAGTCAAAAGTCTTTACCGTCAGTGCCTCCGGCGCGTCCACAATCATTTATACAGTCAGAAATAGCCGTCGCATCGTTAAATGCAGTTTTGCTCATTTCGCAAATAATCCACAGGATTAAGTCCAGATTGATGCCGACGCGTTTTGGTGCGCGCCGGTGGCGTCTTGCGCGCATAAATAAGCGAATATATTTGCCGAGTAACAAGCTCGCCAAATACTAATTGCTTGCGTCCATGTTTTCCTAGTACTTTCTCGGGTTAATTAACACTGTTATTTATCGTTCGCGTCGTGGTTTCTACGACAGGGGGGCAAGAATTGTCGTTGTTGAGGAGTTTAGGGCTAGTTATAATTTCAGGTGGCGTAAATTATTTTCCTGGGCGTCATTAGTGGCTGTCATAAAGAGTAGGGCTATGTGCCAAGCCCGCCAGCGGAGCGGCTGCCGAATCTATTTCTACCTCAGGAACAGAAGGTGTTCTCACTTCCGGTTCAACAGGTAAAAGAAATACAGGAACATCAGATAATCTGAAAGTAAACATAAAATTTTGATGTGATGCTTCTTTAACACTTTGGGTTCGTACAAAGCCCTATGCAGACGAAATTGGTATCAGGTTAGTATCATATCATAACTGTCAGACTTACTGTGTTGCCAGAGTTAGTAATTCGTGCAAGAGGTTTGTCATTTGTTTCGATATCCTTATCCATCCACCGCCTTTTAGCCCGCAATGATTTTCCCAATAATGTTCAATACAGTAGTCAAAAAAGTATATCTATGCCCACAATATGACATCGGAAACATGCGGTTGGCACGTCGGATAAAAGGAAAGCGGCGCACGCCAAAACTCCACCTTACGTTTGCCAAGAATTTTGAGTTGGCTACCCCGTCTGCGTTGTCAGGTGTTGGCAACCCCATCGCATTGTCTGATACTTCTGATAGTGACCGCATATGTACGGTTGCCGATGTAAACAAATTAAATGTGCTATCAGATGCGGCATCGGTATGTCTTCTGCGGAATCAATACTGATAAGTATGAGCCTTCATCAATATTCTGATAGTTTGCCAAAAATGTAAACATTTCTATTGATACTATCTAGAAAGTCTACCTAGAGCCAAAACCGTGTACTTATCTTGTCTTCATTGTAATAAAGTTGTTAAGTAAGTATGGTTTCACAAGGCAAAGATGACGGACATTTTAACGGTAGAGACAATATGAAGTAAATAACGATTAAAAATGAAATTCTGGTAAAATTATAATAACTAATGCACCAACGCAGTTTTCGGATACGAAAGATTTAGACATTTGCAGCCTCCTAAAGGAGATTTATCTTTAGCAGGATTTACCCATCATTATATTATGAGCTTCCATGCATTTTGGACTGCATTATTTCGGTCCTATGACTGTTACAATCGGCAGACGACACGAGTAGAGGTATGAAGGGAGCCCTTAAAGGGCAAGACTGACTACCAGGCCAACATAAGTCCTGAGGAGTGCGAAGATCGTATCTGCGCCTGCGCCGCTGTATCCAATGATCAGCGCAGGACGATGACATTGTGCGGTTTCGATAACGGCGCCGATTTCGTTGTAGACATAACTTATTTTAGTTTGGTCCGGTCACCTTCTAACATTTGATTAAATAGAGACAACAACACAGCAGTTGATTAATCCATCATTTTTCTCTCTTTTTTAATTAAAATTTTAGAAAATGATATGACAAAACTAAAATGAATTAAGTCGTGTCTACAACCGAATTGGCACCCTTGTGCAGTTTTCGATAATGTCCTGCTTCTTTTACGTCTTTTTTCGGTATTCGTTTACTTTTTGAGATATGATGCCGTGTCCTTAAAAATAATGATTGGGGAAAATATTGCGATGAGACCAAGATGAGACTTCGGATTTAATTAGGTTCACTGTGTTGATGATATCTTTTTACTTTCAGAGAATTTAAAAATATAATTTACTGTATATAATCTCGCGTAGTGTCACAACAGCTTAACGTGCCTTCCGTGCTTCGGAAGGCACGTTAAGCCGTTGGTCCCGGTTAATATCGCTTCATACCGTAGATATTAGCCGTTAAGCCATGTCAGAGGCCAGTGCTAAGGATTGGCGGCTTGAAAACTCTGACCTAATCCAGGATTGGTTCTGGTTTCCCTTCTGGGTTGCGGAGGTCAGATGACAGTCGCTCTGTGTAAAAACCAGTAAGTACCCTCGTTCAATCACCTAGATTAGGTAGCCGACCCTGTGAAATATGGGATAAGGCTAGGGAGATGATGAATCTTGCGTAGTGTCAAATCATCTTTGCTTTTTAATTTGCAATAATTGAGCTAGCTATAATTATTTTTTACCAAGAAAGTGGATCCGAAAGATAAAAAATGGTATCCATAACGAAGTTAACAAAACGACCGCATCGTAACAAACACACAAAACCACGGAATTAATCACTAACAAGTAGGTATAATGTTACCGTAAGTACCAGGCGATCAGGAGAGCCGTGGTGTTCATAAATACTGCGTATGATGGCCGCACACCGCGCAAGAGGCACCATATGCTAAGTGGCTCCAAAAACAGTTTAATCTTTAAAAAAATTGGTCACTGGAAACACAATCACAGTGTCAGTACTTGACTTATCTGTTCCGGTGGCGATATTTGTAACCAAATTTTGGCTATCTCATGCTGGACTGGGAGTGTAAGAAAAACATAGAATTTGCCAGCTGCATTTCCTCTCGAGCATGCTGTAAAAACCAGCTAAGGGATCTGAGGGTTTCAGTATATTGTAATTTAGGCGATGGGCTGACAACCTGTCACTACAGCAATATAATACGTACAAATCTTTCTTGGATCGCCCTCAAGACTTTGTCAGACGTGGCGGAACGGCCTTTTTTTAGGTCGTTCACGCTCTGCCTACCTTATTGTGTGATATTTTTTTTAACTTTTGGGTCATCACAGAGATACAATCCAACATTCCGTCCTGCAACATATCTGTCCACAGACATACGCGCCATTTAGCCTAGGGGAGCCTTTCAATGTCCGCTTGCTCTTGTACCCCCATGCGATCCTGGTATCTGCGTAGGAGTTCTTTTATTATAATGCAGTCTTAGAGGCAGTAAAATTGGACAAGTATTAAATTGTTACAGTACAGTAGCCAGGCTATAATCGATAGAGAATTAATGTTATGGGCGTGTCTTCCGATACGATCATAGCCCCTATTATTTAATGGCAACGAAATAAATAGAGTTCTTGGAATAATCGAGCGAGATATTATTATAACGTACAGAAATACGGACATTTTTTACATAAATCACGCTTTTTTTCCTTACAAGTTAGACAGAGCGTAATCGCCTTTTAGGCCACTTATTATATTATTGAGGGCAATTTTAGTTGGAAATGTGTATCGCTATAGTGACAGATTGTCAGCCTTATCGCCTAAATTACAGTATCTACGTTGTAACCCTCGGATCCGTTTGTTGTCTTCTACAGCGTGCCCGGTAGTAAAAACAGCCGGCTTATTCTATGTTTTTGTATCGTTCCCAGTCCAGCATGGAAGAAAATAAATAGAGTTCCTAAAATAGTCGAAAAAAATATTCTAAAGTACAGAAAGTCGCATAATATTTATGAAAAAATAATACAAGCATATCCCGCAAATAACTTGGCAATTTCATCTCCTCGCAATCAAAGGGATACCTACTGAGAGGTTTAACCCCCCGCTGAGAACGCGTCAATTTTACCTTTAATTTTTTTATCATTTTTACCTTTAAGAACTTTTTCGTTTTTATTTTTTGTGGTTTTATCGGCCATCATAAGGTTTGGAATTAAATGGTTGTAGGGTTTTGCATTAGTGAAAGAGTGTTTTATATAAAATACTCATACTTTTATGTTTCAATAAAATTGGAGTGATTAAAAATACTTAAAGTAATGAATTATAATTTTTTTATTAAAATATTGTTTTTTGAATGAACAAATTATGTAATAAGGAAATTATTTAATTTTTATAAAAATTTAATGTGATTGGGGATGATTAAAATCATCCATCTATGATTATCAAATTATAAATATGATAATAATCTATATTTATGGTTATTATCATATTTGATTTAAATGTGTTGAGTACCTATTAAAATCAGAATCTGTGAATTTTCATAAATGTTTTCCTTAAAAATAAACTATAGAAAAAACGGAAGCTTTTTAACCGATCCTCTAACGAACAAAGAGTGTGCGAATCACTAAAAACTTCTTAATACGTTTATAGAGCCACCACATCCGTTTAACACTTATTAAAATGCAAACCCCATCAGCCAAAATTAAAAGATTAAAAACATACCACCAGCACGGGGGCCCCACTTTTGGCGCCCCTTTTTTACCGCCCCCTCTTTGCCGCCCCGCTCGGAATAGCCGTTCATCCGCGCATTGATTTCAATTTGAATTTTAATTGCAGAATATTATACAAAATTACATTGCTTAATATTCACCCCGAGCGCTGATTTTTGCATATTTTTAACCCTACCCGCGCTGGTGGGACTGATAAAAATCGCATACATTAAAGTCCTCTGGTTGCTCTTGGAGACAGGGCCGGAGTTAGGAAGGATCTAAAGGGCACCACACCATACTGATACCTACCTCGTCTTAATTTTGAACTGGTGAAGTATCAAGCTTAAATGAAAGTCGACTTCATCGGGTTAAGAAATGGTACGTTTCTACTATGTACCTACAGTTATTATTTGAATTCCTTTTTTTTATAAATTCAACCATCTCCTCGGACAAAAGTCGTTTGTTTTCATCACCAACAGATACCCTGAAAAACTAGTTTGGTTTTATCAAAATATTAAGTACCCTAAACTGACCTGATATAGATTTTTTAATAAGACACTTTTAAGGAGTTTTAACCCAGATAACCTTCGATGTACTCTAATAGCGACAATTTAAGCTGTCTCTACATTTGTGGCGTCTTCTACTCATATTTAAATTCCATCCGCCCTGCCTACCTCCGGCCCTGGTCGCAGATACGCCGATGTCATTACACCCGATACTGTGGCGATAGGTGTCGTGTTTATGACCTAGTCTTAAAAATAAACCATAATACATATAACTGGTCTCTAGTGAGGATAATGGCGGCAATTCTAGATACACTAGTCCTTAACTAATACTTTGCTAGCGCTGTCACTTTCTTAACTTTGACATAAGAACAGGATAGCAAATAAATACTTTGACGTTCCTAATCTGACGTTCCCTGACTCTTTTATTTTACGTCAAATAAGCAGTCTTATGTCAGATTAGGAATGTCAAAGCCATATGTTTATTTGTTATCCTGTTCTTATGTCAAAGTTAAGAAAGTGACAACGCTATTTAAGAATTAGAATTAGGATTCTGTTGCGAGAATCGACGCCATTGTCTGACTAGGACTCCTTACATACATACATACTCTCACGCCTGTATCCCTAATTGGATAGGCAGAGCGTCAACGTTGGTACGTATAAAGGTCGTACCAAATAAAGGGTTATTTAAGATAGATCTGTATATTGCTGTAGTGACAGGTTGTCAGCCCATCACCTAACTTACAATATGTTAAAACCCTCGAATCCCTTAGCTGGTTTTTACAGCATGCCCGAGACGAGATGTAGCTGGCACATTCTATGTTTTTCTATCGCTCCCAGACCAGCATGGAAGCTAGGACTCCTTAGTATGCTTTATTATTACATTAGCAACTTTTCTGATCAGAATCAGCTATGCAATGAGTCTGTATCAGTCACGTGGTAATCGCTGATATTCCGCAATCTGTTAATGCGCTGCCTACCCGGTATGGATGTAGGCGTGACGTATTTATCCCAAAGATCTATTCTTAATTGTCAATTTAATAAGAATTTTACGACTCTCTCTCCCGACGATAATTTTGTCTTCATTAAAATTCGACTTTTGTCTCGTCTTTATTTTATTAGTCGTAAAATAAATAAGGTATTCGAAACGATTCTAATTCGTTTGTTTCGTAAAATGAGAAATTAAATGTTAAAAATAGCTGTTGTGGCATTCTGCGACAGAGGTTAAAATCAGATCTGGATTCTCGGATATTCGATGAGAACCAGAAAATTCCGGGTGTAAGGGACAGCGTCCCGTAAACTGATAGGGTTGATCAGTCAACGAAACTGAACAACTATCAACAATTCTTTCAGGAGATTGAAAAAATATTTGTCCTTCCCATACAAAATGACCACCTCGTTCAGATAATTCGTATGGCAAACCAATTTATTTTTTTTCACTTCCTAAAAACAAAAATCTTGCTGACAGTAGTTCAGTTCCGGTGACTGAGCAACGCCTATCAGTTTGCGGGACGCTGTCCCTTACACCCCGTGTTAAGTAGTATGAAAGCGGTATTTACTTGTTATTTTTTTCGAAAACTAGAGCATTATATCCAAACCCATTTAATCAGGACTCAAAATTCGTACATACATAATATAATTACGCCTTTATCCCTAATGGGGTAGGCAAAGCGTAAATGACTTAAACAAAGGTCGCTCCGCCACTTCTGACAAAGTTATTTAAGATTTGTTGATATTGCTGTAGCGACAGGTTGTCAGCCCATTGCCTAAAATACAATATACGGAAAGCCACGGATCCCTTAGCTGTTTTTACATGCCTGGGAAGAAATGCAGCTGGCACATTCTATCTTTTTCTTTCGTTCCCAGTCCAGCATGGAAATCTCAAAATTCACCAACAGTTTATCGAGTTATGCATTAGTTTTTTATGAACCCTTCCTTTTATTTGAAATAGGGTTAACTTATGACACATTTCTGACACCCAGTGACACACAGGCGTGATTCGATTTGAATAAATTATGAGAGCTTAATTTGATGATTTGTCCGACGAAGTTATAATTTTAATATGGGCTTTTGGCGGTACAAATAATTTTATGATAATTTATCCGGGCGAAAATTAGTTTTTTTACATACATATATACATCACGTCTCTATCCCTAATGATGCAGGTAGAGCGACAACGACCTAAACAAAGGACGTTTCGCCTCGTCAGACAGGTTTTGAGGGTAGTTTAAGATAGAACTGTATATTGCTGTAGTGACAGGTTGTCAGCCCATCCTAAATTGAATATACAGAAACCCTCGGATCCTTAGCTGGTTTTTACAGCATGCCCGGGAGGAAATGCAGCTGGCACATTCTATATTTTTCTCTTGCTCCCAGTCCAGCAGGAAAGTACATGTAGTGGGTTAAATCTTGACTATATTTTACGTCAGAGATGACAGAGTCAGACAGAGCTAACTTATCCAGAAGAAGCCTGGTTATTCTAACTTTGAAGAGATCATAGTTATTGTTGTCTTCTGTCGAGTGGGAATCGAATCTATCGACCCGATAAACCCTGGTGTCGGAGTTTTTAAACTGCCTTATAGCACAGCTTATATGCCTCTTTATGTAACGACCGCTATCAAAGATAGCGACCGGGACCGACGGCTTAACATGTCATCCGAAGCACGGAATCGTTTTTTTCATACAATCAGGTGATTCAGCGTGCATTGTTCTAGCCGAACTGGGGAAAATACTGGGATAACGTGCAAAGGCGCATCAAAATCTAGCGGACAAAGTGTGAAACCATAGGGTTTATATAGGCTATCCTTTTCAAATTTTATTAGTTTGAAAGTGACTGATAGATTTTAATTTTAGTTTTAGCCGGTGGGATCTAGAATCGAGCCCATAGTCTGGATAGCGACATAGTCTGGTTTCCCTACTGGGTTGCGGAGGTCAGATGGCAGTCGTTCTGTGTAAAAACCAGTACCCTCGTTCAATCACCTAGATTAGGTAGCCGACCCCGTGAGATACGGGACAAGGATGATGAGTCTGGATAGCGACACGTGTAATAACTCAAGATAGGAGCTAAACTGCTCTAAAACTGTCATAACTATCAAATTACCATCCATTAAAACGGCTCAACAACTCTTAAACCGCGGCAAACGATGATCCTTAAGTTTACGACTGGTTTACTCTATGGTGTAGTTGGTAGAGCTTTGGTTGTTGATTTCGTAGTCGTAGATACGATTCTCTGGTTCTCCCGGTGGTATAGTGGATGGGGCCGCTGCCTCCTGAGCGGGAGGTAGTGGTTTGAATCCCACCACATACCAATGTGTTTTTGAAATCTATCTTAAATAACCCTCAAAACTTTGTCAGCGTGCGGAACGACCTTTGTTTAGGTCATTTACGCTCTGTCTACCCCATCAAGGATAAAGGTGTGTTTATATGTATGAATGAAGTATTTAAATACCTGTTATGGCGAGTCTTCTTGGCGAGTAGATTCTCGAGTCGAACGGCGACCTGATGAACCCTGGTGTCAGAGTTTTCAAACCGCCTAGTAGCACAGCTATTAGGCCTCTGACATGGTTTGAGTAACGACCACTATCAAAGACAGCGACCAGGACTGACGGCTTACGTTCCCTCCGAAGCACGGAATCCTTTTTTTTTTCGAAGAATCATGTGATTCAGCCTGCAATGTCCTAACCAAACTGGGGAAAACTTCACAAAGTGATAAATTGTCAAATATCAATTTTGTGTTTTCCCCTGGCAATCGCATCCCAGGACCTCCGCATCGTAAGCCCTGACCACTAGACCACGAAGGCAGGTATTTTGAGTATTTAGGATACCAGGTGAAAATAGTCTGGTGATATTTCACAATCATGGCCCTTGTGGTATGTCTAGTCTTGTTACGTGCAATTTCTATGGTATGATGATAAGCCTTGGGTTTGTATCCTAAGGCATTTGGTGTAGAACTCCTTATAAGGCATGGCGTTTCATACCTGTCGATAATAACCGCTTATGGTAGTGGAACGTTGCCATGGAAACCAACTTTTTATGTTCTACTTAGAGTATACTGAGTGTAAGGGACAGCTTCCCGCAAACTAATAGCGGTTGCTCACTGAACAACTTCCACAAGGAAATTAATTTAGGAAGTTGTAAAAAAATATTGTCTTTTCCATACAAATTGTCTGATCGAAGTGGACATTGAATTGGAATTCGGTGAAAGTTGTTCATTGTCGTTGACTGAGCAACCCCTATCAGTTTGCGGGATGCTGTCCCTTACACCCGGTATAGAGATGCGGTGCGAAAAATCACGCCTGTTTTGCCCATAAGGTAGGCAGATTGACAATGACTGGAAAGAACGAGATTTCGACAATTGTGACATTTTGTAGACATTATAGCAGTAAGATTTCGTTTTGCTATAGTGGCAGATAAGTAGTCAAGATATTAAAATCTTAAGGATCACTTAGGGGAATTTAAGCAGCTAGTACATTCTATGTCCACAATCCATATATCTCTTCCACAGTACGGAAGCAACCTTTCAAAACCCACTAAACACCCTGCCTTGTCGAAACGTGACGTCACACGCCCCCTCCCCCCTCAAATGCCCCATAAAAGCACCCCATAACTTGCTATCTGGCCATCATTCCGGGTGTTATTCCCTCCTAATTGGCCGTTCCGAGTGGAATCGTCAATTCGAGATATTAAACTAATTTTCAATGCGGTGTAATTGTACAGACGTGAGAGTCTGAGCCGCCGCAGACTAAGGGCGTTTTTCGAATAGACGACACGGTGACGGCAACGGCGACGGCACGGCACCGTCGACGGTAACGTGAAAGTGATAATCTCAAATCAACATATCGTCACGCCTTCATCCCTTACGGGGTAGGCAAAGCGTGAAACGCCTCGTAAAAGGCGCTTCCGCCACGTCTGACAAAAATTTAGGGCAATTTTAGTTTGTATTTTGTATTGCTATAGTGACAGGTTGTCAGCCCATCGCCTAAATTACAATACACTGTAACCCTCGAGTCCCTTTTGCTGACTTCTACAGCATGCCCGGGAGGAAGGGCAGCTGGAACATTCTATGTTTTTCTATATCTCCCAGTCCAGCATGTCTCAAATCAAATCATTTATTAATGTGAGTCACAAGTATAAATCAGTTTTAAGTTTTATTTTGTATTTTCATTATATTTTTAGTAAATCAGTTGTTAATGTAATAAAATGTCCAATTGCGCTCTGCCTGTCGGCGTACATATAGTTACAATCTATGAAAATCAATGAAATTATATGGCACGCTTTTTCCTCTTGTCGGCATGTCAAAGGCACGGCATTGATTCCCACCGGTACCGTCGCCGTCTGCCAAACTGCATGTGTTTTGTATTCATACGAAGCATGCGTGTGTGTGCGCGCTCAAATAGGAACTAAGTGGACTTAACGGAACGTTGCCGTGCCGTCTAGTGTACATCAGACTCACGGCATCGTGACGGCACCGTCGCCGTGCCGTCTAGTGGAAAAATGTCCAAAGAGTTAAAGCAGTAAAAATATTTGTTTAATGTCAGCTCTGGGAGTTGAACAGTTATGGTTTAAGGCGGTGCTGTCATATTCGGAAGGTTATGGTTGTAAAATTTGTGCTTAATTCAGGTTTTGATGGGTTGTTCACATACTTAAAATATTGCAAGTTTTAAATTGTTTTTGTTGTAAAGTTTAATTGACGCGTCATTTTACTAAACACTGATATGTAAACATGTATTTTTTCAAATTATATCATCTCCCTAGCTTTATCCCGTATTTCACAGGGTCGGCTACCTAATCTAGGTGATTGAACGAGGGTACTGGTTTTTACACAGAGCGACTGCCATCTGACCTCCGCAACCCAGAAGGGAAACCAGAACCAATCCTGGATTAGTTCAGAGTTTTCAAGCCGCCAATGCTTAGCACTGGCCTCTGATATGGCTTAACGACTAATATCTACGGTATTAAGCGATATTAACCTAGACCAACGGCTTAACGTGCCTTTCGAAGCACGAAAACTCTTAATCATTTTGAAATACCCACGTAGGTAATAATCATATGGCAATAAACTAAGTAAAAAATGTTGTAATCTTGTCACTGTACATCAAAAGTTTTAAACAAAAAACATGTCTGCCGTTTAGTCGTAAACTTCAAGTTAAAAGGTTGTCATTCTGCGACCATCCATACATTATCACTTGTGATATTATACGCAATTATATTTGACATTTTGCCGTGTATAAATTAGTATACTTTTACATTGTATTTAATACAAATATACTTAATTGCATTCCATGCTGGACTGGGAGCGAGAGAAAAACATAGAATGTGCCAGCTGCATTTCCTCCCGGGCATGCTGTAAAAACCAGCTAAGGGATCAGAGGGTTTCAGTATATTGCAATTTAGGCGATGGGCTGACAACCTGTCACAATAGCAATATACATACAAATCCATCTTGAATAATCCTCAAAACTTTGTCAGACGTGGCGGAACGACCTTTGTGTATGTATGTATACTTAATTGCACAAAAGTAGAAAAAAAAATACACTACTGCTAGTAGAAGTTGCCCTGATCCAGAATATAAGTAAGGTACATAGGTGCTTATTTAATCACTACATAGTATAAAACAAAGTCGCTTTCTCTGTCCCTATATCCCTATGTATGGTTAGATCTTTAAAACTACGCAACGGATTTTGATGCGGTTCTTTTAATGGATAGAGTGATTCAAGAGGAAGGTGTATATGTATAATACATGCAAAATATAGTAGAGAAACACTGATGCTTTCCATGCAAAGCCGGGGCGGGTCGCTAGTATTACAATAAAATCAATCAAAGTATTGACATTTTTGGATGGTAGGGGTAGGTGAGTTAATTTTCTATATTTCGACACATAAGATCCATGTATATTGAAAAAAAAACTGATGTTTACTTATATTTTCACACCCTGTATTCATAAACATCCTGTATATGAGGAGTTGACACTTCGAGCTGACTAGACGTTCTCGTGCAAGCAATTAGGCTGACGTTGCATTTTTACTGGAACGGAACGTAGGGTTTTGAATTTCGAACATTTTCAAATTCAGCGTAATGAAGAGGGTTGTATCAGCTCTGTACATTTATTCCGCCATTTTAAAAATATGTTTTAATAGCAATATGGAAGCACATATTATTTTCTAGTATTTAATGTTGATAGAGCTCCATGGGGGACTGGGAGAAATCAAAAAACATAGAATGTTTTAGTAGTTTCTTTTCCCGGGCAGCCTGTAGAAGTCAATTAGTTTAAACGAGAAATTCATGAATTATTTTGAAGACTTACAATCTGTCACTGAAGACCAATACATAAAAATAATGTTATTCACACAAATAATTATGGAATCTAAAGTCAGTTAGTTTAAACGAGAAATTCATGCATTATTTTGGACACTTACAATCTGTCACTAAAGACCAATACATGAAAATAATGTTATTCAGACAAATAATTATGGAATCAATGTTCCCGTTGCTTTATTCTTAGAATTAGCAGCCGCCATTTGCAATTTCCAAAAATTACCAACCACAGGCTATTAAGAACAAAACACCAGTATCAGCTAATATTACGTCACCATCAAAATTCTCACCATAACTTTACACCCTAAAACGATCTCTACCCACTTTTAATAAAGTCCATTATAGAAAAAAATCGTCGGAATTCTCTGGTGTCTATTTTAATTAGCCCCAATGTGCCTTACAATACGTCAAGACTTAAAATGAATGTGGCTACAAATGTATCATTTTTGACAGTTCTCCCTACTTGGTCTAGTGGTCAGAGCCATGGGCAGCCGATCCGGAGGGCCTGGGTTCAATTCCCAGGGGGGGAACATAAAGTTGATATTTGTCTATTTATAACTTTGTGAGATTTCCCCTGTTTAGGATATTGCGGGCTGTATCACCTGATTGTCAGTAAGAAAAAGCTCCCGTGTTTCGGGGGCACGTGAAGCCGTCGCTGTCTTTGATAGTGGTCGTTACAAAAACCATGTCAGAGGTGCTGTGCTATTAGGCGGTTTAAAAACTTTGACACCAGGGTTCATCGGGTCGACAGAAGAAGTCAGTTCTCCTAATATGCAGCGACCCCGCCCACGTTCATTTTAAGCCTTGCCGTAATACCTCCCTGTAGGGATGGGACCCTAGTACCGACCCCCATAGATAAGGGTGTTTGCAAATACAAGGGACTGCAAAGAAGCCAATCCATCAAGTGGGACGCATTACCACGCCACGGTTGTCGCCTAATAGTGATGGGGTAAAGTGTCGATGATTTTATAATTTACTAACTTTCTGCCAGCGGTGTTACCCGTTGCTAAAAATAATTCCCCGTACTTTCCCGTGGTAAAAAGTAGCCTATTTTACTCAGGGTGAACGTACCTTCAATTTTTGAAATCGGTCTAGTAGTTTTGAGTTTATTCGTTACAATCATGTACACACACACACAAATACAAAAGTAGAAAGCTTTCCTCTTTATAATATTGGTGAAGATAGATAAACTCCTAATAATCTTCATTTTACCCTAGAAATAATTTCATGGGGAGCCATGAAAAGCTTGCAAAATTTAGTTCAATTGCTTGAATAATATACGTTTTTCTAAATAGTTTCTTCCAAAATGATACACTAAATTGGTCTGTCTTTATTAAAACGCACCGCGTTATTTGTAAAAAGTGCTCTGACTGCACGTCAACTTACTATTAAATAATCAGATCTAATTCAAATCATCTGCGACAAAAAATATTGAGCACAAAATTTTAGTCATCATCATCATCTCGTATGACCCGGATAAAAAAATATTTCCTAACAAATACAAAATTATCGATATATTTTATCAACTCGTCCCAACCCTACTGGGCGCGTGCTTTCAGTTGATTGGCGTAACTCGATAGGCTTGCACTCATTTGCGCCTGCACTCATGGTGGGCGATAAATCTAGTGCGGGCGGTGTCGACTGTCGATTGTCGATGTATTGTTGCTTCAGATATGGGCAGCTTCCGATAGATGCTTGCCTAAATATTACGATAGCTCAGTTGGTTAGAGCTGTGGCAGGGATCACCTGTGTGGTCGTCGATTTTATTTTAGTGCGAGAGATTTCGATGTCTATAGAATATAACTTCTGTTAGATACTAGACGAAATATTATAATTACTGTAGTATTGGAACAAATTTGCAGTACTTCTGTTTTAGACAAAAGCTTATCTTCCTAAATGTACTGTAAAATCTAGTTAGGGTTAAATTACCCTGGGGTAATTGAATATTTTGCGCCCTAGGTTTCAGTCTACGTACCTATTTAAACGGTTTTAAATGAGTTGACAGGTTGTCAGCCCATCGCCTGAATTGCATTATGCTGAAACCCTCGGATCCCTTAGCTGGTTTTACAGCATGCCCAGGAGGAAATGCAGCTGGCACATTCTATGTTTTATTACAACAATATAAGGTAGACTGGTAAATAATGACTTTGGCGTTAAGTCCGCCCATGTAACATTTTTGTGCATAAAGTTAAAGAAATAAATATACCTACAAATCTATCTTAAATAACCTACAAAACCTTGTCAGACATGGCGGAACGACCTTTCTTCAGGTCGTTTACGCTCTGCCTGCCCGATTAGGGATAAAGGCGTGACTATATTTATGTATGTACATGAGTTGTAAACGCCCATTAACTGATTCGTTGTCTCTCTGGATAACCCGTTAGGCATAAAAGCTTGCCGCTACGTGTATACCCAAGTTTAGTCTTATAGTTGTTTTCCAAAGTGGTCAAAACTTCTGCAATAGTTTTTGCCATAACTAGCTGATCCCTTGCTCCCATGCAAGGGAGGCTGGTGTCATATTACACAATCCTCTTACAGCTAAGAGGTAATGGCGTCGCCTTATTGCGTTAATTGGGTGTAAGGGTAACAATATTTTGTTTATTAGGATCACATTTTGTTTTAATTGTGTGTTAGCTCTTCGAATCACTTTAGACTTAGGCGAGTGGTGACTGAAATATAGGTAGAATTGACGATGGAGCAAGCTCAGAAAAGTAAAGTCCCAGAAATCTAAAAAGCACTGGTATTTCTTGCCATAAGCAACGAAGCGACATACGTACATTTAATCATGCTTTAATCCCTAATGGGGTAGGCAGAGCGTAAACGTTCTAAACGAAGGTCGTTCCGCCACGTCTGACAAAGTTTGAGAGTTATTTAAGATAGATTTGTAAGTATATTGCTGTAGTGACAGTTAGTCGATCCATAGCCTAAATTACAATATACTGAAACCCTCGGATCCCTTAGTTGGTTTTGACAGCATGCCGGGGATGAAATGTAGCTGGCACATTCTATGTTTACCGAAGGGACGAAGCACATAAAGCTTAAGATCTTGTTGGTTGTAAGCTATGCGGCGTGTCCGCCCTTCTGTTTAAAGCAACGATCGTCCTCTGAATGATTATTTGAAAATAAAAGAACAGTGAGAACAGTTACTTTTGAAACAATGTACCTTCTTATTCAACGACTAAGGAGTTTCATTCAGAAACCTAATTAACTAAAATACGAAAGAGTTTCTATCTAAACAAAATTTGACGCTGCTGAATAATACAACTACTGTTTCTGGCTTTGCACAACTGCCTCACAGCATCCAAACCGCAACAAACACTGCACAATGGCACTATACAAGCTTTATCCCCCGAGGTGACGCGTGCGCAACCCCTGCGTTTGGTTGGTGTCGGATTACAAGCGTTTAGAAAGTTACAAAGAGTTTCTACTAAAAAGTTTGTATTGCATAGTTTTGTTCGTCTCCTCTAGGCATTCAAACGAGAAGGCTTTTTATTTTGTTTGGCTCTATGGTCTTTCTGATGATAGTAAAAGAACACGAAACGCATCGGTTCTCGTCTTCATTTTGACTCTTCAGATGCGGAAGAGTCCACAGTACAGTTGCTTTGCGAGTACTTTGCCCTTGTGTAGAACACAACGGAATCTATAGACTTTTTTTTATTGTTTACTAGCGACCCGCCCCGGCTTTGCACGGAAATCATTAGTGTTTCTCTACTATATTATGCATCTATTATATATATAAACCTTCCTCTTGAATCACTCTATCCATTAAACGAAACCGCATCAAAATCCGTTGCGTAGTTTTAAAGATCAAATCATACATAGGGATATAGGGACAGAGAAAGCGACTTTGTTTTATACTATGTAGTGATTGGAAAATCCGAAAGCACATTCGATATTTAATATCCAGCATCAAAGCTCATTTCATTAATGCAAGTTGTCCAGTAGCCATACCAAGCTCAAATCTAACAGCCCAAAAACGCAAAGTTAACATAATTAAGTAAATTCGGCCTATCTCTTGACTTTCACACGCGCGTTGCGTTGGTGGGGTAGGAATGATGGGGTCATGGGGTACAATGGGGTAACTCAGACCCCACCGAGATGAATTAGGGGATTAATGCCACTGTGATGCAACTGCACTCTGATTTTGCACGGTTATGTGTTCACAGGGTGTTCCGAGAAAAAGCTTTTTTTTACTAACATGCAAACATACATATAATCACGCCTTTATTCCTAATGGCGTTGGGAGAGCGTAAACGACCTAAATAAAGGTCGTTGCGCCACGGCTGACAAAGTTTCAAGGTTTATTTAAGACAGGTTTGTAGGTGTTAGGCGATGGGATGACAGTGTCACTACAGCAATATACTTACAAATTTATCTTAAATAACCCTCATATTTAAGAACGACCTTTGTTTAGGTATTTTACTTTCTGCCTAACCCATTAGGAATAAAGGCGTGATTATATGTATGTAGGTACGTACAATCCTATAAAAATCATCAGCCTTTAGTAGTGCGGGTAATGGCGTTCGAGTAATTTTATTACTTTGCCCCCATTACCATCACAATGCGACGGAGTGCGCGTTCCGTCAATGTCACACTATCGATAACGATGGCCCAGCACTATTCACCGTTTTGAATTTAGAACCAGCCAGTACTTTTCAAGATTTTGAATTTGGAAGCGGGTTTATAACGATTTTGGTGAATTTCGAAGGTTTTAAAAACAAAAACGTGCCTTATGATATTTGAATCAGTCATATTTTTTGAACTCATTCATCCGAAGTGTTTGGTAAGTCAATCATGGGATATTTCATGACTTTTTTTTTGTTACGGTACATTACTGAGAAGTTCAAGATGCCCACTATAGAGATATTTTTATTGGAAATTGGAAAAGAAATAATTCTAACCTTTATCTATTCTCAACCATCGTTTCCGAACGAAAAACAAAGGAAAGCGGGAAAACCGTGGCAAATAAACAATTGAAACGTGCAGCAAATTCGGTATTTTATTATTAACGGTACAAGGAGAGCAGAAATAAGATGGAGCTCACACCCCGTACTACTGTACTGATTCGATTTGTTCCTGTTGCGATGAATATTTGATACGCCTCAGTGCACACTAATTTGTTTATCGTGTTCCACGCTCCTGCCTTGCCATTGCTGCGCGCCTGGTACCGAACGAAATCCAACGTTAATTATTGAACAAAAACAAACATTTAGTTTTTTTTTTTTTATTCTCTTTTTTGGTGCATTTTCGTCGTCAAAATCGGCTATCGCGTTTCGCAATCTGTGCGTAGCCTGTCTTTAACGTTAATGTAGTTATAACGCAAGACGTGGTAAGAATTAATTAAGCGTACATATATCCGAGATAGGAATCGGCGGTGATTAAATAAATACAAGTTGGCGTTTCTAATTAATATGCCAGACGCACGGCTGATAAGCGCTAGGCGACGCGACATCTCTCGCGATTTCTACTATCCTGGTACCCGAGCGATTAACACATTATTACAATTATGTTAAATTTGTCTTGCTGTCTGTTGAGATTACTTCTCAGTCTTAGAAATCTTTAGAAAATAAAATAAATATCGATAATTTATTCCTATCGATGTTTTAACGACTTTATAATTGCTACGACATTTCGTAGCTCCGCCATTTTATAACAGTTGGCTTCCTATCTAAATTGTTTATTTAAATAATTCTAGTTACCAATTAGAATACAATGATCGTAATCTAATCAGCATAGAACCTGCAAGCTACCTTTGTACACAATTTGGCACTCACTGTAACACTTATACCACAAGCGGTACCATTTGTTCCAATCTCACTTTAAACTCACAGCAAGCTATCCGCCAACGACTAAGCGTTATGAGTTTGATTCATTTTGTGAAATTTTCCCCAGTTTGGTTATGGTAAGGACAATGCAGGCTGAATCATCTGATAGCCTGGAAGAAGAAAAGATTCCGCGCTTTCGAATGGGGCACGTTAAACCTTCGGTCCCGCTTGGTCGTTACACAAACATGGGCCAGGCCTATAAGCAGTGCTATTAGGCGGTTTAAAATCTCTGACATTAAGGATCATCGGCTCATTCGACTCGAAAACTCGAATGAAGGAAGAACCAACAGTGGTAACATTTCCTCCAAACGTACATTACATATAATCACGCCAGGGGTAGGCAGAGCGTAAACGACCTAAACAAAGGTCGTTCCGCCACGTCTGACAAAGTTTTGAGGGTTGTTTAAGATAGATTTGCAGGGATAATTCTGTAGTGACAGGTTGTCAGGCCATCGCCTAAATTACAATATACTGAAATCCTCGGATCCCTTAGCTGGTTTTTACAACATGCCCGGGAGGAAAGGCAGCTGGCACATTTTATGTTTTTCTGTCGCTCCAAGTCCAGCAACTTACTTTATAAATTAAAAAAATAAAGTTGATCTTTATTTCAGGCTTCTTTTACTCCCAGCGAACTGATCTTTATTATACACTTTCTCTTACCATCATTGGGTTGGCTGGAAGAGATCTCTTCATAGAGATAAGTTAATTTCTTTTGTGTTTATGCAATAAAGTATATATATTATATGTATGTATGTAATGTTCCATGCTGGACTGGGAGAGAAAGAAAAACATAGAATGTTCCAGTTGCCCTTCCTCCCGGGCATGCTGTAAAAGTCAGCAAAAGGGATTCGAGGGTTACAGTGTATTGTAATTTAGGCGATGGGCTGACAACCTGTCACTACAGCAATACACATTACAATCTAAAATTGCCCTCAATTTATGTCAGACGTGGCGAAAGCGCCTTTTAGGAGTGATTTTATGTATGTATGTAATAAATATATGTTTTGTCCACAGGCGACGCAAGCAACGCGAGTATCGGCTCGGGGGAAGGCACGGGTGAAGAGGACGATGATACGAATGGAAAGAAGAACCAGAAGAAGAGAGGGATCTTCCCGAAGGTCGCTACCAACATACTGCGGGCGTGGTTATTTCAACATTTAACGGTGAGTACCTTTGAGGGTTATTTTTATAGTTAAGGACAGTGTAAGGGACAGCAAAACGAACTAAGAAGAGAGGTCACGACCAACATACTGCGGGCGTGGTTATTTCAACATTTAACGGTGACTACCTTTGAGGGTTATTTTTATAGTTAAGGACAGTGTAAGGGACAGCAAAACGAACTAAGAAGAGAGGTCACGACCAACATACTGCGGGCGTGGTTATTTCAACATTTAACGGTGAGTACCTTTAAGGGTTTTTTTAGTTAAGGACGGTGTAAGGGACAGCAAAACGAACTAAGAAGAGCGGTCGCGACCAACATACTGCGGGCGTGGTTATTTCAACATTTAACGGTGAGTACCTTTAAGGGTTTTTTTATAGTTGTAGACGGTGTAAGGGACAGCAAAACGAACTAAGAAGAGAGGTCACGACCAACATACTGCGAGCACTGGCACTTCAAGGCCATAGCACTAAGTTATACATACATAAAATCAATCGCTTACGGGGTAGGCAGAGCGTAAAACGCCTCGTAAAAGGCGCTTTTGCCACGTCTGTCAAAAATTGAGGGTAATTGTAGATTGTAATGTGTATTGCTGTAGTAACTTTATTGTCTGAATTTAAACTCAAAATTGAACATTTTCCTCAAGGAACATATACCGAAACATAAAAAAAATACCCTTCCATACATGTCTGAACAATAGTTTCTTAAAATTTTAGCCTGTTTCTTGGTTAAATTGTTCAGTTTCATAGGTAGGTTCACAACTAATAATACACAAATTATTATTGGGTCAGAATTTTTTATACACCCTGTTCAGAGCTGATTATTGAAAGCAGATATTTATTCAGCATATTTCCTTAATGAAGAGTCTGAGTGTATAAAACACAAGTAGTTCATAGTGAATATAAAACATTTTCACAAACTAAAAGACCATTA
Organism: Scrobipalpa costella; assembly: GCA_949820665.1. Taxonomy (NCBI): domain Eukaryota; kingdom Metazoa; phylum Arthropoda; class Insecta; order Lepidoptera; family Gelechiidae; genus Scrobipalpa; species Scrobipalpa costella. The sequence continues at coordinate 16,797,099 of OX463314.1, forward strand.
GACTACGCTTTGTGCTCAAATAAACCTGGTTATTTGCAAAGCCAGCCGTCGCTCGAGTTTGTGCTAAAACTTCGCTTAAATTACAGACTATAAAACACATAGGATCCGCTGAAAAAGTACCACAATGCGGTAGAAACAGTCAACCAGCGACAATTGTGAGTGTAACACAGTTTTCAATTAAAATTTCTACCACACCAATAAATTTTCCATTGCGTAGCGTACAATGTAGCGGCTTTCAAAAGGGGTTTCCTTTCCAAAGACAGAAAACACAATTACACAACTCTATACAGAGAGAAATACAAAAGCGGAGTGATTGATCGAATTAGAAAAAAAAGTTCGAGTATTAGCATAGCTGGCGGGGTACTGGGATATCAGCTTGCGACAGAGCTCGACTCAGTGTTGCGTAGTAATTTCTAGAATGGGTTTCCGCGCGGGGTGGGCGCGGGGCGAGGGGGTGCAATTTCATTACCGGTCCGGATCCGCTCCCATAAATCACCAGGGCCGAAGAAGCTTCGCTCAGCGCAGTTCAGGTGACGCGCGCAAAGTCTCCTCTTGAGCCCGGTATTTCTGTTTCATTCGGAGACGAATCCTACTTTCTTTATGGCTATGAATTCCGCGTATTCCGCCGGCGAAATTGGAAATGCGAATTTTAATTACTACGGACTACTGAAAGCTTTCCGAGTAGCCCCCTTTAAAATATGTCGCTCAAGAATTTGTCTCCGAAACAGTCGCGAAATCAAATTCTGTTTCCGAATTCCAAAAAGAACGCTTTTGTCACGAAAATGTAGAGGAAATTTATTTCCGGCCTGCATTTTCTGAGTTCGAAGTTTAAAAAGTCGAAAATCGAATTAGGGAGCTTTTAGCGCTTTCCGTTTAGCGCGTTTTTGCGCATCGCTGTCCGCGCCCATTACCGCTTTCCAAATTACTTATAATTGCGTCGCTTAGCGCTAAGTGCTTTCATTACGGCCTCCCTGTAAAACAGTGCCGCCACCGTGCGGGAGGACGTGTCAATGTTTAACTCTACATTCCCTAATCCATTTTTAAACAAAGCACAAATCGTATTTTAGGCGCGTTAAATTTTCAATTCGGATCCGTTTCAGGTATTCGCGTAATCCGATTACAGAATTGAAATGCGGTCAGATAGACAATGCATTAAATTGGCGCAAAAAGAGCATTCGAATCATTCGACCCATATATCGCGCGTGAAACTGCATAGCTGTCAGCGTGACGTTTGTAATATTCATTCGATTACGCGCTGCGGGAAATGGAACGTCGCGCGGTGACAGCGCTCCACCTGTGAGCGCCACCGTTTGAATTCAGAATCGCCGCTGATTGGCCGGTCACCGATCAAATCGACACTGGCCGAAAACAAATGAACACCGTGTTACACTTGACCACAAAGGTCGAGATTCGAATTCCGAATATGGAACGTTTGATTTGCGATTACAGCGTTCGGAAACACGGCTGATTTAATCGAATCGAACGTTTGAATTAATTCGGAACTGGTCGCGGCTAAAAAGGCAAGAGCTGATCTGGTGGTTTCAAATCGTGTATGAGCGAATTGAAATTCAGTGCAGTGCCGCAATATTGGTAACAGTCAGTGTCCGTGGCTGCGAACCGTTTGAATTTTAAAACTGTTTGTGATCTACACAGATAAAGAGTTCGTTTTCCGAATTTGAATTTCATGTGCAACCGTTTTGTGCAACGAAAGATTGGAGATAACATTGGACACGTCTGGTTCTCAATGTCGCATCAATGCCGTCGCAGTTTTGTTCGTATCGTAATACCTAATCATGATGTTGCAACAAAAACAAAGAAATCGTCAAACTGCCACATAATCCCGCAATAATATATCAACTTTGCGACGCAAATCTCTTAATGCGTACCTGAGACGTGCTCCCTTCTGCGGCTCTGGTACATCGTAATATTGAATACGCGACAAATCCCACCTTGTGGCCTTAAGCCCTTTGGGGGGCTAAAAATAATTATAAGTCTTGGAGTAATCCCGCAGACTTAAGACATTGTTTTACGTCGTTTTGTGATCAGCTCGTAATAAATTATGAGCGAACCTACTGTTACAGAATCTCTGTAAATCACGTTTAATTTTGAGAAATACACTTTCTATTCATAACTAGGAATAACAGAATTTACTGCAAAACCTGTTGTCATCCAAGTACCAGGAGTAAAATAAGAAATACTACTAGGGCATAATAGCTTGCAGGAGTTATTTTCAAACGCGGAATTCCTAGAGCATTGAGTTACGTCCGGATCGGGTTGCGTTTTCCCTTTGAGGGGTACCGCGCCGGAATAGAGTCCCCGCGAACGAGAATCATCCGAGAGTTTACAATTTATTCATGCGCATTATAATATCTCTCGTACGCTATGCCGTCTTGGTATTTTATGGTTATTATTCGAGGTTAATAATGGAATTGAAAACTGAAAAGACAGAACCCAACAATCTTTTTTTCGCCATAATGAAGAAATACGCAACGCCTAGCAAAATTGTATGTTTCCCTATTCACCGAAACTGTCACCCTATTGGGGTTGCCATCGCCAAATAAAAAACCTTTTTACCGTTTAATTCTGGCGACCAGCGGCCAATATGTATAAATTCTCATTCGCAGGATTGTGCACAATTTGCGAAGCGCCTTCGAGTAGAACTTACGAGCGGGCCCTTACCCTAAATAAGAACTTAGAGGGATTTTTAACGCGCCAAAATTGAGTCATATTTTGGAGGGAAAAGTTGTTATTGGATTAATGTGGGCGAATTGGTGGTTTGTTGTAGATTTTGGGTTTGTTTTGGAATTTATAATTGCTTTGCAAAAGTTGTTATTTATTTAGTGTATACCCCAGCCAGGAATTAGAAATACCTGTCATAGAGGTACCATAGAGAAGGGCTTACAGGAAATGCATAAGTCCCTTTCTTATTCTGTCTCTTTCTCTCAGGTATTTTTAATTCCTGTCATATACATTGTTTGACTACTTTATGTAACCGTAGAAGATGTTGCTATTTTTAACCATAATTACGTTTACCAGGTCAGAACTGGAGCTCGTAGAATTTTCGGTACTTATACATACTACATACATATAACGACGCCTTTATCCCTAATGGGGTAGGCAGATTAAAAACGACCTAAACAAAGGTCGTTCTGTCATGTCTGACAAATTTTGAGGGTTATTTAAGAGATATTTTTAGGTATATTGCTGTAGTGGCAGGTAGTCAGCCTATCGCCTAAATTGCAACAAATTGCTTTCGTTACATATTTACACAATAAATATCACTTTTCAATTCTTTCTTGAAAGCCACCAAAGAAAGTGATAAATAAATCTCTCCTAACCACATTTCAATACCGCACCTAACCTCAAAATTCATTACAACTAAATCATTCTACGTACGGAATTCATCTCCTCTAGTGACAGAAGCCATTTCCTATACGCAAGAGATTTCCGAAAACTAGCCACTTTTTAAACCCTCTACGTCCAGGAAACTCCAGGAAATAGAGTGTGGAGATGGGATGGCTATACCAGGAAAACATGAGTAGGAACAGGATGGGAAATGGATAGCCGGGGCATTTGATATTCGAAGTTCTTTGGAGAAAAAATTAAATGGACATAACTGAATCGTAACATGGGTATTTTTGTAGATGATTTCCTTTAGTATTAATGCATCTTTTTTATGTGGCAAAGACAGTACCTATACTATTTCCAAATCAGATTAAGAATAAAGGTAAACAAATTTTTAATGTCTTTTTATTCAAAAACAAATGATACGTGTTGGCAAATTAGTTACATGACTAAAACTGCTATTTCATTATGTTGTCATATCTTATAAATTAAACTTATTTTAGGAACAAGATCTTTGATTAAAAGACACGAAACTTTGTTTATCTTTATTCTAAATCAGAATAAGAAAAAATCAAGAAAATTTGCACTAGCGTTCCAGAATCTAAGTCTTTTCGAGGAAATAACGATGAACAAGATATATTTCCGCGGCCAAAAATGTCTATATAACTTCTATTTTGTTGAAGAAGTTTCGTTTAAACGGGCCAGTTGTTTTAGATTTTATCTGGTACTAACAAACATATAATCACGCCTTCATCCCTAATGGGGGCAGAGCGTAAACGACCTAAACAAGGGTCGTTCCGCCACGTCTGACAAAGTTTTGAGGGTTATTTAAAAAAGATTTGTAGGTATATTGCTGTAGTGACAGGTTGTTAGCATATCGCCTAAATTGCAATATACAGAAATCCTCTGATCTCTTAGCTGGTTTTTACAGCATGCCCAGGAGGAAATGCAGCTAGCATATTTCTATGGTTCTCTCTCGCTTCCAGTCCAGCACGGACGTAACTAACAAACATACTACAAATCTTTCCTTTTCACATCACAGATATCATATCACGTAGCTCTTATTGCATAAAAACATAAAATCACGCCTTTATCCCTTACGGAGTAGGTAGAGCGTTAAACGCCTCGTAAAAGGTGATTTCGCCACGTCTGACAAAAATTGAGGGCAATTTTAGATGGAAAGTGTATTGCTATAGTGACAGGTTGTCAGCCCATCGCCGAAATTATAATACACTGTAACGCTCGAATCCCTTTTGCTGATTTCTACAGCATGCCCGGGAGGCAGGGCAGCTGGAACATGCTATGTTTTTCTCTCTCTCTCTCCTTATTGCATACCCCTTTCCTGTATACAGTTTCACCGCTAAGATCCTAAGCAAACTGTCAGCTGATAGTGATAGTGCCCCAACTGGGCATCGAATGCGCGACATTCGCAAACAACAACCGTGCCGCGATCCGATGACAGGGTATTAATTAAGTAAACGACGCCATTTTGTTTTCATAATAAATGATATATTAAATCATCATCTCCCTAGCATTAACCCGTATCTTACGGGGTCGGCTACCTAATCTAGGGGATTGAACGAGAGTACTGGTTTTTACACAGAGCGACTGCCATCTGACCTCCGCAACCCAAAAGGGAAACAGACCCAATCCTAGATAAGGTCAGAGTTTTCAAGCCGCCAATGGCCTCTGAAATGACTTAACGACTAATATATAGGTACGGTATTAAACTGTATCTAACTACCAACGGCATAACATGCCTTCCGAAGCACGGAAAAAGCGTCGAATAAACGTACATATGAAATTCGAAAACCGAAAAACACAGTGGTACGTGGTGGGATTCGAACCACGACCTCCCGCTCAGAAGGCAGCGGCCCTATCCACTACACCATCGGGCTCTCTATAATAAATTATATATTAAACAAACTAAAGATTTTGAAACTTGAGATTCATTTTTAAGTTTTCACATTAAAATATAATATTGTAATAGATACTATTATTCTTCCATGCTGGACTGGGAGTGATAGAAAGATGATGCTGTAAAAACCAGCTAAAAGATTCGAGGGTTACAGTGTATTGCAATTTAGGCGATGGGCTGACAACCTGTCACTAGCGATACACATTTCAGTCTAAAAATGCCCTCAAAACTTTACAGACGTGCCTCTGCCTACACCTTCTTAATGCAGTAAAGACATTTTATTCCCGTAGTATAACTGGTACCAAAATCCAAAAATTAGTAGAAACAAAAAACCAAAACCAACAGTAAACATACCGGGAGTAAAGGATAGCATCCTACAAACTGTTAGGGGGTTGTTCAGTCAACGATACTGGACAACTTTCACTAGGATTTTTTTCTAAAAAAAAGGCTTTTCCATACAAAATGTCCACCCCGATCAGAATTTTTTTATGACCATTAAAAACTTCTTGATAGAAACTCCTGTGGTGAAAGTTGGTCAGTGTCGTTCACTGAGCAACCCCTATCGGTTTCTTCGATGATGTCCCCCCTTTCACCCTGTAGAATTTATCTTGTAAACGAACTAACGACCAAATCACAAAGCAACTTATAACAATTACAAGTAAACTCTAGTCTAACTGTCGTAACTGACCACCCGCTTCATATCTGCGCGAATATCGGGGGTCCCAGTGACCCCCCAGTGACCCCCGGGCCCCCCAAGCCCGAGGGGGGTCGTTAAGATAAGGTGATATCTCCCAGAGTGGACACAGACTCTCAGGTTACCAGGATATAGACGTAAATGAGATTTTTGAGAGATTTATGGCGAGTTTGAATTCGATGGGGGTGCGAAAAAGTAGCCCCAGAATTTTGAGATTCGATCAGTTGTTTATTTATTTAAAATCACGGCTCTATGCATTCTGAGTAGGTACAAGATTTGACGGGCTATTAAAATGAGATTTCACAATTGAAATTTTGCTGTCACTTACTTCTTCTTCTTCATAGCGAGTGAATTATCGAGTCGAACAACGACCTGAAGAACCCTGGTGTCAGAGTTTTCAATTAAATCCTCATATTTTTCCACCTACAGGCTTTTAAAGGGAAGAAAAGCAGTTGGTACATCCTATTTTTATCACTCCTAGTCCTCTAAGCCACTATCAATTACATTGTGTTTTGAACTTCTCAGCTTTCCTTTTGGTAGCTGCTTTTCGTAGCGTCGTAGAACTTTGCTACGCCGTAGCAAAATATTTTTATAATACGTAAACTATTACTTTTGAATATAAAAAAATAGAATTGAGATCAAAGGACTAAATAATTGTAATAGAAAAAAAAAAACTACCTATTACTTTCTTTGGGTGGCAGAGTCAAACTTATATGACAGAAAATAAGCTCGATCCTAGATGTTTAGTTCAGTTCAGTTAATTGGTAAAACTAAAAGATCCAGCCAAAACTAAAATTGTAATCTATCGATCTCTATCAGGATAATAAAATTGAAATAGAACAGGAGATTTTACGCTTTTCCGCTGGAAGTTGACGTGCATTTGCACGTTTCCCACTATTTATTAATCCGCCATTTTTAGACATGTCTGATAAAAGTGTCAGATAACGCATAAAATCACAGACTATAAATCAAAAACGGGATAGAATTTTTTCATTGTTTTTAGCTTTAGCCAGTGGCATCTAGAATGGAGCCCGATATGTAATTTTCGTTTACCCCCGTCTAATTGTACTGCGGTGGTTGGCTCACGTAGGTACCTAGCCTGAGGGTGTCCCAAGACGACAGAATAAGAACATATCTAATGCTAAATTAATGCTGATATGGTATGTACGTGTTTAGTAGTTTTGTACTAATTTGTACGTTCAAAAATACTAATGGACTGGGAGCGAGAGAAAAACATAGAGTGTGCCAGCTGCTTTTTCTCCCGGGCATGCTGTAGAAACCAGCTAAGGGATACGAGGTTTCAGTATATTGTAATTTAGGCGATGGGCTGACAACCTGTCACTACAGCAATATACCTATCAGTCTATCTCAAATAACCCTCAAAACTTTGTCAGACGTGGCGGAACGACCTTTGCTTAGGATGTTTACGCTCTGCCTACCCCATTAGGGATAAAGGCGTGATTATATGTATGTATGTATGTAAAAATACTAATATTATAAATGCGAAAGTAACTCTGTTTGTTGACCTTTTACTCCTAAACGACTTAACAGATTTCTATGAAATTTGGTAAAACGATTGATGGTATCCTGAAGCTAGATTTGAGCTACTTTTTTCTACAGGAACATAAGCCAGTCCCACGGAAATCTATTTTTTTTTCTTGCAACATAGTACTCCTTTATTTCGACATAATTCACAGGAAAAAAGAAATTAAGTAAAAGGAAAACGCGGAAATAATCCAGATATCCAAGAGAGATATTAAGCCGAACACCAGGGCACCATAAGTTAGAGGAACGCAATATCCTACTGCTCGAGACCTCCGAAAAATCCCGTTCTACCCGCCGTTTGATTAATGTATTCCTGTGTCACAGTTATTGCGAGAACCCCCTTATATTCTTTGCCTAGAAAGCCCCTACATCAGGAGGTGTTACTGCAAATCTAGGGTATATTAAAAAGGGCGGAGGTAGTCGTATTTATGTGACAAGAGATACACCTGGCGTCCCAGCGTTCACGGAGATATAACCACGGGTTTTAAGAGATATACAGCGTTTTGCTCCTCGCGTTTTATGTGCTCCTGGTATTTTGGGTAAGCTGTTTATGCTTAGAAAAACATCAGAAATATCTAAAAAAATGACTAAACATTTAGTTTGCAATGGCAAATAAATATTGTTTGACTAACATGGCAGCAGAACGTCTGACTTATCTTAATTGTACATACATACATACATAAATCACGCCTTTATTCCTTACGGGGTAGGCAGAGCGTTTAACGCCTCGTAAAAGGCGCTTTCGCCACGTCTGACAAAAATTGAGGACAATTTTAGATTGTAATATGTATTGCTTTAGTGATAGGTTGTCGGCCCATCGCCTAAATTACAATACACTGTAACACTCGAGTCCCTTTTGCTGACTTCAACAGCATGCCCGGGAGGAAGGGCAGCTGGAACATTCTATGTTTTTCTATCTCTCCCAGTCCAGCATGGAAGAAAAATTGAAAAAAAATCTTAATTGTATTCTTCCATTATTTATCTTTTATTATTTTTCTTCTGTTATTTTTACTCGCTGACATGACATAATAACACGCTCACGCGATCGTTGCATATTTTCTCTATAAATACAATACAAGGCTGTTTATATTGCACATCGACACTTGGAAAAAGAGACATTTGCCAGTCGTTGTTCAAGCGCTATCTCCATAAATCTAAACATATCCGATGAGCAATATTAATGGCCTTTTGCTGTACATTCATGGCTAGTATTCATAAATGACATCCGACACCACCCTTGAGTTATAAAGTCATCAATATAGTGGGCATAAGTAATGTGTCACCATGAAATAGCCTTTACCTTCTAAGGGGAAACTATTCGCATTTGTAACTTAACACGTTTAAATTATAGGATAGAATGCACTTAGATGACAGTTTGACAAGTTCGTTGCAGGTAACCTTAAGGATTCCTAGTAATCATTAGATAAGTGTTTAATATATATTTTTTTACAACCCTTAAAAGGCTAATGAAAGAAAAATGCTGTTTACTCTTTACGCTATTTAGTTTTGACTTTTAATTACATTAATGAGGATCTTGATATTTTTTTCCTTTTAAATGCAAATGCCATTTTGAATAAACTTTAGCAAAATATACAAGAAAAAAGTTTCAAAACGGAATAAAAGTTTTATATTTTTCCTTCTCGAACAAAAGGCTTGGCCCATAATTTCCTGTATCTTACAATCGAAAGGGCATTTTAAAAATGTACCGTGGCTTCCACCGCAGGGACCGATCCTAATAGATGGACGGCCAAAGTGTTCGCTGATGAATACTTGATGAGAGCATGAACCCTTGCAACTTATGGCGCCCTGGTGCTGTCCTGTAAAAGGGTTAGCCTGGTGGACAATTTGAACCCCAAATTCAATAAAAAAAAATACACGGAGATAAAACAAAGTTCGGTAAAGTTCTTCAATGCTGTGTGCGATAGTTAATGTTCCAGCTGCAGCTCTTCATCTGCTGGACATGCTGTGAAAGCCAGCTAAGGGATTCAAGGGTTCCAATGTATTGTAAATTTAGGCGATAAGCCGACAACCTGTCAGTACTTCTCTATCTGAAAAGAAATATCCCTTAAAACTTGTCAGACGTGGCGGAACGACTTTTATTATTGTCGTGCCGTTGACGCTCTGCCTACCCTACTACTATTAGAGATAAAGGCGTGATGGTATGCATGTAAGATAAAACAAACTTCTGTAAAGTTCTTTAAAAGTATTCCCCCTAAACCAAATTTTAGAAACATTTTGCACACTATTTCGCATATTCGCCATGCGGGGAGCATCCAACTTGAGCAGTAAATTTGGGCCAAAGTGAATGGGCTACGCGCGGGAATTTTTCCTAGAAGAGTTTCCTGAAAGTCGGTAAAGTTGCCTGCAAGTAATCTAAAGTTAGGTACCAACCCGGCGCAGGCTATTTAGATGCACATCTTAACTCGCCCATATATCTAGATTGTGCGGGAAGTTCGCTCGGGACGCGGGAAACACTTTCAAAGTTACCCCGTGTTTTTTTCCCATTTCTTCGAAGCGAAATTGCAAGTGTGGACGTCGTACAAGGAGTAATCCAATAAGCCCGCTTCTAAATGATTACCGCTTCGAAACAAACTCGAGTTTCTATCGAGTTAAATTTAAACATAGAACACGGTTTATTCTTTTGTCTCGAATTATGCCGGCCATTTTTCTTTTTTCCGGCGTTCCGTTTTCTGAATTCAAAAAGAGCAAATCGGATTCGTATCGTGAGTTAATTAAAACAAAGAGTGTTGGTGGAATTTATGCTCGCCTAGTGCTCGGGGGACAGGCGGGTATTTATTTAATTTTAATAAACAAGGAATTTGCATAGTCAAACGGGCAGCGCATGGCGGGTGTGGCTCACTGATAATGCGGACATTTGCATCCCTCCGTGCCGATGGATTATCGGTCAGGTGGCCTGCGACAGCGTCCTTGTTTGCGATCCTGGTACTCTCTGACATTTCATTTTCATATTATTACCGGGGAAATTATTTGAAAATTAGCTCCGTAGGGGGTAATTTGCGAGTTAGCTAAAGCTGTAAAATAGAGATAATTTACAATTTACTTCGTTTGTATCGATATTATACTTAATGTTAATAACATTTATGTGTTTATTCGTTCCTATTCTTATAACAATACATTTTTGTTACCAGAGTTTTGACATCAAATTGTCTTTCGTCCTCAAACGATAAAAGTCTTTCGCTATCTCATTTCCCTGTAGGGGGTCAAACTCTGTATACACACAGCAAGTCGTGCCTGCATAATTCCACCAGGGGCGCACAGCAGGCAGGAGCTTAGCTAATCAGCCTTGGGGCGATTAACTCAGGCCGGGCAACTGGGCAGGCGATAATGCCTTTCGCGCGATTAGCCACGCTGACCGCTCGACCCTTCAGACTTCTGCGCGTCTGGTACTTCAGGAGTGGCCAGACGGAAATTTAATACAGGATTTTCACGATATCTATGACAGTTGGAAGACCAATGGTGATTTAAACCGTTGAGGGTCAGAAACTGTACCCTTGGGATCAACGTATAGTTACAAAATAATAAGATGATTCTGGACCTGTGTTGTATCTGGACAGTAGCTGGAAAAGGCTTTTGGCAATTTAAGGTGATGCCATTTGGATTATGTAATGAACCAGCAATCTTTGATAGTTTAATAGACTTTAATACATACATACATATAACATACATACATACATATAATCACGCCTTTATCCCTAATGGGGTAGGCAGAGCATAAACGACCTAAACAAAGGTCGTTCCGCCACGTCTGACAAGGTTTGAGGGTTATTCAAGATGGATTTGTACGTATATTGCTGTAGTGACAGGTTGTCAGCCCATCGCCTACATTGCAATATACTGAAACCCTCGGATCCCTTAGCTGACTTTTACAACATGCCCGGGAGGAAATGCAGCTGGCACATTCTAAGTTTTTCTCTCGCTCCCAGGCCAGCATGGAAGTACATACATATAAACACGCCTTTATCTCCCTAATGTGGTAGACAGAGCGTAAACGACCTAAACAAAGGTCGTTCCGCCACGTCTGACACAGTTATGAGAGTTATTAAAGATAGATTTGTAGTCATATTGCTCTCTAGTGACAGATTGTCAGCCCATCACTTAAATAGCAATATACTTAAACCCTCGGATCCCTTAGATGGTTTTTACAGCATGCTCGGGAGGAAATACAGCTGGCACATTCTATGTTTTTGTCTCACTCCCAGGCGAGCATGGGAGGAATACTTACATTACAGTATTTGCTACAAATTATTTTAAGACATTCAGTTTAGAAATAATAGCAGTAAGCCTTCGCTACTTTGCCTTTCCCGCATCAGTCTAGCATGGAAGGAACAGCCTTTAAAGGTACTCTAAGTCAAGTTTAATAAATGATTTACAATTACAAATCATTCAACCATGGAAAACGAGAGTAAAAACCTCACACCAGTCATTATCAATCACATCCTTCTATCAACCAGGTTGAGCAATCAGGGCTGGTTTAAAGCGGCTGTAAAAACAGGACAAGCGCTAGTTTTAGTGTTCACTACAGCTATCAATCTAGGTTGAAGCTAAATTGTGGACATAGCGGATGTTAAGGCGGTGGGTAACTGTTAAATGATAGAGAAATAGCTAAATTCTAAAAAGTTAAATTCTTTCTTCCATTCTGGACTGGGAGCGAAAGAAAAACATAGAATGTGCCAGCTGCATTTCGTCCCAGGCATGCTGTAAAAACCAGCTCAGGGATTCGTGGGTTTCATTATACTGTAATTTAGGCGATGAGCTGACAACCTGTTACTACAGCAGTATATCTACAAATCTATCTTAAATAACCCTCAAAACTTTGTCAGACATGGCGGATCGACCTTTGTTTAGGTCGTTTACGCTTTGCTTACCTCATTAGGGATAAAGACGTGATTATATGTATGTATGTATGTAATATTATAGAGAAATAGGTAACATTTTACAGGTTAGCGCAAAGTAATGTCAAAATAAGACTTTTCGGTACTGGTTAATATGATTTGAGATCTATCTCTCCATTTTGATATTTTTTCTAATGATTTCTTGTTATTTGTTTCAGGTAAGTCATATTTTCAACAATAGCAGTTGGTTTACTTTTTTTAACATCAGTCGGTAAGTTTTTAAGACTACGACCAATCATCTAAATGAAATTTCAACATAATATTCCTCACATGAGCTTGCCAAAATAACTCGCTTCGGAGAATTCATTTTTTTAAATGCTCAGAATAAGTTGCTTGGCCGCCATTAGAAAATTGGCTGACGGTGGCGCCGCCTAGGATTTACGGCGCGCAGTGGAACTAAATGTGACATATATATTGGTGGGAAAATTGGAGTAGACTGATTATTAGCTTTTGCATGTTTTTATAGTAATTTGGGGGCAAAATAGGAAAATGGAGTAGGTTCGACAAAGGGAAACTAAACACTTTTTAACAAAATGTTTTATTTTATTTCTGAAGATTATAATATCATTATGAAAAGATCATAAATATATCCGAGGGTTTCAGTATATTGTAATTTAGGCGATGGGCTGACAACCTGTCACAACAGCAATAAACCTACAAATCTATCTTAAATAACCCCCAAAACCTTGTCAGACGTGGCGGAACGTTCTTTGTTTAGGTCGTTTACGCTCTGCCTACCCCATTAGTAATAAAGGCGTTATTATATGTGTATGTATCATAAATACATATTTTCTAAATGGCGCAAGCAAATTGAAACGTATCTTTGAAAAACGGGAACTAACCTAAAATAATTAAAATGGCGTCTTATTCAATTCAAAATCAATTACATTCGCGTGGGGTAATTCCAAAAATTGTCGGCCATGAGACAATTACTTAGCACCACCCCCTTTCCCCCCCTCCAGAAGCCATTTTCATAATGCAACGAGTTCACTTCTTGCTAAACTTTACACTTTAAATAATTGCCCTGGCTCGCTACAGCCAAGACCAGGTGCTTTTGCCTGAATTAAAGTCTTTTCGAGACTTAAAAAAGGGTTGGTTGGTGTTGTTTGCAAATAGATTAATGGCGTCGGTATTTTTAATGATCGACGAATGTTTTGAGAGGTTCCTGGATTATACCAATAGATGGCCTAAAATGCTTTCATGCTGGCCTGGGAGCGACAAAAAATCATGGAATGTGCCAGCTGCATTTCCTCCCAGGCATGCTGTAGAAATCAGCTAAGGGATCCAAGGGTTTCTATCTATCTATCTATGTCAGCCTATATCTACCCACCCAAGGGTTTCAGTATATTGTAAATTAGGCGATGGGCTGACCACCTGTCACTACAGCAATATACCTACAAATCTATCTTAAATACCCTTAAAACTTTGTCAGACGTGGCGGAACGACCTTTGCTTAGGTCATTTACGCTCTGCCTACCCCATTAGAGATAAAAGCCTAAAATATGGCCAAATAGAAAGACTCATTAATATGTCACAAAACTTTTATCAAACGTTTTGAAATTCCCCTTTTTAAAGAACATAAGAAATTGACGAGAAAGTATTTATAGAGGTTCTTCATCTTTGCCTAATTTAATAAAATGGCAGCACAAAAAATGCTTTTATATCTAAAAAAAAATGCTCAGCACACCCACAGAGAAAAAGTCTCATTTTGCTGTGACTAATACGCTATGTAAACAATCTAGTCTACCACTAGAGTCTAGTCTAGACTTTAGACAGAAAACTAAAGAAGCTGAATTTTAAGTCTGAGTCCTTGAAATATGGAGCAAGTGCGAGGATAAGTTCTTTAAGACATATTCTTTGTGAAATATCGTTTATATTTTTCTATGGCGGTAGCGATTTTGTTTAGGGAACTTTTGGAATAGTGCACGCACTAAAGAAAACAGCATTCGTGTGCGACTTAAATTCCAAATTGTAGTAATCAGTAATTACATACATACATATAATCACGCCTTTATCCCTAATGGGATATGCAGAGCGTATATTACCTAAAAAAAGGTAGTTGCGCCACGTCTGCCAAGTTTTAAGGGTTATTTAAGATAGATTTGTGTTTATTGCTGTAGTGACAGGATGTCAGCATATCGCCTAAATTGCAATATACAGAAACCCTCGCGGATCCCTTAGCTGGTTTTAACAGCGTGCCCGGAAGGAACTGCAGCAGGCACATTCTATGTTTTTCTCTCGCTCAAAGTCCAGCGTGGAAGAAGTTAGAAGAATTAGTAATTATGTTTTATTATTTAAAGTTTTTTTCTTAAAATCCTCACAAGGAAATGGCAATGAACTAATAAAAAGAGTGAATGATATAATATAATACTCAATGGTATAAGTAAATAGATAAACAGATACGATTACATACATACATACATATAATCACGCCTTTATCCCTTACGGGGTAGGCAGAGCGTAAAACGCCTCCTAAAAGGCGCTTTCGCCACGTCTGACATAAATTGGGGGCAATTTTAGATTGTAATGTGTATTGCTGTAGTGACAGGTTGTCAGCCCATCGCCTAAATTACAATACACTGTAACCCTCGAATCCCTTTTGCTGACTTATACAGCATGCCCGGGAGGAAGGGCAACTGGAACATTCTATGTTTTTCTTTCTCTCCCAGTCCAGTATGGAAGTTAAGATACGATTCACCTCCACAATATTCAATTAGTTATTCGCAAAGAAGGTAACAAGTAGTACCTCACCTGCCTAGTTTAATTGATTAAATAATTAATGTAATTGCTGAAGTGAAACTGATAAATTAATGAGGGGTAGAAAATGGAGTTTACATACCTACATAAATCGAAGTATTTATAGATGTTACAGTCAAACTTTGTAGGTTAGACGCCTCTAGATTTGCCTAGTCAGAACTTAAGTTTGATCACTGAGTCTAGGCAAAGCCCGAAAAAGAATATTCTTAGAGAACGCTATCGTATGTTTCAACGTCAAAAAAGTTTGTTTTTTGCGTCGTGTCATGTCTAGATGAACCAACAGATCCTTACAATCTACTTTCTAGTCTAAAAATACCCCAACCAAAATGACACCCCTAATGACAAACAAAACAAACTAAAGGCGTGCGCACACTTGCGGGGCGGCACGGCACGACGGCACGGCGGCATGAAGACGTCGAACGGGCACAAAGCGGCACAATGCCGAGATAACTGCGCCACTCCGTCACGCCGCTGACAGGGTTATCGGACCCGGCACAATGAGCCAGGGGTGAGGTGCCGCTGGTGGAAAACATAGGAGATAGCGGAAAAATGTTCTGTGCTATTTATCCTCTTCTGTACACCTGACGTAAGGTGGACTTAAAAACAGCCAAGCTGTGTCCACACCTTTTTCCACTTCTGCTAAATATCTATATGCCTACCTGTCCTGTTTGTTATGTTATTCTTGATTGTGTGTTTTTTATTTTTTGTAATGTGTTTTGTGGAAATAAACTGATTTGTATTTGTATTTGTAAAAATGGGCATGGGATCCACAGCTGTAAAAACCAGTTAAGGGATCTGAAGGTTTTCGTATGACTGACAATCTGTCACTACAGCAATATACTTACAAATCTATCTTAAGTATAAGAGACTCAAAACTTTATCACACGTAGCGGAATGACCCTTTTTAGGTCGATTACGCTCTGCCTAGCCCATTAGGGATGAAGACGTGATTGTATGTATATACGTATGGATTTCACTCTTAGAAATAGATATTTGAATATGAGTGAGAAAGAGCTGTCCACCGGTAAACTGTATTGCAGTATGTCAGAGTTTTCTAAATCATCACCTCCCTATCCTTATCCCGTATCTCACGGGGTCGGCTACCTAATCTAGAGGATTGAACGAGGGTACTGGTTTTTACACAGAGCGACTGCCATCTGACCTCCGCAACCCAGAAGGGAAACCAGACCCAATCCTAATGTGTTTAAATTATTGAATAGATTCAATATTTCGTTCCACAAAAGGTTACATGTAATGAAAAACAATATTGTTGAAGCAATGTATAAAACCGTATATATCAATGATCAAAACTTTAAGTATATTTTTCTTGTAACTAAATAATCTGACATACATTTTGAATTCAATATTATTACGAAAGTGATAATAATTTAATAATTTCTCTATTGTGTTTATGACGAATTACTATTGTAACAATTTATATGGGTGTACCTGTGCCTGAAATAAAGATATTTAAATTTAATTAGTCAGAGTTTTTCAAGCCGCTAATGCTTAGCATTGGCCTCTGTCATGGCTTAACGACTAATATATATGGTATTAAACGATATTAACCGGGACCAACGGCTTAACGTGCCGAATAAACGTACATATGAAATTCGAAAACCGAAAAACACATTGGTACGTGGTGGGATTCGAAACACGACCTCCCACTCAGGAGGCAGCGGCCCTATCCACTACACCATCGGGCTCTGCTTCCTTTTATAAATAAATATAATTTAAAAAAAGACATAGGCTAGCTTATGCGAAAAGTCCGAATGATCGCATAGGTGACGGGATCCTTTTAGATTCCACTAAGAGCCACCTGGGCTGGCTTGAGACCACCTTACCTGCAGAGTTCAATTAGGTGACATCAAAGTGCATTGCTTACGAATCTTGCAAAGGATAAAAAATCGAATAGCCTAGCAAAAGCAAAAAGATTAAATATAAAAAGGGATGAATAAAAAGGGATGCCAGTTTCTACATAAAGCCAGTTTTAATATGGCAACACATGAATTTAGAAATTTACGTTCATACATTTTTAGTTTCTTTCCTACGTTTTGTGTCCTTGTGTATGATACAAGGACACAAAACGTTGATACTCATGTGTATTTACATACCGGGTGTAAGGGACAGCGTCCCGCAAACTGATAGGGGTTACTCAGTCAATGAAACTGAACAACTTTCACCAGGATTTTTTTTCAGGAGATGAAAAAAAAATTGCTTTCCCATATGAAATGACCTCCTCGATCAGACAATTAGTATGGAAAACCAATTTCTTTTAACTTCCTGAAAAAAAAAATCGTGGTGAGTTTTGTTGACTGAGCAACCCCTATCAGTTTATGGGACGCTGTCCCTTACACCCCGTATAACATGACCTTTACCGCTTCCCCTGTAAACTTGAGGCACGCGCCGTTGCGGTGTATTGTTAACGTGGTCGTGAATTCCGGCCGGTGAGCACGCCTCTTTATGTTTTGTCTTTTGATTGGGTTTATCGGTGTCTCCAGTGTGTACCGACCTTTATACGTAGACTGTAGATTGTGCACTGACAAACTGTCCAAGTCGCTAATGGTGAATCGATTTTATACGGGGTGTAAGGGACAGCGTCCTGTAAAGTGATAGGGGTTGCTCCGTCAACGACACTGAATAGCTATCACGAGGAAATTCTGCCAGAAAACAAAAAAATATGGCTCTTCCATACAAAATGTCCACCGTGATCATAAAATTTATATGGAAAAACCATTATTTTACACTTCCTGAAAGAATTTCCCGGTGATAGTTCTTCATTGTGGTCTTCTTCTGTCGAGTGGGTATCGAATCTATCGACCCGATGAACCCGACGACTTTGAGTGTGATTGACTGAGCAACTCATATCAGTATGCGGGACGCTGTCCCTTACACCCGGTATATATCGATTTGGAAGGCTGTATAGGTGGTTATGTTGCAAGGGTATGATTTTGGTCAAAATGAACCTATTCTACGTGATATGATGGACAGGTTTCTTATGTCTTGGTTTTTGTTATGAATCCTTTTGAGTCTGATAAAGTTGATGTGTCAGTCATATCTTTTCCTTTTGAACTTTTGTATAATTTTCTTTGATACTTCTGACGACTTCTCAGAAGCGACTTTTCTGAACATCTGTTGTGAAACAATTGTACGTGAAATTAGAACAAACGTTTCGTTTTAGAATAACACGACAGTGGTGCCCGTCACAAGTACCAGGGCATCATATCAACGCAGCAACTTCAAAGAAACTACAAAGTGAAAGCAGGACTTGGTTCGTTTGATTAGGCGCGTTCTTAACATGCGCCCGCCTCGGGGCTGGCTTTGTTACACCCACCTTTGTGTTACAAACGTTAGACAATCAAAGCTTTGATATCGCTTAATATTCCAACGTCTTGTCGAATCCTGCCCGCCTGGTGGTTTGACGGCACTTTGTAACGTTCAATCGGCGGAATTTCGATTGATTGATCGGTGTGAAATGTTTTTAGTTAACTGTGTGCATTTTTCAATATTCTAAATTGATAGGAATAGCAAAAGAGCAGTTGAAAAATCGGTTGGATGGAAAAAGGAAAAAAAAATGGCGGGCGGCGCGGGTGTCAATAAAATTTGATGTTTACGCGGCGCGCGATATCTCGCGGTGAATAAAACCGCGCGACACACTTCCAACTGTTTTGTTCGCGCAAAAATGGATTTTTGTGCATTCTCCAATGGCTTTTCCTGTTATTTTATTAATGTCACACGTCCCTTTATTCAAATCCGATGTGTCCTGTTCAAAACAAGTATTTGTGTCGCCAATATTGTTTATCGATGCAATCAAATTTTCATCGTATATTTTGGTGCAAATTTAGTTGGAATTTAGCCGCCACAGTTTGACGTTACGTAATCTAGCGGTGCGGTTTTTGTCGCTTTTCCTGTCGCACCGCAGATAAGCGATTGACAGCGTTGTCGCGCTGAAAATCCGTCGCTCTTTGTGTTGGGTCTTTTATTTTCGGCTAGACTGTGATTAGTCTAGTCTGTACTCGTGTCCACGTCGGCAGGTGTCATGTTAGACTCGCCGTGGCTTTTAGAAAGTCAATTTTCTTTTGTCTCTTGGACTTGTTAATTTGCAATATCTTGTTCTTCGAACGGTTCTGCTGTTTGACGTTTCTTTTCATCATTGTCTTTCTGTCTGTTTTAATCTTGATATACAATTTCTCCTTTAGCTTCATTATTACTCCTGTTATCACTAATAGTCTATCAAAGGTATTTGACGTGTTAAATCTAGATCACCCCAATCATCATTAACACTAACACTACGGGAAACATAATGTTCTCACCATAAAACGAACAGCCACTACACGGCCATAACAAGAAAACGAACGGGCCATCAAAATTACAATATCAATTACTGATGCATTAACCATTCATGGGCAGACACGACTCTGTCTGACAGAGATAGAGATATACCTCCCCCAAAGATAGAGAGGGTGGGAAGATTCTTACTGTATTTGTAATTAACTTTTCATTTATTCCGAAGAAGAAATCGTGTTAATATATTAAAGAAAGAGATTCTCAAAATTCATCAAACTGATTAGATAAAAGAATATTTATTACAAAATTTTAAAAGTCATCAACGTACATTGAGTTTAAGGGCATTCATAAACAGAAAAAAAATGTATATTATAGAAAATTTTAGATGCTTTTAACAGGTAAAATTGAACTAATAAACCGACCCAGCATTTTACATTATACATTCGTTATTATGCACGAAAGTGATGGCTATACTACCCCCTACATAGGAGAGAGAGGGGGGGTCGGCGGAGAGCTGTCAAAATGTCAAATTTCAGAACCGAGTCGACTTGAAACGTGCCCCTACCGGCAGCCGCATGCATGCGGTACAGGCACGGAGAAAAGTGATTGGAGACAACGAATTTTGCATTTGCTCTTTAAGAAAATTATACTGATCCTAGGATCAGATAACATCTAGATGATTTTACTGTTTTTCAAAACGGTTTTCTTACATTTGGTGTGGTAGGTATTCTTTCGGAAGTGAATAGAAAAATATTTATATGGATGACATATTTTTTTACTGAAAGAAAATCTAGAGTCAATCAAGTTAACGAAAAATGAGAAAAGTAGATACCGATTATTATGGTATATTTTTTCAAGGTTTCGTAATGAAATGACAAATGGAAGAAATGTAACTTTCTCACACAAAATTATAGATCTAATTGAAAACCGTTGACACCCTAGAATTTCTGCAACTCTAGGCGCAATAAATCCTACAGAAACAAAGGCTTCCCTCACTGCCAGTACTATGATAGTAGCTGCTACCCGTCTAGTAACATAGTTATGTGGTACAGTTGGCGTTAATATTCATGCATCTTCCCGTCTTCCGTAGCCATTTTCGTGAAAGCCCTCCTCTATGCATATGAATGCCTGGTACTGAGTTCAATTCTTGGATTATGAAGGCTGCCTTTTTTGGAGTCACTGTACCGTTATTAGCTTGATATTGGTATTCTTCCTTTTGTTCGGGGATGAATTATGTTCTTTTTCTCTTTTCTTATTTTAGCGCCAACTTTTGTAAGGGTTTTTTGTTGTAAGGAATTTTGGTTGTAGATTAGTTGGCAATTATACAAAATTTCTGAGTTAGTCGTCAACATAAAATAATTTTGTAAATTATCTTTGTTCACCAATTTCAGGTTCAGGTTTCAGGAATAAATTCCTGAAATGTTTCATATTCACATTTGCGAATCCCGTCTGTCAATTATTAATTACATTTCCTACAAAAATATTCCCTGTATTGTCGGAATCAGGACATTGATAAGTTAAATTACAAATGAGTCTGACTTTTACACACTCAAATTAAAAATATCTACGAAAAAGCTTCGTTGGAAATGGAAAACTGCTGCTACCAAAAATGACCAGTTCGAAGCAAAATTGAAAACTCCAATTTCATGTCCATTTCCTGGAAAACAGGATACTATTCCATCTCAAATATTCAGACGGGTTTTGTCTGTCTCCCCCTGACGTCCAGGATATTGGACTAGCCGAAATGAGAGCCAAAAGAAACAACTGACGTTTCAATATGCACTCATCGACCATCGAAACCTTCCCTTTAATTAACTTCGTACGGGCAAAACCTCAAACACACAAAAATGTGTCTAAGCCCGAAGAATTTGGAGTCGAAAGTGATATAGCACGCCGCAAAGCAATTTGGGAAACAACAGCGACATCGAAAACTCGCCGTCTTAATAAACAGTACGTTTCCGAACGGAATAGAACATAACAAGCTCGCACTTGACTCGCGGTATTTATAAATGTCAATCACAACTGTCAAAAGTGACAGTAGTCAAATCCCGCCTCGTAATTGGCAAAGGACGTTCGTTCTAAATTCGAAAAACACACGTTCGGAGGCGCGCGTGCCAGATTTGCCGATTAGTGTTATTTTTGAAAATGGAATCAGAGTTCGTGTCGCCTTCGGGTGTTCCCGCCCACAAGATGGCCGACTCTAATCGCCGCGCGTTCGCGGGAAAAGAGCCCAATGATATACAATTTTATCGGAGTGATATGTTATTACAGAGTTGAACCAGTAATTACCGCTCGGTAAAGCTGCGCGTGGGAAGGGATTACAAAAAATATGTTTTAGAGATTTAGAGTCTATTTAACCGGCTCGTGCTTGCCTAATTGGCGAGTCATTCATGAGAGCAATTTTGAATCTGGAATCACGTTCCTTTCGCGCCAAATGATAGGGTTCGTTATGTTTTGTAGGCATTCATTTGTTTCTTTCCATTTTGATTGGAGGAACATGCGTTTAAGTTCCAAATATCGAAGTCATGATTGTTTTAAAAGGTGTGCAGCTTTCTTTTTGAATGTTCACAAATTGTATGTACCTACCAACATAATATATGTAGGTACGAGTATGTAAGTATTTCTTCCATGCTGGCCTGGGAGCAAAAGAAAACATACAATGTGCCAGCTGCATTACCTCCCGGGCATGCTGTAAAAACTAGCTAAGGGATACGAGGGTTTCAGTATATTGCAATTGACAACCTGTCACTTCAGCAATATACCTACAAATCTATCTTAAATAACCCTCAAAACTTTGTCAGACGTGGCGGAACGACTTTTGTTTAGGTCGTTTACGATCTGCCTACCCCATTAGGGATAAATATGTATGTGTTATCCGTATGTGGTCTAAGTGCGAGTCTCTCCTTTCCAGATGAAGTTCTTAGTATTATCCAATTTCCTTGTCGCCTCAACCAAATCGTCTGGTTCTTCTATTAATCAAGTCACATCTCTATCCGTCCCACGCCATTTTGGACTAAATTTAACCCCTGTTCTGCTACCTGGACTCGAACACGGATCGTCACACTCACCCTAAGGGCCACTAACTACTGCACAGTCGTTAGTCAATCATGACACAGGGATAGGTTGGGAGGTGTGTACAAGGGCCTTTTTTGGTTTAACTACTGTGGGTGGGTGTAGCTAGGGAAATTATACTAGGACCTAAAGACCTTTTTAAGGTAGAATTGTTAGGTGTGCTGACCTTTAATGTTTGAATACCAATTAGGAATCATAACTTGTACCTTTACTGTTATACCAACTAGGTAACCTAAATGAGAAAATTAACCTTACTGTCAACAAGAAAACACACTTCCCATAAACTTACAACCCAAATATCACACTCGCAGCGGCCATACCCGATAATCGAATGAATCACGATCATTTTGATTTACAGTAGATCAAAATCCAAAATTCAGAAGACTCATTCCTAGCCTTGTCCCGTATCTCCCGGGGTCGGCTTCCTATTCTAGGTAATTGAACGAGAGTACTGGTTTTGATACAGAGCGACTGCCATCTGACCTCCGCAACCCAGAAGGGAAACCAGACCCAATCCTAGATTAGATCAGAGTTTTCAAGCCGCCAATGCTTAGCACTGGCCTCTGACATGGCTTAACGACTAATATCTACGGTATTAAACGATATTAACCGGGACCAACGGCTTAACGTGCCTTCCGAAAGACGGAAAAAGCGCCGAATACATACATATGAAATTCGAAAACTGAAAAACACATTGGTACGTGGTGGGATTCGAACCACGACCTCCCGCTCAGTAGCCAGCGTCCCGCGTATCTAGTACACCATCGGGCTCTCAAAAAAAACAGAAGACTAATAGGTTTAATTAGATAATATATGATGTAAATGGTAAAGAAAATGTCCCAAGAATGGCAACCAACCTTATTGTCAACAAGAAACTACATAAATACATATAGTCATGCCTCCATCCCTAACGGGGTAGGCAGAACACAACCGACCCAAACAAATATCGTTCCGGCACGTCTGACAAAGTTTTGAGGGTTATTTAAGATAGATCTGTATGTTGCTGTAGAGACAGGTTGTAAGCCCTTTGCCTAAATAGCAATATACTAAAACTCCCGGATCTCTTAGCTGAATTTTACAGCATGCCCGGGAGGAGATGCAGCTATCACATTTTATGTTTTTATCTCGCTCCCTGTCCAGCATAGAACTAAGAAGACTAATGTAGTCGTTAAATATGATAGTGATGTGAATAGTAAAGAAAATGTCCCAAGAATCGCAACCTAACCTATTGTCAACAAGAAAGTACAGTCCACATAAACCAAACTTCACACTCGTAGCGGGCATATCAATAACAAAGCCTCGGTCACACGAATAGATCACGGCGCGCGCGCACGCCGCCGCCATGCGCCTTCATGATTTACGCGTGTCAATGCCGCCACGCGGAATTTGTCAAGCGCGCGATATGCCATGTTTATGCGCATGCGATATGGTTGATTGTTTTAGGTGAGATGAGATAGCGTGTAGGTTTGGAATCTATGAGCTAGAGATTATAGACAGAAGTAATCATTTCCACATTTGAATATACGCAAAAGACAGATCTATGATCTTCCCTCAAGACCTACAATTCAAATTCAAGGAAGGTTTTAAGACAGCCTAGACTGTCTAAATTACAACATTTAAATTTCGGATGGAAATAAGATCGAACCAAAAAAAGCAACAAAAAAAAACAAATTGAGGAATTGAAAACCTCCTCCGTTTTGAAGTCAGCTAAAAAGATTTAAATATCGAATCGAAAATAGATCGGACCTAATAAAATCAATGAACGCAATGGACTGTACCAAAAATGTGGTTGTAAAATATACTGATCATGAAGAAAATAAGGTGAAAAAAACAGAAGCTGTCAAAAACATTTTATCTTAGTCTCTGTTACACCTAGAAACACTAGGAGTTTTTACCACTACCTATACCAAAATTACTAGATCACCTAGAAAATTATGAAACATTAGAAATATATATGACTATGTCTTTCTTCCATACTGGACTGGGAGCGAGAGAAAAACGTATAATGCGCAATGTGCCAGCTGCATTTCCTTCCAGGTATGCTGTAAAAACCAGCTAAGGGATCCGAGGGTTTCAGTATAATGTAATTTAGGCGATGGGCTGACAACCTGTCACTACAGAAATATACCTAGAAATATATCTTAAATAACCCTCAAAACTTTGTCAGACGTGGCGGAACGACCCAAGTTTACGCTCTGCATACGCCATTATGGATGAAGGCGTGATTGTATATATATCAGCATTACTAGCTGAGCCAGTAGCAAATGATGATTTACTGGTGTCGATATCGGCTCGATGCAGAATTTGTCAGTCGAGATATGTCGACGATATGATAGTAGCGCTGTTTATGCGAGAGCGCGTGTTAGGGGAGATTGCAAATATACTGAAATATACCACAGACAAAACAAAATGTATAACTCTCAGATTTAATTTAAGAAACACTCACTCTGTGTAATTAAAGTTTTCAGAAGTCTGGAATAAGGGGGGGAATTTTAGAAAAACTTTGCAGGTATAAAGATAAGATAAAGTACTTTATTACACGTAAGAAAACAAATCATACAACACAACAGATAACAACAAAAGACAAGTAGAACACAGGTGGCCTTATTGCTAAGGTAGCAATTGTAGGTAACAGGTGTTAGTCAGCTCAAATGCGAAACATTGAGGATCTCTTTTCTGGAAAACAAAGCTGGATAAATTCTATGTCTTATATGTTCTTATAACGTTATCTCATGATTTTCTAATATATTTAGTCATCCCTTTATCCCTAATGGGATAGACCTAAACAAACGTCGTTCCGCCACGTCTGACAAAGTTTTGAGGGTTATTTAAGATATATTTGTAGGTATGTATTGCTGTAATGACAGTTTCCCTCGGATGCCTTCATCGCAATGAATCTGGCTGGAAAGGAGAACTTTGCCGCAGAAAACTTAAATTTCCTGGCTATGTGGTTGTGTCGGATGCTCCTCAAAGTGGTGACTCAAGTAGGAGAAGACCTTTTTAATCTACACATGATTTCCTTCATCTGGTCAATAGGCAGCATCCAGGAGAGCTTGCAACTAATGGAGCTTTTAGACAGTGACGAGTCCCTGTGAAATCGAAATTGTGCTTTCATCTATTCTGTATTGTGCTGTAGGATTTTGATAATTTTTACAGCATTCCCGGGAAGAAATACAGCTGGCAAATTCACCATGGAAGATATCATGAGATACTAGGAGATTATGATTTATAGGATGTCGACAGCACCTCGTTGGGATATTTGTCAGCAGATACAGTTACACTGTTTATGCAGGAGCGCGTGCGAGGGTTGTGGACAGTATTGGATATCTGACTGATGGGGGGTTACCGCAGATCTATAGCACTATAAAATGGCCTAAGTATACGCGTGATTATGAGTAGCAACGTCATAGCTGTGCTACTAGGCGGTTTGAAAACTCTGACACCAGGGTTCTTCGGGTCGTTGTTCGACTCGAGATTCCACTCGCTAAGGAGATTGAAGTAGGATTGTAGTTTGCTGTTACAGTTTCACAACGTAAAAGAAAATTGAAAAAGTGTGCAATGAGTGGATTCTTGTAATTTCTAGCAAATAATTGTTATGTACTCTCTTCTTAGTCGTGCACTCTTGACGGAGTGGTCGTGGTTGCTGCGATGGCGTACCAAGGGCCGTATTTATAATCAGCGCTCATGAGCTCAGAAATGTCATTTCAGTACAAACTGGCCTGTCAAATCCATACTTAAAAATGCTCTCAAGCTTGAGATCGCTTCATAATTACTCTCTCCGCTTGAAACCGTTTTCTTGGCAATGTCTCTTTCATTTCTGCCGATTTTCTGCACTACAAGAGCATTCAGTGATGGTTGCTCTTGTCACTTTTGTGTTATGCACAAGATTTCACAAAAAAGAAAGTGTAATTATGTTACCAAATTTCTCAAAATTTTTAAAAGTTATGGGCAGTTATAGCTTCTACGAACATTGTTTTATATGGCCTGTAACACCAACGCATCACAAAAGTCCAAATTAATATCTTTAATTTTAAACTTCGCGACAAACCAAACATGTTAATAATGAGAAAAGTCAGCAAAGTACAATAATTACAAGTGCAGTAAAGACCATAGCCGTACGCCTGGAATTGGCGACAGCAGCGTGTGCGGGGGCCGGCGCTCCGCCCCCGGCCCCGGGCTGCGACACCGGTTTGGCGGAGCCCCACTATTTGTACGTGTCTCCTAGCGAAATGTTGGGTTTGTAAACATGGTGTTTCGGAGGTCGTTGTGAACTTTGAGATTAGAAGGTCAATTCAGGATTATTTACAGACTAGCCTTTAACGCCGCAATCTTAATCGCGGCTTACTTAATGAGATTTCCCGTGGAAATTAGATATTTTCCTGCGGTAAAAAGTAGCCTATGTTACTCAGGGTGAACGTGGCTTTCTAATGGTGAAAGAATTTTCGAAGTCGATTTTTGAAATGATAGTTTTTGAGTTTATTCGTTACAAACATACTTACACACAAAAATACAAATCTTTCACACATACACATAGTCACGCCTTTATTCCTAATGGGGTATGCAGAGCGACCTAAACAAAGGTCATTCCGCGTAACAAAATATTGAGGGTTATTTAAAATAGATTTGTAGGTATATTTCTGTAGTGACAGGTTGTTATCCCATCGCCAAAATTGCAATATACTGAAACCTTCGGATCCCATAGCTGGTTTAACAGCATGCCCGAGAGGAAATGCAGCCGGCACATTCTATGTTTTTTTCTCGCTCCCAGTCCAGCATGGAAGAATTCATCACCTCATAACCAATTTCTTCGACTTCAACACAGAAAACCGATCTTCCGATTATTTATTTCGATTATATAAGTTACACTGATTTATTTGTTCGCTCGCGGGGCTAATCAGTGCTCGGACTTGAGTCAGTCTTGAGCTCAGATTTATGGCAGTTCAGACTCGACTCGAATTGTTCGAGCTTTTATAATGAGATGTCTGATTAGGTGGATTCGGAATGACAATTTATCATAATATGCCAAGGATTTTTTAAACAATATTATTGTTGTAGCTGATTTTTAAAGTGGACTAAAAGATAGAATGTTCCAGCTGATTCTTTTCCCGGATACCTACTGTAGAAGTGGAAGTCTAAGGTGTAGGTAATTGTATTTGATGGCCTGAGAAACTTTCAATTTAGCGATAGGTACACATTTCTTTATGGATATATATTTCTTTAAATACGTATGTCTAGCTGCGGTTTAAAACGACCTTATTTTAATACTACTTGATACTGAAATATACTGATAGATAATTTTTGCAACTGCCTTGTCATTTCTACATGCCCTAAGGTAGACTGGTAGTTAATGCCTTTGGCGTAAAGTCCGCCCATGTAACATTTTTGGGCATAAAGTTAAATAAATAAATAAATTTAAATCTTCCATGCTTGTCTGGGAGCGAGAAAAAAACACAGAATGTGCCAGCTGCATTTCCTCCCGGGCATGCTGTAAATACCAGCTAAGGATCCGAGGGTTTCAGTTTATTGTAACTTAGGCGATGGGCTGACAACCTGTCACTACGGCAATGTGCTTGCGGATCCATCTTGGGTAACCCTCAAAACTTTGTCAGACGTGGCGGAGCGACCTTTGTTTGGGTCGTTTGCGCTCTGCCTACCCCGTTTGGGACGAAGGCGTGATTGTATGTAATAGAAATAAATACTTACTTTATAGTAAACGCAGCCGAACAATCTACATACACATCGGTAAAAAAAGCCTATAAATGTCACCAAACTGAGCCCACCACTCTTCCCATTCTTTCATTCAGTACCAGGGCTCATGAATATTATGTCCTTTGCATTCATTTCACTTTGCATACCGTTTGAGCTCGCCGCTGCGCGAGCGCATCTCATGCCATTTTTTTTTACTCCGCTAATGGCACGGCCCTCTTTGATCTCCCGTTTAGTTTAAAAAATAAGTAATGTTGAATGCAAAAAGATTTGCCGTGATTGAGCTTGTGTGAGTGATGGGAGGTGCAGGTTGGATGCTAAATTCAAATTCAAAATATCTTTATTACTCACACACTTAAAACGAAAATACATTAAATAACAATCACAATAGTACGGTTTGAGAGTAAAAGATGAGGGTCTCAGTATTTTGCTCCCATGTCACTCAAAGGAAAATTAGTAGCACGGATTATCAGCCCAGCCTAATTATACATCATTTAAAAACATCAGAGTAGAGGACATACAGAATTATGATAAAATAAAACATTAAAAAGTAAGGCCCGTATTGATAAATAGCACTTGTGACTGACAGCTAGTTTGAGTTGGTACCAGAAATGTCATTTCAGTACGAAATGTCCTGTCTGATCCATACTTAATATTGCTCTGAATCTCGAGATAGCTTTATAAATACGAGCCTAAAAATCAAGCAACACAGCAAGCTACAATGCGTAGTACCGACTAACCTAGTGATATATTCTGAATAAGGTGTCCTCCATTCAAAATTAGTCATTCACAAAGACGCAGGACGTATGCACAATCATATTGAAACCCCTTCTGCTAGTCGGGCAACTGTCACTCATATATCACACATTGTCCCAATTCCATCAAAGCCCGTGAGCCGTGTACCAGGCCTGCATAGATGCGAGGAGTTGCGAACTATCTCATTTCCTAACCCAGTTGTGGTTTCCGAACAGCCGTCAGCGCCGCTTTTCCGGCTCTGAGATTAGTATCGACGCCATTTACCGTCTCGCTGCCTTTGTTTCTATTGGCCGATTCATGCGGCGAACACGGCGCAGCGTCATTTGAAGCGCATTCGAAATTCCAAATTCAATTTTCGAAAACAGTTTCAGCTCGCGTTCCAGCCGGGTCGGATTTTTTCGACGAAATCCGAATAATGCTGGCTGGAAAAAACAAAGAATCCGGCCAGATCGTTTGCTAAAACTATTTTCGTCGGCTAAAACGCAGTTGGCTGTCCATTACAGATCTGCATAATTTAAATGCGATCCTGTCGCGGTAGCTCCCGAATTGGGCCTTTGAATTCTTTATTTCCCATTGAATTCTGCTCGCCCGGTAAAAATTTCGTGTCGTCGGCGGAAATTGGCAGGTGTCGTTCAATTAACCCTATTCCTGTCGGTAGTTTTTGTCGCGCCTAGTTTTTTCCACCTTGTTCAATATTCAAATAGAAGTGGAGTTACTATGTCGCTAAAGAAAAGGTGAGGTCGTAAATAAGGAGGATGGAAGTAGGAAAAATAAAAAGGTATGTTGCGTACCTGGAGTTCGCACATAAACAAGGTATAAAATAAATAAACAAGCGACCACGTCGGGGAGCAGAAGGCTGGAGGGTTGTGATAGTGCCATCCATCAGCCGGTCACAGCTTCGATAGGGTTAGGGCCACCTCCGCACCTTTATGCGTCCCTGGTGGGAAATAAAGGCCCTATAGTCGGGACCCCTAGTTTTTTGACATCTATTTGTGGTCGGCCTTTGCCCTCTAATGACTCTGTTGCTCTAAACTTAGTTGTTGTTGACAAACTAAAACTATAAAACTGACAAATAATTTATTATTTATTTTGACAGTCTTCTGCTGTGACAATTTAACAACAAGAACACCTCCGCTCCTTTCTACGCAGTATCTCCGAAACAACGTTCCATTCCACGTTTGACACGCACTCCGCTAGGGCTGTGCATAATTTACGTTCCAATCCGAGGCGTGACGTCACAGGAGCGAAAAATTTCATCCATCATGCTCCTGGCAGTTGTGGCACAGAAATTGGGCACGATAGTCACATGTACTTAGGTATTTGGGATGGAGTAGTTTAGATTAGGGCTGTGGCTACACAAGGTGTTAAGGATGGTTATACAAGCAATTGCTTTCATGCTGGCCTGGGAGTGAGAGAAAAACATAGAATGTGGCTGCTGCATTTCCTCCCGGGCATGCTGTAAAAACCAACTAAGGGATCCGAGGGTTTCGGTGTTTTGCAATTTAGGCGATGGGCTGACAACCTGTCACTACAGCAATATACCTACAAATCTATCTTAGATAACCCTCAAAACTTTGTCAAACGTGGCAGAACGATCTTTGTTTAGGTCGTTTACGCTGCTTACCCCAAAAGGGATAAAGGCGTGATTATATGTATGTATGTATACAAGGCAAAATGTATGACAAACCAGCTTATTATCTTTTAATTAGTTCTGCGTACGAAATAAGTCTTAGAAGAATAAACACTGTTACACACATAAGTAACATGAGAAAAACAATACAAAAGAAATATCGACACAACATGTACAGCTTCAATACATAGTATAAAACAAAGTTGCTTTCTCTGCCCCTATATCCCTATGTATCTTTAAAACTACGCAACGGATTTTGAAGCAGTTTCTTTTAATGGATAGAGTGATTCAAGTGAAAGGTTTATATGTATAATACATGCATAATATAGTATAGAAACACTGATAATTTCGGCAAAGCTGGGGCGGGTCGCTAGTATTTCTATAAAGAAATTACTTCCAACTGACTAACGGAAGAATGATCATCGGAAATAACTACATCGAAAAATTGATAAACCCAAAATGTTTGTCAGGGATTTCTTATATTATCTGCGATTTTATGCTCACACGAAGCGTCGTCCAAAGGAAGTATAAAATATGAAACCCAAATTCCATATTTAAATGAACCATCAAAAGGCGAATACCTACCGGATGCTGTTAACACCTTGCCGCGATTTTTAAAAGGCCCCATTGAAATACCGGAAGCAGTATATCTCCCTCCAACTCCTCCGAGAGGACATGATTCTTACGAGATACATTCGCGAATATATTATTATTGTTATGGCAACACCGGCTTGGAAAATTGTAAAATATGCCGCGTCTGGCATCATCGGGGAATAACGTTATAACATGTTATAACGCTTTCAGATAGCAGTGTGAATTTTTTATAACGTTACTTGTAAGATATTACATGTCAGCTTGCTTTTAGGACGACATAGTTCTAAGGAAGTTGAAAGGTTTGTGTGCTGGAATATTAATGTTTGCTTGCTCTTGGATCAGCTGTTGTTTCTAGTTAGATGGATATCACTACATAGTATAAAACAAAGTCGCTTTCTCTGTCCCTATATCCCTATGTATGCATAAATCTTTAAAACTACGCTACGGATTTTGATGCGGTTTCTTTTAATGGATAGAGTGATTCAAGAGGAAGGTTTATATGTATAATACATGCAAAATATAGTAGAGAAACATTGATGATTTGCGTGCGAAGCCGGGGCGGATAGCTAGTAGGTACTAAATATATATAGCCTTGATAAAAAAATATATCTTTAAAATCGTGTTTAGTTCAAAATGTTATACATTTATGAGTATTTATGGACAAGCTCGCTCCATCGTTGATAGTGTGCTTGATTCTGGATTTGCCAGCTAAAACTAAAATTTAAATCTATTTGTCACTTTCAGACTAAAAACATTGGAAAAGGACAGAAGATCCATTCTCTCCGATTTTTGATTTATAGTCGGTGGTTTTATGCGTTATATGTAATTTTTATCCGCCGTCATATGATATGGCGGATAAAATTGACAGAACTACTGGGAAAACGTGCAAAAGCGCGTCAAAATCTAGCGGACAATGTGTAGAATCAAAGACTATAGTAATAATAGTCGCCTGTCCTTTTTAAATTTTATTATTTTGAAAGCGATGGATAGATTTAAATTTTAGTTTGAACCGGTGTAGCCCTGATAAAAAGAAACATCTAAAAAATCGTATTAATAATAAATAATAATAATAATAAATTTACTTTATTCACACAAATGATTTGCACATGACATTCTTATATGAAGGAAGTGTAAGTGTATTTAGTTCAAAAGGTTATAATTTTTGATTATTTATCGATAAGCTCGCTCCATTGTCGATACTGTCTTGGTCAGCTCTAGTCTAGAGACTAGAGTCAAATTAAGAGCAAATTCGTCGCAAATAAAAAAATGCCTCTTCAAACCTATATTATGGGTGACATGATTTCAATTTATAAGTTATTTTTTTTTGAGATATTGTTGATTTTCGTTCTGGAGGACTGCTCTCCCGCCTCCGTGGTCTAGCGGTCTGAGCTCTCGATACGGAGGTTCCGGGTTCGTGTCCCGGCGGGGGACAATGACTTTATGTTCTTGTTTCTAGTGTGGTTAGGACGTTGCAGGCTGATAACCTGCTTGTCCGAAAAGTAAGATGATCAATGCTGTCGGATGGGCATGTAAATAGTTGGTACTGCGCCTGATATCGTGTCTATAAGAGTTTGAAGGAATAGAGAGTACACCTGTGTGTAGCGCAAACACTTGGACACTAAAAACTAGTCCTGCGCAGTTGGCCGACCTCTGGGAGGACTATCTGGAAGACTGCGAAGTTCTGCAATTTTTTTAATGCGCGAAAAATTCTAAATAGACATTACCCATTTCATGTTTCCACTTGTCTGGTCCCAAGTCGCGTATTTACATACTCTCATTCCACACCCTATAGATTGAGGTGGCGCGGTGGCAACAAATGGATTGTTTCTACTTCGCGTAGCAAAATAAAATTTATAGTTCCCGAAAATTGTGCGTCCTTTTTACCCTCATTTTTTTTTCTCGATTTTCGATTTATTGCTAACTTATGCCGGGTATAATCGTGATTTTAATGGTCCACGTGATTTATAACGGTCGGTGGATGAGATCGGGATTGCTTTTCGAAATTTGATATCTCTATACTGTTTATGACGCCCTGGTGGGTGACGCTGGTTTTCCCAAAAGGGGTAAAACTTGGGCTTCAAAAATTGGGGCTTAAAGAACAAGTTGGGAAGAAATCTGCCGTCCAAAGATACGTTTAAATTCTTCCATGCTGGACTGGGATCGAGAGAAAAACATAGAATGTGTCAGCTGCATTTCCTCTTGGGTATGCTGTAAAAACCAGCTAAGGGATCCAAGGGTTTCAGTATATTGCAATTTAGGCGGTGGGCTGACAACTTGTCACTACAACAATACATACAAATCTATCTTAAATAACGCTGAAAACTTTGTCAGATGTGGCGAATGACCTTTGTTTATGTCATTTACTTTCTGCCTACCCCATTAGGGATAAAGGCGTCGTTATATGTATGATGTTGAAAATACCAGCGGTCAAGACAGTTTTGATGGCTGTAGGTAGACGTAAACCTAAGTATTAAATGAGTCAGTTCATATAAAAACTGGACTACATAGAATTTAGCGAAGCCATTGACCCAAATAGGGTCATCGCATTGAACTTTTAAAACCTTGTACGAGTTTAAAAAAATAATTGGTGGTCGTCAACGGGACGTCGCTTATAAATTTGACAAATACCGTTATCCAGCCTCAGGGCCCGGGAGTTTATCATTTTACAGTTTTTGCGCGACCAGTAATAGGGCTCATAAATTTTTGATATCGTTTTTGTGTTTTCCAAAGCGGCAAATGGCCGAATGCACACGAAAAACGAAATCCGGTAAAAAATAATTCGATTTAATACCGGCCGCTTTTTTTGGGCTTTAATGGCCGTGTTTGGGAAGAAACGCGCCGAAAATTAATAAATTATAACCTTTGAAAAGTTAAGTGATTTTGATATAATGGGGTAAATAAATCTTGTGGAGGATTAAGATACTATTGACGATAGCATCTTACGATTACTTATGACCGCTATCAACAATATTGACAAGCAGCATTGAATCATTTTTAAAACTTTCTTCGTTAATATCAACAAAGATAACATTTAACGTCAAGTTGTGGTTAAAGATTATGTAGAAAGGTCAAGCTGTTTCTAAAGTAATCAATAAAATAATACATCGACCAAAAATATACCAGGTGTAAGGGACAGCGTCCCACTATCTGATAGGGGTTGCTCAGTCAACGACACTGAACAACTTCCACCAGGAAATTCTTTGGGGAGAGAAAATAAAAATTGGCTTTTCCATACAAAATGTTCACCTCGATCATAACTGATTTTTGTATGGAAAAGCCATGTTTGTTTCAGTTCCTGAAAAAAAACCTGCTGATAGTTGTTCAGAGTCGTTGACTGAGCAACCCCTATCACCTGGTACATAATATTTCAAACAGTTTTACCCAAATCACCCACCCAGCTCGTCCATATTCCCTGATATACAGAAATACCGCTCAATTCGTCAGGCGTCAGATTTACCTTTACACAAACAAACATGGCTTCCTGTGGTAATTACAGATGCATTAGTGCAATTCAACAATAGCCAATACCAAATACAAGTACCTTGTAATAATAAACTGATTGGTGCGGCCTCCCGCGCTGCGAGATGCGTATAGGCAAACATTGGAATGAGAATTTCCATTTCTGTTACGAACTCAAACTCGCTGTCAGTTTCGAGAGCTGATTATTAATACAAGTTAATTTTATCATATTTATCATTCTTCTGCGTTAGCAGTTTTACATTTCTTCGATTGGAATAAAATGTTAAAATAAAATTTTGCTGATTTCCTAATTCGCATTGAAATCTGTTAAAAAATCTTTGAATAATCTTTACGTCAATTTTACATTGACTGATTAAGTCGCAAATCATTGTCTTTTTCTCAAAATATTTCTTCCAAAACTCTACCTTTGTTCAGTTCTGTCTTTCAGTCCTATTAAGTCCTAGATTCAAATTATTAGCATTTTTTTGCTTCAATAGCGAAATTTTCTTCCATTCCCAACTCTTGTTCAGCTTCATCTCGAAGTTGGTATATGCACACCGGGTGATAGTCAACTACTCGCTTTTTTCTGCATTCGCACTGAAATCTTCTTTCAAACCCTACATTTCTTCAGCTTCACCTCTACCACGATATACGTGTATACGCATCGGACAATCACCACGTGCTCGTGATGACGCGTTGACGTTTCGTTTACATCCAGCTCACACCACCAGGCATTCTTGCTCTCCTGGTAGAGGATTATTAATTTGATGCTTACTATTGTTTAAAATTGGTTTTTTGACCTACCTGATTTTTTTTTTATTGATAAGTTTGATTCCCATTCATTGTATTTGCTTTCAATCGTAGATCAGCATAATTAAAAACAATATTAGGCTTCGTTATTATAAAGCGATGTCAAACTTGAGAGGAATATTAAGTATGGATTTGACAGGGCAGTTTGTACTGAAATGACATTTCTGATACGAACTCAAACTTGCAGTCTCTCATGAGCGCTGATTGTAAACATGACTCCTAGTTGCATTGGATACCATATTTTGGCGATTTAAAAACTGTAACAATTTGATCAAATTTAAGTCCCACAGACTATGACAAAGACACTCAAAAATGTTTTGGTCGTACCATCTTGCGTATTCTTCATTAAATCTGAAACTTGCTATCAGATCATCTACATAAAAAGGCATGTTTTAAATATATTTCGTCCGCACAATCTTGATACACGTTCCGTCTTGTATCTCAATATCCGGTTGCAGCTCTCAAGTATCAAGTCGTGTCGTGTGAGATGGCAGATAAGGCCCGGGGCACACTGGGGGAAATTGATACGTTATCCATTACCAACACGTTTCGTGTCCTGGGATGCGCAAGCGCAGGGAGTTGTATGGGATAAGCTTACGTGTATTTTGGGATATGCAACGAATTATTAATCTGGGACATGTGCTTACAAGGATATGACAACAAAGCTCCTTGAGTTGGACATTTGTCTGCATAAAAAATACTTTGATTATTTGTCTAAATATTTAGAAGCCATGATTTTCTGTGTACTACAGTTAATAGTCTCGCAAGTAAATTAGGAATAGAAGATCGTCGACGAATACATACACAGAAACAAAGCACGTTTTTAAAATTTAAATGCTGCAATTTAACAACTTAATACCTCCTGAAACGAAGTAAAGCAAAGAAAGAAATAAACAGAAATAAAGTAGTTCTACAAAGTACGAAATCTGCACTCGAAAGACTCCATTTTATGTTTTACAACCTCTCAAAAAGGCGTATAGCAAGATACGACCTATAAACACTTGAATTGGTTGTAGCAACCCTTTGCACCCTAATCGAAATGAGCCGTATTCTCCGTTCAGGGCCTCGTCAAAAGGGCTCGTAAAATAGAAGGGTCTGAAGATGGGATGAAAGTCAATACAGAAGATCTTTTATGTGAGAGAATTTTCCTTACACTACTTCATAAAGTCCTGGAGTAGTACGGTACGTCTAATAAACTTCTAAAGGTCAAAAACCGAGAGCAAGTCCTAGTACGTGCGAGTCAGAGTACCAGGACAACATACCGCCGCAGCACGTACGTGCCTAATGTTATTGGTTTTTGCCGTGCGAGTCGGAGCCTCCCGGGGGACCTCCTCTATTTTATCCCGCCCTGGTACCCGCACAGGTAACCCACCGCACGTGAGCGTAAATTATTAACCAACGCGTTCGATTCCCGGTTGGTACAGAGTATTCAGACACCGTGAAGGGACGTGGCATTTCGACTGCTGGTTTAAATTGTTCGCTATTCTCTGGTTTCGATGCGAAATGAAGATTCCTATGCAACTCTTCTCCATACAGGATTTTAATAAATTCCAGAGAGAAAATTTCGATGTTTAGAAATTCCATGTCACCTTAGTGAACATTTCCAAAACTCTCTATCTAATCCTCTACTTGACTTTCGACGAAATGCAGCACAAAACCGACACATACAAATTATATACACCCACCATCTTGGAATTATTTTATTCGAATATCTTGACATTCTTGACACAGCGGAATCCGTTAGACAAATTATTAATGTTCCTTTTTCGTAATTATTTTCATGTTACGTAAACGAGGTATTTGTCAATGTTAAACTTTATATTATTTATATTTTTTCTCTGTCGATGTACCGTTGTTAATTCATTCATTATTGTCGTCACTAAGTTTAATATGTATTTTTTAATGGCAGATGCAAATAGTTGAGAAATTTTGTGCACAAATAAATATTCTAATCATCTATCAGATTTCTAAAGTATTTCTTGTCAATTTATACGTTTACACAAGAAAACAACAATGTATTGTTAGGGTATCTTCGCTAAAGCGCTCGCTTCATTCAAATCGAATTGAAAGAGAGTAAAATCTAATTACTGATCAATACAGTCCCTAACAAATCTTATTAGGAGGATCCCACGTCTTGTTTAGATTTGGTTTTAAACAAAAAGTTTATTTATAAAGGTTATTTGATAGTCAAAAGCAATTGTATCTTGAGAGGACTTTACTTACTTGTTCTTTCGACTTATTTGTTTTTTATGTAGGAAAATTTAAGACACGTTTTTCCAAATGACTCGTAAAAAATGCCTCCATCGTATAACATTCTATATAGACGATCTTTTGTTGTACCTTAACAAGTGATTCTTTTGCCACTTTCTTTACCCGATTTTTTTCTATTTGTTACAGCATCCATACCCTTCGGAAGACCAGAAGAAACAATTAGCACAGGATACAGGGTTAACGATACTACAAGTAAATAATTGGTAAGTGCTTTTTTATTTTCTTACATTGTAATAGTCACGCCTGTATCCCTTACAGGGTAGGAAGAACGTCAACGACCATTATGTACGTATTAGTCACATTTTTTTATGTAATGCTAACTAAATTGTGCCTTTCGATAATATTGCAATATATTGAATCCCTTGTCTCCCTTTTCTGATTCCTACAGTATGCCTGGGAAGAGAAACAGCTGCAAAATTCTATGTTTTTCCTTCCTTCCTGCTTTCAGTCTTGCACAGATCTTTACTTTTTCTTATCTCCTAAAGATTATTATTTAGGGATAAAGGCGTGAATATATGTATGTATGTATTATTATTTTATTCTTGTGTCCTAGTCTTATTACCTCCAGGCGTTCCCATGTTTGAATTGGATATTGCATAATAGGATTCCTTTACAAAGTCTTTATCAAAATATTCATTTCCTTGCAAGCTCAGACCTATAAAATTACCCAACGGACAGTCGAACATCTTATTAAAATCTCTGTGCCAACGCATAGCAGTTCTATTTTCAAATACCACTGTAACTAGAACCTTGTCACAGCCAATTCCTTTAGAAACTATTCTTTAGACATCTTACTCTATAGGGCCTTGCTGCCCTGGTACTTAAATAACATGATTATCTACGGTTAAATGAAATAAAGTAGTGATTTTACGATGGCATATGAGGAGAAGGTATTAAATTGGTATAATAATGATCCTTGCATCGTAATGGACATCTATAGACTAGTTTATTGGCACGAGTTTGCTTGGATTAGCTAAGAAGGTGCGAGTTATCTAGACACTAGCCTATCTTAAAGACGTGTAGACTTTGCTATTTTCGATAAGGACAATTGACATTATGAAAGTACTTCGCAACATATTGCTATAAGAGTTGCATTTGATCCATATGATTTCAAGTTTGAAGGACTGGTTGATTCTCCGAACCCTGGCTTTGGTATAGATGAAAATCAAGATAAAGATATTTGTCTCCGAAATCCTAATATACATCAAGAGATATCTTATTTCATAAGTTCAACCACATAATTTATTACTTTTCATAAGTATTTTATTATTTTAGTTAGTACACCACATTTACGCAATATTTTAGCGGTAAACAATTTTCTTAACACCATGCCATCAAAATTCAAACTAATAAACAAACAGACATCCACTCTCTTTCTCTATATCTATATCGTGGGTGTCGCACTCCTGCGCAAGGCAACGTTCAATAAAATGTTAAATAA
The DNA here is from genome assembly GCA_949820665.1 of Scrobipalpa costella. NCBI lineage: Eukaryota > Metazoa > Arthropoda > Insecta > Lepidoptera > Gelechiidae > Scrobipalpa > Scrobipalpa costella. The sequence goes on from OX463314.1 coordinate 16,836,297, forward strand.
ATTGCGCGCGTCTGCGGCGAGCCTAAAATGGCGAATTGCGAATTTACTCGAGTCATTTTGTTGGTACAAAGTGTAGCTTTTTTGCATTGAAGAATGAGATGTTTAAATAGAGACACTGTTTCTTGTTTTTGTTCAAAATTGTAAATACGCATTGCATTATTTATTTAAATTAAAGCCATTACCATTAAGAACCACATGTTTGCTGAGAAACTCCTATCTTTTTGTTTTGGATTTATATTTACTTATCTTTCTTGGAATTGGTACCTCGATGTACATAGGTTCATTGTTTTCAGCAATTTGTGAAGCACTCCCATCCAGAAAGGGCTTTGCATTTTTATTTGGATTATTAATCAATATCACGGCACCCCATGCATGATGATGGATGATAATCCCCTAAGAGCTTATCCCGGACAATCTCGCCTTTCGATGTAATAAAATACTATATTAGATAACTGCCTTGATGACAATCGTTACACAAACCATGTCAGAGACCTATTAGGTGCTCTAAAACTCTGACATCAATGTTAATCGGGTCATTGTTAATCCCACGACTCTCAAGAAAGAAAATAAAACTATTTGCATTGTCAAATAATTCCTTAGGTACTTGAATCAAACGCCTAACTAAGATCCGCAAATTGTTTTGTGTAAAAAAAACATGTCTCAAGATCAAGTATCTATCCACTTTATACTGTCAACGATATTTTGAGTAAATATTATCACAAGTAAGTAGCTTCATCACTTGAAGAGATCTTGATTCGTGTATACAGTTAATCAAGCTCTTAACATTGTTGTCCGAGAAATAATATTGGAATCAATGAGTATTATTAACTTGAAGTGTGTTGAGTGCTTTTCTCACGATCATCAACGTTTGAACAAAACTTGTAATGATATAAACGTTAAAGAAGATAGAAGTAGTATAGTTAAACCAGAGGTTAATGAAGCAAGCCCTGGAGGAAAAGATAATAAAAAGTCGAATCAATATCTTAAATCGTTTCCGGAAATACATTAAGAGCTCTCTCTACGAAGAATTATTTTACAAAATTACATAACGACAACGACTGACAGAAATTTTCAAAAAGATTGAGCATTATGATAAAAGGTGGCGTTATACTTTATAAATTCAGGGCCGGTTGTATAGATTCTGTCCTTCTTCTTAATTGACGTTACTTCATGCTGAGTGTCCTGACTCTCGCAAGAGGCTTTGTTGAATGACTTTGCATGTTGTTCTATCTTTTGCAATGTGCATATAGTTTTGGATATCTGCGCGGATGACATCTTCAATCACCCGAAATCATCGGATTGGTATCAACCCTCTGCTTCTCTTCAAAATTTTAATACAGTGTCTTTATCAAAATCTTGCCTACGCATTTATTATATTTGTGGTTCTTCCAAATTGTTCTTATGTATTCTTTGTGGCACGCACTACCCACCCATCCAAACATCAGTAATCGGCAGTAGCTGAACTAATAAAATATTTACACGTCGATTGCTCTCCGCGGATCTCCCTGGCAATCAAGGGATGGCCACCTGTTTATACAAAGGGTGTACCTCCCTTAACCCTTCCTAATGGTTTTACTGTACATAAAAACGTTTAAGTCGCATTAGGTTGTTTGGCCGGAACACTTGATGGTATGAATTTTTGATTTACGCACTTTAAAAGCAATTGCTTCCTTGTTTATGGATTTATTGTTTTAAAGCGAAGGGGTTGACGTCTTAATTTCAAGGGTTTTTTTTCTTTGGTATTATTGACTCGTGTAATCATGGCTTGGTAAGAAGATAGTACTTTTCTTCGTTTGCATGGCGTAATTTATGTTTAGTTCTGAGGTTCTCTTTCTAGATTCTTCTATTCCAATGGTCCTGATCTACAGCGTCTGCTGGAGTAAGAATGTTTTCTTTCATATCCGCTTGCATGACATTAGACAGAGGTACTTTTTTCAAAATTGACTTAATCTAACCTCTAAGAGGGTTAAAAAACGCTTAATTATAAGGTTTTAATTGTGTAGCGGTACTAGGCGATCAGAGCGGCAAGAAGACAAAGCCGTCTCGACTCGACCTTTTGAACTTGTCAGTCAGGTCCGCCTTCGTGATGGAGGCTTGAGTGTACATATCTTAATGACGAATTAAACGTATAATGGTAAAGTGTTTTGACGTGTGATATGTTCCGTTATGAATGCGGTCAAGTACCCAATCTAATGCGTTCTTAGGAAATAATTGCTGTATCTTTCCATTCAATTTGGTAATTTAACCAAGCTTAAAAAAAAATTGCTACCCAGATCAATGTTGAAGTTGTTAAATCGATAGCTAATTTCCCTAAGAGATTGGATTAAGCTTACAAACAAAAATTTATTCCGATCGGATATTGAAAGTAACGGTTACTTAGCCACCAGACGCACATAACATCCATGCAAATGTCCTGTAATGGCATTACTCGCCCCAGCTAATGCGACAAGGTGGCATCAAGTGGCAGACAGGGAAATTAGGAACTCGATGCGTCCAGTAAATACAACCTTGTCTAAGTGAGCCTCGCCCCTAATTGCGATTGTATGGAGATGCAAATTCGCGTAGGAAATGTCGCTATCTCTTATTGTTGCGCTCCTGGTACTTGTAATTGATAAGGCGTACGAAAATGGCGGGTATTTGAATTGTAAATTTTTTCATTCATACCTCTGGGGGGTAGAATTCGGTTTTATCAAGTTTTATCTTGTTTCATTTTACTTTTCTATTCGTTTTAAGATTGTCACTCTTGTAAGAGGGTTCGATGTGTTTTTGAGATATATTTGTCCAGTTCAGCATTAATCGCTCTTTTATCAGATCAAGATTGATATTTTTTTCTTCTTACAAATTCTTCACTTCTTATTTCCATAAAGGCTTCTACCGTATTAACCTTTTTTCATATTTTATTCACCAACTTTTTCCAGACTTTTCCATACCCTCAAAGTCTACTAAATTCCCACACCGTTTCATTTATTCACACGTCAACTCAGGGAGGACAAACATTTTCTTGAAAGTAACAAAATATTATACAAAACTTTCTTTCCTGGTTGTACATTTTGATGTCGTTTCGTTATTCAGTGAGGTTCAAACCTTGCGGGATGTGTGGAATAATACATGATGTGGAGTACTAGGGTATTATAAAAAGCAGCAGTGTGGTGGAATATTCTGTATCATGTACCTAAATATTAAATTGGGAATGAGGCTTCGAATTAAAGAGTATAGGTTAGAAACACAGTCACCTTAGTAGTTTGTGGCAGATGTTTCAAACATGGTTTTACAGTCATTTCCTTGTTGTAGACCTATAAGTAATTTAATTCATGTTTATAAGTCAAGGTAGAATGAAAAAATAAAAATGTGTGTAAATGCGAAATCAAAAATGTGCAAAATTATTTTGTAACCATGAAATATTCATAAAATTTAACAAATATACATACATAATATAATCACGCCTTCATCTCTCATGGGGTAGAAAGAGCGTAAACGACCTAAACAAAGGTCGTTTCGCCACGTCTGACAAAGTTTCGACAGTAACTTAAAGATTTGTAAGTATATTCGTGTAGTGTAGTGAAAAAGTTTCGAGTGTTATTTAATATAGATTTGTAGGTATATTGCTGCAGTGACAAGTTGTCAGCCTATCGCCTAAATTACAATACGCTGAAACCCTCGGATCCCAGCTGGTTTTTACAGCATGTCCAGGAGGAAATGCAGCTGGCACATTCTATGTTTTTCTCTCGCTCCCAGGCCAGCATGGAAGAACATCTAAAATTTAACATCTCGTAAAAGACTGTACATTGGCAGTAAGATGTTATCAAGGAAACAAAAATCCAGAGGATTTACACCAACTGTCGTTCAAAGTTGTTTTAAGAGAAGGATACAGATTCTGCTAACTGGACTGTTGCTTCTTCTTCTTCTGTCGAGTGGGTATCGAGTCTATGAACCCGATGAACCCTGGTGTCAGAGTTTTTTAAACCGCCTAGTAGCACAACTACCAGGCCTCTGACATGGTTTGAATAACGACCACTACCAAAGACAGCGACCGGGACCGACGGCTTAACGTGCCCTCCGAAGCACGAAATCTTTTTCTTTTCGGACAATCAGGTTATTCAGCCTGCAATGTCCTAACCAAACTAGGGAAAAATTCACAAAGTGATAAATTCTCAAATATCAGCTTTTGTGTTTCCCGCCTGGGAATCGAACCCAGGACCTCCGGATCGGGAGTCCATGGCATTAGCCACTAGACCACGGAGGCAGTTAGACTGTTGCTTACCCACGATATAGGTATTTTCTATGATTTCTCCGTCTCGACTTAACAGAAAAAGTAATATATGTTCTTTTTTCACTATAGTACGTGTTCCAAAGTAGTATGTGTCCCGTCGGCGCGTGAGATTGCCAGTGCCATAACAGGCATCTTCTGGGTGAGCTAGCTCCATCGTCGACTCTGTCACGGTCATCCCTAACCTAGAGTCAAGAGCAAACCCATTTTATATAAAAAAGAAAATACCTAAGTTTCTGCAATTGCCTTGGAAATGTTACAAAATTATTTTAAATTCCGTAAAGAAGCAATAAATACGTACAATGTAAAAATGTGTGATCAAAGTAACGAATATTTGCAGATATATATCTTTAGAAAGAACCAAAGTACTGTTGAAGATGTAAAAACAAAATTTCACAAATATGGATGTTTTAACATAGCAGAATCAGCCCCCAGAGGTCGTAAACCGCGGCCGGCTGGCTGACAGTGATTCTTGATGGACAATTTGAGAGTTTTCAGGGGTACTCAACCCTCGGGGCGATTCCGCTAAGCTTTTTTAGTATTGTAAATTTGTTTTACAGTTTCGGGTCGACTTATTGTTTCGAAACGTCGTGGCAAAGTGGGAATTTGTACGTGTCAATGTTTTGTGAAATATTTATCGAGTTTAAACCATCTTCTTTGCTGGATTGGGAAAATAAACAATGATTGTTTATACATATTTCTCAGATATTAAAGGGACGAAAACCCACCATTAAGTACATTTAAACAAAGACAATTAGATGATTCAGCCTGCACAATCCTAATCAAAGTAGAAACAATCTCTAGTGTGAAAATATCAACTTCTTTTTCTTCGTAAGAATCGAACCAGGAAAACCGGGATCCTAAGCCACCTATTGTCAAACTAGACCACATATACAGCTCTCACCCTTATTACACCATAGCCATTTCCAATCTATTGACTACTAATCAAGTGTAATCCAGTTTAAGCCTGTTATCCAGCCTATAGTCTAAATATGGCTATAGTCTGGATCTAGAATAAAGCCTAGATGTAGCTAGGTCTAAGCTAGGCATTGTCTGGAGTAGACATATCAGTGTGTCCTGCTGGGATAGTGTTAGGGTTACTGGGTTGAAAAGGGTAATTACATGTATTTGGATGATATTATGATTATAGTTTCCTAATGGAATTTAGAGGCTGTCAATTTTTGAGAGGCATTTGATATTGAACAAAGTCAAACTATCTTCCACACTCTGTAGAGACGGGTTGTCAGTCCATCTACTAAATTGCAGTAGGTAGGTATGTTTATTGAATAGAGTTCCGTCAGAATGTGACAATACGTTCCATTGTTGACTGTTACTCGATCAACACTGGTTTAGAATGGAGTCTATACCATCGCAAAAAAAATGCTTATTTGAATATTTTGAACAAGTTGATGCACCAACAAACGAAGAAGAACAATAAAACTTAGGGATTAAAAGAAAAGATATACTGCAATACCGTAAACCTTCTAAAAAATCATTAAGACCGTCTCAAAAAGCCTATAACGTGACGCCATTACAATTCCACCCAAGAGAATCGAAAGAGCAAAATACGGTACATTGAAAAAGGCATTTAGTCTAGACTTGAGTAGCTATAGAGTCTATCACAAAAAATATATATCGCGGATAAAAATATTTAGAATAAAATGATGTTGACGAAGAAAAACAAGAAAATTTAGGGAACACAAGAAACACACACATACATATTTGATCACGCATTTATCCCTAATGGGGTAGGCAGAGCGTAAACGATCTAAACAAAGGTCGTTCCGCCACGTCTGACAAAGTTTTGCGGGTTATTTAAGATACATTTGTAGGTATATTGCTGTAGTAACAGGTTGTCAGCCCGTCGCCTAAATTGCAGTACATATTTACATAATTGTATACATAAACCCTCGGATCCATTAGCTGGTTTCTACAGCATGCCCATTCTATGTTTTTCTCTCGCTCCCAAGCCAGCATGGAAGTATAATACAAGAAAAGATCTACAATACCATAAACCTTCTAAAAATTCATTGAAACCGTCTCAAAACGCCTATAACGTGACGCCATTACCATCCCACCCAAGAGAATCGGAGAAGCAAAATCACAGAACGACACGGTACATTGAAAAAGGCGTTTCCGCTATCTGCAGTGGAATCACCGCACACACGCCATTTAAACTCCATATGTATTCATCGGATTCTGGTAAAACCCTTATTGTAACGAGATCAGAGATTCGATCGGTGCAGGGCGATTTAGTTGTATGACGATGCATGCTCTAACACAAGAGTTTATCGGGTCTTTCGATTCGGCAACCCATATGAAAGGTCATTACGAAAATTTATGCTTTCGACTCACAACGCTCTTCTAAAAACCAAAATATTGACTCTCATTTTCAATCAGTTCAAGACCACTCCTTTTCGTCACTGATGTGATGTACTGTTGTCGAAAAACCCGATCAACCCAGAATGTACCTGTCAATTAGCATTCATAATGAATATAATGTTAAAGCTCACGTAAATGATCACGGTTAGGTTAATGAAACTATTTCAATCCTTGGAATCTAGCTCCGATTATGCGCGACTTTTACAAGTTTTTCAAGTTTAGTCAGAGGTATTTAGGTTACTTCCATGCTGGACTGGAAGCGAGAGAAAAACATAGAATGTGCCAGCTACATTTCCTTCCGGGCATGCTGTAAAAATCAGCTAAGGGATCCGAGGTTATCTGTATATTGCAATTTAGGCGATAGGCTGACAACCTGTCGCTACAGTAATATACCACATCTATCTTAAACAACCCTCAAAACTTTGTCAGACGTGGCGGAACGACCTTTGTTTAGGTCGTTTACGCTCTGCCTACCCCATTAATAATAAAGGCTTGATTATATGTATGTATGTATGTATTTAGGTAGCGACATATCTCGAATATTCTTAAGGTGCACTGCATATGGCTCTTACTTTTCCTCTGACTGCATCAGGTAGTGTGTAGTAAACCATAAAAGAAAGCACTATCCGGCCGTTACTCTGCGTTTAGTGCACCTCTGACGCCCGTTCTGTGTTGGGCCATCATGGCGCTCCCTTATGGTAAATGTATGCATGGTGAACATACGGGGACGCGTTTTGTACGAAACCGCTAAGATGATGATGCCTCTTGAACTAGAGAGAGAGATTGCAGCACTAAAGACGTATTGTGTTGGTTCATTATCGCGTTCCCTTATGGTAAATGTATGCATGACGTGAACATACGGGGACGCGTTCTGGTAGAGTCTCTGGGAAACTTCTTGAATTGAAGGTCGCTTGGATGATATAGGCACAGGACCGGTGTAGATGGCGAACAAAAGATGAGGCCTGTACTATGCAGTGGGTAGATGTAGGCTGAAATTATGATGATGATGATGATGGATGATATAAGAGTAATTAAAAGTCATGCAGTATTCCACCGGAAATGTTTCGCACAATTGGCTTTGATTTTGAGACTTTCACGTAAGAAGGATAGATTTTATTGATGTAGCATTAAAACAATCTAAAAAACATCATTCCTAGAACCTACACTTTTTAAGTTGGTATCATAGAATGGAATTATATTTTTGTTGGTGTCATCATGTCGCCAACATACAATATTATGTGGGATAAATTTCTTGCTGTTTTTATGCAATGTTCCTATCTTCAAATGATTATGAACATTTACTTTTTAAACTTTGCAATGACAAAACTTTGGGTCACTTTAAGTCAATTCTCCCAAGGTGGTGGGTTGTTGGCCTTTGGTATAGCGGTTTCTTCCAAAATTCTCCCCCGTATATTCCCCGAAGTCGTTCCGAAGGTGATTGTGATAAAACAGCCATTTCCGCGTGTAATCGGAGCCTCAATTTTTAGAAGATGCTATCTTCAGGGAAAACGACGGGATTCTGACGAGGTGCTGCGACTTTGCTTCACAGGATCGTGGGTTCAATTCCAACAGTAACTCCTAGATTAATACTCTATTATTTCGGTGCTAAGGTTACTACTATTCTAATCCATTCTAAAATACCACTTTCTTAAGTTGTTTTGCCTTTAGGCATTAAGGAATTCTTAAGTTGTTTTGCCTTAAGGCCTATATTGCTTACCCGGAGTATTTATATATTTATTTACTTACTGTTTATTGTACACGAGTAACAGGAGAAAGACAATATACAAGGAATAATGACACAACAGCTTATTTCTACTAAACAAAATCTTACAGCTGACCTACGGAAGTGAGACTTAAATTGAGAGGCAGATTAGGGGTGCACAAATAAAGCATCGGAGTTATTGTAATGTTTAGAATTTAAATAAAATGCTGAAAAAGAAGCTCTTTCATAGCTAAAGAAGAACAATGATTTAGGCTTGTATTTATGAAGCGATCTCAAACTTGAGAGCAATTTTAGGTATGGATTTGACAGGCCAGTTTGTACTGAAATGACATTTCTGATACAAACTCAAACTCGCTGTCACTCACGAGAGTTGATTACAAATACGACCCTTTAGAATCAGTACATTTTATACTGACACCAATCAGAAATCAACAATCTATGCTCACTCAAACATCAATTAAACAATTTAATAAACGTTAAACCTTGCTCATAAAACGTCCCAAGTATCGTGAGCCCCGGGACATCTCCCAATTGCCCAAAAACAAGCCCTGAATTAAACACAAGAAAACAATTACACGTTACTGCCTCATAACAATTCACCTTCGCACCGTAACGGGGGGCTAAGCCTCAAAAACCCCCTAACACTCGTCAAAATAATTCATTTTAATTTTCTTTACGACCTAGTAAACCTTTATTTTACGACGATACTGCCGAAGATAACTCGGGGACTCCCTTAAAGGCTGTTCCACTCCCTTTTACGGCCTCCAGCCCTTCACTAGGATACCCTCTGACATCCTTTAAGGGATGCTTACTATCTTCCATCTTCCTCCAATCCTATTATTTAGATAAAGATGAAACGAGGAATGCTGCGATAGCGATACGGGAGTTTCTGAAATACTTTCTCTGGATGAAAGGCCTCGTTTTCTTCGTATTCCAGCAATTCTTTTTTGTTAAAATAAATTATAATTAAAACAAGCTTTTTGTGTAAATAAATTATGATGAGTTCCTTCTTTGTGATGTTAATTAAATTTTTTCCACTCTTTGTTCCAGGTAAGTGGCTTTTGCTGTCTACGATGCGCATTAATAAAGAAAAGGAGGAATTAAGATGGTGAGCTCGTTCCATTGACGATTATTTCCAGGAAATAGGAGAAATAAAATGCAACAGAAATGAGTATTACACTGCAAGATTGAAATGGTAGACGATTTGAATAATATAGGTACACAATCATACTTGCTTTACTTACATACATACATACATAAAATCACGCCTTTATCCCTTACGGGGTAGGCAGAGCGCAACACGTCTCGTGAAAGGCGCTTTCGCCATGTCTGACAAAAATTGAGGGCAATTTTAGATGTAATGTGTATTACTGTAGTGACAAGTCAACCCATCGCGTAAATTAAAATACACTGCAACCCTCGAATCCCTTTTGCTGACTTCTACAGCATGCCCGGGAGGAAAGGCAGCTGGAACATGGTATGTTTTTTTTATCTCTCCCAGTCCAGCATGAAAGAAACTGCTTTACTTTTACTTGGCAAAATGCCTTCATTAAATACCGGGTTTCTGCTATGTTTGATAAACGTTGAGGGGGTATTGCAGAAAAATAGTCGTATGTAGGGGCAGCGTTCCGCAAACTGATAGGAGTTGCTCATTCAACGAATCTGAACTACTATCACTAGGAATGCATTTCAGAAAACGTAAAAAAAAATACTTTCCAATACAAAACGACCACCTCCATCAGACAATTTGTATGGAAAAGCCAATTTTTGTTTCCATTTCCAGAAAAAAAAACTTTTTGATTGTTGTTCAGCTTCGTTGACTGAGCAACCCCTATCAGTTTGCGGGATGCTGTCCCTTACACCAGGTATTGTGTGTTATATGGTTGTAGCTCAATAAATTTGTTGGATCCATCCAGAATAGATGTTTTTTAGTAATACTCAAAACTGCATTTGTTTAGCTCTACATTTTCACACAATGAAATATTTATGCAATTCAATACTTCAACACCAAAAAATTTTTCAAGTTTCCCTCAAACCCCAAGATTTTAAAAACAACCCCCTATCCAACCTCGATGTTTATGAAAGTCGTTGGATGACAGTTTTTTTACGGCTGGTCCGCATGGGGCGGCACGCATTACCAGGCTCGTAAAGGCTCGAGGAGGTCGCTTAACACGGCGTTAAGTGGGCCGTAGCGCTCCTGCTGCCTCCTGGCGCCCTGGTGGATACGATGGTTTTTGACTAGCAAGCATCTTTTGTCTGATTCACGTCTAGCAGGATTCTAGTATGCCAGTTCATCAGACTGCATGGTCAGAGGAGAGGAGAAATACACAGGGGAAATGATTGTCCATAGATTATATTTTAAAATATATAGGATTTAAAAAAAGATAGATTTTAGATGCTTTTTCTTTTGTTTTCCTTCTGAATGGCATCTGTCTTAGCTACAGTCCTGGATTTTTCAGAGTATAGTTTAGTCAATAGCGATGACACTGGCTGCATAGCTTGCCTGCTAAAGCCATTTACAAAAAAAGAAAAGGTAAAAGAAATAGGTAGAGTTAGAAATACTTAGAAGTCTAGTCTAAGCAATAAAGACTGGTAATGTTTTAATTATAGAGACTTTGCTAAAAATAAAACCACACCAATCAGCTTAAAATAAATTCGAAATCCAAAAGTTTGAGCGCACAATGAGCAACTCCGGAAAGCGGCCGCCCCGAACGCTTCCGAAAATTGCCGAAAGGGGGCGCAGGAAGATGTAATGATGTTTGTCAAATGGAAAATGAGATAGGGAAATGTACCGACTGGCTGAATTTGCGACCTTTTTGCTGATGTCGCCCCTCTCGGCTTCAAACTGCGGGATATATTCCTTTTTGGGTAAAAGTTGTTTTTAAGGAAAGGATCAGGGTGATTCGCTTTAATTTCGTTAAGTGTTTTTATGGATATTTCATCTAGAATGCCTAAAGCACCGCAAATGTTGTGCTAATTAGAAGAAAAAAAATCTATTTAAATTGCAAGCTTATTAGCTAAAATAACATATAGATTTGCATTTAAAACTTTCCCTTGATAAATGGTTAAGATTACGTGTTAAATGGTGATTAAACCCCACTTAACTCTACAGTTGGTATTAATTAAATGCTCTAATAAGCGTTGCCCTTTTCAATATGGGCATGTTGACATTTACCCACCATTCATACATTTAACCGCTACGGATTAAATTCCTGATTAAATGTTTGATTATTGTTTATTTTTTAGGGCTGCACGGATAGATAGACCACCGCGTCGATGTTATTTTAAAAATAAACAAATGTCAATTGCTCTGTCAAAAGAACGGAATGGTTTTAAGAATAAAAATAACACTGGCCACTTTGCTGTGAGTCATAGAAGTCATACCATTTCCTGTAAGTAAGTTCTTTATTGAAACGTTACTGGCCACTAAAAAACTTCTCAAGAAATATGTTCGAATTGAAGCACAGAAAAAAGGCGTTCGTATTTCAAACGCTGAGCTCCTGATTCTGGCTGAATGGGTGCGTTCATAAATCTCGCGTTCTCAGCAGCTGATGTTCGTTCGAAATTCGAAACAGCGGTGCTATCGTCTGGCGGGACAGCGTGTGGTGCCACAGATAAAATAAATGGAGGAGCGGTGAAAAATGATGACGCGTCGGCGCGGAAAGCAAGGGGTCGCACGAATTCGACTGGGTCAAACAGTTTTTTGTATTCCTTCGACAGATATAATTGTGTTTTTATAAAATTTGACTAATCAAATAAATGCTGTGATCATATCATTTACATTATATCTAAAAATATGTTGCCAATAGCACTCCAATGATTTCGAGATGTAAGAAAACACAGATGAGTATTTTTTTATCCGCAATAAAAAATCAAGAAGTTTAGGTAGATACGAATCACACATATAAATCCTGTTAATCAAATCCATTGGAATTCCATGACTTCAGAACTTAGCAAATAGCTTTAGTTCGTCTCTCTTAATGAAATAGAACTGGAGCTTCGCCGCCTTTTCTGTGACAATGCTGCCAGAGGGGGGGATGATTAATTATATCCACTGGGAAGGGGGGAGGGGGTATCGAACGACGATAGAGCGCTGTTGAGGTTTTTACGAGATATCTACAGACTCTGTGGCTTTCCAAATCTCCGGTTTAATGGATATTCTGGGTTCCAAATTCAAATCAAAGAAAGTTTTGTTTATTGTTTCTGTTTACTAAATGATTACTTACTAACTGGCCTCCTAACATAAAAATAACAGCCAATATGAGTATTATGACCGCAATCAAATTATATTTTTATTCTGCTCTCTCTTTACGTACAAAAGTTGCCTTCATTTTCCTCTTGTCTTCCCCCTAATTCATTAACCCAATAAAAGAATTTGACTTGCCATAAACCGCCATAAACTGGGTCCAGGATCCAAGATTCCCGCTTTATGTCGTATTAGTGAGATGTCACACGACAGACGTTTAGGTGTCATAAAGTTTCCCGTAAAAAGACCTTCACTTGTTGAGTTTACGGCCTTTTTACGGCGGCGACAAATTTTACGGGTTTTTGTGCGGCGTCTGTAAGTCTTACTACGTAGAGACGATATTTGCAGTACCAGGAGTTCATGAGTTATGAGATCATAGTGCGTTTGCAGGTTCATCGGGTGATGTTCGTCTTTACTCAACATTTGCGCGTATAAGGACGATTCTGTTTTCGTGTATTGTTTATTGATCACAACCGTTCTTTTTGATAGTGAATTAATGCCCCAACAATGATAGAACATCAAAACCTCTGGCCAACAGCGCTGGTAATTACCAAAACCCCGTTGAAAGACAAATGCTCGCAGGTACTACACCTCTTGGTAACTTATGCGCGCCGGGGTGCCGGTTAATAGCTAATATCGCTGCCTAATGACCATACTCGTCTTGAGCGTAATGTCCCACATGGGATCTAGAGAACGCCTCGCGCTTATGTTCTCCCGGTCGCCCTGGTAATTTACGCGATCTTTCACTATTGTAACTTTTGTTTTATCGTCTGTTTGTGTGTCCTGGGGTTGTCTGTGGGGAGTCGATTTTACCAATGGAGGTAGGTTTGTTTCTGCCATAGAACTGAAAATATCATCTTCGGTAGAATTATAAAAGCGGATTAATAATTTTCAGTTCGGAGTTATGAAACTAACTGAGTTACCGAAACTAAATTAATTTCAGTTTTATGTTACCAAAAGAACTAAAATAAGAAGAGCGTTTACGAGCATTTATTTTGATGTCATATCAGCGTAACTTTGTATAAAGTACATTTAAAATTTATGAAGCTGTGACAGCAACGTTCCGGCTACTCTAATATTAACACCATTTACACAGAGACAGGACGAAATTTACTGCAAATAAAATTCATTCACTTAAAAAGACAGAGCAGTAAATCATTCTAAAATTATAACTGAACGGCGCCTAGCGGAGCCCAAAATGGACACCAAATCACGTCACATCGAAATAAAAACGTTTATACGAGACGCTTTTACGCCCCTAAATTTAATAGCCTATACTATTACAAAGGAATCATTGTTTTTTCAAACGCACTGATTTATTGGCCTGTTAAAAAATGCTTTAAAATTAAGTTTTTTCGTTCCCAGTTTGACGGCCCTGTCCGTTTTGACGGGCAACTGTGAAAATATTTGTTAACTACTGGTATTGTGATATATTGGGGATCGGATGCGAACTCACTTTGATATTTAACTGTTTCGGCTGTTAAACTCTTTGTGACTTTATCAAACCTAGTACGATAGAGTTGACGAGTCTTTTAATGTGCAAGCCACATTTTAAATGCAGTTTTGACAATTCTTTACTGTTAATACGTCTATGAGGATATCGGATAGTACAAAATTTTACAATGAACTGACTTATCGTTTTAAGATGATTTTTGAACTCTATTAATTAAAACTTTTGGAGAAAACCCCTGTATATAGGTTCGCAGCTAAATAATATAATATGTACGACTCATTCTACAAGGTCTAAAGAATTACCTATCAATTTCCATATATTTAGTCCAACTAAAACGATCTTAGCGTGTTCCGCTAGCGATCCTTAAATGGTCAAGCCCGCTGCGTTTGCAAATTGCGACAAGTCATTGTTCTCCATACAAGAAGCTACAAGGTACCAGGCCTCCATACAAGATAGGAGCTCTCGAGATAAGATAGCCCGTATCTAGAGCGCTGGAGTTAGAACCTGGCTAGTTTATAGAATAGGTGGTAGGTCATTGTTTAGCGGAAAGCCACGCACCTTTTGGTGGTTTATGCTGCCCTAAGATACTGTTAATCTGTAAAAGGGACATAACGACTGTATTTATGGGGTACGTAAAGCGTCAATTACCTCTTTGGTCTACAATATCCGTTTTTGTCCACATTAGTCAAATTTTTTGTAGTCATTTCAGAAGGGAAGTCATTTTATTTTGATAAGTTATCTACATCAGGTATGGTAGTCCTACGTTTGCGAATAAAAGTAATTCCTTATATTTTGTTTACCTGTTCAAATGATGATATAAGATTTTCCTTGAATAGATGAAAATTCAACATGTTGACAATTATAGAAATACCCACTGATTGTCTTACAAAAAAATATGTCATCCACGTGTTAACACTAAATTAAATCATTAAGTATAATGTGTTCGCTAATAACAGGTATTGTGTCTTTGACACGACACTTTAATTGATATACATACTATACTTTGGTTCTCAAGAAGTTAGAACTGATGATTTCATGCTTTCAATATTGTTTTGTACAATCTTTTTTATAGATCTGTGTAAATAAATGTAAATAAATCTTTGTCAGTCGTAACCTTTGTTTAGGTCGTTTACGCTCTGTCTACCCTATTAGGGATAAAGGCATGATTATATGTATGTATGTAAATAATATTTGAACCTTCAGGATAAAACACCATCAGGATCAGCTTTCTTTATATATTTTGTATTTTATTTTACTGCTTTCTTCATCATCAAAAGCTTATAGAAAATCATCTGCATATAAACACTAGTGTTTAAGCTTGTAAGATGCTGCAGATTCCTAAAAAGTTAAGACTTTCCTTGGCTGATTCAAAACTGCTTGTGATTCAACAAAGCCTTCGAAGATTTTGCAGAATTCATTGAAGTCATTCGTGGCTTTTCCCAATTGAACACCCATTCCGCTAAACCAAAGAACTTCGAATAACATTAACTTCGCCCCAATAATCAGATTGTCCACTCATAAAATTTTACATCCATTCTTAAACGAAACAGTCGGGTCACGTCTCAACACCGCCATTATCACGTCATGGCGGCGTTCGCTGATTGGTCCACTTTGATTGCGCGGATCACCTGATTGGCTGTACCTGATTACAACTATTACGCGATTGGTCGGTACTTATGGCGCGAATTATACTTGATTACGGATATTAAGGGATTATCGAGGTTTGGAGGGCTGGAGGCATGGGATTTTATCTTGTAGAGCATGTATCGTGCAATTTTGGAATAACCCAAGTTCCGTTTCAAAATAAGTGGTTAAATTTAATGAATAAAACTTCCTATCTTTTTAGTTAAATTTGCTAAAATGTCAAAAATAGGGTGTCAGAAAAACAGTAAATCCATATTCAACCAAGCGGTTGCTGAGCTGGTTTCTGAATAGGGAATAGGTTAGAGACTTAAAATATTTTGGTCATCTTACCTAGATCGTCCCATGCTGGCCTCGCGGGCCAAGAGAAAAACATAGAATGTGCCAGCTGCATTTCCTCCTGGGCATGCTATAAAAACCTAAGCAAAGGGATCCGAGGGTTTCAGTATATTGTAATTTAGGCGATGGGCTGACAACCTGTCACTACAGCAATATACCTACAAATCTATCTTGAGTAACCCTCAAATTTGTCAGACGTGGCGAAACGACCTTTGTTTAGGTCGTTTACACTCTGCCTACCCCATTAAGGATAAATGCGTGATTATATGTATGTAAGTCGCCTAGAAACGAACTTACGTACCCACTCAAGTAGGTTACTCCAACTAAACCAACTAGGTCTCAGAGGCAGTTACAAAACACAGTTAGCCTTGAGAAGGCATCCGTTAGGTTACTCGGAGCGACTATTCCAAAGCAATCTTGTACAATTTCAACTTAATGTTTTCAATGTGAAACGGCAATTTTCAAATTACCGCTCCGACTCGTAAAGCACACCTCCCCATTATTGGAAAGGTCACGGAGTCCCCACGAAAAAGAACTTAAGCATCCCATTGTTCCTATCAGAAAATTACACCAATTACAGCCGCTCGGAAACGCGCCGTAATCAAAAACAATTTCGCCAATCACTGGGCCCAGATCCTGTGCTAATGTCACGCCAGTTTTCGACTCGTACGCAACCGCAAATTGGTCTATTTTGACCCGCCGCAACGGTTATTACCGGAATAGTGTTGGCTGTATGGCTCATGGCCCGTGCCCGAGCCAAATGTCAACTCCTTTTGAATTTTTAAATCGCTGTCAAATCGGTGCGGTTGCGGTTCGAAATTTGAAAGCTTGTCGGCGGACAATGTGTTCTAATTGCCGCGTGTTTCGGTTTATAAGTCTGTGGTTTCTCGGATTCCAATTTTGAATTTCAATATTTTATTATGATTTTATTAAAACAAGAATTTCAAACATGGAACAGGGGATGTTATCGATGTTTTCCACGCGCGTATAACACTGGTCGGTTGCAAATTACAATAATATAAAGAATCGTTACTGAATTTATTTTACAGTCGCGTTACGGCCGGCGCGTTCGACCCGATCGACTATTGAATATTTATAAACGCACGTCCCATTATAATGTCGACATTTTGAATAATTAACGAGACTTTCCATTACGGAACGGCGCCCGGCTGAAATTGCTAGACACACTTCAGTAAATAACCCCTTGGTTTATGAATAATTACAATTTCAATGATGGTTGCGCTAATAGCTTTCAGGTATCATATACAATAGAGTTTATGAGAGGAAACGATAATATCATTAAGATATGGAGGAGATCATACTAAATGTACCTATCTATTTTATATTATGTTTATTAATCTACCGGCAGTCTTATTAAGCTGTACTAAATAAGGAGTTTCTAATCTAAGGGGAAGGAAGATAAGTAGTGGCAACCAATCATTACAAATTTATTTTTTTGCTATTTATTTTATTATTAGTTAGTAGCTACATGTACCTAAGGTACACACGTAAACAAAACCATTTCGTTTCGTTTTTTATCCGGAAAGCAATACCAAACAAAATAGATCACGTACCAGGCGCGCATAACCAAGAGGCAGGTGTGTTACGCCACATGAGCCGGAATGTGCGGTAAATTTTCCGGATGCCTTCCCAATGATTTCCTCGGAGACCGCCGGCCCAGATACGGCGGATTTCGATACGATAACGGTTCTCAATTTCTGCTCGCCTAGTGCTCGAGATATTGTGGCCACGCCCCGCTCCATTAAATATGTATAGGTAGGACGCGGGTAGTTGATATTTTTTCCGAGTATAAGCCCCCAAGGGATCTCATCTTGGGGTATCAATCGGCGATAGTGGAGGTCCGTATCTTGACAATAATCTTGCGGCTTCCCTTGTTATTTTCGGAAATACATTCCGAGAGATTGGATGCGAGGTGTGCGAAATATGGCGGCAGATTTTTGGCGAAATTGACAGGTGATGTGAGGGAATAATTAATGGGTAGAGAGGATCTACCCACCTTTATGGTAAAGTTACTGACATCATGGCTTCAGCCGGATTCAATTAGAATAACCATATTTATAACTAAATCTTCACACATACTTATAATCACGCCTTTATCCCTAATGGGGTAGGCAGAGCGTAAATGACCTAAACAAAGGTCATGCCGCCACGTCTGACAAAGTTTCGAAGGTTAATTAAGATAGATTTGAGATATATTGCTGTAGTGACAGGTTGTAAGCCCATCGCTTAAATTGCAATATACAGAAACCCTCGGATCCCTTAGCTGGATTTTACAACATGCCCGGGAGGAAATGCAGCTGGCGCATTCTATGTTTTTCTCTCGCTAAATCTAAAGGCATTGAAACAAAACAAAAACAAATCCCTTCACCCCTATTTCACCCCTGAAAGTTTAAACTCTTGACCGCAACGGGAAATGTTTAGAAAGTAGTATAAAATGTCAAATACTTGGCCGAGACACGCTCAAGTGAATATTTCAGTGTAGGCGCACGCGATACAAAGACTTCCTGCTTCGTATGCGGCCCTGGTAGCTTGCATTAGTAATACTCCTGGTATCTGCATGTTAGATGCTCTCCCGGTACAAAAACAGCTAGGAGGTACACGGAGTACAATTTAGAGATTAGATGAGACACGAATTTCGAACGTGTTCTGTTTTGGTTTGAAAATGGAAACATTTTTAAAATAAAATATTTAGAATAGAGGCAATTAGGGCATATTTTTTTAAAATTAAGAGGATTTAAGTGGATTTAACTCGAAATCGAATGACGTTAGATCAAACATGAAAAGCTCGAAAGCGTCTAATCGATCGTCTATGAAACCTTAGAACCACAATGGTATCTACAGAAAACATGGCGGGAACTTATAAGCACATAAATTGTGAAGCATGAAACGAAAAAAAAAAACGTTTTAATAAGAATACCATTTTTGAAAGAACTTAATTACTTCAAAGCTTGTTTCTTGTTTAAATTCGACCTTCCCCATTTAGATATCCCTGTATTAAGAGTTTACAGAAGCAAGTATACTGAATTATAGAAACTTATTACGAACTTATTATACATACATACAATCGCGTATTCATCCCTAATAGGGTAGTAGCGTCAACGACGTAAACATAGGTCGTTCCGCCAAGTCTGACAAGTTTTGAGAATTATTTCAGATACCATATCACGTATAGTGCTGTAGTGACAGGTTGTCAGCCTTTCGCCTAAATTGCAATACACTAAAACCGTCGAATCCCTTAGCTGGTTTTTACAGCATGCCCAGGAGATGCAGCAGCATGCTATCAGTTCCAGTCCAGCATGGAAGTATTTAATATCACTACATAGTATAAAACAAAGTCGCTTTCTCTGTCCCTATATCCCTATGTATGCTTAGATCTTTAAAACTACGCAACGGATTTTGATGCGGTTACTTTTAATGGATAGAGTGATTCAAGAGGAAGGTTTATATGTATAATACATGCATAATATAGTAGAGCAACAATGATGATTTCCGTGCGAAGCCGGGGCGGGTCGCTAATAGAACTATAAATCTAATATAGATTTTTTTTGCAAAAAAATATGGTTATTGCATCGTGTGAGGTAAACAATCGTGCTAACTAGAGTTTCGTGTAGACATTCATGAAATCATGACCGGAACAATAGTAATTTTTCCATCTGTATGGATTATTGTGCACAGTCATTTATTAAAATCATTAAAATCAACAAAAGACCACCCATTTTTATCCGTTTCTTGTAATCAGCGAGATTTTTTTAAAGTTCGTAATTGGTATGATTGATACATACATATATTCACGCCTTTATCCCTAATGTGGTAGGCAGAGCGTAAACGACCTATACACAGGTCGTTCCGCCACGTCTGAAAATGTTTTGAGGGTTATTTAGATAGATTTTTAGGTATTTTGCTGTAGTGACAGGTTGTCAGCCCATCGCCTTAATTGCAATATACAGAAACCCTCGAATCCCTTAGCTGGTTTTTAAAGCATGGCCGGGATGAAATGCAGCTGGCACATTCTATGTTTTTATTTCGCTCCCAGTCCAGCATGGAAGAAATGTTTGCAACATTCTACACATTTTTTAAATTTAGACCCTTAGAAACCTTCAAAACAGTTATAAATTAAGATGGCGGATGCAAATGGCGCCCCCGGCGGCGCAGGCGCAGTCGCGGGCACTAACGAGTCTCTCCTTGCCACATAAATAACAAGCTTTACACCTGCACTAAAATTTGCAGATACCCCGTTTTGCAGCTTTTGTATAGAGGGTCTTTTTGTAACTTCCATGCTGGCCTGGGAGCGAGGGAAACATAGAATGTGCCAGCTGCTTTTCCTACCGGGCATGCTGTAAAAGTCAGGTAAGGGATCCGAGTGTTTCAGTATATTGCAATGTAGGCGATTGGCTAACAACCTGCCACTACAGCAATATACCTACAAATCTATCTTAAATATCCCTCAAAACTTTGTCAGGCGTGGCGAAACGACCTTTGTTTAGGTCGTTTACGCTCTGCCTACCCCATTAGGAATAAAGGCGTGATTATATTTATGTATGGAGGGTCTTTTTGTTACCGTAGACCCTCTGGGTAAGTGTCACTGACTTGGTACACTGTTACAAAAGTGGGAAGCTTCAGCCTATAAATAGGTAGAATACTTAGATGTTTGCATTATATTAGATTTACTAGCGAAGCGCCCCAGCTTCGCACGGATATTATCAGTGTTTACATACATACATACATATAATCACGCCTTTATCCCTAATGGGGTAGGCAGCGCGTAAACGACCTAAGCAAAGGTCGTCCCGCCACGTCTGACAAGTTTTGTGGGTTATTACAGATGATCATGACGTATATTGCTATAGTGACAGGTTGTCAGCCCATCGCCTAAAATTGTAATATACTATAACCCTCGAATCCATTAGCTGGTTTTTACAGCATGCTCTGGAGGTGATGCAGCTGGCACATTCTATGTTTTTCTTTCACTCCCAGTCCAGCATAGAAGAAACTCTACTATATTATGCATGTATTATACATATAAACCTTGCTCTTGAATCACTCTATCTATTTAAGGAAGTCGCTCAAAATCCGTTGCAAAGTTATAAAGATTTATGCATACATAGGGATAGAGAAAGCGGCTTTGTTTTATACTATTTAGTAATGCCATGCCGGCCTGGGAGCCAGAGAAAAACATAGAATGTGCCGGCTTCATTTCCTCTCGAGCATGCTGTAAAAACCAGCTAAGTGATCCGAGGGTTTCGGTATATTGTGATTTAGGCGATGGGCTGACAACCTGTCACTACAGCTATATACCTGTATGTATGCATATAATCAGGCCTTTATCCCTAATGGGGTAGGCAGATCGTAAACGATCTAAACAAAGGTGGTTTCGCCACGTCTGACAAAGCTTTGAGGGTTATTTAAGATAGATTTGTAGGTACATTGCTGTAGTGTCAGTAAAATCTTTGAAAAATATATTATATCTGTTTTGTGAGTATGTAGGGAAATACTAAAAACTTTGAAACACATCTTTGAAAAGCCACATAGCGAACGTACTGGCCACTAAGATAATCGAGACGAGAACTCTACATCCCGGAAAACGAACGCACCCCGAACGAAACCGCAACCCTATGTAGCTCTACCTCAGACGAAACTCTGCGTAGTTCCTCTACTCGGTCACAGATGGCGCTGTATTGAAAATGAGGCTTGTTGCTGAAAAGCTATGAATCATTTTCGGTGGTTTTGTTTAGATCAAAATAGCAGTTTCAAAATTAGTAAGAACGAACTGTAATTTAAATAGGCACTTTTTGGATTTAGACCGGAAGAAGAATGCATACATACATACTGTTATAATCATTTTCAGCTTTTATTCCTTTCAGGGTAATCAAAGTGTTCAGTAAGGACCTTATTTTTTTTTTTTGTCGAAACATCTGATACGTTTTGAGGGGCATATTAACTCAGAGCAGAGGTATTTTCGATAGTACGATGACTGAGATACAAAAAGTGTTTATCTCTTCTTTTTGCAAACTCAAGTGATCATGAAAAGTTTGCTTTATTCGTAGGTAGGTTTCAAACTACACGTCTAAAATGCCAAGCAAACACCTCCCGTAAAGCGCCCATCTATCCCAATTCCGCGTCCAATTTAAAAGGCAACTTGGCTGCTCCCAATCTAAAAGGTAACACGATGACGTCACTGCAATTTCGGATTCATAACCTCCAGGCCTCCAGGTGTATCGCGACATACCGTATTCATGACCAGATATATCATAGTGCCGGGGTCTTAAAAAAGAAATGGGAGTGGGTAAGCGCGAGTTCAGTTTCGGAGGTGTGGGTCCGTCGTTCTTCCATTCTGGACTGGGAGCGAAATAAAAACACAGAATGTGCCAGCTGCATTTCCTCCCGGGCATGCTGTAAAAACCAGCTAAGGGATCCGAGGGTTTCAGTATATTGCAATTTAGGCGATGGGCTGACAACCTGTCACTACAGCAATATACGTACAAATCCATCTTGAATAACCCTCAAAACTTTGTCAGACGTGGCGGAACGACCTTTGTTTAGGTCGTTTACGCTCTGCCTACCCTATTAGGTATAAAGGCGTGATTATATGTATATATATATATATATATGTATGGGTCCGTCGTTGTTATGATTTTGAGTCCCAAGTCTGTTTCGTGAGAAAGGAGATTAGAAGAGTATAGTAAGCTCGATGGAATGTCGTCTGTCCTTGTTGTCTCTAGAATTGACAGGAACTTTACAAATTAAAATTAATAAATATATATTTCTGAATCGATAGCAATCGTAGAGTGCACAACTTAACTAAATCTTGACTAAAATTATGGCGTCTCTTTCTGTTCTCTCATGACAGAAAATGACAGGTATACACTTAAATGAGTTAAGTCGTTATTTTTGAAACTACGGATTGGTCTGGGGGCACTACGTGGTAGGCTATTTGACTAGTTACAATGCGTAGCAATAATAAATGTAAATGTAACTATAATTTTGATTTTGACATTTCTTTTGTATATTTGTAATTGACGAATATTGTTAACTTATGGCTATTTGCTAACCACTTATCCTTATGTACCCAATATTTAGCTAGTTTCGGTCATTTAACTTTCCCTGTGGTGTGGATCTGTTATTAAGTACTTAGCTTGAGGCTGAGGGTATGTCTTTCCGTATTATTTAGGTTTATGAATAAGTATTTATAATGTCAATTTAAAGTTTTTCACCTTATACCTAACTTTGATAGTTATTAGGATAGTATTTTTTTGCACCTGCCTTGTCATTTCCACATGCTGCCTTTGGTGTTAAGTCCGCCCATGTAACATTTTTGTGCATAAAGTGAAATAAATAAAAATAAAATACCTATTATTAAACAGCTTCTTCTAGTAGAATTGTCAAAAAATTTCTAAAGTTAAAAATAAGTTGCGCAAAAAATGTACACGGATCCCTAAAGAGCGAGAAAACTCCTCTTTTCCCCGTCTGACGTGCAATTATAAAGATAATAACGTTTTCACCTCGCCGGCGTTTTTATTTGTGCCCTTTTTTGATTTACACCGCTTTGCCATCGCGCCGTATCGTTGAGAACGGATTTTTGGATTGCGTAGTTATGCATAACGTATCGCGGCTACGATACGTCGAAAAAAAAAGATTTGTGTCAATCGCGGTATTTTATTTTCGAAAATGGAAGACGTTTTCTGTACCACGGTAAAGTTTAAAATTGAGTCAGTTATTCTAGACTATATTTTTTTGCATTAACTGAAAATGATTGTTTTAACATGGATAAACTTTTTAATGACGAATCGTTATCGGGTCAAATAAACGGCCTTTCGTGGTTTAAAGAAACTCTCTATTGAGAAATATTTTCTTTCATAAATTCTAGATGAATTCAGTATCAAGCGAAGGTATCAAGACCTGGACCTCCTTAAATCTGTTAAGAGCTTAAACAAAAAAAAACAAACAAAACCCGTCGTTCCCACGCCGCCAGCCGGACAATACGACCAAAAGGAGCCTAATCTCAATCTGGGCTTCTTCCCCGGCCGACGCGTAAACTATTTTGATTAGAATGACATTCCCCCGACTCACACTGACATTTCTCAAGTTGTCAACCGCCGAACTTTTTGCCAGCGTGCCTTCCCGAACGGACCCCGTATTGAAAACTCAATTCCGAATTTCGAACGCATTTTTTCGGACAAACGATAAACCAGCGCGAATTTATAGACTTATAGAGCCACACAATCGACGATAATGATTTGTAAAGAGACGGGAGCAAAATGGCTTCATTATGTCTCTGCAGGAATCAGTTAGACTGTGGAGATGACGCAGCGGTTTTTTTCTTCAATGCCGTTCGAGTTGGTTCATTAATCACAAGTAACGCTACACCGCGAGAGATAACAATATTGTAAATAGAGGCTCAAGGCAGGACTCAGGACACCCGAGCCTCAGGAATCCGCGCAATCGCGGCATCATCGCAATTTACGCGGCAATAACGTATAACCTAATCCGCGGGTCAGTGCGCGCGCTTTTTTCAAAAAACGAACGTCAGTTGAAGCGGGAAACAAAGCGTCGATCAAACTCGCTCGCTCTCACATAAATCAGTGGGTTCAGAAAGAGACAGGTGGATGCGAGCGCGGCCAGTCGATTTTACAAATGGGGCGGGGCTCGAGCGAGATGTCGGCATCGCAGAAACAAAAGAGTGAAAAGGAAATAATAACCGAGTGCAGGTTGCACAGGGGGAGGGGGGGTACTTTTTTTCGTCTTGAATTTTCAAGGCGGTCGGAAAAGTCTGAAGAAACAAGAAAACCGCCTCTATATGCTTACATAGTTCAGTTAATTATAGCTTGAGGTAGTTATTATTAATGTAATGCACCAATTACAGTGTTTAACTTTATAAGTTAATAGCACTAGGCCGCGGTTAGGATTTCGAGAAATATGGTCTTGGCAAGTTTTTGCCGCGGTTTCAAAATGTATTGCCGTGGTGTAAGGGTTATTATATCCAAGGAGTTAGACTTTATTTTCTTTATACATATTCAAGTTTCTTGCTACATAATTGCTGGGTGCAATTCTAAGTTGTTTATGGAGACATATAAGCATGTTGAGGAAAATGTCGTCGACTTACTACATATATATATTCA
Organism: Scrobipalpa costella; assembly: GCA_949820665.1. Lineage (NCBI taxonomy): Eukaryota > Metazoa > Arthropoda > Insecta > Lepidoptera > Gelechiidae > Scrobipalpa > Scrobipalpa costella. The sequence continues at coordinate 16,861,485 of OX463314.1, forward strand.
CGCCTCTATCCCTAACGAGAAAGGCAAAGTAGCGAAGGCTTGCTGCTATTATTTCACAACAAATGTCTTAAAATGCAATATACGTACAAATCCATCTTGAATAACCCTCAAACCTTGTCAGACGTGGCGGAACGACCTTTGTTTATGCTCTGCCTACCCCATTAGGGATAAAGGCGTGATTATATGTATGTATGTATGTAATGTCTTAAAATAATTTGTAGAAAATACTGTAATGTAAGTATTCCTGCCATGCTCGCCTGGGAGCGAGAGAAAAACATAGAATGTGCCATGCAGTAAAAACCAGCTAAGGGATCATAGGGTTTCAGTATATTCTAATTTAGGCGATGGGCTGACAACCCGTGACTATAACAACATACCTACAAATCTATCTTAAATAACCCTCGAAACTTTGTCAGTCGTGGCGGAACTAACTTTGTTAGGGTCGTTCACGCTCTGCCTACATATATTCAGTCCATAATTAAAATTACAATTCACTGAAGCCTTCAGTTTATTTAACAGGTTTTTTAATCTGGAAAGACAAATAGTTCTGTTTCTCCAACTTCTAATCTAGGATGTATGTTATTCTTTACCTTCAATTTAAAATATCTGAAGCACATAAAAACCTTACTTAATAATAAAAAATTCTAACCCATACAAATTTAAATTCAATCAAAACTGCCATTCAAGAGTTTCACAACCCAAATCACACGACACAAATTTTCCATACAACTCATACACACACATACAAGTTGTGTAATTGAAAATTACAGTAAATAAGCACAAATAATCACCAACAATACCCAACTATTCAATTGCCACAATTAGATGTTGCGGCAATTTTCGAACAATTTTCGAACAATCGTGTTTTTCTAACAATCGTGTTTATGCGTTTTGAGTGACAGTTGTCAGGACGAGCTCTCGTCATTATAAAATTATAGAATTATACAATTACCATACAACTGTCAAAGGTTATGATTTTACAATTAGGTATTCGTTTCTTAACTGCGGTTATTTTGTGAAATTCTGGAAAAACCCACTCAATTACGCCTAAGTACTTATACATTTTATGGATATGGAAATCTAATTGAGAACGAAGTTTTTATTTACACCATAGAACTCCTTCAAAGGGTGCAAATCTAACCTAAGTAAATATAATAAGATATTTTAATCCGAAAACAGACCGAGAACAGACGGTTATTTTTTATATTAAGCAAGAGAAAACTATTAACAGTTTAGTAAACTATTTAATTTAGCAATATACTCTTACAACTCTATCATATTAAATAACCCTCAAAACTTTGTCAGACGTGGCGGAACGACGTTTGTTTAGGTCGTTTACGCTCTGCCTTCCCCATTAGGGAAATAATCCCGAAACTTGTCAAACAAAATGTCTATTAAACTACATCAGTAAATTTTTAATAAGCCTTTTTTTATTTCCTGAACGAATGTCTTTCTGAAAGTTGTTCAGATTTATTAAGCAGCCCCTATCAGTTCGCAGCAAGTCCCTTACACCCGTTATAATATTCGTCCATGATTCTACTCCCGGAATCCTGCAAGCTCAGCATGAGTCAGCACTCCTCGCGGCTCGTTACCGCGACACGGCGAGCTGTCAAAAACTGACAGTTTTACTTTTTTTTCTCCACTCGAGCTGTCAGTTTGACAGAGACATCGATAGTGCGCGCTTCGTTAGCTTATCTGTGGGGCGGGCTGTGTTTGTTCGCGTTTTGTTCGTAGTTTTGGTTTGTTTTATTTTAATGATAAGGGGTTAGTTCAGTTTTGGGTTTTAGTTTAGATTAGGGTTCAAATCTGTAAGGTTATTAAATGGTTGTTGGGATACTTGATAGGAAATATTTCCACTTTAGAGACTAAATCACTACATAGTACAAAAACAAAGTCGCTTTTTCTGTCCCTATATCCCTATGTATGCATAAATCTTTAAAACTACGCAACGAATTTTTATGCGGTTTCTTTTAATGTATAGAGTGATTCAAGAGCAAGGTTTATATGTATAATACATGCATAAAATAGTAGAGAAACACTGATAATTTCCGTGCGAAGCCGGAGCGGGTCGCTAGTACTAAATATACGGAGGGATTTTACTACACTTTGTTTAGAATACGTACATTTTATAAACTGATAGGGGTTGCTCGGTCAACAAAACTGAACAACTATTAGCAGGAATTCTTTACTGGAAGTGAAAAGAAATTTTTGATTTTCCATACAAATTGTCTGATCGAGGTGGGCATTTTGTATAGGTTGTTCAAATTATTTATTTTCATCTCTTGAAATATTTTCCTGGTGATAGTTGTTTAGTTTCGTTGACAGAGCAACCCCTATCAGTTTGCGGGACGCTGTCCCTTACACCCGGTACCGTTCTTCTTTTCGTAATGGAAATTTATAAAAAACAATCGCGAGTGTTGTTAAATAAATATTTTACATTATGATATAAATTATGTTAAAATAGTCAACTTAAGAAACGAATCACAATTTACCTACCCACAACCACATTGCTTACAATATTGTATCAAATTATTCTCAATTACATACATACACCTAATCCACGCCTTTATGCCTAATGGGGTAGGCAGAGCGTAAACGACCTAAACAAAGGTCGTTCCGCCACGTCTGAAAATGTTTTGAGGGTTATTTAGATACATTTGCAGGTCATCATCTCCCTAGCCTTATATTGCTATAATGACAGGTTGTCAGCCCATCGCCTAAATTGCAATATACAGAAACCCTCGCATCCCTTAGCTGGTTATTGCAGCATGCCCGGGAGGAAATTCAGCTGGCACATTCTATGTATTTCTCTCGCTCGCAGTCCAGCAAGGAAGCAATTCTCAATTACTTGTTAATAATCACGCCATGCTGATTCGCGGACAAAATTAAATCAATTATTTCACCGCAACGTTTAAGCAACCCTCAATTTGACCCCCAGGAATCGAACCTATTACCTCCATATGCGCAATACGTACAACCACGCTTTGATTGATCGTGGCGAAATAAGGAAATAACGCCGTCATCTTGCGATTTGACATTTATTTGACATTTTCATACATATAAATCACGCCTTCATCCCTAATGGGGTAAGCTGAGCGTAAATTACCTAAATATAGGTCGGTCCGCCACATTTGACAAAGTTTTGAGGGCTATTTAAGATGGATTTGTAAGTATATTGCTGTAGTGACAGCCCATAGCCTAAATTGCAGTATACAGAATCCCTCGGATCCCTTAGCTGTTTTTTACAGCACGCCCGGGAGGAAATGCAGCTGGCACATTCTATATTTATCTCTCGCTCCCAGTCCAGCATGGAAGTATCTCTTATACTGCAATGCCCTCATGCACGTTCATTAAGAACTGTGTCGTAGCACTCAGTCAGTCAAAAATTAGCACAATTGTCATATCAAGCTGAAATTACTACTTCAAAAACGTAATAAAATGGAAATTACCCGTTATTGTGGCTATAAAATTTAAATTGCTAGTCTTGGCATTCGACGAGACCTAAATTGCTAAATTAGGGCCTAGAGTTAGGTTCTAAATTATTGTTTAGCACTAGAAGTTGAATTGGCCTGTGATTACGTGACTTTCGTTGGCAATTTATGACATTAAAAATTGTAAGGGTAATTCAGGGCAAAATGGACAAGGTTCCTTCTAAATTATCTTAGATATATTTCTTTTATTTAAAAAATGTTCTTTCTTTACACAGAAAAATAATACGCAATACGTAAATCAATTATAATATGAGCAAAGATTTGGTTATTTACATTTTGTAATAAAACATTATTATTATTGTACTAAATATTTTATCAACGAGTTTAACTATAAATTTAATCTTCAAAGTATTTTCCTTCAATTTAGTCTAAGTATCAAAGGGTCAGGAGTTCAGATATTTAAATGTTTAACCCTAAATTGTTAGACCATGTTGTTGACAAGTAAATTGGAATTATCGTGAAAACCATCAATTGGCAATTTCTCCACTTAGAAATAACCATTTTCAGAATTCTACGTTCATTTATCTGTTTCAAGGAATACTATTTATTGTTGAACTGCTTTTTAACTATGTTTAGTTATATATATAAAAAGTTGTTCTTTAAATTAATATTCTTCTTGTTTTTTTTTACAGGTAAGTGGCATAATTTCGATGGACATCTTTGAAAGCATTCGGCGTTGTGGTAAAGTATAGACTCAGTAATTAAATCACATAAAGTAAATGAAGCAGTTTATTTTGAATGAAAGCATGATTTTAAAACACTTTGTAATCTAATCACTAATCATGTTTTTCTCAATCACGTAAAAAAAACAAAAAGTGAGATGACTTGGCAAAAATACCACGTTGGTATTTTTCTGAGTATATCAGTGGGACGACGAAAAATTATCGATCAGCTTCACACCGAAACGGCAACCGAGCAAGCAGAGACAAAGAACACGGGGGCAATTACTATAATTTACCATGAACAAACAGACGGCAAGACAAACGCCGGGTCATGTATCGAGATGGTATCTCGCCGGGACTCGAACTGAGAACCCTGGTATCGGATGACGGTAATCGAGCAGAGCTTTGTTTTCGACGGCCGTCATCTATCAAGATGCAACGTGTAGAGGCGAATAATTAACACTTGGCGTAAATGTGAAAGAAGAAAGTATTTAGTTATGTGATATTTTTCAAATATTTTAAATTGATAGCGTAGGATCTAGTTATTTAAAAAAGAAAAGTTAAAATAAACATTAAGTTATGCATTTCAAATTTAAACAGAACGTCAGCAACTTCTAAACTTTTAATTTTTGCAACGAAAAATATGCAATAAATTAATTTTCCTTAATTTATTTTATACGTCCGACCGATACTATTATGTATAGTTTCTACCTTGCGGTTGTTAAGTTGCTCCACTCGCAAGGTTTTTAACCCTTATAAGATCATCAACCCATTATAAAAAATAAAAATAATGAAATACAAAACGGGCCGTGTAAGACAAGTACGCAGCCCCCCGTCGCTCTTACAAACGAACAAATACACACACGAGAATTATTTTCATGCATTAATTGCTTTGTGTCTCATTTTAATGTTTTTTAATAAATAAAACATGAAACTAAAGTAAATTTACAAAGCATTGAAATCCCATACCTATTTGTTTTTTTATTTGCGCATATAGGCAAATAAAAATAGGAAAATAATAGACACAAAGACACTTTTAAAAGTAAACAAAATGGCGTACAGTGACCTCAATAAGTACAGTTAATACAACAATAATAATTCAATCGAACTATATCAAATCTTTAGCTAACAATAAACTAAAAGCTGATTAGTATCTATTATTCATTTAAAACAAAAAGAACTACACAAGTAACCAGTTAAATTCTTAAACACACTTTCAAAATGACCTCTACAAAAGACATCAAACTATGATAGATCCGTTCTGTCAACTGTCAATTTCGCTTGTTTTACAACTGTAAATGACAGGCCGGCTTGACAGCTCGCTCCGCTGTCAAAAGATTGACAAGACAGTTAAATCTGTTCCAAAGATTCTTAACTATTTATCGTAAGAAATTATAGTAATGTAGTAGATTGAAAATTAATTGACTTGAAAACGTATCCATAAAAACCGTTAAATATATTAATAGTATTCTAAATCCGAATTAAACAGATTTATTCAGTTCCAAACAGTTATTTACAAGTGCAATAACCCAAATTGATAATCGTTAAAAATCTACATTCGTAAAGTGACATTTGATTCCTTTTGATTCGAATTTACGCGTCCGAGTCGGGGTCACTCTTTTTACTCTAACTTTTTTTCTTGTTAGCCTTATTCTCCCGTCCGGTTCTTTAAAGCTTAAATTTCTGATGTGATCTCGGACGTCGCATACCGAACATATTTGATGTTATTTTTCGATTCTTTTTTTCGACGCGGCGAGATATAAATTTGATTGTGGCACAAGGTGGTGGTACGGTCGCGCGGGTGCGAGAGCTCCTTGCCGTACACCGCTCAAGACACCGGCTTGAATTACAGCCGGCGCGTCTCGTAAAACCTCCTGAGACGCGAAAATGGTCCTGTGGTATTTTTCGCGCTCAATCCGGATAATTCCGGTTTAATTCGAGCGTCAAGCGCGTGATATAGTAGCGTGTCCGAGTGGAGCAGAGGAGCATAGATCGCGGCGGTCATAGAGCGGTCAGCATATCGCTCCCGCGTCACGTCACGCGTCCAGCCGCCCGCGTACAATGGCCGCTCGCCCCGGCCTGCGTTATTGTCCAACAATGCGTGAAATTCTCTGACAAACGATGACAGCCGCCCGGCCAGCCTGGTACAGCCGACCTCCTGCAATTTATGATATCCTATTACGAGATTTAATGACACTAAACGTCAGCGTGCTGTTTGCGTGCCGTCTCTAGTTGTAGCGGATACACTTCCGATGTCCGAAATAACCGCAGCATAAACTGGAGCCGTGAACAGAATACGCTTAGCGCCGGAGAGGCAACTGAAAAATTACCATATCCCGTTGTGTAAACAGTTGCCGACAATCTTCCCGTTGTCAGCCGACACGAGCGTCCGAACTCGAAGCGCCAAATATTTGCGGGAGTCTCATAAATTGTGCGGCGCCCCGCGCGTCCTACCAGGATAACATACATAATGCGCCGCTCCACGGATCGGTAAACATATTGTAATGGAAAACGCCGTCATTGTTTGCACTTTATGATGTCCTGGTACAGTAAACTGACGCGCTGCAGATCCTGCCGCCCGCCCGCCGCGCAAACACTCGTAACGCCCAAAACATCGAGAAAAAATGTAATCCTATCCCTTCGTTGTTGACCTTCTTTCCTCCTCATGATATCAGAAAATAAACAACAACGCCTTATTAAATCACGCGTAAAATGTTTCTGGGTACGTTAAAAAAGAAAGCTACGATACACGACAGCATTAATGCGTAATCTCTTGCTTCTAATAATAAAGTCACTACACTACACTAGCTCTAACTTCTCCTTACGTGAAGTTATCACCGTCTTATTAAACCGACGGGGGCCTAATCCTGCTAAAATATTCGAAATCCGTCAAAACCGTAAATCGCGCCTTTTGTGAGCGCGCCTGTATTTACGACGAGAGAGGAGATAGCCAGAATTAAACTTGAATTTAAAACCATTTTATATTAGCTAAGCTAGCTTAGATCGGTGTGCCGCTCCGCGCTCGAGATAAGAGAATTGGCCTGTCAGGCCCCGGATGATATATTTGACCAACATTTCCATAGTACCCCGCTTTGAACCGCTCTCCCTATTTTCATTTTGTACGTGTCGAGCGTATCTATAATGTATCCTATGTTTAGCTCCGAATTTCGAATAAAATTCCGAATACGAATAAAAGCGCGAAGGTGAGAGTAGGGTGGGGTTTGATGGAACATACTTTTTTTATTTAATAAAGATTCTCGTGTCAATGTAGGAGGTAGTTTTTGATCGGTCGCCCGGAAGGTGAATATGAGAGATTCTTTCACTGACAGTCGAGATTTTTAAGGAATTTCTTGGTGCGAGAACGGTGGAATTTTCTGAGAATGTTTCTGCAAAATTGTAACGTTAGTAAAATGTTTGAGATAGTTTGGTAGTCATTTGCCTTAGTCAAATACGATATTCCTTTCTCACAAAATATTCCATTAAAAACTAAGTATGTTTTATTCTTTGTAGAAACTGTGACTATTGTGCATCTGACAGTTACAACTAAAGACATAACAAAAAAAAAAATGTTATAAAAAATATATAAACAGCTATTAACGAAAAAGGTTTTTTGAAGTGAAATCCTCATCAGAGCGTGTTGAATAACGAAACGAGCGCAATGCAGCAAAAACTGGCAGCGCTGGACGAGTCATAGCGGAAATATATAGCACTGGCACTGTACACACGATAGCAAGGGCAAAGAAACATGTTGAAAAAAAAAAAACTTCCTTAAAAAATAAACTCAAAAATACATAAATAACTTCATAATTCTCGCAAATTCTGTTTTCTCTGACTCATGCGGTGTCAATTTTATGCTTTAGCACAGGACTACAGTCAACATACATACATACATACATGTAATCACGCCTTTATCCCTAAAGGAGTAGTCAGATGGTAAACGACCTAAACAAAAGGTTGTTTCGCCACTTCTGACAAAGTTTTGAGGTTTATTTAAGATAGCTTTGTAGGTATATTGCTGTAGTGACAGGTTGTCAGCCCATCGCCTAAATTTCAATATTCAGAAACGAATCCCTTAGGTGGTTTTTACAGCATGCCCGGGAGGAAATGCAGCTGGCACAATCTATGTTTTTCTCTCGTTCCCAGTCAAGCATGGAAGAAAACATACCTAAACACAATTTTTTTATCAGATGTAAGGAAGTATTATAATATTGATAGGTGTTTTTTTATACAAGACGGTATGTGTCTTCTGCAATATTTTATGGCATGTATCCTCAATATAACTTTTTTTTTTCAGTAATTTGATTTGGCGGTGAGATAAAAAAAAAATAAAGCTACACTGACATATAATATGAAGTCTAATGAATTAGTTTTAACAATAGTTTGTTCATCCCTCTAACTTTCCCACCGTGTGTATCGTAGTATAATACAGGAGCTTGCCAAATTTTTAATTATTCAAATGCGACCAAAACGCTGTGATCGTGAGTAATATCCAGCAGTTAGCTCCTGGCCTACACCGTCTGCTGGCTTTACTGCTTTTTAATGTGCTGCTAAACGGAAGTCTGAACGAAAAAAATATCGTTCATTTTCAGCAATTTTCAGGAACCTTATACCAAGTTTTTTTACCGTAGGTAGCACGGTGGATTTTCTTTGAGATCTTCTTCTGTCGAGTGGGTATCGAGTCTATCGACCCGATGAGCTCTGGTGTCAGAGTTTATAAACCGCCTAGTAGTAGTTCTTTGAGATAGTACTATTATTTTTCTAATATAATTCTGATGATTCACCTGCGGAGTATCGCGAGTTTTATGTTGTGTTTAGTATCACTACATAGTATAAAACAAAGTCGCTTTCTCTGTCCCTATATCCCTATGTATGCATAAATCTTTAAAACTACGCAACGGATTTTGCTGCGGTTATTTTATTGGATAGAGTGATTCAAGAGGAAGGTTTATATGTATAATACATGCATAATATAGTAAAGAAACACTGATAATTTCCGTGCAAATCGCGGGTTGCTAGTTATGAAATGTTGCTTGATTTCAAAAGGAAAGCGATGAGAATCGTGTTATATGGACCCTTCGCCACTGGTAGGTAGGTAGTATGGATTTCTGAGAAAAAATAGCATAGCAAAAATACTTAAAATCTAATTAGATTATTCTCTATTCAATGTATTATATTTTTATAACAAGTTGATACATTAGTTTTTAGTATAATTGCTAATTTATTGATCAAATATATTCTTCACCGCAATATTAAATTGTAATGTATTATTTGAAATATTTATTTATATTTACTTTGTAATAATTTATTTATAAATTCTTGTCTCTTCCTCACACTTTCAAATTTTCAATTTTTTTTACCGAACAACCTTCTTTTGTGTTGAGATCGAGTAAACGTTGTCATTGGCAAAATACGACTCAAATCATGAGATTCTTCTTCTGTCGAGTGGGTATCGAGTCTATCGACCCGATGAGATGTGAAGCCATTAAAAAAATATATTGTTTACATTCCTTAATACAAAATGCCGATGAAGAGCCCGATGGTGTAGTGGATAGGGCCGCTGCCTGATGGTCGTGGTTCGAATCCCACCACGAACCACTGGGTTTTTCGGTATTCGAATTTTATATGTACGTTTATTCGGCGCTTTTTCTGTGCTTCGGAAGGCACGTTAAGCCGTTGGTCCCGGTTAATATCGTTTAATACCGTAGATATTCGTCGTTAAGCCATGACAGACGCCAGTGCTAAGCAATGGCGGCTTGAAAACTCTGACCTAATCTAGGATTGGGTCTGGTTTCCCTTCTGGGTTGCGGAGGTCAAATGGCAGTCGCTCTGTGTAAAAACCAGTACCCTCTTTCAATTCCCTAGATTAAGTAGCCGACCCCGTAAGATACGGGATAAGGCTAGGGAGATGACATTCCTTAATACAAAATATCGATTATATCTTCTTAAGCCCCTTTACCTACCTGAAATATGAAATCACAAAAACATGAATCTCCCTGATAACCAATTAAAATGTAAATTTTATGCTAATTTGCAAATTAAAGGACATTAAATCCCGAAATTATGGTCATTGGGACCTCAAGAGTAATATTATTAACAAGCAGGTCGGTAATCCTTTTCTTATTTAAATCCCAAGACCTACTATAAATAATATGTACAGGTTCTTAAGAATATAACATGTCAGAAGTGTGTCATTTACTTTAATTGGATATTTATTGTATTTATTGTACTAACAAGCAATTTTTGTAAGTATTTTTTATTTTAAAATATTCCTTACAACATCAATTTATTTGCCATAAATAACATTTTGCGAAGTGTGATGCTTATTTACTTCCATGCTGGACTGGGAGAGAGAAAAAACATAGAATGTGCCAGATGCATTTCCTCCCGGGCATGCTGTAAAACCTGTCGTTTACGCTCTGCCTATCCCAGTAGGAATAATTTTTCCTAAAATAGACCTTCGAAAATTACTTGCTAAATACATTTCTCGTGAAATAAGAATAAGAAACATTTATTGTTTGAAACCACCATCAGTTTTCAATATAAACAAATCCTACCACGAAAACCGCTTAGCTCCAAGATGACGTAGCCGCGAAAATCTGTTTAAAATTCCATCAATGGCTTAAAATTTATATCCATTGAAGTTTTCCCAAGGAAATCCCCTCTCAATCGCGCTATCCGGCCGGCAATATATCACCACCATTGTGCGAGCTTAATGTGCAACTTCCATTGTACTACACGACCAGTTTACGCTGACACCTCGTTGGTGGTTACAAACGAGTATAATATAGAAATTTGTTGGAGTAAAAAACAAATTAATACAATAAATAAGCAACAATTTGTTATTCTATCATATTATTTTGAAACTTTAAATAAATTTTAGAAATTGAGGGGGAAATAATAAAATTTAAAAGAAGTTAAGGGCCAAGTTGAACTGGTTTAGATATACGCACCGAACTAGTAGAGATTTATGTTCAGTAACACTTTTGATGTGATAATCTTTGGTTCTATAACCTGAAAGGGTAAAGAAATGGTTATTTTAATAGGATTTTCAGGAAAATTGTTTCCACCCAAAGTAAAAGTAATAATTCCAGATTTTTAGAATTTAATGAAAAGGCAATAAGTGCTTTATTTTCAAAACGACGCGATAAATACGGTTCTTTTTTCATATTTAATTTACTGTTTACATACATACATACATATAATCACGCCTTTATCCCTAATAGGGTAGGCAGAGTGTAAACGACCTCAATAAAGGTCGTTCCGCCACGTCTAACAAAGTGTTGAGGTTTAAGATAGATTTGTAGGTATATTGCTGAAGTGACAGGTTGTCAGCTCAGTTGTCATAATTGCAATATACTGAAACCCTCCAATCCCTAAGCTCGTTTTTACAGCATGCCCGGGAGGAAATGCAGCTGGCACATTATATGTTTTTCTTTAGCATTTATTGGTTCTTGTCAAGAAACGAAGTTCTAGACATGTTTTACTTCCAACTAAGACAATGTAAATGTTTCACTTATCGAAGAGTAATAAACAAAATAACTACAAATTTGTTCAAATTTGGCAAACACTTTAGCCAAAGTGGCCGACGAAATATTAGCCGTGGCGTGGTAAAATACTCACGAAATAGTAAACGATATTTGTAGGTAGATCGCGTACATCGCTGGGTAGACGGGAGGGCTTTCAACAAAGCGCCTGGCGAACAGCCAATGGATATCTTACTGTATGCGGTTATGTGTTGGGTTGAAGCGAAAATGATTGTTTAGTAGGTAGGAAGACGAAGATTGCAGAAAAATGTTGAAGAAGAATTATTGCAAAGAAATTTCGAAGGTAGAGCCAATGAATTTGTTCGTAGCGCTGCTACGGTGGCGTAGTAAATTCGTAGCTATTTTTTTTCTGATAAAAATCTACGTAGCCAATTTTTTTCAAAATAAGAATGAAATCGCGGGAAAACGGTTTTTTTTTACGTGAAATCCAATGAGAAACAGGAAAATCACCGGCATCTTCTAATCCAGCCTACCAGGGCCACATAACTGCGCTACATAATCCTCCCAATCAGACCAATAGTGTGCCGATTGATGCTTAGAACAATGAATTACCTCCAAGACGGCGCTCCACTGACGCGTGTCAAACATAACGACATCTGTCACTTTCCAACACGCGGGAATCAGTCAAGTGCGAGCGAGTGAGTTATGCCGACAGCCGTCCGCAGTTTTCGGTTTGCCAAACAAAGGAATTAGAGCGTTGAACGCAACGTTGGATTTATGGTGAACAATGACCGAATTTTCTCTATTTTCCCTCGTGTTTTTTTCCCGCTGAAAAAGCTATTTGTGCGCTTCACATGCCCTGGCGGTTTAATCAACAAAAACGTGTAAAACTATCAAATTTCGAACATTAACCTTTTAACTTTTTATAAAAAGTGGCTGTATCAATGTTGGATCGTGACAGTTTCAACTCGGATCACCTCGCTCGAACCCACAATTTATTTTAATGTATTTTTTCTAGAGACGATCAGATTGTGCGAAGTCTATTAAAACTTTGTACCAGACTCGTACCTTAAATTCAAACGGTAAGCCATCAGATAAGCTTTTTTAAAAAAGGAAAAGTTTATGAGACGAGTGATTCTATCTCTAGTCCGTTAATACCCCAATTAAATTTAAAAAATAAGTCACTTTTTATACCTGTTTGATTGTTTGTCATTATCTTACTCCACGCGACATTTGTCAACTTTCTATAAACTTTTTTTTAATGCTGCTACAATTTTAAATATCAAGCAGAGATATCAAATCAAAAAGGCTACCGTGTTTAGCTATTATTAAAACTTTCGCTTTGTCGTATCAAATAACTGAATTTGCCTAAAATTCCAATATGGTTAGACCTCCCAAGAGGTCACATAACAAACTTATTGTACCCATATTTGAATAACCAACGGTATTTCTTACTATGACAGCCATAACGCGTCTTTTAAGTAAATGCTGTGCGATTCGCGCCATCCATCTTTAACAGTATGACCACGCTTAAATTGAACGTGGTGAAAGTAGGAACTAACGCCGCCATCTTGAGATTTGACATTGATTTGACAGTTCTTCCAACATGCATCGCCCCCACACACGTTCATTTCAACCGCAGCCGTACTGTATGTAGAAGCGGTTGATGGTCGTTGATCTCGGCCCACGCGAGAAGCTAACTTCTTTCAACTCATGACCCCCTGGTACTTTCTCCTGATTAAAACTGATTTTGTATTAATATTTATTGATACAAACATAAAATCACGCCTTAGGTAGAGCATAAACGACCTACGCAAGGTCGTTCCTCAGGAGGAAATGTAGTAGGCACATTCTATTTTTTTCTCTCGCTCCCAGTCCAGCATGAAAGTATTTTTTGATACTATGCACAAAATACCTATAGTTGTCACACTACCTCAAATAAAATGCATAAAAGTGATAGAAGCTTTTTGATGGTGAACCGTACAAAAGTTGTCTAAAGCCACGCCTTTCGGAGTAGGTAGACTTATAGTAAGAAATTAGGCTTTAACAGAAAAACAGCTGCATTCTTCACTTTTTATCGCCCAGCGTGGAACTCAACAAGAGTTACCTACAAACTCCTTTTTACTCATTCAAATTTAAAGAACAAATAAAAGATTACAAAAAACCTATTAGTCTGGTGTGATAATAGTAATTACTTCCCATGGGATGTAATAGGTTTTCAGATCTATTAGACATACGGACACATCATTTATCATAGGTTTATTATAAGTAAATTGTATATTTGAGTGTAAAGATACATATTAAAAGTTACAAACTTAGCCTATTTAATACTACCTACACTAAAAATGGCAGCCACTCAGCATATGCTATAGCACTAGGTACTACAGCGCTGGTCTTCCGTGGTACCGAATAAATTGTGCGTTGTAGCACCAGTCGAGACAATCTACTTATAAAATTTATAAAAACTTAAAGATAAAATTAACAGTAACAGTTTACTACATAACAATAACAACAGAGATATTTTTTTTTAAAGAACAGAGATTTAAAAGAACACAATCACTTATACTCAGAGTCTGACACATTTTTTTACTAACAATGATAATATAGTCTTAAAGATTTAACTTACCTATTTGCTTTTGTTTATATGGGGTGTAAGGGACAGCGTCGCGTAAATTACAATATACAGAAACCTTCGGATCCCTTAGCTGGTTCTTACAAGGAGGAAATGCAGCTGGCATATTCTGTTTTTCTCTAACTCCCAGGCCAGCATGGAACCATCAGGCTCTATCGCTCCATTATAGCTATATCTTTATCACATGCTTATGGTGTATCGATGGTACACTTTCCCATTGGTTGACTCCATTGTTTTTACCGTTCCATGCCGCCAGGGCCGCTCCTAGGGCCTCGGTTCCGCCGTACAATTGAAATAGATATTATTATCATTAATGGTGTGCCCAGAGGGAAACAGGGCCGGAGCTAGGATTGTAATGAGGCTCATTTGTTATGATATCGATTTAATGTTAGTGGATCGTATGTTTTAAATGGATAACGGTTTATAGTTATCTAAATACTTCCAATTTAAATTTGTCATTAAGGTGGGATTAATTTAAGTTATTTATTTGATTTGATTCAAATTAATGTTGATACTCTAGCATCATATAAAATAAAGTGTAAAAAACAGGCATATTTAAAAAAAAAGCTATTCATGAAACTGATATTTTTCCCAAAGAAAATACGAGGAAGAAAAATGAATTTCTCATTAATAGGGGAGATGGAGTTGATTTTTGACAGTACTATGTGACCCCACCCATTTTTTTCTTAATTCTTCCCTGTGCGACGATCACAATAATAATCTGGTCGTATAATGATAGTAATTACGCTATAATTCAGTGTATGGTCGCTATTGTATGGAAGTGTATGGAAACTAAGCGTAGCCATGACCGACCAATGGAATTTGAGGTTCATGTCAAACGAACCGATTTTTTGTTGTAGTTTTTTGTATGATTGTGTTTGAGAAAATTAGGGTGTTATTTTGTAAATAATTCTATGTAATTTTTATGATAATACGATGTGTGGTTTAAAGAAAAACTGGACAGTAAAACTCATATTATTTACTTTGTCAAAATCAAGGCATTCATATTAGTAAATTTCGCATCATATTTAAACAGAAATAGTTACAAAATTAATCTGAAGTACAATAAATTCAAAAGCATGTAAATCCCACTTATAAGTACAAATAAAAATTTAAACAGGCTTAAAGGCAATTACACTTTTAATACCAAGTTAAGCAAACAGCAAACAGAGGGCCCCGCCCTTATACAATCACCAGAGTTGAGCATTTGCACCTGAGCCATTCTCTTTTTAAATTTAATTACGAATAAACGAATACCATATGGGGCTACGATAATATCTTAATACAACCCTGGCTTATATAATATTACAGTATTTCTACTTAAAGCTTTGTTTTACTTGGTTTGAAAAGATATCTAACCAGCCTTTGTTGATTCAACTCTCTCAAACAATAAAATGGCCGTAGTTGTGGAGCGAGTGCCGCAAATCCGATTGCGACTACCAGGCTTTCAGGAGCAGCAGGAGCCAACATTAATCCGAAAAAGCGCAAAACAAAGAAGTATTACATCGCAAGACAGAGCGGACAAAGATTCGCATTAAGACCTAAAACAATGGCCGACGAAAAAGGACAGAACAAAAGGCTTCCCGAAAATTTACGTTTAAAAACAACGTAAATACCTAAGCGGGATCCGTATCTATCCTATTTAGATATTAATCTAAACGAAAAAGCAAAAGCAATTCAAAATAGGCAACAAGCTAACAGAAGGGACGGGCGGGCCGCTGTAATTGGCCATTTATCAAACTGCGAAGGGGTTAGGGAACACCGCTTGCCGCCGCTGCCGCCCTGGTACCCCCGCGCTAAGCGAAACAAACAAACATACACAGATTTTGTATATTACGTGATTTCAGTAAGCACATAGAGATTAAGAAGTGTTTGTCTGAATTCTGCTCTTACTTGTTACGGCAAAAATCTAAAAAATCACAACTCATTGATGAAATTAATCATCAACTAAACAACTTAGTCTAGTATTCAAGTAGTCTGTATTCAAAAATGTTGAAATGGTAAAATAAATTGCTACCCCTGAGGAAAGGAAGCATTTCCTTTCAGTTCATCGAAATACTTCAGAATCACAGATGTTTGTCTTTCAGAATGTAGTCAAAGAGTAAGTAGAGCCTAGAAAATCTTCTGATCTCATTTTAGATTTTACACACACACACACACACATAATCACGCCTTTATCCCTAAAGGGGAAGACAGAGCGCAAACGACCTAAACAAAGTTCTACCACGTCTGACAAAGTTTTGAGGGTTATTTAAGATAGATTTGTATGTTTATTGCTGTTGTGACAAGTGGGGATGGGCTGACCATCGCCTAAACTGCAATATACTAAGACCCTCGGATCCCTTAGCTGGTTTTTATAGCATGCCCGGGACACAATGCAGCTGGCGCATTCTATGTTTTTCAGCCATCCCTGAGTTGCTTCCTTTCAGTTCTTCGAAAAACGAACGATCGCAGTTAGATGTTTGTCTTTCAGATTATGTAGAGCCTAGAAAATCTTCTGGATATCTATGGTTTCAGATGATTCTCATGCAAAACTGTGCCAAAGAATAGACGGCCTATCTATAACAGATGAGACTAAGGACAATGGCAGCCCATATCCATAGTATGTAAATGTCAAGCATCCCGAAACAGTCTCAGATAACATCTACCGCACTATACCGACTCTTTGTGCTCTTGAGCGATAACGGGAAATATATCACAGTAACGAAAAACAAAGGGGCAGAGGTCTCGGTAATTAGAAAACATAATTTATTCTGAAATTAATCTAAAATAATCTTTCTATCGATTGAGTTTTTCGAGTCGACTTACGAGCCGATGAACCATGTCAGAGATTTTATACCGCTTAGGTATTAGTAACAGCTATTATACATCTGTCTCTGATATGGTTTGTATAACGACTACTATCAAAGACAGCGCTTGGGATCGACTGCTTAACCTCCGAAGAATAGGTTTTGTGACAGAGAACTAGGTGATTCCGCCTGCATTGCCCTAACAAAACTAAAAAAAATCTCACAGTGATAAATTGACAAATATCAACTTAATGTTCCCCTAATCAAACCCACAACCTCCGGATGAAGCCCATTGCTCAGACCACTGGACCACGGAGGCGGCTAGCACAGCATTCACATGAAAAACAAAAGGGCAGAAGGTCCCGCTAATTAGAAAACATAATTTATTCCTAAAGTAATAACCAATACAAACGAAATTTTCGCAAAGTAATCTGACCTAAACACACACATGCGCAGGTGTTGGGACTGATTTTGGATAAACTCCATAAAGCTGATTAAAGCCCGGTTTTAAATTCAGCGTTTGGGTAATGAAACTTTCTTATCAGCGAGGCTCTTGTTTTGAGTTATGACCGCGGCTTATTTAGATAGCAGACGCCACTAGCTTCTCCTGCCCTGGTACTTTGCATACAGCTTTTTCACAACAGAATGCCCGGGATGAAAAGCGGCTGCAACATTCTATGTTTTTCTATCGGTCTCAGTCCCAAAAGATGGATAACTGATCGTTCTATAATATCATAAATACTCGTCAATAGTGGTAAATATTTGCTCTTTTGTAAGCCGTTGTTAGGTCTACCTAGACTGTTAATGTATGACGTATTATATACATACATACATACATACATACATACATATAATCACGCCTTTATGCCTACTGGGGTAGGCAGAGCGTAAACGACCTAAAGAAACGACGTATTATAAGTATGTTCTAAAATGTCATTTTTATTTTATATTTAAAATGGCGGCAAACAAAAAGTTTCCTTAGCCTTTTTAATGCAGAAAAGCCCCAACAGCCTTGTCTATCTCTATCCAACCATAACGCGTTGTTTATGCAAAACAGCAAAACCTTTTAAGCTTATCAAATAAACATAAACCAAGAGAGTGTACGTAAACATAATAACATAACAGACAGACAATTAGTCACCCCAGCTCACCCCACGATTGTCAAAGGGTAAAATCCGTCTCTGCCAATCCACCCGTGTATAATTTAAGCCTTTGTCTATGGTGTTGTGATCGGAAAAGTTAAGTTGTAATCTCTATGGTTACGCTCTCACTGGCTGGAAGGGTTATGGAACTGAGTTTGAATTTCGAACTGTTCATTTTTAAGCTGTCAAGAATGTTTCAATTTGAAATTCATAATTGGAACACATTTTTATGATAAAAAATATAAAAATACATCTTGTTTGTTCGCGGCGCTACATTTGAAACCTGAATATTAAAATTATCGTTACTAACCTCATTAATAAGATAATAAAGTGTACTTACCAATTAAAATAGACTTTTATTACAAAATCCGAGCATCGAGGCCGGGTGTAGTACACGCAATAAACGAAAAGTTAATACCTTTAAAATGATAATTACAGCAGTTTTGACGCATCAAAATGCATATTTATATCTTAATAACGCTCAACTTAAACCAGAATAACGAGATGGGCAATAAAAACAAAAACACTGGCTAGTTAATGGGTGTGTTCGTATTTCCATGTATGTACAGCAAGATGCCAGATAAAAAAAGAAGAAAAAAAGATAAAATCCAAAATGGCGCATCAAAGAAATGTCACGCGATCTGGCGGTCGCATCTCTATGCAAATATGGTCTTAATTGCAGTTGATATCTTTACTACGATCAGTGAATGGTTTACTTGCATTTCTTTTAAACAATTAAGTTGATAGTTAAGGTTGGGTCGCAATAATTTACAATTAAAAGGGTATGTTTATAAATGGCGGGTGCGGGGCGGAGTTAGATTATACTTTGTAATATTACTAAATACTGTTAAAATAGATAACATCTACCCGCATCGCTATCAAAATTCATAACATTACAATTCTAAAAAGCTGTAATTATTGATGAAAATGTTATATTCTAAAAACGTGTTTTCTGGTGGAGATTAACATATTTTGCGAATATAATGAACAAAATACTTGAATATGTAGTTTTTTCTCTATCGGGCATTGATTTGTTGGTCTTCCAAATGCGGAAGCAGTTTTAATAGCCATTAAAAATTATAAAAAATATTGCAATAAATCTTATTTTCGGTATATTCAAATCAGCATATCCTAAGATGACCCTAGGTATATTTTTATGAATCGATTTGTTTGTATTAAAATACTTGGTTAGTATATACTTATCATCGAAATATTTTGATTCTGGTCAAATTATAACCATATTTAAAACTGTTAGACTGTTTATCCTAGTTCACACTCTTTGAAAATAATGAATGATGATTAAAATCCAAAGTTCAAGCGTACAAGTTTTTCGATTTTGATTTCTAAACCCTACAGCCATTACGCCTATTTACATTTAAAACATAACATTCTGACACCAGAGTTCATCAGATCGTTCGACTCGAGAATCCACTCGCTAAGAAGAAGAATAAAAAAAATAACATTCAAAATTCTGAGACGCAGTTGTGCGCGCGTCATAATCTGCGCGCTGGATTTGCCGCGTTCAACTTTAGTTACAAACACGTGGGACTGGGATTACCAATGGGAGAGGGCCTAGAGCAAGTTGTTATTAGTATTTTGCATACGTACATAAATCACACCTATATCCCTTGGGGTGAAGACATGGTGTAACGCAAGATGTAGGTGTGGAAAATTAATCTCGAGTCACTAAAAGAGGCTTAGTACCATGTCAGTGGTCAAACTACCAAAATTTGGCAAAGGCGTAAAGTCAATAGGATTTATATCTTACCAATCTTTTTTTTATGTTTTACTTCCATGCTGGACTGGGAGTGGGAGAAAAACATACAATGTGCCAGCTGCATTTCCTCCCGATCATGCTGTAAAAACCAACTAAGGGATCCGAGGGTTTCAGTATATTGCAATTTAGGCGATGGGCTGACAACCTGTCACTACAGCAATATTCGTACAAATCTATCTTCAATAACCCTCAAAATTGTCAGACGTGGCGGAACGACCTTTGTTTAGTTCGTTTACGATCTGCCTACCCATAAGAAATAAAGGCGTGATTATATGTATGTACGTCGTTCTAAAAATAAACTCGCCATTTTTTTTTTCTTTATTAAGGAGCTTTTTTTTAGTAACGAAGATGTCGCTTCATACGTATTCGAACATATTACAGACTTACAAATACAATTATTTTAAGTTCTATTACTTAAGGCGTCATCGTAAAGTTTGTATAACAACCTAGCTAAATCTGAGAATGGACAAGACAAAATACTATTACATTCTCCAATGGAATGATTTCTGTATAGTAACCGTCTTCTCAGCGCGTCATTCCGAGCACACTCCATTAAAACATGATAAACATCCTCCACATATATCGCAATTCGGAGATTGGACCTTGCGCATCATGTAACTTGTTAAAACTCGCCATTAACTCTACCTCCGTTATCATCATAATAATCACCTCTGTCCTAGACTAGAGTCAAGAACAAACAATATTGGCTTCACTTCTTTTTCTATCCTCCCTCCTATTTCCCTACCCCCATTTGTACTATAGTCGCACAGTCATACGTATTTATAATGCCAGTATTAGAGGCGGTCGAATTAAGCGACGGGCGGGCACCTGAGCCCGGTTCTTTCTAGAAATTAACTCGAGTGCGCCAACAATGGAGCTTCCAGAACAGGGATGGAGTTGGAAAGGGGTGGAAGTAATACTTACAGGACAGACTACGAGCTATAAAATAATATAGAATGTGCCAGCTGTCTCTCTTTCCGGGTATACTGCAACAGCCATTTGGGAGTTATCTAAGGTTACTTAGACAGGTAATTTTATCACCTAATTTACCTACACCTTCCTTTCGGAAATTACGTTTAAAAAATACTAAAATAAAAAATACTATTTTGGAAGCCACCGACTGACAGAAGGCGACGCGGCAGACCGAGACGACGATGGCGAGACGAGCTGGACGCCTTCAGCAAGGCATGGCCGGAGGAAGCTCAAGATAGGGAGTCATAGAGGGAACGGGTAGAGGCCTTTGCTCAGCAGTGGGACACTTAACGGCTATATAAGATAAGATATAAGATTTTGAAAAATAACACACATTTTGATATTAAAATAAAGGAAACTCTACCTTATTTTCATATCATTTTCATTCACAGTTTTTCACACAAAACAAAGTGTTTTTTTTTCTAATTTTATTTCTTTTGTCTGGATCCGCCCCTGCGCCTCCCGAGAAAGTTTTGCACTGTTATTTTTTCCTCCGACTGCGGTGGCTATATTTCAAACTGTCATACTTAATCTTCTTATCAAAGTTTGTTAAATGCTGTAAGAGTGCACCCGTCTGCGTGGCGAACTTTTCATCTGCCCTCTAATTACATTTAGACTCGCCATTCGCGAAGTTCGCAAACTTCTACCTAGTCCGCCATGTTTCTTTTATGTTGTTGTTACAATTTGTAACCCTCTCCTTTATTTTTTCAAACTTTTTTTACATAGCGCCATTTTGGATTCTCGGCTGTTTGTAACAATTGCAGAAATCCTAAGAATTTCAATCAAAATCAATATTAAATTTGCGTACAAAGCTGGAATTGTACGTATTGGTACCGGGAGAGCAGAAAATCCGTAATTAAAATCCAACTGTTGTTTATTCAGCGTTCGCAATTCGCCGAGTAATACCGGGAGCGCAGCGGGGCCTAGGAGCGAATAATTTATATTTAATTTAAACAAGACGACATTGGTATTCGGAATACGAGTGCGTAATTAAAATTCCCGTCGCGGTAGCCCCCTCCCCCCCGTACCACGCGACCCCGCGCGACAGTTTTCGCGCCAATTTCAACGCGGGCGGAAATTAATCGTGACAGGAAGACGCGGCGGTCACATCCGGCCGCGTTCCGTTATTGCATACACTAGCATTATCGGACAACATTTTAATGAAAATACAATAATTTCCAGCCAGTTATGCCACTATTATTTATTTATATTCTGTGTTTATGTCATTCACAATTCAAATGCATTTTTTCTGGCTTGAGGAAAGAGACGCACTCTACACTGCACTGTTATACGCACCAGTGAAACCTCTGTTAAAAATTCTAAACTTTCAAAAATGGCGAAAAATATTCAAAATATCTCGGACATTTAGACATCGCATCGTAGACAAGAAAAAGATGATGTTTAAAATTTGTACATGCACACGAATACTGGTTGGAAATGCATCGCGGTGTTTACATCACATTCCATTTTCACCCAAAATTGTTTGTACTCCTTTCGAAATTCTGATAAATAGCTATCGATTAGTTAAATAGTATCAGTTGTCACGGAACTGGTTAGCCATGGATGTAATCGAGACGCGACAAGAATATTGGCTCGTTAAAAACCTTATAAAATGGTCAAACAATTAATAAGTGTCAAAAAAACGTTTAATTAAATCGGTTGGCGATAAAAATCATCATAGCATAATCCATTGAGAAGATTTCCATTTGACAACCATTCCGGTATTTGAATTTGGAACCATTAATTTGAATTTCTTCGGTAAATAAAGAAGCTCCATAGAGATTCCACGAAGTCATTAGTTTAAAATTTTGAATATGGAATCGCGAATCGCTCATTCATGCGCAAAACTAAAATCACGGTTGCAGATTTTACGCTGGCCAGTAACAATTGTCCGATCTCTACTGGCATCTCAAAGGGACACATTCGTTTTCGCTAAGGGCCTCTAATGGTCCCGCCTGAACCCGACCGAGCCCTTAAAATTTTAACCGTCCTTTTATTTATAGTGGCTTTTGTCTCCCACGATACTGCCTATCAAAGGGGAAAATCTATTTTGAGCTTTTACTTTTTCGAAAGGTCCTGGCCGGTTACAAAAAATATCAGTGTAGTTCAGGATATTTTTTACTCACAATTCGAATTTAGAACAACATTTTCGTGGTTTACTAAAACAAAATACGCACTGCAGTGCTAGAGCCAAGACGTTTATTTTATTAATTTAGAACAAAACCCTGACTAAATCAGTGTTTCGTTTATGAAGCTTAATTGCGGGATGATTTATGTAGTAGTTGTCATTGCCTTATCGCGGCATCTATGTCGTTAAATCCGACCGTCGTTAGCCCAGTATGTGGACGTACGATATTTCATGCAATTACGTCTGGTGACACTAGTGTTATTGCTATAATGGACAGGTTATATTTTAAAATTAAAGCGTCTTTAATTATCAAAACGAATATATACTTTAAGATTAGGGTTGTAAGGTGGAAAATTGAAATGAAGTACTAAGAACGCATAGAGAAGTAATAGTAACATCTCCACAGGTGTTGCAATACTATCATCTCACCGCGTCCATTAAAATAATGTGTCTTTCAAAATGGCGCTGAGTCTTGATAACAACAACCCACAGTTGAGAGCGTCTTCGATCAACGTTAATCTAAAGTATTCTTACTTCAAATGTAATAAATTACGCTCCTATCGCCGACAGGAATGCTAATTCAAAATCAAAACTAATTTAGTGGATCCATTAATCATGTGAGAAAAATAAAATACCTCGCAAATTAAAACTAAGTACTTAAGTTCGCATGTCGAACGAATTGATTTTTTCGTTCGTTTCGTTCATTCCGCGCGTCCATTCATCGGATCGACGAAAATTGCATGCGAACAGCTTCGTTACGACTGATGCACGCTAGAGCCGGCGGCATAATCAAGGGCCTTATCTTTGCCTTTAAAAAAACAAAACAGCTCCGCCATTGTTAGTTGTTGGTTAGTTCCGATTGCGACACGGCGATTAAACTACGCGCGCGGCTAATTCGAACGCGGCTCACGCGAGGACGCCATTACAGAATAAAAAGAGCATTTCCCACCGGATAGAGTTGTCTTGAGATCCGTGACGTCATCAGGTGGACGCTTTAAATTGTGATCCCTACGTCATTAATTTGACAAATGGCGCGGGTCGCACGCGTACGTCGACGCGGCGTGTGGCTGTTTCACTCTCGCACCTCACTCGCATTCCTTTCCCGATTTATTTGAATTAAGAATTCTAGAACGCGGCCGTTTGTTGCTTTTGCGTTAATCCCTTGTTTTAATTTCCAGCCTGACACGTTGCTATGAAACGTTGACGGCTATGTAAACAGCGACGCCGCTTTTAGTCGATTTATTTCTGATAGAATTTATTTGACTTTTGAAAGCGGGCTAGAGCTGCTGCTACGATATCTCTTGTCTGTCAAAACATCAGAGACATCGCCGTTAAATTTATCTTAGAGCTGGTGCAACCGGTTCTTATTAATTCTATCATTAACTGTCGGCGAATTTTATACAGAGTAGGTAGTATGGTCAACGTTAATAGAAAATTCTTGTCTGTTGCGGATGATTAACGATAATAACAACCTACATACATACATATAACCACGCCTTTATCCCTAATGGGATAGGCAGCGCGTAAACGACCTAAACATAGGTCGTCTGCCAAAGTTTTGAGGGTTATTTATGGTAGATTTGTAGGTAGGTATATTACTGTAGTGACCGGTTGTCAGCCCAACGCCTAAATTGCAATATACTGAAACCCTCTCCCTTAGCTGTTTTTTATCATTGAGAAATATTATCCTCAAGGTTGTTATTCTTCAGTGAGTGGAAAACATATAATGTGCTAGCTGCATTTCCTCCCGGGCATGCTGTACAAACCAGCTAAGGGATCCGAGGGTTTCAATATATTGCAATAAAGGCGATGGACTAACAACCTGTCACTACTAATCTATCTTAAATAACCCTCAAAATTTTGTCAGACGTAGCAGAACAACCTTTGTTTGGGTCGTTTGCGCTCTGCCTACTTTAGGGATAAAGGCGTGATTATATGTATGTATGTATTTTCTAGCTGAGTCCTTTAATTTTCTCAATCTCATTAACAAAACCACGGCGCGAAGTAATTAGCGACACAAGCACCAGGCGATCATAAGACACATGGAGCACACTCGACGTCGTCCGCAACGGCAATCCATCACGCTGCAAATTAGTTCTCGCGCCCGCCGCAGCGGCCGCCGGCGCTGCTGTCGCACTCATTAGTGGTCGGTGCAGTACTCCAGGCTTGTTGTGATGTCCTAGTACTCCGGCTTTTATTTTCTAATTAATCGTGTAATTAATAAACGATTAAATTATGTTGTATGTGCCGCACGGCAGAAGTAGAGCCAAGTCTTCTGAAACTAAACTTAATCCGTGTATAACATTCTTCCATGCTCGCCTGAGAGCGAGAGAAAAACATAGAATGTGTCAGCTGCATTTCCTGCCAGGCATGCTGTAAAAACCAGCTAAGAGATCCGAGGGTTTCAGTATATTGCAATTTAGGCGATGGGCTGACAACCTGTCGTCGCTACAGTGAAATACTTACAAATCTAACTTAAATAACCTTCAAAACTTTATCAGACGTGGCGGAACGACCTTTGTTTAGGTCGTTTACGCTCTGCCTACTCCATT
Organism: Scrobipalpa costella; assembly: GCA_949820665.1. Taxonomy (NCBI): domain Eukaryota; kingdom Metazoa; phylum Arthropoda; class Insecta; order Lepidoptera; family Gelechiidae; genus Scrobipalpa; species Scrobipalpa costella. The sequence continues at coordinate 16,887,114 of OX463314.1, forward strand.
TGGGATAAAGGCGTGATTACATGTATAACATTAGAATCAATAGGTATTTTTTCTTGATATTACGTCATCGGAAATTTAATTTCACATTTTGGTTCCCTATTCTAATACCATCAGATTTTTACCTGACACTCTCCTTTCGCAATCAATAAATAAGGGAGAACACTTCGCACCTAACCCTTTGCGATATTTAATGTAGGATAAATTCGGCGCCGCCTGTCGAGCAATCAGCGCAGCATGGCGCCGGGTCGACCTATTATCGCAATTGCATGCTGTCCGCGACCCTGTCTCCGGATTCGGCTATGAAATTCACGACAGATTCTTAAACTATTCAATTGTAGAGGCACATTCAACAATCTCGTAAATTGTGGTTCATTAGGTCGTTCGACTCGAGACTCCACTCGCTAAAGAAGAAGAACTACTTAAATACCCTCAAAACTTTGGCAAACGTGGCGGTACGGCCTTTGTTTAGGTTGTTTACAGGTATAAAGGCGTGATTATATGTATGTATGTAATAATAATAATAAATTTATTTCATAAAATTTGTTTACAGTTATTACTTACGGACTAATATAAACTAAAAAATTACTTATTATTTCATTAAATTATTTGCTAGAAAATAAAAGGAATGTAAACAATTGGCCATATAATTATAGTTGCTACTTAACATATATTAGATCTGAAAATTAGTGTTTCGATACCTAAACTAAGTAAATATTTACCTGTATCTTAGGTATCTCACACTAGTAATAAAAAGATGTTTTTTTTTTGTAATGTATAACAATAATACCTATTTTTTCTAACGGAAATAAAGTTACTTTAAAATGTAAATAGTTTCGATTCTTGCTTAAAGTAGTTTAATCTACATTGCAAAAAAAACTGAATTGTTTGGTTAATGTAGCAAAATGCGAAAAGAAAGTCATCCATAAAGAAACACAATAAATTCTTCGTGAGAAGACAAAGAAACCTATGTAATTAAAACATGCGTCATGGTCCTGTCTTGTGTATCGCTGTTTCTCTAGCCACTTTAGCCACCCGTTTTGACACCATCTGCGACATTCTGAGATATTTACTGTCAATTTATGCCGCCCTGCCGTCTAATTAGTACTGTGTTCATTATGATCGCAGGTCTAGAGAACTTGGCAACATTTTCTCAAGCAAATTTTTATAAAGCAACAAACACCCTATGTCACAAATGAACGAAAACAAAATCTAACCACCGGAAGTCAGGACATTGGTGCCAACAACATATGGCCGAAAACGATAAATTAAACCGGAAACCTCGCGATTAATTTACCAGGGCAACATAAAGTCGAAAGCAAAAATCGCGCAAATAAATTACGGTGGCGGAAAATGCTTCATTTTAAGGAGTGTAGCTCCTTAATCCACTGGACGCCTGGTGGGTGTAATTACTGAACGCAATATATCGCCATCGACCCCCCAGCCGTGACCCCATGACCCCCCTGCTCTCATCACACGAAATGACTAACGCAACACATGGTACTCTGTTAATTGTCAAGGGTGGTACTACAGATTTTGACTGTTTTTATTATAATAACTAGGAGGGGTGCGCAGTTGTGTTTAGAAAGTGTTTATTGCTCATTTAGACGTTTTGGCGACTTGGGATTTCTGTAATTAAACATCAAAGTTATTTAATTTCTTAGAAGGCACTATTGGGTGCAAGCCAAGTCGTTTAAAATCTTTCTACTCGTAAACATATCATGTATAAAAACAAAAGAAAAAATGTCGCCAGAAATTGGTACCCATAAAAATTCAGTGTACAAAGCTCATCGAAAAGCGTCAAGTCGTTCACTCCTGATTGCCCTGATCCCCTGGTTATAATATTTACTGGTCGCACCTATAATTGCCTGATTTAAGGCAGTTTCTATGCCGGCGACGGCCAGCGGATTTCATGAAAAATATTTATTGTCCGTTGGGGTCGGTATGGATTAGACGTATTTGTACGTGATACCTCGCTTTGTTTTCTTTCTCGACGCGTTGTGGAAATTCTCGTCGTGTTGAGAAGAAAATATGAGCTAGACCTTATTAAAGTGTAGCTTTTATCGGTTCTCGCAACTTTCGCCGTGATGGGAAAAGTTGGTTTGTGTTTCGTAAGGATTTTGACGATATGTCACAGTTTCAAAGTTTAGTTTAAGACTAGGATGATGCAATATGTATCAGTTTTATGCATTATTATTGTACATTATAGTTGTACAGAAATTACTATGCTCTTTATGCTAAAGCAGGGACTGAGCTTTGAGGGACTATGTATTAGTTTTTAAGATTTATGTGAATGTTTGTAATAAATAAACAATAAAAATAAATAAAAACTTAGAAAAGCCTCTTTATAGAGATAACCTCGCCCTTATGAACTAGCTTTAAGTTTATTGTTTATTCAAAAGTTATGCGTACATAATAGAGAATATATATTTTAGTTGACAAAATTTGGGATTCGTTTTCATCGTCATCAAGTTAATTTTCAATGAATAGGGCTGTTCCTGTACAACAGTTCTGAGACTAATAATACTTTCAATGCTGGTTACATCTAGAGCCTCAAATCGCAATTTAACAAAACCTCAAGTAGAAACAGTAGTATCAACTCTACAATCAATCTTCCAGCAACCACCTCAAGACATCAAATCGCTATCCATCTGTCCGGAGTGGATTTTCGCTATCCAGGGCATTTGTTCCGTACCCTGATTATTCACCCTTTTCACTGCCCGCGCTTCCTGCGGGCCTGGTAGCTGCAGGACGTGTCGATTACAAATCTTGCAAGATTTACTGGATCTTGTTGGGAATAAACAAAGTATTTGCCGTTCACAAACAATTTTGCGAAGGGACAAAGCTAAGATTTACGAGAAGGATCACAAATGTTGCGTTTCGGGTGTATCCGGTAAGAATTTGGAGAATATTTGGAATAATTTTTTGGTCGTTTAATATTTAACGATCGTGCTGTATTTTTATGGTGTTTTGATCGTTTATTTTCTTTGAAGTATCAGATTCTGTTAAATTTTCCCTAACTTGAATAATTCTATTCTATGATAATGAGTAGGAAGTGACAACCTTGCCCTATAATCTCCAAAAGGACGGCTATCCTCGCCAGACACCAAAACAGTTGTTTGTGTCCTTTCCACCAGCAAACCGTGGACAGGAAAAACAAGTTACTAATAATGAGTTATGTGACGACCGCAGTTTGGTTCCTGTTCTGGTTTAGCCTGGTGTATTATTAACTGTAACTTTCACCTTTTCATCTTTAGTGCACTCTTTTGGATTACTTCTATCTTAAAATTCAAGTCCTTATTCCGAATAAAACGGTTTCTTCAAATCTTCACCTAAATCAAATTCTTTATCAGCTGTCCAAACACCACCAGGACGGCAGAATCTTCAAATATCAGTAGCGATTTATCAAGTTTAGGGCACCAGGAGAGTGCAGCCCTTCGCAGGAGTCCGAGGGCTGACCGAGGGCTATCTCGGGCCGGCTTTATGAAAACTAATGCCTTCATTTGCCGTCGAGCCGACCGCCGATAAGCTATGTCACCCTGGTACCCGGATTACGATTTCGGGATTTACCCCGGACGGGATGTCCTGATAAAAGTTTTCGGGACTGTTTTGAGCCGTGTTTGCAATGTTAATGTGCTTGAATTGGACATTTTCATAATTGTACATTGAAGCTCTAAAAGGTGAGCTTATTATTATTATAACATGGCCACGAAAACAAGGTAAAACACACTAGTAATATAGTATCCTAATGAAGAAACCCTCAGAGTTAGTAATCGCAACTTCCCTCCACAAACACGGAACTACCCGCAGCGGAGCACGGGCTCATATTTACCAAACTAAACACGGTAGCCTCAGGGGCGACTCGGGCGATCCGAATTAAACCTTAATTAGGGAAAAACGGGATTTATCGCTCCCAGTAATACCTCACTTTCGCCCACCTGCCCCGCACCAACGAGATTGCGTAACTAATAATATTGCGAACGTTTGTTTGGATTTGCTTTTAAGCACTTGCCTGGTTTTTACGTAATTTGTTTTTGGACTGGATTTGCACTGATAAGGATTTTGTAAATATAAAAAAAGTCTTGTAGCTGGTTTCTACAGCGTAGCAATTCTGTAGCTTTTTTTTTATTTGCCTACCTGTCTTGAGAAATCATTCATGATTCAATTTAAAAATACACATACACATATAATCATGCCTTTATCCCTAATGGGGTAGCAGAGCGGAAACGACCTAAACAAAGGTCATTCCGCCATGTCTGACAAAGTTTTTGAGTTATTTAAGATAGATTTGCAGGCATATAGTGACAGATTGTCAGCCCATCGCCTAAATTGCAATATACTGAAACCCTCGGATCCCTTAGCTGGTTTTTACAGCATGCTCGGGAGGAAATGCAGCTGTCACATTCTGTGTTTTCTTGCCACTCCCAGTCCAGCATGAAAGTACTGTAACATAGACAAAGCCAAAATAAATATGAACGTTTAATGTTGCGGTAAATAAAAATGTGTTAAAAGTTTTGCCAAGTTCTCTATCAAAGTTCTAATCAAAGTGATAATGATTTCTTACGATAATCTTTTCCTCTAATAACAATTTGACGATTTGGTTTCTACGACTGGATCTGAAGCCGTGGCTATATCTATAATGATTATTGTGGAAGCCCGGTTTTGCCCGGTTTTCCCTAAATAGGAAAAGTTAAAAAGGTAATTTAGGCTGGGCGACACGTCCCGTGGAGAGGGGCGGGGGTGACGGTGTATGCTACAGTGCAAGTCGAAATTTGGGGGAATACGAAAACACCTTAGAAACTTAAGTGACAATTAATTATTTTTGTAGGTTATTTTTTGTAAACAGGTCTTTTATGATTAATTTATGCTGATGCATGATTAAGAACATATAAACTTCAGTTTAAGGTTTAATAGACTGTTACGAGTTGTTACACACATAAATCTTAATATAAGATTCGTATAAAAAAACGAATTTGCTAATTTTATTAAAATTTATAGTCTTCCCAAAATACCCTGTTTTAAACTCTCCCCGTGACACCAAGTAACACCAGCTCCGGAGAGTATAAAATTTAATTAGGACCAAGTTTTTGGATTTTAATTACCTTGAAGGCGAATTAAATAACGAGGGACCAAGAATTCTACCAACTGTAATACCAAGGAATCGTCCGAATTCTTACCAGGAGCGGAGTGAGAATTTATAATTTACCGTGTTGTACCAGGGCTTCAAGAATTCGGGAATGTAACTTACTGGATACTTGAGTTGAAGTCGCGCGATATTGAAATTCCGGGCTGTTTGAGGAACATCTAGTGTGTATGTGTGTGTTGTCTTGACGTATTCTTAGAAAGTATTCCAATTTTAAAACATACACGTTATATTCCTACGGGGTAGACAGGACGTACACATCTTAACAAAAGGGGTTAGATCACGACTGACAAAATATATAGATCCAATTTCAGAATCAAGTATAGTATAGTTAACTCATTCTATCGCGTATGTTAAAACAACAGGTATTTTGTCTCTGCTTTAATCTAGTTTTAATCATATAAAATAAAACTACATTAACAAATAAAACTAAAAAGATTGTAATAAAAAAATCATTAAAATTAAATTTCACCGATACCAAAATTCCAAGACTCCCTTCACAAAAACAGCCAAACATTTAGCACAAGCAACATAAGTTTGTAATAACCAACCCCTAAGGGTGATTGTACCGGGGTGACAGAACTTAATACTAAAATCTTATTACAATTAGCCCGATTTGCATATAGGAGTCATTTATCAAGCGCATGTGCAGTGGTGCATTTGGAACAATTTTTGAGCCATTTTCGCTGAGGACAATGCAGCTACATGGTATTATGTTTGATACCATGAAAAGGGTGAAAAAAGGGGTAAAGGAGTTTGGAGTACTATTGATTGGGTGTATTTTTAATACCGTTTTAGTTGCATACTTTCAAAAACTATGGGCTGTATTAATAAAGCTATCTCAAGATTGAGAGCAATATTAAGAGCATGGTTTTGACAGGTCATTTTGTACTGAAATGACATTTTTGATTCATTCTCAAACTAGTCACTCTCAAGTGCTGATTATAAATACGGGCATAAAAGTGCCATAATTTTCAGACGTATAGAATTGAAGAGGTGTTAATGATAGCTCTGAAAATGTATTATGATGGTGGCTACAATATTATTGTGAAATATGTGTACTCGTATTATACGGATAAACTATGAAATCTCCTTTGTTGTCCTAGTTAAAAAAATATGTTTTTGACGTCCTTATCTTCTCTTTGACCTGAATTTCTCTTACGCGTCTTAGTGCTTTGTATACTCACTCTCTACACAGGCTTTAGCATTTGAAACAAAATAACTCACGATAGTATTAACTAAGTCGAATATTAACTAAATAGCGTCCAATATTAATTAAATACCGTCTCCAACGCTTCAATTACTTGTATGTAGAACTAAATTTTGACTATGGTTTACATGTTTAGTTTTAAGAACTGTTAAAAAAAATATATATATTAAAATAACTGCAAAACTCACTCCTACAACTCTACCCAGCCATAACACCCAACCCTCTCCCTGCTGGCGGCAAAATTAACAAATCCAGATCAGTGTTATGATTTATGTTCTCTGTTATCGGGCCGCCATTTTACATTACGCCGCGAATAAAATAATTCCCACATACAAATGCAAATTCCATTGTGCCTCTGTCTCCGCTGCGTTTTGTTGCAACACAAACATTGTAATTTTACACTGTTGAATTTTCGGGACGCGTCAAAAATGGCGGAAACTTGTTTTATGCATTTTTTTTTTGTTTTTATAGTTTTGTAATTTTACACTGTTGAATTTTAGGGACGCTTCAAAACTGGCGAGATTTGTTTAATGCAATATTATTATTTTTTTTTTATATTTTTTTTAATCCATGTAACATTTATTTCCTGCCAATCATGCCTATATATCTTGCAAAGTAAACAGAGCGTCAACGAAAGCTATTTTTGTGGCAGGAACTACTGATTGTCAACTCATTGCTTTGAATGAATAAACCATAGGTATAGTCTAAGCTTAAGTGTCAACAAAAACTATCTTCTAAATAAAAAAAAAGAATAAAGCTACTGGTAAATTCTTTATATTCTACGTTTCGTTACAGCTCTCAGTCTAGCAAGAACGCAATTTCTAATTACACATTTAAAAATACCTCAACAATATTTAAACGCTCGCTCGAAATTGTTATTGCGACAACAAAACGACAATAACGAGTCCCAATTAATAAAAGCCAGACTTAAACAGATCTCCGAAGTGTCGTAAAACTCCGTTTTTATCCCCTTGGGGTTATGGACCGGGCATTATGGACCTGGGGCGTGGACCCGTGGTCCCGTGGCCCCGGACACCGAGGGTCCAAAGTTAATGAACTAATCTAGATATTAACAATACATTAGAGCGCCATGTTTCGTTGTCGTTGCAAGATAGTGAAAGGGTTCAACGCTCTAATTTCAAACGCTGTTATTGGAATTAGAAATGTTTTCATCGTGTCACAGATTGTGTGTTCGGCTTGGCTGCGACGCTACCGTGCCCCTAATTTGACAGTTCTGATTTATGATCAGCGAATTGCGAAATTATTGAAATTTAGTTTGTGATTGTAATTTTATGAGTTTATTTTTCGCCGACCAATTTAACCCCAATCAAAAACCCCAAACGCTAATCATTTTATTGCACGCAATGAGCGGGGTGAAAACATCCAAATTACATCCGAAATTACGCGAAAAACTAATCGAATCACAAAACAATCGTGCCGATGTCTGGGAACCTCGTGCAAAATTCATAGTGACAGTTAATTTGGAAATGCACCCGTACAGCGGGTACCAGGGGCGCAGAAACGCGGGGAGATTACTTATTCACGAGACGTATAACATATTGCTGAAGTAATTGCTCGAATTCAACCTGCGAGCGCGTTATGAGCTCCTGCTACAATAACAAGAAGAGTTGCCTAATTTCTAATTGCTACTAATCATTTAAAGGAGCGCAGCATTGGAACCGCCAAGCCTCTAATCTCAATTTTGTGTATTTATTAATAATGTGTGTCTCTTTGTTCCAGGTTTATCAACGCGAGACGTAGGATAGTGCAGCCAATGATAGACCAGTCAAATAGAGCAGGTAACATTTTTCTTGTACATCTATTAATTCAGCACGATATATGACCTTATAAAAGCATCGTATGAAATTTTAACGAATTGGAAAGCACTCTAGAGTATTCCTTCTTTCCCAATAAGTATCACTTAAACTCGAGCAACCCTTTGTTCAACTGACCGTCGATAGGCATTGCGCTCACGTGTGGGCGCTTCGAATTCGGCACGTCCGAACGACTTTGAAGTCCGAAATTGAGTTTGGCTGACCACAAAGTGTGGCTCGTACCTCGTAGAAGGTTCATACAGTATGCAGGCGGCCGCATGCACCTGAGTAACGGGCGGGCCGTCCCTCGAGATCTTTCGAGAGCTTTTAACGCTGACCATCGGAGTTATGTGCTCCTAGTAGCTCGCCAGCTGCGACCTGCAAGTAATGACTGCGCTAGAAGAAAATTTAGCGCTTGTTTACGTGCTCTCTTGAACATAAAGTGTAGTTTTAAAAAGTGTGTTTATTTTTCAAAGTGCTCGCGCTATTGATATTGTACAATTTTGCGAGAACTTGCCAAGTTGTTTGTTTTGGCGATGCCGGCGAACCTTGAAACTGAACTTTTCAGCTCGTCGCCACAAACAATGTATCTTAAAGCAAGTAACATTCATGTTAATCAACATACTTGGCCAAAACACACCGTTTTTATTTCAAAGTCAATTAGATTGATCGAACATCTTTCTAACAAAAGAAAACAGCACAAATAATTCGGCCAAACTGCAGCTAAGCAAAAACGACCGGACCACGAACATATAAAATGAGAAAGTGGGACAAAAACGGGGAATTCCTGACGAGGCAATTTTTTTGTCCCTCCGACAATATGGAATAGAATTACAAACGACCAATTCTATTTTTACTTTGTAATTGTAGCACACAGTCCATAAAACGTCCCCGGCGTAGCTAACAAAAATTCCTGGCTGGAAAAAAGGAGGTTGGAGAAAAAGGGCTTACTTTTGCGAAGCGGGAACGCAAGAAGGGTAAAAAAGAATAATGTCCGAATTCGTTGACCCGTCCCGGGCTATCCATCACCGCCCCTCGCCTATCGCCGATGTATGCTCGCCTGGTGCCTTTATCTAGATGTGTGGATGTATTCGAGGGCCTTGCCTACGCCGGATTAGAAACGCTATTTTGTCTGTCTGTAATTTCGTGAATAAATAAAGTGAGAGCGAAAAACTTGGAGGACATTCCGTGCTCAACTTGTTTGTATCTTTTATGCACGTTCAGTGATCCGCTGAAATACGTCCTCTCAGTGGCATCATATTTTATTTAAATTTTAAAATACCACCTGCAGAGGTGTGATGAGTAGAGTACACGAATTAATCCTCTCAGGGAGCTGTATAAACGATCGCTGGAACGTTCGATGGGCGAACGAATTGTAATTTACAGGCTGGCACGTTAATGGCGTCGCATCAGAGTGCAATTTATGCCCTTATAATAAATTCATTAGCTCTGAAACACGGCGTTGTGTATATTATGGCCGACGACCACTGACAACGTTATGTCCTTCTGGTATGTGTTGTTCCGATGTATTAATACATCGATGACCATTATCAGTTAAAGTAGTATGTATGATGATAAGCTTGGATAAGTAGACAAATGTGGCATAATAGCTCAAACACAAATGATAGAAAAACTTGCTTGCATGACGGTTGCGTCAGATAATAATCATGTGTCAAACTTGCATAACTTAACATTTGATCTATTTATGTCTGATGCAAAGATATGCACTACAATGTAGTTTACGCAGCATAATAACGTCAATATTAATTCATCGCAAAAACTCCCAGCTGTTTAAGATAGCTCTGAATAACACAAGACAGAATAATTGGTAATTGTGATTGACAGCCCATCTCTCATATCATAAGGCGGTCCCTTAATGAGAACAAAAAGCGATTGACTCGTTACGAATTTCGATAAAGAGACGCTTTGCCAAATTCGGAGTTGGGGCGAGGGAGTACGCACCAAGAATACATAAACGCGGGACAGAAATAATATAGTGATTGGAAAAGCGCCTTTTGGCTTGACCACAGGAAATGCGGTGGCCATTTTCTTTAGTCCATTGCCAAAACAATTTTCCATCTATCCTTCCACCCTCCGGTTTTTCCATTTTCCGTCGTCGGCAAACTTGGCGGCGCCCGCATCCTGTTCGCCGGGGGAATTTAGAATTCTCTGTTTTATGTTGTCGACTGCTTTAAAGTTGAGCTAACTCCGCCAGAATTTTGACGCCCTGGTACTTTAGGAGATTGCACCGATGGATATTTCTGAATAGATGAACGGGAGTTTGCTGTACTTTTTGCTGACTCCAGTATCCGTTGCAGTTTTAATGGATGTGGGGTTAAGCTGACGGAAATATTCTGGTATATAAAGGAGTTTTCTGACTCCTGAACACCAAGAGAGAAACACAATGCCACTTTGGCGAGTCTTCAAAGCTTAAAACTTTCTTAAGGTCAAAGGCAAAGTTCGTCCAAATACACTGCCAAAACTCTACGTGATACTTTTTCTGAACTGCAGATTATAACAGGCTTATTCCAAATCTCTGCTTTGGCTTGTATCCCAGCAATAGGATGATTAATTGGCTATCTCCCTCTGTCATTATTAGATGTCTCCGAACAATATAGCGATCAAGGCCGCGTCCTGAGATCGCCCATCGCCACTAAATCATAGTTTCCTGGTACTCCGCCCCGGGCCGCGGGGGCTCCGTTATTGCTTCCTGCGCTGCCATCCTGGTACAGGGCCCACGCTCCACCGGAGGCACTGTCTCGAAGAACTTGGGGCTGGAGACAATAATGGCCAATCGATTGGCAATAAACAAAGTACTTGGCGTTACCACTACCGTGCGTATGTGTATAAATGCAGCACCGAAATACAGTCCAATTAATTCACCTATCTATCTATCATGGGTTTAGGGAAACTTTTTTGCGCACAGTTGAAAAAGTCCAAGTTAGAAACTTCCCATCCCGCGATAAAACTGCTTTTGTTAAACTTTGTCATCGCTCTAAATGAAGGAAATTATTTTTAAAACTTTTATTGTGAACGCTGACAAATTGTATTCTGTTAGAAAAGTTTTTCTAACTGTGTTATCAAGTCTTCGTGGGACATTCGGAACGAATTCACGGTAATTATTATTTGGCAGAAATTGTGAAAGCATTTTTGGTTTTTATTTTATAATGGAATAGCAAGAATAATTCAATTAATTTGTATAATAATCCTAAAGAGCTAACATTCTGTAATAAAAACAGTAGTAAAAATTGGCCAAGTCGCTCAACAACCGAATTTAAAATTCAACTCACTAACAGCACTTACAGATCATCGATTTGAATCCCGAAATTCGAAATTCGAATTCCGCCAATAAAACCACCGAACAAAAACCGAAGACATTAGCCAACTCCCGTGTTTGTCTCTCTGAGAGCAATGGCGCGTGCCCCCATAAAGAGGCAGGCGGAAATCGGCGACTGTAATGGACGAAAACCATTACTTTCGATTGATAATCCCTCAGACGCATGGCGTTCGGAAGCCATAACAGTTTTGTGGCAAAATTGAGCGAATTCCCAGCGTTTCGATGACTGAGGTTATTGAGGGATATTCGTAGTAGTTTTAAGGTGGGGTTCGCGGACTATTCGAATATGAGCCATTTGGTAAATTCAAGTGCGTTATGTAAAACTGGATGTTTATGTCGGTGAATCAAAATTCCGAGGGTTGCTCTAGTTTTGCAGTATTTTTTAAATTTAAGTTCTGTTTACGATAAAATGTGCGGTTTGCTTTGTTATTTAATACTCCAGTTGGTATTTTTAGAACCTTATTTTTAACAAGAAGACCAAGTGTTTTAATGATTTCAAATTCAAAATATCTTTATTACTCACAGACTTAAAACAGAACACATTAAATAACAATCAAAATAGTACGTTTTGAGAGTAAAGGGTGAGGGTGTCAGTCAAAGCAATAGTGGTAGCACTGATTTTCAGCTCTTACCCTTATCATACACCATTAAAAAAAAATGAGTTGAGGGCTCAGGGCATATAGAACGATGCAACGATGATTGTTTTTCACGCTTTTAACTGCGACGTATTGAATTTTCCCATGGGCATGTGATATTTTCTACGTACGTATAATCACGCCTTTATCCCTAATGGGGTAAGCAGAGCGTAAACAACCTAAACAAAGGTCGTTCCGCCACGCCTGACAAAGTTTTGAGGGTTATTTAAAATAAATTTGTATATATATTGCTGTAGTGACAGGTTGTCAGCTCATCGCCTAAATTACAATATACTGAAACCCTCGGATCCCTTAGCTGACTTTTACAGCATGCCCGGGAGGAAATGCAGCTGGCACATTCTATGTTTTTCTCTCGCACCCAGGACAGCATGGAAGAAATGATAATCAATTATATTTTCTGTCAAAATCGATTCAGAATCGATTTGTATAATTATATATAGTTTTATGAAACGTCCGCGGCAACATCCAGCATAATTAACCGTGCAGTGTTCTTGCCGGCAGTGTTCCCGCACGCGGGCCCCAGCGGCGCCTACAGCCCTGAGGCCACGATGGGTTACATGATGGACGGCCAGCAGATGATGCACCGGCCACCGGCGGACCCTGCCTTCCACCAGGGCTACCACTACCCGGCCGAGTATTACGGACACCATCTCTAATACCCAGCACTTGTACATGTGAGTATTGGATTGGACTAGAATTTATTTGTCTTCTTAAATCTTCGCGCCCAAAATGTGGCCACTAGCATTAATTTGTTTGGAAATTATCATATTTAATAACACCAATTCCCCTTCTGTCAATTCAAAGAGTCGTGTTTCTAGTATTGTATAATCAGTGGCTGTAATCAGGCCACCTGCATGCAGGAGGATCTGTTTGACGCCAACCAAAAGGCTGTTGATGTGGCCACGTTCTAGGCGTCTATGATTTAAAGCCATTGACTCGAGAAGAAGAAGAAGAAGTGGCTGTAATGATGTTATTTTTTTTATATTCTATTCTATTCTATGTTTAACAAGAAATAGTTCGTGCGACGCTTGGCAGTCACACAACTGTGCAGTGTAGTGTGACTGCACGTATTGATATATCTACGAGATGTTTCTTTGATTACTAATAAATATTTTATTTCTGTTGTTTCCAGATATGAATAACAGAGACATCTCCCGGCTCGCTGCTCGCTGAAGCCGGCTGATCGCACGAGACTAAGGCTCCAACACACACTGGCGACACGCCGCCGCGCCGCGCGACGCCGCAGCAGATCCGCAGCAGACCCGCAGCAGATCCGCAGCGGCAGCGCTCGCGCCGCGGCCTCGTGGAACGAACAAACAGGAGAACGATGCTAACATGTACATAACGCGACATTTTGTAATATTTGAAACAGTATACGATCTCCTAAAATAAGATTTAAAGTCAACTTAAATGTTTAAATTAAATGTAAATTTACGCGAAGTGACACTTGGACGCTGTATTATATCTGGTGCAATCACCTCCTAATTATAAAAAGAAATAATGAACATTTTTATCATTTCGGAACAATAGGAGCAAAGTTGATGAATGTAACAATAAAAAAAACGGTTTGATAGTTATCGTATAAATATTTATAGCTAATTGTGTATTGTTATTACGTACATATAAATAAATAATTGAATAGTTGTAAGTTGTAACTATCACTGGAAGTACTAAGGGCGCATAGGACAGAGAAACGAAAACAGAAGATTTTGTAAAGTATTATATGGAAAAGGTAATTTTAATATGTTTTCTGATCCATTATTGTTTTAAAAGAATCGATATGAGCAGACTTGAGAGATGTCGCATTTTACATCCAGGGGCACGGTAGTGTTCCGGCAAGTTCTAAAAAGGACCATGTGTTAACCATTCTCGGTACTAAAGACGCTTTGAAACCTCACCTGTTCATAACGATTCTTATTCTTTAAAGCTATCGAAGTTCTTTTTTGACTTAATTTTTTTCAAATGTATTTTTTTATTACCTAAGTAATTTATTCAACTGAAATAATTGTCAAGCTTTTAACGTACTTCTAGGTGAACGTCAATTTCGTGGATTCTAAGTTTTATTGTCCGTAGTTTTGTGTTACAGGTGATTAAACATATCTTCGAATATATCTGGACTTTTGATATTAGTACAAAAGTCACTAAATAAAAGAAAAATACCTATTCTGCTAATATATGACCCTTGCTGGTCATTTAAACATTGTTTGGTTAATGAAAAAACTGCAGAACAAAACCTACGTTTAGAAACTTTTTCACTAATTTCAATAAGTCCTATATTTATTATTAAAATAATGATATTGTAAAGCGGATATCATTATTTCACCTTGCCTTGGTGTTCATTAAAGTAGCACAATTGTAACCGATGTATACGACGAAAATGATATTTTATGATGTTGAAAAAGAGATTTTTAGGTCTATTTTGACTTGATAACTGACGTTAATTGCCTTCTATGTTACCAGGAGACCATACGTTTTAAAACTAAACAATGTTTGAAAGGCTATTATTGTTAGACGCCTGTCAAAAGTTTACACGAAAAAATATAAACATAGTCCTTCAAACTCATCAATTATGAAACAAAAATCACGTGATTTTCATGACTGAATAAATTTTGAGCTTCTCCTAGATTACTTCTTAACTCTGTTGTATTTCGTGGAGAACACAAGTTATACTATTTTCGGCACAGTACTTCTCACAAATATATCCTAAAGAAATATGTACGTATTTCTTTTTGCACATCTTTTCATCAGACTTGGCAGGTCCACTACCGTGTAACCATTATAACATTTTGTGTGAAGTATGAGTACTGCTGAAAATAATTCTGTTAATAGAAAACACTTGTAAGTATAATAAAATTGAAACCACTTTGTATACCACAAGAATATTTTATCAACTGACTAAATTAATCACGCCTTTATCCCCAATGGGGTAGGCAGAGCGTAAACGACCCAAACAAAGGTCATTCCGCCACGTCTGACAAAGTTTTGAGGGTTATTTAAGATAGATTTGTAGGTATATTGCTGTAGTGACAGGCAATATACTGAAACCCTCGGACAAATTTAAAACAATGTTAAAATCTCGCTACATAAACAATATTGAAATTTAAAAAATGCAGTTGATAAAATTAGCTAGCCATTATTTTCAGAATTTCGAATTTTGGATCCTTAAATATTTAATCTCCATGAGAAATACGTTGAATGTAATGTGTGCATTACTGCCTTAAGCCATGTATACGAATGGAAAACATATTGGTCCTGCGTATTTGGTCCTACTATAAGCGAGGTAGGTTAGCCGAACATAAGCTTTATTATTAACTATAACAGCATTCGAAGCGGTGCCGCTGACTTGTTAAAAAGTGGCCAAGTCTATCATACACGAAATTAAATCAGTTTTTACGACTTATTTTTTATAAGTAAGTAAATAAATTTAAGATTCAACCGCAAAGTGAGTAAAGGCGTAAATGCCTAGAAACATAAGATATACGAGATTGGGGCCAAGAATATCGACGATATATGAAAATCCTGGTTGAAATAATTATTGCTAATATAGAGCTGGCTCTAGTATACGATACTGAAGTATACGAATCGAATATAATATAAAAAAAGTCACAAACAATTCAGCTGCACCGCAACTCTATCTAGTGGGCTCGATTCTATATACCGGCTAAAATTTAAATTATAATCTATCTGTCACTTTCATAATAATAAAATTGAAAAAGGACAGGCGATTTATTCTCTATGGTTTTACACTTTATCTGCTAGATTTTGACGCGCTTTTGCACGTTTCTCCAGTATTTCTGTCAATTTTATCCGCCTTATCATATGACGGCGGATAAAAATGTCAATAAATAAAAAACCGGAGAGAATAGATCTCCTGTCCATTTCGAACGTTTTTAGTCTGAAAGCGACAAATAGATTTTAATTTTAGTTCTAGCCGGAAAATCTAGAATCGAGCCCAGTGTCTGATTTTAGAAAAGTTTGTTAACTTTTGTAAATATTATCATCAGATTATATATAATACCGTCATTTTACTTTGTATTATACCGATTAATTTCCAGTGAAGTCTCAGTATTAAGGAAACAGTTTCATCCGGCGTTTGTTGATAATTCATTATTGCATTATTATTGTTATTTACGTGGCGTGTAATATATTTTTATTAAGAGAAAAATCTTAAACAGTAGTTGTTAGGCATTAATGTATTAATTGAAGAATTTTATTTTGATTTTCCTCTTTTATTATATGTGTATATTATACATGATTTCGAGAGTCATCAAGTTAATGTAAATATAGTAACTATCACGTCCCTCAGCGGGAATTTCAATTATCGTGGAAAAGTTAATTATATATTTGTATTGTATGATTTGGCGAGGTACATATGATTATAAATATACATAGTGAACTGGTTTATATATTTAAATATAGATCCGCGCGCTGACGGGACGGGGACGGGACAGTGTCGGCATTGTGAATGCTACGAATTGTGTAAAAAATATTAAAACCTAAAAAAAACTTTTTGTTTCATTTTATTGCACTACACTATCACTACCCCGAGAACAAAACAGAACTAATAAAATAAATACTTACATACTAGGTGTAATGGACAGCGTCCTGCAAAGTGATAAGGGTTGCTCAGTCAACGACACACAACAACTAACAGAAGATTTTTTTTTTCATGAGTCTGAAAAAAAAGGCTTTTTTATATAAATTGTCCGATCGACGTAAACATTTTGTATGGAAAAGCGTTTGTTTCATAATATATTTTTGAAGTGTCTTGGCAGTACAACTTCTGTGTGCAAAATAATTAATTAATTGAGTCAAAGTGCTTAAAATTTGAAGTGCAGAAAAAACTATATATTTTGTTTGTTTTATACTTTAAAACTTAAAATTACCATAAAACACATATCGAACACCAAATAAACACATATTAATACATACATAAATATAATCACGCCTTTATCCCTAATTGGGTAGGCAGAGTGTAATCGACCCAAACAAAGGTCGTCCCGCCACGTCTGACAAAGTTTAGAAGGTTATTTAAGATAGTTTCGAAGGTATATTGCTGTAGAGACAGGTGGTCAGCCCACCGCCTAAATTACATTATACAGAAACCCTTGGATCCCTTAGCTGGTAGTTACAGCATGCCCGGGAGGAAATGCAGCTGGCACATTGTACATTACACGTTTTTCTCTCGCTCCCAGTCCAGCATGAAACACATATTGAACACCAAATAAACACATATAATATGCCAGCTGCATTTCCTCCCGGGCATGCTGTAAAAGCCAGCTGAGGGAACCGATGGTTTCAGCATATTGTAATTTAGGCGATGGGCTGACAACCTGTCTCTACAACAATATACCTTCAAAACTATCTTAAATAACCCTCAAAACTTTGTCACACGTGGCGGAACGACCTTTGTTTAGGTCGTTTAAGCTCTGCCCACCCCATTAGGAATATAGGCGTGATTTTATGTATGTAAATAAACACATAAAACCGCATCTGTCAGACCCTGTACAGTTATTATGCTAAAGTGCGGATATGTTTGCGCTGTGGAATAGTAGTCGAAGTTTTCGCATTTATTTGCTGAGGGGTTTGGAACTTCCCTGCTTCATCCACTTGGTTTGAGCGATCGCCATGAATATCATCAGGCTGATAGACATTTACTTTGAAGCATATTATGAAAAGTGTAATTCGAGTTTCTGAAATTCTTAAACAAAGAAAATGTCCTCGTAAACTCAGGTAAGGCCCAGTGTCATACAAACTGATATGAACTAATAGGGGTTGCTCAGTCAACGACACTGAACAATTTCCACCAGGAAATTCTTTCAGGAAGTAAAGAAAAGATTTTGGATTTTCCATACAAATTGTCGGATCGAGGTAGACTTTTTGTATGGAAAAGCCAATATTTATTTTCACTTCCTGAAAGATTTTGTTGCTGGAAGTTATTCAGTATCGTTGACTAAGCATCAGTTTGCGGGACGCTGTCCCTTACACCCCGTGTACGTAATATTCGCTATGCAATATTATATAGATAGTTAAAATTTCTGTAGTGTTGGTAAACTGCTATCTATTATTATTATCTATCCCTATAATACCTATCATTGTCGTATGGGATTTTTTACTAACTTTTACGCAGTCAGGGAAAAGAAGAAGCTGAAACATTCTAGCCTTTTTAGGTTTCATATTTTTCCAGTGACAAAATGAACGGCCAATACAGCAGCTATGATGATTGTTTGACCAGATAAATCAGTACCAGGTTCACATAACAGATCGAAACCAAACCAGCTTCGAAGTCTCAAATCAGGCAAACATCAGAATTGAACAACTGACAAGCTACCAGGAGAGCCATTATCTTCCATGCTGGACTGGGAGCAAGAGAAAAACATAGAATGTGCCATCTGCATTTCCTCCTAGGCATGCTGTAAAAACCAGCTAAGGGATCCGAGGGTTTCAGTATACTTGTATGTTGCATTTTAGGCGATGGGCTGACAACCTGCCACTGCAGCAATGTACAAACAAATCTATCTTAAATAACCTTCAAAACTTTGTCAGACGTGGCGGAACGACCTTTGTTTAGGTCGTTTACAGTCTGCCTACCCCATTAGGGATAAAGGAGAGATTATATGTATGTATGTATGTACCAGGAGAGCACGAAACATCTGGCGGTAGCAGCCTTGCTACGGCCACGGCTACGAGGCTACGGCGTAGCGCGTAGCGGGCGGGGCGCCTAAAATGGCGGACGACAGTGAGTAATGGCTAGACGGGATGGGTCCACTGACGCGTGCCGCAGGGCTGCCGATGTTTGAATGATTGGAGAATTCATAAATGAATGATTTAATCGGAATGACATGAAAGCTAAGTCAAACATTATAAACAAATCCTCATCACCATCCTTTCATAATGGCCTGGAAGCGTGAGGAAATCATAGAATGTGTCAGCTGCTTTTTCTCCCGGGAATGCTGTAAAAACCAGCTAAGGGATCTGAGGGTCTTAGTATATTGTAATTTAGGCGATGAGCTGACAACCTGCCACTACATCAATGTACCTACAAATCTATCTTAAATAACCCTCAAAACTTTGTCAGACGTGGCGGAATAATCATTGTTTAGGTCGTTTACGCTCTGCCTGCCCCATCAGGGATAAAGGCGTGATTATATGTATGTATTTAGTAAGAATATTATATGAAAACTATTTCAAAAACTTAATAAAGAACATAGATATAATCACGCCTTTATTCCTAAAGGCAGAGCGTAAACGACCTATGCAAAGGTCGTTCTGCCACGTCTGACAAAGCTTTGAGGGTTATTTTAGAAAGATTTGTAGGTATATTGTTGTAGTGATAAATTGTCAGACCATCGCCTAAATTACAATATACTGAAACCCTCGATTCCCTTAGCTGATGCCCGGGGGGAAACGTAGCTGGCACATTCTACGTTTTACTTTCGCTCTCAGGCCAGCAAGATATTAGAATAACGTAGTTCTGTGGAGAATAAATGAGCGTTTTGGTTCTTTTTTTTAAATTGTCGTTTTGAATATCTCCACATCCTGCCAGCCCTATTTTTTTCCTACAACGGAGCACAGTAAGCAACGCGCCGATTGTATCGCTCGCGGATGCTCCGAGCGGCCCATTTGTCAACCTTAGCCCCCCCACACCCCTCTCAGTTACACCCCCCCTCTATTCCCTACCCGCCCTTCGGCGACAAAAGAAACGCGACAGATGAAACTGAAGCTATGTCAATTTATGTTGACCTGGTAGCTGTGCGTTTTTTAACTGTTCAGATTTTTTTGACGAGTAAAACTATCCGAAGACAATTTTTTGTCAACCATAAGAAAAACCAATTTTTTGCCTACATTAGTTCCATGCTGGACTGGGAGCGAGAGAAAAACATTGAATGTGTCGGCTGCATTTCCTCCCGGGCATGCTGTAAAAACCAGCTAAGGCATCCGAGGGTTTCAATATATTGTAATTTAGGCGATGGGCTGACAACCTGTCACTACAGCAATATACCTACAAATCTATCTTAAATAACCCTGAAAACTTAGACAGACGCGGTGGAACGACATTTGTTTAGGTCGTTTACGCTATGCCTACCCCAGTAGGGATAAAGACGTCATTATATTTATGTATTTATGTGTTGCCACCGGAATCATCAAGCCTTTATAAAGTTGACATAAATTGACCTAACATTTAATGTTTAGCTTGCCTTTAAAATATTCGATTGAACGATCAAAAAAATGTGACCAGAAGTGACCGAAACAGAATCGACGATATGTTAAGCTAAGGTCTCTCAGAAACCTTATAGTAATAATAGTCCTCCCACCGCTTTTCGGCGAAGGCGGCCAATCTCCCAGAGATCAGCCATCTGCGCGGGACATAGTTTCGAGTCCCCGAGCGTTTGCGCGACACAGAAGTACACTCTCTATTAATCTCTTATTCTGATGGGACAGACTAGCTAACATAGAGAGTAATCAGGCGCAGGTCCGACTATTTACATGGCCATCCGACTGCATAGATCGTCTTACTTTTCGGACAAGCAGGTGGCAGCAATGTCATAACCAAACTAGAAACAACAACATAAAGTTGTTGTCCCCCGCCAGGAATCGAACCCGGAACCTCTAGGTCGTGATGGTGAGCCCAGGACTACTACACCACGCAGGCAATCCCAGAAACCTTAAAAACAACGGCACTCTCACTATATTCTATTCTCTCTCACTTTACGAAAGAATACAGCAAGCTGCTTGGTACCGGAATCCATTGCGTTTTTGCATACGCCAACTACATACATACATACAACCACGCCATTTAACGAGGTAGGCAGAGCGTAAACAACCTAAACAAAGGTCGTTTCGCCTCGTCTGATAAAGCTTTGAGGGCCATTTAAGACAGAATTGTAGATATACTGTTGTAGTGACAGCTTATCAGCCCATATCGCCTAAATGACAATATACTGAAACCTAGGAGTCACTTGTCACCCCATTGCCTAAATGGAAATATAATGAAACCCTCGGATCCCTTAGCCGGTTTTTACAGCATGCCGGGGAGGAAATACAGCTGGCACATTCTATGTTTTTTTCTCGCTCCCAGGTCAACTTAGAAGCCGCCATGGTACGCCAGGTAGACGGTGGATAACTAGTGGACGCTGTTACTCAAAACCGAAACAATAATTTACAGCGTTTGATCTAAATGTTCATTTAGTATTGCACCGCAGATTAGGCTGTATCCGGCTGTTTAAATGCGTGGTTTCGCTCATGGCGGTCAAATTTTTCACCAAGCGTATGTTAGTATAGAGTTTGTGGAGTTTGTAGCGTCAGCAAAAGAATAATAATAAAAATACGGATTTTACAAAGATCAGCGTCTGGAATGGTATTACATTTGGTGACGGATTGTAAGTTTTGGATTATTTAATTATCCTACATACATACATATAATCACGCCTTCCCTAATGGGGAAGGGAGAGTGTAAACGACCTAAACACGTCGTTCCGCCACGTCTGACAAAGTTTTGAGGGTTATTTAAGATATATTGTGGGTATATTGCTGTAGTGACAGGTTGTCAGCACATCGCCTAAATTACAATATACTGAAACCCTACGATCCCTGAGCTGTTTTTTACAGCGTGACCGGGAGGAACTCAAAAAAAATCCAAGGACCGTTGATTGAAAAGTTTACAAAACAAATCGATCAGCTGAAAATCTTCATCAGGAAATCTTTTTCACTTTCATTGGTTGAATTAAATTTGAGTGAAATTTGAAAATATAATTTGGCAAATTTCGGCCTGTTTCGGTCAGGTTAGTTTAGAAATGTCAAAGTCTTGTGTGTATTTTCTATCCTGTTTTTATGTCAAGGTTGTGAAAGTGACAGCAGTATCTCCAATTTAGTTAAGGTGACAACAGCTAAGCTACAGGAAGAAAATTGCCGTTGGTGGTCGTTATTCGTAATTATTCTTCCTGTTACGAGTACTACAACGAACTAAGAATCGCTAATTTATAAGGTTCTAAATTATCTTTATAACAATTACTTGAGTCTGTTGGACCGGTTTTTCGATTCACTGCGTTTTTAGTGAATTATGTTTTTTTTTACTGCGGGGACACTTAGGCCTTATCGGCACCTTAAGGAACGTTGCAGCCAGGATCGAGAATCTGCCTACCTTTGTCTGCTGTCCCTCCCGCGAACTACGCAGCGTTTTTCACGTGCCGGTTGACGCGTCCCGTGGCCGCTCACCACACGGTAATGGTGAACACTAGTAGAGCATGCATCCGGTTCTACCCGGTTCCAAAAATCCCGGTTCTACCCGGTTCCAAAACACCAGGGAATACCCGGTTCTTAGCTATCTAAAAGAACCGGGTTTCAAGTTGTGATACGCGGTTTTACCCGGTTCTTATTTAAAGAGTATATTTGCATTAATGCAACCCTAAATATTAATATTCCGGTGTATTTTCATGCTCAAGCGAGATATTTCCATGCTGGCCTGGAAGTGAGAGAAAAACATAGAATGTGCCAGCTGCATTTCCTCCCGGGCATGCTGTAAAAAACAGCTTAGGGATCCGAGGGTTTAAGTATTTGTAATTTAGGCGATGGGCTGACAACCTATCACTACAGCAATAAACCTACAAATCTATCTTAAATAACCCTCAAAACCTTGTCAGAAGTATCGGAACGACCATTGTAAGAACTAAAGTGATAACTGTAAGTTTTATTATTTTATTTTATTTATGTTTCATAGTTCCAGTTTTGATGTTGTTCATTTTATAATTTTAATGTTGTCAATTTCAATTGTATTTTGTCGAATTCACTATTGAAATTGTGTTTCTTTTTATGTATTTTGCGGCTGACATAAATGGTTTTTTATTATTATTTTATATGTTTAGGTTGTTTACGCTCTGCCTACCCCATTAGGGATAAAGGCGTGAATAATCATACATATAAATGTATGTATGTATTTTTCATGCTGAATAGACACAGAGCGCAAACTAAATCCAAATTTCGTTAATTTAACGACGTAAAATCAATTCAGCAATGTCTTACGAATCACGACGTAGCAAAATAAGTAAGTTAAGCGACTTCAGTTAACTATATAAAAAACCGGCGCTCTAGAAGTAGGTAAGCACAAACTATAGCTAATTTTCATTTTAGATATTTTAAGCCATGTGCGCCCAAAACTGAGCCTATTATGTAGTTTATTTATGTTTATGTTCATTAAAATAATAATGTTAATTATTTGTAGGTATATTTCTTAAGTATTACTAGAGAGCCCGATGGTGTAGTGGATAGGGCCACTGCCTCCTGAGCGGGAGGTCAAGGTTCGAATCCCACCAAGTACCAATTTGTTTATCGGTTTTCGTATTTCATATGCACGTTTATTCAGCGCTTTTTCCATGCTTCGGAAGGCACGTTAAGCCGTTGGTCCCAGTTAATATCGTTTAATACCGTAAATATTAGTCGTTAAGCCAAGTCAGAGGCCAGTGCTAAGCATTGGCGGCTTGAAAACTCTGACCTAATCTAGGATTGGGTCTGGTTTCAATTCTGAGTTGCTGAGGTCAGATGGCAGTCGCTCTGTGTAAAAACCAGTACCCTCGTTCAATCACCTAGATTAGGTAGCCGACCCCATGAGATACGGGATAAGGCTATCCTTAATATCATCTCGCTAGGGAGATGATGATGGGAGATGAAGATTAGTTAAGTATTACTGTATTTTTCTGTATCCTAACCGGGTTCATGTTGAAGCCTTACCCTGTATAGTTAACAACTTTTGTACAACATGAATGCAATAAACATTTAAGTATTCAGTTTTAGTTGGCCCTAAAGGGCGTCCAAAGAAGAACCGAAAAGAACCGGGTACCCGTTTCTGGGAAAAACCAGAACCGAAATACCCGGTTCTTAGATACGGACCGGTTCTGCATCCTCGAAACACTATACCACAAACAGTACGGGTACATACTATGTTACATGCTATAGTTAGGTCAAATGTCACTCTACTGATCTACTAGCGAGGTTTTTTTTTAATTAAATGTTTTTGTTGAAATATGCGTTAGAACTAATAAGGAGGGAGTTCTATCACAGTTAAATCACATATCTATAAAGCGATCTGAAGATTCTTGCATGCTGGACTGGGAGCGAGAGAAAAACATAGAATGTGCCAGCTGCATATCCTCCCGAGCATGCTGTAAAAACCAGCTAAGGGATCTGAGGGTTTCAGTATATTTCAATTTAGGCGATGGGCTGACAACCTGTCACTGCAGCAATATACGTACAAATGCATCTTGAATATCCCTCAAAACTTTGTCAGACGTGGCTTAACGATCTTTGTTTAGGTCGTTTACGCTCTGCCTACCCTATTAGGGATAAAGGCGTGATTATATTTATGTATGTATGTATGATCTGAAGATTGAGAGCAATCTTAAGTGTGGACTTGACAGATTGTTTTGTATTAAAATGATATTTCTGACACGAACAACTTGCTGTCAGACTCAAGAGCTGATTATAAATACGGGCCATCCACTTTTGTACCTAACTATCACGGCCACGGAGGAACTGAGGAACATTAGCCGTACATACATACATATAATCACGTCTTTTTCCCTAATGGAGTAGGCAGAGCGTGAACGACCTAAACAAAGATCGTTCCGCCACATCTGATATATTCTTTATTGCGTACAAAAAAATACAATAAATAAACAAATTCAAATTTAGTTCACAAAGGTGAGCTTATCTCTATAAAGAGATCTCTTCCAGCCAACCTGTAAAACTGAATATGAGATAACAATATATACGGGGACACGCTGTAGACTTTGACATATAACCTAGAACCTACATAAACATACATATATATTACTTAAATAAACATCTATAATAAATAATAATACATACATATAATAAATACAAATACCTACGTACATAAATACTAATTTTGTTGCGACAGGAAGTGCTCTTTCACTCTTTTTTTGAAAGTGGATATAGACGGACAGTCTTGAACTGTCTTCGGAAGCTTGTTCCAAAGTTGTGTAGCTCGAACAGAAAAGGAATTGGAAAAGAATTTGGTATTAGCACTAGGACACTCCAGTACTTTAGTGATACATGCGCGCCTAGGCCGGGGGTCAGAGGGTAGGAAATTGAAACGGGAACGGAGATACTTAGGAGTGGACAGATCATGAAGGATTTTATAGAGGACAGCCAGGATGTGCACATCACGACGAAGGCGGATTGGGAGCCATTTTAACCGAGCACGAAATTCAGAAATACGGTCATATTTGCGGAGTCCGAAAATAAACCGGATGGCAAGATTTTGTAGGCGCTCAAGTTTATTAAGCAGCTCCTCTGTCACATCCAAGTAACACACATCGGCATAATCAAGAGTTGGAAGGAGAAGGGCTTGAGCAAGCATGATTTTAGTTTGGAATGGTAGGAAGGTCTGGAGCCGTTTAAGAGAATGAAAAGAATAGTGCATGCGCCTGCTCACCTCGCTAACCTGTGCTGACCAAGACAAATTGCAGTCAAATATAACTCCCAGATTCTTAGCTTTGTCTGTGTATGGGATACAAACTCCGTCATAATAAATTTTTTGGTTGTCACTGATCTCCTTAAGCTTAAGCTTACTTCTAAGTCTACTGCTACCTATTATCATAGCTTGTGACTTAGTGGGATTCACCAGTAAACCAAAATTTTTCGCCCAATTCTGTACAGCCAGTAGATCTGAATTTATCGCTGCAACAGCATCAGAAAATTCAGATAAAGAAAAATGCCTGTAAATTTGTAAATCATCTGCATACAGATGGAAGGAAGAAGAAATTACTCGAGAAATATTATTTATGAAGATGGAAAAAAGTAATGGAGAGAGAACGCCGCCTTGTGGAACACCAGCAGTGAGATCCGACCAGTCCGATTTTAAATCGTCGATTTTCACACACTGCTGGCGGCCATGAAGATAGGACTGAAACCACTCAATAACCAAAGGAGAAATGTTAAGAGAGTGTAAGGAACCAAGGAGGATATCAAAGTCAACCGAGTTAAATGCGTTACTGAAGTCAAGCAGAGTCATAACAGATATCTTAGTGTTATCCATCGCAAAGCGAATATCCTCTGTGACATTCAACAACGCACTAACGGTGCTATGAGAGGGACGGAACCCGGATTGGAAAGGGCAAAGAAGGTTGTTGGAAATGAGATAGGAGTAGAGTTGTTTGTGAACAACACTTTCGAGAACCTTCGAAAGTACAGGAAGGATGGAAATTGGACGGTATTGAGACAGGGAAGTTGGATTAGTGACTTTAGGAAGTGGGATAACAAAGGCCTTTTTCCAAGATGTAGGAAAGACACTAGCCATCAATGAAAAATTTATAATGTGTGAGATGATAGGCGTAATGATTTCCAATACAGGAAGGAGCATGTCTAGACTTAAGTCATCACTGCCCATTGCCTTTGTGGAAATAGAAAGGATACACTTCTTAACATTGTCCTCGGTGACTGGTTGAAATGTAAATTGAGTGCAGTCTGGTGCGACAAGGTTTGAAAGATAAGAGAGAGAAAACGTTTTAGTAACAGTATCGAGTACAACGGGCGGGGTAGAAAAATGTGTATTAAGAGCATTAAGATCCATGGTAACATTAGAGGTCTCCAAGGCCTTGCCCACACCTATAGACTTTAAGAATCTCCAGGTCAGAGCCTGAGAAAGATTTTCTAATTTAGAGTGAATGAAGCGACGTTTTGCATCCCTACACATTCTGTTGCAGATGTTACGTAGTTTTTTGTAAGCAGCTATATTGGAATCAGAGACATAGTTTTGAGGGTTATTTCTAAGGAATTGTGGGTATATTGACATTAGCAGTACCTAGTAAAAACGCACATTGCTCGTAGGACCGACTCCCGCTTGGGCAGGAAAGTTCTTGAATGGCGGCCACAGAATGGTGGACCAGTGTAAATACAAGGTGGGCTGATGATCTGGTGAAGGTCGCGGGAAGGTGACTTTATACTTTTAGCCCTTATTTTACGACTAGACTATTAAATAAAAAAACCTAGTAGGCTAAAAACCTGGAAAGCCATTTAGCCCTTGCGGCTAGGACTAAGCCTTTTGATTATTATTACTACCATGCTGGACTGGGAGCAAGAGAAAAACCTAGAAAGTGCTAGCTGCATTTCCTCCCGTTCATGCTGTAAAAACCAGCTAACGGATCCAAGCGTTCTGTATATTGCAATTTAGGCGATAGGCTGACAACCTGTCACTACAGTAATATACCTACAAATCTATCTTAAACAACCCTCAAAACTTTGTCAGACGTGGCGGAACGACCTTTGTTTAGGTCGTTTACGCTCTGCCTACCCCATTAAGGATTAAGAAATCATTATATGTATATATGTATGATTATTACCAAACCTAAGTTTGGAAACCCCATTGGAATATCTTGTGTGTATTTTATGCAGTTCTAATACGTATCTTATTGATAATACCTTTTATTAAACTCGGTAAAAAGGCTTGGACTTAAAAAAAATACGACCCCAGTCCCGAAAAGCCTGCTACTTTTAAAAAGGCTATAGTCTTGCTTAAAGTCTGCTACTTTTAAAAAGGCTATAGACTTGCTTAAAGTCTACTACTTTTAAAAAGGCTATAGTCTTGCTTAAAGTCTACTACTTTTAAAAAGGCTATAGGCTTGCTTAAAGTCTGCTACTTTTAAAAAGGCTATAGACTTGCTTAAAGTCTGCTACTTTTAAAAAGGCTATAGTCTTGCTTAAAGTCTACTACTTTTAAAAAGGCTATAATCTTGCTTAAAGTCTGCTACTTTTAAAAAGGCTATAGACTTGCTTAAAGTCTACTACTTTTAAAAAGGCTATAGTCTTGCTTAAAGTCTACTACTTTTAAAAAGGCTATAGACTTGCTTAAAGTCTACTACTTTTAAAAAGGCTATAGTCTTGCTTAAAGTCTACTACTTTTAAAAAGGCTATAGTCTTGCTTAAAGTCTACTACTTTTAAAAAGGCTATAGTCTTGCTTAAAGTCTACTACTTTTAAAAAGGCTATAGTCTTGCTTAAAGTCTACTACTTTTAAAAAGGCTATAGACTTGCTTAAAGTCTACTACTTTTAAAAAGGCTATAGTCTTGCTTAAAGTCTACTACTTTTAAAAAGGCTATAGTCTTGCTTAAAGTCTACTACTTTTAAAAAGGCTATAGTCTTGCTTAAAGTCTACTACTTTTAAAAGGCTATAGGCTTGTTTAAAGTCTACTACTTTTAAAAAGGCTATAGGCTTGCTTAAAGTCTACTACTTTTAAAAAGGCTATAGGCTTGCTTAAAGTCTACTACTTTTAAAAAGGCTATAGTCTTGCTTAAAGTCTACTACTTTTAAAAAGGCTATAATCTTGCTTAAAGTCTACTACTTTTAAAAAGGCTATAGGCTTGCTTAAAGTCTACTACTTTTAAAAAGGCTATAGGCTTGCTTAAAGTCTACTACTTTTAAAAGGCTATAGGCTTGCTTAAAGTCTACTACTTTTAAAAGGCTATAGGCTTGCTTAAAGTCTACTACTTTTAAAAAGGCTATAGACTTGCTTAAAGTCTACTACTTTTAAAAAGGCTATAGTCTTGCTTAAAGTCTACTACTTTTAAAAAGGCTATAGTCTTGCTTAAAGTCTACTACTTTTAAAAAGGCTATAGTCTTGCTTAAAGTCTACTACTTTTAAAAGGCTATAGTCTTGCTTAAAGTCTACTACTTTTAAAAAGGCTATAGACTTGCTTAAAGTCTACTACTTTTAAAAAGGCTATAGTCTTGCTTAAAGTCTACTACTTTTAAAAAGGCTATAGTCTTGCTTAAAGTCTACTACTTTTAAAAAGGCTATAGTCTTGCTTAAAGTCTACTACTTTTAAAAGGCTATAGGCTTGCTTAAAGTCTACTACTTTTAAAAAGGCTATAGGCTTGCTTAAAGTCTACTACTTTTAAAAAGGCTATAGGCTTGCTTAAAGTCTACTACTTTTAAAAAGGCTATAGTCTTGCTTAAAGTCTACTACTTTTAAAAAGGCTATAATCTTGCTTAAAGTCTACTACTTTTAAAAAGGCTATAGGCTTGCTTAAAGTCTACTACTTTTAAAAAGGCTATAGGCTTGCTTAAAGTCTACTACTTTTAAAAGGCTATAGGCTTGCTTAAAGTCTACTACTTTTAAAAGGCTATAGGCTTGCTTAAAGTCTACTACTTTTAAAAAGGCTATAGGCTTGCTTAAAGTCTACTACTTTTAAAAAGGCTATAGGCTTGCTTAAAGTCTACTACTTTTAAAAAGGCTATAGTCTTGCTTAAAGTCTACTACTTTTAAAAAGGCTATAGTCTTGCTTAAAGTCTACTACTTTTAAAAAGGCTATAGGCTTGCTTAAAGTCTACTACTTTTAAAAAGGCTATAGGCTTGCTTAAAGTCTACTACTTTTAAAAAGGCTATAGTCTTGCTTAAAGTCTACTACTTTTAAAAAGGCTATAATCTTGCTTAAAGTCTACTACTTTTAAAAAGGCTATAGTCTTGCTTAAAGTCTACTACTTTTAAAAAGGCTATAGGCTTGCTTAAAGTCTGCTACTTTTAAAAAGGCTATAGACTTGCTTAAAGTCTGCTACTTTTAAAAAGGCTATAGTCTTGCTTAAAGTCTACTAATTTTAAAAAGGCTATAGGCTTGCTTAAAGTCTACTACTTTCAAAAAGGCTATAGGCTTGCTTAAAGTTTACTACTTTTAAAAGGCTATAGGCTTGCTTAAAGTCTACTACTTTTAAAAGGCTATAGGCTTGCTTAAAGTCTACTACTTTTAAAAAGGCTATAGGCTTGCTTAAAGTCTACTACTTTTAAAAAGGCTATAGGCTTGCTTAAAGTCTACTACTTTTAAAAAGGCTATAGTCTTGCTTAAAGTCTACTACTTTTAAAAAGGCTATAGTCTTGCTTAAAGTCTACTACTTTTAAAAAGGCTATAGGCTTGCTTAAAGTCTACTACTTTTAAAAAGGCTATAGACTTGCTTAAAGTCTACTACTTTTAAAAAGGCTATAGTCTTGCTTAAAGTCTACTACTTTTAAAAAGGCTATAGTCTTGCTTAAAGTCTACTACTTTTAAAAGGCTATAGTCTTGCTTAAAGTCTACTACTTTTAAAAAGGCTATAGTCTTGCTTAAAGTCTACTACTTTTAAAAAGGCTATAGGCTTGCTTAAAGTCTACTAATTTTAAAAAGGCTATAGGCTTGCTTAAAGTCTACTACTTTTAAAAGGCTATAGGCTTGCTTAAAGTTTACTACTTTTAAAAGGCTATAGGCTTGCTTAAAGTCTACTACTTTCAAAAAGGCTATAGGCTTGCTTAAAGTTTACTACTTTTAAAAGGCTATAGGCTTGCTTAAAGTCTACTACTTTTAAAAGGCTATAGGCTTGCTTAAAGTCTACTACTTTTAAAAAGGCTATAGGCTTGCTTAAAGTCTACTACTTTTAAAAAGGCTATAGGCTTGCTTAAAGTTTACTACTTTTAAAAAGGCTATAGTCTTGCTTAAAGTCTACTACTTTTAAAAAGGCTATAGTCTTGCTTAAAGTCTACTACTTTTAAAAGGCTATAGTCTTGCTTAAAGTCTACTACTTTTAAAAGGCTATAGACTTGCTTAAAGTCTACTACTTTTAAAAAGGCTATAGGCTTGCTTAAAGTCTACTACTTTTAAAAGGCTATAGTCTTGCTTAAAGTCTACTACTTTTAAAAAGGCTATAGTCTTGCTTAAAGTCTACTACTTTTAAAAAGGCTATAGGCTTGCTTAAAGTCTACTACTTTTAAAAGGCTATAGTCTTGCTTAAAGTCTACTACTTTTAAAAGGCTATAGTCTTGCTTAAAGTCTACTACTTTTAAAAGGCTATAGTCTTGCTTAAAGTCTACTACTTTTAAAAAGGCTATAGGCTTGCTTAAAGTCTACTACTTTTAAAAGGCTATAGTCTTGCTTAAAGTCTACTACTTTTAAAAAGGCTATAGGCTTGCTTAAAGTCTACTACTTTTAAAAAGGCTATAGGCTTTTTAAAATGACGAATGAATTTAAAGGCCTATGTTACTGGTCTAGTGGGACTAAAAGGACTCCATAGGCTGAAATTTTGGACTTAAAGCCTAAAGTTCTTTGCAGCAATTATTTAAATACAAGGCGAGCCGACGATCTGGTGAAGGTCTGGACAATACAATACAAATATACTTTATTGCACATAAGACAAGACATCACTACATAGTACCAGGCCACTCAGAAAGTATTGCGATAAATTGTTTTTATATATGGCAGACTGGCCGGTAAGAACCTTTTTTGAAAATATGATTACTTGTAAGTAAAAACATGTGTGTTCCATTTTCAAAATTTCCCTCCACATTTTTTGCGAGCCAATTCAAAGTATCGTGTCTTACTGAAAAATGGATCTGCGCCGGGAACATTTTAGAGCTATGATTTTTTACGATTTCAAGTGTCGCCTGAAACCGGATGAATCGTTCGATAGACTTCAAATGGCATTTATGGATGAAAGCCCCTTCAAGGCAACCGTGTATTGTTGGTATAACGAATTTAGGCGCGGTCGACCAACCTTGGGGGATGAAGAAAGAAGCGGTCGCCCTTTGACGGCTATTACGGAAGAAAACGTGCTAGCAGTGAAAAATTTAATCCAAGATAATAGGCGAATTACATATCAGGAGATTCAGCACATATTAAAGATTGGATCGGGAAGCGTTCACGAGATTCTACAAGGGCATCTTCACGTGAGGAGGATAGTATCGCGCTGGGTGCCGCACTACCTCACCGACGCTCAGAAGCAGGCCCGGGTGGAATGGTGCAGTAATATGCTGAACAAATTTGAAGCAGGCTCGTCTCGGCGTGTTTACGACATCGTAACAGGTGATGAGTCCTGGATTTATCAATACGATCCAGAAACCAAGCGCCAGTCGACAGTTTGGGTGTTTCAAAATGAACCAACGCCTACCAAAGTGAAGCGATCTCGAAGCGGGGGGAAGATTTTCATCGCCAGCTTTTTTAATTTGACTGGCCACTTGGCCTCAATTCCCTTACGAGATCAAAGAAGCATTAACGCCGAATGGTATACTACCAAATGTTTACCAGAAGTTTTTTCTGTTGTGAGCAACAAGCGACCAAACACAGGGCTCCGCGGACTACTGCTCCACCACGACAATGCGCCTGCACACACCGCGCTCAAAACGAGGGACTTCCTGGACAGCACACCAGTCAAACTCCTGGGTCACCCTCCTTACAGCCCTGATCTAGCACCGTGTGACTTCTTTTTATTTCCAAAAATAAAAAATCTGCTCAAGGGGATACAATTTTCGTCGCCGGAAGATGCGCTGGCTGCGTTCGAACAGGCTGTAAACGAGGTGTCTACGGCGGACTGGAAAAAGTGTTTTGAAAACTGGTTCAGACGCATGAATCTTTGTATAGAGGCTGGTGGAGAGTACTTTGAAAAGATTTAATAAAAATATATGTACCTGTAGAACAATTTTTTTTAGTGTCGCAAATCTTTCTGAGTGTCCCACGTATATGCATAAATCTTTAAAACAAGGCAGCGGATTTTGATGCGATGTATTTAATAGATAGGGTGATTCAAGAGGAAGGTTTATATGCATAGTACATGCATAATATAGTAGAGAAACACTGATAATTTCCGTGCGAAGCCGGGGCGGGTCGCTAGTTTACGTATATAATATATAAAGTAATCTTAGATGTTAAGAATAGTCTGTATACTTTCGTATCCAAAATTTAATATTTAAGCTACATGGAAGAATGAGATCACCCGGCACAGGTATCTTATATACTTAAGGGGCTTCCCTGGGCTAAGTGGCGCCCTCATCAGTCAAAAAATCATAATTAACTGAAAACAAAATCAATCGAAAATCCGGTAAATCAGATTGAGGTTAAAGCAATAAAGGTCATTTGGAACTTTATAAAGTTGCAACTTATAGATCGTTGCAGTTACAGATAGGAAATTTGCGAAAAACGGCCACTTTTAGCACTTTTACTATCTGTAACTGAAGTGAACACTGAATTATTAATTTATAATGCTTAAAAAAATCTTCAGTACCCATAGTTCAATCTGATATACCGGATTTTCGATTAATTGCGTTTTCGGTGAGCAATGATTTTTTGACTGATGAGGGCGCTGGCGTGCACCGGGGATCCCCTTAAAAGGTGGTCTCAAACACATTACGGAACTGTACAAATTTCTATTATTAATTATTAAGAATGCACGCTCTGCCTACCCCATTGGGGATAGGGGCGTGATTATATGTATGTGAATGTACAACTTATGATACTGCAATAAATAATTTTGTATTTTTTGTATTTTTTTTGTATAATATAAAGATTTTCCACAGTGGTCTGCGGCTTTCCACAAACCATGTTTATCTTCCAAACCTTGAAACAAATGACCCGCGACGGCCAGCAGCCCAGTCCTACTCCATAAACAATGGCGAAGACAATAACAATAATTTCTAAACGAAAACGGAAATTTTGGCGAAAAATCGTTAAAACGCTGTCCGGCCAGCCATCACCCGGCCCATTTAACGTGAAATAGTTGCAACCGATGACGCTATTGCTAAACTGAGAGGGGGGTTCAGATGTGATAGCTACTGGCATGCCAGTTTTTTTTAGTACGTATATGTTGAATAACCAGGAACCAGTCCAATTTTTCCTGGGTGCGTTTGCTTCTCTGTCTCAGGTTAGTGGTGACTGAGAAAGGCTAGAGTAAGCGAATATGTAGCGCCGGGATTCCACCACAACTACGGAACACAACTAACAACTTTGCGCTGGATCCGTTACCATACATACATACATAAAATCACGCCTTTAGCCCTTGCGGGGTAGGCAGAGCGTCAAACTCCTCGTAAAAGGCGCTTTCACCACGTCTGACAAAAATTGAGGGCAATTTTAGATTGTAATGTGTATTGCTATAGTGACAGGTTGTCAGCCCATCGCCTAAATTACAATACACTGCAACCCTCGAGTCCCTTTTGCTGACTTCTACAGCATGCCCGGGAGGAAAGGCAGCTGGAACATTCTATGTTTTTCTTTCTCTCCCAGTCCAGCATGAAAGAATCCGTTACCACCGTTTATTTTACCTTGCAACCGTTCAGCCCAAGATACCGATGCTGATTTTAGGAAGGAAGTGGACTGGATATTGACGATCAGGGAAAAGGGAAAACCCTTAATGAACCGTCATTCTAAATGATTCATATTATTAATCGTAACACCTCTTGTACAAACTATTGGCGTTTTCTGTCTTCCAATGTTACAATACATCATCTAAATAGAATAAAACTACGTAAAACACAAAATCCTTGTTCCAGTCATGTTCGTTACATTTCTGGACGCATGCTGTTGAACTCGCATGTAACCAGGCTCGCAGACGCGCGGGGAGGTTTTAAAATACGATTTATAGCAGCATCATAGGTTTAAAGGCCGCCTCACGCTGCGACGAGTCTGCTCGCCTGGTAGGCGCATGTCGAGGACGCGCGGCGCAGCGGGGCACCGGCTTTGAAGCGACCGGTCGCAGGTTCGACTCCACGGTTTACGAGTAATGCTTGGTACAGGGTGCTCTGTGATAAACTTCTACATGTAGTCACGCACGACTCATATCTTAAAGGGTAGGTAGATCGTTAATGACTACCTCACTAACCTAGAAAAAGAACAACGGGAAACGTTGTTCGTTTTTTTTAACGTTATCGTTACAAACGTGTTTTGCGACCTGTAAACAGCATTTTCTTTGCAACAGGTTGATATTTCGGAACCGCAAAATATAACCTTGTTACAAACATATGTTTTACGGCTGACTTTCTTGAAAATAATACGGAGATTGCAGTTTATTGGCTGCAAAATAAGTTGGTATCGATAACTGAACGTAAAATAAACGAACTTGTTTTTCTATCGCATGGAAGATCCACGGCCGAGAACATGGTACAGGGCAATGATATTATATATAGGTAGATACGTTACCAACGCGCGAAACTCGTGCCGTCAAATGGTCCTAATTGTGACCATTTTAGGCAGTCGAGCTGCGAACTGCGAAGTAAAAAAAGTTAAATTATATTCAAGGCTGCACTGATTACAAATAGCTATCTGTTTCACTCTTACGCTTTGCCTATTTTGTGTCACACTCAGCGTTTGTTTAGATATGCAATGATATAAATATGTATGTATATGTGCCGCGGAACAATTAAAATGTGCGTGCAGTATGGACGTAACGCATCTTTCTTAAAATATCATTGGTACAGGGAGGGAGGTTCAAGATTTATGTTTGGGAATTGAGGTATGCTAGGAAATTACAAGTTAACAGCCTTGTTAACTGTTAGAAGTTATTTATTTGCAGTGGCAACATTAGAAAAGTAGTTACTTTTACAACTATCTTAGGCCCGTATTTATAAAGCGAATTACTGAAATCACATTTCTGATACGAACTCAAACTCGCTGTCAGTCTCGAGTGCTGATGGTTAATACGGACCTTAAAGTCCGTACTTGGAATTCGGAATAGGTTTTGACAATATGGTAATTTCAAGGTCACGAATTTCGTTTCAAAAGCTCCGATAGATAGCTTTAGTTGTACATGATCTATCAAAATTTGTATGTAAAAGAAAATTACATATGTATGCTTATGCGCAAAATAGTCCATTGGCAGATCATGTTCTGCTAATCAGAAATATAGAAAAGCTCTTCTTTTTTCTGTACAAATTTCATTTGGAAATGTCCTAATTTTTGTTACCTACGAAATTACCAACGTATCTTGATTTATGTTTGTTAATTTATACTGAAGTAATTTATTATCTTGGGCCGTGAATGTTCTACCAACATCCTACATCGTAGAGGCTCGATATTGAAAGAATGTTTTTTTAATGTTCTGCCAGAGTAGTGAAATCCGCTTTTATTCCAAAACGGTCAAAGCAAACTTAACCAAACTCTCTACATATGACCAAATGCATCATTCGAGTATCTATGTTTCTAATTAGTTTTGGTTTAAAAATATTAACCCAGTACAAAATTAGATTTCACACTTCCATGCTGGACTGGGAGAGATAGAAAAACATAGAATGTTCCAGCTGCCCTTCCTCCCGGGCATGCTGTTGAAGTCAGCAAAAGGTACTCGAGGGTTACAGTGTATTGTAATTTAGGCGATGGGCTGACAACCTGTCACTATAACAATACATATTACAATCTAAAACTGCCCTCAATTTTTTTGTCAAACGTGGCGAAAGCGCCTTTTACGAGTCGTTAAACGCTCTGCCTACCCCGTAAGGGATAAAGGCGTGATTTATGTATGTATGTATGTACAAAATTAGAAAGCAAATTTAATTTTGGGCTATTTTCACACAAAAACGTATTTTCCTTTCGGGAAGTTTTTGTAGAAGCATAGATATAATGCATTTGGTATCTGTGCGGAGTTTGGTTAAGTTTGGTTTTACTGTTTAGGAATAAAAGAAAAACTACGTTTGTATGGGATTTCACTACTCCGGCAGACCTTTAAGTCTACCAACACTAAATGATCTCCGTAAGCAACTTAAGAACATACATACATATTTAGGCCTTTATCCCTAATGGGGTAGGCAGAGCGTAAACGACCTAACAAAGGCCGTTCCGCCACGTCTGATAAAGTTTGAGGGTTATTTAAGATAGATTTGTAAGTATATTGTTGTAGTGAGAGGTTGTCAGCCTATCGCCTAAGTTACAATACACTGAAACTCTCGGATCCCTTAGCTGGTTTTTACAGCATGCCCAGGAGGAAATGCAGCTGGCACATTCTATGTTTTTCTCTCGCTCCCAGTCCAGCATGGAATAAACTTAAGAACATCCTGTATCATGAGGTTGAATCATCAGAGCAGCGACCGAATGTACTAATAAAAGTCGGCTACACCTGTAGTTATTACACTACTGCTATTTGTCATGTTATAATGAATAAACCAACTACTAGCAAATGAAAACAAAGGTTTAGATTTGTTTAAGATTGATATTTTTTTTTATTCTATGCTGAACTGGGAGCGAAACAAAAACATAGAATGCAGAAAAGCACGCTGTGAAACCGAGCTAAGGGATCCGGAGTTTCAGTATATTGCAGTTTATTCGATGGGCTGACAACCTGCCACTACAGCAATATACCTACAAATCTATCTTAAATAACCCTCAAAACTATGTCAGACGTGGCAGAACGACCTTTGTTAAGGTGGTTTACACTCTGCCTACCCCATTAGGGATAAAGGCGTGTATGTACGTATGTGTGTATAAATATTATGTATGTTATAATGAACAAACCAACTACTAGTTAATGAAAACAAAGGTAAAGATTTGTTTTAGATTGTTATTATTTTTAATTCCACGCTGAACTGTGAGCGAGAGAAAAACATAGAATGTGCCAGCTGCATTTCCTCCCGGGCATGTTTTTAAAACCAGCTAAGAGATTCACTAACTAAGAAGAAAAATAATGTATCGATGGTTTGTTAGGATTTTTAGTTCAGCTGTAAAAAATCGCGAAACGTGAAGCAACAGGTAAATTCTATGTTTTTTGCTCCGAATGCCAAAAACCAACTAGACTCTACTCTATTCTTAGGGC
Source organism: Scrobipalpa costella (assembly GCA_949820665.1). Classification (NCBI taxonomy): domain Eukaryota; kingdom Metazoa; phylum Arthropoda; class Insecta; order Lepidoptera; family Gelechiidae; genus Scrobipalpa; species Scrobipalpa costella. The sequence goes on from OX463314.1 coordinate 16,924,815, forward strand.
CTGAAACTGATACAAAAAAAATGCTGCAAAGACTACTTTTTGGAACACAGGTAACATACATACATATTATCACGCCTTTGTCCCTAATGGGTTAGGCAGAGCGTAAACAACCAAAATAAAGGTCGTCCCGCGACGTCTGACAAAGTTTAAGGGTTATTTAAGATAGATTTGTACATATATTGCTGTAGTGTCAACCCATCGCCTAAATTGCAATATACTAAAACCCTCGGATCCCTTAGCTGGTTTTTGCAGCATGCCCGGGAGGAAATGCAGCTGGCATATTCTATGTTTTCCAGTCCACTATGGAAGAACACAGTTAAATCACAGACAATTAGAGTTGAACTTTCTGAAACTAATAAATTAAACGTAATGTAATTAAAACGGGGTTATCCATGTACCACGGGTGTGGGGGGCGGGGGCTGCGGGGGGAGGGGGTGGGCTAATCGGGATACCGGGTGAATTGTGAACTTCGGTTATTGTTTCACAGCCTTCAGGTGTTTCGGTAATGTAGAGACAGCAGAATAGGTACGTCATGATATTTAGAATTTAAAAATAGTTAAATGAAAAGCCATAAAAGTTATAGGTACAGGATCCCAGGAAAAAGCTATTATTTTACATCCCCGGCAAGCTGATTATTTTTAGCAAAAAAATATTACCTGACTACGGCAAAGCAAATAATTTGGGATATGATTTATGATTTGGGGTATGTATGATGTGTTTGTGAGTATGTATGTTCATCTGTACCCTCGTAACTTCTAAACTTATTAGAATTTGACAAATGAGATATCGTAAGAAACGTCGCAATCGTCCGCTCGTTATAGGCTAGGTGACGTCACTTGAAATTGTATGTGTCGCCTTTTAGAGGACGTAAAGTAAGAAAAAAAAAAACTTTTTTAATAACGCCGTGTGGGCTCTCAAATGAAATTACATGGCTTAATTTGCACAATCCAAATAAATATACATACATACATATAATCACGCCTATATCCCTAATGGGGTAGGCAGAGCGTAAACGACCTAAACAAAAGTCGTCCCGCCACGTCTGACAAAGTTTTCAGGGCTATTTAGGTTGGATTTGTAGGTATATTGCTGTAGTGACAGGTTGTCAGCCCATCGCCTAAATTACAATATACTGAAACCCTCGGATCCCTTAGCTGACTTTTACAGCATGCCCAGGAGGAAATGCAGCTGGCGCATTCTAGGTTTTTGTCTCGCTCCCAGTCCAGCATGGAAGTTATCAAATAAATATATCGTCAACTTTATTGTTTCAAACTTTTCAGTAGTCGGGTTGTAGTTTTTGAACTCATTTTTATGGGAAATCTTTACCTATTTGTCGCACTAGAAACTTCATAGACTAGATTCTTCATCTAAATTTGTTTCTTTCGGTATCGCCGTCGACGTGGTTCGTTGGGTCGACGAGGGTTTATGGGTCGACGTGGATTGGTTTCAGAACAAAGATACTCCAAACATTGATTTAGCTTAGCTAATCAAACCCACTATTTTTTTCCACCCCCCAAATTTGTATGCTTCTTCTTCTTCTGTCGAGTAGCTATCGAGTCTGTCGACCCGATGAACCCTGGTGTCAGAGTTTTTAAACCGCCTAGTAACACAGGCCTCTGACATGGTTTGAGTAACGACCACTTTCAAAGACAGCGACCGGGACCGACGGCTTAACGTGCCCTCCGAAGCATGAAATCTTTTTCTTTTCGGACAATCAGGTGATTCAGCCTGCAATGTCCTAACCAAACTGGGCAAAAATTCACAAAGTAATAAATTCTCTAATATCCGTCTGTCTGCTGACCGTACCTGAGGGGTAAGAGCGCGGGGTGCGGGGTGGTACTGTTTGTTTCCGCGTAAAACTTTAATTAACCAATAAACATGTCGCGACCCGTCTTAAATTAGCTTCCGGTGATGCGGGGGCATTGCGTCACGTCAGCTACGGACCGGGGGGCTAGTTAGGATCAAAGTGCAAAATATATATAATTTATATATACCGGGTGTAAGGGACAGCGTCCCACAAACTGATAGGGGTTGCTCAGTCAACGAGACTGAACAACTTCCACCAAGAAATTCTTTCACGTTAAAAAGTATTGTTCATTTTTCAGTTCTTTAGACACAAAGAGTTTATCCCTGCGTATTTTTTGCTAACGAGTAGGTACTTAAAATAATAAATTTCAATGTTATTGTATAATTAAGGAAACTCTAGGTTTCTAAGAAAACATGTTATCTATTTTTAAATTGTTATTAAAAAACTGAAGGTTTTCTCAATAAATTAAAAAAAATGTCTCCAAGGATTTGTTCCTAGGAAAAATATTAATAAATTTGGACGTTCCATAAAAAAGCCCCAATTTCTTTTAACATTTCGATTTACATTCCACGGGGAAAGTTGTTCAGTTTCATGGGTAAAACTTCAATCAATCAATAAACATGTCGCGACCCGTTTTGAATTAGCTTCCGGTGATGCCGAGGAAATGGCGTCGCTCAGCTGTGAAGGTAAGCTAGGGGTATATAGAGCACAGTATGGATACGGGTGTAAGTCATCAAAATATTAATGAAAACAATTTTAGGTATATAAATCCGCAGCTTACTTCCATGCTGGCCCGGCAGTGAGAGAAAAACATAGAATGTGCCAGCTGCTTTTCCTCCCGGGCATGCTGTAAAAACCAGCTAAGGGATCCGAGGGTTTCAGTATACTGTAATTTAGGCGATGGGCTGTCAACCTTTTACTACAGCAATATACCTAGAAAGCTATATTAAATAACCCTGAAAACTTTGTCAGACGTGGCGGAACAACCTTTGGGTCGTTTACAATCTGCCTACCCCATTAGGGATAAAGGCGTGATTATATGTATGTATGTATGTAAATCCGCAGTACTTCCAAAGTGCTCAAGGACCTTTAAGGCCAGAATTGGCTACAGCAGCCATATGCGAGCACACGACATCTCCTCCCGGGCATGCTGTAGAAATCCGCTAAGGGATTCAGTATTGTAATTTAGGCGAAGGGCTGACAACCTGTCACTACAGCAATATACCTACAAATCTATCTTAAATAACCCTTAAAACGTTGTCAATCGTGGCGGAACGACCTTTGTTTAGGTCGTTTACGCTCTGCCTACCTCATTAGGGATAAAGGCGTGATTATATGTATTGGTTACAGCAGCCATCAGCGAGCACACGTCCGCGCGGAGCAGCAAGACGCTAGCTGCTGAGTCAGTCCAGCAGTCGTTGTAGCCGAAATCGGTTCAGATAGATAGATTATTATAACTTCCATGCTGCCTCCGTAGTCTAGTGGCTAGTGCCATGGACTCCCGATCCGGAGGTCCTGGATTCGATTCCCAGGGAGGAAACACAAAGTTGATATTTGACAATTTATTGATGATTTTTTTCCCCAGTTTCGTTAGGACATTGCAGGCTCCGAAAAGAAAAAGATTTCGTGCTTTGGAGGCCACGTTAAGCCGTCGGTCCCGGTCGCTGTCTTTGATAGTGGTCGTTACTCAAACCCTGTCAGAGGCCTGATAGTTGTGCTACTAGGCGGTTTAAAATCTCTGACACCAGGGTTCATCGGGTCGATAGACTCGATACCCACTCGACAGAAGAAGAAGAAGACGAACTTCCATGCTGGACTGGGACTTATAGAAAAACAGAGAATGTGCCAGCTGCATCTCCTCCCGGGCATGCTGTAGAAATCAGCTAAGGGATTCGAGGCATTCAGTATTGTAATTTAGGCGATGGGCTGACAACCTGTCAGTATATCAATATACAGATCTACCTGGAATAACCCTCAAAACTTGTCAGACGTGGCGAAATGACCTTTCTTTAGATCGTTTACGCTCTGCCTGCCCCATTAGGGATAAATGTGTGATTATATGTATGTATGTATGTATGTTAATCTGCAGAAGCAAGAAAGCTTTTTTGTAAAATACACTCAATCAAAAATAAAAAGATAAAAAAGCAACTTTAACGAATTAAAAACAGAAACGAGACAAAGAATTTTAAATTGTAATTTTTGTAAGGGTTGGAAGATCCCCGTAATACCTGAAACCCTCCAACTCTATCCACCTAGAGTACCCTTCTTCTAGTGGATTCTCGAGTCAAACGACCCGATGAACCCTGGTGTCAGAGATTTTAAACCGCGTAATAGCACAGCTAATAGGCCTCAGATGTGGTTTGTGTAACGACCACTATCAAAGACAGCGATCGGGACCGTAACGTACCCTCCGAAGCACGGAATTTTCTTCCAGACAATCAGGTGGATTCAGCCTTCATTGTCCTAACAAAACTGGAGAAAATCTCACAAAGTGATAAATAGACAAATATCAACTTTGTCTTCCCCGCTGGTAATCGAACCCAGGACCTCCGGATCGTTAGCCCATGGCTCTGACCAGTAGACCACGGAGGCAGTAAGAGTACCCTCATTTTGTTGATTTAAGAGTTTAAGCGGAATTTAAGTTGGGATCAGAGTATTAACTAACGGAAGTAATCTAAACAATATCATAAATAATATGGAAGCTTATTTCAAAATTTAATTTTAGGTCTAAAGCTGTGTTGGTAAATCTTATCTCCAAGTCAAAGTTAGTGGGTAAATAGAGACAGAGTTTGCATATACTACACGTTGAATTTTTACAATAATTAAGACTTCCATGCTGGAGAGAAAAACATAGAATGTGCCAGCTGCATTTCCTCCCGTGCTTGCTGTAAAAACCAGCTAAGGGATCCGAGGGTTTCAGTATATTGCAATTTAGGCTATAGTCTGACAACCTGTCACTACAGCAATAAACCTACAAATCTATATTAAATAACTCTCAAAACTTAGTCAGACGTGGCGGAACGACCTTTGTTTAGATCGTTTACGCTCTGCCTGCCCCATTCGGGACCAAGGTGATTATGTATGTATGTATGAGTTAAGTATTTTTTATTTCTCAGTTCAAATTGCTTCAATATTTAGTATGGCTCATAAATAATCGCTAGATGTGCCTAATATTGTTACTATTAAAATATATATTACTTCCATGCTGGACTGGGAGAGATAGAAAAACATAGAATGTTCCAGCTGCCCTTCCTCCCGGGCATGCTGTAGAAGACAGCAAAAGGGACTCGAGGGTTACAGTGTATTGTAATTTAGGCGATGGGCTGACAACCTGTCACTATGGCAATACACATTACAATCTAAAATTACCCTCAATTATTGTCAGACGCGGCGAAAGCGCCTTTTACGAGGCGTTTAACGCTCTGCCTACCCCGTAAGGGATAAAGGCGTGATTTTATGTATGTATGTATGTATTACAAAGATTTGTCAAATTGTAGTTCAAGTTGTTCTGTGCTTTTTCATTTCTAACCTCTTCTGTACACCTGACGTATAGTCCGATAGCGCTAGGTTTTGAAGTTTCAAAGCTCTTAAAGTTTTTTGTTTTTTGCATACAGTTTCCGGACCATTTACCCAACCTAATACATTATTTTGTGTCATCCTAGGTACTTGCATAGGTAGAAATTTAGGTATTTGTTGTTTTGATCAGTATTGGACGAAAAGATAATTAGAGATGCAAATATTACTTTCATGGTAATAACGAGATAGTAATTGATGTACATAGGCATTTTGTGCCATATATGTCCACGAGAATCCTAATATTTTACCAGTACCTAATACGTCGCCAACTAGCTCTAAAATAATATTACAATAGGTAAAATAGGTGTTTCGCGTTTCAGAATACTGATATCTGTTGTTTAAAATATATTGTGTCGAATTCATCCACGACGTTTATAGTTTTTTTTTTTTCATTACTACAGCCTGTAAAATCCACAAAAGAAATGGCAAGTTATTAGAGTTTACGTGTTCTTTGTTATTATGGTGTAACAAAACACTATTCATAATTTGTGTTGTTTTTATCCACGAACTTCTAATATTAGGTACGTACCTATATAAGAATGGCGAGCGCAGGGACCATCGAGCGCGCGGAACATCACGCGCGGGCGCGGGCGGCGGGGGGCGCCGGCCAGCCAAAAGCGCGGACGCGTGCATTTTGTTTACATTCAGTCTTCTTGGTGCAAGTTGCGACAAGCAATTAGTAAAAGTTAGTTATGAAACTGTGACAGACTAGAATGGAAATCGAAACTGGGTTATTACCCGACCGGACCAACGAAGAATAATGAGATTTTTGTTCGTTTTTTACTGTAGATCACGCCTGTTTTTACTAAATTGTTACTCATGTGTTTGTTTTTTCGTAATTCAACACTGAGATCTCTTATAGGTACCTTATTGAATCAAATCCGAAAAAAATATATGTCACTCATCATTCAAATCGGATAAGATACAATCAAAATTGTATTTCCTACCTACCCCTCAACTCAGGTGGCGTGATTATTTGTACTTATTATATTATTTTTCGTAATACGACCTATGTTTCTTAGGGAAAATAGTTCAGTTTCATGTGTAGATTCACACGTTTCAATATTTGCACTTGATTTAATATGACCTTATAGTACCTACGTAGCGGAGATAACCGTACCCTATGAATGTGTGCGTGCGTATGCCCTCCGCCCCCTGCCGCCGGCCCGCGTCCGCCTGTTTCGACCGCAACTATTGTTTTTGTGTTTTATTCATTTAAATATAGTGCATGAAAGTGACACAAATTTAGAATGATGATTATTCATGCATTTTTTATATTGAATAAGTAAACTCTAATAATTGTAATATTTTTTTGGAGCTACGGAAGCTTGGAAAAACAAAATAATTAATAATCTTAAAAGTGCATGCCCTAATTTGGCACAAATTTATTTAATAGGCATATGAAAGTGATTTGAGTTAGGAAACAGTTATTTCATCAATTGTATTTTTTTTGCACTGGTTTTACATAGTGACCCTAAGATGTCAGTTTGCACTGGACGAAGATGGCACAAACCGGGTTTGCACACTCCGCAGGCTATCATAGATATGATATTATAGTTATTTTAAAGTTTAAATTAATTTTGCCAGTTTTAATTTGAATTAAAAAAAACAACTACAAATCATCGAATTACTGAAAATGCAAGTACCAGATGTGACACAAAATGCAAAAAATATGATTCATAAATACGACTGTATCCACAGGCAAGAAATAAGCAACTTTAGAGTTTTTGAAACTTATGGTGTCAAAATAGACCAGCGCTATCGGACTAGTAGGGTGGACTTAAAAACAACCAAGCGGTGTCCACCTTTTTCCACTTCTGTTAAATATCTATGTGCCTAACTGTCCTGTTTGTTATGTTATTCTTGATTGTGTTTTTATTTTTTGTAATGTGTTTTGTGGAAATAAAGTGATTTGTATCCCGTATTCCCGATTATCCCCCTATTTAGGTACTTTTCTGATTCTATGGTATGAGTTAAGTTTTTCCGGTTATTTATGTACTGTTTTTCCGTAGTAATGTTTTTACTGTATTTTTTATTCCAAACCTGAAGTTCGAAATACCCGTTCACTTGGTCACGTAACTAATGTTTACTCTGCTACACCCATTTCTTTCTAGCATATGGCACTTGTATATCGCCATCCCTCTCTGTTAATACGTGACTGGCCATTCTGTGGCTCGCTTCGGACAATGGCGGTTTGACAATTACATTAGTATGGATCTAGTAAAGGTGGTGCGTTTGGTCGAATTTCATTTTGTCGAAATTTATGTCCTAACTTTAATGGCTGCCTATTACCTGTAGGAGGGACTGCCACATACATCCTCTCCCTCCTTTACTCTATTCTTTCCCATCCTATCACCCGTCCGTACCTTAAAGATCGCTTTATTTTTCAGTCGGCAACCCTGGCCCGCACTTTGCGTGCCAGCTCTAAATTGACTCTTAATCTGCCTTCTCACAAGATTGACTTCTACCACAGCTCGGACTCTCCTAACTACAGTGTCATTTTGGTCATACATCGACAGACGGCATGTTGCACTTGGCCTGCGTTTGTGTGCGTGGTAGAAGGGTTTACAAATTTTGTTATACCGGTCATAATTATCACTTGATTAATCTGGTTCTGGATTAATCCAACGTTTAAAAGTAGTTCACTGTAACTGAATAGTTAGAATAGGGGTTAGGTTGCATATTTTGTATGAAGTTACTTACTGTCTCTCATCACTTGGGAATTAAAAAAAAAACCTTTTGGAGTCATATATTGAGGTAGAAACAGATCCGTATACGGAACAGTACCTAACCATCTTTGAAACACAAAACTTTATTTTTTCCGTTGCACTGGGAAATATGCGCACGCCATGCCCGCTAAGCGTACGTACAATGTGACCCACAATCCGGCGCGAAGTATGACGGATATCGGACTGGGGAGGGGAGGAGAGTGTCCATTCTGTATGTAGTACTATTATATATTCTGTGCTTCTACGCTAAGTCTTTCACAGTGCGAGCGATCATGCTGTAAAATGCCTTGCCCGAAAACATTCGACGTGCACTAGAGACTAAGAATCGAATTAAAAAACATTATTTGGGACAAATAATTACCATTTAATCTTTAGTTTCCTTCACTTTAATCCTGTGCTGTAGGTACTGTTGCTATCTTTTTCCCTTCATCTCGTTCTGATTGTAGTTTACATTATCTTCTCCATAGTTTATGTAGTAGTTTATCATATATAAGATAATTTGTATTACTTATGTACTTTAGACTGTGTATTGTATATAATGTACTTAATCATTTTATTTATTTGAATAGGGTTGCACTATCTCGCATTCTACTAAGCATTTATTCTTTAACCCAAAAGTTGCCTGGAAGAAATAGCAACTTTAGCAATAAGGCTGTCTATTTAGTATTTGTCTTTGTGCTATCTGTTTTCTTGTATGAATATTTATAATGAGCAATAAAGTATTTTTATCTCATTTAGAAAGTAGTCTTTGTTACTTCGAGCTAAGGTAGCTATTAAATAGTCAAAGAGTTCTTTCCAAATCCATACAATCCAGTTTCTTTTCTAAAATAAGTATAGCTAACTGCTTTTCGTATATTCAATCTAATACATACACATTTCCTAACCAACATTTGCCCGACGACAAATCACAATTGTTTCCCGAACAACATAAGAGACCCCTTTTGACAATAACATTAGTACGGATATGTTTGATTGGATTATTGAAGATATCGACATCTAGTGATTCATACCTCTCTGGTACATTCATACATACTTACAATCACGCCTTTATCCCTAATGGGGTAGGCAGCGTAAACGACCTAAGCAAAGGTCGTTCCACCACGTCTGACAAAGTTTTGAGGGTTATTTAAGATAGATTTGAAGGTGTATTGCTGTAGTGACAGGTTGTAAGCCCATCACTTAAATTGCAGTAGTAATACCCTCGGATCTCTTAGCTGGTATTTACAGCATGCCCGGGGGGAAATGCAGCTGGCACATTCTATATTTTTCTCTCGCTCCCAGTCCAGCATGGAAGAAATTGATACAACAGACTTTATGTACCCCATACATCTCATCCACAACCTTCGGATTGAGTTAAGAGCCCAAGATTCAGTCCCCGACCACCAGAGATGCTAATAATAGTCCTACCGATTTTCGGTGATGGTGGCCAGAGATCGGCCAACCGTTCAGAACTAGTTTTTAGTGCCCAAGTGTTTGCGCCATACACAGGTGCACTCTCTATTCCTTATTTTTTTTATTCTGTTGGGACAGACTGACTGACACGACCAAAGAGAAATCAGGCGCAGGACCGACTTTTTACATGCCCATCCGACAGCATGAATCATCTTACTTTTCAATCAGGTGATCAGCCTGCAATGTCCTAATCACACCAAAAACAAAGGGGTTGTACCCCGCCGGAAATCGAACCTCCGGATTGAGAGCCCATGGCTCAGACCGTTACACCACGGAGGCAGAGACGGAGATGGTACACGATCTTTAAACATGCTAACGCCCCTTTTATTACACCAAACAAAATCTAATATCAGCACGTATCCCATACGTAAAGACAAACAAAGATCCGCCTAGTTTTCCATACATCAACAACGGGGTACGTTCCGAAACTAAAGTTAAATTTGCCAGTGATAGATATGCGAGGCGCGCTCGGAATGTAATTTTCACACACTGAGGCGACGTCACTACCCCCCGCCCCCCTCCCTTTCTAACCCCCCCTGAACCCGCGCGCCTCCATCCCCCATTTTAGTCCAGGAGTTAATACCATGCTGGACTGGGAGCGAGAGAAAAACATAGAAAGTGCCAGCTGCATTTCCTCCCGGGCATGCTGTAAAAACCCGCTAACGATCCGAGCGTTTCAGTATATTGTAATTTAGGCGATGGGCTGACAACCTGTCACTACAGCAATATACCTACAAATCTATCTTAAACAACCCTCCAAACTTTGTTAGACGTGGCGGAACGATCTTTGTGTTGGTCGTTTACGCTCTACCTACCCCATTAGAGATAAAGGCGTGATTATATGTATGTAGTCAATGTCAATTTTTCTCCATTTTAATGAAGCTAAGGCTATGCACCACTCAGCGGAGTGCGTAAATGCGGAATGATGAGGTACAACTTTGCACACTCGTCGTACACCTGTTAAGGCAACTGTAAGAAGTTCTTATGTAACCCTGGACTTGAGAGCCCGATGGTGTAGTGGATAGGGCCGCTACCATGACAATTTATATATGAAAATATTATGTACGTGGGACACTCAGAAAGATTTGCGACACTAAAAAAAATTGTTCTACAGGTACATATATTTTTATTAAATCTTTTCAAAGTACTCTCCACCAGACTCTATACAAAGATTCATGCGTCTGAACCAGTTTTCAAAACACTTTTTCCAGTCCGCCGTAGACACCTCGTTTACAGCCTGCTCGAACGCAGCCAGCGCATCTTCCGGCGACGAAAATTGTATCCCCTTGAGCTGATTTTTTATTTTTGGAAATAAAAAGAAGTCACACGGTGCTAGATCAGGGCTGTAAGGAGGGTGACCCAGGAGTTTGACTGGTGTGCTGTCCAGGAAGTCCCTCGTTTTGAGCGCGGTGTGTGCAGGCGCATTGTCGTGGTGGAGCAGTAGTCCGCGGAGCCCTGTGTTTGGTCGCTTGTTGCTCACAACAGAAAAAACTTCTGGTAAACATTTGGTAGTATACCATTCGGCGTTAATGCTTCTTTGATCACGTAAGGGAATTGAGGCCAAGTGGCCAGTCAAATTAAAAAAGCTGGCGATCAAAATCTTCCCCCCGCTTCGAGATCGCTTCACTTTGGTAGGCGTTGGTTCATTTTGAAACACCCAAACTGTCGACTGGCGCTTGGTTTCTGGATCGTATTGATAAATCCAGGACTCATCACCTGTTACGATGACGTAAACACGCCGAGACGAGCCTGCTTCAAATTTGTTCAGCATATCACGGCACCATTCCACCCGGGCCTGCTTCTGAGCGTCGGTGAGGTAGTGCGGCACCCAGCGCGATACTATCCTCCTCACGCGAAGATGCCCTTGTAGAATCTCGTGAACGCTTCCCGATCCAATCTTTAATATGTGCTGAATCTCCTGATATGATATGTAATTCGCCTATTATCTTGGATTAAATTTTTCACTGCTAGCACGTTTTCTTCCGTAATAGCCGTCAAAGGGCGACCGCTTCTTTCTTCATCCCCCAAGGTTGGTCGACCGCGCCTAAATTCGTTATACCAACGATACACGGTTGCCTTGGAGGGGGTTTCATCCATAAATGCCATTTGAAGTCTATCGAACGATTCATCCGGTTTCAGGCGACACTTGAAATCGTAAAAAATCATAGCTCTAAAATGTTCCCGGCGCAGATCCATTTTTCAGTAAGACACGATACTTTGAATTGGCTCGCAAAAAATGTGGAGGGAAATTTTGAAAATGGAACACACATATTTTTACTTACAAGTATTTTCAAAAAAGATTCTAACCGGCCAGTCTGCCATATATAAAAACTATTTATCGCAATACTTTCTGAGTGGCCTGGTATGCAAGGAAAAATATTCATAGTTTTACCAAAAAGGGTGACAGGCATAACCGGAACCTTAGAAGCAAAAATAAAATTGACCAACCCCCGTTTAGGTTAGTTAAAGTTAAAAAAACATTTTTAGGTCTAAGTATACAATACTATAACAAAATACCTGACCATATATTAAATTTGTCAGAAAATCAATTTAAAGATACTATTAAAAACACATTATGTCGTAAAGCCTATTATGAGTTAGATGACTATACTAATGACAAAGATGTATGGAGCTCTGATATTTCAGTAAAGCCTAAGAAATTGGCACACATTGCGGTCACAAACCCTATTTTTAACAAAAAGAAGGACAAAAGTAAGAATAAAAAAAACGAAGGTAGGGGCGCAAAGTGCGAGTTTCCCATGCTTCTTCATCATTGTGATATAGTTTTACTTTATTTTGTGACACAGATATAATTTTATTTTCTTTGTAATAGACTCGCTTGTGACTTTCTAAAAGTATTCTTAGGAATCTATTTGGAAATAAATAATTTGACTTTGACTTTGCCTCTTGAGCAGGAGTTCGTGGTTCAAATCCCACCGCGTACCAATGTGTTTTTGGGTTTTCGAATTTCATAAATACGTCTATTCGGTGCTTTTTCCGTGCTTCGGAATTTTTTCTAGCCTTTATAGTTTTTTAATAATAGCAGTGTGTTTTCTATTTTTTGAATAACCGCCATTTTGTTAGGGCTGACCTATAGGCTACTAACGGGGTCCATAGGTGACGGATAGAGAAACGGCCATCAGGATATGGTGGTTAGCTGCGAATTTATCGAATAAGCAGTCTAACTTAACAGCGGCAAGATCATCAGGATGTGGTGGGGAGTCCAGTGGGATGGGCTAACCTAAAGAATGCCACAAATGTCCGATAGAGATCTTGTGACGTAGCGAGTCAATGCCGCCACTAAATAAGCATCCCCCTGGTCGCAGGCAGCAGCGGTGGCACCTCTACTGGTCGGAGGCCGAGGAAATGGATTCTCAAAGAGCTCGTGTCCAGACTATATGACGCGGACAAGCTTCGCTTTATATACTGCGGTGTGGACGGCAAGAGCGAAACCACCACACAAAATTTCCCTAAAAAGGAGTAATATGAACAGGATTAAAGCTGGCGATTACTCCACCGACAAGAGCAAAGCTCTTAAATTTATGATGATGATGAAGCCATTTTGGGGCCATTCAAGTTCTACTTTAGCACCGCTCAGGATTAATTGAGATCACCTTCTAAGATAATTGTAAATTTGAACATGACTTATAACTACCGTTTTGCATTTGTATTGGGATTCATACGTACTATATATATTCTTCCATGCTGGACTGGGGGCGAGAGAAAAACATAGAATGTGCCAGCTGTATTTCATCCCGGGCTTGCTGTAAATACCAGCTAAGGGATCCGAACCTGTCACTACAGCAGTATACATATAAATCTATGTTAAATAACCCTCAAAACTTTTCATACGGCCCGCGGAAGGATTTTGAAAAAGCGTGCGGAGCGCGAGAAGTAATGTTCTCTTGTCATCACCGAATTTTTGAATCTCTCGAACTCCAATGCGCATACGAAACAGTAACTTTCGCATGGTAATTTCTATGAAAATCGCATGCGAAAGTTTGGTGTTGGAGTTAAGTGATTCAAAAATACGACTCCTGGGCATATATGTAACCACAATTATTCCTAGTGCAAATCGTATGGAATCGCCTCCATTTCGTACACTTACTATATTAAAACGCAATTGCAAATGATTTGCTTCTTCCATGCTGGTCTTTCTTCCATGCTGGTCTGGGAGCAAGAGAAAAACATAGAATGTGCCTGCTGCATTTCCTCCCGGGCATGCTGTAAAAACCAGCTAAGGGATCTGAGGGTTTCAGTATATTGCAATTTGGGCGATGGACTGACAACCTGTCACTACAGCAATATACGTACAAAACCATCTTGAATAACCCTCAAAACTTTGTCAGACGTGGCGGAACGACCTTTGTTTAGGTCGTTTACGCTCTGCCTACCCCATTACGGATAAAGGCGTGATTATATTTATGTATGTAGTAACTTTCGCATGCTATTTTCATACAATTTGGCATGCGAAAGTTACTCTTTCGTATGATTGGAGTTCGAATGATTCAAAAATACTGGTCCAGATCTACACTCTTCGGATCTGTTCAGTTACTATACTTATTTTAAGATAAGGTACAGTTGTCTAAAGTGACAACTCTCAAAAAAATAACAAAAAAAAATATATAGTCGTTCGAGACAACAGTTGAAACGTCACTTCGTATTCATTTGAAAACACAACGATACCGCGTTTTAAGAACCTAGTAGCGCCATCTATTGATGCATCTCAAAAGTAAACATCGGTGCGCGTTCTATTGAAGACAGAAGGGATACTTGGAACAGGAGGAATTTTCAAAGCAAATAATACTAATAGGCCCCTGACATGATCCGTGTTATGACCACATTCATTGTCCTAGACTAGAAATATAACTAGGTGGGGATTTTTGAATGGTTGATGCGACTAAAATTGTTGTTGTCCCTTTCCGTTCTCTCATGATAGAAAATAATAGGTAACGATTTTAAGATAAGATAAGAATATACTTTATTGCACAGAAAAGACACAAGAAAAAATAAAATTAAATGAAACAAATAGTAGTACAATTCGGCGGCATTATTGCAGCAATTTCTTCCAGGCAACCTTAGGGTACAGGAAAATAAAAAGTTGAACTAGTGGGCTGGTATACATTTTAGACAATATATTGTATAGGTAAGTAAATAAGCTACTTAGGTTTATTTATATATTTAATAACAATAAATAGTCATACATATAAATTACGATTTTAGTGAAGATTTAATGATTTTGTGCGTATCGAATTCCTCCCAATAAGGTATATATACACGTTTTTTCTTTTTAAACATCAGTAAAAATTGTTGTCGTCATACAAAAATTCAAGTGAAACAATTTTTGCCTACTTATTAGTTTACAATGTTCCTGCTGCATCTCCTCCCGGGAATGCTGTAAAAACCAGCTAAGGGATCCAAGGGTTACAGTATATTGCAATTTAGGCGATAGACTGACAACCTGTCAAATTTTAGATTTCAGACGTCATTGTCAAACGTGGCGGCACGACCTTTTGTTTAGATCTTTTACGCTCCGCCTACCCCATTAGTGCTAAAGGCGTGATTATACCGAGTGTAAGGAACAGCGTCCCGCAAACTGATAGGGGTTGCTCAGTCAACGATACTGAACAACTTCCACCAAGAATTTGTTTCAGGAAGTGAAAATAAAATTTGGCTTTTGGATGGTAAACCAAATTCTTTTTCAGTTCCTGAAAAAAATCCTGCTGATAGTTGTTCAGTTCCGTTGACTGAGCAACCACCCCTATCAGTTTCACCTCTTATACTCCGTATGCATAGAATCTATTACAGGTATGTAGGTAATCTTCCATGCTGGACTGGAAGCGACAGAAGAACGTAGAATGTGCCAGCTGCATCTCCCCCCGGGCATGCTGTAAAAATCAGATAAGGGATTCGAGGGTATATTGTAATTTAGGCGATGGGCTGACAACCTGTCACTACAGCAATATCCAGTTCTATCTTAAACAACCCTCAAAACTTGTCAGACGTGGCGGAACGACCTTTGTTTGGGTTGTTCACGCTCTGCCTAACCCATTAGGGATACAGGCGTGATAGTATGTAAGTTGTTCCAATAACATATCACCATGGATACGAAGGAATATTATATTTCAATTTTAAGTTTCTTTCTTAGTAAAGCACAGCACACCACATTACAATCTGAAATTGCCCTAAATTTTTGTCAGACGTGATGAAAGCGCCTTTTACAAGGCGTTTTACGTTCTGCCTACCCCGTTAGGGATACACGTGCGATTGTATGTATGAATGTAATTTATCTTTATTATATCATTTAGTTATTGTTATTACAATTAAAAATTATCATTAAATAAAAAAGTACGGTCAAAAAGTTGTATGGAAAGAGTGAAAGAGCACTTCCTATCGCAACAAAATTAGTATTTATGTACGTAGATATTATTTGTATTTATTATATGTGTGTATTATTATTTATTACAGATATTTATTTAAGTATATGTATGTTTATGTAGGTTCTAGGTTATACGTAGAAGTCTACAGCGTGTACAGTTTTGTCCCCGTATATATTGTTATCTCATATTCAGTTTTACAGGTTGGGTGGAAGAGATCTCTTTATAGAGATAAGCTCACCTTTGTGAACTAAATTTAAATTTGTTTACTTTTTGTAATTTTTTTGTACGCAATAAAGAATATTTATACATACATACATACATATAATCACGCCTTTATCCCTAATGGGGTAGGCAGAGCGTACACGACCTAAACAAAGGTCGTTCCGCCACGTCTGACAAAGTTTTGAGGGTTATTTAAGATAGATTTGTAGGTATATTGCTGTAGTGACAGGTTGTCAGCCTGTCGCCTAAATTGCAATATACAGAAACCCTCCGATCCCTTAGCTGGTTTTTACAGCATGCCCGGGAGGAAATGCAGCTGGCACATTCTACGTTTTTCTCTCGTTCCCAGTCCAGCATGGAAGTAATATTATAATAATATAATAATATTTATACATGGTCCGGGTTATGTCCACTTTCACTGTACTTACTAAATATCAGCCAAAGTATTTAAAAGTATTTAAAATTACGACCTCCACTCTCCACCAAAACTACGAAGCCTTGTAAGAAACAAGTAGGTAAAATTTTAGTGTACTTTTACGTCTTTTCTACCCTCTCTTTTACGAGGAGAATAACCAAGTACAGGACTACTAGTTGAACCCATGAACCCTATTGATCGTGCCATGATCGTAGTGCCAACTCGCCACTGAGTGAAAAGGATCGCATTTACGACGCATAAAACGCGGGACGCTGCGTAAAACGGAACGTTGAAGGAACACACAGATTTAGAGGAGAGTAGGTAGATACCGCATGTTCACTGGATAGTCGGCATTGCAAATCACATCATTCATACTAATATTATAAATGCGAAAGTAACTCTAGCTGTCTGTTTGATTCCTGCTCTCTCACGCCTAAACGGCTAAACGGATTTTGATGAAATTTGTTATGGTGATAGATGGTAAACTGGAGACTGACAAAGGCTTTATATAATCACGTACATAGGCTATATTTAAAACGATGAAAAACAATACACGATCACCCATAGCCCCCACTAGATTCCCTGTATCGGAGTGCCATGGACATATACTGAAACAACCGCAAAGAACACCCAGACCCAGAAACAGACATTTAAACTCATCATTCAAATGTCTGCCCTGGCCGAGAATCAAACCCGGGACCCTCTGCGTAGCAGGCAGGTACGCTGCCAACTAGGCTGCGCGGGTCGTCAAATATAATCACCGTACTTAGGGGGTAGGTAGAAGGCAGGGAACTGAATATAGTTAGTGATTTTTAATCGTTATTAATGGGACTTTTTTATTGAAATAAGTGTTACATAGACAAAAGCTAAGGATACAAATAATCACGCTCCTGTGCTTTGGGGATAGGCAGTAGGCAGGGAACTGAATTGAGTTAGTGTTTTTAATCAATTGATGACTGTGACGGGTAGGACAGGGGGAACGTGTGGTAGGTACGCGAGGAACTATGACAGCAGAAGAAGTTTGACCCTACTTTCACCGCCACCATCGTCACGTCTTCGGACCAGACCCTCACGCTGCAGATAATCACGGGTGGAAGGTGAAAAAAAAAACTTCGCAGACGAAGTCACGGGTAAAAACTAGTATATAATAAAAATCCCTATCTATCATTTTGTCTATAGGGACATGAGGAGACACAAAGGAACGGCAGACAAATTTAGTTGAGATTTAGTTAAGTGGTCTTGTTACCGAATTGACAATAACCAAGCGAATGCCATGGAGGTATTTCAACTGGGCATGATTTGCCTTAGGTTTTGAAAGTTTTTTTACAATCTCGGACCTGGACCAAAAAACATAACTAGCCGGGGATTTTTGAATGGTTGGTTACGACAAGAAATGATTGTGCGGTGCAGTTCAAACGATAAAATTATGTTTCATCATCTCCCTAGCCTTATCCCGTATCTCACGGGGTCGGCTACCTAATCTAGGGGATTGAACGAGAGTACTGGTTTTTACACAGAACGACTGCCATCTGACCTCCGCAACC
Source organism: Scrobipalpa costella (assembly GCA_949820665.1). Classification (NCBI taxonomy): domain Eukaryota; kingdom Metazoa; phylum Arthropoda; class Insecta; order Lepidoptera; family Gelechiidae; genus Scrobipalpa; species Scrobipalpa costella. Next base: position 16,942,940 of record OX463314.1, read on the forward strand.
CAGAAGGGAAACCAGACCCAATCCTAGATTAGGTCAGAGTTTTCAAGCCGCCAATGCTTAGCACTGGCCTCCGATATGGCTTAACGACTAATATCTACGGTATTAAACGATATTAACCGGGACCAACGGGTTAACGTGCTTTCCGAAACACGGAAAAAGCGCCGAATAAACGTACATATGAAATTCGAAATCCGAAAAACACATTGGTACATCCTCCCGCTCAGGAGGCAGCGGCCCTATCCACTACACCATCGGGCTCCTCGTAGTTTGTAATAGAACATCGTGCCATTCCCTGGTCCTTCCCGCTTCTACAGCTGCATGATATACATACATACATATAATCACGCCTTTATCCCTAATGGGGTAGGCAGAGCGTAGACAACCCAAAACAAAGGTCGTTCCGCCACGTCTGACAAAGTCTTGAGGGCCATTCAAGAAATATTTGTACGTATATTGCTGTAGTAACAGGTTGTCAGCCCATCGCCTAAATTACAATATACTGAAACCGTCAGATCCCGTAGATGGTTTTTACAGCATGCTCGGGAGGAAATGCAGCTGGCACATTCTATGTTTTTCTCTCACTCCCAGTCCAGCATGGAAGATAAAAGTACATACATACATATAATCACGCCTTTATCCCTAATGGGGTAGGCAGAGCGTAGACGACCTTAAATAAAGGTCGTTCCGCCACGTCTGACAAAGTTTTGAGGGTTATTTAAGATATATTTGTAGGTATATTGCTGTAGTGACAGGTTGTCAGCCCATCGCCTAAATTGCAATATACTGAAACCCTCGGATCCCTTAGCTGGTTTTTACAGCATCCCCGGTAGAAAATGCAGCTGGCACATTCGATGTTTTTCTTTCGCTCCCAGTCCAGCATGGAAAAAAGTACAATTTGAAAGTACTGTTAACGTTGCAAAATCCAAATCTCACAAGTGAGTAGGAAGGTCAAAATGGATTGACGAAAGCACAAACTTTGCGGGCAAGCGTGGACGGACGGCATGCGGTGTCTACCTTATTTTAAATCTGAAGTAAAGGGATCATTGCAGGAACCGTTTTGAGGAATATAAAAATGTCGTAACTTCAGGTTTTGTTACTTCTGACGGCATATTTTGGTGTAATATAAAAATAAACGAAGATTAGCAATGAGTGTTTGAACAACTGAAACCCATGTTTTTTGGTAGTAGGTATGTGCAATAAAAACATGCCCCCCCCAATTTTTAGTTATTGTGGGTCACTTAACTAAATCTTCACTAAAATTATTTCCGTCCTTTACTGTCCTCTCATGATGACAGATATTGACTTAGTTTAGTTGAGTCGTGATTTTTGCAACTACGAATTTGTAGCAAACCAATGTTTTGAAAATAAAAAATGCAGAAATCGACACCATAATTTTCTAAAACAATCCTTCTATGCTGACCTGGGACCGAAAAAACATAGAATGTACATCTCCCGGGCATGCTGTAAAAACCAGCTAAGGGATCCGAGGGTTTCAGTATATTGTAATTTAGGCAATGGGCTGACAACCTGTCACAACAGCAATATACCTACAAATCTATCTTAAATAACCCTCAAAACTTTGTCAGACGAGGCGTTTTACGCCCTGCCTACCCCGTATGTATGTATGAAATTTTCTAAAACACCTCTACAGTACAAAATGACAATATGCATATAAGTGCAGTGCAATCAGAAACGCATTACCCTAGTCGTTTGCACACCTCCCCGCGAAGTTAGGTACTAACTAGTCTAGTCTAGGTATCCTGGCATTTATTAAGACCTAGGTTGCACGACTAAGGCCTGGAAGTGTTTTTAATGACAGATTTATGAAAATTTATTAAACTTCTTCCATGTTGACCTGGGAGCGAAAAAAAACAGAATGTGTCAGCTCTATTTTCTCCCGGGCATGCTCTAAAAACCAGCTAAGGCATCTGAGGGTTTCAGTATATTGTAGTTTAGGCGATGGGCTGACAACTTGTCACTACAGCAATATACCTACAAATCAATCTTAAATAACCCTCAAAACTTTGGCAGACGTGGCGGAACGACCTTTGTTTAGGTCGTTTACGCTCTGCCTACCCCATTAGGTGCCTACCCCATTAGGGATAAAGGCGTGATTGAGTCTAGCATGACTGTAAGTGATGAGAAGAAATAAAATGCACCTTGTATAAATGCATGCTTATAGTTACGTCCTTTTTTGTTGCGGGGTAGGTAGCTGGTACGTAACTTTTAATATTTAAATTTTTTATTACTTCATAGACATTTTTGATACATTATTTATTGTAAGTGAAATAAACATTCTAATTTCTTATATTCATTTTATTCGCATAAATAGCTAATTTAATAAAAGCCCAGGTAACGATGGTATCACTACTGAAGCACTAAAAATCGGAGAACCCACCCTTTTGCCATATATCACAAACCTTTTTAATAGTGTCCTAAAATCCGGAAATCTTCCCAGTAATTTTTGCCACTCAAACATAATTCTGCTACACAAAAAAGGTGACAAAACCGACATCAATAATTATCGACCTATTAGTTTAGTATCACATCTATATAAAACTTTCATTAAAATCATAGAACGACGTATATCAGGAAAATTGGACTTGCATCAGCCCCCAGAGCAAGCTGGTTTCAGACCTGGACTATCCACCACTGATCACCTGCAAACACTCAATCAACTCATTGAAAAACACCATGAGTTTAATTTACCTTTGTATCTAGCCTTTGTCGACTACTCGAAGGCTTTCGATAGTTTACTCCATACAGCCATGTTTAATGCCCTCCAGAATCAAGAAATTGACCAAACTTACATAGATCTTGTTAAAATTATATATTCAAATAGCACTGCATCTATTAAATTAGAATCTGCAGGCCAATCCCTTAAAATCCGTAAAGGCGTCAAACAAGGCGACCCACTATCACCGAAACTTTTTACTAGTGCACTTGAGGAAGTTTTTCAAAAGCTGGCTGATGTCTGGAAAGATCGAGGTATTGACGTCGGTGGCAGAAGGTTAACTAATCTTCGCTTCGCTGACGACATCATCCTCTTTTCAAACACAGCGTCAGAATTACAACTTATGTTACAAGACCTGAGTTCGGCAAGTCTTACGGCTGGACTGATGATGAACATGTCGAAGACCAAAATTATGACAAATAGCACGAAATACAGGGTGCTTGTGGATAATGGGAGAATGGAATATGTCGATGAGTACTTATACCTGGGCCAAATAGTCTCTTTCCAGGCACGACAAGAAAAAGAAGTTGCTAGACGCATCGAAAATGCCTGGAAGAGCTATTGGTCCATGAAGGAGTACATGAAGAGCGACCTACCACTCTCACTTAAACGAAAACTCATGGACATATGCATTCTCCCGATACTCACCTACGGTGCTCAGACTTGGTCTTTGACGGAAGCACAGAGGTCCAGCCTTAAGATTTGCCAGAGAGCTATGGAGCGTAGTATGCTAGGTCTGAAGCGGATTGATCGGGTCAGGAATACCATACTGCGCTCTAAAACTCAAATTACTGACGCAGCCCAAGCAGTAGCCAAGCTCAAATGGGATTGGGCCGGTCACGTCTGCCGTATGCCAGAAGAACTGTGGGCAAGAACAAGCACTCTGTGGAAACCACCAACCACAAAACGACGACGTGGAAGACCCCGTCGCAGGTGGCGCGACGAGCTCGACACTTTTACAAAAGACTGGCAAGTTAAAGCTCAAAACAGGGAAAAATGGAGGGAGAAGAGGGAGGCCTTTGCCCAGCAGTGGGATGATTCAGGCTAAATAAGATAAGAAATAGCTAACATTTGTTTAAGATTTTCGCGCTTTGTACACATTATTGTATTATTTTGTGCCTTGATTGTTGAAACACGATCGAAACGTCGGACAAAGGTATAAATCCTACTTTAATATCTATCTAAATCAATCTGTGCTAAGACCCAAAATTATACAATATTATAAACAGCTGCCGTTAGCTAGGACAAAGTAAAAATAAAAAAAAATATAACATAATCCATAGATGTTATCATAAATGATTGTTAAAGTCAAATCATTTATTTCGAAATAGATTCCGAAAGACACTTTTAGCAAATCACAAGCGAGTCTATTACAAAGAATATTAATTATATTATATTTATTTTTTTATTATATCTATGACACAAAATGAAATAAAAATATATCACAATGAAGAATAAGCATGAGAAACTCGCACTTTGCTTTGTAGGTACTCCATACCAAAGCAAGCCTAGTAAAATCGTTACTAGTAGCGCCATCTAGTATGGAATAGCGGAACTTCCCTTGAACCATTTGGAGGTGTTATAATTTTTGTGTACTTTAGTATTTCGTTAACGTTTTTACAATAATAAAAAAATATATGTGGAAATATTTAGCAGATACCGAAAACATTTAATTTTTATACATTAGCAATTTTACAAGTAAATTGTTGTTGTAAAACAATTGTTACTTCCATGCTGGCCTGGGAACAAAAGAAAAACATGAATGTACCAGTTGCATGCTGTAAAAACCAGCTAAAGGATCCAAGGGTTTCAGTATATTGTAATTTAAGCAATGGATTGACAACCTTTCACTACAGCAATATATCTACCTACAAATCTATCTTAAATAACCCTCAAAACTTTGTCAGACGTGGCGGAACAACCTTTGTTTAGGTCGTTTATGCTCTGCATATCCCATTGGGGATAAAGGCGTGATTATATGTATATGTATGTATTTTCTTTGGATAATGCAGCTTATTATCCAAAGTAAAAATAATTAATAATATAAAATTTTATCCCTGAAAATATCTTATTCTATATATTTAATAGGAAGATATCTATGCATACATATAATCACGCCTTTATCCCTAATGGGGTAGGCAGACCGTAAACGACCTAAACAAAGGTCGTTCCGCCACGTCTGACAAAGTTTTAAGGGTAATTTAAGATAGACTTATAGGTATATTGCTATAGTGACAGGTTGTCAGCCCATCGCCTAAATTGCAATATACTGAAACCCTCGATTCCCTTAGCTGGGTTATACAGCATGCCCCGGAGGAAATGCAGCTGGCACATTCTATGTTTTTCTCTCGCTCCCAGTCCAGCATGGAAGTTATAAATATAAATATCTATAATCTTCTGGTAAACCGCTATGCTAGTTATTTTTACCCAAAATATCATTTTCTTGTAGATAAATTATTTCTGGGGAACCGCGGTTCGAAAAACTATGCTAAGTAGTAACATAGTCTTCACCAAACAAACGCTACATTCTCATACAATCATGCAAGCTCATACAACTATATCCCCGTGATCTATAAGCGCTATAAAGGTTCTATAGCAACTATAGCATCTCTCAATGGGCTGCATTAGCGTACAATGTACAATGAGTGCGCGCGCGCATCTTTTGATCTCGCCGCCGCTTTACATGATACCAGGTGAGCTTTTTAAAAGGTGAACTTTTTGGTTTTGGGTGTGCGGTATCACATACATATTATAACGCCTTTATCCCTAATAGGGTAGCCAGAGCGTAATAGACCTAAACAAAGGTCATCACGCCACGTCTGACAAAGTTTTGAGAGTTATTTACGATAAATTTGTATGTACGTATTTTGCTTCTTCTTAGCGAGTGAATTCTCGAGTCTCGGACGACCCGATGAACCCTGGTGTCAGAGTTTTCAAACCGCCTAGTGCTCAACTACCTACTTCATCTTCATCATAGGGGTTCATGAGATGTACTTAGAGAAAAAAATCTTTTGTTATATCAGGATCAAGGACCATCGACTCCTCGCTTCTACTCTGAAACTGTTTGCTTCTAACTGCCTCCGTGGTCTAGCGGTCTGAGCCATGGGCTCTCGACCCGGAGGTCCCGGGTTCGGGGCGACGCGGGACAATGATTTTGTGTTGTTGTTTCTAGCTTGGGTAGGACATTGCAGGCTGATCACCTGATTGTCCAAAAAGTAAGATAATATATTCCATGCTGTCGGATGGGCATGTAAATAGTTGGTCCTGCGCATGATTTCTCTCTGGTCGTGTCAGTCAATCTGTCCCAACATAATAATAGATTGAAGGAATAGAGAGTGCATCTGTGTGTAGCTCATATACTTGGGCTCTAAAAACTAGTCTTGCGCAGATGGCTTATCTCTGGAAGATTGGCCGCCATCACTGAAAATCGGTGGGAGGACTATACTATCAAACTATTTATATTTTATATTTATTTATATTCAAATCGTTATTTAGGACTATTCTACAATGATAATCCTATTATTAATGGGCAACACTACGTATACTTAAGTTATACCGGGTGTAAGGGACAGCGTACCAGAAACTGATAGGGGTTGCTCAGTCAACGGAACTGAAGTCGTATTTTTGAATTACTCGAACTTATAATAGTTACTCTTATAAAAGTTACTCTTTCGCATGCGATTTTCATACAATTTACCCTGTGAACGTTAGTTTTTCGTATGCGAAATCGATTCGAGTGATTCAAAAATACGGCTCCTGAACAAGTTTCACCAGAAAATTCTTCCAGGATATAAATTAAAAAAAAATACTTTCCCATACAAAATGACCACCTTGATAACTCATTTTTTGCAAAAGCTATTTTTTTATGTTCCTAATGAAAGTTGCTTACACCCCGTATGAGCTGATGACGATGAGATTCTGCCATCCCTCTAGATTTCCTTCAAACCCACCGCCATATTCCAATCCAATTTGCGAGTACCAGCTTTATAAACTTGTATTTTATCCGCAATCTCACGCCTCCCACAATTACATCTAATTGCATGCTCGCCCCACCAAAGTGCAACCCTGCCTCCAAAACAGAAGATAACTATTCTCCAATACTTAAGGTGCATCCTCCCGGCAGATCAGCAGGTAGATTTCAAGATATGCAACCATCGCCCGTAATGCTTTAGAATATCTTTCAAATCAGCGCACGTTACGGCGTGGCGGTTATGTCCATGGCCGCGTCAAAAATGTGCGAAAAAGGCACAAAAGAAGCTAATTCCATAAAATCTACGAGACGGATTAAAAAAGCTAAGTTGCGATTTTAGATAGTCATAATACCTACGGATATTTTCTCGAAGGAACTGTGAAAGCGCTCCTAATAGTTTAGGAGGAATATCAAATTTACTTATAAAAACAGCTTTACTTCCAGATTTTTTTGGCATAGTTATATAAATTAGAATATTTTTAAATGTTGCAATTGCAGGCCATGAACTAATTTCTTAGATGTATATATATTTTTTTTTAATTTTCCAATGATTCGTTTAGGAGAAATAAGCTCTTAAAACAACCATTTGCCGTAAGGAATCACCTTAATTCAATACCAGTTTTTAGGACAACAAATTGTACCCACGGCTTGAGTTTTCCCGTATGAATGAGCAGTTTATTCTCAAGTCCAACAACGAACCGAAGAACCGTGGAGTCAGATTTTTCGAATTGCCTAGGAGCACAGATATTAGGCCTCTGACATGGTTTGACTGAAGACCGCTTCCAAATACAGCGACCGGGCCGACGGCTAAACGTGCCCTCCGAAGCACGGAATCCTTTTACTTTTCGGACAATCAGGTGGTTCAGCCTGCAATGTCCTAACCTAACTGGGGAAAACCTAATAAAGTGATAAATTGACAAATATCAACTTTGTATTCCCTGGAACCGAACCCAGGACCTCCGAATCGTAAGCCCATGGCTCTGAATACTAGCCCACGGAGGCAGTTACCGAAACTGATGAAAAAGGCTTGGTCTGACTTTGGGATAGGTAGGTTTTTAAAGGCAGATGTGATATTTATTCCTTATCATGGTCTGAATATCCGAGCCCGATGGTGTAGTGGATAGAGCCGCTGCCTCCTGAGCGGGAGGTCGTGGTTCGAATCCCACCACGTACCAATGTGTTTTTCGGCTTTCGAATTTCATATGTACGTTAATTCGGCGCTTTTTCCGTGCTTCGGAAGGCACGTTAAGCCATTGGTCCCGGTTGATATCATTGAATACCGTAGATTTTAGTCGTTAAGCCATGTCAGAGGCCAGTGCTAAGCATTGGCGGCTTGAAATATCTGACAGAATCTAGGATTGGGTCTGGTTTCCCTTCTGGGTTGTGGAGGTCAGATGGCAGTCGCTCTGTGTAAAAACCAGTACCCTCGTTCAATCCCCTAGATTAGGTAGCCGACCCCGTGAGATACGGGATAAGGCTAGGGAGATGATCATGGTCTGAATATACTTTTTTGGCAGTCAGGCGAGTGTTAAATGAGGCATTTGATTTGAAATTAAACTATAAGGAATTTAATTTAACTCATTTACCTATTACCACATAGCTTTAAATATCTAATAATAATAATAACTATAAATATGTTTAGAAAATTTGAAACTTAGTAGAAGTGTTAATGATTTTCATGTTAATGGAGTTGCCCTTAATATATTTAGGTAAAATACGTACAAGAACCTTTATAAACATACATACATACATACATAAATCACGCCTTTATCCCTTACGGGGTAGGCAGCGCGTTTAACGCCTCGTAAAAGGCGCTTTCGCCACGTCTGACAAAAATTGAGCACAATTTTAGATTGTAATATGTATTGCTTTAGTGACAATAAATAACAATAAATTACAATACACTGTAACACTCGAGTCCCTTTTGCTGACTTCAACAGCATGCCCGGGAGGAAGGGCAGCTGGAACATTCTATGTTTTTCTATCTCTCCCAGTCCAGCATGGAAGAAACCACCTTTATAAATAAGGACGTTTTTAAGCCATGTGAGCTGATATATTAAAAATCTGTGATAAAAAGTACAACATATTCCATGATCGTTTACTACATGAAATAAAAGAGCAATAAACTCCAAAATGGCGTCGGATGTTGGCGCACCTTCATATGGGTAATTTTGAGGGGCGTTGGTGATTCTTTGTTACATGGTTGAAGGAATTAAGGTGCACGTCGAAGGTAGGTGAGGGAAAATTACTTGAGCTGGGGTATTTTTATTTTACATACATTTGTCGTGTCGTGGATATACCACAAATTCGCACGAAGCGGTTCGCTTCCACATTCTTAATGCGAACGGCTAAGGAGTGGAACTCCCTGCCGGCGGATCTGTTTCCGGAACAATATAACCTGGGCCTTTTCAAGGCGAGAGTGAATAGGCACTACATAGGTGAGTATGCTTCAACATAGTCCGCATCGTCACTTTCCACTAGGTGAGATGGCGGACAAATGCTCGCCTATATATATTTAAAAAAAAAAAAAATAACAAACATTTTAAACGGGGTGTAAGTGACAGCGTCCCGCAAACTGTAATTCACCAGAATATTCTTTAAGGATTTTTTTTAAAATTGCTTTTCCATTCTTACTGTCTGATCGAGGTGGTCATTTTGTATGAGGAACTCTTTTTTTTCATCTCCTGAAATAATTTCCTGGCCAATGTTGTTCACTTTCGTTGACAACTTTTTAGTAGTTACCGCAATCGCTTCATTTTCAACTTCTTGTAGGTCCATGATTCCGAACTATGAATATTGTCTGATAGAAATCGCTTCCAGATTGGCATAAGATGTTTAAGTAGGTACCTAAGTTGTTACCTAAAATGTTAGGTAGATTTTATTCAAATTTGCAGTGCGGCAAACTAACTACGAAACGCTTATTTAAAAGTCGAAAGAACGCTGTTTCATTCATTTCATTTTTGATAAGCACCTCGAAGAACCTAAAAATACCATCAGAGATGTTATCATTCCCAAAAAAATAGAAATAAACACTCTCGTCCGAAGAAAAGACCTCACTCAATCAGAAATGCGCCGATCAAAATGCAAATGCTTTGTTTTTTTTTCGTTTTGCTCCTTTTAGCTGGCTGCACCAGGGGTGTATAACCGAGCTACAAATTATACTTCAGTTTTATTTTTAATTGCTATGGACGAGCCACCGTCTTGCCAGGGGCCCAACCTGACCCTTCTATTTTTGAATTATGGCGCGCCGACACGTGATTGGTCGGTAGCGTTAACGTTCGGAATTTATTAGCGTTTTCGTCGATAAAATCTAAAATGGAATAGCTAATTATGGCTGAGGAGTATTTATTGTTAATCCTTCATAATGCCTGTCAGTAATCACCAAGTTGTTACGTGACCGTGAACGGTTATAGTAATAAATCGTTGGTTATAATTACTGCGGACTATCATCATCATCAGCTGATTCCGGTTAGTTTTTGTGTCACTACAAGCAACGATCAGCTCGTTTTGCAATTATGTATATACTTTTACGATGCTCTAGTCTAGAGTCAGGTCTAATCTAGATCAGTTGTTCCAGAGGTGATTATAGAAGCTAAGTGGCGCCCCTAACAGCTAAAAATAATCATAACTAACTAAAACCAAAACACAATGAATCCAAAATCCGGTTCAACAGACTCAAGTAATAGTTATAACGACAATTTAGAATCTTAAAAATATGCGATTCTTAGATCGTTGTATTCTTAGGCCGTTTATCGCAATTTTCTACCTGTTACTGCAACGAACTATAAATCGCTAATTTATAAGGTTGTTCTAAATTATTTTGATTACCTACTATAACTTGAGTCTGTTGGACCGGATTTTTAATTCACTGCGTTTTAGTGAATTATGATTTGTTTTCAAGACAGCGATCGGGACTGACGGGATTAACGTACCCTCTGATGCATAGGACGCTTTTCTTAGAGACAAATTAAAAAACAAAAATACAAAATAATAAAATATGTAATATAATCAGCAGATTCTGACCAAGTAAAGGAAAAATCTCGAAAAGTGATAAATTGATTACAAAATATCGACTTTGTATTCACTCCGTGGGAATCGAACTTGACCTCCTAATCTGGAACCCATAGCTCAGACCACTAGAATATCAGCCCATGTTGCACTGCTGTAACAATAGTCTATAATTTAGTGTAGGCGCCATTGAGCACTATGTAATATTTTTATCCCAAAACACTCATTTAGCCGCGATTGAAACTGCGAGACAGAAATAAATTATGATGACGAAATTTTATATTATATCATCGTATTTTTATCTAGTTCACGTTATTGTTTAATTATTGTTATCACAGTGGTTTTATGTAATGCATGCGTGTTGCAAACAAATGCATGCCGCGCAAAGTAACAAAATCTTTTCTTTTTCGTTCAGAAATTATACCTTTTCTGTAGATATTCATTCCTGCACTTTGATTGCTTGTAGCGACTAACTGAAACATTAAATAGTATTTTAGAAGGTAGAATCTAAAACAAGACCTTTGAGACATTAAATATTTACACAAGTATAAATTTAAATCTCAAAGCATCAATGCGTTTATATCAAAGCTGTTAACTGAATTCCTAAACGAAACGAGGAAATGTCAAAACAATGACATAACCACTACGAGGCGAGGCAGGCACAGTGTTTTTTGTGATTATTAGTTTAATAGCACATTTTAAATGCGACTGTGATTTAAAATCGACTAGAGTTAAAGTAAATAATCATGTCTTATGCCCTGATACGTCATTTACGCCGCACGGTTCTGATAAGCCATCAAATCCGTGTTGAAAGTACGCTAACTAGTGTGACTCAGGAAGACTTTGTTTTTCGGCCTCCAATCGCCCAATGGAGCAAAGTTATCAGAGAAGCAGAGAAGATAGTTGGATACCCGACATCTTTCATGAACCTGAGATGGTTATTGAGCGACGAATTCGCTAATATGGCCATGCATTTGCGCAAAGTCGTAAGTACTTCTTCGAATCATTATATCTTATCTTGTAACCTATAACCATCCTATAACCTCACTCTGCGACTATTATAAAAAACTAAAAATCACAAAAGTTTAGAAATAGTCTTACATTAACGAAAAAAATACATTTTGGCATTATTTACATCAACAAATATTTATAATTATTATGTAATAGTGTTGGCCATGCCATGTGACTTAAGGCCAAGGAGAACAGCCATTTCTTTAAGTTGTTTATTATTTATGGAAATAATGACATGTATCTTAAAACTGCACAAGGTTAATCAACTGAAAAATACTCTACCATCTATAAATAAAATGTAATTACTTGATTATACTTCATTACTGCCTCTGGACTGTGTGGGGTCTGAGCCATGGGCTTCAGATCCAGAGGTCCTGGGTTTGATTCCCATGGGGGGAACACAATGTTGATATTTGTCAATTTAATGCTTTGTAAGGTTTTTCCCAGTTTGGTTAGTACATTGCAGGCTGAATAACCTGTCGACTAGAGAATCCACTTGCTAAGATAAAGATTACCTGTTGTGATAGTGAAACATCAATTTACCATACCTACTCTTCTTTTCCAGGTAAGCACTAATCACCCAATAATAAAAACTGCCAAAACCGTCCTATACAACGAACACAACAATCTTCAACCTTGGGGTTTAATCATCTTACTGCTGTCCAAAGCCATCAACCCAAAGTCAACCTCAACTTTACAATCCAACACCGTAATAGAACAACAGAGAATCCTTGCTGAACTGACAGAAATGATCCGGACTGGCCACTACATACACCGAGGACTCCTAAACATACCGATAGAAGAAAGAGATACAAACACGGACACAGATATGTTTGCAAACAAAATTGCTATTCTTATCGGCGACTATTTACTTGTGACAGCAAATGGAATGCTGGCACGATTGAAGAATCAAGATTTATCATACTTAATTTCAACAGCATTAAGAGATATGAGCGAAGGAGAGTTCTTTGGCGAAAGAGATAGACAGAACATGCCGTTGCCAGGTTTACCAAACAGCACTAATAGTAGTGAGTTCGTTATAAACTGTGATACTTTACCGTTAAGCGTGAGTGATGCATTAGGGTCTCCAATCAAAGAGTGGACTTTAAGAACTATGTATAACGGTGGGTCGTTGTTCGGTCGTGGCTGCCAAGGAGCGTTGTTGCTAGGGGGACAAAAACTCACAGAGCAAGAATTAGCATATCTTTTTGGCTGCCATTTATGTTTATCCTGGCAAGCTGCTAGCGAATTACAAAGGTTTACGTCAACTAACAAAGAATCATATTCCTTAGTAAGTGCTCCAGTGCTTTTTGCTCTTAATCAAAACCCAGAATTGTACAAATACATAGAACAAGCAAAAAACAATGTTACCGATGTAGATTTAGAAGAATTTAAAGAAGATATTTTAAGAACTGATGCTGTAGAAAGAACTAGGTTATTATCAGAGGAAAATGCTAAAAAAGCTGAAGCTTATGTTGATATGTTTGGAGATTGTGAGTCAATACAAACTATTAAAAGATTGATTAAGACATTTTAGCTTTTACTAAAAGTTAGTAGAGAATGTTCAGGTGAAGGCAGTTGTTCATTAAAACAAAATACCTACAAATGAAGAACAATAATTATAAATTAAAGTTAAGAGAAACATAGTTTTTGTTAGACTTAGTATTTTGGGTACAAAATAAAAAATATAGAAATCATATTGAGCAAATCAGATAGACTTGCTTCTGTAAACCTAATTATTTATTTCAATGCTTTTTATTTGTTTTTTTTTTGTAATTCGTTAGACAGTTTATAAATTTATCAATCCGGCCATAACTATTAAATAATCACACTTAATCACAGGTTTTTTTTAACCAAAGATATCAATACATATTTTTTAAATTAATTTCAAACATTCTGTCTTAACTTGGTGTGTATTGAAAAGGTATCCATAAAACTAAAATGTTTAAAAATGTATGCATAAATACATATAATCACGCCTTTCTCCCTAATAGGGTAGGCAGAGCGTAAACTACCCAAACAAAGGTTGTTCCTCCTGGTCTGATAAAGTTTTGAGGGTTATTTAAAATAGATTTGTAGGCATATTGCTGTATTAACAGGTTGTCAGCCCATCGCTTAAATTGCAATATACAGAAACCCTCAGATCCCTTAGCTGGTTTTTACAGCATGCCCGGGAGGAAATGCAGCTGGCACATTCTATGTTTTGCTCTCGATCCCAGTCCAGCATGGAAGAAAAAAATATTTTGTAAATTAATTATGTTAAGGATAAACAGTTCCTTTTTATAATGGGTTTTTAATTTCAAAGTATGTTATAAACTGCTCTTGAAAGGTATAAGGTTGTTTTTTATAGCATTTATGATTGTTTTCATAGTTCTAAGAAAAACGATTGTTACATGAACTAAATGTTACTGTTTAAATAATATATCACAAAGATAGTTTTCAATATTGTCTTTTATTCATTCCAATTTTTCGATATTAGAAATAAACAGAAGGTATGTAGTGTAGGTAGGTACTGACAATTGAGTCCCACATAAATTATGGTCCTATACAAACCACTTGATACTAAATTCGAGATTTTCAGATACTAAACACTCATTATCTTTAGAGAAAAGACCTCATATCTTCGCATCCATATACTGGAAAGATTCACTATGTATTGTCTTCGCCATATTCTGCAGAGCGATCCTCGCGTCATCCACTGGAAACTTCTCGCTGTACCTCATGATGGCTTCCAACTCCTCATCCAGAAACACCGACAAATACTCCAGAGCCCTGGTGCTTCTGACAGCGTAGTACAACTGTTTATACTCTATGGGTCTATGGTCCATCTTAGCCTGGATAATGTGGCCGTACACTTGCGGATACTCCCACAAGGCCAGTATAACAGGAGCCCCGACTAAGGAGTAAGAGTATGGATGCGTGAAGAAGTCCTTCACGTCCAGGTAGAGTTGCCAGATTAATCCAAGATGGCCGCCGAGGATGTAAGCGTCACGTTCGATTTGCTCGCCTTTGTGGGCCACCTTGAATTTAGAGATTTGATTATTTTAACAGCTTTTCGAGTCGCGGTATCACATGTATTAAGTATATTCACTTCATGTATGGTTATTATCATTGCTAATTTGGTATAGCCTTGTTTTTTAAAACGAAAAAAACGATCTTAGCAACTACTTTAAACCTAAAGATATAAAACATCGTTTGACAATAAATAAAAGTCTGAGGGATTATCCAAATCATAAATCTTACCTACTTTTGGTAAGGCATGCTGCGTTTGTAACTTTGTTTGGGTATTTTTACGGAAAGACTGAATAAAAGACATTATTTCGGCACGCTGTTTTCATCATCTCTCAGGTTCGTATTTATAAAGCGATATCAAGATTGAGAGCAATATTAAGTATAGATTTGACAGGCCAGTTTGTACTGAAATTACATTTCTGTTACGAACACAAATTCGCTGTCACTCATGAGAGCTGATTATAAATACGGCCCTTAATTGAATCGTCACTTTTCATCAGATCAGTAAAATGATAGGCAAGGCAAACGCTTATGGACCTTCCATGTCTGAGGGTACCTACCTGTTTATTTAAGTAGCACCTAGAAAAATAACTTCTGGTCTTCAAACCTTCATGGCGGCTTGGCAGCCCTTGGCCAGGATACTGCCGGAAGTCAGCATGGTCCTGAGCTTCCACTCGTTCTTGCCGTGGCCCAAGAACTGGTTGGAGCCAAGCTTGCTCAGGTTGTTACCTTCATGGCGGCCTGGCAGCCCTTGGCCAGGATACTGCCGGAAATCAGCATGATCCTGAAATAACTGCCTCCGTGGTCTAGTGGCTAGTGCCATGGACTCCCGATCTAGAGGTCCTGGGTTCGATTCCCAGGGGGGAAACACAAAGTAGATATTTGAGAATTTATCACTTTGTGAATTTTCCCCCAGTTTTGTTAGGACATTGCAGGTTGAATCACCTGGTTGTCCGAAAAGAAAAAGATTTTTGTGCTTCGGAGGGCACGTTAAGCCGTCGGTCCCGGTCGCTTTCTTTGATAGTCATCGTTTGTCAAACCATGTCAGAGCCCAGAGGCCTGATAGTTGTGCTACTAGGCGGTTTAAAACTCTGACACTAGGGTTCATCGGGTCGTTGTTCTACTCGAGACTGGATAGTTACCCACTCGACAGAAGAAGAAGCATGATCCTGAGCTTCCACTCGTTCTTGCCGTGGCCCAGGAACTGGTTGGAGCCCAGCTTGCTCAGGATGTTACCTTCATGGCGGCCTGGCAGCCCTTGGCCAGGATACTGCCAGAAGTCAGCATGGTTCGGAGCTTCCACTCGTTCTTGCCGTGGCCCAAGAACTGGTTGGAGCCCAGCTTGCTCAGTTTGTTACCTTCATGGCGGCCTGGCAGCCCTTGGCCAGGATACTGCCGGAAGTCAGCATGGTCCTGAGCTTCCACTCGTTCTTGCCGTGGCCCAGAAACTGGTTGGAGCCCAGCTTACTCAGGTTGTTCTCACTTTCCCAATCGTACACCAGGGGCTCGCTGTCACCTGCAGTTTTAAAGATATTAGGAGGTGTAAGGGACAGCGTCTCGCAAACTGATAGGGGTTGCTCAGTCAATGAAACTGAACAACTTTCGCCAAGTTTTTTTTTCAGAAATTGAAATAGAAAAATGGTTTGGTTTCTTGTACAAACTGTCTGATCGAGGTGGTCATTTTGTATCGGATGGTCTTATTTTGCATCTCCTGAAAAAAAATCCCGGTGAAAGTTGGTCATTTTCGTCGACTGAGCAACCCACTATCAGTTTGCGGGACGCTGTCCCTTACACCCGGTATATGGACAAGCCTGGTTTTCCCATCTCCTTAGCATTTCCGTATGTCACGAGGTCGGCTACCTACATCTGGGGGATTGAAGGAGGATACTAAACTATTAGTGTTTACACAGAGCGACTGCCATCTGACCTTCGCAACCCAGAAGAGAAACCAGACCTAAACCTAAATTAGGCGTTTGCCAGGTTAGTGACCAACCCAGCTGTCAAAGTTTTCAAGCCGCCAATGGGGGCAATTCGTATTCACCTGTCATTTTCTATCCTGAGGGAAAGAAAGGGACGGCAACAATTTTGGTTAAGGTTATTTTGGATAAGTTAAGTTGTGCTCTCCACGAATCGGTAGCAATGCTTAGCAATGACCTCTAACAAGGCAAAAGGACTAAGTATATCTTAACCGTGACCAACGGCTTAACGTGCCTTCCAAAGTGCGGAAACGGTCGTGTTGTTATACCACTAAGTACCGTCATTCGTCTTCTTTCGAGTGGGTATCGAGTCTATCGACCCGATGAACCCTGGTGTCAGAGTTTTTACACCGCCTAGTAGCACAACTATCAGGCCTCTGACATGGTTTGAGTAACGACCACTATCAAAGACAGCGACCGGGACCGATGGCTTAACGTGCCCTCCGAAGCACGAAATCTTTTTCTTTTCGGACAATCAGGTGATTCAGCCTGCAATGTCCTAACCAAACTGGGGAAAAAATCACAAAGTAATAAATTCTCAAATATCAACTACGTGTTTCCCCCCTGGGAATCGAACCCAGGACCTCCGGATCGGGAATCCATGGCACTAGCCACTAGACCACGGAAGCAGTTCCGGTCATTAACAGTACTAAGTTGTATTGTATCTAAATGTAACCTTACTATAAATCGATTATCATTCATATCAATAAATTGTACATAAATACATACTTACAATCACACCTTTAGGCAGAGCGAAAACGACTTAAACAACGGTCTTGAGGGTTATTGTTAAGTTAATCTTGATATTACAGATGATTATGATGTATATTGCTATAGTGACAGGTTGTCAGCCCATTGCCTAAAATTGCAACACACTATAATAATATCTTAGCTGGTTTTTACAACATGCCTGGAAGGAGATACAGCTGGCACATCTTATGTTTTTCTATAACTCCCAGTTCAGCACGGAAGAATATAATGAATTATTTTATTAATATTTATAACTTTTTTATCGGATACAAACCACAACAATACAATAACGTACGCCTATGTTGAGCAACTGCCTTGATCTTTTTATTACGTGAGATAAGTGAAAGTATACCGATTACCAAATCATTATACAGTATAAGATTAACCAATACTACTTTTTCGATATGTCATTCACTCGGCTCGTTGGTCTAGGGGTATGATTTTCGCTTAGGGTGCGAGAGGTCCCGGGTTCAAATCCCGGACGAGCCCAATAGCTTTTTTCTCAATTTTTTTTTTATTTTCTTTCATGCTGGCCTGGGAGCGTAAGGAAAACATAGAATGTGCCAATTGCATTTCCTCCCGGGCATGCTGTAAAAATCAGCTAAGGGATCCGAGGGTTTCAGAATATTGTAATTTAGGCGATGGGCTGACAACCTGTCACTACAGCAATATACATACAAGTCTATCTTGAATAACCCTCAGAACTGTGTCAGACGTGGCAAAACGACCTTTAATAGGTCGTTTGCGCTCTGCCTACCCCATTAGGGATAAAGGCGTGACTATATGTATGTATGTATTATCCTCAAAACTTGTCAGACGTGACGAAACGACCTTTGTTTCGGTCTTTTTCGCTCTGCCTACCCCATGAAGGGTAAAGGCGTAATTTTATGTATGTATGTTCTATACACACCTAGCCCGATGATGAACGATGGTGGAGTGGATAGGGCCGCTGCCTCCTGAGCGGGAGGTAGTGGTTCGAATCCCACCACGTACCAAGGTGTTTTTCGGTTTACGAATTTCATATGTACGTTTATTCGGCGCTTTTTCCGTGCTGCGGAAGGCACGTTAAGCCGTTGGTCCCGGTTAATATCGTTTAATACTGTAGATATTAGTCGTTAAGCCAAGTCAGAGGCCAGTATTAAGCATTGGCGGCTTAAAAACTCTGACCTGATGTAGGATTAGGTCTGGTTAGGTTTGGATTCTGGGTTGCGGAGGTCAGATGGCAGTCGCTCTGTGTAAAAACCAGTACCCTCGTTCAGTCACCTAGATTAGGTACCCGACCCCGAGAGATACGGAAAAAGGCTAGGAAGATGATGATGTTCTATACACACCTTTTGGCATGGTCGGCAGTGGGTTGTTCTCATTATCATGCTCCCCAAGGAAATCCCCCTCCACCAGGTCTCGTAGACCCGTGGAGATCAGCTCCGTCACCTCGTTATTACGGAGACTACCCAGCTGCTTCAGGCAGGTGGCTAGCAGGTAGTCTCCTGGGGCCAGAGAACAGAGGAACTGCCATATCCATTCAAAGAAACACAATCACTCGGATTGACTTGTAAAATAAAACTTATTATTTCTATGTCCGGGTTGTTATAAATGTGGTAGGGCTAATGCTGCAAAGAACCTTAGGCTTTTAGCTCTTATTTTAAGACTAGACTGCTAAATAAAAAGCCTAGTAGGCTAAAAACATATAAAGCCATTTAATTCTTGCGGCTAGGCTAAATCTTATCCTATGCTAAAAGCCAAGCCTTTTGGTTATAAGCCTAAATGCCTTAAAAAGGCCTAACCTTGTATAAGACTAAAGCTCTTAGATCTGAAGGTTATACATACATATAATCACGCCTTTATCCCCAATGGGCTAGGCAGAGTAGGTACGTCTGACAAAGTATTCAGGGTTATTTAAGATAGATTTGTAGGTATATTGCTATAGTAACAGGTTGTCAGCCCATCGCCTAAATTGCAATATACTGAAACCCTCGGATCCCTTAGCTGGTTTTACAGCATTCCCGGGAGGAAATGCAGCTGGTACATTCTATGTTTTTATCTCGCTCCCAGTCCAGAATGTTTTTTTTTTTTAAGTAGCCTATAAATCGTCCCACTGCTGGGCAAAGGCCTCCCCTTTATCTCTCCAGGCGTCTCTGTCAGCCATTGTGTTACAATAATATAATAATTATTTTACCATGTTCACTGGATTAGAGCCCGATGGTGTAGTGGATAGGTCCGCTGCCTCCTGAACGGGAGGTCGTGGTTCGAATCCCACCACGTACCAATGTGTTTTTCGGTTTTCGAATTTCATATGTACGTTTATTCGGCGCTTTGTCCGTGCTTCGGAAGGCACGTTAAGCCGTTGGTCCCGGTTAATATCGTTTAATACCGTAGATATTAGTCGTTAAGCCATATCAGAGGCTAGTGCTAAGCATTGGCGGCTTGAAAACTCTGACCTAATCTAGGATTGGGTCTGGTTTCCCTTCTGGGTTGTGGAGGTCAGATGGCAGTCGCTCTGTGTAAAAACCAGTACCCTCGTTCAATCCCCTAGATTAGGTGGCCGACCCCGTGAGATGCGGGATAAGGCTAGGAAGATGATGATGACCATGGTCACTGGACTTACCAGTGAGCAGAACGATCTTGTTCCCATACAGCAGGTCCTTGAACTTGTCACCATGTCTCTCCTTGTCCTGAAGGTTGGCCATCGTCTTGTGGATCATGTGACCAGTACGCTTCATCTCCACTATCTCTGCTAGGGCTCTTTGGGCGTGGAGAACACCTGTTAAAAAAGTACATACATACATATAATCACGCCTTCATCCCTAATGGGGTAGGCAGACCGTAAATGACCCAAAACAAAGGTCGTTTCGCCAATTCTGACATAGTTTTCAGGGTCGTTTAATATAGATTTGTAGGTATATTGCTGTAGTGACAGGTTGTCAGCCTATTGCCTAAATTGAAATATACAGAAATCTTTGGATCCCTTAGCTGGTTTTTACAGCATGCCCGGGAGGAAATGCAGCTGGCACATTCTAAGAAAGTAAGTTAAAAAAGTTAACGCAATAATAAATATCTGATCTTCGGATTGAGACCAAAGAAACCCCAAGCCAAGGCTGAGAACAATAAACTCCGACTTCAGAGGCAGTTAACCAAGGCTCGTATTTATACTTCCATGCTGGACTGGGAGTGAGAGAAAAACATAGAATGTGCCAGCTGCATTTGCTCCCGAGCATGCTGTAAAAACCAGCTAAGGGATCTGAGGGTTTCAGTATATTGTAATTTAGGCGATGGGCTGACAACCTGTCACTACAGCAATATACGTACCAATCTTTCTTAAATGGCCCTCAAGACCTTGTCAGACGTGGCGGAACGGCCTTTGTTTAGGTCGTTTACGCTCTGCCTACCCCATTAGGGATAAAGGCGTGATTATATGTATGTATGTATGTACGTATTTATAAAGCGATCTCATGATTACTATGTTGTACTTGTATTTTGTTGTTATCTGTTGTGTTGTATGTTGTATTCTTACGTGCAATAAAGTATTTTTATGTTATGTTATGATTAGGAGCAATATTAAGTTTGATTTGACAGGTCGTTTTGTACTGAAATGACATTCCTGATGTCAGACTCGAGAGCTGATTATAAATACGGGCCTAAAATAAAGCACTACTTGCTACGTGAAATGTTATAAATAATGGGGTGGTCTCTTGGACGAATAATCCTCTGGACGCGTCACCAAACAAAAATGTATGAGAACTCGTTCAACCAAAACTAGGGGGGAGGGAGGTATGACAGATAATACCCGAACAGATTTAAAAACTACGCGCTTCCTAACATATTTGCTTATTTTTGACACTTTTTAAATATTTGGGTTGTATGTCTTTTTTGATCGTGTCATAGATAGTGTTGTACCCTAGTCGATAATCGATAAAGAATGAATGTTGAGTGAATGATGTTTCCTGAATCATAGAAATATGAACACGTGTTTTTATTAAATTATTTTTGAAATAAAAGTAAAGTAAAATTTTCAAATCGATCACTATTCATTGAATTTATACCATTATCGATCTATCTATACACTAAGAAATCTCTAGAGGGGTCTTGTCTGTACTTTGAATATTTTCATGGAAACATTATTGCAATAGGCATTATGGCGATACCACCAACGCCTATATAATAAATTTTAAATATTTATCTGTCTATCTGTCTGTATCAACATGACGCCAAAACTACTGAATCGATTTCGATGGGAGTCTTTTTATTCAACTAAGTGACATTTGACTCAACAAAGGATACATATATCATACTGCCTTATTTAGGGGGTTGGCAGTTAATTGAAATTTGGTTGTACTTCAACCGATTTTGATGCATCTTTTTTTTTCATCTAAATATTTTGTAGACTCAAACATAGATTTCATCACGCTACACGTAGCTTAAGTTACGACTTGGGGAAATGTATAAATTGTATTTTGGGTTTTGACTTGGAACTAAATACACATATCTATTAAGCTACGTGGCTTCGATTTAAAAAATGTACCTATTCATTTACATACTATAATATAATTAGTCCTCCCAACGATTTTCGGTGATGGCGGCCAATCTCCCAGGGATCGGCCAACTGCACAGGATCCGTTTTTTAGTGCCTAAGTGTTTGCACTACACACAGGTGCACTCTCTGTTCCTTCAATCTCTTATTCTGATGGGACAGATTGACTGACACGACCAGAGATAAATCAGGCACAGGACCAACTATCTACATGCCCATCCGACAGCATGGATCATCTTACTTTTCGGACAATCAGGTGATCAGCAATGCAATATCATAACCAAACTAACAACAATGCAAAGTCATTGTCCCCCGCCGGAAATCGAACCCGGGATCTCTGGGTCGAGAGCCCATGGCTCAGACTGCTAGACCATAGAGGCAGGAGCTTTTTAAACAAAGATCAGTATAACCAACATTGTTAATGACTACCACGCGTACTAAGAAGTAGGCATAATTAGTTGTAAATGAAAATAAAAAGTCACGCAACCACAGATGAAGCTTATACCAGTCAACAGATCACAAAATATTAGCGTTGTCCGTTCAAATGTTTATGTTTCTCTTAGACCTACGACATGCCGGCGACGATACAGTAAATAATTCCTATCGATATCGTTCATCGATTGTGTCACGTCTCTAGATTAACAAAAATGAATGAACGAATGGAAAAAATACAATTATAATCCGACTCATTAGAGAATGACAACATACTGGTTTACATGCATTCAGAAACCTGGATGTTTTATTGGGTCGTATTATTCACTCCTGTCACCGCGCATTTTATTCATTTTAGAAGAAAATAACAAGAAATATTGATCTAAAATACAATTGCATATGAAAAAAAATATTGCTGATTCGATTACTATAAGTTTTGCTAAACAAAACAGCATATTTCACCATTTTCAAAGGTATTTTTCCTCCTCGAAATTTGAAGTCACACTGACGTTGGTAGTTTTTTTACTGTGTCCAAATTTCACACTATCGGTCTAGAGGGGTAAGGAGTAAAATGTCATAATTGCACGTCCAGAGGTTGTTTCGTCCAAGGGTGGTCTGTAGTTACGCGTTGAACTCTTTTCTATGGATCACGCGTCCCCAATACATACAAAAGAGTTTAACGCGCTTTTTCAAGTTTCATGCATACATACACACACACACGCACACACATAACCACGCCTTTATCCCTAATGGGATAGGCAGAGCGTAAACGACCTAAAGAAAGGTCGTTCCGCCACGTCTGACAAAGTTTTAAGGGTAAGATAGATTTATTATAATGCAAACATATAATCACGCAATTATCACTAATGGGGTAGGCAGAGCGTAAACGACCTAACCAAACGTCGTTCCGTCACGGCTGACAAAGGTTTGAGGATTATTATATTTAATTTGCAGATATATTGCTGTAGTGACAGGTTGTCAGCCCATCGCCTAAATTATAGTATACTGAAACCTATTTTTTTCAGCATGCCCAGGAGATGCAGCTGGCTCATTTTATGTTTTTCTCTCTCTCCCAGTCCAGCATGGAAGAATTTTGAGTTTCTAAATTAAATATTATGTTC
The DNA here is from genome assembly GCA_949820665.1 of Scrobipalpa costella. Classification (NCBI taxonomy): domain Eukaryota; kingdom Metazoa; phylum Arthropoda; class Insecta; order Lepidoptera; family Gelechiidae; genus Scrobipalpa; species Scrobipalpa costella. Next base: position 16,966,482 of record OX463314.1, read on the forward strand.
TGTGCATTAAATACATCAGCTGATCAACAATTTTATATGAAGTGCATATTTTTATTGCTTACTTTAAGCTTTAGGTATATACTTTAAGTCAAGTTATTTAAAATCAAGCACGTGCCTATTTATACGAATATTTATAGAGATCCCTAGTTGAGTCTGATACCTGAATCATAATGGGAACTGATCGGCTTACTTGTTTGTATTGAAAGGAGGGTAAGCCCTCGACGTTTCGATCTGGGGCTGGTTCTTGTACACGCAAGATACAATACAGCGTCGACTAAAGCGCCACCTGCCGTGCTGTCGGCGCGGGCGCAGCGAGCAGCGATCCGCAGCCGAAGGTTGCACTTGGCGGGCGGTGGAGTGTGACTTTCTTCTCTCCTGATGAAGCTCCTCGTATAGGATCGAAACGTAGAGGGCTAACCCTCCTTTCAATACAAATAAGTAAACCGATCCGTTTTCATTATGAACACTTGTTTATCGTTTAGTTCTTTCATGCTGGCCCGGGAGTGAGTGAAAAACGTGGAATGTGCCAGCTGCATTTCTTCCCGAACATGCTGTAAAAACCAGCTGAGGGATCCGAGGGTTTCAGTGTATTGTAATTTATCCGATGGGCTGACAACCTGTCACTAAATCAATATACCCACAAATCTATCTCAAATAACTCTCAAAACTTTGTCAGACGTGGCGGAACGACCCTTGCTTAGGTCGTTTACGCTCTGCCTACCTCAAAAGGGATAAAGGCGTGATTATATGTATGTTTGTATGTTATCGGTTAGTGTTAAAATACCTGAATCATATTTGTCCCTGGTGTAATCATTGGAGTTGAACCCTGACGCCTTGGAGACCAGCAGAATAACCAGCCCCACCGACTGTAGGTTACTCTTCGATCCGATGAGCAGGTTCTTTGCGTGCTTCAGGAGTGGGTGGTTGGTGCCCACCTGGTAGAAAAAAAAGGTTTCACCAGGTTTAACTAACTTTGAGAGGCATTTCAGATAGCTTTCTATACTGCTGCATTCGTTTATTTTAGGGCAATCGCTTAAGCACTATAGACTGCAATTTTCGAGCCCCTCTATCTCTATTAGCTTGTTTGTACATATGCCAAGCAGAGAATAGCAACATTCTACAACTTTTTCGCTTCTAATCCCACTTAAAACTTATGTTTCTAGAAGATTTCTCCTACACAGGCGTCAGTTTTTTTTTTTATATTTGATAGGCAATCATTTGTCCGCCATCTCACGTGATGGTAAGTGATGATGTAGACTATGATGGAGCATGATTGCCTCGAAAATGCCTGTTCACTCTCGCCTTGAAAAGGCCCAGGTTATAACGTTCCGGAAATAGATCCGCAGGCAGGGAGTCAGTTTTATGTAGTACATGGCTGCTAGGTATTTAACTATTACCTCCCTAAATGCCATGCTATTATCAACGATATCACTTCCTATACTTACCAATTTTCTCAAATGTATAGCGGTATTTGCGATTTCATCATTGAACAACCACCTCAAGTTCAGAAAGGACGTGGGAAACCCCACAACCTTCTCAGCCTCACTGAGGGCGTCCCTCCAATCCAACTCGACTTTGGAACTGCTGAAATTGAACATTTGGCGCTTCTGTACGTTGCAACTAGATTGATCTTTGGCGAGAATTCTTGACGCGCATGTTTGAGGTATTCGGTGGAAATACTTGGAAAACGATCGCAAATGTAATGATGAAATCATTATTTAGGTACAGATTTGGTAAAATAATTATTTATTTAAAAATGTGCCAAATATGGGATATAAAATGTCATCTGGCACTTTGAAGCACAATATGTAGATTAAAAATACTAAAATTAAATAATGTCTAAAAATAGTTTTTAATAACTTGACAAACGCATTATCTCTACAGAGATACAAGAGGGAAAGGGCCCCCCTTGGGCCCCCTTGCGGGGAGGACCACTCTACGGAGACCATGCTTCACGGCTGCTCCTAAAGAGTTTGATTGCGTTCCGATCCAAACAAGCTAAGCTTACAAGAACTAGCAAACCAGCTGTCATGCGGACACTTCCGCATCTGAAGAGTCTAATTGAAGACGAAAGAGTGGTGGACAGTGAATCGATGCGTTTCGTGTTCTTCGATATTCATCAGAAATGCTATAGATTTATATATATATATTTATAAAAATTCAGACTAGTATAGTAATGTAATTTTAAATAATTTTATGTAATGTAATAATTGACTGTACTTTTAATTTTCCATTTAATAATTTATGTAACTAATAGGGAATACGCTTTTTTTAAAACTATAAGTAAGAATTATAGTCACCATAGATGAACGGATGTGAAGGAATTTTCGCAAAATATTCATTAGTTTAAGAGTTATAATGCCTTAAAGTGGGTAGTTAAAAAGAGAGGTCCGAACTGTCATGTGACGTCATAAGACAGGAGCGCCATACTAATTCCAAATAAATTGTCGTTTCGAAGAGAGAGATAGATAGTCTATCTTTATAATGGTATATCTCGGTGATATTTTGATCAATTTTATTTCTGTTTTCACTGTTCTTTTTCAATAGGTTTAGGAACTGAAAATATGTTATATGCACGTTCTCTATTGTTTACGTTTATCATATAAGCATTTTGGTGTAATACTGTTAGTTTATATTGACAAATAAGTAAATAAATAAATAGAGCACTACACTCTTGAGTTTTTAATAAATAACAAATATATATGTTGTTTATTTTCTTTTCATCGATATTATCATAATATTAGATTTAGTAGTATTACTTCCATGCTGGACTGGGAGTGAGAGAAAACCGTAGAATGTGCCAGCTGCTTTTCCTCCCGGGCATGCTGTTAAAACCAGCTAAGGGATCCGCGGGTTTCAGTATATTGCAATTTAGGGAATTGCCTGACAACCTGTCACTACAGCAATATTCCTACAAATCTATTTTAAATAACCCTCAAAAGGGTCAGACGTGGCGAAGCGACCTTTATTTTGGCCGTTTACACTCTGCCTACCCCATTAGGGATAAAGACGTGATAGCGCTCCACCTGTAGGACGCCACTGTACCTACGGTACTCTAAACGGAATGGCAATAATTTAAGCCATTGCGACTAAAGAAGAAAGAGTAACCACTCTTAGGCCCGTATTTATAATCAGCACTTGAGACTGACAGCGAGTTTGAGTTACCATCAGAAATGTCATTTCAGTATAAAACGGTCTGTCAAAACCATACTTAATACTGCTTTCAATCTTGAGATCGCTTTATAAATACGAGCCTTAGAAAGTACAGATATTTTTTATTGATTTCAGCTCTTGGTGTCAGAATACCGCCCCAATCAGCCGCACCACAGGGAGCCAATAAATACCCTAGCTCGAGACTCGAGCACCTAGAACTCAATTCCAATAGGCCCTTAAACGTCACACACGTAATAGTAATTTCATATGACATAGTGCTTATAGGAGCTGCGATATTATAGTGAAGAAATTATAATAATCTTCCATACTGGACTGGGAGAGAAAGAAAAACATAGAATGTTCCAGTTGCCCTTCCTCCCGGGCATGCTGTAGAAGTCAGCAAAAGGGATTCGAGGGTTACAGTGTATTGTAATTTAGGCGATGGGCTGACAACCTGTCACTACAGCAATACACATTACAATCTAAAACTACCCTCAATTTATGTCAGACGTGGCGAAAGCGCCTTTTAGGAGGCGTTTTACGCTCTGCCTACCCCGTAAGGGGGATAAAGGCGTGATTTTATGTATGTATGTATGTAAATTATAATAAAACTAGCGACCCACCCCGGCTTCGCACGGAAATCATCATTGTTTCTCTACTATATTATGCATGTATTATACATATAAACCTTTCTCTTGAATCACTCTATCCATTAAAAGAAACCGCATCAATATCCCTAGCGAATTTTGAAAGATTTATGCATACATAGGGATATAGGGACAGAGAAAGCGACTTTGTTTTATACTATGTAGTGAATACATGTCATCATCTCCCTAGCCTTATCCCGTATATCACGGGGTCGGCTACCTAATCTAGGGGATTGAACGAGGGTCCTGGTTTTTACACAGAGCGACTGCCATCTGACCTCCGCAACCCAGAAGGGAAACCAGACCCAATCCTAGATTAGGTCAGAGTTTTCAAGACGCCAATGCTTAGCACTGGCCTCTGATATGGCTTAACGAGTAATATCTACGGTATTAAACGATATTAACCGGGACCAACGGCTTAACGTGCCTTCCAAAGCACGGAAAAAGCGCCGAATAAACGTACATATGAAATTCGAAAACCGAAAAACACATTGGTAGGTGGTGGGATTCGAACCACGACCTCCCGCTCAGGAGGCAGCGGCCCTATCCACTACACCATCGGGTTTTTATGTATTGAATACATGTGATAGTTGGATATTGTTTATAAATATAGGTACTAGTACTTTTTTCTTCCATGCTGGACTGGGAGAGATAGAAAAACGTAGAATGTTCCAGCTGCCCTTCCTCCCGGGCATGCTGTTAAAGTCAGCAAAAGGGACTCGAGGGTTACATTGTATTGTAATTTAGGCGATGGGCTGACAACCTGTCACTAAAGCAATACATATTACAATCTAAAATAGTCCCCTTAATTTTTGTCAGACGTGGCGAAAGCGCCTTTTAGGAGGCGTTTTACGCTCTGCCTTCCCCGTAAGGGATAAAGGCGTGATTTATGTATGTATGTACTAGTACTAGCCTTCCGCGCCTACAAAATTTCCCGTGGGAATGACGTATTTTCCGGCGGTGAAAGTAGCCTATGAGACGGCTCCTGTTCACGGGGATGCTGGCCTGGGAGCGAGAGAAAAACTTAAATGTGCCAGCTGCATTTCCTCCCGGGCATGCTGTAAAGGGATCCTAGGGTTTCTGTATATTGCAATTTAGGCGATGGGCTGACAAACTGTCAAATCGTCAAATCTATCTTAAATAACCCTAAAAATTTTGTGAGACGAGGCGGAACGACCTTTGTTTAGGTCGTTTACGTTCTGCCTACCCTATTAGGGATAAAGATAAAGATTAGAGATTCTAAGCGTTGTTGAAACTTATAGGAAAAAAATGCACAATTCACAGCCTTGAACAATTTTAAAATAACGTTTGAATCTACAAAAACAAAACAAGGAGTAAGTAGGTAGTTTTTTTTAAAGATAACCCAATTATTAGAATATCCTTTATTCAAACGCGTCAATTAAAGCACAAGCCATAATTTACGAAACAAAAGTACGAATACTTCACAAACTGCATTTCTGTAAATAAATGTGTTATTTATTCGTAATTAGTAACGATTAAACCCTTGAGTTAATGATAGCATGCGCGTTTTTAATTGCAATGGCGGCATCGTGATGTTCTTTTTATGAATTTGAATTTTGAAGAAAGAACGTGAGTGCTCTATATTTCTTTTTTTAGGTAAAGGTGTTTATTATAAAACGATGAGAGGTATCAATCGATTAAAAAAATAATAATTAAAGATTCTACTGTAAGCATCCAGTTTATCATAAAATCACGTCTATATCCGTTACGGAGTATGCAGAAAGTCAAACGGCTTGATTTTAGCATGCAGTTTTTTTTATATAATTATGATAATTTCTGTAGCAACCGGTTTAGTTCTCTACTAGCAAGGGTAACTTCGCAAAATATCTCTTGGCCGAAAATGTTAAATTTCGCAATATGTACCTTTTGCAAAATGTCCCTTAAAAATTTGGTAGGTCTGTTCAGAGGCTGCGCCTTTTGAACTAAATCTATAAAAAAGGGGCATTTTGCGAAAAGGGTCATTTTGCAAAAGAGACATTTTGCGATATGGCATAATGAGAAAGGGACATTCTGCGAAGTAACGCTTTATTTTACTGTTTGCTCGGGGTTTACGAAACAGCTGGTACCTACGTACATTCTATGTTTTTCACTAGAGATGACCACACAGGCTACGAATAAGGCTTCATATAAAGAGGCAGTGATTTCCAAAACGTTATTACACATCCACAAATTGATATAATAAAGTATAGAGCTAGTTAAAGACTAGATTTATTTCAAATTGGCTGAGTTTTAGTGCTTCAATAAAACGATCTTCGATGTAAAACAGCGTGAGGTCTCATCTTGTTTGCACACAAAACATACTGTCTGCCTCCGTGGTCTAGCGGTCTGAGCCATGGGCTCTTGACGCGGAGGTCCCGGGTTGGCAAAGACTTTGTGTTGTTGTTTCTAGTTTGGTTAGGACGTTTCAGGGTGATCACCTGATTGCCCGAAAAGTCAGATGATCCATGCTGTCGGGTAGGCATGTAAATAGTCGGTCCTGCGCCTGATTTCTCTCTGATCGTGTCAGTCAGTCTGTCCTATAAGAAAAAGAGATTGAAGGAATAGAGAGTGCACCTGTGTGTAGTGCAAACACTTGGGCACTAAAAACTAATCCTGCGGAGTTGGCAGATCTCTGGGAGATTGGTCGCGATCACCTGAAAATCGGTGGGAGGACTATTATTAACATACAGCCACGCGTTTATCTTTTACAGGGCAGGCAGAGCTTCAACGAATTTATCCATGTTTGACTAGTCTTCAGAATCAGAATGAAATGTTTATTTTTAAGAAGATTGCTGTAGTACCCGTTGTCAGCACATTCTTACTTTGTTTTTCTTAATGCGATAGAAAAACATAGAATATGCCAGCTGCTTCTCGTCCCAGGCAGGATGTACAAGTCAGCAAAGGCATTCGAGGGTTACAGTCTATTGTAATTTAGGCGGTGGGCAGACAAAATGTCACGACACATTACTATCCACTTTTTTCATTTCCTAAAAGAATCATCGTATTGAGTCTTTCAGATAAAAAAAACCTACAATTCTTCCATGCTGGACTGGGAGTGAGAGAAAAACATAGAATGACCAGCTGCATTTACTCCCGACCATGCTGTAATAAAGGCGTGATTATATGTACATACATACCTACATATAATCACGCCTTTATCCCTAATGGGGTAGGCAGAGCGTAAACGACCTAAACAAAGGCCGTTCCGCCACGTCTGACAAAGTCTTGAGGGCCATCCAAGAAAGATTTGTACGTATATTGCTGTAGTGACAGGTTGTCAGCCCATCGCGTAAATTACAATATACTGAAACCCTCAGATCCCTTAGTTGGTTTTTACAGCATGCTCGGGAGGAAATGTAGCTGGCACATTCAATGATTTTCTTTCGTTCCCAGTCCAGCATGAAAGAATAAAGATAGATTTGTAGGTATATTGCTATATTATAGGATCCCTTAGCTGATTTTTACAGCATGCCCGGGAGGAAACGCAGCTGGCACATTCTATGTTTTTCTCGCACTCCCAGTCCAGTATGGAAGATATTTGATTATATATGTATGTATGTACAATTTCGTCTGAGTAGCGAGCGCAATGCCACTGCTATCTTAAGTATCACACACCACACCCTATCATCAGAAAACCTCCATAAAAACTCCATAAAACGTACAAAAACACCATAATAGGTGGGCGGGGTGATCGCCTACTGGCCAAGGCCCCATGGATGTAAGACCAATTTTGTACTAAATTGGTCTCTCATATTGCATCCTGCCTTTATGAGGGAAACAAGTTTGGATGTGTACTTACATGGTTTTTATTTTATGTTAGGTTATGTAAACAAATACCCTAACAGCGTAGATTACAAAGTGCGTTTTAAAAGTTTAAATCGTTATAAATCTTAAACAAATATGTTACAAACGAAAAATTATGTTAGAAAGCTCTAATTGATTTTTAAATACCTATTCAATGATACCCCACTCGACATAGTTTGTCGACTTTAACTTTTTTCATTTTTACGAAATGGCGTCCGATTGTCGCCATATTGATTTTTTGACAAAATCATGTCTTCAGTGACACACGCATGGTTAAGACGAAACGATTTATTAAAATTAAAAATTAAATAAAAATCTGCCCACGTGATTGGTCTCTAGAGTGCCACAGAGGATCAAACATACATAGATAGGCTTATAAACACATTACCCTCCTTTTGCGTTGCGCAGTCGGGTAAAAATTACGAAATACCTACCAGAATAGAGAATAGAGGAATGTAATAGATTTCAGAGCCACACAATCTAAAAGTTAAATTTAAATACATATAATCACGCCTTTATCCCAAATGAGGTAGGCAGAGCGTAAACTACCTAAACAACGGTTGTTCCGCCACATCTGACAAAGTTTTGAGAGTTATTTAAAAGATAGATTTGTAGGTATATTGCTGTAGTGATAAGTTGTCAGCCCATCGCCTAAACTACAATAAACTGAAACCACCGGATACCTTAGCTGTTTTTTACAGCATGCCCGGGGGGAAATACAGCTGGCACATTCTATATATTTCTCTCGCTCCCAGGCCAACATGGAAGAAACGCTGGTACGAAACATCTGTATCGCGTGTTTAGTTGCGTATATTGGCTGGCCACTGGCTCTAGATCTACAAATTCTAGCACTTCTTAAACCGTTCATAAATACGACGGATACACAGATACCTACATAAACCATACCCTCCACAAAGCCTGTGATTGAAGGCAGCCAAGCAGCGCACGCGCAGGCAAAAGGAACACTCGCGCCGCGGGAGAGCGCGCTTTTAATTGTGGACTTGTACGTTATATTTCGCTGCTGACCGTACATGCACCCTGCGGACAACCGGGGAGAGCAGTGGTAGCAAAACAATTTGATTAAAGTTCTTCACGTCTATTCCAGACGATTTAAGCAGTGCCTGAAAAGCATTTTGTCTGATGGCAGTACAAGTTAATACTATGGCTCGTATTTATAAAGCGATATTAAGATTGCAAGCAATATTAAGTATGGATTCTTTCATGCTGGACTGGGAGCGAGAGAAAAACATAGAATGTGCCGGCTGCATTTCCTCCCGGGCAGGCTGTAAAAACCAGCTGAGGGATCTGAGGGTTTCAGTATAGTGCAGTTTAGGCGATGGGCTGACAACCTGTCACTATAGCAATATACGTACAAATCCATCTTAAGTAACCCTCAAAACTTTGTCAGACGCGGCGAAACGACCTTTGTTTAGGTCGTTTACGCTCTGCCTACCCCATTAGGGATGAAGGCGTGATTGTATGTATGTATTAAGTATGGATTTGACAGGTCTTTTTGTACTGAAATGACATTTCTGATACGAACTCAGTCTCGCTGTCACTCTTGAGAGCTGATTATAAATATGGGCCCTATAATTATGATAGCGGTATTTCGTTAGCAGACGAAGGTCTCTAATCTTTGCAGGCCATAACACGTATCCTCGTATGTTAAGCGCAAAGGACATTGCAAGCTGAATTATGGTCTGCAAGAAAATGGGATTCAGTGCTTTTGAGGGCACGTTAAGCCTCCCGAACGGTTACAGTCTTTAAAATAGTGATCTTTGCTATTAGGCGATTTAAACATTAACACCAAAGGTCGTCGTGTCATACTATATCGACTCGAAAACCCATCCCATTAAAATATAGAAGCGTATCCTCAGACTAAGAACCATTCGTGCTTCAGAAGGCACGTTAAGCCATTAGTCCCGGTTATCGTTTAGTACCGTAGATATTAGTCGTTAAGCCATGTCAGAGGCCAGTGCTAAGAATTTGCGGCTGGAAAACTCTGACCGAATCTCGAATTGGGTCAATGATTTCCCATCTCGCTTGCGGAGGTCAGATGGCAATCGCTCTGTGTAAAATCCAGTACCCTCGTTCAATCTCCTAGATTAGGTAGCCGACCCCGTGCGATACGAGATAAGGCTAGGGAGATAATGATGATTCTCAGACTAAGAACCGAACCAAAAAACCAGACATCGAGCTGTACATTACCTAAAGTTCAAAGTATAACATAACTTCCATGCTGGACTAAGAGCGAGAGAAAAACATAGAATGTGCCAGCTGCATTACTTCCCAGGCATGCTGTAAAAACCAGCTAAGGGATTTGAGGGTTTCTGTATATTGCAATTTAGGCGATGTGCTGACAAACTGTTATACTACTACATTAATAATATTAATATAACTTAACTGCCTCCGTGGTATAGCGGTCTGAGCCATGGGCTCTCGACCCGGAGGTCCCGGATTCGATTCCCGGCGGGGGACAATGACTTTGTGTTGTTGTTTCTAGTTAGGTTAGGACATTGCAGGCTGATCACCTGATTGAAAAGTAAGATGATCCATACCGTCGGATGGGCATGTAAATAGTCGGTCCTGCGCCTGAATTCTGTCTGGTCGTGTCAGTCAGTCTGTCCCATCAGAATAAGAGATTTAGGGAACAGAGAGTGCACCTGTGTGTAGCGCAAACACTTGGGCACTAAAAACAAGTCCTGCGCAGTTGGCCCATCTCCGGGAGATTGGCCGCCATCACCGAAATCGGTGGGAGGACTATAATTATTATTAATAATAACTACAAATCTATCTTAAATAACCCTCAAAACTTTGTCAGACGTGGCGGAACGACCTTAGTTTTTTTTTATTATTTAAAAGGTACAATTACAGATAACAAACTAAGATATACTAAACTTTTCCAATAATACAGATTGTACGAGATAGTGTTCGGCGTAACCAAACGTGCCTACCTCAATGTACACGAAATAAAACTATACTATAAATGGACTGTATATTTATTGACGAAAAACTACTAACAAAACTATATAGAAAATACTGGCAACACTATGGAAAAGATTGGCACAAAATCTTAAATATTTATCAATTATACTATAAACGGCACTTCACACTTCTGTTATCACTATTAATCACTGTTATTTCCACTGTTATTCTTGTTCTTGCTGCTTTCGGAACTATTCAAAACGGATACGAAACGGAAACTGTTTACTGATCTCTTTGTCGATAACTATAAACGAACTATCACGGAAACACTATACGAAACGATTACGGAACTGTTTGTCGATAACTATTTACGAACTGTCGCGGAATCACTGTCACTGTTACTATATACTGTTCACTGTTCACTTCACTATTTCTTCCCACTATTCGATCACTGATTCGAAACTGAATCTGAAAACTGTATCACGGAACTATATCACTGAACTATACTGTATCTATCACGAAACTATATCTATTCTGTTCACTGTCCACTATTCTTCCACTATTGGGACTGATCTCCCGAAACTATATGACGAAACTATATCACTGTACTATATGGCGAAACTATATCACGAAACTATATACTATTCTATTCACTGTCCACTATTCTTCCACTATTCGGACTGAACTGTATACCATTCTGTATTGTCACGAATCTATATGACGAAACTATACCACGAAACTATATCTATTCTGTTCACTGTCCACTATTTTTCCACTATTCGGACTGATCTCCCGAAACTATATGACGAAACTATATCACTGTACTATATGGCGAAACTATTTCGAAACTATATCCCTGCTGCGGTCTACGCAGCCGTTTATATACTCCAATCTCGGTACTGTAGAATTCTCGGGAAACAGCTGGCAATTCTTTTCTCGAAATGTAAAGTGTCTTCTGTAATGTTCGATCGAGATAGCTAAATACAAACTGTCACTGGTAAGACAAGGGATGGCGTTATATCGATTCTCGAATATTCTTGATCATACGTCAAGTTCGTAAAAAGACAAGAATAGAATACTATTGCTATCTCGATCTATCACTCGCTCTGATTGGCTAATTTGAATTTGCCTCTTATTTTAGGGATGACAGCTCTCAATTGTGGCCATCCCAAAAAATACTCCTTATTTCTATGGGAATAAAAAATACAAAAATTAAATACATTAGCGCCGTCGCGAACATACTCCCGCCGTGCGAGGTCGGTTACGGCGTCGCATCTAATAAAGTGGAGCGACGGCTTTATCGAATACTATATACTGTGAGGATATCTGACTTCTGTAATTTGTACATCTGTCTTCTGAACTCCCGCCGGTATTGCAATAACTATCAATGCTAAAGCTATCTCCATCCGGGATGGCGGCCATGGAGGTGCAAGCGGGGAACATAACTGTGTCGGTGGAGGCCATGGCTGCGTCGGTAAGGGCCATGGCTGCGTCGGTAAGGGCCATGGTTGCGCTGGTGGGGGCCATGGCGGCGTTGTTCTTGAAGCGATGACAACTCTTGCATCTGAACATGCAGCGGCGATGTTTACTGGATTCTTTATGTATTCCGGTGGCGGACCCTCCCGCCGGTTTTGACGGTACTCGAATCGGAGAACATCGCTGAACTTTTCGTTGAAAGAAGTTCCTTCGTTCTTGGCCACGGACTCTGTTGTTTCATATACAATGTTTATTTCTTCTGGTTCTGCTTGACGTAGCACGGTAATTGATTCTATTTCTTGACCATGATATTCGGTCTTCTCTTCTTTCTTGATGTCGTCCATAGTCTCTTCTATCTTATTTTCTTCTGTTTTAATGTCTTCTATCTTCATGTCTTCTTTCTTGTTATCTTCTATCTTCTCGCCTGCCTTGATATCTTTTGTCTTCATGTTTTCTATCTTGATGTCTTCTGTCTTGATGTTTTCTATATTTTTTTCTTCTTTCTTTACGTCTTCTTTATTTACGTCTTCTGTCTTGAGGTCTCCTGCCTTGATTTCTTCTGTCTTCATTCCAGTTTGCCCTTCTGTTACTTCTATTTTTCTGTCTTCGTATTCATAACGATGATTTTCGAAATCTTCTTCTTGTCTTGTGTATATCTCAATCTTCTTTCTTTCAGAGTCGTCATCTATCTTCATGTTCTTTGATTCTTCAGGTTCTGGTTTCTGGTCTAGATCAAACTTCTGAACTTTTTCTGTCTTCACTCTTCTAACTGGTTCAGTCTTCAGATTTTCGATCTTCATTCTTCTATTCTGTTCTGTTAACAGGTCACTATCTTGCTCTTGCTTCACTTGAATTTCATCCCTGTCTTCATTTGGCAAATTCAACTGTTGTTGCAGCTTGATCTGGACGCGGTCTGATTGCGGGTTAAGTTGGCCGTCCTGTAATTCTGAGCCTTCATCTTCTTTATTGTTTTCTCGGTCTTTGCTCTTCATGGCTTCTACCTTAATATTTCGGTTCTGTTCTTCGAGTGTTATCCTGTTTTTTCTGGCTCTGTCTAAGTTTTCTTCTGCTACTGCTAATTCTTCTTTATTTTCTGCATCTTCTTTTAGAAGTCGCTGTGCTATCACGTACAGTTCACGCTGTTGAATCTGTAGCGGCGTCGGCAGTGAAAGGTCTTCTTTATCTTCCAGAAGTTTTTTCTTCATGCTCTCAAATTTATCGATCTGTTCCCAAAGTTCTTCATATTTCAGGTCTATTATCTTCTTTTCGGCTACCGATTTCTCGAGTTGATAGAACGCTTTCTCTTCTGTGGCAATTGCTATTACCTTATCTGCTTCCTCTTTAGCGATTGCTATTTCCTTCTCTGCTATTTCTTTGGCGGCTGCTAATGCCTTCTTTGCTTCTTCTTTTGAAATTGATTTTTCTTCAGCTTCCAATTCTCTTATCTTCATGTCGACTAAAAGTTTTTTAATTTGTATGTTTGCTAATTTCTTTTCGGCGTCCGCTTCTTTTATCTTTTCTTCAAGTAATTTTATTTTAAGTTGCAATTGTACAATTTTGGACCTACTTGATTTCGAAGATATTTTAGTTTTTACAGACATGTCACGATGTACGGCAAAGGTTTTTGTACCCGCTGCTGTATGTTCTATCTCTACTTCTTCAGGCTGTGACAGCTGCGGCGGTTGCGGTTGCGGATCGACGACATCAGCTGATCGGTGCCCAGTCTCTTGCACCAGGCGCCGGGATGAAGGTCCTGACATAGATCTTGTAACTGGCATAATGACAATGATTTATAAAAACTGTTCTGTCCACGGAAACTGTCTCTGTACACGAATGAACTGTCTATAAACACTGTTTCACACACACGATACTGTCCAACCACGATATAATACGGTACTGTTCACGAAATAACACGAAATCTGTCACTATCACTACACGGAACACTGATACGGATCCGGCTCGAAGGACCATTATGTACGAGATAGTGTTCGGCGTAACCAAACGTGCCTACCTCAATGTACACGAAATAAAACTATACTATAAATGGACTGTATATTTATTGACGAAAAACTACTAACAAAACTATATAGAAAATACTGGCAACACTATGGAAAAGATTGGCACAAAATCTTAAATATTTATCAATTATACTATAAACGGCACTTCACACTTCTGTTATCACTATTAATCACTGTTATTTCCACTGTTATTCTTGTTCTTGCTGCTTTCGGAACTATTCAAAACGGATACGAAACGGAAACTGTTTACTGATCTCTTTGTCGATAACTATAAACGAACTATCACGGAAACACTATACGAAACGATTACGGAACTGTTTGTCGATAACTATTTACGAACTGTCGCGGAATCACTGTCACTGTTACTATATACTGTTCACTGTTCACTTCACTATTTCTTCCCACTATTCGATCACTGATTCGAAACTGAATCTGAAAACTGTATCACGGAACTATATCACTGAACTATACTGTATCTATCACGAAACTATATCTATTCTGTTCACTGTCCACTATTCTTCCACTATTGGGACTGATCTCCCGAAACTATATGACGAAACTATATCACTGTACTATATGGCGAAACTATATCACGAAACTATATACTATTCTATTCACTGTCCACTATTCTTCCACTATTCGGACTGAACTGTATACCATTCTGTATTGTCACGAATCTATATGACGAAACTATACCACGAAACTATATCTATTCTGTTCACTGTCCACTATTTTTCCACTATTCGGACTGATCTCCCGAAACTATATGACGAAACTATATCACTGTACTATATGGCGAAACTATTTCGAAACTATATCCCTGCTGCGGTCTACGCAGCCGTTTATATACTCCAATCTCGGTACTGTAGAATTCTCGGGAAACAGCTGGCAATTCTTTTCTCGAAATGTAAAGTGTCTTCTGTAATGTTCGATCGAGATAGCTAAATACAAACTGTCACTGGTAAGACAAGGGATGGCGTTATATCGATTCTCGAATATTCTTGATCATACGTCAAGTTCGTAAAAAGACAAGAATAGAATACTATTGCTATCTCGATCTATCACTCGCTCTGATTGGCTAATTTGAATTTGCCTCTTATTTTAGGGATGACAGCTCTCAATTGTGGCCATCCCAAAAAATACTCCTTATTTCTATGGGAATAAAAAATACAAAAATTAAATACATTAGCGCCGTCGCGAACACAGATCATTATAAATTTGAAATCCAATTAAAATTGCACACAACATTCACCAAAATTAGTTAACAATCAATAATAATTAATATAAATTATATCCAGAATAAAACTAGAAATCAAATTAAATATAAATTTACATGCACTTAAATTTACATATAACAGTTTATGCTAGGCGTTAGAAAAAGTGAGTATACTATGAAATATTTAGTTTTATATTGTACAGTGAAGTTATAAAATTAAATTTACTAGGTGCTTAGATCGATTACGCTCTGCCTACCCCATTTGGGAAAAGGCGTGATTATATGTATGTATGTATGTAAGTTCTAAGTAGGCAGTTTATGATATTTTGATAAGTTTTGTCATGCTATCGGTGCTGGACGCGTGTAATTTCTCATGGTAATATCTGCTACCGGCCGTGTTGCGTGTAGAAGAGCGGTGGCAATCCTTCTCAGCTACCAAGTTACATACATACATATAATCACGCCTTTGACCCTAATGGGGTAGGCAGAGCGTAAACGACCTAAACAAAGGTCGCTCCGCCACGTCTGACAAAGTTTTGAGGGTTGTTTAAGATAGATTTGTTCTGTTTAAGGTATGCAGTAGTGACAGGTTGTCAACCCACGCCTAAATTGCAATATACTGAAACCCTCGGATCCCTTAGCTGATTTTTACAGCATGCCCGGGAGGAAATGCAGCTGGCATATTCTATTTTTTCTATCGCTCCCAGGCCAGCAAGGAATTACTCGAAAATGTTCACCTCGATCAGACAATTTTATTGAAAAGCTATTTTCCTTTTCACTTTTTAAAAAAAATCCCTCCTGATAATTGTTCAGTGTCGTTGACTGAGCAACCCGGGACGCTGTCCCTTACACCTGGTATGAAGTTTCGATGGAAAGCTACATGACAAGCTAAGGTATTGTATTTCTGTCGATTCTGATAGATGGTATGAACACGGATTGAGATTTATAGCTCCAATGTTTGAATGAATGTTGTTGGAATCAGATCAAGGACATGGAGAGACTTCGACTGGCTTACATGGGGTTTCTAACGTATACATACATACATATAATCACGCATTTATCCCTATTGGGGTAGGCAGAACGTAAACGACCTGAACAAAGGTCGTTCCACCACATCCGACAAAGTTATGAGGGCTCATTTAAGATAGATTTGTAAAGGTATATTACTATAGTGACAGGTTGCCAACCCATCGCCTAAGTTGCAATATACAGAAACCCTCGGATCCCTTAGCTGGTTTATGCAGCATGCCCGGGAAGAAATGCAGCTGGCAAATTCTATGTTTTTCTCTTGCTCCCAGTCCAGCATGGAAGAACGTATTTCTGACATATTAGGATTATATTTTGACATATTTACTGGTAGAGCACTGGACGGTTTCCTGTTTCCAACTACTTAGGTATTTAACACATATTAAATGCACTCTAGCTAAGTATTTATACCTGCTGTAAGGGGACAGCGTCCCGCAAACTAATAGGGGTTGCTCAGTCACCGAAACTGAACAACTATCACCAGGAATTTCTTTCAGAAGAAAAAAAAATAACTACCCATACAAAATGTCCACCTGGAATAGAAAACTTGTACGGGAAAGTAATTTTTTTCACTTTCTCAAACAATTTCCTGGTGAAAGTTGTTCAGTGTCGTTGAGTGAGCAACCCCTATCAGTTTGCGGAACGCTGTCCCTTAGACCCCGTATAGGTAAAATCAAATCAATCAACCTCTAATTAAAAAATATCGATCCTTAGGCGGCTTTGTCCCACATATGGCTAAAGCTTTGAAAGATAGAGCCCTTTACTTACCACTATTCATTCATCAATATTGACGTCACCAAATAAGGCACATTCCGCATCATTGCCATACTATATCCGCTGTTTAAATCTTACATTGTTCGCCGGTAAATAGAGCAAAACTGTCTTCTTTTCGTCCCATCGCCGTCAGGGCGGACATTTAAATGCGGCGGCGGCGCTTTTGCACTGCACCCGCCATTTGCATCCGAGATCGCGACGATCGGCCATCTTGTTTCTTTTTTTACCGCCATTGCGATGGTGCCTTGAGTTTGTGGCACATTGAGTGATATTGATATTACATCATGTCATATGCTATAAAAACGGGTTCCGAGGGTTGATGTAGTACGTATATTGCAATTTAGGCGATGGGCTGACAATCTCTCACTACAGCAATATACCTACAAATCTATCTTAAATAACCCTCAAAACTTTGTCAGACGTGGCGGAACGACCTTTGTTTAGCTCGTATACGCTCTGCCTACCCCATTAGGGACAAAGGCGTGATTATATGTATGTATGTATATCTTACGTCATCTTCTCATACTTACAATAATTATAATCCTCTTTACCTGCCTATGTGATCTAGAGGTCTGTGCCTTGAGCTCTCAATACGGAGGCCGTAGATACGATTCCAATGGAGAATAATAAACATAACGCTGATAAAGAAGATTAAATCACTAACTAACTGTTTTGTTCTCTGTTAAGTCGGATAACGCAGACTTGATTATGCAAATACTCTGACATCTAACACGATTCTCTGGCTTCAGAGGGCACTTTAGACCGTGGCTTCGATCGCCTTGTCGGACCAGGAAAATATCTACGAAAATAAAAAGAAATGCAATAGCCCTATAGTTCCTACATACATACATATAATCACGACTTTATCCCTAACGGGATAGGCAGAGCGTAAATGACCCAAACAAAGGTCGTTTCGCCACGTCTGACAAGTTTTCAGGGATAATTAAGATAGATTTGTAGGTATATTGCTGTAATGACAGGTTGTCAGCCTATCGCCTAAATTACAATATACTGAAACCCTCGGATCCCTTAGCTGGTTTTTACAGCATGCTCGGGAGGAAATGCAGCTGGAACATTCTGTTTTTTTCTTGCTCCCAGGCCAGCATGGAAGAATATAGTTCCTACCGATTCGAAAAAAATACCTTTAATCCACTCGTTGTAAAGGTGGGTCATTTAAGACATTCACACTAGTTAGTGACCCACCTTCACATCACACTGATATTTGAAAATATGACAGTGTGAAAGTTTCTTCCATGCTGGATTGGGAGCGGGAGAAAAACATAGAATGTGCCAGTTGCATCTGGCATGCTGTAAAACCAACTAAGGGAGCCGAGGGTTTCAGTATAAGTATTATAATTTAGTCGATGGGTTGACAACCTGCCCTACAGCAATATACCTTCTATCTTACTCGTAAATGACACTCATAACTTTGTCACACGTGACGGAACGACCTTTGTCTAGGTCTACGCTCTGCCTATCTAATAAACTCGTGATTTAGATAAAAATTAAAACAATGCAAATGTTTTACAGTTTATGCAAGTAACTTTCGAATATTTTTGTTAACTATTCTTCACTTTTTATTTTAATTTGCTTTATGTATAATTGTACGGTGCTAACGACACTAACAATAATATTATGTTTTTAATGTAATATTTTTAATTTCTGTCTCATGTAAGTGACATTTGTCTTTTTTGAGAATAAAAATATCTTTAAACCTGCTATTATTATCAGCTGTATGCACCCGGTGTACCACGGTTCTTACGGCAAGCGTAACATTTTTGTTTTACTTTTTCGTCTTTCTTTCGGCAGCCGCGCGGCAAAGGCTGTCCCTCAATTATTCCAGGTTTTGTTTGTCATATTCCTTGTACCTCGGTCTTGCTTGATGCGTATCAACCCTGGGCTAATGACGGCATTTACCAGTTCACCAACTTACAACAGCGTAACTTAATCTAGATACGTATGGGATTATTTTTGCTACCTGTTCTTAGGGCGTTTGTGAACACAACTATATTAGATTCGTATCCTATGCGTATTAGGAAAAAATACATAGATATGAGATGAGTGCACGCACAAGCTGTCATACAATTACTAGGAAGGCTAAACCGGATACGAATTTAATATGAATGAGTGCATAAAAACTCCTTTTTACCCGACTGCGCAACGCAAAGGAGCGCAATGTGTTTATCAGCGTATCTATGTATGTATGTTTGATCCTCTGTGGCTAGAGACAAAAGCGTGTGCGGATTTTATTGGTTCATACGTCAATCGATTCGTCTTAACCATGCGAGTGTCATTAAAGACATTTTATTGTCTAAAAACAATATGGCGACAGTCATACGCCATTTTATGAAAATTTTAAAAATGAAAGTCGACGAAGTATTTCACATACATACATAAAATCACGCCTTTATCCCTTACGGGGTAGGCAGAGCGATAAACGCCTCGTAAAAGGCGGTTTCGCCACGTCTGACAAAAATTGAGGGCAATTTTAGATTGAAAAGTGTATTGCTATAGTGACAGGTTGTCAGCCCATCGCCTAAATTACGATACACTGTAACCCTCGAGTCCCTTTTGCTGACTTCTACAGCATGCCCGGGAGGAAGGGCAGCTGGAACATTCTATGTTTTTCTATCTCTCCCAGTCCAGCATGGAAGATAACGAAGAGAACGAAGTATTTCAATTGAGTTTTATTGGATAGATTTGAAAAACAATTACAGTTTTCTAACATTTTTCGTTTTGACCAATCATTTAAGATCTAAAGCTCGCTTTGTATTCTACGCAGTCGGGATAATTGAACTTTTTAAATTACTAGTATCGTATTTTGTTTTAGGTGTAAGTACTAAATAGTGGTACCGATTAGTTCGAAAAATGTATTTTCTCATACAGAGTTCGAGGAGTGAGCGTAACATTCATAAAATCAGAACTTATTTTTAGTACGAATTGATACCATTGGGTGGGATCAAATCTAGTTCGTAAATATAATAATATGAAAGATAGAAAATAATAAATTCGTTTCGGGCAGGGCTCAACCTGCGTCTCTGGAATGCCGGTCCATCGCTCTACCACTAAGCTACCGAAACGGTAGTGGAAGTGACGAATTTATAATACCTTTCGAGGCCTGCCCGAAACGAATTTATTATTTACTTTCTTTCATTATACGTTAGTACTACTCACATAGTGATATTATCACTACATAGTATAAAACAAAGTAGCTTTCTCTGTCCCTATATCCCTATGTATGCATACATCTTTAAAACCATGCTACGGATTTTGATGCGGTTTCTTTTAATGGATAGTGATTCAAGAGGAAGGTTTATATGTATAATACATGCATAATATAGTAGAGAAACACTGATAATTTCCGTGCGAAGCCGGGGCGGGTCCTAAAAATCCTCAAAAATAATAAAAGTAATCTTTTGTTTTCAAGATATTCATTTATTGACTATAGATAAACTATATACAATATGTTTTTTCTGGCTGTTTTCGTTGCAGACATTTTGTTTCTTCCGACAAATTCTTCGCTTCGGTTTGAAGTACTATTATTTCTTTAATTTCTGAAGTTGTGGTGCCGACAGTTTCACCTGAAAATAATAATAATAATAATTGGTCATCATCTCCCTAGCCTTATCCCGTATATCACGGGCCGGCTACCTAATTTAGGGGATTGAACGAGAGTGCTGGTTTTAACACAGAGCGACTGCCATCTGACCTCCGCAACCCAGAAGGGAAACCAGACCCAATCCTAGATTAGGTCAGAGTTTTCAAGCCGCCGATGCTTAGCACTGGCCTCTGACATGGCTTAATGACTTATATCTACGGTATTAGCTTCCATGCTGGACTGGGAGCGACAGAATAACGTAGAATGTGCCAGCTGCATCTCCTCCCGGGCATGCTGTATAAACCAGCTAAGGGGTTCGAGGGTATATTGTAATTGTAATGGGCTGACAACCTGTGACTTCAGCAATATCCAGTTCTATCTTAAACAACCCTTAAAACTTGTCAGACGTGGCGGAACGACCTTTGGTTGGGTTGTTCACGTTCTGCCTACCCCCTTAGGGATACAGGCGTGATAGTATGTATGTATCTACGGTATCGAACGATATTAACCGGGAACATAATTGGTATGTCGCAATTATGCTGTACTGAAGGTTATGAAGGTGTACTATTGAAATATACATTTCTGCCATGCTGGACTCGGAGCGACAGAAAAAACATAGAATGTGCCCGCGGCATTTCCTTTCGGGCATGCTGTAAATACCATCAAAGGGAATGTTTTTACGTTTCTTTTGTTCTGAATTTGTGTTTATTTCTGTGTGTTAGTGTAAGATTTTTTCTTTGGGATTGTATGTTAATTTACGTGTGTGCATGCACGTGTTAATTTTTTAGCTTGTGGGTGCTTTTATGCTTTTTGTTTGTATGTATGTTATTCTCACCTTGCCAGGGATGTTTCTAGCGAAGATTTTCTCTCTGACTGTTTCCAAGAGGTTCTATCAATACCGCTGTCGCGGACTTATTTTATATGTGTTTAAATGTGTTCATGTATCTTTGTTTATTATGTGTGTTACTTTGTGTTTGTTTTTTTTTGCTTGTCTATTTTTTTCTGTTTGGATATGTAATTCTCACCTTGCCAGGGAAGTTTCTAGCTACGTTATCTTCTCTGACTGTCTTTAATATATATTCTCTCTCGCGGACCTCGTCATAAGAAACACTTACACCGCCGTCTTAGACGTTTATTATGTTCATATATCTTTCTAAGTGAAAATGTTTCTTTATGTTTTCTTGTGTGTTCAAATGTTTTATTATTATGTTGTGTGTTCGTTTGTGTTTATATTTTTTGTGTGTGTTCGAATGTTTTATTATTATTATGCTGTGTGCTCGTTTGTGTTCATGTTTTTTTTTGTGTGTGTTCGTATGCTTTATTCTTATGTTGAGTGTTTGTGTGTGTATGTTTCTTGGTAGGTGGTTGTATGTGTCTATGTCTATATGTGTTTGTTTGTGTATGTAATTCTCACCTTGCCAGGGAAGTTTCTAGCTACGTTTTCTTCCCTTACTGCCTTCAAGAGGTCTTTCTTTCTCGCGGACGCCGTCTTAAGGAACATTTGTACCACTGTCTTTCCTGATTTATGTGTTATTTTGTGTATTTGTGTTGTTGTGTATCTATGTTTTTGTTTGTGTATGTTATTCTCACCTTGCCAGGGAAGTTTATAAGTAAGGTTTTTGTACCCGCTGCTGTATGTTCTATCTCTACTTCTTCAGGCTGTGACAGCTGCGGCGGTTGCGGTTGCGGATCGACGACATCAGCTGATCGGTGCCCAGTCTCTTGCACCAGGCGCCGGGATGAAGGTCCTGACATAGATCTTGTAACTGGCATAATGACAATGATTT
The DNA here is from genome assembly GCA_949820665.1 of Scrobipalpa costella. NCBI lineage: Eukaryota > Metazoa > Arthropoda > Insecta > Lepidoptera > Gelechiidae > Scrobipalpa > Scrobipalpa costella. The sequence continues at coordinate 16,988,906 of OX463314.1, forward strand.
ATAAAAACTGTTCTGTCCACGGAAACTGTCTCTGTACACGAATGAACTGTCTATAAACACTGTTTCACACACACGATACTGTCCAACCACGATATAATACGGTACTGTTCACGAAATAACACGAAATCTGTCACTATCACTACACGGAACACTGATACGGATCCGGCTCGAAGGACCATTATGTACGAGATAGTGTTCGGCGTAACCAAACGTGCCTACCTCAATGTACACGAAATAAAACTATACTATAAATGGACTGTATATTTATTGACGAAAAACTACTAACAAAACTATATAGAAAATACTGGCAACACTATGGAAAAGATTGGCACAAAATCTTAAATATTTATCAATTATACTATAAACGGCACTTCACACTTCTGTTATCACTATTAATCACTGTTATTTCCACTGTTATTCTTGTTCTTGCTGCTTTCGGAACTATTCAAAACGGATACGAAACGGAAACTGTTTACTGATCTCTTTGTCGATAACTATAAACGAACTATCACGGAAACACTATACGAAACGATTACGGAACTGTTTGTCGATAACTATTTACGAACTGTCGCGGAATCACTGTCACTGTTACTATATACTGTTCACTGTTCACTTCACTATTTCTTCCCACTATTCGATCACTGATTCGAAACTGAATCTGAAAACTGTATCACGGAACTATATCACTGAACTATACTGTATCTATCACGAAACTATATCTATTCTGTTCACTGTCCACTATTCTTCCACTATTGGGACTGATCTCCCGAAACTATATGACGAAACTATATCACTGTACTATATGGCGAAACTATATCACGAAACTATATACTATTCTATTCACTGTCCACTATTCTTCCACTATTCGGACTGAACTGTATACCATTCTGTATTGTCACGAATCTATATGACGAAACTATACCACGAAACTATATCTATTCTGTTCACTGTCCACTATTTTTCCACTATTCGGACTGATCTCCCGAAACTATATGACGAAACTATATCACTGTACTATATGGCGAAACTATTTCGAAACTATATCCCTGCTGCGGTCTACGCAGCCGTTTATATACTCCAATCTCGGTACTGTAGAATTCTCGGGAAACAGCTGGCAATTCTTTTCTCGAAATGTAAAGTGTCTTCTGTAATGTTCGATCGAGATAGCTAAATACAAACTGTCACTGGTAAGACAAGGGATGGCGTTATATCGATTCTCGAATATTCTTGATCATACGTCAAGTTCGTAAAAAGACAAGAATAGAATACTATTGCTATCTCGATCTATCACTCGCTCTGATTGGCTAATTTGAATTTGCCTCTTATTTTAGGGATGACAGCTCTCAATTGTGGCCATCCCAAAAAATACTCCTTATTTCTATGGGAATAAAAAATACAAAAATTAAATACATTAGCGCCGTCGCGAACACAGATCATTATAAATTTGAAATCCAATTAAAATTGCACACAACATTCACCAAAATTAGTTAACAATCAATAATAATTAATATAAATTATATCCAGAATAAAACTAGAAATCAAATTAAATATAAATTTACATGCACTTAAATTTACATATAACAGTTTATGCTAGGCGTTAGAAAAAGTGAGTATACTATGAAATATTTAGTTTTATATTGTACAGTGAAGTTATAAAATTAAATTTACTAGGTGCTTAGATCGATTACGCTCTGCCTACCCCATTTGGGAAAAGGCGTGATTATATGTATGTATGTATGTAAGTTCTAAGTAGGCAGTTTATGATATTTTGATAAGTTTTGTCATGCTATCGGTGCTGGACGCGTGTAATTTCTCATGGTAATATCTGCTACCGGCCGTGTTGCGTGTAGAAGAGCGGTGGCAATCCTTCTCAGCTACCAAGTTACATACATACATATAATCACGCCTTTGACCCTAATGGGGTAGGCAGAGCGTAAACGACCTAAACAAAGGTCGCTCCGCCACGTCTGACAAAGTTTTGAGGGTTGTTTAAGATAGATTTGTTCTGTTTAAGGTATGCAGTAGTGACAGGTTGTCAACCCACGCCTAAATTGCAATATACTGAAACCCTCGGATCCCTTAGCTGATTTTTACAGCATGCCCGGGAGGAAATGCAGCTGGCATATTCTATTTTTTCTATCGCTCCCAGGCCAGCAAGGAATTACTCGAAAATGTTCACCTCGATCAGACAATTTTATTGAAAAGCTATTTTCCTTTTCACTTTTTAAAAAAAATCCCTCCTGATAATTGTTCAGTGTCGTTGACTGAGCAACCCGGGACGCTGTCCCTTACACCTGGTATGAAGTTTCGATGGAAAGCTACATGACAAGCTAAGGTATTGTATTTCTGTCGATTCTGATAGATGGTATGAACACGGATTGAGATTTATAGCTCCAATGTTTGAATGAATGTTGTTGGAATCAGATCAAGGACATGGAGAGACTTCGACTGGCTTACATGGGGTTTCTAACGTATACATACATACATATAATCACGCATTTATCCCTATTGGGGTAGGCAGAACGTAAACGACCTGAACAAAGGTCGTTCCACCACATCCGACAAAGTTATGAGGGCTCATTTAAGATAGATTTGTAAAGGTATATTACTATAGTGACAGGTTGCCAACCCATCGCCTAAGTTGCAATATACAGAAACCCTCGGATCCCTTAGCTGGTTTATGCAGCATGCCCGGGAAGAAATGCAGCTGGCAAATTCTATGTTTTTCTCTTGCTCCCAGTCCAGCATGGAAGAACGTATTTCTGACATATTAGGATTATATTTTGACATATTTACTGGTAGAGCACTGGACGGTTTCCTGTTTCCAACTACTTAGGTATTTAACACATATTAAATGCACTCTAGCTAAGTATTTATACCTGCTGTAAGGGGACAGCGTCCCGCAAACTAATAGGGGTTGCTCAGTCACCGAAACTGAACAACTATCACCAGGAATTTCTTTCAGAAGAAAAAAAAATAACTACCCATACAAAATGTCCACCTGGAATAGAAAACTTGTACGGGAAAGTAATTTTTTTCACTTTCTCAAACAATTTCCTGGTGAAAGTTGTTCAGTGTCGTTGAGTGAGCAACCCCTATCAGTTTGCGGAACGCTGTCCCTTAGACCCCGTATAGGTAAAATCAAATCAATCAACCTCTAATTAAAAAATATCGATCCTTAGGCGGCTTTGTCCCACATATGGCTAAAGCTTTGAAAGATAGAGCCCTTTACTTACCACTATTCATTCATCAATATTGACGTCACCAAATAAGGCACATTCCGCATCATTGCCATACTATATCCGCTGTTTAAATCTTACATTGTTCGCCGGTAAATAGAGCAAAACTGTCTTCTTTTCGTCCCATCGCCGTCAGGGCGGACATTTAAATGCGGCGGCGGCGCTTTTGCACTGCACCCGCCATTTGCATCCGAGATCGCGACGATCGGCCATCTTGTTTCTTTTTTTACCGCCATTGCGATGGTGCCTTGAGTTTGTGGCACATTGAGTGATATTGATATTACATCATGTCATATGCTATAAAAACGGGTTCCGAGGGTTGATGTAGTACGTATATTGCAATTTAGGCGATGGGCTGACAATCTCTCACTACAGCAATATACCTACAAATCTATCTTAAATAACCCTCAAAACTTTGTCAGACGTGGCGGAACGACCTTTGTTTAGCTCGTATACGCTCTGCCTACCCCATTAGGGACAAAGGCGTGATTATATGTATGTATGTATATCTTACGTCATCTTCTCATACTTACAATAATTATAATCCTCTTTACCTGCCTATGTGATCTAGAGGTCTGTGCCTTGAGCTCTCAATACGGAGGCCGTAGATACGATTCCAATGGAGAATAATAAACATAACGCTGATAAAGAAGATTAAATCACTAACTAACTGTTTTGTTCTCTGTTAAGTCGGATAACGCAGACTTGATTATGCAAATACTCTGACATCTAACACGATTCTCTGGCTTCAGAGGGCACTTTAGACCGTGGCTTCGATCGCCTTGTCGGACCAGGAAAATATCTACGAAAATAAAAAGAAATGCAATAGCCCTATAGTTCCTACATACATACATATAATCACGACTTTATCCCTAACGGGATAGGCAGAGCGTAAATGACCCAAACAAAGGTCGTTTCGCCACGTCTGACAAGTTTTCAGGGATAATTAAGATAGATTTGTAGGTATATTGCTGTAATGACAGGTTGTCAGCCTATCGCCTAAATTACAATATACTGAAACCCTCGGATCCCTTAGCTGGTTTTTACAGCATGCTCGGGAGGAAATGCAGCTGGAACATTCTGTTTTTTTCTTGCTCCCAGGCCAGCATGGAAGAATATAGTTCCTACCGATTCGAAAAAAATACCTTTAATCCACTCGTTGTAAAGGTGGGTCATTTAAGACATTCACACTAGTTAGTGACCCACCTTCACATCACACTGATATTTGAAAATATGACAGTGTGAAAGTTTCTTCCATGCTGGATTGGGAGCGGGAGAAAAACATAGAATGTGCCAGTTGCATCTGGCATGCTGTAAAACCAACTAAGGGAGCCGAGGGTTTCAGTATAAGTATTATAATTTAGTCGATGGGTTGACAACCTGCCCTACAGCAATATACCTTCTATCTTACTCGTAAATGACACTCATAACTTTGTCACACGTGACGGAACGACCTTTGTCTAGGTCTACGCTCTGCCTATCTAATAAACTCGTGATTTAGATAAAAATTAAAACAATGCAAATGTTTTACAGTTTATGCAAGTAACTTTCGAATATTTTTGTTAACTATTCTTCACTTTTTATTTTAATTTGCTTTATGTATAATTGTACGGTGCTAACGACACTAACAATAATATTATGTTTTTAATGTAATATTTTTAATTTCTGTCTCATGTAAGTGACATTTGTCTTTTTTGAGAATAAAAATATCTTTAAACCTGCTATTATTATCAGCTGTATGCACCCGGTGTACCACGGTTCTTACGGCAAGCGTAACATTTTTGTTTTACTTTTTCGTCTTTCTTTCGGCAGCCGCGCGGCAAAGGCTGTCCCTCAATTATTCCAGGTTTTGTTTGTCATATTCCTTGTACCTCGGTCTTGCTTGATGCGTATCAACCCTGGGCTAATGACGGCATTTACCAGTTCACCAACTTACAACAGCGTAACTTAATCTAGATACGTATGGGATTATTTTTGCTACCTGTTCTTAGGGCGTTTGTGAACACAACTATATTAGATTCGTATCCTATGCGTATTAGGAAAAAATACATAGATATGAGATGAGTGCACGCACAAGCTGTCATACAATTACTAGGAAGGCTAAACCGGATACGAATTTAATATGAATGAGTGCATAAAAACTCCTTTTTACCCGACTGCGCAACGCAAAGGAGCGCAATGTGTTTATCAGCGTATCTATGTATGTATGTTTGATCCTCTGTGGCTAGAGACAAAAGCGTGTGCGGATTTTATTGGTTCATACGTCAATCGATTCGTCTTAACCATGCGAGTGTCATTAAAGACATTTTATTGTCTAAAAACAATATGGCGACAGTCATACGCCATTTTATGAAAATTTTAAAAATGAAAGTCGACGAAGTATTTCACATACATACATAAAATCACGCCTTTATCCCTTACGGGGTAGGCAGAGCGATAAACGCCTCGTAAAAGGCGGTTTCGCCACGTCTGACAAAAATTGAGGGCAATTTTAGATTGAAAAGTGTATTGCTATAGTGACAGGTTGTCAGCCCATCGCCTAAATTACGATACACTGTAACCCTCGAGTCCCTTTTGCTGACTTCTACAGCATGCCCGGGAGGAAGGGCAGCTGGAACATTCTATGTTTTTCTATCTCTCCCAGTCCAGCATGGAAGATAACGAAGAGAACGAAGTATTTCAATTGAGTTTTATTGGATAGATTTGAAAAACAATTACAGTTTTCTAACATTTTTCGTTTTGACCAATCATTTAAGATCTAAAGCTCGCTTTGTATTCTACGCAGTCGGGATAATTGAACTTTTTAAATTACTAGTATCGTATTTTGTTTTAGGTGTAAGTACTAAATAGTGGTACCGATTAGTTCGAAAAATGTATTTTCTCATACAGAGTTCGAGGAGTGAGCGTAACATTCATAAAATCAGAACTTATTTTTAGTACGAATTGATACCATTGGGTGGGATCAAATCTAGTTCGTAAATATAATAATATGAAAGATAGAAAATAATAAATTCGTTTCGGGCAGGGCTCAACCTGCGTCTCTGGAATGCCGGTCCATCGCTCTACCACTAAGCTACCGAAACGGTAGTGGAAGTGACGAATTTATAATACCTTTCGAGGCCTGCCCGAAACGAATTTATTATTTACTTTCTTTCATTATACGTTAGTACTACTCACATAGTGATATTATCACTACATAGTATAAAACAAAGTAGCTTTCTCTGTCCCTATATCCCTATGTATGCATACATCTTTAAAACCATGCTACGGATTTTGATGCGGTTTCTTTTAATGGATAGTGATTCAAGAGGAAGGTTTATATGTATAATACATGCATAATATAGTAGAGAAACACTGATAATTTCCGTGCGAAGCCGGGGCGGGTCCTAAAAATCCTCAAAAATAATAAAAGTAATCTTTTGTTTTCAAGATATTCATTTATTGACTATAGATAAACTATATACAATATGTTTTTTCTGGCTGTTTTCGTTGCAGACATTTTGTTTCTTCCGACAAATTCTTCGCTTCGGTTTGAAGTACTATTATTTCTTTAATTTCTGAAGTTGTGGTGCCGACAGTTTCACCTGAAAATAATAATAATAATAATTGGTCATCATCTCCCTAGCCTTATCCCGTATATCACGGGCCGGCTACCTAATTTAGGGGATTGAACGAGAGTGCTGGTTTTAACACAGAGCGACTGCCATCTGACCTCCGCAACCCAGAAGGGAAACCAGACCCAATCCTAGATTAGGTCAGAGTTTTCAAGCCGCCGATGCTTAGCACTGGCCTCTGACATGGCTTAATGACTTATATCTACGGTATTAGCTTCCATGCTGGACTGGGAGCGACAGAATAACGTAGAATGTGCCAGCTGCATCTCCTCCCGGGCATGCTGTATAAACCAGCTAAGGGGTTCGAGGGTATATTGTAATTGTAATGGGCTGACAACCTGTGACTTCAGCAATATCCAGTTCTATCTTAAACAACCCTTAAAACTTGTCAGACGTGGCGGAACGACCTTTGGTTGGGTTGTTCACGTTCTGCCTACCCCCTTAGGGATACAGACGTGATAGTATGTATGTATCTACGGTATCGAACGATATTAACCGGGAACATAATTGGTATGTCGCAATTATGCTGTACTGAAGGTTATGAAGGTGTACTATTGAAATATACATTTCTGCCATGCTGGACTCGGAGCGACAGAAAAAACATAGAATGTGCCCGCGGCATTTCCTTTCGGGCATGCTGTAAATACCATCAAAGGGAATGTTTTTACGTTTCTTTTGTTCTGAATTTGTGTTTATTTCTGTGTGTTAGTGTAAGATTTTTTCTTTGGGATTGTATGTTAATTTACGTGTGTGCATGCACGTGTTAATTTTTTAGCTTGTGGGTGCTTTTATGCTTTTTGTTTGTATGTATGTTATTCTCACCTTGCCAGGGATGTTTCTAGCGAAGATTTTCTCTCTGACTGTTTCCAAGAGGTTCTATCAATACCGCTGTCGCGGACTTATTTTATATGTGTTTAAATGTGTTCATGTATCTTTGTTTATTATGTGTGTTACTTTGTGTTTGTTTTTTTTTGCTTGTCTATTTTTTTCTGTTTGGATATGTAATTCTCACCTTGCCAGGGAAGTTTCTAGCTACGTTATCTTCTCTGACTGTCTTTAATATATATTCTCTCTCGCGGACCTCGTCATAAGAAACACTTACACCGCCGTCTTAGACGTTTATTATGTTCATATATCTTTCTAAGTGAAAATGTTTCTTTATGTTTTCTTGTGTGTTCAAATGTTTTATTATTATGTTGTGTGTTCGTTTGTGTTTATATTTTTTGTGTGTGTTCGAATGTTTTATTATTATTATGCTGTGTGCTCGTTTGTGTTCATGTTTTTTTTTGTGTGTGTTCGTATGCTTTATTCTTATGTTGAGTGTTTGTGTGTGTATGTTTCTTGGTAGGTGGTTGTATGTGTCTATGTCTATATGTGTTTGTTTGTGTATGTAATTCTCACCTTGCCAGGGAAGTTTCTAGCTACGTTTTCTTCCCTTACTGCCTTCAAGAGGTCTTTCTTTCTCGCGGACGCCGTCTTAAGGAACATTTGTACCACTGTCTTTCCTGATTTATGTGTTATTTTGTGTATTTGTGTTGTTGTGTATCTATGTTTTTGTTTGTGTATGTTATTCTCACCTTGCCAGGGAAGTTTCTAGCTACGTTTTCTTCCCTTACTGCCTTCAAGAGGTCTTTCTCTCTCGCGGACGCCGTCTTAAGGAACACTTGTACCGCCGTCTTTGCAGCTTTGCCGCGCTTTGATGTGCCCGGTGTTAGTTTCACTTTGAACCTGAATGGAAGAATATTTTTTTTATATATATAATCTATGTATAGATAATGTCATGAAGAAAACAGCTGTTTTTTTTAAATTATATACCGTTAAACTTAAATGGACGGGAGTACTCATTAAACCTCGGGTTCTGAAAGTGAATTGCATAATATGCTGTTAAGGATTGCAGAAATAGTTAAAATTCTAAATATTTATACAATTCAGGGCAGTTTTGCATATATATATTTGGGAAGAGACAGTGAAATTTTGTCACTCGTTGTACAAGTGCGATACAAATACAAAGCCGGACTAAGCCGATGTGCAACATTTATATCCCTTTACTGTAATAACTTACTTATAATAAAATGAACAATAGACTTTATAATAATAGTGAATAGTAATAACCGAACAACATAAATCCAACACTGATAGGACCTATCAGCATATATATGCTGCCTGTCCTCAAAATAATAATAATAATTGAGCACAGCGCCCGTCAGCTGACACAGCATTTCCGTATCCGCATCCGTTCCGCATCCGTCATTTAAATCTCCAAGTCTGTTTTACACGGGGTGTAAGGGACAGCGTCCCGCACACTGATAGGGATTGCTCAGTCAACGAAACTGAACAGCTATCACAGGATATTTATTCAGGGAGTGAAAAAATATTTTTTTTTAAATGATGCTAGCCATTTTGCATGGGAAGGTCAATTTTATTTTTAACTAGCGACCCACCCCGGCTTCGCAAGAAATTATCAGTGTTTCTCTACTATATTATGCATGTATTATACATATAAACCTTCCTCTTGAATCACTCTATCCATTAAAAGAAACCGCATCAAAATCCGTTGCGTAGTTTTAAAGATTTAAACATACATAGGGATATAGGGACAGAGAAAGCGACTTTGTTTTATACTATGTTTACGCTTTTATTTTGTTTTAGCTTTTCCTGAAAGAATTTCCTGATGAAAGTTATTCGGTTACGTTGACTCAGCAACCCCTATCAGTTCGCAGGACGCTGTTCCTTACACCCAATATCTACTCACTTATAATTGAGCACAGCTGAGTACGGCGCCACCACTGGCACTTGGTGGAAGTTGTTCAGTGTCGTTGACTCAGCAACCCCTATCAGTTCGCAGGACGCTGTTCCTTACACCCAATATCTACTCACTTATAATTGAGCACAGCTGAGTACGGCGCCACCACTGGCACTTGGTGGAAGTTGTTCAGTTTCTTTGACTCAGCAACCCCTATCAGTTCGCAGGACGCTGTTCCTTACACCCAATATCTACTCACTTATAATTGAGCACAGCTGAGTACGGCGCCACCACTGGCACTTGGTGGAAGTTGTTCAGTTTCTTTGACTCAGCAACCCCTATCAGTTCGCAGGACGCTGTTCCTTACACCCAATATCTACTCACTTATAATTGAGCACAGCTGAGTACGGCGCCACCACTGGCACTTGGTGGAAGTTGTTCAGTTTCTTTGACTCAGCAACCCCTATCAGTTCGCAGGACGCTGTTCCTTACACCCAATATCTACTCACTTATAATTGAGCACAGCTGAGTACGGCGCCACCACTGGCACTTGGTGGAAGTTGTTCAGTTTCTTTGACTCAGCAACCCCTATCAGTTCGCAGGACGCTGTCCCTTACACCCAATATCTACTCACTTATAATTGAGCACAGCTGAGTACGGCGCCACCACTGGCACTTGGTGGAAGTTGTTCAGTTTCTTTGACTCAGCAACCCCTATCAGTTCGCAGGACGCTGTTCCTTACACCCAATATCTACTCACTTATAATTGAGCACAGCTGAGTACGGCGCCACCACTGGCACTTGGTGGAAGTTGTTCAGTTTCTTTGACTCAGCAACCCCTATCAGTTCGCAGGACGCTGTTCCTTACACCCAATATCTACTCACTTATAATTGAGCACAGCTGAGTACGGCGCCACCACTGGCACTTGGTGGAAGTTGTTCAGTTTCTTTGACTCAGCAACCCCTATCAGTTCGCAGGACGCTGTTCCTTACACCCAATATCTACTCACTTATAATTGAGCACAGCTGAGTACGGCGCCACCACTGGCACTTGGTGGAAGTTGTTCAGTTTCTTTGACTCAGCAACCCCTATCAGTTCGCAGGACGCTGTTCCTTACACCCAATATCTACTCACTTATAATTGAGCACAGCTGAGTACGGCGCCACCACTGGCACTTGGTGGAAGTTGTTCAGTTTCTTTGACTCAGCAACCCCTATCAGTTCGCAGGACGCTGTTCCTTACACCCAATATCTACTCACTTATAATTGAGCACAGCTGAGTACGGCGCCACCACTGGCACTTGGTGGAAGTTGTTCAGTTTCTTTGACTCAGCAACCCCTATCAGTTCGCAGGACGCTGTTCCTTACACCCAATATCTACTCACTTATAATTGAGCACAGCTGAGTACGGCGCCACCACTGGCACTTGGTGGAAGTTGTTCAGTGTCGTTGACTCAGCAACCCCTATCAGTTCGCAGGACGCTGTTCCTTACACCCAATATCTACTCACTTATAATTGAGCACAGCTGAGTACGGCGCCACCACTGGCACTTGGTGGAAGTTGTTCAGTTTCTTTGACTCAGCAACCCCTATCAGTTCGCAGGACGCTGTTCCTTACACCCAATATCTACTCACTTATAATTGAGCACAGCTGAGTACGGCGCCACCACTGGCACTTGGTGGAAGTTGTTCAGTTTCTTTGACTCAGCAACCCCTATCAGTTCGCAGGACGCTGTTCCTTACACCCAATATCTACTCACTTATAATTGAGCACAGCTGAGTACGGCGCCACCACTGGCACTTGGTGGAAGTTGTTCAGTTTCTTTGACTCAGCAACCCCTATCAGTTCGCAGGACGCTGTTCCTTACACCCAATATCTACTCACTTATAATTGAGCACAGCTGAGTACGGCGCCACCACTGGCACTTGGTGGAAGTTGTTCAGTTTCTTTGACTCAGCAACCCCTATCAGTTCGCAGGACGCTGTTCCTTACACCCAATATCTACTCACTTATAATTGAGCACAGCTGAGTACGGCGCCACCACTGGCACTTGGTGGAAGTTGTTCAGTTTCTTTGACTCAGCAACCCCTATCAGTTCGCAGGACGCTGTTCCTTACACCCAATATCTACTCACTTATAATTGAGCACAGCTGAGTACGGCGCCACCACTGGCACTTGGTGGAAGTTGTTCAGTTTCTTTGACTCAGCAACCCCTATCAGTTCGCAGGACGCTGTTCCTTACACCCAATATCTACTCACTTATAATTGAGCACAGCTGAGTACGGCGCCACCACTGGCACTTGGTGGAAGTTGTTCAGTTTCTTTGACTCAGCAACCCCTATCAGTTCGCAGGACGCTGTTCCTTACACCCAATATCTACTCACTTATAATTGAGCACAGCTGAGTACGGCGCCACCACTGGCACTTGGTGGAAGTTGTTCAGTTTCTTTGACTCAGCAACCCCTATCAGTTCGCAGGACGCTGTTCCTTACACCCAATATCTACTCACTTATAATTGAGCACAGCTGAGTACGGCGCCACCACTGGCACTTGGTGGAAGTTGTTCAGTTTCTTTGACTCAGCAACCCCTATCAGTTCGCAGGACGCTGTTCCTTACACCCAATATCTACTCACTTATAATTGAGCACAGCTGAGTACGGCGCCACCACTGGCACTTGGTGGAAGTTGTTCAGTTTCTTTGACTCAGCAACCCCTATCAGTTCGCAGGACGCTGTTCCTTACACCCAATATCTACTCACTTATAATTGAGCACAGCTGAGTACGGCGCCACCACTGGCACTTGGTGGAAGTTGTTCAGTTTCTTTGACTCAGCAACCCCTATCAGTTCGCAGGACGCTGTTCCTTACACCCAATATCTACTCACTTATAATTGAGCACAGCTGAGTACGGCGCCACCACTGGCACTTGGTGGAAGTTGTTCAGTTTCTTTGACTCAGCAACCCCTATCAGTTCGCAGGACGCTGTTCCTTACACCCAATATCTACTCACTTATAATTGAGCACAGCTGAGTACGGCGCCACCACTGGCACTTGGTGGAAGTTGTTCAGTTTCTTTGACTCAGCAACCCCTATCAGTTCGCAGGACGCTGTTCCTTACACCCAATATCTACTCACTTATAATTGAGCACAGCTGAGTACGGCGCCACCACTGGCACTTGGTGGAAGTTGTTCAGTTTCTTTGACTCAGCAACCCCTATCAGTTCGCAGGACGCTGTTCCTTACACCCAATATCTACTCACTTATAATTGAGCACAGCTGAGTACGGCGCCACCACTGGCACTTGGTGGAAGTTGTTCAGTTTCTTTGACTCAGCAACCCCTATCAGTTCGCAGGACGCTGTTCCTTACACCCAATATCTACTCACTTATAATTGAGCACAGCTGAGTACGGCGCCACCACTGGCACTTGGTGGAAGTTGTTCAGTTTCTTTGACTCAGCAACCCCTATCAGTTCGCAGGACGCTGTTCCTTACACCCAATATCTACTCACTTATAATTGAGCACAGCTGAGTACGGCGCCACCACTGGCACTTGGTGGAAGTTGTTCAGTTTCTTTGACTCAGCAACCCCTATCAGTTCGCAGGACGCTGTTCCTTACACCCAATATCTACTCACTTATAATTGAGCACAGCTGAGTACGGCGCCACCACTGGCACTTGGTGGAAGTTGTTCAGTTTCTTTGACTCAGCAACCCCTATCAGTTCGCAGGACGCTGTTCCTTACACCCAATATCTACTCACTTATAATTGAGCACAGCTGAGTACGGCGCCACCACTGGCACTTGGTGGAAGTTGTTCAGTTTCTTTGACTCAGCAACCCCTATCAGTTCGCAGGACGCTGTTCCTTACACCCAATATCTACTCACTTATAATTGAGCACAGCTGAGTACGGCGCCACCACTGGCACTTGGTGGAAGTTGTTCAGTTTCTTTGACTCAGCAACCCCTATCAGTTCGCAGGACGCTGTTCCTTACACCCAATATCTACTCACTTATAATTGAGCACAGCTGAGTACGGCGCCACCACTGGCACTTGGTGGAAGTTGTTCAGTTTCTTTGACTCAGCAACCCCTATCAGTTCGCAGGACGCTGTTCCTTACACCCAATATCTACTCACTTATAATTGAGCACAGCTGAGTACGGCGCCACCACTGGCACTTGGTGGAAGTTGTTCAGTTTCTTTGACTCAGCAACCCCTATCAGTTCGCAGGACGCTGTTCCTTACACCCAATATCTACTCACTTATAATTGAGCACAGCTGAGTACGGCGCCACCACTGGCACTTGGTGGAAGTTGTTCAGTTTCTTTGACTCAGCAACCCCTATCAGTTCGCAGGACGCTGTTCCTTACACCCAATATCTACTCACTTATAATTGAGCACAGCTGAGTACGGCGCCACCACTGGCACTTGGTGGAAGTTGTTCAGTTTCTTTGACTCAGCAACCCCTATCAGTTCGCAGGACGCTGTTCCTTACACCCTATATCTACTCACTTATAATTGAGCACAGCTGAGTACGGCGCCACCACTGGCACTTGGTGGAAGTTGTTCAGTTTCTTTGACTCAGCAACCCCTATCAGTTCGCAGGACGCTGTTCCTTACACCCAATATCTACTCACTTATAATTGAGCACAGCTGAGTACGGCGCCACCACTGGCACTTGGTGGAAGTTGTTCAGTTTCTTTGACTCAGCAACCCCTATCAGTTCGCAGGACGCTGTTCCTTACACCCTATATCTACTCACTTATAATTGAGCACAGCTGAGTACGGCGCCACCACTGGCACTTGGTGGAAGTTGTTCAGTTTCTTTGACTCAGCAACCCCTATCAGTTCGCAGGACGCTGTTCCTTACACCCAATATCTACTCACTTATAATTGAGCACAGCTGAGTACGGCGCCACCACTGGCACTTGGTGGAAGTTGTTCAGTTTCTTTGACTCAGCAACCCCTATCAGTTCGCAGGACGCTGTCCCTTACACCCAATATCTACTCACTTATAATTGAGCACAGCTGAGTACGGCGCCACCACTGGCACTTGGTGGAAGTTGTTCAGTTTCTTTGACTCAGCAACCCCTATCAGTTCGCAGGACGCTGTTCCTTACACCCAATATCTACTCACTTATAATTGAGCACAGCTGAGTACGGCGCCACCACTGGCACTTGGTGGAAGTTGTTCAGTGTCGTTGACTCAGCAACCCCTATCAGTTCGCAGGACGCTGTCCCTTACACCCAATATCTACTCACTTATAATTGAGCACAGCTGAGTACGGCGCCACCACTGGCACTTGGTGGAAGTTGTTCAGTTTCTTTGACTCAGCAACCCCTATCAGTTCGCAGGACGCTGTTCCTTACACCCAATATCTACTCACTTATAATTGAGCACAGCTGAGTACGGCGCCACCACTGGCACTTGGTGGAAGTTGTTCAGTTTCTTTGACTCAGCAACCCCTATCAGTTCGCAGGACGCTGTTCCTTACACCCTATATCTACTCACTTATAATTGAGCACAGCTGAGTACGGCGCCACCACTGGCACTTGGTGGAAGTTGTTCAGTTTCTTTGACTCAGCAACCCCTATCAGTTCGCAGGACGCTGTTCCTTACACCCAATATCTACTCACTTATAATTGAGCACAGCTGAGTACGGCGCCACCACTGGCACTTGGTGGAAGTTGTTCAGTTTCTTTGACTCAGCAACCCCTATCAGTTCGCAGGACGCTGTTCCTTACACCCAATATCTACTCACTTATAATTGAGCACAGCTGAGTACGGCGCCACCACTGGCACTTGGTGGAAGTTGTTCAGTTTCTTTGACTCAGCAACCCCTATCAGTTCGCAGGACGCTGTTCCTTACACCCAATATCTACTCACTTATAATTGAGCACAGCTGAGTACGGCGCCACCACTGGCACTTGGTGGAAGTTGTTCAGTTTCTTTGACTCAGCAACCCCTATCAGTTCGCAGGACGCTGTTCCTTACACCCAATATCTACTCACTTATAATTGAGCACAGCTGAGTACGGCGCCACCACTGGCACTTGGTGGAAGTTGTTCAGTTTCTTTGACTCAGCAACCCCTATCAGTTCGCAGGACGCTGTTCCTTACACCCAATATCTACTCACTTATAATTGAGCACAGCTGAGTACGGCGCCACCACTGGCACTTGGTGGAAGTTGTTCAGTTTCTTTGACTCAGCAACCCCTATCAGTTCGCAGGACCCTGTTCCTTACACCCAATATCTACTCACTTATAATTGAGCACAGCTGAGTACGGCGCCACCACTGGCACTTGGTGGAAGTTGTTCAGTTTCTTTGACTCAGCAACCCCTATCAGTTCGCAGGACGCTGTTCCTTACACCCAATATCTACTCACTTATAATTGAGCACAGCTGAGTACGGCGCCACCACTGGCACTTGGTGGAAGTTGTTCAGTTTCTTTGACTCAGCAACCCCTATCAGTTCGCAGGACGCTGTTCCTTACACCCAATATCTACTCACTTATAATTGAGCACAGCTGAGTACGGCGCCACCACTGGCACTTGGTGGAAGTTGTTCAGTTTCTTTGACTCAGCAACCCCTATCAGTTCGCAGGACGCTGTTCCTTACACCCAATATCTACTCACTTATAATTGAGCACAGCTGAGTACGGCGCCACCACTGGCACTTGGTGGAAGTTGTTCAGTTTCTTTGACTCAGCAACCCCTATCAGTTCGCAGGACGCTGTTCCTTACACCCTATATCTACTCACTTATAATTGAGCACAGCTGAGTACGGCGCCACCACTGGCACTTGGTGGAAGTTGTTCAGTTTCTTTGACTCAGCAACCCCTATCAGTTCGCAGGACGCTGTTCCTTACACCCAATATCTACTCACTTATAATTGAGCACAGCTGAGTACGGCGCCACCACTGGCACTTGGTGGAAGTTGTTCAGTTTCTTTGACTCAGCAACCCCTATCAGTTCGCAGGACGCTGTTCCTTACACCCAATATCTACTCACTTATAATTGAGCACAGCTGAGTACGGCGCCACCACTGGCACTTGGTGGAAGTTGTTCAGTTTCTTTGACTCAGCAACCCCTATCAGTTCGCAGGACGCTGTTCCTTACACCCAATATCTACTCACTTATAATTGAGCACAGCTGAGTACGGCGCCACCACTGGCACTTGGTGGAAGTTGTTCAGTTTCTTTGACTCAGCAACCCCTATCAGTTCGCAGGACGCTGTTCCTTACACCCAATATCTACTCACTTATAATTGAGCACAGCTGAGTACGGCGCCACCACTGGCACTTGGTGGAAGTTGTTCAGTTTCTTTGACTCAGCAACCCCTATCAGTTCGCAGGACGCTGTTCCTTACACCCAATATCTACTCACTTATAATTGAGCACAGCTGAGTACGGCGCCACCACTGGCACTTGGTGGAAGTTGTTCAGTTTCTTTGACTCAGCAACCCCTATCAGTTCGCAGGACCCTGTTCCTTACACCCAATATCTACTCACTTATAATTGAGCACAGCTGAGTACGGCGCCACCACTGGCACTTGGTGGAAGTTGTTCAGTTTCTTTGACTCAGCAACCCCTATCAGTTCGCAGGACGCTGTTCCTTACACCCAATATCTACTCACTTATAATTGAGCACAGCTGAGTACGGCGCCACCACTGGCACTTGGTGGAAGTTGTTCAGTTTCTTTGACTCAGCAACCCCTATCAGTTCGCAGGACCCTGTTCCTTACACCCAATATCTACTCACTTATAATTGAGCACAGCTGAGTACGGCGCCACCACTGGCACTTGGTGGAAGTTGTTCAGTTTCTTTGACTCAGCAACCCCTATCAGTTCGCAGGACGCTGTTCCTTACACCCAATATCTACTCACTTATAATTGAGCACAGCTGAGTACGGCGCCACCACTGGCACTTGGTGGAAGTTGTTCAGTGTCGTTGACTCAGCAACCCCTATCAGTTCGCAGGACGCTGTTCCTTACACCCTATATCTACTCACTTATAATTGAGCACAGCTGAGTACGGCGCCACCACTGGCACTTGGTGGAAGTTGTTCAGTGTCGTTGACTCAGCAACCCCTATCAGTTCGCAGGACGCTGTTCCTTACACCCAATATCTACTCACTTATAATTGAGCACAGCTGAGTACGGCGCCACCACTGGCACTTGGTGGAAGTTGTTCAGTGTCGTTGACTCAGCAACCCCTATCAGTTCGCAGGACGCTGTTCCTTACACCCAATATCTACTCACTTATAATTGAGCACAGCTGAGTACGGCGCCACCACTGGCACTTGGTGGAAGTTGTTCAGTGTCGTTGACTCAGCAACCCCTATCAGTTCGCAGGACGCTGTTCCTTACACCCTATATCTACTCACTTATAATTGAGCACAGCTGAGTACGGCGCCACCACTGGCACTGCGAACAGTAGCTCATCTTCGGTTAGCGGAGCGCCCGTCAGCTGACACAGCATCTCCGTATCCGCGTCCGGACCTTGCGCTTCCGTCTGGGAAGAGCAAAATACATTTCTTTTTTTTTAAATTAAAAATGAGTTTGCTCTTGACTCCAGTCTAGGTCGGGAACGAACGAGACAGAGTCGACGATGGTGCTAGCTCACCCAGAAGATGCCTGTTCACTCTAACTTTGAAATGTTGGGGGTTGAAGGCGTTCGGAAACACAGACGCAGGTAGTGAGTTCCACACTTTTGCCGTGCGCATTATAAAAGAGTTTGGAAGCGCTTAGTACGTATTGGTGGAATATCAACCAGGTATGGATGGTATCCTGCGGTGCGTCTAGATGTCCGATGGTAGAAGGGAGCTGGCGGGATAAGGTCGTGGAGCTCTTGAGCACACTTACCGAATACATTCATATAGTCACGCCTTTATGGAGTAGGCAGAGCGTAAACGACCTAAACAAATGTCGTTCCGCCACGTCTCATAAAGTTTTGAGCGTTATTTAAAATAGATTTATACGTATATTGCTGTAGTGACAGGTTGTCAACCTATCGCCTAAAATGCAATATACAGAAACCCTCGGATCCCTTAGCTGGTTTTTACTGCATACCCGGGAGATAATGCAGTTGGCACATTGTATGTTTTTCTCTCGCTCCCAGTCCAGCATGGAATAGCAAAATATAAATCAAATATATAGCAAGATAATTCCATGCTGGACTGGGAGTGATAGAAAAACAGAATATGCTGGCTGCATCTCCTCCCGTGCATGCTGTAGAAGCCAGCTTAGGGATTAGAGGGTTTCACTATTGTAATTTAGACGATGAGATGACAACCTGTCACTACAGCAATATACCTACAAATCTATCTTAAATAACCCTGAAAACTTTGTCAGACGTGGCGAAACGACCTTTGTTTAGGTCGTTTACGCTCTGCCAACCCCATTAGGGATAAAGGCGTGATTATATGTATATGTCAAAGTTGAGAAAGTCACAACAAAGTCTTAAACACAGATAAAGGGGTGACTAACAAACTAAGATGTGTCTAATGTGATAATTACTACAAAAACTGGTACAGACAGGCTAAGTGCGAGATAATCTAAAATAAATCGGAATAAATTAAAAATAATGAAATCCGGTATTGAAGTACCAGGTGTAAGGGACAGCGTCCCGCAAACTGATGGGAGTTGCTCAGCCAACGACACTGAACAACTTCCACTAGGATTTTTTTTCAGGAAGCGAAAAATGAATTTGGCTTTTCCATACAAATTGTCTAATCGAGGTGAACATTTTGTATGAAAAAGCCAAATTTTATTTTCACTTTCTTAAAGAATTTCCCGGTGAAAGTGGTTCAGTGTCGTTGACTGAGCAACCCCTATCAGTTTGCGGGACACTGTCGCTTACACCCGGTATAAATGTGCTAAGGATAAAGGAAATAAACTAACTACACACACAAATCATTTCACTCACCATTTCCATAAATTCGGTCATTTGTGCCTTTTGGGACAATAGCAGAAAATGTAAATTATATTATCATGGCAGATATCTTGAATGTTTTTCTGTTCGAGCTACACAACTTTGGAATAAGCTTCCGAAGACAGTTCAAGACTGTCCATCTATATCCTCTTTCAAAAAAAAGAGTGAAAGAGCACTTCCTATCGCAACAAAATTTGTATTTATATATTATTCTATGTATGTATTATTATATATTATAAAGGTTTATTTAATTAATATACGAGAGTGGCTGATAAGTAATAATATGGAAACATACTAAAATTATACACATAAGTCGTTCGAAAAATAACCTTAAGCCTTGGATGACGGCAGGATTAATAAGGTGTTCGAAGCATAAGGATAAACTACATGCTGAGTCACGTTTGCATCCGAAAGATGAGGTCAAGCGTCACATATTCAAACGCTATAGGAATTTTTACAATGATCTCATAAGAAAAGTTAAGAATGCGCACGACAGCATGGAACTAGAAAAATACATAAATAAGCCCAAACCTTTGTGGAAATCAATAAGACGCATAACTCATACCCAGAAAATTTGTAAAGAGTCTTCAGAACTCCTCAAAATGAAAAACATTGCTGAGGAATCTCTAAATTTATGTAATGACTATTTTGTATCAGTAGGGCATAACCTTTCTGACAAAATATTGAGCCAGTTAAATGAAACCCAAAACACATTAGCTTCAAAATTCACTTGCAATAGTGTCCCTAGTTCGTCTTTCTTTATGCAGCCTACATGCCCTTCGGAAGTAGAAAGATTAATTCTTCAACTTAATCCAGAATCCGCACCAGGTCTCGATGGATTCACAAATCGATTTATTACAGAAATAAAAGACCACATCGTTCTCCCCCTAACACACATTTTTAATCTAAGTTTGTCATCGGGAATATTTCCAACACTTTGGAAGACGGCGGGTGTAGTGCCCATTCATAAGGGAGGAGATATGAATAATCTTAGCAACTACCGGCCGATATCTTTACTGGGTACCGTTTCAAAAATATTAGAGAAAATAGTAAACAGGCAGCTTGTTGATTTCCTGGAATCAAATAACCGGCTCTCAGAACAACAGTATGGATTTCGTCGGAACAAATCCACTGAGGATGCTGTGTTGTTTTTTACTAGGTCCGTATCAGATCACCTAGATGAAGGCCGGGCCTGTATCGGAGCATTTCTAGATCTGGCAAAGGCTTTCGATACGGTGTCCATACCTATCTTGCTGAAGAAATTAGAATGTGTGGGCATTCGCGGTATTAGTCTGGACTGGTTCAATTCATACTTAACGGATCGTAAGCAGTGTGTTAAGCTTGGAACAGTGATAAGTTCCCCCCAAAATGTCTCCTTTGGTGTTCCACAAGGAAGTATACTTGGACCGACCCTGTTTCTGGTGTACTTGAACGATATCCTCTTACTCAACCTACGTAATGCCAAAGTAATGTGTTACGCGGATGACACTGCCATAATCTTCCATGGCTCGTCATGGAAGGAAGTAACAATGACTTGCGAAGAAGGACTGGGGGTGGTCGCATCGTGGTTAAATAAAAATCTGCTTACCCTAAACACTAAAAAAGACCGAAATCGTGTGTTTCCACAAGACGGCAGCCTCTGCCCCCAAGACCAACTTAAATATCCGTATTCATAGCTGCAACGCCGGGCAGCATCATCTGGGACCACCGCTTCCGTGCCAGTGAGGGGAGGTAGATAGAACAGAGGCTGTTAAATATCTAGGCATATATGTAGACGAAAGACTTACTTTTAGAAAACATATTAACGCAACGGCAGCTAGGATCACAAAATTCATCTATTTCTTTAAATTTATTCGATATGCTGCAAACTTAAAACTACTCAAGACCGTTTACTTAGCACTATGCGAATCGGTATTGTCGTACTGCATACTCGCGTGGGGAGGAGCAGCAAGCTCAGCGTTGATTACATTAGAGAGATCACAAAGATCAGTTCTTAAAGTTATGTTAAGAAAACCGTACCGCTTTCCTACCACATCTCTGTACGAGGAAGTTCAAGTGTTGAGCGTTAGAAAAATATTTCTCCTTAGGTCTATCCTAAACACCCACAAGAGTATTGTTTCATCGGACCTCTATACAACTCTCAAAAATCAGCGTATTTATAAAATCCCGACATACCCAGTGCAAACTACATTTGCGCAAAAGCATTATAACTTTTTAAAACCTTACATATATAATAAAATAAACCAAAACTGTAGTATAAGACATACAGGACTACGTGAGGCTAAAAGCATTATACTGAAATTATTATTGAGCTGGACCTTCGATAAAACCGAAGAATTTCTTAAAATAACTGTATAATATGATTAAATTTTAATACTTTCGAAAAACTATTTCCACTAATTTCACAATGTTTCTTTTTAACAGACTTATTTTTGCATGCATATATTAATTTCATTATTTATTAGTTTTAAATTTTTATTTTATTATTTACAAATTGCATGTCCGTTTTGTTCTTGTGTCGCAGTATTCTCCGCAGGCAATCTTACGACGGCACCCACGTGACAGGCCTAGCCTAGTGTGAGGTGCACAAATAAACGTCTACCTGCATTCAAAATTGAATAACAATGTATCATATTTTAAGTTTATAGTTTTAAATTTGTAACATTATGTACATTGTTATGAAATAAATAAATATTTGATTTGATATTTTGATTTTGACCTAACTATGAAAGAAAAGACTTTGATGGCTAGTTTATTTTTTATTTTTCTATATAGTCTCCTGCAAGTTAAATACACTTATGACATTTGCAAATAAGTGACATCATGCCGTTATAATAGTAATTTTTATTTTGCTCATCAAAATGGTCAGTCACAGCCTCTTTCATTTCTTCGTCCGTCGAAAATCTGCGACCCCTCAATTTTTTCTTTAAATCTTTTAATAAGAAATAGTCACAGGGAGCCAGATCTGGACTATAAGGTGGATGGTTAATTTCTGTGAAGCCGTTTTTGCTCAGGGCTGACCTCGCCGTTAAGGCTGTGTGTACAGGAGCATTGTCTTGTAAAATCAGAACACCTTTGCTGAGTTTGCCTCTCCGCTTTTCTTTGATTTGTTCACGAAGCTGGTCAAGCAAGTTTGCATAATATTCAGCATTCATTGTTGTATTTTTAGGCAAATAATCTATCATCAAAATCCCTTCGACATCCCAAAATACGGTGGCCATTAGTTTTCCAGCCGACGGCCGAACCTTGAACTTCCTTGGCGGCTTTTCTCCTTTAAATTTCCATTGCATTGACTCTTGTTTGCTTTCCGGATCCCACTGGCGAATCCAAGTTTCATCACAGGTCACAATTCGAGAGATGGTCTCTTATTCTTTACCTTTGACCAGGTCTAGAAATGCCTGACAACATTCTACTCGCCTTTGTTTGTCAAAGGGGGTCAACATTTTAGGGACCCAACGCGCGCTCACCTTGGACATGCCCAAATGTTCGTGAATAATTTCATGAACTCGTTCCTTGCTAATGCCCACATCTCTGGCTATCTCCCACTGCTTGATTCGCCGATCTGCAAGAATCAGGTTCTTCACCTTTTCAACATTATCTGCGGTAACAGCAGAAATTATCCTTCCACTATGTGTGTCGTCTTCCAGGCTCTCACGACCATGTTTAAATTGCTTCGACCAAAACTTTATGACGAATTCAGAAGGACTTGAATCACCAAACACCTTTAACATGCGCTCTCTGATCTGCGTAGGCGTATTTCCTTCTTTACTTAGGAATTTAATCACTGCTCGATGCTCAAATTTCATCATTTTGCAATTTTCTTTCGACATGGTGAAATCAAAGCCGCGCCAAAAAAACAAAAGCAAGCGAAAAAAAATAAGCGTCATAATTTTGAAAAAGTAATAAATATAGAATATGATTTTGCAATGGCCAGTTCGATTTTCACAACTTTCTTTAACAAAGTAGATTTTATATCAGCCGCCCCTCGTATATGTATGTTTATGTAGGTTCTAGGTTATATGTAGAAGTCTACTGCGTGTACAGTTTTGTCCCCGTATATATTGTTATCTCATATTCAGTTTTACAGGTTAGCTGGAAGAGATCTCTTTATAGAGATAAGCTCACCTTTGTGAACTAAATTTAAGATTGTTTATTTATGGTAAACTTTTTGTGCACAAATGTATATAAGGTTCTCAACAAATTCATCATAATCTTTCATTTCTCATGTATGATCCTAGACACTTTTAGAAACGACTGGCGTCGATTACCGCGACATAATCCTAATTCTAAATCTTAGCTAGCGCTGTCACTTTTTTGACTCTGACATAAGAACAGGATAGCAAAAGAACACATGACTTTAACATTCCTAATCTGACATAAGACTGCTTATTTGACGTAAAATAAGGAAGCATGCTCTATGCTCAGTTCTTATTTAAAGCGTCTTACGTCAAATTAGGAATGTCAAAGTCATGTGTTTATTTGTTATCCTGTTCTTAAGACAAAGTTAAGAAAGTGACAGCGCTAGCTAAGAATTTGTTAAGGATAAGTGCGTACAGAATTGCCGCCAATTGCAACTTAAGGCCCAAAATAGGGATGAATAGATAGAAAAGAATGAGGTCTTTGTCTAGCAGTGGGATGATTCAGACGTCGGTCCCGGTCGCTGTCTTTGATAGTGGTCGTTACTCAAACCATGTCAGAGGCCTGATAGTTGTGCTACTAGGCGGATTAAAAACTCTGACACCAGGGTTCATCGGGTCGATAGACTCGATACCCACTCGACAGAAGAAGAGTTCAGACTGGACAATACTATGTTTCCCGATTCCTAACAACAGGTTTGTGAAAAATCTTTCTAATTAGTCTCATAATCATCAAGTCAAGACATTTTTGTCTCAACTTATCCTTGTATGGAACGATGCGGTTCCATACAATGCTGATTTTCAGCCAACCACTTCTCCCTAAGTTGTAATGCGGGAGATTCTGACATAGAGGAGCTTTTCCTAAAATTACATTGTCATAATGTACGAAGATCAAAAACCTTATCCCGTATGTCACGGGGTCGGCTACCTAATCCAGGGGATTGAACGAGGGTACTGGTTTTTACACAGAATGTCTGCCATCTGACCTCCGCAACCCAGAAGGGAAACCAGACCCAATCCTAGATTAGGTCAGAGTTTCCAAGCCGCCAATGCTTCGCACTGGCCTCTGACTTGGCTTAACGACTAATATCTACGGTATTAAACGATATTAACCGGGACCATCGGCCGTCGGACGGACCATTTTAAAAGTAATGTTAAGGAAACCATATAGATATCCCACAAGAGATCTGTATTGGGATAGTGGCGTACTTAGTGTTAGGCAGCTGTTTATCCTAGAAACAGTTTAGAGCGTACACAAGGAAGTCATAACATCAAGTGAATATCAAAAAATGCTTCAGAAAAGAATTTTCAAGGTAAGATCTGAAGGGGACAAACTAGTTTTGCTCATCGTTTTCGTCGCTACATACAATAAGGTTATGAAATGATTTTAAGCACTGTTCTGTCTCGGAAGTGAAAGGAATCCTACATAAATGGCTTTCAAACAAAAATTATGATGAAATGGAGAAAATTTTATCGATAGTTAATTTCACTGTAAATATCAATTCTTTTTTTTATTTTTATTTTTTATTGTATGAATGCTATTTACTAATATTTGTTATTTTTATTAATTTATTTTTATTTCTTACTAACCATGCATGCTAAGATAAATACATACATAATGTTTAATTTTAATTTTGATATCAAACAATGCGCCTACCGAGGGTAAACCAACATAGTAAATCTTTAGTTGATCCTCACGATACAGGCTTGCCTAGTGTGAAGGTCACCGAATACTAGTGTTGTCGGAAATTACACTCAGCTAAATTTATATTTCTATTATAGTTAATAAGAAACATACATACATACATACATAAATCACGCCTTTATCCCTTACAGGGTAGGCAGAGCGTTTAACGCCTCGTAACAGGCGCTTTCGCCACGTCTGACAAAAAATTTAGGGCAATTTTAGTTTGTAATATGTATTGCTATAGTGACAGGTTGTCAGCCCATCGCCTAAATTACAATACACTGTAACCCTCGAGTCCCTTTTGCTGACTTCAACAGCATGCCCGGGAGGAAGGGCAGCTGGAACATTCTATGTTTTTCTATCTCTCCCAGTCCAGCATGGAAGTGATATTTAATAAGAAAGTGTAAACTTATTTTAGTTCTTGCTGTAATAAATGATTTTAATTTTATTTTTATTTTACCAACGGCTTAACGTGCCTTGCGAAACACGGAAAAAGCGCCGAATAAACGTACATATGAAATTCGAAAACCGAAAAACACATTGGTACGTATTGGGATTCGAACCACGACCACGAGCTCAGGAGGCAGCGGCCCTATCCACTACACCATCGGGCTCTACCTATATGCATGTATGTAGGTAAATGTTTGTGTGTATAATGTTTCTCAATTATACATACCTCGGGCTCCGCCCCCTCCCCGTCGGAATCCGCCTCGAGAATAAGGGGCGCGGGTTGCGGGATCTTCGGGCCTTTAACGCTCTTCTTCTGCCCACCCTTTTTGGCATTCGCGGCTGCTTTTTGCGCCTTCTTCGATTCCTTGTTGGACTGCAAATGTAAAAAAATACCCACAATTATTATTTAAGGTCGATAGACTCGATACCCACTTGACAGAAGAAGAAGATTTACACAAGAAATAAGGAAATAATAGGTACAGCTTATTACAAAGAAATTTCTTCCAGTAGATCAATGGAAGCAACCTGGCGAAATGTTGATATTTTTTTATTATAGTTTTCCGACCATGTATATATAGAAAAACATAGAATGTGCCGGGTGCATCTCCTCCCGGGCATGCTGTAAAAACCAGTTAAGAGAATCGAGGGTTTCAGTATTGTAACCTAGGCGATGGGCTGACAACCTGTCACTATAGCAATATACAGATCTATCTAGAATAACCCTCAAAACTTATCAGACGGCGGAACGACCTTTGTTTAGGTCGTTTACGTTCTGCCTACCTACCTACGTGGCGGAACGATTATTCGTAATAGGGGTCTATTACGAATAATCGTTCCGCCACGTCTGAATAAACTAAACTAAATTCCCATGCTTTTTAAAATTTCCATGTTGAACTAGATTTCCGTGTTTTATAAAATTTGTGTTTTACTAAATTCCTATATAGAACTTAATTCCCATGTTTTACTTAATTCCCATGTTTAGTAACTTCCCATGTTTTACCAAATTCCCATGTTTTACTAAATTCCCATGTTTAGTAACTTCCCATGTTTTACTAAATTCCCATGTTTTACTAAATTCCCATATTTTACTTAATTCCCATGTTATATTAAATTCCCATGTTTTACTAAATTCCCATGTTTTATTAAGTTCCCATATTTTATAAAATTCCCATGATTTACTAAATTCCCATGTTTTATTAAGTTCTCATGTTTTATAAAATTCCCATGTTTTACTAGATTTCCGTGTTTAACTATATTTTACCTGTAGTAGCTGCATCATCATGGCTTTGTCTTCCTCATCCTGACCCTTGTACTTCTCCTTCATCTTCTTCATTTTCCCCTTCTGTCCCCTCTTCGGCCCGTCCCTTTTGTCTACTACCTCTTTGCTCTTCTGTTCTTCTTTCTGTGGCTTCTTGCCTTTCTTTGGTAATGCGGGGAAGGATAGCGGTTTGTCGTCACCTAATAACAAAATACATTAGTTGTCGTACTGGTTCCCGGGGATTCCCGGTGCACGCCAGCGCCCTCATCAGTTAAAAAATCATAACTCACTGAAAACGCAATTAATTGAAAAACTGTTATTATGATTTTAAGTATATATATAATTAGTTATTTATGTAATTTATAATTTTCTGGTATTATTTTAATATTATGCTTTATTTGTGCACGCCTAATTTGCCTCTCAATTTAAGTCTCACTTCCGTAGGTAAGCTGGAAGAAATTTCTTAGTAGAAATAAGCTGTACCTGTTGTGTCGCTATTCCTTGTGTATTGTCTTTCTCGTGTTACTTGTGTACAATAAACAGTAAATAAATAAATAAATTGAAAATCCGTTCGATCAGATTGAAGTATAGGTACTCCAGTTTTTTTTAAACATTATAAATTAATTAATTCTTCCACGCTGGACTGGGAGCGAGAGAAAAACATAGAATGTGCCAGCTGCATTTCCTCCCGGGCATGCTGTAAAATCCAGCTAAGGGATCCGAGGGTTTCAGTATATTGTAATTTAGGCGATGGGCTGACAACCTGTCACTACAGCAATATACCTAGAATTCTATCTTAAATAACCCTCAAAACTTTGTCAGACGTGGCGGGACGACCATTAGGGATAAAGGCGTGATTATATGTATGTATGTATGTATAAATTAATAATTCAGTGTTCACTGCAGTTACAGATAGCAAAAGTGCTAAAAGTGGCCGTATTTAGCAATTTTTCTATCTGTAACTACAACGAACTATAAATTGCAACTTTATGAGGTTCTAAATGACCTTCATTTCTTCAACACAATCTGATCTACCGGATTTTGCTTAGATTGAGTTTGCAGTGAATTATTTTATGACTGATAAGGGTGCCAATTAGCCCAGAGGAGCCCCTTAAATAGTTAATTCCTTAATTAAGTGCTAAAAAGTGGCCACTTTCTAGACATACAAAGCTTAGAAATTAAGTGTAAATTGCGACCTTACGGATCACAAAATGAAGAATAAAAAGCAAAATATTTATATTTGAGACACAATAATTTTATCAGTTGTGTAGGCACCACTGAGCACATCGAACCACCTTATACATCCCCATTCAATCACATTTATTTTAATTGTAAAAAAATACTTACTTCTATCTGATACTTCAGATATCGTCCTAGCTTTAGATTCCATTGTAACTTTGCCAGTGCCATGATCGACCTGGAAACAAAAATAAACCATAAATACCAACTTATTACAACTGCCTCCGTGGTCTAGTGGTTAGAGCCATGGGCTTCTATCTGGAGGTTCTGGGTTCGGTTCCCATGGGGATACAAAAAATTATCACTTTGGGTTTTTCTTAGTTTGGTAAGGATATTGCAGGCTGAATCACCTGATTGTCTGAAAAGGAAAGGAATCCGTGCCTCGGAGGGCACGTTGAGTCGGTCGCTATCTGTGATTTCCAAGCGCTCTACAAAACCTAATTTAGCTTGAATCACCTGATTGTCTGAAAAGAAAAAGGATTCCGTGCCTCGGAGGGCACGTTGAGTTGGTCGCTATCTGTGATTTTCAAGCGCTCTACAAAACCTAATTTAGCTTGAATCACCTGATTGTCTGAAAAGAAAAAGGATTCCGTGCCTCGGAGGGCACGTTGAGTTGGTCGCTATCTGTGATTTTCAAGCGCTCTACAAAACCTAATTTAGCTTGAATCACCTGATTGTCTGAAAAGAAAAAGGATTCCGTGCCTCGGAGGGCACGTTGAGTTGGTCGCTATCTGTGATTTTCAAGCGCTCTACAAAACCTAATTTAGCTTGAATCACCTGATTGTCTGAAAAGAAAAAGGATTCCGTGCCTCGGAGGGCACGTTGAGTTGGTCGCTATCTGTGATTTTCAAGCGCTCTACAAAACCTAATTTAGCTGTTGTGCAACATTTATGGTCATTCACTGTAAATACCTTAATATGTGTATCTGGAAAAGCTCCATCTGAACTATCGCTGTCAGAATCGCTGTCTTTTTCATCTTCTTTCTCGTTCCCTCCTCCGTCTTCTTGCGCTTCCTCGTTTTCTGTCTCTCTCTGTTTCTGCGGTGATTTGTCTTTGATCTCTATCCTGGTTGTTTCTTCTGTGATTGTGTCTAGTTTATCTGATTTTGAGTCTTCTTTGTCTGAGGCTTCGTCTGCAATTAAAGCATTGGGATTTAGTTTTAATACTTACATACATACATATACATAATCACGCCTTTATCCCTAATAGGGTAGGTAGAGAGTAAACTACCTAGACAAAGGTCGTTAGGTCGTTCCGCCACGTCTGACAAAGATTTGAGGGTTATTATTTTGATAGATATTTTTATCTTACAAAATAATGGTAATAGGTGTAGTGACAGGTTGTCAGCCCATCGCTTAAAATCCTCTGATCAATACTGAAATCCTTGGATCCAGCTGGTTTTTACAGCATGCCTGGGAGGAAATGCAGGTGGCACATTCTACGTTTTTCTCTCGCTCCCAGACCAGCATGGAAAAAATACTTTATTGCATGTAAGCCAACAAATCATACAACACAACAGATAACTACAAAAGACAAGTACAACATAGGCGGCCTTATTGGTAAGGTAGCAATTTCTTCCAGGCAACCTTTGGGCACAGCTCGGACACTCCTAACTAAAATGTCATTTTGGTCACACATCGACAGACGGCATGTTGCACTTGGCATGCGTTTGTGTGCGTGTTATAAGGGCCGGTCATAATCATCACTTGATTAATCTGTTTCTTGATTAAACCAACGTTTTAAAGTAGTTCACTGTAACTAAATAATTATAATAATTTACATACATACATACATAAATCACGCCTTTATCCCTTATGGGGTAGGCAGAGCGTTTAACAATTGTAAAAGGCGCTTTCGCCACGTCTGACAAAAATTGAGGGCAGTTTTAGATTGTATTGCTATAGTGACAGGTTGTCAGCCCATCGCCTAAATTACAATACACTGTAACCCTCGAGTCCCTTTTGCTGACTTCAACAGCATGCCCGGGAGGAAGGGCAGCTGGAACATTCTATGTTTTTCTATCTCTCCCAGTCCAGCATGGAAGTAATAATTTATGTTGCATATTTTTTATGAAGTTACTTACCGTCTCTCATCACTTGAGAATCTAAAAAAAATCCTATTGGAGTCATATCTTGTGGTAGAAAGACATCCGTACACGGAACAGTACCTAGCCATCTTTGGAACACAAAACTTGATTATTTCCGTTACACTGGGAAACATGCACGCGCCATACCTGCTAAGCGTACGCTCAATGTGGCCCACAATCCGGTGCGGAGTGTGACGTATGTCGGACTGGGGAAGGGAGGTGAGTGGCCATTCTGTATGTAGTACTATTATATATTCTGCCATCTACCTGATAGTGTAACCTGGCTCCTTACCATCATCAGAGACTGGTATCTCCTGCTCCTCCTCAGGATCCTGTGTGGAAACTTCTTCAACGACGGAAGCAGCATCAGACACTATTGGTTTGCGTTCGTCTCTATGTCACTCTATACAGCTGTCTCCTACTTGATAGTGTAACCTGTATCCTTACCATCATCAGAGACTGGTATCTCCTGCTCCTCCTCAGGATCCTGTGTGGAAACTTCTTCAACGACGGAAGCAGCATCAGACACTATTGCTTTGCGTTCGTCTCGATGTCGCTCTATACAGCTGTCTTCCAGCTGAAGAAATAAAAAACAATATTTTAGAGCGATGGGCCTAAGTTGTCACCCCAAGGGGTCTCCCCAGGCGGTCAATGTCGAAGACCCCTTCTACCCAGATCTCGTAAAAGATGACCGACCGAAAGAGGACGACCTCAATGCAAATTGGTGGGAGATTGCCCAGAATCGTAAGGTGGAAAAATTATGGGGAGGCCTTTGCCCAGCAGTGGGACAATATAGGCTAATAATAATTAAACAAAATGTACAAAAAATATAGGACGCACTATTCTTTAAGTAATTCTTACCTAGCGCTGTCAAATTCTTAACTAAATAAGAACTGAGCATAGCTCTCTTATTTTACATAAAATAAGTAGTTTTATCTGCCTCCGTGGTCTAGTGGCTAGTGGCATGGACTCCCGATCCCGAGGTCCTGGGTTCGATTCCCAGGGGGGAAACACAAAGGTGATATTTGAGAATTTATCACTTTGTGAATTTTTCCCCAGTTTGGTTAGGACATTGCAGGCTGAATCACCTGATTGTCCGAAAAAGGAAAAGATTTTGTGCTTCGGAGGGCACGTTAAGCCGTCGGTCCCGGTCGCTGTCTTTGATAGTGGTCGTTACTCAAACCTTGTCAGAGGCCTGATAGTTGTACTACTAGGCGGTTTAAAAACTCTGACACCAGGGTTCATCGGGTCGATAGACTCGATACCCACTCGACAGAAGAAGAAGAAGAAGTAGTTTTATGTCAAATTAGGAATGTCAAAGTCAAGTGATTATTTGCTATTCTGTTCTTATGTCAAAGTTAAGAAACTGACAGCGCGACTAACAATTATAATTAGCACAATGCCGCGAGAATCGACGCCATTGGCAAATTCTTACTATAGGAAGATATATGATTCCCACAATAACTTTTTAGCAGCGGGTGCAGGGGTTTTCATTCCCATCCATTCAGTAGTTTATGAGTTAGCCGACAGATGGCGCCACATCAAGAAACACAAGTTCTGAAACGCGGTATCGATGTTTTTTCCGCGATCTGCAGATATACAAGTTCCAAACTTGTCCGGTTGGACATCGGTCCCCTGGTCACGTGGTCACAACACTGTCCCCTGGTCACGTGGTCACAAGACAAGACCAGGCCGTACAAAATGTTTACCTCAATCGGATAATTTGTATGGAAAAGTAATTTTTGTATTTTCAATTCCTGAAAGAGTTCCTGGTGGAAGTTGTGAATTGACTGAGCAACCCCTACCAGTTTGCGGGACGGTGTCCCTTACACCTAGTATGTACCTTCGAACCGCGTTTCAGGACCTATGTTTCCCCTTTGTAAAACATACATACATAAATCACGCGTTTATCCCTTACGGGGTAGGAAGAGCGTTTAACGCCTCGTAAAAGGCGCTTTCGCCACGTCTGACCAAAATTGAGGGCAGTTTTAGATTGTAATATGTATTGCTATAGTGACAGGTTGTCAGCCCATCGCCTAAATTACAATACACTGTAACCCTCGAGTCCCTTTTGTTGACTTCAACAGCATGCCCGGGAGGAAGGGCAGCTGGAACATTCTATGTTTTTCTATCTCTCCGAGTCCAGCATGGAAGTAAAACATATACGCTATAAAAACTCTTCTTCCATGCTAGCCTGGGAGCGAGAGAAAAACATAGAATGTGCCAGCTGCATTTTTCCCGGGCATGCTGTAAAAACCAGCTAAGGGATCTAAGGGTTTCTGTATTTTGTAATTTAGGCGATGGGCTGACAACCTGTCACCAAGCAATATATGTACAAATCTATCTTAAATAACCCTCAAAGCTTTGTCAGACGCGGCGGACCGACTTTTGTTTATGTCGTTTATGCTCTGCCTACCCCATAAGGGATAAAGGCGTGACTATATGTATGTATAAAAACTTACCCTAAACAGAAAGCTGAACCCGAACTGCAGATGCTCAGGCACTAGATAGTTCTTCTTTCCTCTGATCATGAAGGACCCTGTCGTCAGATATTCTCCCGTCGGAGCTGACTTGGACACCTGATGTGCGTGCACCCACCACGCCCTAGTGAGGACCTTAGCTTCCCAGGCCACGCTGGAACAATGGAAATTACAGTGTGAGTATCGGCGCTTTTTCCATGCTTCGGAAGGCACGTTAAGCCATTGGTCCCGGCTAATACCGTAGATATTAGTCGTTAAGCCATGGCTTATCCCGCCTCGCTCAGGGTCCTGGGGGGGATGGCCCCCAGCTGGGTTCTTCACTATAACTGATGAAGCTCTACTTCCACGGTAGATGTCGTTGGCTTCACCTGTAGTCCCCCCACTCACCTGTAAGCCACGGCGGCTTGTCCCGCCTCGCTTAGGGTCCTGGGGGGGATGGCCCCTCCAGCTGGGTTCTTCACTATAACTGATGAAGCTCTACTTCCACGGTAGATGTCGTTGGCTACACCTGTAGTCCCCCCACTCACCTGTAAGCCACGGCGGCTTGTCCCGCCTCGCTCAGGGTCCTGGGGGGGATGGCCCCTCCAGCTGGGTTCTTCACTATAACTGATGAAGCTCTAGTCACTTCCACGGTAGATGTCGTTGGCTTCACCTGTAGTCCCCCCACTCACCTGTAAGCAACGGCGGCTTGTCCTGGCTCGCTCAGGGTCCTGGGGGGGATGGCCCCTCCAGCTGAGTTCTTCACTATAACTGATGAAGCTCTAGTCACTTTCACGGTAGATGTCGTTGGCTTCACCTGTAGTCCCCCCACTCACCTGTAAGCAACGGCGGCTTGTCCCGCCTCGCTCAGGGTCCTGGAGGGGATGGCCCCTCCAGCTGGGTTCTTCACTATAACTGATGAAGCTCCAGTCACTTCCACGGTAGATGTCGTTGGCTTTACTTGTAGGCCCCCCACTCACCTGTAAGCCACGGCGGCTTGTCCCGCCTCGCTCAGAGTCCTGGGGGGGATGGCCCCTCCCGCTGGGTTCTTCACTATAACTGATGAAGCTCCAGTCACTTCCACGGTAGATGTCATTGGCTTTACTTGTAGGCCCCCCACTCACCTGTAAGCCACGGCGGCTTGTCCCGCCTCGCTCAGGGTCCTGGGGGGGATGGCTCCTCCCGCTGGGTTCTTCACTATAACTGATGAAGGTCCAGTCACTTCCACGGTAGATGTCGTTGGCTTTACTTGTAGGCCCCCCACTCACCTGTAAGCCACGGCGGCTTGTCCCGCCTCGCTCAGGGTCCTGGGGGGGATGGCCCCTCCAGCTGGGTTCTTCACTATAACTGATGAAGCTCTACTTCCACGGTAGATGTCGTTGGCTTCACCTGTAGTCCCCCCACTCACCTGTAAGCCACGGCGGCTTGTCCCGCCTCGCTCAGGGTCCTGGGGGGGATGGCCCCTCCAGCTGGGTTCTTCACTATAACCGATGAAGCTCTACTTCCACGGTAAATGTCGTTGGCTACACCTATAGTCCCCCCACTCACCTGTAAGCCACGGCGGCTTGTCCCGCCTCGCTCAGGGTCCTGGGGGGGATGGCCCCTCCAGCTGGGTTCTTCACTATAACTGATGAAGCTCCAGTTACTTCCGCGTGTACGTAGATGTCGTTGGCGCGCATGTACCGTTTCACCAGAAGTTCGTTCTGCTGTTGGTCGCGACCGGCTATTACCTGGGGAGTGAATGGAATAGAATGGTTTTATTGGTATATAATTTTTTTTTGTTTTTTTTTTTATTTAATGTATTAATATGTACAGTATAGGTTTTAATTATCCATATACTCTTAATTAGTTTTCGTAGATATTTTTTGCACCTGCCTTGTCATTTTCACATGCCCTAAGATAGACTGGTAGATAATGCCTTTGGCGTTAAGTCCGCCCATGTAACTTTTTGTGCATAAAGTTAAATGAATAAATAAAATAAATGTTATGAACGTGAGAGCTAGAAAATTACACTTAAAAATCTGGAAAACGCACTTAAGAGCCTGATTGATGCATTTAAAGGTAAAGTGCACTTGAGGTTCAAATGAATGCATTTAGCGCCTATAGTTAAGTTACCTAAAACCACCTTCGCTTATGTTAATTGAACTAGCAACTGAGAGCAAAAAAGTGGGACTAACCTTAAAAACCTCTAAAACCAAAATGAGGACCAACTCAACAGAAAGAGATAAGTCTGAAGGAAACGCCACTGGAATATGTCTCAGACTACACATATCTTGGGAAAATAATATCTTTTGAAGACCAGAAAGGTTGTCTTCTCTTAAATAGCTTACTGGTAAAATTTTCATGCTGGCCTGGGAGCGAGAGAAAAACATAGAACGTGCCAGCTACATTTTCTCCTGGGCATGCTGTAAAAACCAGCTAAGGGATCTGGGTTTCAGTATATTGTTATTTAGGCGATGGGCTCACAACCTGTCACTAGAGCAATACACCTACAACCTACGGAACGAGATCGGATCGTGAAGATCGGTTTTACCGTTTGAAATGAGAGCAAAACTATGTTTGTATGGGATTTTGCACTGGCCTACTCTTAAGAAACTAAAATTAGTGCTATTAATTGAGCTACCAGAAAATTGTGTAAATTATTATTAAATATAAGATAATTGTATAAAATACCAAGCATGACACCTTTGCAACGCCCTATTAAAGGGTGCATGTACAATGCCTAAATATATATTTTTTAAGATCATTATGTAAAAATTTATATGCAAAATAAATTGAATTGAATTGAAATCAATTAAAAACTCACCAAATAATTATCAGAGGAAATGAACCAGAAGAACTTCTCAAACCAGTACGTCTTCCTGGCTTTGCTGATGGTGCTAATGGCATGAGCCTCCTTCAGGGTCTGTTTGGTTTTCTTCTCCGCACTCTTGAGAGCTTTCCCGGCGGATTCCAGGGTCTTCTGTTGTTTCTTAGCTGCGTGGCGTTTTTGGTCGTAATACCTAAGGATGGGAATCGAAACTTGATACCGGGTTTAAGGTGGCGATACTAAGGCTCGTATTTATAAACCGATCTCAAGATTGAGACCAATATTAAGTATGGATTTGACAGGTCTTTGTACTAAAATGATATTTCTGATATGAACTCAAACTAGCTGACAATCTCAAGTGCTGTTTATGAATACGGGCCTAAGTATTTTTTTATTACTTAGTATAATTTAGTTCAGTTTCGTAGTTTATCAGTTTGCGGGACGCTGTCCCCTTAAGGTGGCGATACTAGCCAAGTGGCGCCCCCATTAGTAAAAAAAAAACACATACATACATACATATAATCACGCCTTTATCCCTAATGGGGTAGGCAGAGCGTAAACAACCTAAACAAAGATCGTTTCGCCACGTCTGACAATGTTTTGAGGGTTATTTAAGATAGATTTGTAGATATATTGCTGTAGTGACAGGTTGTCAGCCCATCGCCTAAATTACAATATACAGGAACCCTCGGATCCCTTAGCTGGTTTTTACAGCATGCTCGGGAGGATATGCAGCTGGCACATACTATGTTTTTCTTTCGCTCCCAGGCCAGCATGGAAGAAAACACAATTCACTAAAAACACAGTGAATCGAAAAACCGGTCCAAAAGAATCAAGTTATAGTATCTAAGATACTTTAGAACCTTATAAATTAGTGATTCATAGTTCGTTGCAATAAGTTCTTTGTTTCTTGGGAAAGGTTGTTCAGTTTCCAAATACTCAAATGTTTATTGCATTCATGTTGTACAAAAGTTGTTCACAATACAGGGTAAGGCTTCAACATGAACCCGGTTAGGGCACAGCAAAAAACAGTAATACTTAACTAATATACATACATACATATAATCACGCCTTTATCCCTAATGGGGTAGGCAGAGCGTAAACGACCTAAACAAAGGTCGTTCCGCCACGTCTGACAAAGTTTTGAGGGTTATTGAAGATAGATTTGTAGGTATATTGCTGTAGTGACAGGTTGTCAGCCCATCGCCTAAATTACAATATACTGAAACCCTCGGATCCCTTAGCTGGTTCTTACAGCATGCCCGGGAGGATATGCAGCTGGCACATTCTATGTTTTTCTCTCGCTCCCAGACCAGCATGGAAGTAGTAATAACTACAAACTAATATACCTACAAATAATTAACATTTAATAATGATTTAATGATCATTATTTATCACAGTACATATCGTTTATTATATATCCTTATTTATATTTTCTTCTTCTTCTGTCGAGTGGGTATCGAGTCTATGGACCCGATGAACCCTGGTGTCAGAGTTTTTAAACCGCCTAGTAGCACAACTATTAGGCCTCTGACATGGTTTTGTGTAACGACCACTATCTAAGACAGCGACCGGGACCGACGGCTTAACGTGCCCTCCGAAGCACGAAATCTTTTTCTTTTCGGGCAATCAGGTGATTCAGCCTGCAATGTCCTACCCAAACTGGGGAAAAATTCACAAAGTGATAAATTCTCAAATATCAACTTTGTGTTTTACCCCCTGGGAATCGAACCCAGGACCTTCGGATCGGGAGCCCATGGCACTAGCCACTAGACCACGGAGGCAGTTATTTATTTATATAATATCTATATATGTATGAATTAAATGTTATTAATAATACTAACATTGTGTTTTTTCAGTAAAGTACTCTTCCTAGTTAGTGTTTTTGATTCTAACATACCTCAACAATACTCCGTTCCTAAAAATAAGCCCGAAACTCGTCAGACGTACCGAAAGCCATTTTGAAGTCTTTGACGCTCTGCCGGCCCCGTATGTAGTTTTGTACGATCTTACCTCCTAGCCTGGGAGCAAGAGACAAACATAGAATGTGCCAGCTGCATTTCCTCCCGGGCATGCTGTAGAAACCAGCTAAGGGATCAGAAGGTTTCAGTATATTGTAATTTAGGCGACGGGCTGACAACGTGTCATTACAGCAATATATATCTACAAATCTATCTTAAATAACCCTCAAAACTATATCAGACGTGGCGGAACGAACACTGTTTAGGTCGTTTACGCTCTGCTTACCCCATGAGGGATAAGGTCGTGATTATATGTATGTATGTATCATTATCATCGCTATCCTCTCCATCATCATAAGAGTCTGTCAGGAGTAGTGTCACGTGATTGGTGTTCAGTTGTTTGATGAAGGATTATATACCGGGTGTAAACATAATTGCTGACCTTAGGGTAGGGTCCTACTGAACAACTTTTCCCAAGGTCACAAAACTCGAAAAAAAAAGGGTTACTTTCTACAAATGATTCTAACAGAGCTTCAGACGTAGCGAAAGCACTTTTGACGTCTTTGACGCTCTGCCAGCCCCGTATGTAGTTTTATACAATCTTACCTCCTAGCATTAGCGAAGGCAGTCAACGACAGGTCTATATCCACCATCAAGGGCTTCAGCTTCCTCGCATCATCATCATTTTCTTCTATGCTGGACCGGGAGCGAGAAAAACATAGAATGTGCCAGCTGCATTTCCCCTCGGGCATGCTGTAAAATCCAGCTAAGGGATCCGAGGGTTTCAGTATATTGTAATTTAGGCGATGGGCTGACAACCTGCCACTACAGCAATATACCTACAAATCTATCTTAAATAACCCTCAAAACTTTATCAGACGTGGCGGAACGACATTTGTTTAGGTCGTTTACGCTCTGCCTACCCCATTAGGGATAAAGGCGTGATTATATGTATGTATGTACCTCCTAGCATTAGCGAAGGCAGTCAACGACAGGTCTATATCCACCATCAAGGGCTTCAGCTTCCTCGCATCATCATCTCCGTTCCCCTGGTCCTCGTCATCATCGCTATCCTCTCCAGCATCATAAGGGTCTGTCAGGAGTAGTGTCACGTGATTGGTGTTCAGTTTGAGCTGTTTGATGCAGGAAGCTATCGGGTCTTTGTTGTCTTGAGCAGTTTTCACTAGGTCTTTAATATCGTCCCAGGACATCTGAAATTGGAAAGATAGTTTTCTTTATTAATTTTACAATTTAAATACATACATATAATCACGCTTTAACGCTAATGAGGTAGGCAGACCGTAAATGACCTAAACAAAGGTCATTCCGGCATGTCTGACAAAGTTTTGAGGGTTGTTTAAGAAAGATTTGCAGGTATATTGCTGTAGTAACAGGTTGTTAGCGTATAGCCTAAATTGCAATATAATGCACCCTCAGATCCCTTAGCTGTTTTTTGCAGCATGCCCGGGTGGAAATGCAGGTGGCACATTCTATGTTTCTCTCTCGCTCCCAGTCCAGCATGGAAGAAATTTTAAATTTCATTAATTTCCATTTCAATTTCTTGTGCAATACCGATCAGAACATTCAATAAAAAAAAATGTTTTCATGTATGTAACATAAGTCTACTTAATGACGATGAGTTTTCAAACATGAATAAACGTGTTTATTTTTATTTTATTAGGGGAGCTTACAGCAACATTTACAAATTATTCAAGTTAACATACATACATACATACATAAAATCACGACTTTATCCCTTACGGGGTAGGCAGAGCGTCGAACTCCTCGTAAAAGGCGCTTTCGCCACGTCTGACAAAAATTGAGGGCAATTTTAGATTGTAATGTGTATTGCTATAGTGACAGGTTGTCAGCCCATCGCCTAAATTACAATACACTGTAACCCTCGAGTCCCTTTTGCTGACTTCTACAGCATGCCCGGGAGGAAGGGCAGCTGGAACATTCTATGTTTTTCTATCTCTCCCAGTCCAGCATGGAAGACACATCAAGTTAACATCATAGTATTAAACAAAGTCGCTTTCTCTGTCCCTATATCCCTATGTATGCATAAATAATTAAAACTACGCAACGGATTTATGCGGTTTCTTTTAATGGATAGAGTGATTCAAGAGGAAGGTTT
This sequence comes from Scrobipalpa costella, assembly GCA_949820665.1. Taxonomy (NCBI): domain Eukaryota; kingdom Metazoa; phylum Arthropoda; class Insecta; order Lepidoptera; family Gelechiidae; genus Scrobipalpa; species Scrobipalpa costella. The sequence goes on from OX463314.1 coordinate 17,028,655, forward strand.
ATATGTATAATACATGCATAATATAGTAGAGAAACACTGATAATTTCCGTGCGAAGCCGGGGCGGGTCGCTAGTATTAAATAAATGCCAATTACAAGCTTCCACATCCTCCTCCTCTCCCTAGCCTTATCCCGTATCTTAAGGGGTCGGCTACCTAATCCAGGAGATTGAACGAGGGTACTGGTTTTTACACAGAGCGACTGCTATCTGACCTCCGCAACCCAGAAGGGAAACCAGACCCAATCCTAGATTAGGTCAGAGTTTACACGCAAGCTTCCACATATGGAAAGAAAATTGCTTAGTCTAACTTAAAAATAATGAATAGGTAAAGTAACACATACATATATAAAAACAGTTACACTAAACTAATACTTTAAGATTCCGTGAAGTAATCCTTAACGAGCGCATTTTTCATTGATCTGATACTACCACTAAATAAATCAAATCGACTATATCGGTGGTATGAAGCTATTTTTTTTATTGAGAATGAATGAACTTCCATGCTGGACTGGAAGTGAGAGAAAAACATAGAATGTGCCAGCTGCATTTTCTCCCGGGCATGCTGTAAAATCCAGCTAAGGGATCCAAGTGTTTATGTATATTGCAATTTAGGCGATAGGCTGACAACCTATCACTACAGCAATATACCTACAAATCTATCTTAAACAACTCTCAAAAGTTGGTCAGACCTTTGTTTAGGTCGTTTACGCTCTGCCTACCCCATTAGGGATAAAGGCGTGACTATATGTAGGTATGTATGTATAATGAATGGGAAGTACAAAAATTTAATCACGCTTTCTTAATCGAGTTGGAATTCTATCACAGAATATATAATAGTACTACATACAGAATGGCCATCCACCTTCCCTCCCCAGTCAGATATAAGGTTACACCGATCCCTAAGGTTGGCTCCAGTAATGACATTGCTAACTTTCGCCCTATAGCGGTACCACCATTATTTGGTAAGGTTTTTGGGACCATACTGGACCGTCACATTATTTGCCAGATTGGTGTTAGGTTTGATGATAGCCAACACGGTTTTCGACGTGCTCGTTCAACCAACACTAATCATATCAACTTGGTAGATTATGTGACTGCAAGAATGGTTGATGGTCAACAGGTGGACACAGCCTACTTTGACTTTAAGAAAGCGTTTGACTTGGTAGACAATGACATCCTGCTTGGGAAGATGGCGATGGTTGGTTTTACACCCAAACTTCTGTCATTTTTCTCAAGTTATCTCAGTCAACGTGCACAATATGTCAGAGTGGCCGGTTGCGAGTCCAATAAGTATGACACACGATCTGGAGTTAGCCAGGGGACCTTGGGACCAACTTTATTCCTCCTAATGATGAACGACCTGCCTAGGGTGGTTCATCGTTCTAAATGTCTCATGTTTGCAGACGACCTGAAGTTGTGTCTTGGTGTGAGTGATAATGTCGACGTAATCTCTCTGCAAAATGATATTAACTCAGTGGTAGACTGGAGTGAGGCTAATCGTTTGCCTTTTAATTCAGAGAAGTGCAAGGTTATCACTTTTACACGTTCCCTCCAGCCCCTGGTAGCTACTTATAATCTCCCTGATGCTCCCTTGGTGCGAATTGACGAAATACGCGACCTTGGTCTAAAGTTGGACAGCAAATTGAACTTCCATTCGCACATTCTAACCACCTGCAAAGCAGCCAACAAGATGCTTGGGTTTATTATGCGAATTGCTTCCCAATTTAGCGATGTGAGGTCAGCTAAAGTCCTATACAACGCCTACGTGCGAAGCAAACTTGAGTTTGGGGCAATTGTGTGGGATCCACATGAGACCACATATTCCCTCATAATTGAGAGGATACAGCGTAGGTTCAGTCGGTGGTTGTATAAAAAGCAACTAGGCTACTACCCCTATCTATATCCGTCTTTATTTGTGTCGGGCATGGTGGGCCTGGACACGCTTGTTTTGCGGCGGAAACTTTTACTGGTGGCTCATTATTATTCAATTTTGCACAATGACGTTGACAATATGTCGGTTCTAGAACGTGTGGGTCTGGTAGTGCCAACACGAGGGACGCGCAGCTGTGTTGGAACAGTTGCTCCTCGCCGAAGACATAATCTTTTTATCTTACCCCATACCCACACAAATTATGTCCGGAACGCACCTACCACTCGCGCACTGTCACTACTTAACGATATCACTGCAGATAATTTCGATGCAGATGTGTATGCTGATGGAATCAAAATATATTTAAATATAGCTTACGAATATTTATGTAAAATTACGGGATAATTATTTATTTGTGGAATTGTTTTTGTTTTAGGCATGATTTATAAATTATTTACATTATTGACATAACGATTAATTTTAAAATTGTTATTTATATGAGTTGAAGACATTTACAATTTATTGAAATTTTATTAATATTTTTATTGATTTTTATAAGTGTTGTAGTTTAAAAGTGCTGGTGTTTTGGCGATGCTGTAAACCGCATGTTTTTGAATATATAAATAAATATCTTGTCCTGCTCTTGCACTCGCTCTAGCTCTGTCACTCGCTATTCTAAATACCGACCTGGTTGGCAAGCGCGGTCTGTATGGCCGCTATCTTGTCCTGCTCTTGCACTCGCTCCAGCTCTGTCACTCGCTATTCTAAATACCGACCTGGTTGGCAAGCGCGGTCTGTATGGCCGCTATCTTGTCCTGCTCTTGCACTCGCTCCAGCTCTGTCACTCGCTATTCTAAATACCGACCTGGTTGGCAAGCGCGGTCTGTATGGCCGCTATCTTGTCCTGCTCTTGCACTCGCTCCAGCTCTGTCACTCGCTATTCTAAATACCGACCTGGTTGGCAAGCGCGGTCTGTATGGCGAGCCGCGCTTGCTCGACGAGCGGCTCGTTGCGCGCGATCAGCTCGGCCGCTATCTTGTCCTGCTCTTGCACTCGCTCCAGCTCTGTCACTCGCTATTCTAAATACCGACCTGGTTGGCAAGCGCGGTCTGTATGGCGAGCCGCGCTTGCTCGACGAGCGGCTCGTTGCGCGCGATCAGCTCGGCCGCTATCTTGTCCTGCTCTTGCACTCGCTCCAGCTCTGTCACTCGCTATTCTAAATACCGACCTGGTTGGCAAGCGCGGTCTGTATGGCGAGCCGCGCTTGCTCGACGAGCGGCTCGTTGCGCGCGATCAGCTCGGCCGCTATCTTGTCCTGCTCTTGCACTCGCTCCAGCTCTGTCACTCGCTATTCTAAATACCGACCTGGTTGGCAAGCGCGGTCTGTATGGCGAGCCGCGCTTGCTCGACGAGCGGCTCGTTGCGCGCGATCAGCTCGGCCGCTATCTTGTCCTGCTCTTGCACTCGCTCCAGCTCTGTCACTCGCTATTCTAAATACCGACCTGGTTGGCAAGCGCGGTCTGTATGGCGAGCCGCGCTTGCTCGACGAGCGGCTCGTTGCGCGCGATCAGCTCGGCCGCTATCTTGTCCTGCTCTTGCACTCGCTCCAGCTCTGTCACTCGCTATTCTAAATACCGACCTGGTTGGCAAGCGCGGTCTGTATGGCGAGCCGCGCTTGCTCGACGAGCGGCTCGTTGCGCGCGATCAGCTCGGCCGCTATCTTGTCCTGCTCTTGCACTCGCTCCAGCTCTGTCACTCGCTTCTCGTGGTCCTTCTTCACGTTGATGAGTTTCTTCATGGCCTCGCGCTCTACTTGCACTGTCTGGAATAAGAACACATAACTACATACATGTTTACTCCTAATGGGGTAGGCAGAGCAGAAACGACCTGGAGAAAGGTCGTTCGGGCACATCTGACATTTTTTTTTCTAGGAACATAGAATGTGCCAGCTGCATTTCCTCCCGGGCATGCTGTAAAAACCAGCTAAGGGATCTGAGGGTTTCAGAATATTGCAATTTAGGCGATGGGCTGACAATATGTCACTACAGCAATATACCTACAAATCTATCTTAAATAACACTCAAACCTTTGTCAGACGTGGCGGAACGACCTTTGTTTAGGCCGTTTACACTCTGCCTATCCCATTAGGGATAAAGGCGTGATTATACGTATGTATGTATGTAACTACATACATATAAACATGCCTTCATTCCTAATGGGGTAGGCAGAGCATAAACGACCTAGAGAAAGGTCGATCCGGCACATCTGACAAAATTTTGAGGGTTATTTAATATAAATTTGTAGGTGTATTGCTATAGTGAAAACCCTCAGATCCCTTAGGCGGTTTATTACAGCATGCCCGGACGGAAAAGCAGCTGGCACATTTTATGTTTTTCTTTTGCTCCCAGCCCAGCATAGAATAAGAACAAGTTTAGTTAAAAAGTAGTATTAACTTATTTAAGGAGGCCTAGATAATCAAAGCACTTTCTTTTTTTTTTAGCTGTGATTGAACTGTATTAAATAATATGCCTATAGTCCGTAGCATAATGTAAGGCATAAAAGAATAATTAATAAATATTATACAAACCTATACGGACACCACCTTTTCAGACAAGGCGGAGCGACCTTTGTTTAGGTCGTTTTCGCTCTGACTAACCCATTAGGGATAAAGGCGTGATTTACTGGGTTTTATATCGATTTTTTTATTTTATTTGGACGAATAAAATATTGAAAAAACGTTTCTAATCAAGATGAGCACCTACGTGAGCAATGGATGAAACTCTTTGCAATCTATACTACCCTGGTACAAGATGTCCTACCTTCATATCAATCTTCTGCGCCTCCAAAGCTGAGAAAGATTCGTCTGTAACTGTCTCATATTTGGCATGAGGCAAGTTCTTTTGTTGACTATTCAGAATCTTGACAAACTCTTTGTAAGATATGCTACCCTGGTACTTTAAAGATGCCCTACCTTCATATCAATCTTCTGCCCCTCCAAAGCCGAGTAGAATTCGTCTGTAGCTCTGTCAAAGGTCTCATATTCAGCATGAGGCAGGTTCTTATGTTGGGCGTAGAGCATTGGATGGAACTCCTGATTGGTCAAGAGGTAGTTGGGACCTTCTCCTTCTGGGTTCGGGCGTTCTTCCTTCTTTTGGATTATGTAGCCCTAAAATACAAGTAAGTACAAATCATTTGAGGGTTATTTTAAGATAGATTTGTAGGTATATTGCTGTAGTGACAGGTTGTAATAAAAACACACAATCAAGAATAACATAACAAACAGGACAGGTAGGCATATATATATATTTACAGAAGTGGCAAAAGGTGTGAACACAGCTTGGCTGTTTTTAAGTCCACCCTACGTCAGGTGTACAGAAGAGGATAGAAATGAAATAGCACAGAACAACTTGAACTACAATTTGACAAATCTTTGTAATATGTATTTTTAGCAAGCGACCCGCCCCGGCTTCGCACGGAAATTATCAGTGTTTCGCTACTATATTATGCATGTATTATACATATAAACCTTCCTCTTGAATCACTCTATCCATCAAAATCCATTGCGTAGTTTTAAAGATTTATGCATACATAGGGATATAGGGACAGAGAAAGCGACTTTGTTTTATACTATGTAATGATATATATTTTTAACTAAGACACGCCCCGGCGTCGCACGGAAATAATCAGCGTTTCTCTACTATATTATGCATGTATTAAACATATAAACCATCCTCTTGAATCACTCTATCCATTAAAAGAAACCGCATCAAAATCCGTTGCGTAGTTTTAAAGATTTATGCATACATAGGGATATAGGGACAGAGAAAGCGACTTTGTTTTATACTATGTAGTGATAGTAACAATATATAAATAGAGATAGTTTAACGATTATATCGCCACCGTAGGTTAAACAACTGCCTTCGTGGTCTAGCGGTGGGCTCACGATCTAGGATTCCCAGGAGGACACTAAGTTGATATTTGTCAATTTATCACTTAGTGGGATTTTCCCCATTTTGGTGAGGTAGGACAATGCAGGCTGAATCCACCTAATTGTTTGGAAGATAAAAGATTCCGCGCTTCGGAGGGCACGTTAACTAACACTGTTTCTAACGGAACGAACGGTGGAATGACCTAAACAAAGGTCGTTCCACCACGTCTGACAAAGTTTTAATGGTTGTTTAAGATACATTTGTAGGTATATTGCTGTAGTGACAGGTCGCCTAAATTGCAATATACAGAAACCCTTGGATTCCTTAGCTGGTTTTTACAGCATGCTTGGGAGGAAATCCAGCTGGCACATTTACGTTTTTCTCTCACTTCCAGTCCAGCATGGAAGTCCGTAGGAACTACCTAAAAATCCCTACACGTGACCCCGGGCGGTGTTAAAGATGCAACAAAACTCGCAGCAAATAATGCCATAAGATAAATAAATTAGCTGTGCTACTAGGCGGTTTAAAAACTCTGACACCAGGGTTCATCGGGTCGGTCAACTCGATAACCACACGACAGAAGAAGACTGTGTACAATAAATTGTTAAATAAATTCTTCCTTGCTGGTCTGGGAGAGAGTAGATCATAGAACATAGATAGATCTCTTCATAGAGATAAGTTCGCCCTTGCATACCTTTCTGTAAACTTCATTTCTTCTATTTTAATGCAATAAAGAATATATATAGAATGTGCCAGCTGCATTTCCTTCCGGGCAAGTTGTAAAAACCAGTTAAGGGATCCGATCAGTACCTATATTGCAATTTAGGCGATGAGCTGACAACCTGTCACTACAGCAATATCTAATACCTACAAATCTATCTCAAATAACCGTCAAAACTTTGTCAGACGTGGCGGAACGACCTTTGTTTAGATCGTTTACGCTCTGCCTACCCCATTAGGGACGAAGGCGTGATTATATGTATGTATGTATGTGAAAATTCCAGATACAAAGAGAATGTGATCCGGCAGACATGTGAAACTGCTATCCTAGCCATTAGCTATTCCCAGGAGGGAAGTTTATATCCTCGCACATCCTCGCACCGGCACTACAGTTATTACTAGTGTGAGATACCTAAGATACATTAGTTTAGGTATCGAAAGTAATAACTGTAAACAAATTTTATGAAATAAATTTATTATTATTATTATAGTTACATACATACATACATATAATCACGCCTTTATCCCTAATGGGGTAGGCAGAGCGTAAACGACCAAAACAAAGGTCATTCCGCCACGTCTGACGAAGTTTTGAGGGTTATTTTAGATAGATTTAAAGGTATATTACTGTAGTGACAGGTTGTCAACCCATCGCCTACATTGCAATATACTGAAACCCTCGGATCCCTTAGTCGACTTTTACAGCATGCTCGGGAGGAAATGCAGCTGGCACATTCCAAGTTTTTCTCTCGCTCCCAGTCCAGCATGTAAGTTATTATTATAGTTACTGTTTCTAATTGGGGGATTAGGGGTAAAGGAGTGATTATATGTACGTAATACTACAGGTTTACCTTATGCACTTGATTCTTAGCATTCTCCATAAGTGTTTCAGCCATCTGCAGAGCGGCCAGCAGTTTGTCTATATCATTGTCCACCACAAACCCTGGCTTCCCGGCTTCCTTGCTGATCTTCATGGTTCCTGACAGACCATTCTCTTGCAGGATGTGGTCGATTATTGCTGAACCGTATTCTGTGAAGGTCGAAAGCATAGTGAGCATTTTGAAGTCTTTTTATTTAGAACTTCCATGCTGGACTGGGAGCGAAAGAAAACCAAAGAATGTGTCAGCTGTATTTCCTCCCGGGCATAACCAAAGGGGTTTCAGTATAATGCAATTTAGGCGATAAAGGCGTGCTTATATGTATGTTATATGTACATACATATAGTCACGCCTTTATCCCTAATGGGGTAGGCAGAGCGAAAACGACCTAAACAAAGGTCGTTCCGCCACGTCTGACAAAGTATTGAGGGTTATTTAAGATAGATTTGTAGGTATATTGCCGTAGTGACAGGTTGTCAACATATCGTCTAAATTATAATATACTGAAACCCTCGGATCCCTTAGCTGATTTTTACAGCATATCCGGGAGGAAATGCAGCTGGCACATTCTATGTTTTTCTCTTGCTCCCAGTCCAGCATGGAAGAGTCTTGTCCCAGTTCAGCATGTTATATGTATGTACACGAATTTTCATATACTAATTGTAAATCATAAAGCCATTGTTTACATACCATTAGTATAGATTGGTTACCTAGATTAGGGTTGAGTATAGATTGGTTACCTAGATTAGGGTTGAGTATAGATTGGTTACCTAGATCAGGGTTGAGTATAGATTGGTTACCTAGATTAGGGTTGAGTTTAGATTGGTTACCTAGATTAGGGTTGAGTTTAGATTGGTTACCTAGATTAGGGTTGAGTTTAGATTGGTTACCTAGATTAGGGTTGAGTTTAGATTGGTTACCTAGATTAGGGTTGAGTTTCGATTGGTTACCTAGATTAGGGTTGAGTATAGATTGGTTACCTAGATTAGGGTTGAGTTTAGATTGGTTACCTAGATTAGGGTTGAGTTTAGATTGGTTACCTAGATTAGGGTTGAGTATAGATTGGTTACCTAGATTAGGGTTGAGTTTAGATTGGTTACCTAGATTAGGGTTGAGTTTAGATTGGTTCCCTAGATTAGGATTGAGTATAGATTGGTTACCTAGATTAGGGTTGAGTTTAGATTGGTTACCTAGATTAGGGTTGAGTACAGATTGGTTACCTAGATTAGGGTTGAGTATAGATTGGTTACCTAGATAAGGGTTGAGTATAGATTGGTTACCTAGATTAGGGTTGAGTTTAGATTGGTTACCTAGATTAGGGTTGAGTTTAGATTGGTTACCTAGATTAGGGTTGAGTATAGATTGGTTACCTAGATTAGGGTTGAGTATAGATTGGTTACCTAGATTAGGGTTGAGTATAGATTGGTTACCTAGATTAGGGTTGAGTATAGATTGGTTACCTAGATTAGGGTTGAGTATAGATTGGTTACCTAGATTAGGGTTGAGTTTAGATTGGTTACCTAGATTAGGGTTGAGTTTAGATTGGTTACCTAGATTAGGGTTGAGTTTAGAATGTTTACCTAGATTAGGGTTGAGTTTAGATTGGTTACCTAGATTAGGGTTGACTTTAGATTGGTTACCTAGATTAGGGTTGAGTTTAGATTGGTTACCTAGATTAGGGTTGAGTTTAGATTGGTTACCTAGATTAGGGTTGAGTAGATTGATTACCTAGATTAGGGTTGAGTGAGTATAGATTGGTTACCTAGATTTGGGTTGAGTATGGATTGGTTATCAAACTATTTAAACTTAAGTGCGACATTCTAAATATACATTTTAATAACGGGCATTCACTTTGGAATATAAGTCACGTATTTCACGACATGATTCGGGACATTCGGAGTCCCCTCATCAGGTTGAATGTGTAGATTTCCCCCCGTCGCCGTCGCGGCCTCCTCGAGCGAGGCGGGGCGCCGTCGGGTGCACTACTCCGCAATCTACACACTTAACCTGATGAGGGGACACCGAATGTCCCGAAACATGTCGTGAAATACGCGACTCATATTCCGAAGTGAGTGCCTATTATTAAAATCTTTATTTATTGGTTGGTTACCTAGATTAGGGTTGAGTATTTTCTTGAGATTATCTCCTGGCTTGCTGTTGGCGAATATTTGTTTGAGGGCATCGGCTCCGGGCGGCTCGTGATTCGTCTTCGCGCGGTCAAGCGGGTATTTCTCTTTTACAGCAAACCTGGAATTATAAATGATGTTTTTTTGAATTAGATGGTGTGCAATTTGAACTAACTAAGAAACCATTTCTTTTTAAGTTAATAAAACTTTAAAAATGTCTATTAATATAATCAATTTCTTTTCATATCACTACATAGTATAAAACAAAGTCGCTTTCTCTTTCCCTATATCCCTATGTATGCGTAAATCTTTAAAACTACGCAACAGATTTTAATGCGGTTTCTTTTAATGGATAGAGTGATTCAAGAGGAAGGTTTATATGTATAATACATGCATAATATAGTAGAGAAACACTGATAATTTCCGTGCGAATCCGGGGCGGGTCGCTAGTTTTTAAATAAAACCATAAGATATAGGAAGATTTTTCTAATGGAATAGCCCCATTTAAAATATAGAACATCCTAATACACTTATGGCTTGTTTATATTGTACCAGAGTACAGTTGGTAAGATGAACCATTTATTGCATGTTTTTTTTTAGTTTACTTCCGATTTGTGTTTCAATTAACTTTGAACTATGGACTGTACTTTCATACATCTTGAACAGTGTAAACCAGCCATTAGGTATATTCTATGTTTGTGAAAGGTGCTTTTAGAATAGAATAGAATATACTTTATAGCACACAAACACAGAAATTGCAAATTATATAAATAGTATTTTTATTATTTTATTCTGATTTCTACTTTTCAATCGTTCAAGATCAAGAGACTACAAAAGTACATACATTAAATCACGCCTTTATCTCTAATGGGGTAGGCAGAGCGAAAAGGGTGATTTTATATTTATTACAGATGATTACGATGTATATTGCTATAGTGACAGGTTGTCAGCCCATCACTTAAAATTACAATAATCTATAACTGTTGAATCCCTTGTACTTGTTGGTGGGACGGCTGCGAAGCTCGCAGACGGGTGATCAGCTCCTAATGCTGGAACCATTTCACCCAAATCCCACGGATCCCTTGTTGCAGTTGCAGCTGGTGCATTCTATTGTTTTCGATCACTCCCAGGCCAACATGGTAGACAAGAGACTTACCTAACTTTATCCCCTTCCACATGGGGCCTTAAAACGTTCAATATCGTCCACTCATAGTCCGTAAGCACTATGTTGCCTCGGTCATACAACTCCAATATGACATGGTACGCTGCCTCCCCGCTTCCAAACTGCAGGTCTACAATACGATCTATACCTAGTTGAGAGAGCTTCTCGAGGCGTTTGTTTTTGAGATGTTTCCGGAGCTGAAATAAAATACCAAACATATGATCACGCCTTTTTCCCTAATGGGGTAGGCAGAGCGTAAACGACCGAAACAAAGGCCGTTCCGCCACATCTGACAAAATTTTGAGGGTTATTTAAGATATATTTTTAGGTATATTGCTGTAGTGACAGGTTGTCAGTCCATTGCCTAAATTGCAATATACTGAAACCCTTCGATCCCTTAACTGGCTTTTACAGCATTCCTGGGTGGAAATACAGCTGGCACATTTTATGTTTTTCTCTCGCTCCCAGTCCAGCATGGAAGGTGAAATAAAATAAAATAAAATTATTAGTTGTTATGAAGTATTTGAATATGAAATTATAAATAATCATACCAGGTGTAAGGGAGAGCGTTCTGCAAACTGATAGTGGTTGCTCAGTCAACGACACTGAACAACTATCAGCAAGGTTTTTTTTTTCAGGAAGTGAAAAATAAAATTGGGTTTTCCATACAAATTATCTATAGAATAGAATATAGAAAACGTTTAACGTTTATTTGTCACCAATTATTACAACAGAAACTTAACCTAAAATATTATGTATAATTAAACAAAAACAACTTAATCTAGGGCATAGAATTAAAATAGTAAATAGGGTGACAAAAAGGTCCCAGCTCAGCGTAATGCTATGAAGGTGCCTACTATAGTAATACACCCTCACAGCGCTGGTCTTCCGCGAGACCGAAATAAAATAAAATAAATAAATAACAAGTACTATAAAACAAATAAAAACAGTTTTTTCTTAACTGAATTGTATCACTGACTTTATGATAAATAAATAAAAATAGATGGTAGTAAAATAAAAAACAACTATAGCTTTAAATAAATCCACAGAAAATATAGGTACTTATTATGATGATGATGAATAGGCATACATGAAAACAGATTGTGATAATCTCAAGCATTATTTTTTTTAAAACGACTTATTATAACTAAATTAAGCGGTGTTAGTGGAAAAACGATTTAATACAACTGCTCCTCTAATGTAATTTTTGATTATGCAAAATGTGTTGTTTGAGTTTAATTTTGAAAGCAAAAATTGATTTGGTATTTCTGATTGGAGGGGGCAAGTTATTCCAGCATTTCGTGGCAGCGTATCGGAAGCTGCCACGAAAGGCAGTTGTACTGTGCTGGTGAACGATGAGACGACTTGTAAATCTGGCATGACGGTTGGAGAAGTTAAGTTTAGTGTATAAATATTGCGGTTGATTATTTATTATAACGCCAAAAAGCAGGGCTGAAAAATGTAATGAGCGCCGTGATGACATGTTCATTAAGTTATTTTTATTAAGAAAGGGGGTGACATGAGCTCGACGTGGTATTGGGAAACAGAATCGTGCACAAGCGTTTTGCAATCTCTGGGTCACTCTTTTAGTTCTATCAAGTAAGCATCCCCCAAATACCGTATCAGCGTAATTAAGTTTTGACAAAATAAGAGAATCACAAAGACGAATACGTAAATCGACATCCAAATAATCTCGAACTCGGTACAGTACTTTTAACCTATAAAAGCAATTCCGTATTGTATGTTGAATGTGGTTCTCAAATTGTAACCTCCCGTCCATCAGAAGTCCCAAATTGCGAGCTTCAGGAACATACAATATAGGATCAGCATTTATGTGTACAGCAGGATCTGCAGCTAAAATGTCACTTATCTGTTTTTTAGACCCAAGGACAAGAAACTTGGATTTAGAAGGATTTAAAACTAAGCAGTTTCTTTCACTCCACTGGGCTATACGATTTAAATCCTGATTTAACTGTTGTACAGCTGCATTTGTTTCACTGGGTTTAAATGATATATAGAGCTGAAGATCATCAGCGTAAAGATGGTAATTACAATTTCTTATAGAGGATATGATGTCTGCGGAATACAAAATAAAAAGCACTGGGCCAAGAATGGAGCCCTGCGGAACACCTCTATTTACAGGAGCAATATCAGACACAACAGAAGATCCATCAGCGTTTTGAAGCTCTACTAATTGCGAGCGGCCTGATAAATAACTGGAGAACCATTTTATTGTACGGATATTAAAACCGTAGAAAGATAATTTTGAAAGAAGGAGAGAGGTATTGATTGTCTCAAAAGCACGTGAGAAATCTAATAGTGCCAAAAGAGTTCCTTGCCCATTATCTTGCGCAGCTAAAATATTATCAACTACGTCCAATAAGGCCGTGGCTGTACTATAACCCTTCCTAAATCCGGATTGTTTTGCAGGTAGAATATTATTTTCCTCAAGATAATTAAACACTTGCATGCAGACTGCTTTTTCGACGATTTTGGAGAGAAAGGGTAATATACTTATTGGCCTTAAGTCTTTGAAATCGGAAGGGTGGTTATTTTTAGGAAGAGGTTTAACTATTGCGGTTTTCCAGGCCTCGGGAAAGGTGCTGGATTCAATCGATGTATTGACTAATGCTGTAATGATACCAATTGTATCTGGAAGAGTTAACAAAACCATATCTAAAGAAATTCCATCTATGCCCAGTGCATTACTTTTTATTGTCTGTATGATTTTTAGTACGGTGGACTCATCAACGGGAGACAAATTGAAGGAGGCGGATCCAAAACGGTGATATTCATAATAGGATAGGTCGGAAATATTTACTGACTCATTACCAGGCAAAGTGAGAAAGTGAGTATTAATACGATTTGGGTCAAATAAATGTGGTGGCACTTCTGAATCATTAGTCCTAAAATCTGCAACATTTCGTTTAATATTCATCCACAATCTACGGGGGTTATTTATATTTGAATTAATATGTTTTGTAAAATACGCAGTTTTTTCAGTTTTGAAAGCTGTAGTCACAATATTTTTTAAATCTTTGTAGTAGTTTTTATGTAAATCTAATTTTGTTTGGCGGGATTTAACATGAGCTGCATCACGAATTTTTATAATTTCTTTAATGTTATGAGTAATCCAGGGGTAGGACCGTTCTTTTAAATAAACAATTTTCCTTGGAGCATGACGGTCAAACAGAAGCAGAATATAGGTGTTTAAATTAAGTAGTAATTGATTAACATCCTCAGTAATTAATTTATCCCAGTCTATAGAAGTTACGTCATGGATAAAAAGATCGATATCTATTTCTCTAAGTGGTCTATATACGATCCATTTTGGGGGTGGATTGTTTTTCTTAAAGGTAGATTTACATGAGATAAATGCATGATGACTAAGATCGGGAATATAATCAACTACAACATCCGAGAGTTTACTAGTGGAACACAATAAATCAATTAAGGTTTGGCTATGATCTGTAAAGTGTGTGGGCTGTTCTACATATTGACTAAGGTTCATGCATTTAAGAAAGCCCGTTAGTTTTTTTTATATTATCCAAGTGTCTGGGATTATTATTTAAGAGATCAACGTTAAAGTCCCCAACAAGAATGACGTGGTCATATATGGAAAATGATGATACAGAATCAGAAATAGCATCAATGAATACATCTAAGTTTTGCCACGGCGGCCGATATGCAGTCCCAACTGCGACTTTAAAACCATTAATGTTTAAACCTAGCCACATTTGATCAACGGGATGAGAATCCGAGTGTTGAAGATAACGAACATTTATGCCACGCTTGATATAGAACCCAACACCACCTCCGCGGGTACGAACAGTTTTAGACCGTGGTATATGCCGGAGCCTGTAACCAGCAGGGGCAGGCGCCCGCGCCTCTTCACCCGTGCTAAGCCAAGTCTCATTTATGGCCATAATATCTACTTGGTAGCGTGACATGGCTACTAGAAACTCGTCATGATGAGTACCGAGAGAACCAGGATTAAGTAATCCAATCGTCAAATTTTTACTCTTAATGTATTGCAAAACATAAGAATGTAGAATTTGACAGTATTTACCGTGCATCAACATTAGTGTAAGCAATGATACATGCCGCCACGCAAGTTTTAATAAATATATACTTAATAAAGCGTATTTTACGTAATATAAATAATAAATGAATCGTTTTGTATAGCATGTGAAATAAATAAATAAACATTGAAATAGTGATACCATGGAGTAATATAATATACTACGCAGTGAAACATACAATACAATATAAATGAAATAAATAAATGATATAATTGCTTTTAAAATCACATATTTTTTTGTCTCTAATGAGCCAGGATTTACGAAACATATCGAAAAATATTTATTTTTACAAGGCGTATGACATTTATCGGTTAATTTACATGGGTTAATATAGATCTTTATAAACTGACTTTTAACGGAGTTATTGTCTTTGGTGTAGCTATTTGCATGGATAGCTTTGATAAAGTAACTAATATAAAACAATCTAAGGCGCATCCAGGCTGTCGTTAAAATATTTAAATAAAAACTATCAGTTTTAGTAAATTGAAATTGAAAGTAAAATTTGAGTACAGCAATTAAAAATGTCTTATCTAAGAGGTAGAGGTTAATTACAACAAAATTATTTAGGACAAAAAACCTGAGTAAGATCAGCTTCTGTACGAACTCGCATTACAGGTGCCTCGTGATCTCTACGTACGAGAATGGACCCATTTTTAGTCCACGCAAACTTCCAGTTAAGCCGGTTTTTTTCCTCTCGAACACGTTTGAACAATTGCCTGTTAAACTATGTGAGGCGCTCATTTACGTAGAAGCGTGTTATTGGGCCTGGTATTTCGAGTCCAGCAGTATCAATATTGCGGCGAACGCGTGCGGCGCGCAATAGCTCGTCTCGCTGAGCGCGTCGTTGCAGGCGGACGACCAGCAGACGTGGACCCGCCGTGACCTCCGCATCTCCTGTCCTCGCGGTCGCGGTGCCGGCGGCGACACCCGCATAGTCCCGACGCACGCCAACACGAACCGCGCTGACTACGTCGCGCTCCTCGAACTTCACTCCAAGTTTACTGCTGACGACAGTAGCGACATGAACCGGATTCTCTCCGCTTGCTTCGGGTATCCCGGATATCTCGATCTCATTCAGGAGAAGTTCTTGATCTCTATCATTTAGTTCACGCGTCAAACGATCGACGGTGGTAGCGAGGGCATTGACCTTGACATCGCTGGAACTAATTCCCTCGACGGCTGAAACAGTTTTTTTTTCGAGACGCTGTTCAATTGCTAAAACTCTATTTTCGATCACGTTAAATCGATTGTTAAATGAACTAATTGACGCAACGATTGTGTCGATTTTAGCTAGGAGTTGTTCCGTGAATAAGGACATCTGGTCGGCAACATATTTCTTTAAATCAGCCGTTATTTCAATAGCTTCTTCTCCCAGCTTAGGACATTCGCTTGAAGTATTCGGATCTTGGCGATAACTTCCTCTTGCCAGAGTAACGTTTGAGAAGTCATCATCGGTCTTCTTTTGGCGACAGGGAAGACATTTCCACATCGCTTTACTTTCCTGATTCATAGTTGTATACAACTTTTCATATTTGACGCATGCTAAATGAAAATGAAGCTCACACATAGCACATACTAGATGAGATTTTCTTGTGATAACACGTGTACAAGTACCACAGTTCCATCGTTCCTTCGGTGAGGGCGTCATCTTGCGAAAAGTATTCAGGCAGAGATTTAGTAAGTTAGTACCTACGCAATTCAGAGCAATTTTTGTTGTTAGTTATGTTATATATTATTTTAGCGCCAAAACCGTGTTGCTAGGCGGCAGGCAGGTTAACATGCAGCGGCGAACAGGTGCGCGGGGTGCGGGGAGGGCAATGCTCGAGCGCCCGCGGGAAGCGACCTTGAAGCGACGCGTGCGTGGGAGCAGAGTATGAAAAATGTAGAGTTTCGAAAATGTTTCTGCTTATTACTCGAAAACCACTGTATATACACAAAAACTAGTTACACCACTGTAATCCTTGTAACAACACCATAAAATATATGTATATATCAAGTAGGAAACGACACTTTTTACTACTCTTCACGATTAAATATCCGGAGCAAATCAAAAATACGTGTGCCTCGACCGAACGTCGTTGACTTCGCTCATATCTGATCAAGGTGAACATTTTGAATGGAAAAGCCAACTTTTTTTTCTATTCCAAAAAGAAAGTCCTGGTGGAAGTTGTTCAGTGTCATTGACTGAGCAACCCCTATCAGTTTGCAGACCACTGTCCCTTACACCTGGTAATTTTTTTTTTTTATTACTTTTTAAAATTATTCAATAAAATATTAGAATGTAAATATTTTTCATATTAGTGTGGTAGTTACTTTTAATTTCTTTATTATATCTTTCTGGGGTACTATCTTTGTTTTAAGGTAAAGTATGAATCATAATTACTAATTGTGCAATAGGTAGATCTTCATATCATAGACTTATCACAAATAAGTTACTCTTCATGCTCATAATAACATTACAGAAAACAATTTGCGAAAAAGCTGTCTTATCACTTAAAGCAATCTCTTTCAGACACGCTATCATGTCAACAAACCTTCATAGTAAATCCAGATGGAGCCACATTCTTTGGCCACTCAAACAGCGTAGTGTGAAACCTGTTCCCCGACTCAAGAAGCAGGACAGCCTTCTCTTCAGACCTCTGCAGCCTGATCACGTACGTCTTGTTGTCGATATCGTACACCTGGTTGACTCGCATGCCAACCAGCCTGAAAGGAATTTAAAAAAGTAAATAAACATGGTAAAGAAAAATTTAATTTAAGGTTTTCTAGTCAGGGGAAAATAGAAAATTTAGTTTTATTATGCAAATGCAAGTGTGTTTTTATTTATTTTCATTTAATTATATTAAGATATAAAAAGGTTAAATGAGGCAAAACAATTTGTTGTCATTCTCACCTTTGCAACTCCGTTACCATGCATATTATGTCGTAGGTGTTGAACCTGGTCTTCATTTTGAGGAATTATCTTTTATAATCACAGCATTTAACAAAACCACTACGAAATTTCCATATAAATCGTCACAATGGCAAAAATCGTGACGAATTCAGAAACGTATGAAGAAGTGGTACTATAAAAACACGATCTTGATATTTTTCCATGACCTTGTAATGTTTCTTTCTAATGTATGATATTAAAAAGAGATAAGAACTAATTCTCGATTCGAAAAATTTGTATAATTCGAAACACATAGTACCGCTTATGACAGTCAAAACCGGATATGACGTCAATTTTTACACTGCGTTTCTGGAGCATAGGAATTGTAAACGCTAAAAAGTTAGAAAGAGACCATGCTTTACAAAGCTTATGATATTGTTTCTTTCTAAATGGTTAACTAACGACACTATCAAGTTTTAAAAAACTGTAGTGTTTTGGTTCGTTTTGAATCACACGTTTTCTTTTCTATTAATTATTGGATTTTTAGAGAATTTAACCACAATGGGAGTGCAAGATACAGATCTAAAGGACTTCAAGTTGAAGCCAATGAAATGTGAATTCAATGTGTTAAGTAAATCGGACGGTTCAGCTATTCTATCCCAAGGTAACATTAGCATATTTTCTTTCAATTTCCTCTTACTCTAACCAGCTCTAGACTGACTTTAAGCCTCCAAAGACTTATATTAAGCCACATTTAATTATTTCTTAGTGCTGAGGGCAGTTTTATAGTTATTTAGATATTCTAACCTGAACATGTTATGACCACCATACAAAAGAAATTGAATAACTTTGATAAATTCCAGGCAGTACAGTAGCTTTAGTGAGCGTTAATGGGCCCCTGGACATCAACATGAAGAATCAGAGCATCGAGAAGACCACACTTGAGGTCCTGTTTAGCAGTAAAGGTGGAAAGCCATCTGTTGGAGACAGGTAAACAAATGTAAATTAGAAACCTATGTTATTTCCAAATAGCTACTAAAATTACTGCACCAGGGGAGTGTTTTAGGACTAAAACATACATATAATCACGCCTTCGCCCCTAATGGGGTAAGCAGAGCGTAAACAACCTAAACCAGATGGTTCCACCACATCTGGCAAAGTTTTGAGGGTTATTTAAGATAGATTTGTAGGCCCATCGTCTTGTGTATATTGCTGTAGTGACAGGTTGTCAGCCCGTCGCCTAATGCAATATAATGAAACCCTCGGATCCCTTAGCTGGTTTTTACAGCATGCCTGGGAGGAAATGCAGCTGGCACATTCTATGTTTTTCTCTTGCTCCCAGTCCAGCATAGAAGAATTCATTTTAAGAATTTCATTTAAATTACTTTGTTAAAAATATTATATTAAAATAATATGAAAATTGAAAATACAAAGTAAAATACACGTCATTTTCTGAGGAATCCAAAACATTGGAAAAATCAAAATCAATTAGCACAAATTAAATCTGTTATCTGTCTTATTAATACAAAAATAAATTACTTCTTCACTTGCCTTGTCAAGGGGAGAGCCCGATGGTGTAGTGGATAGGGCCGCTGCCTCCTGAGCGGGAGGTTGTGGTTCGAATCCCACCACGTACCAATGTGTTTTTCGGTTTTCGAATTTCATATGTACGTTTATTCGGCGCTTTTTACATGCTTCGGAAGGCACGTTAAGCCGTTGGTCCCGGTTAATATCGTTTAATACCGTAGATATTAGTCGTTAAGCCATTTGAGAGGCCAGTGCTAAGCATTGGTGGCTTGAAAACTCTGACCTAATCTAGGATTGGGTCTGGTTTCCCTTCTGGGTTGCGGAGGTCAGATGGCAGTCGCTCTGTGTAAAAACGAGTACATACATACATACATACATAAAATCACGCCTTTATCCCTTACGGGGTAGGCAGAGCGATAAACGCCTCGTAAAAGGCGCTTTCGCCACGTCTGTCAAAAATTGAGGGCAATTTTAGATTGAAAAGTGTATTGCTATAGTAAAAACGAGTACCCTCGTTCAATCCCCTAGATTAGGTAGCCGACCCCGTAAGATACGGGATAAGGCTAGGGAGATGATGACTTGCCTTGTCAAGAAAATAATTTATAATAATTGTGAAAATTCCAGATATAAAGAGAATGTGATCCGGCAGACATGTGAAACAGCTATCCTGGGAAGTTTATATCCTCGCACCGGCACTACAGTTACTGTTCAAGAGTTGGAGGATTATGGAGGGGTATGTATACTTCCATGCTGGACTGGGAACGAAAGAAAAACAGAATGTGCAGAGCTTGCATTTCCTCCTGGGCATGCTGTAAAAACGAACTAATGGATCCAAGGGTTTCAGTATATCGCAATTTAGATGATGGGCTTATGACCTGTCACTACAGCAATATACCTACAAATCTATCTTAAAAATCCCTCAAAACTTCGCGGAACGACCTCTGTTTAGGTTGTTTATGCTCTGCCTACCCCATTGGGGATAAAGGCGTGATTACATGTATGTTATTATTATTAGTCTATTAATTACAGATACAAAAAAATATTAATTACATATAAACATAAATTATTTCATTTTAACATTAACATTAAATAAATAATCTAATCACTCATCATTGTTTTTCTTTTTCCTTTTTGGAGTATCTGCGCATCCTGAAGACGCATAGACCTCCCCCAGCTCTTTCCATCTTTCTCTGTCTCTTGTTGGTCTGGTCCACAGGGCCCCAGCAATTTTTTTCAGGTCATCTGACCACCTCCTAAGAGGTCTACCTCTTCTTCTTGCTTCCTCTCGTGGTGTCCATTCAGAAACCAAAGAAAGATTATATGTATGTATGTATTAATAAATTTCCTATTAATTTCCAGCTATTAACCTGCTGTGTGAACTGCGTGTGTCTTGCTCTACTGAACTCCGGATTAGCGATGCGCTCGGTCTTCGCAGCTGTTTCCTGCACCATAGACGGAGACGGCAACATTGTGCTTGATCCTACCGCGGAGCAGGTCGACGCGGCGCGCGCGCATATCAACTTCGTGTTCGATTCGAGGGATAAAAGTCTTATTACAGGTAAAATCACTACTTATCACTACATAGTATAAAACAAAGTCGCTTTCTCTGTCCCTATATCCCTATGTATGTATAAATCTTTATAACTACGCAACGGATTTTGATGCGGTTTCTTATAATGGATAGAGTGATTCAAGAGGATGGTTTATATGTATAATACATGCATAATATAGTAGAGAAACACTGATAATTTCCGTGCGAAGCCGGGGCGGGTCGCTAGTACTACATACATACAGTACACATAATACACTGAAACTTGCTGGTTTTTACATGCAGCTGGCACATTCTACTTTTTTGTATCACTCCCAGTCCAGCATGATTGTGTTCCTTATTACTACTACCCTGACTGCATGGACCTAATTGGAGAATGGGACTGATTGATAAATCTTGACTGAAATAGGCATGTTGAAAAAGTTGTCTAAACGTTTTATACTTAAAACCCAAAACTGATAGCAGAAAAACTGTGCATCTCATTCGTAATAAAAAATAATGCACATTTAGATTTAATAATCGAGGAAAAAAATATAGAAGTTATTGATATGAGTACGCAATATTTACTGAGGAGTGACGTCATAACCAAGTATTTTTAAACAAAACAGTTATTGACATTTCGTTAAATGTTGCTGATTTGACTAATAGGAAAATAGTGTATTGTTGCCGTCCCTTTTCTTATGATAGAA
This sequence comes from Scrobipalpa costella, assembly GCA_949820665.1. NCBI lineage: Eukaryota > Metazoa > Arthropoda > Insecta > Lepidoptera > Gelechiidae > Scrobipalpa > Scrobipalpa costella. Next base: position 17,050,058 of record OX463314.1, read on the forward strand.
AATGACAGGTTGACAGTCAAGATATACAAAATCACTAAAACTACAAATTGCCCCCAATATACTTTAATGCTATCTAATGTAATACATATGAAAAGTAAAATAAATGAATTTCGCCATGGGCAGGATTTGAACCTGCGACCTTCGAATTGCCGTTCGTCGCACTGCTAATTAAGTTACGGAAGCGTTAGTCAACACACAACAGAAAGGGCCGGCAACCATTTTAGTCAACATTTAGTCAAGTTGTGTCCTCACGGAATCCGTAACGTTTTTAATCTTCTTCTTCTTATTTAGCCCACATCATCCCACTGCTGGGCTACTTTTTCTTACGTTTTTAATATTTTTTGCATTTGGATAAGATAAGGAATGACTAGGTATATAACAGGAAGCTGGAAAGTTGCACCCATTAGAGACAACATAAGAAGAATTCGCCATGCGTGGTATGGGCATGTTATGCTTAGGGATGAAAGTTATGTAGGCAAAAGAAACGGTAATGAATGTGGTTGGATATGTTGGGAGAGGACGCGTGAAAGATGATATGTCTAAAACAGGTGTGAGTGTTGAACTGAAGGCTGACAAGGATGAAATGAGCTGGCCCCAAATACATACATACATATAATTACGCCTTTATCCCTAATGGTGTAGGCAAAGCGTAAACGACCTAAACAAAGGTCGTTCCGCCACGCACAAAGATTTGAGGGTTATTTAAGATAGATCTGTAGGTTTATTGCTGTAGTGACAGGTTGTCAGCCCATTATCTAAATTGCAATATACCGAAACCCTCGGATCCCTTAGCTGGTTTTTACAGCATGCCCGAGAGAAAATGCAGCTAGCACATTCTATGTTTTTCTCTCGGTCCCAGCCCAGCATGGAAGAATAAACGGGATATATAATAAATAATAATATAATAAAAAAGCCTTTATTTAAAAAAATTACATCAAGAATCATTATTTCCATTTTTATTTATTTCTTCTAATACTCTTAGTAACCTACTTCTGTTCTTTTTCTTGTATCTTATTTAATACTTCTCTCCATCGATCTCTATCTTTCGCTTCTCGTGGCCAAAGAGGTTGTTCCTCGTGCAGTTTTATTATTATTATTAAGATAAGGAATGACTAGGTATTTATATGATGATTTGTTGCAGTGTTCACGGAAGGCACATTCTCCGAGGCCGCTTACCAAGAAGCTTTAGCGCGATGCAGAGCGGCCAGTGACCTCGTGTTCGCCTTCTACCGGGACATCATCGGCAAATACTCCAAAGTTATCGGATGACGTACACAATAAATATAGTTTTAGAAGTTCTTGTGTTTAATTTATTTAAGTGCGCACTGTCGATTTTAGTCGATCTATTGTTTAGTTCTATTTATCACATACATAAGATTTCTTCCATGCTGGACTGGGAGTGATAGAAAAACATAGAATGTGCCAGCTGCATCACCTCCAGAGCATGCTGTAAAAACCAGCTAATGGATTCGAGGGTTATAGTATATTACAATTTTAGGCGATGGGCTGACAACCTGTCACTATAGCAATATACGTCATGATCATCTGTAATAACCCTCAAAACTTGTCAGACGTGGCGGAACGACCTTTGCTTAGGTCGTTTACGCTCTGCCTACCCCATTAGGGATAAAGGCGTGATTATATGTATGTATGTACATAAGGGATCCGAGGGTTTCAGTATATTTTAATTAAGGTGATGGGCTGAGAACCTGTCACAACAGCAGTATACCTACAAATGTATCTTAAAGTGACCCTCGAAACTATGTCAGACGTGGCGTGTTTGTATGTATGTAATGTACATATACATACATATAATCACGCTTTTATCCCTAATAGGATAGGCAGAGCGTAAACGACCTAAACAAAGGTCGTTCCGCTACATCTCCATCTGACAAAGTTTTGAGGGTTGATTAAGATAGTTTCGTAGGTAGGTATATTGCTATACTTCCATGCTGGCCTGGGCGCGACAGAAAAACATAGAATGTGCCAGCTGCATTTCCTCCCGGGCATGCTGTAAAAACCACCTAAGGGATCCGAGGCTTTCTGTATATTTTTTTAGGCGATAGGTTGACAACCTGTCACTACATCAATATACCTACAAATCTATCAAAACTTAGTCAGACGTGGCGGAACGACCTTTGTATAGGTCGTTTACGCTCTGCCTACCCCATTAGGAATAAAGGCGTGATTATATGTATGTATCATATTTTTTCGCAAATTATTGCATTGCAATTCAAATTTTAATTTTTTGTAATAATTTGGCGTTCTGAAATAAAAGTTGTTTTTATTTAATATTTTTGATGATTTATTTTCATTCATGCTGGACTTGAAGCAATAGAAAAGCATAGAATGTGGCTGTTGTTTCTCCTTCCAAGCAAGCTGAAAAACAAGAAAAGTGATTCATTTCCCAAATCACAGTACAATGGTTGTGGGCTGACAAATCTTCCACTATTGATATACATTCCAATCTTAAATATTTGTTAGACGTGGCGAAAACACATTTTACTAAGTATTTCCTTTATTCTCACTAGTTCGATTCATTAGTTCGATCGTCGAACTAGTGAGAATTTTTTTCTCATTTGTTCGACCGTTGAACTAGTGAGAATATTTATATGAGAATCTTCCCTTTATTCTCACTAGTTCGATTTCTCAGTTAAAAATTAAAAACGCTTATATATGTATAATAAATGATTTGTTGGTCAAAGACCTAATTTAAAATGACATAATTACAATCATACATAGGTCTATTTGTAAACATAATATCTTTGAACAACTATAATAATATGTTTTATATCTTTGATCAAAAACGGACTCGTAGGTACGTATAAATAATAAGCGGTGAAATTGGTGTTGGACATTTTTTAGAAAAGATGCGGTGATAGTTACATTGAGTATTTGATTATTATATAATTTTTTATTTCATTAAGTATTTGATTATTATATTATTTTTTATTTCATTGAGTATTTGACTATTATATGATTTTTTATTTCATGATCAATGTACTTTTATAATATTAAATGTACCTACCTATTTACATACATCTTCGGGGAATACATGAATTAAAAGTTTTTTCTCTTTCTGCTTATTGAGATAAGTAAGACAGAGAAAAATATATTTAAATATGTATATTCCACGAAAGTTGTGTCTATGAACATTTAAAGGTTTTACCTACATACACCTAATATTGTACTTTTGTAATTTTGAAATTCATAATTTGTGACAAACAATAATTTATTATAAGCATTTTTTTGTTAAGCTTATTGAAATATGCGAGACAGAAAATTATTTTTTCTACTACTTACCTACGAGTACGTTTTTGATCAAAGATATAAAACATATTATTATAGTTGTTCAAAGATATTATGTTTACAAATAGAACTAAGTATGATTGTAATTTTGACATTTTTAATTAGGTCTTTGACCAATAAATCATTTATTATACATATATATGCGTTTTTAACTGAGAAATCGAACTCGTGAGAATAAAGGGAAGATTATCATTTAAATATTCTCACTAGTTCGACGATCGAACTAATGAATCGAAATAGTGAGAATAAAGGAAGTATTCCTTTTACGTTCTGCCTACCCACCCATACTATCCGTAATTTAATTGAGTGATTTTAATGAAGATGCTTTTTTCTTTCGGAAACGGAAAACCGCGAATAACTCGTCATTTGAGACATGCAGAGCCGAAATAATAGAGACAATAAAAAAATATTGCTGTAGAAGAATTATGTATGTACGGTACAGACTGCGCAGCGTGTAATCTATCGAAACTGTCTTTCGCCTGTCAGACTTGGCTAATAAGAGGCTTCAAAATGCAGCTTCACATCAGAGGACAGTCTACTTACGTTATAGACGTCAATGGAGAGGAGAACATCGCCCAGATCAAGGAGCGTGTTCGCACCCTCCCTCGTGTCGAAGATGAGGTGACTGTGTCCCTCAGAGGAGCTCCACTAGAAGACTCTTTCCTGGTGTTTGAGCTGTCTTCATACGAGCTTGACCTCACCGTCCCACTGCTCGGTGGTAAAGTGCAAGGATCCCTGGCTCGTGCTGGTAAGGTAAAGGGACAAACCCCCAAATTTGAGAAGCAGCAGCAGAAGAAGAAGACTAGCCGTGTCATGAGGAGGATCCAGTACAACAGACGATTCGTCAACGTTGTGCAGACATTCGGCCGCCGTCGTGGACCCAACTCCAACTCATAGATTACTGTACAACGTTCGTTTCTTAAACCTTGGATGGTAGGCTCCCCCTGGCGGATATCCGGCTGATGCGGAGCTACGCGGCGCGGTAGATTCGAACGGACGAGGGCGGAGGTGCTCGCAACAGGATACGGTGGCGGAGGCGTCGGGTGTGGGCTCGGAGGAAATACTTACTTAAATACAGATACTTCTTATTGAACGTTTTGGTGTGAAAGAGGATATTATAGTGACAGGTATAGAAAAAGGAATGCTGAGGTGGTTTGGTCATGTTGAGAGGATGGATGAAAAGAGATTAAGTAAACAGATATACATGGCGAGTGTGAGTGGGAATGTTGGAAGGGGAAGACCTCGGCGAACGTACCGCGATCAAATCGGGGACGTCCTAGGGAAAGGTCAGGTCAGGAGTACTTACCCTAAACCGACGAGCGTGCATGAAAAGATTGATGAATGTAGATGAAGCGAAAGAAGTTTGCAAGGATCGTAGCAAATGGAAGGATGTGATCTTTGCCTACCCCTCCGGGAAAGAGGCGCGGCGTGACGTTATGTATGTATGTATGAGCTACGGATTATAGCCATATTATTAAATACAGTTAATCACTGCAAAATAAAATAAGAGCTTTGATTATCTAGGCCTCCTTAAATGTTAATACAACTTTTTAACTAAACTTGTTCTTATTCCAAGCTGGACTGGGAGTGGGAGCAAAAGAAAAAACATAGAATGTGCCATCTGCAGTATTCACTACAGCAATACACCTACAAATCCTGTAGTTAAAGCAAATGGAAGGATGTGATCTCTGCCTACCCCTCTGGGAAAGAGGCGTGACGTTATGATGTATGTATGTAATACAGATACTTCTTCTTTCATACTGGACTAGAAGCGAGAGAAATCCTGCCGCATTAAGGAATATAAATATCTTTATTAGCAAGCAGACACGGTACAGATCGCGCGGCGAGAGTTTGGCTTTGACCGTTATTGCGCAGAAATCAGAAATTGGGTATCAACGGGCAATTAGCGGGGTGCGGGGCGGGTGTGTAGGCGCACGCGGTGCTCTGATTGGCGCTCCAGTCGTTCCCTGCCTCTCGCATCGATACGACGTACCGCGCACTCCTGTTGTACAATCACGTTCACAAGTGAATTGCTATTTTTGTTAATTGTTTATTGTTGTCGATTGTTATTATTTGTTGAGTTTGTTTGTTTAAGTTTGTCAGTTAAGTATTTTTTGTTAAATATTAAAAAGTGATTTGAAAATGCGTAAAAAAAACATTGTTTTAAAAAGGCAAGCACGGAAAATAATATATATGACGTGAATTGCTTTTTAAAGAAAGAAGCTGACGAATGTATCGATTCATTGAAGCAAATTCGAAGTCAGATTGAGGAAGTTGCTTCTTTACTCAGTCAGTCGGAGAATAACCAAACTATACAGACTATGCAGGTAATGAAAACGGAAACTGTTTCTAAATTAAATTGTGTAGTTAGTAAATTAGCTCAAATTCAAAAACGGACATCGGAGGCCACTAAGACTTCAATTGGCTCTGTAAAAAATATCGCAAATCAAGCCAAGAGTTCCGATTTGCTAATTACTTTCAGAACACCTGGAAAAAAACGTCCCAGAGCTAAACCAGTTACCAATATTGATAATTTTGACTAAGGTGTTATAAAAAGATGTATACACAATTTTCACAAGATGAATAATGAACCTCCCACCATTGGGAAACTAAAAAAGAAACTTGAGGAAGATATAAACTTTAAAGGGTCAGAAACAAGTCTTCGTGTAATTGTAAAGGAGTTAGGATTTCGCTGGAAAAAAACAGAAAACAACCGTAAATTACTAATAGAAATATCGAATATCCGATTACAACGCATTGAATATTTAAGAATAATAAGAAAATATCGACAAGAAGGAAGACCCATTGTTTACACAGATGAATCCTACGTAGATTCATCGCACTTAACAACCAAAGCCTGGAGCGATAGCCCTACGGAAGGACTAAAAAAACCAATTTCTAAAGGACAACGAGTCGTGATAGTCCACGCAGGATCTGAAGCTGGGTTTATACCAAATGCTTTATTAACTTTTAAAGCCGGCTCCAAAACAGGGGACTATCACGACAACATGAATTACGAGAATTATGAAAAGAATGAAAAGAAAAAATGAAAAGAATGACACAATTAATTCCCAACCTACCACCTAATTCTGTAGTGGTTGTCGACAACGCCTCATACCACAATAAACAATGGGATTTAGCACCGTCCTCCAAGACCAAAAAAGCCGATATGCAGAATTGGCTAACTGATAAAGGCATACAATATGATTCAACAATGCTCAAGCCACAATTGTACAACTTGATAAAAGCTAATAAAGAAAGATTTAAAACTTTTTCAATAGATCAAATTTTAGCAGAAGCAAACCATAGCATATAGAGATTACCGCCTTACCATCCAGACCTCAACCCTATAGAAATGGCATGGGCTACTATTAAACAATATGTAGCTAGCAAAAATGTTAAATGGAATTTACAAGAATGTACCAAACTTATCAAAGAAAAAGTATCTTTAATGGGTGCCCAGGAATGGGAAAAAATATGTAAAAAGGTAAAAGATATAGAAGAAGAGTACGCCAAGAGTGACCATGTAGTTGATTTACTTACCGAGCAATTTATAATTCGCGTCGATGATAGTTCCGAAGACAATGATTCTGATGATGGTTATGAAGATGATGACAACTGCGACCGGTAGCCCTGAACCCGGACCCTCAACAAGCAAAAGACGTTGCACAATTTCGTGTCGCGGCAGCACCACTGGACCATGCGGTGATTTCATAGAAGGCGTTAAACCTTTAACTGATTCAGCATCTGAATAGCACTGCTGAAATATTTGTATTTTTTAAATGTTTACTTTAAAATATTGGTGAGTCGTTATTAATAGTAGGGATGTGATCTTTATTGTGTAATTTTTACTATAAAGTACTTCTGTCTATCTATCTATTTAGCCTATGTTAGCCTACTGCTGAGCATAGGCCTCTTCCTTTAGTACTTACTACATTAAAATGACAAATATTTTCTTAATTACTAATTTAAAATATGGTTGAAAACTATAGACCCATCTCAAAGCTGTGCCTGCTGGCTAAAGTCTTCGAACGATTAATTTTAATCAATTATACAATAAAATTAAGCATGTGTTTATTCCACAGCAACATGGTTTTCTCAGGGGAAGATCTACAGTCTCCAATCTAGTTGTTTTTAGTGACTCTGTTACTGAAGTAATGGACCATGGCCATCAGGTCGATACAGTATATACTGACTACATCAAAGCTTTTGATCGTATAGATCATAATTTACTCTTAGCTAAACTATCTGCGCTAGGTATTCACGGAGATCTCTACCGATGGTTTACATCAGATGTCCACAATAGATCTCAAGCAGTAGTATTAAATGGTTATTTATCAACATGGGTCAAAATTCCATCTGCGGTGCCTCAAGGATCATTATTGGGACATCTCTTATTTGTAATATTTATAAATGACATCAGCACTTGTATTCTAAATTCAAAATTTCTGCTTTTTGCTGATGATATGAAGATCTTTAAAACGATTAGTTGCATTTCTGATGTGATACAACTGCAAGAAGATCTTTTACGACTTGACCAGTATTGCGCCTTCAACAAACTAGACCTTAATATGTCTAAATGGTTTTCAATTACTTTCACCCGGAAACAAAAACCACTTCAGTTTTACTATCAGATTAAATCGCAAAGTATTTCTCGTGTTAATTCTATCAGAGATTTAGGTGTAACTTTTGATTCTAACCTTTTATTTAGTGAACATATTAAAAATATTACTGCGAAAGCCTACAGAGCATTAGGATTTGTTATCCGCTCATCCAGTGACTTCAAACAAATGAAAACCTTGAAATTCTATACTGTGCATATTTGCGAAGTCACTTAGAATACGCATCTGAAATATGGAACCCTTGCTACGTCACATATATATCAAATATGGAAAAAATTCAAAAGAAGTTTACTCGTTTTCTCTCATACAAATTTAAAGTGCCTAGACTTGAGTACCCCCAGCGTTGTCGGAAATTTCACCTGTTGCCGCTTCAGCTTAGAAGAGAATCGGCTGATTTAAGGTTTCTAATGAAGATTGCTCAAAGTACGGTGGATTGTCCTGAACTCCTCAGCATGATTGCGTTAAGAATGCCAACTCGATTAAGATTAAGAAAGCATGATTTACTTTTTGTACCTCCCAGTCATTCTCAATATAGAAAAAAACAGTTTCGTACCACGTATCACAAAGCTGTTCAATAAGTACAATGATGATTGCCGATTTGATTTATTTAGTGGTAGTATCAGATCAATGAAAAATGCGCTCGTTAAGGATTACTTCACAGAATCTTAAAGTGTTAGTTTAGTGTAACTGTTTTTATATTTTTATGTGTTACTTTACCTATTCATTATTTTTAAGTTAGACTAAGCAATTTTCTTTGCGGAAGTGGAAGAATGTGGAAGCTTGTAATTGGCATTTATTTAATATGTTTACTTGAATAATTTGTAAATGTTGCTGTAAGCTCCCCAAATAAAATAAAATAAAAATTAAATTATTGATCGAAAAATATTTAAATATTACACTCTCCGTGGTACAAGCAAAACAGATATAGGTAATAATGTTTGTAGGTATAAGTTTTGTAGTACATTAATACAAAAATAATAATTGTTATTTGAAATAATTTATTTTCTTTAAAATTTGAGTATGTTTATTAAGAATGTACATTTTGCAGTGCCCTAACAGGGTAATGTGAGCACAATGTATTTATTATAAGTACTACCTTTGTAAACCAAATGAAGCATATAAACGAATACAAGTATTTTTTTTTTTTCGTTTATATTACTTCGTCATTTTTGCTTTCCGACTGTACTTCGACTTTTTTAAACGTATAGAAACTACGGGCCGAGTCGGGCCGGATTGTGGTTATAGTGCAAAGCATTGTACATAGTTATAGTGGAAACCATTAGTTTTAGGTAAAAAATATTAATTAAACCTGTACTTTTATTTTATAGTGCAAACCACTGTTTTTGTAGATAAATTTAGTGTCATATTTTTCTACTACGCTAATTGTGCCGGTGTGTTTAAGTTATACAATTAATGTACCTACAAATCTCGCATAGCTTTACCTTTGGATAGGTTTAAAATCCCACAAACCTCTTCTAATATCGGTATTAGTGTGAAGGAAAAACATAGTATGTGCCAGCGGCGTTTCCTCCCGGGTATGCTGTAAAAACCAGCTAAGGGTTCAAGAGTTTCAGTATATTGCAATTTAGGAGATGGGCTCACAACCTGTCACTAATGCAATATACCTACAAATCTATCTTAAATAACACTCAAAACTTTGTCAGACGTAGCGGAACGACCTTCGTTCAGGTCGTTTACGCTCTGCCTACCCCATTAGGGGTAAAGGTTTGATTATGTGTATGTATGTGTGATCAAATTGCAATTGCAACTTTGCAACATGTTATCTTTTGTACGCATGGCTTAGGGCTTTGCAGTGTGTTTGCACTGCCTTATATGCTTGTTAAAATTACCAAGGTTTATAAACTCTCTATCGCATCTCTTACAACAATACGGTATTTTATGTGAAAACTTAGGATTGTGGGTTCTATTATGTACAGCTAACATGTAACGTCGTCGGAATTTTTGATTGCAAACATTGCAGGCGTACGGTTGTTCCCCGAAGTGTACTTTATTGACATGTCCTTTCATGTGGTCATTTCTGCTAAACTTTTTATCACAATGTTCACAAGAATAAGGCTTTTCCCTTGAGTGTATTTTTAAATGTTGTTTCAATTTGTCATTTCTTTGAAACAATTTATCACAAATATCACAAGCAAATTCTTTTCCTTGTACTAATATATAAACTGAATGTGATCTGAAATGGTCCTTTAAATGTTTACTTTGTGAAAACTTTTTATCACATACACTGCAAGCAAATGGCTTTTCATTTGTGTGGGTCCTTATATGGTTAGTCAGAAGATAACGTCTCCCAAATGTTTTATTGCAAATGCTACAAGCATGAGACTTTTCACCGGTGTGTAATTTAATATGGGACCTTACATGACTGTTTTGTGCGAACTTTTTATCACATATCGGACACTCATAAGGTTTTTCACCTGTGTGTGTTCTAATATGGGTTTTTATATAATATTCCCTAGAGAACTTTTTGTCACATATCTGGCAAGCATAAGCCTTCGTCGCGTGTATTCTGAGATGTTTTATTAACGTGCATTTATAAACACATATGTAAGAACATGTGTCACATATATATTTTTTCGGCGCTGAATGCGCTTTCAAGTGAAGAATATAATGGCGCGTGCTATTAGCCTGATAATTGCACGTACTACACAAGAGTGTATCTAACGGATTTCGCGAATAATTCGTGTCAATCGTTTTCTCTACATTTGCTCCAATATTTTCATTTGTGTGGGTACTTTTATGGTTTATTAAAAGAATATGTCGTTCAAATTTTTCATTGCATATGCCACAAGAATAAGGCTTTTCCCTTGTATGTGTTTTGAGATGATATATAATACTTTGTTTGTCAATACCAATATAAGAACATATGTCACAGGTAAATTTTATTGTAGCTGAATGCGCTTCTAAGTGGTGTATATAATCACCCGTGATATAAGTCTTGTAGTTGCATTGAATACAAGAGTGTATATCCAATAGTGAATCATTATTCGTGCTGTTCTGTTCATTTGTATTGTATTTTAGTTTCGCAACGTCATTCGATATTTTTGTAGAAACATCTGGTTTACTTTCATAGTTTTTAGTGCGATATTCGTTTTCTTTAGTATTTTTTCTAGAATTATATTTGTCTGCGGGTACACTTTTAACTGTTTGTTGTATTTTTGAAGTCTTCTTTAAAATAAGCTCGCTGTCCGCCGGCGAACCTGGTAAAGAAGAAAATATAAAATTATTCTGATACACGAGTTTTGATAATGAAGAAACTAATCCAGCTTAGCGACTAAATTTTGTTTTCGATCGATATAGTTCCATGCTGGCCTGGGAGCGAGAGAAAAACATAGAATGTGCCAGCTGCATTTCCTCCCGGGCATGCTGTAAGATCCAGCTAAGGGATCCGAGGGTTTCAGTATATTATAATTTAGGCGATGGGCTGACAACCTGTCACTACAGCAATATACCTAGAATTCTATCTTAAATAACCCTCAAAACTATATCAGACGTGGCGGAACGACCTTTGTTTAGGTCGTTTACGCTCTGCCTACCCCATTAGGGATAAAGGCGTGATTATATGTATGTATGAATGTAGTTTTCTTTATTATCATTCCGCCACCATTTGACAAGTGACATTATAATTACGGTAGTTACATTATAATTACGGTAGTGACATTATAATTTCACGGGAAATTGTCAATCGGCTCCATTTCTTTAAAAAAAAATCTCAATTTAACGGCCAATTCTTAGTAACATTATAATTTTCCGGAGGCTAGGTTAGGTAACGTTAGGTTAGAATAGGTTAGCCGTTAAATTATAAGAAATGTCGCAGGAATATTGTGAAAGTCGTAACATTATAATTTTCCGAACAATTATAATTTCACGACTATCACAATATACCTGCAACATATATTTATGTACGTGTTTCTTCTTCTTCTGTCGAGTGGGTATCGAGTCTATGGACCCGATGAACCCTGGTGTCAGAGTTTTTAAACCGCCTAGTAGCACAACTATCAGGCGTCTGACATGGTTTTGTGTAACGACCACTATCAAAGACAGCGACCAGGACCGACGGCTTAACGTGCCCTCCGAAGCACGAAATCTTTTTCTTTTCGGACAATCAGGTGATTCAACCTGCAATGTCCTACCAAAACTGGGGAAAAAATCACAAAGTGATAAATTCTCAAATATCAAATTTGTGTTTTACCCCCTGGGATTCGAACCCAGGACCTCCGGATCGGGAGTCCATGGCACTAGCCACTAGACCACGGAGGCAGTTAGGCATAACGCAAACTGATAGAGGTTTACTACTAAGCATATTTCACGGAACTTAACAACTTTGACCAGGAGGTGATCATTGTGAATGGGAAATTCAAAGACTATTTTCTTTTGCTGAAAAATAAGTCCTGGCAAAAGTTGTTCAGTTTCATAGACTGCGTAACCCCTATCACTTCCTACTCTCTTGCTGTCCCTAACACCTGTTATATTAATGCCCTTAAACCCGGTGTTTTAACTAACTCGGCAATTGGCCGTTTGGTGTTTAACAACGCTCATCATCATCCTCATCCTAGCCTTATCCCGTATTACTCGGGGTCGGCTACCTAATCTAGGTGATTGAACGAGAGGCGATTTTACACAGAGCGACTGCCATCTGACCTCCGCAACCCAGAAGGGAAACCAGACCCAATCCTCGATTAGGTCAGAGTTTTCAAGCCGCCAAAGCTTAGCACTGGCCTCTGATATGGCTTAACGACTAATATCTACGGTATTAAAGGATATTAACCGGGACTAACGGCTTAACGTGCCTTCCGAAGCACGTAAAAAACGCGGAATAAACGTACATATGAAATTCGTAAATCGAGAAACACATTGGTACGTGGTGGGGTTCGAACCACGACCTCCCGCTCAGGAGGCAGCGGCCCTATCCACTACACCATCGGGCTCCTCTTATACAACGCTCATTGGCTAAAATAAAAGGACATATCGCGGATTAAGCGTTTTCAATGCACAATCCACAGAATTTCCCTTTTTTCCGGCCAATGAGTGAATTTGGAGATTGTGCATAAAATATTCCATGCTGTTAACTTCCATGCTGGGCTGGGAAAAACGAGAGCGAGAGAAAAACATAGAATGTGCCAGCTGCATTTCCTTCCGGGTATGCTGTAAAAACCAGCTATGGGATCTGAGGGTTTTAGTATATTGCAATTTAGGCGATAGGCTGACAACCTGTCAGTATGGCAATATAATAACCCTCAAAAACTTGTCAGACGTGGCGGAACGACCTTTGTTTAGGTCGTTTACGCTCTGCCCACCCCATTAGGGATAAAGGCGTGATTATATGTATGTATGTATGCATAAAATATGTAAGAATAACACAAACTTGGCCTTAATAAAAATGGATAATAATAAAGGTTCCGAACAACAAGTGAATCTCCAGCGAAATGTGTCTGATTGTAATTCTATCTAAGCTGCGTTTAAATGAATTAACAGCCAATAAACAAATCACTACATAGTATAAAACAAAGTTGCTTTCTCTGTCTCTATATCCCTATGTATGCATAAATCTTTAAAAATACACAACGGATTTTGATGCGGTTTTTTTTAATGGATAGAGCGATTCAAGAGGAAGGTTTATATGTATCTAGCGACCTGCCCCGGCTTCGCACGGAAATTATCAGTATTTGTCTACTTTGTTATGCATGTACACTACATAGCCAAGACAAGATACATAATGGTTTTAGTGCTCTGATCCCCGAAATAAAATCATGGACATTTGTGCTACGGTTCTCAGACGTGGCGAAAGCGCTTTTTACGAGGCGTTAAACGCTCTGCCTACCCCGTAAGGGATAAAGGCGTGATTTATGTATGTATGTATGTCTCAAAACACAAATATTTAGAAAACCCTTAATTTTGAAGTAATTTTCGGATTCTACTTCCATGCTGGACTGGGAGCGAGAGAAAAACATAGAATGTGCCAGCTGCATTTCCTCCCTGGCAAGGTGTAAAAACCAGCTAAGGGATCCAAGGGTTTCAGGATATTGCAATTTAGGCGACAGGCTGACAACCTGTCACTACAGCAATATACCTACAAATCTATCTTAAACAACCCTCAAAACTTTGTCAGACGTGGCGAAACGACCTTTGTTTAGGTCGTGTACGCTCTGCCTACCCCATTAGGGATAAAGGCGTGATTATATGTATGTATGTATTTTCGGATCTTTTATTACTGCCAGGCCTGGTTCACTCGCGAGTTTAGGTAGGTTCGGCCGAACTGTCGCTTGGAGCGGCTAATGTCAGTGGGCTGCCGCGCGGCTCGCAGTTCGCACGCTAGTCGCGTTGCGTCAATTTCTTTTTCGTGATTTTGCTGCTAAAATCAACAAGCAATATGGCATCTAATAATAAAACCAAAGCTAGCAAAATAAAATAAAAGTTATAGTAATCCGTATAAAAGGTACTGTACCTACTTATTCGTATTCATAATAAGACTAGGTTATGGATTCGTTGTGTATTTATTATGCTAAATAATTTAATGATTCGTAGTTTTCTTAGTTACACATAATAATGTCTTAGTTTAAAATCAAAATCGCATTTATGAATAAGATTCAAAAAGTTCGCAAGTGACAACCTTTGCGATCGCCGGCGGCAACGTCCTTGAACTGCGGCGCGCAAACAACGTTCACAGTTCGCGCGCTGACATAAGGTACAATTTAGCTTGCGGGCAAGCGGCGCTGGGAAGTGTAGGTATCTAATCATACCTAAACTTGCTGTTTCTTAGGGAGTGAGCCTTCTGTACGCTAGTACTATTATATATTCTGTGTTACTGCCCAATAAAAATAATGAGTTATATTTACCAGTGCGTCCATCTGAGCAAATGTTTTTAGCCTTCTTAATGTAAGTGTTCAATAAATGTGTAGGGAGGCGAGTCAGCTTCACTTGTAATTGGCTTTGACCCATAGTTGATCCAATACTCGTCCTGATATTAGCTCCAAAGAATCTTTCTGGATCATTGGTTTCAGTTGATTTTGTTTCTAAACTTTCCTGCAATTAAAATAATTTATTTGTGACATTCCACATGCAAAAGTAATAGAGGGTTTTGAGTTATGCATGTCCGTTTAATCTGCAACGGCAGCTATTCAAAAACCCTCCATAAAGTGCCCCTTTAAAACTCTCCATCATCTCCCTAACCTTATCCCGTATCTCACGGGGTCGGCTACCTGAGAGCGACTGCCATCTGACCTCCGCAACCCAGAAGGGAAACCAGATCCAATCTTAGATGTGGTCAGAGCTTTCAAGCCGCCAATGCATTGCAATGCATGCATTTCCTTCCTGGTATTCTGTAAAAACCAGCTAAGGGATCCGAGGGTTTCTGTATATTGTAATTTAGGCGATGGGCTGACAACCTGTCACTACAGCAATATATCAAATCTTCTTTGTCAGACGTGGTGGAACGACATTTGTTTAGGTCGTTTGCGCTCTGCCTGCCCCATTGGGAATGAAGGCGTGATTATATGTATTTTAATTTTATTTCCTCGCAAATATGTTATAAAACATTGTATATATGTGCGCCTTGATAAATTACAGCCTCTGCTTTCTTGTAGTCAATATTGCCTCGGCTGTTATTATATCCAATTACCGCACTTGTTTCATAATGTACTATTATTTACATAATGGATTGGAGGACATGCTTACAATTTTCACGGACACATCAACTGGTGTGTGGGACATGCTTCCGGCTGCAACCGGTGAAACTCCGCTTCTGTAATAATAATAAATCAGTCTGAAAGCCTTTAATGCCAAAATGTAGACTTTAGGTTTGAAGATTCTTTATTTTCATTTAAGACCAGATCACTTACATGAGAACAGAAATCAATACATATAATAACAGAAGGTATACACACTATACACTGGTGTTTTGTTTTTACATACATACATATTATCACGCCTTCATCCCTAATGGTCTAGACAAAGCGTAAACAACCTAAACAAAAGGTTGTTCTGCTACATGTGACAAAGTTGTGAGAGTTATTTAAGATAGATTTGTAGTAAATTGCAAAATACAGAAACCCTTGGATCCCATAACTGGTTATTACAGCATGCCCGGGAGGAAATGCAGCTGGCAAATTCTATGTTTTTCTCTCGCTCCCATATGGAAGCTCTCCACCATGGAAGATTAATAAATATGTATATCTACAAAAATTCTTCCATGCTGGCCTGGGAGCGAGACAAAAACATAGAATGTGCCAGCTGCATTTTCCCCCCGGGCATGCTGTAAAAACCAGCTAAGGGATCTAAGGGTTTCTGTATATTGCAATTTAGGCGATAGGCTGACAACGGGTCACTACAGCAATATACAAATCTATCTTAAATAACCCTCAAAACTTTGTCAGATGTGGCGGAACGACCTTTGTTAGGTTGTTTACGCTCTGCCTACCCCACTAGGGATAAAGGCGTGATTATATGTATGTATATCTACAAAAACTATCCTACAATTTTAAGTGTACAGGTTCAATTTATGATGACAGTCATACATTGAGACAAATTATCATCCATAAAAATACTGTTTAATCCCATGTTGGACTGGGAGCGAGAGAAAAACATAGAATGTGCCAGCTGCATTTCCTCCCGGGTATGCTGTAAAAACCAGCTAAGTAATGTAATATAGGCGATGGGTTGACAACCTGTCACTACAGCAATATACCTACAAGTATATCTTAAATAACCCTCAAAACTTTATCAGACATGGTGAAACAACCTTTGTTTAGGTTATTGACACTCTGCCTACCTCATTAGGGATAAAGGCGTGATTATATGCATGTATGTATGTCATACATTAAGAAAAATTATCCTCCATAATAACACTATAGGTCTATAGTATTTCCTGCTCAGTTTTAGAATAAAGGTAAACAACGTTTTATGTCTTTTTATTCAAACACACATTTCAAAAATAAATGTACATGTTGGAAAATTAGTTAAATTACTAAAATTACTATATAACTACTAATTAATAGCTTGTTTAAGAAACAAGATCTTCGATTAAAAGACATGAAAAAAGGTTTACCTTTATTCTAAAACTGAGTTGGAAATACGAAGATGCCATGGATGAAGGAATACAATAAAATATAGTTTATTCTTACATGCTGGTCTAGGAGGGAGAGAAAAACTTAGAATGTGCTGCATTTCCTGCAAGGCAAGCTGTAAAAACCAGCTAAGGGATTTGAGGGTTTTGTATATTGCAATTTAGGGCTGACAACTTGTCACTACAGCAATCTACCTATAAGTCTATCTTAAATAATCCTCAAAACTTTGTCAGACGTGGCAGAACGACCTTTGTTTACCATTAGGGATAAGGGCGTGATTATATGTATGTATGTTATTTAGTAAAAAATCGAGTTTGTACCTAATAAATTATACAAATGCAATCTAAACCAAGTCCACATATGCAAACATACTCAAATTATTAATACAATACTCAAAGAAACAGTACCTACTGTTGCAGTGCCCTAACAGGGTTCTTGTCAAAGATATAGGTAGGTTTTTACTGTGTTCATCAAAAATATTTTATAAGAACTTTATGTACCAACAAGAAAGCCATAAAACAATCAATACATACATAATAATATAATGACGCCTTTATCCCTAATGGAGTGGGCAGAGCGTAAACGACTTAAACAAAGGTCGTTTCGCCATCGCGTGTCTGACGAAGTTTTGAGGGTTATTTAAGATAGATTTGTAGGTATATTGCTGTAGTGACAGGTTGTCAGCCCATCGCCTAAATTACAATATAATGATTGAAACCCTCAGATCCATTATCTTTTTTTTACAGTATGCTCGGGAGGAAATGCAGTTGGCACATTCTATGTTTGTCTCTCACGTCCAGCATGGAAGAATATAACGAACCTGGTAATAATGGCTTCATTTTCCTCCATTTATTCATTTAAATATAAAGGAAAACGTTAACTATTTTTTAGGTTATATTATTATTTACTAAACAAAAGAGACAGACGTCCCGAACGGACATATATACTGTCTAATCTGTGCCCCGAACTGTCAAGAAGTCAAGAAGATCTGTTCGTTTCATGGTTTCATTGGGACCTAAGAACAAGATTTGGACGCTCAATCAGATGTAGCCAGTTCAATCGCAGTGGAATTCGCAAGTCGAACGGCTGAATTAAAAGCGCGGCGGTAAATATATCACTGACCATAATATAATCACTACGTTTTAAGAGACTTCCATACATTGTTTTTTTCTTAAATCAGGCTTTGAAATGCACGGATTGCTCCAGTGCCAACATTACTAAAATTATGATAGCTTATGCGCTGCCAACATAACCAACAAAATAGTGATGGGGTAATGCGATCGATAAAATAATATCGATACTATAACTAAACAACTTTTGTTTTTGATTTTTATTTGTAATTTATTTATATATTGCATATGAATTATTGTCAATCAACAATATAATCATTTACATTGTCAATAAATTTTTATTTGATACAAAACATGCTCCCGAGAGAGATAATATTCAACAAAAACGATGTTGAAGGTTCTGTAACAGAAATAGCAACTGAATTATGTATCAAGTATAAAACAATGTAAAATATAGATCTATTTAGTCTAATTGAATAGTTGAGAAAATCCAAGATCTTTTCCTTTATATAACTGATTCAGTTTCCAGGGTCGATGCTAAAGGATCTGCAACATGCAATTGAGTCGATGTTGAAGGTTTTGTAACAGAAATATTTCATTAATCGCTATCACTACATAGTATAAAACAAAGTCGCTTTCTCTGTCCCTATATCCCTATGTATGCATAAAGCTTTAAAACTACACGACGGATTTTGATGCAGTTTCATTTAATTGATAGAGTGATTCAAGAGGAAGGTTTATATGTATAATACATGCATAATATAGTAGAGAAACACTGATAATTTCCGTGCGAAGCCAGGGCGGGTCGCTAGTGTAATATATAATGTTAACGTTATTCAACAAATAAATTTAGATTCAGATCTTGTCAAGCCGTTTTGTTTTGAGCTCCAACAAGTTGCTCAAGCCTTATCACAACACAAAAAATTATAATATAAATAGAAAATGAAACAAACCATTAGAACACTGAGTCTCAGCAACATGTTTGACTATATGGAGCAGGAAATCACACAAAACTTCATCACTCAATGGTTTAATAGGAATTCCAATGCATGGAACGGCATTTTTCTGTAGTTATGTTATTTCTTTTAAAAATCTTTAGGTCGAAAATGATTTCCACAAATTAGAAAAACTGCATCAATTTTATTCATTCACTTTCTAGATAAATAGAAAGTCAATGAATAAAATTAATGATTGCACATTTCTCTATATGTATATATTTTTTGTGGATGATAAGGGATTTAAAGCCTGGCAACCCTTTGTAAAAGCATGAAAGAGAGCATCGGCTGGAGTGAAGGCTGGAGTGTACCCTTTGGGTCACTATGGGAGAAAAACTTTAGTGGAAAATAATAAATATACGAAAAATAGTCTTTCATAATGTAGTTGCAATGAAAACTGTACCAAACCAGGGTTCATCGGGTTGTTAGACTCGATACCCACTCGACAGAAGAAGAAGAATGAAAACTGTAACGAAAAGTGTAAAAAATATAGTTTGCGAAATATTTAGAAAAAACCGTTTTTACAAACTGTACAAGACATCTGTCAAGGTGATAAATTAATGATCCTTATTGCTTTCGTATACGGTTCTAATTCATTTCGTAAAGGAAATCAAGTGGTTTAAAGTAAATACATCATCATCTCCCTAGCCTTATCCCGTATCTCACAGGGTCGGCTACCTAATCTAGGGGATTGAACGAGGGTACTGGTTTTTACAAAGTGCGACTGCCATCTGACCTCCGCAACCCAGAAGTTAAACCAGGCCCAATCCTAGAGGTTGCATATTAGAAAATCAAAACTTTCTCGAGCAAATTTCAAAAGAACAATAAACGAAATAACAAAATTTAAATGACCAAAAGATTTATTTAGAAAAATTTTACAATCCCAATGTATGTGATATCAAATGAACGACTGATCAAAAGTTGCTGGATGTAATTTTAAAATATCAAATCATTACTAATCAAATTACACAATCACAAATGACGACCGAATAAATTTGCTAGATGTAAATATAAGTACCTACCAAATCATAACTAATCAAATATTATAATCACAAATGATTCCTTCTTCAGTTAAATATGATATTAAGTTTTCATGGTTATTATTACAATCTAAAATCATCGTAAATTCTCTCTCTCTCTGAAATCATTAAATAAAGGTATACTATGTAGGTATACTTATATTTGAAGTACATCATTAATTTTAACACATTAATTTGTCCAAAAATTATGATTAAAATAACAGTGCCTTAAAATAGTATACATACATGAAGAAATTTGAAAAAAAAAAGAACTTAAACATTAAGTACTTAATAAAACAATTTTTTAAATGTGTGAGTTATAAATTATTGGCAATAGCCTGTAAAAGTTGTATATGGTTATACTCTGTAATGTTGTTTAAAATATTATCAATCTTCTTTAGTCGATCCACGTTTTTGCCTTTTCTTTTCTTAGGCAAAGGTTCCCCGTTTCTCATTTTTTCAATAGATGCTGTGTTTATATTTGTCTCCTTTATAAGTTCAGCTACTAATCTATAAAAACCCACATGTCTTTTTGCACAGATTTCGTTGATATGGTGGTGAAATGCTTCAGCGCTATTCTGTGTGCGTGGAATTTTTCGGTCGGAACATTGATTCCAAAATTCTGGACTAAACAGAGGTGGTTTATTGTTCTTACCATTGACGTAATATTCATCAAACCATTCTGCTATTTTTCGGGCATCCTCTGACAATATGTTTAAAATGTCGGTAAAATACATGTTTACATTGCGTGGATGAATATAATATAATGCTATAAGGCATTTAATTTCGATATTGAATGCTTTGTTTGTATTATATTTGGTAGTAAGTCCCTCTTTTTGTATTTTTCTGTACAGTATCTGTCTAAAATGAAAAAAACACCCTTTTGCCTTAACAGATTCGAAATGAAGACGGAGGCTTAAAATAGCAGCTTTTTCGAAGCCCAAAATCACATGGCTAGGGTTAATCAAAATGTCATTTTCAGTGCAATATTCAATTAATAATTCAAACATAACGTCGTACGACGTTTTGTCCTTATGTGTAAGTAACACAAATAATAATGGAAATGTTTTGTCGCAATTAAGTACTTGGCCATGAACAGTATATAATTGTTGAAATATATTAGGAACGATTTTAAATGTCCCATCCATGATCCAATACAAGGCTTGGCCCAACAAAGTCATTAAAGCCTTTGTACTAAATAAAATAACTCTTTTGTTTGACCCGAAAGTTTTGTCTTTAATTATAAAATTATCGCCTTCGGACATTTTGACCGCCTCTTCATCTACTTCGAAATCAAAAGTTGTGGGTTCTTTCGGTGTTTTCAATAATTTCTTTTTTTGTCGTGTGATTACTTGTCTAAGTGCTTCTTTTGATGGTAAATTACTTGTAAGGTCTGTAGAAGTTGATGCCAGGTGATTTTGAATGATTTGGCATGTTTTGGCAGTCGGTACAGCACAGGTTTTCATTTTTAAATCGTAAATATTATTAGCAATATCTGCACGTGTTGGGTTGCCTTCGTGACTATGTTGGTCAGTACAAGATATCACGGATAATGATTCAACATCCGTAAATATATTTGTTATCAAGTTTGAATGGCACCGACACTCCGATTTATATAATTCACAACGCCAATAAATTTTGTCCTTACACTGTGTGGCTTTAACATATGAAAATCCATTGAAATGCACTTTAACTCCACCCCTTTGTGATTTAAACACTTGTATTTTTCTATCTTTTGATTCTGACATTATTTAGAACTTGATTAATCGAACACGAGTGAAAACGAATACGCTTCAAACAGTTTGTAACATGCATTCAATTGACTATTAAATTAAAAAAATTATTATCTAAGTTCTACCCGCATTAGTATAATGCCTATATAATTTTATTATCTAAGTTCTACCCGCATTAGTATAACGCCTATATTATTTGTATTAGCAAACCGGTCATGTTGTGCAAAGGCTTTCTGTATCAGACAGGCGCTATTCGCTAATATTAATATTATTTTTACCTTTTTCAGTTAATCCATTTGATAATTAATAATTTATCCAATAATCCATTTTGACCTTTGAACGATTTGGTCAATAGTGTAATAAATAATTTAAACATTGATATTCCAGACTTTGGTCAGCTGAACTTTTGATCAAATGACCATCGTTATTTTAAACTTTGTTGATTTGTACGTTGTTCTTTTGAAATTTGCTCAGGAAAGTTTTGATTTCCTAATATGCAACCATCCTAGATTAGGTCAGAGTTTTCAAGCCGCCAATGCTTAGCACTGGCCTCTGATATGGCTTAAAGACTAATATCTACGGTATTAAACGATATTAACCGGGACCAACGGCTTTAAGTGCTTTCCAAAGCACGGAAAAAGTGCCGAATTAACGTATATATGAAATTCGAAAACCGAAAAACACATTGGTACGTGGTGGGATTCGAACCACGACATCCCCGCTCAGGAGGCAGCGGCCCTATCCACTACACCATCGGGATTATCGGTTTAAAGTAAATACGGAACCCTACACATGGGCGAGCGTGTCCGACACACTCATGACCAGTTTTTTGGGGTAGTTATGTTAGTGAATATTTCGAAATAATCTAGTCTTAATGTTCGGTAGGGATATCTAGACTTTTTCAACGGTAATTTTTCTAGCTGTTACTACAACGAACTAAGAATCGCAAATTTATAAGGTTCCACTTTATCTTTACAACTATTACTTGAGTCTGTTTGATCGGATTTGCGATTTGGGGCGCCACTTAATCTATATCGGGACTTAGGCAACCCACAAAATGGAACCTATCACTGTCCTATAATAGTTGATTTTGTTTGTATAATCTTCAGTTTAGTCACTTTTTGTAGCGATATAAATTAAACTTCTTTTTAAGTATTTTTAAATGTTTATTTATTTCTGCATTGGAACCTACAGCCTCTGAGGGTAATTCAGTAAGCACGACTTAATTAAAATCATAACTAAAATCATTGCCGTCCGTTTCTGTTACCTCGCAATGGAAAATGGTGAAGATTTTTGTTGTAGACACAACTTCACTTGTTTTAGTGTCGTTCTGTTTTTTATTTAATTTATTCTAAATTTCGAACAGGGCTGCGATCAGACGGCCCAGTATATGAATTTCAGACTACCGGGACGCACTGAACGTGCACCTTCGCCGCTATCAGTATCAGTACTTCACTTCCGATGTTTCTCTGAACGGGCCGGATAATCTTTCACCTAGCCAAAACTATCGGTTAAGCGGCTCTGATCGTATCCCTGAAGTACAACAGCTGGTTATAATCCTGTCAGAAATGGTTTTTGTGTAATCACAATTCCGCCTTTTTTTTTTTTTAATGGACCTGTTTGCAAAATACTACTAAGTGTATATAATGCGTCACCGGGCTAAGGCGGGGAGTTGCTACACGCAATCCACACCCTAAGTGGAATGGCACTAGGGCTCGAACCTCGGATTATGGCGTTGCCTTGGGATCTTCTGGCGTTGCCTTGGGAACTTATGGCGTTGCCTTGGGAACTTATGGCGTTGCCTTGGGAACTTATGGCGTTGCCTTGGGAAGCACAATTCCGCCGATAATGACAGGTAGTGAAGCAAATACAAGTTGAGGAGGATGTACAAACACGAAATTAGAAAGCGCGTATTCGGAGATACCTAGGACAAACAAAAAACAACACAATAATATTAACTTACAATATATAGCCCTTCCACTAATTAAGAATACGTGTCATAGATGTACCAAAGAGAAAGGCATAAGTATAGGAAGTGCATAAGACCCTCTCTTATACATATACATACATATGATCACGGCTTTATCCCTAATGGGGTAGACAGAGCGTAAACGACCCTCTCTTATTCTGTCTCCATTTTACTCTGTGACAGGATTTTTTTATTCCTGGCAGGGCTAGAGATATGAAAGAAATTGCTAGCTAAGCAACAAGGCCGCCTATGCTTTACTTGTCTTTTGTTGTTATCTGTTGTGTTGTATGATTTGTATTCTTTCGTGCAAAAAAGTATTTTTATGTTATGTTTTATGTTAAGATCGACCGGGATTTTTGATCACCTATCAAGTTGCCATTATAGCTCTGCTGTTATTGCTTCAATCGCTGTCAGTGTAACCTAGACAAAATTTAGTTTCTAATATCGCCGTCTGAACATTAATGGCGGTCGCTCTATAAATAAGATGGCATACTAGATGGCGTCGTCTTATTTTAAGTGTAACGAGCACTTTGACAGAACTATAAGTAGGTGTAGTATTTGTTTCAATTTTATTTAGAAAGTGACAAGTTCAACGTAACGGTTGCCTGTACTATCACGTCATAGGTTCTATCAAGAGTGAAGTCTAATTCAAATATTAAGCAATATGTAACTTAACGGGTAAATAAAAAAATATTTGTTGGTATACTTTTCAGTATCACGGGTCCTCAGGGACCCGGTCCTTTAAGGCATACTGGGGCCGAAGCTAACAGCGCTATTATTATTATTGTTTGGTAAAAACAAGTAAGTTGTGTCTGCAACAGAATCGGTAGCATTGACAGATACAAACGTCGTTTCATTTGCAACTCCGAATCGCCCTCTCTGTATGATCATTTATGCTCCACTACAACTACTAGTGTTATATTAGTCGTCGTCCTCTTCGTCAAAGCCCTCTCCCTCGCCCTCAGCGATGATTGGCGGAGGCGGCGGCGGCAAGTGCGCGATACGATAGGCCTGTAGAAAAAACAATACGTTTATAGATAACTTCTATGCTGGCCTGGGAGCGAGAGAAAAACATAGAATGTGCCAGCTGGTTTTCCTCCCAAGCATGCTGTAAAAACCAGCTAAGGATCCGAGGATTTAAACTTGAAAAATAAGTTTGAACTGTTGGAAGAACTCGAAGATGAGCAGCTGGATGAAACTTGGGTCCGTGTGCGTACTGCCTTTATTGAAGCCGGTGAAGAAAAGCTGGGTTATGGCACAATCATCAGAAAACCATGGATGTCGCCTGACCTCTGGCACGCAATTAAATATGGGCAGCAAGTAAACATCAAATTTCCATCTGTATCGGATGACACTGCACAAAAAGACAGTTTGAAATACCAGTCCAGCGCCCTACGTACCACAAGTGCAGATCAAATAAATATGCTTTGCGTTCTCATAGAACAATGTGTCGAATTACAGTTTGAAGTACCTATACGTTACCTTCGTAGATTTGAGAAGGCATTTGACACCGTGAAATGGAGTGCAATGTGGTCTACACTGCGGAAACGAGGCATACTAGAAAAGATTGTAAATATGATAAAATCTTTTTATCAAGGTAGCACCTGCAGAGTTGTGCACGAGCAAACCCTAGGGATGCCCATAGAAATAACAGCGGGAGTTAAGCAAGGCTGTCTCCTATCTCCCCTGCTCTTTATCATTCTGCCTGACGACATCATGAGGGAAGTAGTACGAACACCTAGTGGACTACAATGGGGAAGAGGTACACTCGATGTCCTGGATTACGCTGACGACATAGCATTGATATCGCACACTGCAAAGGAAATGCAAGCTAAACTTGAGGCTCTGCAACGTGCTGCACTGCAAATGGGCTTGCGTAACAATGCTCGAAAACCGTCGACATGCGCGTATGTTGTGAGAACCTAGAGACTATACTTCTGGGCAACAATCCTTTATATCCGTCGCAAACTTTTCTTACCTAGGTAGCACCATAACCAACAAAGGTGGCTCGGATGACCACGTCGACAGTAGGATTAGGAAAGCTAAGGGTGTGTTTCCACGCACAGTTAAGACCTATCTGGAAGTCAAATATTCTCACATGACGAATTAAAATCGCACTATTCGACTCCCTCGTAATATCAGTGTTGTTGGCTGCGAGTCGTGGAAACTAATGAAAAGCTTGACAAACAACATCCAAGTTTTTGTCAATAAGTCGTTACTTTCCATACTGGCCGAACATTATTCGAATCGAGGATCTTTGGACCATTTGCCAGCAGACCCCAATTGCAAAGGAAGTCGCACATCGTAAATGGAGTTGGATAGGGCATGTCTTGAGGAGGGGCGACAACAATCTAGCTAAAACCGCATTCGAGTAGGAGCCAATCGATAGAAGACGTCGAGGCAGACCTGTGATGACCTGGAAACGTACAGTAGAAGCTGAGCTGAAGGCAGTCAATTTAACCTGGCGACAAGCGGAGATCGCAGCGCTCAATAGGGAAGAATGGATTAAAATCTCAAAGGCCCTCTGTACCAGCGGGATACCATAGGACGACAAACAAGGCTGTAATGCCTACTATAATGCAGCAAAGTATATTAGATAAAGATAAGTTTAAATGGATAAGCGGTGATTGGAGGATCAACCTGCATTGTACTAAACAATCGTGTTTGCATTCTCCTAATCAAACAAGGAACAATCTGAATTTCCTCCTCATCGGCGAAGGTCGGTTCAGCCATCTCCCCAGCCTGCATTATCCTAACTAAACTAGGCACAATCTGGCTTACCTCCTCATCGGCGAAGGTCGGTTCAGCCATCTCCCCAGCCTGCATTATCCTAACTAAACTTGTCACAATCTGGCTTACCTCTCCTCATCGGCGAAGGTCGGGTCAGCCATCTCCATGACCTCGGCCCTATAGGGACCGGTGACCAGACTGCGTTGTCCTAACCAGACTGGGAACAGTCTGACAAACCTCTTCATCGGCGAAGGTCGGGTAGGCCATCTCCATGACCTCAGGCCCCATAGGAACCGGTGACCAGCCTGCATTATCCTAACTAAACTTGGAACAATCTGGCTTACCTCCTCATCGGCGAAGGTCGGGTCAGCCATCTCCATGACCTCGGGCCCTATAGGGTACTCATCTTGGGGCTTCGGCAGCTGCAGCGGCGAGAAGTTCGGCGGCTGGTACTTCAGCCCCCAGCCTGCATTATCCTAACTAAACTTGGAACAATCTGGCTTACCTCCTCATCGGCGAAGGTCGGGTCAGCCATCTCCATGACCTCAGGCCCTATAGGGTACTCATCCTGGGGCTTCGGCAGCTGCAGCGGCGAGAAGTTCGGCGAATGGTACTTCAGCCCCCAGCCTGCATTATCCTAACTGAACTTGGAACAATCTGGCTTACCTCCTCATCGGCGAAGGTCGGGTCAGCCATCTCCATGACCTCAGGCCCTATAGGGTACTCATCCTGGGGCTTCGGCAGCTGCAGCGGCGAGAAGTTCGGCGAATGGTACTTCAGCCCCCAGCCTGCATTATCCTAACTGAACTTGGAACAATCTGGCTTACCTCCTCATCGGCGAAGGTCGGGTCAGCCATCTCCATGACCTCAGGCCCTATAGGGTACTCATCCTGGGGTTTCGGCAGCTGCAGCGGCGAGAAGTTCGGCGGCTGGTACTTTAGCCCCCAACCCACGTACATGCACTCCGATTTCCTGATTAACAAACATAATAATCACGCCTTCATCCCTAATGGGGTAGGCAGATCGTAATCGACCTAAACATAGGTCGTTCCGCCACGTGAACTATGCAACACATACCTACATTTATTTTTTATTTATTTATTTTTATTTATTTATTTACAGGACCTTAACCCAATATTTTACATACATACATATAATCACGCCTTTATCCTTAATTGGGAAAGTTTCGTCACGTCTGACAAAGTTTTGAGGGTTATTTAAGATATTATAATTATACTGCTATAGTGACAGGTCTTCAGCCCATCGCCTAAATTGCAATATACTGCCCTCGGGTCCCTTAGCTGGTTTCTACAGCATGCCCGGGAGGAAATGCAGCTGGCACATTCTATGTTTTTCTCTCACTCCCAGTCCAGTATGGAAGTAAAAAGTAATTCTTGAAACTGAGATAAATTAGAATATTTAGTTTTAAAGACATATGAAATTATAATTAATTTGCTCAGTCAACGAAACTAAACAACAGTCAGCCCGGTTTTTTCAGGAAGTGGAAAAAGAATGATCTACCCGTACATAATGACCACCTCGATGAAATAATTTCCTGGTGATAGTTGTTCAGTTTCGTTGACTGAGCAACCCCCATCAGTTTGCGGGACGCTGTTCCCTTACACCCTGTATGTAAAGCGTAGGTATAGAGCTGATGATGTATATTTTTAATCTGCTCTTGTTAATCCCTTCTTCGAGCCCTATGTCCCTGATGAGGGATAACAGGACTTCATCATCTTGTTAATCAGACATAGAATATGCCAGCTGAATTTCTTCCCGGGCAAGCTGTAAAAACCAGCTAATAGGGATCAGAGGGTTTCAGTATATTGCAATTTAGGCGATGGGCTGACAACCTGTCACTACAGCAATATACGTACAAATCCATCTTAAATAACCCTCAAAACTTTGTCAGACGCGGCGTTACGACCTTTGTTTAGGTCGTTTAAGCTCTGCCTACCCCATTAGGGATAAAGGCGTGATTATTTGTATATGTATGTATGTTCAAGAATTTTCCTGAACGTGATGGTAATTGTAGCCATACTGCTTCTGTCCCTGTTTGATACATACATACCTACATATAATCATGTCTTTGTCCTGGTAGGCAGAGCGTAAACAACCTTAACAAACTTCGTTCCGCCACATCCGACAAAGTTTTGAGGGTTAATTTGTAGCTTACATTGCTGTAGTGACAGGTTTTCACCCCATCGCCTAAATTACAATTTACTGAAACCCTCAGATCCCTTAGCTGGTTTTTACAGCATGCCCGGAAGGAAATGCAGCTGGCACATTCTATGTTATTCTCTCGCTCCCAGGCCAGCATGGAAGAAAATCCCGGTTAGATAATCCTACGAAATCGTCTTTAACTAAGCTGTCGACGCTCTACTCTTCTTAGCGAGTGGATTCTAGAGTCGAACAACGACCAGATGAATCCTGGTGTCAGAGTTTTCAAACCGCCTAGTAGCACAGACACGCACAGCTATTAGTCCTCTGACATGGTTTGAGTAACGACCATTATCAAAGTCGGCGACCGGGACAGACGGCTTAACGTGCGTTTTTACTTTTCGGACAATCAGGTGATTCAGCCTGCAATGTCGTAACTAAACTGGGGAAAATCTTATAAACTGATAGACTGACAAAAATCAACCTTATGTCCCTTCTTGGGAATCGAACCCGTCTCCGGATCGTAAACCCATGGCTCTGTGCACTAGACCACGGAGGCAGTTACGTACGAAACTCTACTTACCAAGGGATAAAGGCGGGACATGTCATGTTAGAGAGCCCGATGGTGTAGTGGATAGGGCCGCTCCCTCCTGAGCGGGAGGTCGTGGTTCGAATCCCACCACGTACCAATGTGTTTTTCGATTTTCGAATGTCATAGGTACGTTTATTCGGAGCTTTTACCGTGCTTCGGAAGTCACGTTAAGCCGTTGGTCCCGGTTAATATCGCTTAATACCGTAGATATTAGTCGTTAAGCCGTATCAGAGGCCAGTGCTAAGCATTGGCGGCTTGAAAACTGACCTAATCTAGGATTGGGTCTGGTTTCCCTTCTGGGTTGCGGAGGTCAGATGGCAGTCGCTCTGTGTAAAAACCAGTACCCTCGTTCAATCCCCTGGATTAGGTAGCCGATCCCGTAAGATACGGCATAAGGCTTGGGAGATGATGAGTGATGACATGTTCTTTCCATACTCACTTGCCGTTGGTAGCATAAGCCACGGCGCCAGGCCATACGTTGCTCCTCAGGACAGCAACAGCTCGATCTGGGGCCAGCACCGTGCTGTTGCGAGGGGTCCACGTCGGGATGCCCTCGATCCTCGTGTCTTCCGACAGGGGGGTGAACAGTGAGGGCCCCACTTCCGGCTCAATCGGTGGGGGGCCCTCGTCTTCCTCCTCTTCCAGCCCTTCTTCCTGTAAGAATCTTTTGTTAGACATACACACGCCTTTATCCCTAATGGGGTAGGCAGAGCATAAACAACCTAAACAAAAGTCGTTCTGCCACGTCTGACAAAGTTTTAAGGGTTATTTAAGACAGATTTGTAGGTATATTGCTGTAGTGACAGGTTGTCAGCCCATCGACTTACAATAGTTTGCGGGACGCTGTCCCTTACACCTGGTATGAGAAAGTCATCGAACGTCATCAAGTCCGCCTGTTTTTTTTTCATTGGGATTTCGTTGATGTTCGACCGAATTATGAGCATCTACTCGTAATCGGTTTTCAAGATTAGAGTCCTAAGGCCCGTATTTATAATCATCACTTGAGAGTGACAGCGAGTTTGAGGTCGTATCAGAAATGTAATTTCAGTACAAAAAGGTCTGTCAAATCTATACTTAATATCGCTCTCAATCTTGAAATCGCTTTATAAATACGAGTCTAAGAGTGTGACTGCCGAAAATAGGCCATTAAATTTGAGTAGCTGATGCGTTTGATTGTATTTCACAAATGCTAAAAAATTTCAAACAAAATAAATGATTTTAAAAATGTATGCGGAAGACCTGGTTACTCTTAGTACAGGGAATCTTAGTTAGGGAACCAGGAACCAAAACTGTACAAGTAATCATATACCTACCTACCACTGTGTGCACTATGAGTAGTGAGGCTGTTCAATCAATGTTATAAAATAAGGTATGTAAGTAGTTAAAGTGCGTATTTAAGATACGTATCGATTTATGTACATGGCCCCGTTTTCAATAGCAATAAAAACTTACGTGGCGGAACGACCTTTGTTTACATTGACCATTAGGGATAAAGGCGTGATTATATGTATGTATGTATGTATAAAAACTTATATTAAACTCCCAAATTACATCAAATCAATATCCAATCCACATAAGTTTAAATGTGCTCTGAAAAATATTCTTATCAAAAAATACTACTACACAATCGAAGATTTTTAGAAGATAGTTTTGATTATATATTATTTTAGGATATAGATTAAGTGTAGAGAGCCCGATGGTGTTGTGGATAGGGCCGCTGCCTTCTTAGCGGGAGGTCGTGGTTAAGTGTTGTGTAGGAACCTATATTAGTGTTATATACATACATATAATCACGCCTTTATCCCTAATGGGGTAGGCAGAGCGTAAACGACCTAAACAAAGGTCGTTCCGCCACGTCTGACAAAGTTTTGAGGGTTATTTAAGATATATTCGTAGGTATATTGCTGTAGTGACAGGTTGTCAGCCCATCGCCTAAATTGCAATACACTGAATCCCTCGGATCCCTTAGCTGGTTTTTACAGCATACCCGGGAGGAAATGCAGCTGGCACATTCTATGTTTTTCTCTCGCTCCCAGGCCAGCATGGAAGTTAGTATAGTTTTGATACCAAGACATATTATTTTAGGATATAGATTAAGTGTAGAGAGCCCGATGGTGTTGTGGATAGGGCCGCTGCCTCCTTGGCGGGAGGTCGTGGTTAAGTGTTGTGTAGGAACCTATATTAGTGTTATATATGTACTTATAAGTGTTTTATATGTTATGTTTCTTCCATGCTGGCCTGGGAGCGAGAGAAAAACATTGAATGTGCCAGCTGCATTTCCTCCCGGGCATGCTGTAAAAACCATCTAAGTGATCCGAGGGTTTCAGTATATTGTAATTTAGGCGATGGGCTGACAACCTGTCACTACAGCAATATACTTACAAATCTATCTTAAATAACCCTCAAAACTTTGTCAGACGTGGCGGAACGACCTTTGTATGGGTCGTTTACGCTCTGCCTACCCCATTAGGGATAAAGGCGTGATTATATGTATGTATGTATGTTATGTAACTACTTAAATTGCGATATCCTTTACAGGGTTCATGTTTGTGTCTAAATATATTTATAACATCTTTGTACAACATGAATGCAAATAAAGTATTGAGAATTGAGGATGTTAATTTTTTTTATGCTCACCATGCCTGCATTGGGGTTCCACCAGATAGTTCGGCCCTGCTTGAGGATGTGTCTTCCGTGGTGCACCCAGTAGGTCAGGTTAGGGTCCAGGAGGTCTTTCAGGGTGTGACCCTGATAGTAGGGGTTTGGGTTGAAGGCCATGTCGCCTAGGAAACAAAACGTGGGAGTTGTTGAATGGAGACATTTTGTGAAAATCATTGGATAGTACATACACGCCTGTATCCCTAATGGGGTAGGCAGAGCGTCAACGTACCAAATAAAGGTCGTTCCGCCACGTCTGACAAGTTTTGAGGGTTGTTTAAGATAGATCTGTATATTGCTGTAGTGACAGGTTGTCAGCCCATCGCCTAACTTACAATATGCTGAAACCCTCGAATCCCTTAGCTGGTTATACAGCATGCCCGGGAGGAGATGCAGCTGGCAAATTCTATGTTTTTCTATAGCTCCCAGCATGGAAGCTTAGATAATACACTGGTATCAATTCATAGATGTCTAGACCTATACCTGTCATTTTATACCATAAGAGAACAGAAAAGGACGCCAATAATTTAAGTTAAGATTTAGTAAAGGTGATTCCTACCGGCTATTGATTGTTTTTGAGAGCTTATTTCTCCTAAACCAATCATTGGAAAATTCTACTAAAATGTACATCTAATAAATTAGTTAATGTCCTACAATTGCAGGATTTAAGAATATTCTAGTTCATAAATAAGTACGTATGCTAAGAAAATCTGGAATAATAACTGTTTTAATCAGTAAATTTGATATTAATTCTAAACTATTAGGAGCGCTTTCACGGTTCCTTCGGGAGAGTATCCGTATTGTGATTATCTAAAATCACAACATAGCTTTTTTAAATCCAAGTCGTTGTTTTTATCGAATTAACATTTTTGTGTGTTCTTCGCACATTTTTGACGCGTCCACGGACGTAACCGCCACGCAATAGCGCGCGCTGATTTGATGGATATTCTAAGGCATTACGGGCGATGGTTGCATATCTTCAAATCTACCTGCTCATCTGGCGGCAGGATACACCTTAAGTAGTGCGCTCTACGAATCGATAGCACTGTTTGTCTCTGTGCTAGACGTCTGGGTCATGAGCTATGAACCAGAGTTAGCTATTTCTATTTCTCATAATCTCCATAGCTCTTTCCCGAATTTCACGGGCTCGGATTGAACGAGGATACTGTATCTTCAATTTTATCAAACTGGCAACCATCTTACAAACCTCATTGGCGACTATCGGGTCAGCCATCACCCCAGCCTGCATTGTCCTAAACAAACTGTGAACAGTATCCTTACCCATTCCCTCTTCCATATCGATATCCTCCTCTTCTCCTGACCCGAAGGTGAAGAACCCTTGAGGGGAGATGGAGGTGGCAGCTTGGATGCGCTGGATCTGCGCGCGCAGGTAATTACGCTCCGTGCCTTCGAATGGAGGGAACAGTGGGATCTGGAAACAGAATTATAACTTATAAAACATGAGAAATAACAAATAAAATTTAATCGAAGGTTTGAACCTGCGACCTTAGAACATCGTCCTAACGCTCTAACTAACGGGTAGCTGTTTCTGAAATCCTCATTAAAATAGCATTGTACATACATACATACATATAATCACGCCTTTATCCCATTGTAAGTAAAAAAAAACACTTGCATGTTCCCTGGGTGTTTCTCTGGACTTTTACAAATTTCCCTGGAATGGAAGTCATTGAGTGATGATATTCTGACCCTGCTCTGCACGGCAATCTCCATACAGATTTGGAAATTTGGATTCTTTACCTCGGCGTCTAGATCCTCAGTCATGGCCTGAACAGTCAGCCTGACGACGCGAATCTGCTCCATCGTCACAAGGCCATCCTCAAACAGAACTCGAAGTTTGTATGATTACCTCGGCGTCTAGATCCCCAGTCATGGCCTGAACAGTCAGCCTGACAACGCGGATCTGCTCCATCGTCACAAGGCCATCCTCAAACAGAACTCGCAGTTAGGATGATTACCTCGGCGTCTAGATAACCAGTCATAGCTTGAGCAGTCAGCGTGACAACGCAGATCTGCTCCATCGTCACAAGGCCATCCTCAAACAGAACTCGAAGTTTGAATGATTACCTCAGCGTCTAGATCCTCAGTCATGGCCTGAACAGTCAGCCCGACAACGCGGATCATCACAAGGCCATCCTAAAACAGACCTCGAAGTTTGGATTATTACCACAGCGTCTAAGATCCCTAACCATGGCCTGAACAGTTAGCCTGACGACGCGGATCTACTCCATCGTCACAAGGCCATCATCAAACAGAACTCGAAGTTTGGATTATTACCACAGCGTCTAAGATCCCTAACCATGGCCTGAACAGTTAGCCTGACGACGCGGTTTTGCTCCATCGTCGCAAGGCCATCCTCAAACAGAACTCGAAGTTAGGATGATTACCTCAGCGTCTAGATCCTCAGTCATGGCCTGAACAGTCAGCCCGACAACGCGGATCATCACAAGGCCATCCTAAAACAGACCTCGAAGTTTGGATTATTACCACAGCGTCTAAAATCCCTAACCATGGCCTGAACAGTTAGCCTGACGACGCGGATCTGCTCCATCGTCGCAAGGCCATCTTCAACCAGAACTCGAAGCTTGGATGATTACCTCGGCGTCTAGATCCTCAGTCATGGCCTGAATGGTCAGCGTGACAACGTGAAACTGGTCCATCGTCACAAGGCCATCGTCAAACAGAACTCGAAGTTTGGATGATTACCTCTGCGTCTAGGTCTCCAGTCATGCAGTGGACAGTCAGCCTGGCGACGCGGACCTGGTCTGGCGTCAGGTCCGGTAGACACACCCACTGCTCTCCAGGCAGGTTGCACACCCAGTAATACTAGAAGAATATAATATATTATTGTTGATTACTGCCTCCGTGGTCTAGTGGTCAGAGCCATGGGCTTCGATCTGGAGGTTCTAGGTTCGATAACCAGGGGGGAACACAAAGTTGATATTTGTAAATTTATCACCTTGTGAGGTTTTCCCTAGTTTGGTTAGGACGTTGCAGGCAGAATTACCTGATTGACCAAAAAAGAAAAGGGATTCCGTGCTTCGGAGGGCACGTTAAACCGATGGTCCCGGTCTTTCGATCTGTCTTTGATAGCGGTCGTTACTCTAAACCATGTCAGAGGTCGAATAGTTGTATTCGTCGTTGTTCGACTCGAAGATTGTTGATTTATTTTTTTAGTCCGGTTAGGAAGAGAAATAAGCCATACTAGCACTTATGCCACATCTAACTCATTTAATGAATATTTCTTTAGTCATTGGGCTCATTCCGTGCTTCGGAAGGCACGTTAAGCCGTTGGTCCCGGTTAATATCGTATAATACCGTAGATATTAGTCGTTAGCCATGTCAGTGGCTAGTGCTAAGCATTGGCGGCTTAAAAACTCACCTAATCTAGGATTGGGTCTGGTTACCCTTTTGGGGGTCAATTGGCAGTCGCTCTGTGTAAAAATCAGTACCCTCGTTCAGTTACCTAGATTAGGTATCTAACCCCGAGAGATACGGGATAAGGCTAGGGAGATGATGATAGGCTTATTCCAAGAAGATTAGTCACAGGTTTAGTTTGGTTTTATTTATCACACAGTGAAAAGGAAGGACTGTGAAGTTTCGTCACAGGTTTAGTAACTATTTCGTAACCGTGTGATGAATAAAACTAAATGTTTAGTTTATAAATGTTTAGTTTTATTTATCACACAGTGAAAAGAAATATAAAATGTTTAGTTTTATTTATCAAACAGTGAAAAGGAAGGACTGTGAAGTTAAGTCACAGTTTTAGTCACCTTCTTATTAACTCCTTGGCCAGGCCTCTCCACTGGTATAGGAGGTGGCGGTTGCCAGGTAGACTCTGGTATTGGGGGTAGTTTGGGAGGCTGTGGTTCTTTCGGCTTCTCTTCCTTCATCTCACCCTCACCCACTGTGACATTCAACGGCAAAAGGATTCAGTTCAAAATGTGCATCTCGTAAACAAATATACTTACATATAATCACGCCTTTATCCCTAAAGGAGTAGGCAGAGCGTTAACGACCTAAACAAAGGTCGTTCCGCCTCTACTGACAAAGTTTGGAGGGTTATTTAACATAGATCTGTAGTAATATTGCTGTAGTGACAGGTTGTTAGCCCGCTTAAATTTCAATATACTGAAACCCTCTGATTCCTTGGATGGTTTATACAGCATTCCCGGGAGGAAATGCAGCTGGCACATTCTATATTTTCCTCTTGCTCTCAGGCCAGCTTGGAAGTAAGAATTATGAATATGAAGTAAAAAGATTAAACCGTGTGTAAGGGGCGTCCTGCAAACTGATAGGTGTTGCTGAGCATTTTGCACCCAGTATGTTTTAGGTTTTCTTATAAATAGAATTCGAAAAATGTCAGATTCTATACAAGCGACCCGCCCCGGCTTCGCACGGAAATTATCAGTGTTTCTCTACTATATTATGCATGTATTATACATATAAACTTTCCTCTTGAATCACTCTATCAATTAAAAGAAACAGCATCCAAATCCGTTGCGTAGTTTTAAAGATCTATGCATACATAGGGATATAGGGACAGAGAAAGTGACTTTGTTTTATACTATGTAGTGATTCCCTTGAAAAAACTGTAAACGGGTGTTACGCAAAGAAAAGAAAGAGGGATAGAAAGTACACCCGGTGTGTATACTCACATTCTTCTTTATGTTCCTCTGGTGGCGGTGCTTCGGCCTCCCCCTCGCCCTCTCCTGGCATGTCCTTCAAGTCAAACTCCTGCGCACAATCAGTAGGTATCAGCCATTGAAAGCAGCTTCACAGTTCTTGAGATTTTACGAGTCGAAATTATACGGTAAAAGATTTAAATTTGCCCTTGATACTCAAACCGCTCAGACCATTTCTATGGAATTTTATTTCGAGTTTTTTCGAGTCTTTGGGAGTTTCATGCGTAGATCCACTGCTCCCTAAAGTTTGGTCAACTAACTTTTTTATATACACACATACATAAATAAACAAAGGGCAGCTAGAACATTGTATGTCTTTCTATCGCTCCCAAGTCCAGCATGGAAGTAACATTTTTACACTTAGTACAATGATTTTTTTTTTTACTTTTTTACACTTTGCAGCCGCTGTATCCAGCGCCGTACTGTGCGAGTGGACACAATTTGCTAAGCCTTCTCACAGTGCTAAGTCGCAGCAAACTGCAGGCAGGATACGGGTGAAGAAGAACTAACCCTGATTCTCCTCTCCATTTCATCTTCAGTGAGGTCCGTCTCCGCAATGTAATAATGAGCTTTAAGTCCGTAAATCTTGCCGAAAAATCTGGGTTGAACAAAATTATAAATTGACAAATATCACCTTCGGAGGCCATGGCTTTGACCACTCTATAATATTTTCAATTCAGTTTTTGAATAAAGGTAAACAAAGTTTCATGTCTTTTAATCGAAGATCTTGTTTCTAAAATAAGTTTTAGCTATTAGACATGAGAACAAGATGAAAGAGTTGTTTTAGTAATTTAACTAACTTGCCAACACGTTTCATTAATTTTTGAAATGTGTTTTTGCACAAAAAGTCATGGAACTTCGTTTACCTTTATCCTAAAACTGACTTGGAAGTACTATAGACCATAGAGACAGTTACTAGATCAATCAAGATTTGGTGATTACAGATGTTTCTAGTGTTGTTAGGGACATGTCCAAAACATTGAAGAGCTCCCTTTTTTCCTGTTTTCTTAACCAGTTCCATAAATCTAAAACTCTTTCTAAAAGACAGGAGGGATGCCAATCAGTAGAGCAAAAAAGAAAGGTTACTAATCCTGAGGAATAGAACATAACTCCGAGGCCGAAAAAAAAGCAATTTAAGGTCGAGTAAATTTGGAAGGGTGAGTCGCAGTCGAGTCATTCCATTTTACAAATTAAAAAGTTGTATGCGCATTCAGCCTTTAAATAGTAATGAAGTAGTGAAGTGCGAATATGAGGATCAAAAGGTGTGAATGTAAGTAGGTTTTTGTTTTTTTTTTTAACAAGGACAGACAGCCAAATTGAAATTGGACTGGGCCGGAAACGTCAGCCGTATGCGCCCGGAGCGATGGCCAAATGTCATCACCCAATGGGTCCCCCCTGACGGACAACGTCGACGGGGTAGACCTCGGAAAAGATAGCGAGACGACCTGGACGCATATCGCAAGAATTGGTGGGAGGTTGCCAAAGATCGAGAGAGGTGGAAGAAGGATGGGGAGGTCTTTGCCCAGCAGCGGGACAGCAAAGGCTAATAATAATATTAAGGAAGCTTTTTCCGAGCAAATGGGAGAAAATACTGTTAACTACTTTACGGAATGCGGGATAAAGACAGCTCCTTACCTGACAGTAGC
Source organism: Scrobipalpa costella (assembly GCA_949820665.1). NCBI lineage: Eukaryota > Metazoa > Arthropoda > Insecta > Lepidoptera > Gelechiidae > Scrobipalpa > Scrobipalpa costella. The sequence goes on from OX463314.1 coordinate 17,088,347, forward strand.
AACAGGCTCCTTGTATCCCAACATAAGAAGTGCAATGTAGACCGCATAGCACTCCTGGTCTGACAGCCCGTAGCCAGCCTAGAATACATCAAGTTTATAATGATTTATTTTAGTCTTTTTGTATCTACATGATTGCAGCCCGATAGTAAACTAACTTTCTTCCATGCTGGCCTGGGAGCGAGAGAAAAACATAGCCTGTGCATGCTGCATTTCTTCCCGGGCATGCTGTAAAAAACAGCTAAGGGATCTTAGGGTTTCAGTATATTGTTATTCAAGCGATAGGCTGACAACCTGGCTGGTAACTCTCAAAACTTTGTCAGACATGGCGGTGACCTTTATTTAGGTCGTTTTCGCTCTGCCTACTCTATTAGGGATAAAGGCGTGATTATATGTATGTATGTAGTAAACTAATCTTCTTCTTATCGAATGGGGTTTCGAGTTAGCGAACAACCCAAAGAATTTGGTGTCAGTCTTTTTAAACTGCCTTAGTTAGGCCTGTGACATGCTTGTGGAATCGACGGATTTACGTGCCCTCGGAAGCACGGAGTTCTTTTTCTTCTAAGCAATCAGATGATTCAGCCTGCATTATCTTAGCCAAACTAGGAAAAATTTCACAAAATTATCAAATATCACCTCCGGAGCCCATGGCTTAGGCCACTCTAGACTATGAAGACTTCGACTTTTTTCGACTTTTTCGGGGAACGATAATTCCGGAACCAGACCCATTCGCTTAATTGGGTATGTAAAGGCCAGGCATCCGAGCTGCTAACACTATCATATAGAGACTCAGGAACTCCGATCAGGAATGACGAATAGTCTCTCTTGGTATTAGGTGTAATATAGTAGATGTGTAGACAGTTACTAGACCAATCAAGATTTGGCGTTTTCAGATGTTTCTGGTATGAATTCCTATACCTCGTGGAAGTAATAGTTGTGATCGACGAGGTCCTGGACGCTGGCCTTGTTGCCCTCCTCTTCCAGGTCCAGCTCTTCTTCTTCCCCCATGTCTTCCCCTCGCCGCGCCTTGCTGTCTGCCAGCTAAAATAATATGGAGTGATGAGAAGGAATTCCAAGAGAAAAACATTGCATTTCGTCCCGCGCATGCTGTAAAAACCAGCTAAGAGATCCGAGGGTTTCAGTAAATTGCAATTTAGGCGATGGGCTGACAACCTGTCACTACAGCAATATACAAACAAATCTATCTTAAACCCTCCAAACTTTGTCAGACGTGGCGGAGCGACCTTAGTTTAGGTCGTTTACGCTCTGCCTGCCCCATTAGGGATAAAGGCGTGACTATATGTAGGTATGAATGTTTGAGAAGGAATCAGCTTATTATAATATTCTACATAAGCCAGGCGGCCATTATCATACCTGGGTAGTTCTCCGTGACGAAAATGATTTGACAGAATTTATTATCACTATTACATCTGTTTTATTTTTACAAATATAATTAAGTGACCCACATTCAAAAAGATTTATTATATTCACATTTAAAAGCTTGTAGCTGTAAAAATATCATGTCAGTGTCATTTCCGTCAGTCAGGAGAACGGGTAGTTCTCCATATCATACATATCCATACATATCGTAATCCTCAAACTAACCTTGTAATATAAATGGCTTGTCTGAGGTTCCCAAATATCGGAGACTGCAAGTACGAAGCGTGTGGAAGTACTAACACTTTGAAAAGCGTTTTTTTTTTATTGTTTGCTACACAAAATTACATGGAACAAATTATTTAATAATCTCCCAAACTTCAGAGAAGTTTATCGGGAGGTACACAGTTACTGCGCGCAATAAACAAAAAAAAAGAAATATCGTATTCCGACGTCAAACTTACTTAAGATCGTTCATGGCATCCATCGCAAACTGATAGGGGTTGCTCAGTCAACGAAACTGAACAACGTTCACTGGGAAATTCTTTCTGGAGATGAAAAAGAATTGACCTTCCCGTACACAATTACTACCTCGATCCATTTTTTTTATTTCGCTTGTGTCCAAGACCTGGTGATAGTTGTTCAGTTCCGTTGACTGAGCAACCCCTGCCAGTTTGCGGGACGCTGTCCCTTACACCCCTAACTTACATACATACATACATATAATCACGCCTTTATCCCCAATGGGGTAGGCAGAGCGTAAACGACCTAAACAAAGGTCGTTCCGCCACGTCTGACAAAGTTTTGAGGGTTATTCAAGATAGATTTGTAAGTATATTGCTGTAGTGACAGGTTGTCAGCCTATCGCCTAAATTATAATATACTGAAACCCTCGGATCCCTTAGCCGGTTTTTACAGCATGCCCGGGAGGAAATGCAGCTGGCACATTCTATGTTTTCTCTCGCTCCCAGGCCAGCATGGAAGAAACCCCTAACTTACTCGGAACATATCGTCCAGCCTTCTCACGATAGCAAGCTGCGACGGAGCCAGGTACATATCATTGAGGAGGTCGAAATTGGGCTTGAACTTCTCCTGCTTGACCTCCCAGGAATACTGCTCGAAGTTGTCCACGGCATCGGGAGGTTTGTGCGTGAGGATCTTCTGCACCAGGTCTACTAGGTGGTCATAGCTGGAGGAAGAAGGGGTTTTTGGTGGAATTTACAGAATTAGAGTCAGAATCAATCTTTATTTGTAAATTATAGGTATAAAAATAAACTGTTATGTAGGTATGTTACTATCTTCCATATTGTCTTCCATACTGGACTGGGAGAGAAAGAAAAACATAGAATGTTCCAGTTGCCCTTCCTCCCGGGCATGCTGTAGAAGTCAGAAAAAGGGATTCGAGGGTTACAGTGTATTGTAATTTAGGCGATGGGCTGACAACCTGTCACTACAGCAATACACATTACAATCTAAAATTGCCCTCAATTTATGTCAGACGTGGCGAAAGCGCCTTTTAGGAGGCGTTTTACGCTCTGCCTACCCCGTAAGGGATAAAGGCGTGATTTTATGTATGTATGTTATTAAAGTAGGATCTCCATAATTTGCCATCATAATGACAGCATACAAATAGGTATTGTTATTAAAACAGATTACAATCAAAGTCAAAGTAAAATCATTTATTTCCAAATAGATTCCTAAGAACACGAAAGTCACAAGCGAGTCTATTACAAAGAAAATTATATACATACATACATATAATCACGCCTTTATCCCTAATGGGGTAGGCAGAGCGTAAACGACCTAAATAAAGGTCGTTTTGCCACGTCTGACAAAGTTTTGAGGGTTATATAAGATAGATTTGTAGTATATTGCTGTAGTGACAGGTTGTCAGCCCATCGCCTAAATTACAATATACTGAAACCCTCAGATCCCTTAGCTGGTTTTTACAGCATGCCCGGGAGGAAATGCAGCTGGCACATTCTACGTTTTTCTGGCTCTCCCAGTCTAGCATGGAAGAAAATTATATCTGTGTCGCATGAGTAACTCGCACTTTGCGCCCCTCCCTTCGTTTTATCTTATTCTTACTTTTGTCCTTTTTTTGTTCAAAATAGGGTTTGTGACCGCAATGTTTGCCAATTTCTTAGGCTTCACTGAAATATCAGAGCTCCATACATCTTTGTAATTAGTATAGTCATCTAATTTATAATAGGCTTTCCGAATAAACCCTATATAAAACAATAAACCTATACTACCTACTATTTCAAATTTATGATAATAAGGCAGTCCTTAGCGGGATAACGGGTTGGCTTTAGTACCTATCCAGTATCCATCATCCATGCTGGAGAGGAAAAACATAGAATGTGCCAGCTGCATTTCCTCCCGGGCATGCTGTAAAAACGGGTAGGGATGAAAATTATCTGTTTATTTATTTATATTATTTATTTAACAGTTTATTGTACACAATAAAATACAAAGGACATATACATATAAAACAAAGGCACAGCTTATTTCTGAAAAGAAATCTCTTCCAGCCGACCTAGGCTAGTGAAATAGCATTCTGAGAGGCAGATACGACGTGCACAATTAGAGATATTTCTTCAAGATAATTAATGAAATAATCCAATAAGCAATAATTAATCATGCAATTTATTGTAATTCAAGTTAGTAAATATGTATTATAGTACGTATAAATTCATAATTATTATATGCAAAATAAAAAATATGTATTCCGAGTTCTTATTTTTTTTTATTAAGGGAGGTGGTGTAGTATACTTAGAGACACTGCCTTCCCGCCTTTAGGTAGAGGTTAGTGCATAAGTATTTGTTAAATTATTGATGCGCATTCAATAGACGTCGCTTGAACTCTCAACATACATACATACAATCACGCATCCATCCCTAATGGGGTAGGCAGAACGTAAACGACCTTAAAAAGGTTGCTCCGCCACGTCTGACAAAGTCTTGAGGGTTATTTAAGATAGATTTGTAGGTATATTGCTGTAGTGGCAGGTTATCAGCCCATCGCCTAAATTGCAGTATACTGAAACCCTCGGATCCCTTAGCTTGTTTTTACAGCATGCCCGGGAGGAAATGCAGCTGGCACATTCTATGTTTTTCTTTCGCTCCCAGTCCAGCATGGAAGAACTCTCAACACGTGTTTTATTACTAACCCTCTACGTACGTAGTATTAGTTACTCTGTGCTTCTACAGCCCACATCACAGATGTAAGGTGGTGCAATAAAAGAGAGAATCCAGTCCTAAGTCCTGGTATTAAGATACTTACAGAGTGTCTCCTGTTGCTGCAGATTGCTGTTTCAGAAAGTTTTTGGCTAAAATAAGATCCGTGTTCAGCTCGGGCATAACATTTTCTGTAGCCGCAATTATATCCGGTTCTAGTAAATATGTGCACGACATTTTTAGACCTTTCCTTCATTAAATAACCTAGAATAAAAATAAAATGCTGGATTGTCCGCAAATTATACCCAGTACAAATAAAAATAAATTATTTATTATGATTTTACGAATAACTGTAAACTTTATGTGACGTTTGCCAAATTACTGGCATTTGCGACGCAGTCAACATGATTTAATTTTGGAAATTATTCGTTTTATTGAGTTTACATTCCGATAAGTTTTTAAGTCTTTTTAAATATAGTTTATCAGTTTACGTAAACCGTAAACTTAACAAACCTAGCGGGGTATAAAAAACTAGTTAAATTATCTGCATTTGTGGCTATCATTCATCCCTCATCCAGGAGATTTTCTGCGGTTATTGGGATAAAATAAAACAAGTGTTTAACTTCGATAGCGTTTTATTAAAACGATCATTATTAATCCATTATCATTAAAATTTACATACAACCTTCTTTACACAATGCATTTTCATCACGTTCAGTTTAATCATTCCATACAAAAAAATAGTTACACTCTTCAACGTTTATTTACAAAATTACATATTTACAATTCAACGTCGCAACTTCATCATCAAACACAATAAATATAGTGAGAACACGAGTCACGGGCGCGGAGGGGTCGCGGGGGAGGGGTGGGGAGGGGAGGGATCAGGGGAGATGGAGATGATGGCCCGCGCTAAGTACACGTCAGCTTACACACTACACTAGGCTAGCTTAGTATCACACGGCGACACACGCGATGACGTCACACGAGCACGGTGAGGCGCTCGGGCGGGGCGCGGCGCGCGGGCGGCGGCTCGGGCGGCGGCAGCGCGCGCTTCGTCAGCTCCTTGTCGCGCGGCGGCGTGTTGTTGCGCGCGTCCGCGTTCTGCGCCTTGTACAGCGTGTGCGCGCGCGGCAGCTCGTCGGCCGGCGCGGCGCGCACCGGCGTGTGCGAGTGAGCCAGCGGCATCGGCTCGTCGCGCAGCGGGTTCGCGTACCGCCGCAGGTTCTCCTCGTTCTGCAGGTTGTTCGACTTCTCCTCGTCGCAGCGGCGGGAGCGCTCGGCGGCGGCGGCCATGCGGCGTCGGCGGACGAACAGGGCCGCCGCGCCCGCGCACAGTAAGGCTAGAGGCACGATGGCAGCTAGCGCGAGCAGCGCGTTCGACTGCGGCGCGTAGGTGGGCGCGGGGGGCGGCAGCGGGTGCGGCACGCGCAGGCGCAGCGCCGCGCCGAGCAGCGCGTGCGAGGCGAGCCGCCGCCGCGACACGAGCTCGGACAGCGCGCGCACCGCTGCAGCCAGCGTTTCTGCGTTTGATGCTGAGTCGGAGCCTTCCTCTTCACCGACCCACTGAAAAGAAAGGAAACGATAAGTTGTCGTATAATTTTTTGATAAAGATATTTTTTTAATGCAAATTATCTCGTTTCAACTCACAAGGGCTAAATCTAGGGCGTCATCATCATCAGGAGCGAGATCACAGAGCAGGACGAGTGGCGGCACGGGAGCAGCGCGGGCGGCCATGACGGTGGCGAGCGCTCGGCGGAGCGCGGCGCAGGCCCGCTCCACGTGCGCGCCGCGCGCCAGCCGCTCGCGGGCCAGCTGCAGCTGCGCGCGCACGCATCCGGCGGGCGGGGAGGACGGGGCGCGCGCGCCGGGCCAGCACGCGGGGGGCGCGGGCAGCGCGGGGGGCTCCACCCGCCGGCCTGCCACACGCCGGCACTCGCCCAGCGGCAGGCACGGCGCGCGCAGACACAGCGCGGGAGCTGCCGGGACGCACACCTGAGGAAAATATTAAAGTTACCTTTTTTTTCGAATGGACCCTTTTGCACCATACTCATCATCATCTCCCTAGCCTTATCCCGTATCTCACGAGGTCGGCTTCCTAACCTAAGGGATTGAACGAGGGTACTGGCTTTTACACAGAGCGACTGCCATCTGACCTCCGCAACCCAGAAGGGAAACCAGACCCAATCCTAGATTAGGTCAGAGTTTTCAAGCCGCCAGTGCTTAGCACTGGCCTCTGACATGGCTTAACGACTAACATCTACGGTATTAAACGATATTAACCGGGACCAACGACTTTACGTGCCTTCCGAAGCACGGAAAAAGCGCCGAATAAACGTACATATGAAATTCGAAAACCGAAAAACACATTGGTACGTGGTGGGATTCGAACCACGACCTCCCCGCTCAGGAGGCAACGGCCTTATCCACTGCACCATACTACAAAGTGTATATAATGCGTTACTGGGCTAAAGGCAGGGAGATGCTACACGCAATCTACACCCTTATATGCAAATGACAACTGCCTAAGGCCCACTAGAGCTCGAATCTTGGCTTATGGCGTTGCCTTGGGAATTCCTTATCGGAGAGTATCTACCCGGTACGTGCCGGTAAACCCCAAAGTGGGGAGCAAAGGAGGAACCTCTGCTGCTGGAAATTAAAGTTACCACACATTTTATCAAACGAAGTTAGATATAATGTGATTTCATATTTACTTATTGTATGTAATTGGGATAAATATTCTTAAAAATTCGAGCCTAAGTGTCTAAAGTTCTTACCTCATCAGTGCGGCAAGGCGAGGCCCTCGGCGCGAGGCAGTCGGGCAGGCCGCACCACAGGCGCGTGCAGACGGGCGTGTTGCCGGCCGCGCCGCACGCGCACGCGTTGCACCCCCACCACCACGTGCCGTTGGTCGCGCACGCGCCCCCCGCGCCCGCGCCGCCCCACGCGCTCGCCCGCGGGTCCTCGTCGCCATCTTGTATTTCTGACCCTTCGCCGCCGTCAGTACCGGAGCTGTCTTCAAACCCCAGTCCAGCGATAGCTGTTAAAATGCAAACAGCAACAAATTAACAAATAGTTCTCAAAACTATCATGATTAGGTTATGATTATGGCAAAAAAATTAATTAGTTAACTACCACTTCCATTGGTCAGCTGGAATAAATTTCTTTTTAGAAATAAGCTGCAACTGTTGGGTCGTTATTCCTTGTGTATTGTCTTTCTCATGTTACTTGTGTAGGTAGAACAAACAGTAAATAAATAAATACCGCCTCACAGTAGTAAAAATAATAGAACTTACTTTCTAGACAGCGCGTGGCAGCTCTTGCAGGTGCCTCAGGGCACACGCAGCGTGCGCCGAGCGCGTCGTGGGCACAGACGGCAGGCGGGGGGCAGGGCGGGGAGCAGGCGGCGCGGGGGGCGCTGCAGTCGGGGCCGGCCCACGCCGCGCCGCACTCGCACGCCCACCAGCCCGCGCCGCCCACGCACCGCGCGCCGTTGCGGCACGGCGCCGACGCGCAGCCGTCGACTGCCAGCTCGCAGCGCTCGCCCGCCCAGCCGTCGCGGCAGGCGCACGCCCAGCCCGCGCCCTGCGACACGCAGGTGCCGTGCACGCAGGCGCACGCGCCGCCGCCCGCCGGCACGTCGCACGCCGCGCCCGTCCAGCCGGCGCCGCACGCGCACCGCCACGCGCCCGCCTCGCGCACGCATGTTCCGCCGTTGGCGCACATTCCGTCCACGCAATGGGCGACTTCAACGTGCACCGAACAAGTTTTACCTGAGGATAATTCGAGACATGTTACAAATGATTTAAATAGTTTACAGCTAACAGCTGTGCTACTAGGCGGTTTGAAAACTCTGACAGCGAGGTTCATTGGGTCGTTGTTCCGACTTGGGAATCCACTCGCTGAGAAAAATAATGGTTAACAAATAAAACATTAGGTAAGTGGTGGTATATTTACCTGTCCACCCCTCCGGGCAAAGACACGCGAAGTCAGCGGGCCCATCGACGCAAGTTGCGTTGTTTCTACAGGGGTTCATCGCACATTCATCAATTTCTGTAACAAAGATTTCTACAATATATCTACAAATTTTAAATGGCCCTCAAAACTTTGTCAGATGTAGCGGAGCGACCTTTGTTGTTAAAGGCGTGACTATATGTATGTATGTAGATTTCAATAAACAAGTGTTATTCATAATGAAAACTGATCGGATTACCGTCGGTGGAGTGTGACTTCCTTCTCTTCTGATAAAGATTCTCGTATAGGATCGAAACGTCGAGGGCTAACCCTCCTTTCAATACAAACAAGTAAGCCGATCAGTATTCATTACGATTTCTATAGTTACTACTTTGACTACACATTCACATCATTTCCCTAGCCTTATCCCGTATCTCATGGGGTCAGCTACCTAATCTAGGGGATTGAACGAGGGTACTGGTTTTTACACAGAGCGACTGCCATCTGACCTCCGCAACCCAGAAGGGAAACCAGACCCAATCATAGATTAGGTCAGAGTTTTCAAGCCGCCAATGCTTAGCACTGGTCTCTGACATGGCTTAACGAGTACGGTATTAAACAATATTAAACGGGACCAACGGCTTAACGTGCCTTCCAAAGCACAGAATAACCGTACATATGAAATTCGAAAACCTAAAAACACAGTGGTACGTGGTGGGATTCGAACCACGACCTATGCTCAGGAGACAGCGGGCCTATCCACTACAGCATCGGGCTCTCTTTGACTACCTGTGATCAAATCAGTGAAAACTTTAAATCTAAAAGTGAGAAGTTTCGAGTGTGAAGAATGTGCGGTTACCGTGTTCACAGCGCGCGCCGGTCCGTCCCGCGCGACACACGCAGCGTGCGCCCGCGCCGGTGTCCAGGCAGCTCCCACCAGATCCACAGCCGCTCACCACGCAGTCTTCTATACCTGTTTAAATGAGTTAACTTTAATTGGCAAAGTTTACAAAAAAAACCGGACTGATATGATATGTATAGGTAATAAAGTAATAATAAGATGTTTCCTAATTATATGGCAATCAAAAAAGAGCTTTTGCAGTTGCATGGATCAACAACTTGTCCTAAAGCACAGAATATATAATAGTACTACATACCTAAAGTACACTACAATTAATCAGGACTTACGAATTACATACATACATGTTTCTACATACATACATATATATAATCACGCCTTTGTCCCTGGTGGGGTAGGCAGAGCGTAAACGACCTAAATAAAGGTCGTTCCACCACGTCTGACAAAGTTTTGAGAGTTATTTAAGATAGATTTGTAGGTATATTGCTGTAGTGATTTGTTGACAGTTCATCGCCTAAATTACAATATACCGAAACCCTCGGATCCCTTAGCTGGTTTTTACAGCATGCCCGGGAGGAGATGCAGCTAGCAAATTCTATGTTTTTCTCTCGCTCCCAGGCCAGAATGGAAGAATTACATAAAATGCATAAAAAAATACTAACGTTCAGCGCAGAGCGGCCCCGCGTACCCCGGCGCGCACACACAGCGCGGCGCGGTTGGAGCAGCAGACGCAGCAGCAGTCGTAGCGACAGACGCAGCGTGTAGACAGGTGCCGTGCGCACAGGGCGCGCCGGCGACGCAGGGCTCGGAGTGCGTGCGTGGCGGCGGTGGAGCTCGCGTCGTGCAGTTCTTGCCGGTCCAACCGGGTGAACAGTGACAGTAATAGTCGCTCTGGGCTGTGTAACATGGCGCGCCGTTGCCGCAAGGGTTGCCCGCGCAATGGTCACGGTCGTCCTGTAGATGAAATGGACGTCAGCAGGGCTATGATGCGCACTGTACACTTCAATTTGTCTTCACGTGTTGCACACTTCACTATGATTGATGCCTGTCATCTTCCGTTGTGAAGTGCGCAACGAAAGAGATAATGTGTAGACAACACGAAGTCTACTGTGCGCATCTTAGGCCCGCAGGTCTTCAGGTCTTCCACAATACGTGCTAAATGATTTCAAAAACCTTTCGCCTCTTCAAACCATGCATTTCTTTTGTGTTACATCATCGAAATTGAAATACTTACATACAAAATTATATGTAGGTAGGTTCAATTGCAACATAATAAAAATAAACTCAAATAAAATTAAATACTCAAAACTCAAATAAATAATACAGTAATTCGCAAACACGCACAAATAAAGCAGATATTGTTATGAAATGGAAGTACTTACCCGGCAATATCGTCCGTAACAGGAAGACAGCTAAAAGCAGAGGTTGAGTTAGTGTGTTAGTGCTAACGCGACAGGTCCTGAATAATGAAATGATATTAAATAAAGAAGAAATTTTGATTAAGAAAGAAAGAAGAGAAAGTTGTGATAATGAGATGTTAAAGAATTAAAGTGAGATGAGATTGGTGATAATGAAATGTTAAATCCGAGAGGTTTCTGTGCTGAATTTACCTCGCAGTCTTTGCCGGAGAATCCAACGGGGCAGATGCAGCGGTAGGCGTCGAGCAGATCGACGCATTCGCCTCCGTTGCGGCACGGGCGCGGCTCGCAGTCGTCGACATCACGCGAGCACGTCGGGCCTTCATAGCCGGCCGCGCACGCGCAATGGAAGTTGTCCACCAGGTCGATGCAGGTGGCGCCGTGCAGGCACTGGCCCGTGCAGTCGTCCACGTTCACTTCGCAGTCGCGGCCCGTCCAGCCCGCGAGGCAGGCGCAGGAATACACGCCGACGGTGTTGTTGCACGCGGCTGCGTTTACGCAAGGACCGAGCGCCGCGTCTGTCACTTCACTGCCTTCACGACTCGTCGCACACTCGTCCACATCTGAAAACGCTCTGAAGTTAGATACGACATACCTAATACATAACCGCACGTTTATATATTATACTGACCATCGGTACAGGTGGTGCCGGTCCAGCCGGGCGCGCATTCGCAAGCGAAGGCGTTGACGAGATCGCGGCAGGTGGCGCCGTGAGCGCAGGGGGCGGACGCGCAGTCGTCCACGTCGCGGTCGCACAGCGCGCCGGTCCAGCCGGGCTCGCACGCGCACTGGAAGCCGGGCGGCGAGGTGCTGAGCGCGCATGAGCCGTGCGCGCAGGGCTGCGGCGCGCACAGGTTGTCCACGCGCTCGCAGTCCACGCCGGAGAATCCCTCCGCGCATGTACACAGGTACTGATCAGGTGCCGTGTTCTCGCATGTTCCGCCGTGCTGACACGGCTCGTGTGTGCCGCAGTAGTTGAGATCTGTAACAAAATCCTTATTTAGGACAATGCCGTGCTGGTGATGCCTTGCGGTCGGCTTCTGTTTCAAGGATTGAGTATACACAACATAACATTAGGCTCACTCAGATAAAAGGTTAACTACTTGAGTGAAATCAAAACATACCTTGGTCACAAAGAATGCCGCCCCAGTTGGTATCGCAGGTGCAGTCCCAGGAGGAGCCGTTGCAGTAGCCGTGCTTGCAGCCGGGGTAGGGCTGGCACTGGGAGCACAGCTCACCACGCCATCCAGGTCGACAACTGCGAGGAACAAGCAAATGTTATCATCATCTCATTTCATTGACAAAATCTCAGCGGAACCAAACTATTTTATTAGCGCAACGCGGCTGCAACAGACTACAAAGAATTCCCTCAAGCCATGTTGGCGACCAAATGCAACACATGGTACATCCACATCAGGATAATATCCTGCTAATTAGCATCAGCATATTAAGCCTTTATCGTGGAAAGATATGGGGGAAAATATTCTGACTAACTCGGCTTCGGCACATTCAGACCTTACACAAAGGCATTATCGGAAACGAAGTCAAATATAAACTTACTCGCAGTCTCCTGGATGATCACAGCGGCCGTGGGTAGGATGGCAACCCTCCTTACATACAGCTGTAACATAAAAATTCATGCATAAGAATCCGGACTAATTGATTTTAATTGTATGCCTATTGGTTTAAAAAAGGCATCATCTTACGTTTCTCGCAGTTGTCGCCTTGCCAGCCGGGCAGGCAGCGCTTGTCGCCCTGTGGGGAGCAGGAGTAGTGTCCGAACTTGTCGTCCCTGGGGCGGCAGAAGGTGGTGCAAGTGGCGTTGTAATAGTTCGGTTGGCAGGTGACGCGCACTCGGTATGCCAGCGAGGCGGCGGCGCCCGCGTGCCGCAGCGCGTGCCACTCCGCGCCTGGCTCCACGATGCCTGACCACCACGCCTCCTCGATCAGACCCGTGTCTTCTGGACAGACAGATAAACATTAATTATGGGCTACATGACAACATTAGACATAGAGTCTTCTTCTTCTACTTAGCGAGGGGATCTCGAAACAAAGACCCGATAAAACCTGGTGTAAGAGTTTTTCAAACCGCCTAGTAGCACAGCTATTAGGCCTCTGACATGGTTTGAGTAACGACCACTATCGAGACCGACGGCTTAACGTGCCCTCCGAAGCACGGAATCTTTTTTTTCTTTTCGGACAATCAGGTGATTAAGCCTGCAATGTCCTAAACAAACTGGGGAAAACCACAGAAAGTGATAAATTGACAAGTATCTACTTTGAGTTCTCCCCCTGGAAATCGAACCAAGGACCTCCGGATCGTAAGCCCATGGCTTTAACCACTAGACCACGGAGGCAGTTAAAGACATAGAGTTTGAAAGTGAGACTCACCAGGATCTGTGTAATTGTAGTCGTCGTAGGCTTGGAGTATAAGTGTAAAGGACCTCTGAAAATAAACAAGAATGTTTAGACTGGGATCGTACTACGTTACTAAACTGGATAATTTATTTTATTTTCTCGTTTTTGATAGCCATCTGACTTTGGGTGGTGGGCTTAAAATCAGCAATGCGCTGTGCCCACACCTTTTTATCCACTTTGTTTTGTGTATTGTAATAATAGGTATTTATTATGTGTATTATGTTTGTAAATGTACTGATTTTGTTTGTTTTAAATGTTTGTGAATGTGTGTAACTAGTTTCTGTTTGTAAATGTGGATAATAAATGTATTTGTATTTGTACATGAATTTGAAAGAAACTCACCGTCCAACGGAATGAGAATGGCAGCGAGAGCGTGTATAGCGGCTCGGCGAGGGTGAAAGAGTCTGTGCCGAGGACCGGTGAAGCGGCGCGGCCAAAAGAGCAGGCTCCAGGCGCCGCCGCTGATTGGTACTCCTTGAGGCAAAGCGTGAATCTAGTGCGACAGGGCCTGGCGCAAGGCGCTGTTGAAGCGGCGGGCGCTGTCGGGCCGCCGCCGCAGCACGCGCCCGACGCCAGCCGCAGACGGTAGTTGCTGAACTCGAGGATCTGCAGCTCGAACACGCCCGCCCCCGCCGCGCTCTGCAATATACAAACATATATTTATTTATTACATACATACGCCTTTATCTCTAATGGGGTAGGCAGAGCGTAAAAGACTGAAACATAGGTCGTTTCGCCACGTCTGACAAAGTTTTGAGGGTTATTTTACGATAGATTTGTAGGTATACTGCTAAAGTGACAGGTTGTCAGCCCATTTCCCAAACTACAATATACTGAAACTCTCGGATCCCTTAGCTGGTTTTTACAGCATGCCCGGGAGGAAATGCAGCTGGCACATTCTATGTTTTTTTTCTCGCTCCCAGTCCAGCATGGAAGATAAAGTTTATATTAAATGAAAGGCAGCTTGGTACGGCCGGTTGTACCTAGTCAGACAAAAATGTTAGACCCAAAGAACACTTTAGTATACAAGAAAACTGAAAAACTGCTGCATCCTAGTTCAGAATCAAAAAATGATCCGCGCTTGCTACTCCGTTTCTCAAAAATGATCACGGTTCATTAGCTATACTCTCTGATATCTGTTGGAGCCAACTCGAACCATCTTACTCAGCATGTCGCGCAGGTCATCGACTTGCTTACTACATATTATTGAAAATATTGCGTGACATGCTGAGCTTGCAACTTACACGCATGTAATACATTAATAAATCTTTCACTGTGTGTTTAACATAACTTATATAGCAATCATTTCATACAATAAATCAGACTGAATTAAGAACTCTTAGTCTCAATACCTCGCATACACGAGCGCCCTCACAACCCGTCCGCTAGGTTCCATCATGCGCAGGCTTTGCCAGCAATGGCTCTGTTCCGTATAATATCAACCTACCCTTCGGACACGAAGTCTCTGGAGAAGGATGATTAAGAAGGAGCTGACCTGGGAAATAAGGAAAGAGCTGAAGATGAAGAAAAAGAACCTAAGCACCTAAGGAGTAGTTTTATAAGATTTTGATTCAAAATTCTGATGTATAAATGAGGGCAACTCAACTCAGTTCAAGAAGGGAGGATGCTTGTTTCGATTTGGTAAATTATGCATTGCATGAGAATAGAAGGAGATGAAAAGAAACGAACAACGGACTTAACTTGTCATTACAAAAAAAAACAATCGTACCGAGGCCAGAACGAATAGGTGATTCTCTTCCTAAAAGTAATACAACATTATGAATTCACGATTTACAATCAATTGTTCAGACGAAAATATAAGCCAAAGATTCGACACGATTCTAAAATTAGCTGTAAGCTCCTTTAGCTCCTTACTTTCCTCCTTAGCTGTAACTTATAGGGG
Source organism: Scrobipalpa costella (assembly GCA_949820665.1). Taxonomy (NCBI): domain Eukaryota; kingdom Metazoa; phylum Arthropoda; class Insecta; order Lepidoptera; family Gelechiidae; genus Scrobipalpa; species Scrobipalpa costella. Next base: position 17,103,453 of record OX463314.1, read on the forward strand.
TTGCTAAGTCAACGAAACTGAACAACTATCACCAGGAATATCTTTCAGGCGATGAAAAAAATAAACTTCCCATACAAAATGACCACCTCGATCAGACAATTTGTATGAAAAAGCCATTTCTTTTTCACTTCCTGAAAAAGAAACATGCTGGAAGTTGTTCAGTATTGTTGACTGAGTAACCTCTATCAGTTTACAGGACGCTGTCCCTTACACCCCGTATAAACAAAATACAATAGATATCAAAAGCCCGTAGCCCATCCGTAGAAGCAAAGTAGGACAATCGCCTTGCAAAAGACATAAACGCGAGCGCCGTAGCACTTCGTACATTTTTATTATTTTAACTTTGCTAATGCAATATTGAAGCTAAGATTTATGAAAAAAATACCATGCTGGCCTGGGAGCGAGAGAAAAACATAGAATGTGCCAGCTGCATTTCCTCCCGGGCATGCTGTAAAAACCAGCTAAGGGATCCGAGGGTTTCTGTATATTGTAATTTAGGCGATAGGCTGACAACCTGTCACTACAGCAATATACCTACAAATCTATCTTGAATGACCCTTAAAACTTTTTCAGACGTGGCGGAGCGACCTTTGTTTGGGTCGTTTGCGCTCTGCCTACCCCATTAGGGATAAAGGCGTGATTATATGTATGTATGTATGTATTACCCTCAAAACCCTTCTGAAGCGAAATCACTTAAGTGTCAAAATGACCTTAGTGTTAAAATGACCAATGGCGGAAAGACCTTTGATTAGGTAGTGTACGCTCTGCCTACCCTATTAGAGATAAAGGCGTGGTTATATGTATGTATGTATTTATTTATGAAAAAGTTCAAAGAAACAGAAAAGAACAGTCTTGCTAAATTCGTTAAATTATTTTGTATCATCATTTCAGCTATACTTTTAAAGTTTAAATCATACCAGAGCTTTAAACTATGAGGTACAAGAATAAAGAAAACCACTGTCAAAGTAACAGCAGACTCTAAACAGCTCAATTTACAAATACCAACGTAGCTTATAGATCAAAGAATGGCATAAATGAGACGACAAAAACGCTAGACAAACATAATAACGGGTCGGCGGCTTAGCGGGCGGGGGCGGCGCGCGGGGCGGGGCGCGAGGTGGGCGGGGCGACCGGCGCTTGCGCACGCGCGCGTCACGCCTACCGTCGCGTAGAGCTTTCCTGTCCTTTGTTTACGTACGTAAGTGGTTTGCTACGATAAGGTTCGTCATATTTATGTAAGTAGAATTATTTGGCTTACGTTCAATGAGTTGAATTTATTGACCACCTCTCTAGCCTTACCCCGTGTATCACGGGGTCGGCTACCTAATCTAGGGGATTGTATAAGGGTACTGGTTTTTACACAGAGCGACTGCCATCTGACCTCTGCAATCCATAAGGGAAACCAGACTCAATCTTTGATTAGGTCAGAGTTTTCAAGCCGCCAATGCTTAGACTGGCCTCTGACATGGCTTAACGACTGTTATTTACGGTATTTAACGGTATTAACCGAGACCAACGACTGAACGTGCCTTCCGAAGCACGGAAAAAGCACCGCCGTACATAGCGTAAACGACCTTAACAAAAGTCGTTCCGCCACGCCTGACAAAGTTTTGAGGGTTATTTAAGATAGATTTGTAGGTAGGTAGGTATTGCTGAAGAGACAGGTTGCCATCGCCTAAATTTACAATATACTGAAATCCTCGGATCCATTAGCTGGTTTTTACAGCATGCCCAGGAGGAAATGCAGCTGGATCATGGGCCCTTCAGTGTCTTCCGCGACCTCGTGACTTAGTAACTTCTGCCATCGAGTGCTGATGACAAAAGGAGTTTTATTGGCTTATTCTTCTTCTTAGCCAGTGGATTCTCGAGTCCAAGAACCGGACCCGAAGAACCCTGGTGTCTAGTAGCACAGCTATTAGGCCTCTGACATAGTTTTTAAGTGACGGCCACTATCAAAGACAGCGGCCAGGACCGACGGCTTAACGTGCCCTCCGAGGCACGGAATCCTTTTTTACTTTTTGGACAATCAGGTGATTCAGCCTGCAATGTCCTAACCAATCTGGGGAAAACCTCACAAAGTGATAAATTGACAAATAGCAACTTTGTGTTCCCTGGGAAACGAACCCAGGACCTCCGGATCGCAAGCCCATGACTCTGACCACTAGACCACGGAGGCGTGATCTCGTGACTTAGTTAGTTCTGCCAACGAGTGCTGACGACAAAAGGAGTTTTATTGGCTTATTTAAAAACACATAACGCTTCTAACACTCACTTCTGCTATATGCTTTTCCCTGGCTTGTTTGTTAAATGTCCTGTGATCCGTCAGTGCGTGAGAGTGCCTGTGCCAAAGCAGGCATCTTCAGGGTGAGCTCGCTTTATGGTTGAGTCTTACACGATTGGTCTGACGCTTTATAACCATAAAGATCAACCGATCTTCCATGCTGGACTGGGAGTGAGAGAAAAACATAGAATGTACCAGCTGCATTTCCTCCCGAGCATGCTGTAAAAACCAGCTAAGCTGAGGGTTTCAGTATGTTGTTATTTTTGCCTATAGGCTGATAACCTGTCACTACAGCAATATAAGTACAAATACAAATCTATCTGAATGACCCTCAAAACTTTGTCAGACGTGGCGGAACGACCTTTGTTTGGGTCGTTTACGCTCTGCCTACCCCATTAGGGATAAAGGCTTTATTATGTGTGTGTGTGTGTGTGTGTGTGTGTGTGTGTGTGTGTGTGTGTGTGTGCGTGCGCGCGCGTCTGACACGATCCTCATTTGTTAATCACATTATTATAACTAAGTAAGCTAAGCTTAGTAGTTTTTAGTTTCACATGTCCCGGCATGTCTGTTTGTACTCAAATTCTGCAAGTGAAGTACATAATTATGTGGTCATATTTCTTGAAAATAGCTACCAACTGGTACCTCATATTCATGTACTAGGTATGGATATATACTGCAGTGTAAAATTAACTATCAAAGGGGTGTGTCCTCACTGTGATTATTTTTTTCATGCAGGTAGAAGTGGATTTTGTTGTTCTGCTATTTTACGATAGATGGCGGTAGACGTTCGTAAAACGCGGTATTGAATGTTATCCAATTTGTAAGGCTGTCCTGATGAACACAGAGTTCACACAAATATGTTATTGGTATTAGTGTACAGTACGGTATTTACAATAACTTATAACATAAAAAATAATAATAATTAGAAACTAAAGGGATATAGCCTAGCCTTATCCCGTATCTTACGGGGTCGGCTACCTAATCTAGGTGTTTGAACGAGGGTACTAAAGGGATAGATCACTCAAATATCCGCGATCAACTCAACGCGGAAACGCGGCGAGTGTCATGGGCACCATTTGTGCCGGGGGCGACTCGGGGCGGGACATTTGAGTGACCTATCCCTTTAGTTTTAATATTGTTATTTTTTTGTTTTATACCTTATTGTAAATACCGTATTGTACACTCATACCAATAACATATTTGTGAGAACTCTGTGTGTGTGTGGCACCAGCCCTGGGAATAGTAAAATATTTACAAGGACCTAGTCTTAACTTAATTATTATTATTATTTATGTATTATATATGTATTATGTATTATTTATGTATGTATTATACATACATAAAATCATGCCTTTATCCCTTACGGGGTAGGCAGAACGTAAAACGCCTCCTAAAAGGCGCTTTCGCCACGTCTGACATAAATTGAGGGCAATTTTAGATTGTAATGTGTATTGCTGTAGTGACAGGTTGTTAGCCCATCGCCTAAATGGCAATAGAGTGTCACCCTCGAATCCCTTTTTTTCCCTTTTGCTGACTTCTACAGCATGCCCGGGAGGAAGGGCAACTGGAACATTCTATGTTTGTTATGTTCTTTCTCTCCCAGTCCAGTATGAAAGTTAACTTAAAATGAATTACTGTGAACAATTTCTAAAAGTAATTACCACTAACATTTCCTTTGGGGTAGGCAGAGCTAAACTAAACTAAACAAAGGTCGTTCCGGCACGTCTGATAAGCAAGTTCTGAAGGTTATTTCAGATTTCAATGTATATTACTGTAGTGACAGGTAGTCAAACCATCGCGTTAATTTCAAATTTATAAACAGCACTTAACACTGACAGCTAATTTGAGTCTGTATTAGAAATGTCATTTCAGTACAATGTGACCTGTCAAATCCATGCTTAATATTGCTCTCAATCTTGAGATCGCTTTATAAATACGAGCCTGAAACTCTCAGCTGGTTTTTACAGTTGGCTCTGTAACTTAGTAATTATTAGATATATATTCACTAAATTATAATTATGTTCTCAGTTTTGTGTGGACAGAAGGACCACAATAAAAACTTCGTGGTTTATCGTATTTACCACATTGTGGCCTGGTAAGTATTTATAATTATTGTTTTAATCGTATGGCGTTATTTGCTATATACCTTGGATACCTTGATTGTTGCACCTTTAGCACCGCCCGGGGTCACGTGGAGGGTTTTTAAGGTGGTTCCTACGGACGTGGACCAACATTGACCTGTACATACATACATACATAAAATCACGCCTTTATCCCTTACGGGGTAGGCAGAGCGTCAAACTCCTCGTAAAAGGCGCTTTCGCCACGTCTGACAAAAATTGAGGGCAATTTTAGATTGTAATGTGTATTGCTATAGTGACAGGTTGTCAGCCCATCGCCTAAATTACAATACACTGTAACCCTCGAGTCCCTTTTGCTGACTTCTACAGCATGCCCGGGAGGAAGGGCAGCTGGAACATTCTATGTTTTTCTATCTCTCCCAGTCTAGCATGGAAGAAATTGACCTGTAACCGACCACGATTAGACACAGAGACTTAAGAGGCCTAACCAACTTTCGCGACGGGCTGAAGTGACACACTTTTCACTGTCTCTGTTTCTTTCACGTCACTGTCGGTTGCAGCGCATTAGAAAAAGAGAGTAGATTCGAAGTCGTTCGGAATTAAAAACGTAAGCGACAAATGACAAATTATTTAAATTATGAATGAAAATTACATAGATATAAAAAAATATATGGACGACGGATCAAGTTTAGAATGTTTTATGTTTTAAGGAAACAGGTTAGGTAGTAGTTCGGTTGTCTTATTCATTAAAACCTGTTATAAGTGTTTCGAAGACCTGACTTTATGATTTTTTTAAATATAATGACACTATTTTTATTGTGTTTTCGAAAAATTTGTCGGACGAAAATTATCTCCAAGAACGATTTCACATTTTTTTCAGCAATACTAAGTGCAATACTTTTGCTAGAAAGCGTTTTACGCAACATCAATAAAAATACAAAGGAGCCTTAACGTGTCCTCCGAAGGACGGAATCCTCTTTCTTTTCGGACAATTAGGTGACTCAGCCTGCAGTTTTTAATTATTACTTCTACAGATTCCTGGGTCATTTCTATAATTGATTTAATACTGCTAGGTACTAAATATTGTACCGGGTGTAAGGGACAGCGACAGCGGGGTTACTCAAACAACGAAACTGAACAACTATCAGCTATATTTTTTTCTCAGGAAGCGACATAGAAGTTTTTATTTTCCATACAAATTGTCCAATGAGGTGGTCATTTTGTATGGGAATATATTTTTTTTCATCTCCTGAAAGAATTTCCTAGCCCCTATCAGCTGTCCCTTACACCCAGTATAGTTATTTTGTAAATCTCACATCAAAGCAGGAAACAAAACAAATATACGCAATTTCCTGCGATTTTACGTTAGATGGCGCTGAACATTTTTAAAATGCTGCATGGAAGTGTTGTTTTTTTCTCGGACTTCCGGCTATCAAATTGTGTCCAGTGATCTCTATTATCCACGTTAGGACACCCCAATTGACTAGTTTTGTTTTATAAATACGGTTTAGGAACCATTTTGACCATCATCTTGAATATTGAGCTTTTGGACAAAAATCCCAAATGCCAACCTCCGTATAAATGTTTAGCCGGTCTGAATAAGTATACAGAACAGTTGGTAAAATCATGTTGCTTCCGTGCTGGACTGGGAGCGATAGAAAAACATAGAATGTGCCAGTTGCATCTCCACACGAGCGTGCTGTAAAAACCAGCCATGGGATTCGAGAGTTTCTACGAGGGATTATAATCCCTACGTATACGTAGGTATTTAAAATCTTTACTAATATTATAAATGCGAAAGTAACTCTCTCTGTTACTCTGTCACGTGTAAACGGCTGCACGGATTTTGATGAAATATGGCAAAACGATAAAAGGGATCCTAGGAACGGGTAGGCTACTTTTTACCATTGGAAAATATCTCATTCGCAGGGGAAAAACTCATATCCGTGGAAAGCTAGTTTTATATAAGCTAGAAGATGCACTTACATGAATTAAAAAGTGACCTTTTTTATGAAGCGCGATTAGATTAGACATTGTGAAGGAGATACTCCTAGCTCGTTAATTCTATTTCCTTTATCTTAAACAGACCAGAGCCTTCAATAAATTATAGACGGCCCTGACGAAAAGCAGCTGGCACATTCTATGTATTTCTTTCGCTCGAAGTTCAGCATGGAAAATAAATAAACAAATAGATAAAATAAACAACTGATAAAAATCATGGAGGGATTTATTTCATAAATGTAGCTTTTTCTTCCATGCTGGCCTGGGAGCGAGAGAAAAACATAGAATGTGCCAGCTGCATTTCCTCCCGGGTATGCTGTAAAAAACAGCTAAGGGATCCGAGGGTTTCAGTATATTGTAATTTAGGCGATGGGCTGACAACCTGTCACTACAGCAATATACTTACAAATCTATCTTAAATAACCCTCAAAACTTTGTCAGACGTGGCGGAACGACCTTTGTTTGGGTCGTTTACGCTCTGCCTACCCCATTAGGGATAGGGGCGTGATTATATGTATGTATGTATGTATGTAGCTTTTACTTCCACAAAGACTGTATGGATTGTAGCACCATTGGTAAATAGCTCCTCGGTAAAGACAAAAATATACGTATATTTTTATTATTGATTTAATAGGTTAGCGTAGGTTAGGTTTGGTTAAGTATACAAAATAATAAATACTGAAGACTAGGCTCCATGTTCTCACGCTCTTTGTTCTTCGAAATGGGAGAGTTGTAAAAAAAAAAATCTGCCATATCATATGACAGCGGGTAAAAACGACAGATAATGCATAAAACCACCGACTGTAAATCACAAACCGGAGAGGATAGATCTCCTGTCCTATTCTAACGTTTTTTAGTGACAAATAGATTTTAATTTTAGTTTTAGCCGGCAAATCTAGAATCGAGTCCAATACAACTCTATAGCCAGAGCCAATTCGTAAGCCTCGTAGCAAATCCGTAGCAAGAGATCAGAGAACACCTTACAAAGGACATCAACGCGAGCGACGTAGCACCTCCCGTGTTTTTTTTTTATTTTTTTTATTGGCGTGACGTGGTTTGCCCATTGCCACTTACAAACACGGGAAACGGATACGAAACTAAACGGATACGGAATTTGGAAAAATCTAGGATCAGTTAGTTAGGAAAAGACCGTGTTTATTTACTACTATAGTAGTAGAACTGCCTCCGTGGTCTAGCGGTCTGAGCTATGGGTTCTCGATCCGGAGGTCCTGGGTTCGATTCCCGGCGGGGGACAATGACTTGCAACAAAACTCACTTCTGTAGGTCAGCTGTAAGAAATTTCTTCATAGAAATAAGCAGTGCCTGTTGTGTCTTTTTTCTTTGTTTGTGTTTATTTATGTCTTTATTGTGTACAATAAATTGTTAAATAAATACATTTGTGTTGTGGTTTCTAGTTGGGTTAGGACATTGCAGGGTCCTGCGCCTGATTTCTATCTGGTCGTGTCAGTCAATATGTCCCATCAGAATAAGAGTTTGAAGGAATAGAGAGTACACCTGTGTGTAGCGCAAACACCTGGGCACTAAAGCTAGTCCTGCGCAGTTGCGCGATCTCTGGGAGATTGGCCGCCATCACCAAAAATCGGTGGGAGAGCTGTTATTACTACTACAGTTCCCGGATATTAACTTGAACTAGATTTCTCTGTCTCTGTCTCCCGACCCGATGAACCCTGGTAACAGAGTTTTTGAACCGCCTAATAGCACGGCTAATAGTCCTGTGGCATGGTTTGTGTAACGAACATTATCAAAGACAGCAACCGGGAGCTACCACTTAACGTGTCCTCCGAAGCACGGATTTTTTCCCCAGACAATCAGGTTATTAATTACCTTAGCAAAAAGGCCGCCTATGTTGTACTTGTCTTTTGTTGTTATCTGTTGTGTTGTATGATTTGTATTCTTACGTGCAATAAATATATTTTTTGTTATGTTATGTTAATTCATCCTGCATTGCCCTAACGAAACTGGGAAAATCTTTTAAAATGATAAATTGACAAATATCAACTTTGTGTTCCCTCCCTAGGAATCGAACCCAGGTCCTCCGGATCGTAAGTCCATGGCTCTGACAACTAGACCATGGAGGCAGTTAGTTTAAGGATGCAAATGTGCATTTAGATTGTAATTATATTAATATAGAGATTGCTAAGTGTTTTTTTCCTTCCATGCTGGCCTGGGAGCGAGAGAAAAACATTGAATGTGCCAGATGTATTTACCCCCGGGCATGCTGTAAAAACCAGCTAAGGGATCCAAGGGTTTCAGTATATTGTAATTAAGGCAATAAGCTGACAATCTGTCACTACATGGAAGTAACTTGTACACTTATATCATAATGTACTATTCATTGCACACATTTACATAGAACATTCAGACAGAACAGTCAGATGGCAGACGCTCTGTGTAAAAACCAGTACCCTCGTTCAATCCCCTAGATTAGGTAGCCGACCCTGTGAAATACGGGATAAGGCAGATGGCAGTCGCTCTGTGTAAAAATCAGGACCCTCGTTCAATCCCCTAGATTAGGTAGCCGAGATGATGATGATTCAGACAGAACAGTCTTATGCCTATCGATATTACCTCAAGGTCACGATATGGATAAATTAGATATTTGGAAAAAATATTTTGCGGTAACACTGATTTAGATCCTCTTTGGTTGCCATAAAAACGAATACCCTTATTTAACAATAAATGTCTGCATATAAAGAACAGAGGTTACCCAAAATATTACAGGTGAAAATTATGATAATAGGATGCAAATACTGACTTGACTGTGACATAAGAACAAGATAGCAAATAAATATTATGACTTTGACATTCCTAATCTGACATAAGACTGCTTATTTGACGTAAAGTAAGGGAGGATGCTCTATGCTCAGTTCTTATTTAAAGCGTCTCACGTCAAATTAGGAATGTCAATGTTATTTGTTCATTTGCTATCCTGTTCTCATGTCAAAGTTAAGAAAGTGACAGCGTTATCTAGTAATTAGTTAAGGAACCACTGAGTGCAAATCCGTTGTCGAAAAGATCGGATAGTAGAAAAGAGATAAACGTAAAATCAAATTAATTTGATAAATTAGTACCCAGGACATAAGGACATGGGAAGCAAGTATTTAAATTGTCAATTTAAAAAAAAACATTTATTTGTAACACCTTGTACATTTGTGCATAGCTAGTGACATTAAATAAATACATACACACGCATTTATCCCTAATCGGGTAGGCAGAGCGTAAACGACCTAACTAAATGTCGTTCCGCCACGTCGTACATTAAATACTGGACACATTTTGAAATAAAATTAAATCGCTAGGAATTCGATAGAGGTACCACCTCTGCATGTATACTTCTAATGGGTTCTCGTTAAATGTATTATTATGACAGGAAATATTAAAAAATAAATGTTTTCCAAATCCATACAATTCCTGTACAATTCCATGCATTAACCTCTTTGCAAATCATTTATCATATCAAAAATTGAGTAGGTCCTAATTAGCTCCCTTGCCTGACACTAGAGCAAGTTGCATGATCTTCTTCTTAGCGAGTGGATTCTCAAGTCAAACGACCCGATGAACCCAAGAGTTGCATGATAATTTTACTAGTTTGGGGGGGGGGGGGTAACACGATCAAAAGCTTTATTTAAATAATATACAGAATAGTCACGGCATAGGAACGACCTTTGTTTAAATCGTTTACGCTCTGCCTACCCCATAAAAGATAGAGGCGTGGTTATATGTATGTATGGATGTACAGCATATTTCATACTGGACTGGGAGAGAAAGAAAAACATAGAATGTTCCAGTTGCCCTTTCTCCCTTTCATGCTGTAGAAGTCAGTAAAAGGGATTCGAGGGTTACAGTGTATTGTAATTTAGGCGATGGGCTGACAACCGGTCACTACAGTAATACACATTACAATCTACAATTGCCCTCATTTTTTGTCATACATGGCGAAAGCGCCTTTAAGGAGGAGTTTTACGCTCTGACTCCCCGTAAGGGATAAAGGCGTGATTTTATGTATATATGCATGTGTGTACAGCATATTTAATTCATACATGCCGTTGTTTATCCATATACCTTACTATACTCAAATAATTTGCCAACCGTATATAGAGAGCATCAATTTGGCCTTGTAGTAACGAAAGACTTTGAAACAGCCTGAGGAACGGGAGTATCTCTCTAGATAGCGTTTTTTACTCATTATTCATCGCTCATCTGATGGTATTTTGTAGGTAGAGCTAAGTATATTATCTTATCTTATTTAGCCGATAGTGTCCCACTGCTGGGCAAAGGCCTATCTCCGGTCTCTCCACGACTCTCTGTCCTTGTTCCGGCCAGTCTTCCAGGAAGGCATCAAGTTCGTCTCGCCATCGCCGCCTGGGTCGGCCTCGCCGCCGTAAGTTAATTCTTATCTTATGTAGCCGTTATGTGTCCCACTGCTGGGCAAAGGTCTCTCTCCTCTCCCTCCATGAATCCCTATTTGGCGCCTCTTCCGGCCGGTAAGTAAATTCAATGTTAAAAATCCTTTTGCAATATTATAATGCAGCTTAGTTTAGATTAACGTTTTTAGACATTTGTCAGTAGATCTAATAGACTACATTGTGACTGGACGGTAGGAAAACCGATTGAACATTTGGCAGCGTCTATCGCTGTCACAAATTCCTCCCTTTACTGCAGTTCAGATACACAAATTCTTATTTATTTATTTACTGTTTATTGTACACAAGTAACATGAGAAAGGCAATACCTAAGGAATAACGACACAACATTCTTTATAGTCCTGAAGACTTTTTACAAACAAAAATCTTTAGATTACCCTATTGCTTCTGATATCACGTCAAACCTGCTGCCCTATGAACTTGGGCACTAAGGCTCGTGTTTATAAAGAGTCTCTCTCTGAGAGAGAGTAATATTAAGTATGGAATTGACGGGTCCTTTTGTACTGAAATGACATTTCTGATACGGACTCAAACTAGCTGTCAGTCACAAATGCTGTTTTTAATTACAGGCCCAAGTACTATTTGAAATTACATAGGTGTACCTAGCATTTACTTAGTTGTGTCGAGTATTCTAGAAAATCCAATAGAAAATTGGTTTTAATTCATATACCGGGTGTAAGGGACAGCGTCCCGCAAACTGATAGGGGTTGCTCAGTCAGCGAAACTGAACAACTGTCACCAGGATATTCTTACAGGAGATGAAAAAAAGAATAACTTCCCATACAAAATGACCACCTCGATCAGACAATTTGTAATGAAAACCTATTTTTTTTTCATTTACTGAAAAAGAGTCCTGCTGATAGTTGTTTAGTTCCGTTGACTGAGTAATGATGAATGAGTAATATCAGTTTGTGAGACGCTGTCCCTTTCACCCCGTATACAAATAGCTAAAGAATACTCTTGTGTACTGTAGGTATGCCCAATGCCCATGATAGGGAATGAGAACGTGTAAAATCGCAATGCAGCAAAACCAAGTGCAAGTTGATCATGCATGATCGCATTAATATCGTCACATCATTATAAATAATGATTGATAATTTATGTAGAACTAATAGCTTACTTATTAGGAACATTCAAGTTCAAACTTCTAGGTACATCATTAGTTAAATATACATAACATTGCATCCCATAACAATGACTTGACAGCAGAATATAAGGATAGTTCTTCGAATTTTTTAAAATTATATTTTGATATAGATATCTGTGTTTGTTCTCTCTGAGGAGGGTGTAAATTAGGTAATAATTTCCCGCGGTAAACATTTGCGTTTGTGAAGTTTTGTGCAACTTTACAAGACTTTGTTATGTTATCGATAATGTTGCCGGTATGAAATATATAGATTGGTGAAAGATTTTCAAAGCACATAAGTGTACATAAACTTTTAAAACCAAAAACATAAAAAAATGATTAATTCGTTTATAGCGTACGATTAGCGAGTAATCGTAATAATCTGAAACTATTTGAAGTTCCGGTTGTAACGGATGTTTTCGCATAGCTCGTTCTGCTAATGTTTTGCTGTTATAGGCAGTAAGCTTTTCATAAAATTATCTCGTATCACATTTTTTTAGACTGAATTTGTTTAGTTAAGGGACCCGAGGGTTTCTGTATATTGCAATTTATGCAATAGGCTGACAATCTGTCACTACAGCGACGACCGTTATTTAGGACGTTTACGCTCTGCCTACCGTTACCTATTAGGGATAAAGGCGTAATTATATGCATGTATGCATGCATGTCCAGTTTACTCCTTGAAGTTTTGTTAACATTTGCAGAAAATTTTAAGAAAAAACATGACTTTTATAAACCATAAGTATGTAATACTATATATTCTGTGCCCTAAGTTTATAAAAGTGATATTTTTTCTTAAAATTTTCTCTGTAGTAAAGTTTAGATGTTCCAGTATCAACACCGGAAGGTATTGCAATTATATCCGGTATTCGAGAACCATTAGGCTTCTATCTGTACTTCTATGTGTACTTCCGATTCCGACGACGGTAATTGGAATGGAATATAAATTGTTTGTTTTTAAATATGTTAGATAATTTATTTTGTTTAAGTTTTTAAGATATTAGCTAATAAAGGATTGTGCAGCACCAAGACAAACCGATACTTGGTTTAATGGTGCTAAGCTGTATAAGTTTATGTTTGTCTGTATGTTATGAATAATAAATATATAAATAATCTGTCTCACTCACAACGTTGTCCAGCAATTAAATCAACTCGCTCTATATTTGTGAAAAACCGTGATTGTTTATTTTAGGGCCTTCACTATGAATCCTACTTCTCATGCTATTAAAATGGACTGAATCGAACTCATGATTTCCGATTAGAGAGCACCTAGGATCAACCCAATGGCCCACAGTAGCTGTTAATTTGCTGTTTCATAATAAGTTTAGTATTCTCTTTAAAATACTAATAATATAGGGCCATCAGCTTAACTGATCCGTTTAAAATTTCATACAATGATTTGATATGGAAATATCCATCCATCAATAGATCACTACATAGTATAAAACAAAGTCACTTTCTCTGTCCGTATATCCCTATGTATGCTTAGATCTTTAAAACTACGCAACGTATTTTGATGCGGTTTATTTGAATGGATAGAGCGATTCAAGAGGAAGGTTTATATGTATAACACATGCATAATATAGTAGAGAAACACTGATGATTTCCGTGCGATACCGGGGCGTGTCGCTAGTAAACTTATAAATTTAAATACAAACTTAGAAAAGTAAAAAGTGAGATCCTTGTAGGACACCAATCCATTAATTTATGTATCAGCAGTTCATTATCATAGACATTGGACGCATGGTTACATACCTGCTTAAATATTCCTCATTACGATACATACCTAAGAACAGGTGATTATCTATTTGGTATAAAGGTCATCATTCCATCAGAATCTGATAAAGTCTGCAATAAGTTATAGTTCTTAGGTATTTTTTTCTTACTTTTCGGTTTTGGTCCATCCATCCAGGTAGTTTTAGGGGTACGGGTGTGTTTTTTGTTAGATTCTGTTTATGTAACTTTTTTGTAGCAGCTACTGCTTTAGATTACTTTACAACCGATGCAATAAATACAAGCTTGTCTACATGCTTTGTTTTTTAATTCTTACTTTCCTATATCATCTCCCTAGCCTTATCCCGTATCTTACGGGAAAGTTCCTGTATCTCACGGGGTTATTCTTACTTTCTCTTCGTTAGAAAATGTTTTATTTATTCCTTTTTCTTAAAATCTTTTATCCAATTCAGCTTTCGTGTTTCTTGAGCTTAAGTGTCATCCCAATTTTTTAGGCTATTCCTAAATTTTATTTACTATCAAAAATTTTTTTTTATTTTTTGTCACACGTAATTTTTTATTTCGGAATTATGTTTATTAATTAAGTTTTCTTTTGTTTACACGTTTTTGCAATTTCTCTTTTCATTGTTATTTCCTTGTTTTTCATCAGCTGATATGCACGTTGTGTTAAATGTTAAATGCAAATAGTCCACCTGTTCATTCAGTGATTTCTGCGTGTTGTTTAACGGATATTCCCACCTGGGCGCAGCAGCCGGCGCAGGCGCAGGTGCCTCGGGGCGTCCTCACTCGTGCATTATCTCATCCATCAGTTGTGATTGTTGCACTACTGGTTAGTAAACTAAATCACCACATGGTTGTACAGATGACCCTTTTGTATAAGGAGCATTTTATGACCGGTCATTTCAGATACAGTAGGGTTTGATGTCATTATATTTGATATATAGAATACTCCGACCCTTAATGAAGAGAAAGAGCTCAAAGAAATAAAATTTAATAGTCATGAGCCAATTCACTTTCAAAGAAGAGCAGTAACAGTTCGTGTAGAGTCGTTGCTTCATTAGCATTGCGCACACGCAGGCAGAGAGCTTGCGCGCCGCGAGGAACGCACGCAAATACATCTTAAACGTATATTCACGAGGCTTTTAGGACTATGTGAAATCACGAGGTAAATGACTAGATACTATCGATCAAAGAGTTGGAAATGACAAAGAAATTGATTCAACTAACGAACGTCACCGAATAGTCGTTGTAAATGAAGACCCCTTCGAAAACGAACCGGTCGGAAGCTAATCCAAAGTCGACTGTGATTCTTATTTCATAAGGATTCCATCTTTTAGGGGAATAACAGTATCCGGCGTCGAGTTACCGAGGGTCGTCAACAATAAGACTGACGATGCAAAGCAAAAGAAAGGGAGACGGGGATTATAAAGTTCCACAATGCCACGCAAACAAAACAGTCCCTACGAATCCAAGAGCTTTCAAAACATTCTAACGAAAAGTTGTAAGATCTGATGAATTCACTGATACATGAAAGTAGGATGAAGCTGGAAATATCACAGAACACAGAATCTTGATTGAAGCACTTAGAGGCACTAGCACATACATGCGTGAGGCAGGCGAGGGCGAGTGCGAGCAGCACGAGGGACACAGTGCGCGCGCGGCGCATCGGGTCAGCGCAGCCGCAGCGCGCATGCCTGCCGCATGCCGGCGCCGCACGCAATACCACTCCACTGCACTGGATCAACACTGCACTCACAGACACGACGCGTGCGCTTGCCGCGGGGCTCGGGCTGCGACTGCCGCCGGCGCCGCGCCCCCCCGCGCCCGCAGCGCCGCCGCCCCGCACCCCGGACCCGCCAGACCCCCGGAGCTTTTAATTCCGAACGCGGATTTATTTTTATTGCGGGTCGCAGGTTCAGCGCGCGGAGGTTCGCGAGCCGCAGCCGCAGCCTCGCTCACGCCCGGACCCTTGCTTCAATCATTACATTACCTATGTAGGTAACTTACTAAGATATTTACTTACATCTATTGCATCAGGCTTTCAGGTTGGAGTGGAATTCCGACGTTTCGAACCCTCTACATGAGTCGTATTCGTGGTCTTCGAAGTTAATAAGCTAAATTTGATAATATTTAATTTCCCTTTTAAATCTTAGAAAATACAGTTTTGATATCTGATACCTGGGCTTGACCTTAAACACTCTACATAAAGCTAATCCTTATGCCTATTTTAAGCAGGTTCTGGTCCTGGTCCCAATTATTTTGTTTGATTTAGCTTTTAAATGGATATAGGTATTTTGTCTTTCCCAGGCAGTTCTTAAGGTACCTGAAGGTATGTCAATTTACTAACCGATCAAAAAATATTATCTGAAGCTCACAGGCAAACTCATCATCAGTATTCCTCTCGCGTACATCGCTCACGTCACGATCCATCGCAAGATGATCGATTCACAAAATCAATACATCGTCCACGTAAGCGCATCTTCGCTTAAATAAATGTTTGTTGCAGCTGAGAATGACGGCAGAAATGCCGGCATCAATGCCGATGTTTCCGATGCTACTGCAACTGCATCCGTGGCTTAGTGATCTGAGCTATGGTTTCCCGATCCGGAGGTCGAGGGTTCGATTTCCATAGGTTACTAGGTTAGTTGATATTTGACCATTTATCATGTAAGATTCACTCTAGTTTATTAGTATAATACAGGCAGAATCACCTGATGGTATTTAAGAAGAAGGACGCAACGTATCTATGGAGGATGCGTTGGTTAACCCGTCGATCTCAGTCGTTATCTTTGATAGGTTGCTCATTACACAAACCATGTCAGAGTTTTAGCCGTGCTATTAGGCGGCTTAAAAACTCTGGCATCAAGGTTCTTCGGGATCGGATCGTACATCGACTCGAAAACCCACTCCATAAGAAGAAGAAGAAGAACTTCTGATGCCGGCGATGAGGGCTGCGCAGACGCAAGAAGGTTCTCACGATCGCTCATGTGGCAGTATGCTCACGTCCTCGCGAGTATCTGCGCTATGCGTCGCCCGCGGTGCGAATCCACTCCGCCACATGAATGAGTTAATCAAATGCCTTGTTGTGAACATGGCTTGTGAATAATTCGAGTCAAGTGACGTGTGAGCGTCGTCTACGTGCTGTGACGTATGTGTCAAGCGACAATCAACGGGTATTGTGCGATGCGCGTCTTCTGGCAACTTGTTTACATCCGGCCCAATTTAAGGAATCCTTTCTGTGTTGGCCTTTCTGACCCAATTTTGGATGGGCTCGATCAGCTTGACTCCGTCGACCATTATTTTTTTTGTGGAAAATATATTTAAAACAGCAATTGGCGTTCGCGTTAAATAGTTGTGCACTAAACATAAAAAGGGTGCATGAGTTAACGCTTCCAGGAAGACGCAATATTTAATGAGTCTACCAACCAAGTTGTGAGAGAACGAAATGGATCCGTTTACCCAATTTGTTCCTTTCACAAATAGGTCATTGATCCTTGAAGATGAGCAGGGTGCCAGCTTCCAGTAGAGATTGCTAGTGCGTCCGGCGGTTAGGTGCAGTGAGATGGCTCGCGGCAGTTGCTCGGGGTTGTGCTCCCGCGCAGACCGGTTTAATGAGCGCAGCTGCCCCCCCGCGCCCCCCGAAGGCGCCCGGGGGGCGACGCGCGGGGGCGGCCGGGGGCGCAATCACGGCCGCCGCCCCCCGGCCGCCGCAGCACGCGGACCTCTGGTTATTTTTAGCGACTGGAACTGGTTACATCGAATCTACTCCTGCCTTCGCAGGTGCATTCCCTGGAGCACCGCCGCGGGGAGGCTTTCCGATTTATGATAATACATATTTGTGCAAGTTTCGCGATGACGGAGCATGTTCTACATATCAATTTGAACGTGATGTCGTTATGGTGGGTGAATGGTTCGCCAAAAAGGACTGGTGGGTTTGGTAGCGGGATGCGGCGGATGTGAAGTGCATTCAGCTTGCTGATCGCACGTGAGACACCGCGACAACTGCCATTCATGCGTTGGCGACCATTAAATATGAAGATTGGTTGTTATGGGAAATTAAACGTCTCTTATTACCTGCTTCATTTATTTTAACATAATGCACGAACACGGCCAGGCTGAGGATTATAGTGTATTTCAATTTACATACATATAATCACGCCTATATCCCTAATGGGGTAGGAAGAGCGTAAACGACCTAAACAAAGTTTAGTTACGCCACGTCTGACAAAGTTTTCAGGGTTATTTGAGATAGATTTGTAGATATATTGCTGAAGTGACAGGTTGTCAGCCTATCACTTAATTACAATATACTTAGCTGGTTTTCAAAGCATGCCCGGGAGGAAATGCAGATGGCACATTCTATTTCTTTCTCTGGCTCCCAGTCCAGCATGGAAGAAGTACTTTTTTTTCGCAAGAAATAAGGCATTACTTCCGTAAGGAAGTAAATAGAAAAAATTAAGATAAGAAAAAAAAGATTGTTATTTCACTATATTTAATGCATGGTTTAATGTTAAGTTAACTAACCATTCGCAATAGCCTTCATAACGCTAATAGAAAAAAAAAGTTGCTAGGCTTAGCTAGACTGACGGACAGTTATGACAGTTGTTATGATCTAAAGTCTAGACTTCCCTGTTTGGTCTGATCCTTTGTGGAATTTGCACTTCTGATTAGTTATTTAATCGCCGTGAGACAGCACTAGGGGGATTTTAAAACGGGCTCGATTTGCCAGCTAAAATTAAAATTAAAATCAATTTGTCCCTTTCAGACAAAAAAATTGGAAAAGGACAGAACTTTTCTTTTCTGTTTTTTATTTTATAGTCGGTGGTTTCATGCGTTATCTGTCATTTTTATTCGCCGTCATATGATATACTGGGGAAACGTGCAAAAGCAAATCATAATCTAGAAAAGTAATAATAAAAAAAGTGTTAATCTAGTATAAATCGCCTGTCCTTTTTAAACTTTATTATTTTGAACACTTTCAACACACAGATAGATTTGAATTTTAGTTTGAGCCGGTGGCACCTATAATCGATCCCAATAATTGATTTTGTTGCGTCCACGTATGGAAACATATCTTAGCTTATAGCTCCAGGGTCAGATTTATTTCCTAGCCATCTAAGACCTAGATAGTTTTGGATGCACCTATAATAAGGTCCAAATCGTATGACAAAGCTTTTAATGGTTACATTAAACATAGGTTCTCCTAATTCTTTTTTAGCGTCCACTTCGGTATTCCTATTTAAAAAATATAAAATATGTAAATATGCGAATATTTATGATGTTTGTTGAATCACCGTGAGACAAATAGCTAATAGGTAATAGTCCTCCTACCGTTTTTCGGAGACGGCGGCCATTCTCCCAGAGATCGGCCAACTGAGCAGGACTAGTTTTTAGTGACAGATTGACTGACACGACCAGAGAGAAATCAGGCGCAGGACCGACTATTTACATGCCCATCCGACAGCATGGATCATCTTACTTTTCGGTTAATCAGGTGATCAGCCTGCAATGTCCTACCAAACTAGAAACAACAACACAGTCATTGTCCCCCGCCGAGAATCAAACCCGGGACCTCCGAATCGAGCTCATGGCTAGACAGCACTAAATATTGAAATATTAATATGTTAGCGATATCGTAGTTTGTATGTACGTTAGAATTTGAAGCGCTGGACTCTCACTTGGCCACTCTAATAAAACAACAGTTGGAAGAGGCTGAGTCCCCGGACGAGACCACTCGATCAAACACAGGCTCAAAAGCAAGCTTCCAATGGTGCCGATTCTGTTGCAAACCCATACATATATATTATTATTTATTTTATTATAAGTAGGAACACCACCATATATAATCACGCCTTTATCCCTAACGGGGTATGCAGACTTTAACAAAGGTCGTTCCACCACGTCTGACAAAGTTTTGAGGGTTATTTAAAATAAATTTGCTGGTACGTTGCTGTAGTGACAGGTTGTCAGCCCATCGCCTAAATTACAATACACTGAAACCCTCGGATCCCTTAGCTGGTTTTTACAGCAGGAAATGCAGCTGGCACATTCTATGTTTTTCTCTCGCTCCCAGGCCAACATGGAAGTTATTTCAGTTTTATAATCAATATTTGTAGTGGCTTACTTGTTTTTTAGAAGGCTTATGCATCAACGTTTCGACCATATGCGATGGTCTTGTCTGATATCACATCTGTCGTGCGGTGGTGTGCCAACTCTTATCTCCTGAGGAAGACCATCGTATATGGTCAAAACGTTGAGGCTTAATCCTTCTCACAACAAAAGCAAGTAATCCGCTGCAATGAATAACACTTATTTATTGTTTGATAATAAAAAAAAAAATCAATTTAGTCCTGCCCTGACACCTTCTAAAATTTTAGTAAAATCGAAACAGAAATAATATAAATTACTCTAAATAAGATTTCACCATTTAAAATTCCGTCTTATTTTATAGTCGATAAACGGGTTAGACATCCCTTGGCAGGATTATAAAACAGCTGTTGTGTTGTTGTCTCTATTTTCTTCAAATTATAAAAGTGACAGGACGAAACTTAAATAAGTAAGGTTGTGTTTCCAACAGAATCGCCACCGATGTTTACTTTAGCCGTATTAGAAAAACGAGGTTCAAATTAACGCATCTCAGAGTTTGTTTTCGGAGCAAACTGGTCGTCGTTAGAAAAACAAGAGTGGGCTGGCAGGTGTGCTGCGCGGGCGCACAACGCGATGCGACGAGCAAACACACGGCAAGGGGATAGTTTGCTGCACTCAGCTTTTTATCCGACTGTCAAGGAAGGGTTATGTTTTCTGCGCGTATATATACGTATATACGTATGTTTTAAGATTTTTTAATTACCTCGTATCTCTCTCTCTTTTTTTAATTCGAATGTACTTATCAGTATAGGTAAAGTAAAAGGAGATTAAGTAAATATATATATGATTCATATGTCAACGCAATTTTATTTTACCTATAGGTACAACAGTCGAGTTGTTTGGATTCTTCTTCAAAATACTTGTTGGGTAACCTGTTTCAGTTTGTTATATTTCTTGCTCAGTCAACAAAACTGAACAACTTTCATTAAGAAATTCAATCAGATAAAAAAAAATGGCTCCCACATACAAAGTGATCTCGGAATTAAGGGTTTTGGTTGACTTAGCAATCCCTAGTAGTTTGCGGTCCCTTTCATCCATCTTCATTTATTATTATGACTGTCCTAAATTTGCATACATATTACGTGAATCCAACAACAACAAGTCACTAGAAAGTAGAAAAATCATTGTCTCTAACTTATCAGTACAATATTTATAGCTAACATTTATAAGTTTTATTGGTCTTCATAGACCTAGCGGCATAAAAAGCTTGTACAAGTGTAAGTTATCTACGCTCGTCAAGCCAAGACACTTCCTTTCCCAGCAGCGGCATCCTGTCGGCTGTCTCCAATGGCAACTATTGGCAACATGGCAAATACATCATCATCTTCTCTAATATAGAGGATTGAACTTTTTTTTTGAATGGACTCTTTTGCACCATACTAAATCATCATACATACATACATACATATAATCACGCC
Source organism: Scrobipalpa costella (assembly GCA_949820665.1). Taxonomy (NCBI): domain Eukaryota; kingdom Metazoa; phylum Arthropoda; class Insecta; order Lepidoptera; family Gelechiidae; genus Scrobipalpa; species Scrobipalpa costella. The sequence continues at coordinate 17,124,686 of OX463314.1, forward strand.
TTAATCCCTAATGGGGTAGGCAGAGCGTAAACGACCTAAACAAAGGTCGTTCCGCCACGTCTGACAAAGTTTTGAGGGTTATTCAAGATGGATTTGTAAGGATATCGCTGTAGTGACAGGTTGTCAGCCCATCGCCTAAATTGCAATATACTGAAACCCTCAGATCCCTTAGCTGGTTCTTACAGCATGCCCGGGAGGAAATGCAGCTGGCACATTCTATGTTTTTCTCTCGCTCCCAGTCCAGCTTGGAAGCTAAATCATCTCCCTATCCTTATCCCGTATCTCACGGGGTCGGCTTCCTAATCTAAGGGATTGAACGATGGTACTGGTTTTTACACAGAGCGACTGCCATCTGACCTCCGCAACCCAGAAGGTAAACCAGACCCAATCCTAGATTAGGTCAGAGTTTTCAAGCCGCCAATGCTTAGCACTAGCCTCTGATATGGCTTAACGATTAACATCTACGGTATTAAACAATATTAACCGGGACTAACGTGCCTTCCGAAGCACGGAAAAAGCGCCGAATAAACGTACACATGAAATTCGAAAACCGAAAAACACATTGGTACGTGGTGGGATTCTAACTACGACCTATGCTCAGGAGGCAGCGGCCCTATCCACTACACCATCGGGCTCTCTGGCAAATACATAGATAAAGTCACGCATTTATCATTAACGGTGTAGGTAGAGCGCCTAGTAAAAGGCGTTTTCGACTGCTACATTCTATATATATATATATATTTGCTCCCGTCCAGCATGACAACTAGTAGCGACATAGAACATGGCAACAGGGCCTTCATCGGAGGTTGGGAAACGGGATCCAAGTCAACAGATATGCAGATATGTACATCAACAGATAAGTCAGACACAAATTGCTGCACTATTCCCGTATTGTTAATCTTCTTCTTAGCGAGTGGATTCTCGAGTGGAATAACGATCCGAAGAACCCTGGTGTCAGAGTTTTCAAACCGCCTAGTAGCACAGCTATTAGGCCTCTGACATGGTTTGAGTAACGACCACTATCAAAGACAGCGACCGGGATCGACGGCTTAACGTGCCCTCCGAAGCATGGAATCCTTTTACTTTTCGGACAATCAGGTGATTCAGCCTGCAATGTCCTAACCAAACTGGGGAAAACCTCACAAAGTGATAAATTGACAAATATTAACTTTTTGCTTCCCCCTGGGAATCGAACCCCAGACCTCCGGATCGTAAGCCCATGGGTCTGACCACTAGACCACGGAGGCAGTTATTGTTCGTATTGTTAATAGATGCATTGCATTTTGCATCTTGTTAGAAGAAGTTAACATGATACAACAAAGTGCAGCACACAGGCATCATTTGCAGCGCGCAAGATTGCGCACAACAGCTGTCAATGCTTTTTACATTGCCTACAATACACATGCGTCACCTTACGCTCTACACGCGCATAGCGATGAACTCTACGTCAGCGCATCCCTCTGCCTGTACGCGCGCGTAAACCGTAAGGTGACGCATGTGAGTAGGTGTGTTATGGGAAATTCAAAAACCATTGACAGCGTGTTGAGCAGAACCTTACGCGCAGTAAGTGACGCCTGTGTGTTGCTGCCCTAAGGGATCTATTGAATAGCTGAATTGCTGACAAAAATATGTAAGAATCTGCAATGTAAAGAGACTCGCTACCGGAATGAAGTTAAATCCCTGTCCTATCCATTCTAAAGGTGCTATTTAGATCACCAGCGTGTTTATAGGAGCTGTGTAGAGTTTATGCTAACGAGGTGTCGAGCGTTTGAGCTTGAATGGCCGACGCTCAGGTGCATCTACGCCCACACCCACAAACCAAAATCGTCGGTTTATACTTCTACACTACACACTTGAAGATGTAATGTGATGTGATGTAATATAACTGCCTCCGTGGTCTCGTGGTCAGAGCCTTGGGCTTACGATTCGGAGGTCCTGGGTTCGATTCCGACACTGATTTGTCAATTTATCACATTGTGACATTTTACCCAGTTTGGTTAGGACAATGGAAGCTGAATCCACCTGGTTTGTATTGAAGAAAACGGGTTCCGTGCTTCGGAGGGCACGTTAAGCCGTCGGTCCTGGATACTGTTTCTAATAGTGGTCGTTACTGGTCGATGTTGCTCCATGTCCGCAGGAACTACCTTGAAAACCCTACACGTGACCCCGGGCGGTGCTAAAGGTGCAACAATACCGGCTACTGCACTGTCCTCTGGACCTCGCAGCAAATAATGCCATAAGATAAATAAATATACATACATACATACATATAATCACGCCTTTATCCCTAATGGGGTAGGCAGAGCGTAAACGACCTAAACAAAAGTCGTTCCGCCACGTCTGACAAAGTTTTGAGGGTTATTTAAGATAGAATTCTAGGTATATTGCTGTAGTGACAGGTTGTCGGCCCATCGCCTATATTACAATATACTGAAACCCTCGGATCCCTTAGCTGGATCTTACAGCATGCCCGGGAGGAAATGCAGCTGGCACATTCTATGCTTTTCTCTCGCTCCCAGACCAGCATGGAAGTAATATACTTGAAGATGTGTAAAGGGGCTTCATCGTCTTGGCACAGTTCCTTGTTTCCATCTAGGATGGCAAGATTAATGTAGTTTATATATTTTGTGATGGACTTGGAGCTCTGAAATTTTTGAATGCACCTGCTGAGCTTTTCCCGGGCATACTGTGAAAATCCATTCATCCCTTGAATGCCAAGTGTTCTACAAGCAGTCTGTATAGGAGCCGTGTAGAGTTTATGCTAACGGGGTGTCGCGCGTTTGGGTTGGAATGGCCGACGCTCAGGTGTATCAACGCCCACACCTACATCTTCGGTCCATGCTCCTGTACTATGCACTCTTGAAGATGTTTGAGAACTTCCTCGTCTTGACATAATTTTAGCCTTGTTCCAAAGGTATGTATACAAAGATTAATGTAATGTTGTCTTCCACACTGGACTGAACGATAAAAATCTAAAATAAACCAGCTGCTTCTCTTAATGGGCATACATTTTCAAGATAAAAGAAGCCCAGTTTTTTAATACGTACTTACCAGTCTAACCCTAAAATTTCCTGCATTAATACTTCAGATATAATCACGATTTATCCCTAATGAGCTAGGCAGAGCGTAAACTACCAAAACAAAGGTTGTTCCGCCACGTCTGACAAAGTTTTTAGGGTTATTTAAGATAAATTTGTAGGTATATTGCTGTAAGGAGAGGTTGTTAGCCCATCGCCTAAATTGCAATATACTAAAACCCTCCTTTTCTTCCATGCTAGACTGGGAGCGAAAGAAAAACATAGAATGTGCCAGCTATAATAAGATTCCATATTGACCGCACACAGAGAACGCATGTACATACGTCATGAGCTCATTACATGACTAGGTATACCTGCCATGCCGGGGTAGTGGTATCTATCTTCTATGCTGGCCTGGGAGTGGGAGAAAAACATAGAATGCGCCAGCTGCATTTCCTCCCGGGCATGCTGTAAAAACCAGCTAAGGGATCCGAGGTTTTCAGTATATTGTAATTTAGGCGATGGGCTGACAACCTGTCACTACAGCAATATACCTACAAATATTTCTTAAATAACCCTCAAAACTGTCAGATGTGGCGGAATGACCTTTGTTTAGGTAATTTACGCTCTGCCTACCCCATTAGGGATAAAGGCGTGATTATATGTATGTATGTATGTATGTAAAACCCTCCCCCCGATCCCTTAGCTGGTTTTTACAGCATGCTCAGGAGGATATGCAGCTGGCGCATTCTATGTTTTTCTCCCACTCCCAGGCCAGCATAGAAGATAGATACCACTACCCCGGCATGGCAGGTATACCTAGTCATGTAATGAGCTCATGACGTATGTACATGCGTTCTCTGTGTGCGGTCAATATGGAATCTTATTATTGAGTGGCACAGCGGCCCGTTTTCGACCGGTCATTAATTTATGGAGCAGCTTTGGCAAATACCTCGCTCTCTCGATAAATGAGGCCGGAATCCACGCCGCAGTTCGCCGAACAAAAATAAACGTGTGCGCAGGCGCAGGTATCGTGGGAGGGGGGGAGTTACCAACAGTCAGACGTTTTAATTAAGGGCGCGGGGGGCTTATCTCCCTCGGGGGAGGGGGGTATCGGTCACGGGATATTTCGAATGTCGTCCGAAAGGCGAGTCAAGGTGTTCAGATAAATTAAAGCATCTCCGAATGTTTTATCTAGTTAAAAGGAGCAGATAAAGTCGTCAGTATTTATAGAGGTTTGCTTCTAGTTAATGCCAGATTTATCTGCTGATTTAGAACGAGCTCATCCAGAACTTCACCGATGAAAGATAGCAAGCTGCTTGGTGACAGACTCCGGTTAGGCTATCTTCCATGCTGGTCTGGGAGTGACAGAAAAACATAGAATGTGCCAACTGCATTTCCTCCCGGGCATGCTGTAAAAACCAGCTAAGGGATCCGAGGGTTTCAGTATATTGTAATTTAGACGATGGGCTGACCTACCTACCAATCTAGCTTAAGCAACCCTCAAAACTTTGTCAGACGTGGCGAAACAACCTTTGTTTAGGTCGTTTACGCTCTGCCTACCCCATAAGGGATAAAGGCGTGATTATATGTATGTACGTAGTTAGCTAGGCGTTTTCCTGCAGAACTTGTATGATTTAATAAATATACGGTATAAGGACGGTGTAAAGAATGTTGTCCCCAAATCTGAAAAGAAACTTTAAAAATAAAGTCTCATCAAAATCGTGGAATTTTGGGAAGTCAAAAAGTTTCGTTGAACAATTCTAATCTAGACCGCTGAAAAGTACCTACTGAATAAAATGTGGATTTTCCTCAAACCGTCTGGATTAGCGCGAATAATTCGCTCTCGGTTACACGATTAGCGGTGCAAGTGACAAGTGATAAATGCGCGTTATCATGGTTGTGCAACGTCCGCGGATGCGCGTATCTCGCGCGCCCTTCCGCCTGACGCCCGCGCCTGCGCGCGCGCAGACGCCCGCTGAAACTGTGTAAATGGGACAAGTACATAAACTATGTATATAAGACTATTATAAAATTGAGAATTATTTTTATTACAACTTATCCAAGTACAGTGTAATAGAAAAACAACATTTAATGTTTTAACTTCACTAGATTTATCTATCTGTATGATATTTACAATTTATTTATTATCACAGATTACTACATATATATGTAGATTTATTATTTATCTTTTTTATATATATATATATATATATATATATATATATATTGGCGTGACCCGGTTAGCGCATTGCCACTTAGACGGAAATAAAAGGATATAGAATTCTCTTTAAAATCTCTGAAAACATTTTATCGATTAAACAACCTTATGTTTTTGTATTTTAAATGAACATGGATAAGAAAAGAACTCAAGCGGCCATCTTGAGAATTGACATTGATTTGAAAATTTTCCGGCTGTACAGCTCCCCCACCTTCTTTGAGAACCGTGTCTTATACCTACGCTGCTAAGCCAGCAGAAAGTGTGTAAAATATAACAAATCATCTAACTAGGCCTTATACCGTATCTCACGGGGTCGGCTTCCTAATCTAGGGGATTGAACGAGGGAACTGGTTTTTACGCAGAGCGACTGCCATCTGACCTCCGCAACCCAGAAGGGAAACCAGACCCAATCCTCGATTATGTCAGAGTTTTCAAACCGCCAATGCTTAGCACTGGCTTCTGATATGGCTTAACGACTAATATCTACGGTATAAAACGATATTTACCGGGACCAACGGCTTAACGTGCCTTCCGATCATGAAAAAAGCACCGAATAAACGTACATATGAAATTCGGTAATCACGACCTCCCGCTCAGGAGGCAGCGGCCCTATAACATAACATAAAAATACTTTATTGCACGTAAGAATACAAATCATACTCGTACAACACAACAGATAACAACAAAAAACAAGTACAACATAGGCGGCCTTATTGCTAAGGTAGCAATTTCTTCCAGGCAACCTTTGGGTCAAAGAAAAATGCGTAGCGGTAAGCGGGATATTGCAAATCTAGTAAAATATGTATCCTAAATACATTACATTACATATAATACATAAACTAGTTACAAGCTATCCACTACACCATCGGGCTGTCTCTAAAATATGACAAATACCCTGAGAATATATCTATGCAAATACCTACACAAGAACTGTGATTTGAAGTCTTGTCAGCCAAAAAAATCAGACAAAGGAATGAGCTCTATCTTTATTTTTTTTAATCCTCCTTGAAAGAGTTCAAAAATCCCAACTGCGTTGCAAGTGAGCTTGAAAACTTTACATACATACATACATACATATAATCACGCCTTTATCCCTGATGGGGTAGGCAGAGCGTATACGACCTAAACGAAAGGTCATTCCGCCACATCTGACAAAGTTTTGAGGGTTATTTAAGATAGACTTGTAAGTATATTGCTGTAGTGACAGGTTGTCAGCCCATCGCCTAAATTACAATATACAGAAACCCTCGGATCCCTTAGCTGATTTTTACAGCATGCCCGGGAGGAAATGCAGCTGAAACATTCTAAGTTTTTCTTTCGCTCCCAGTTCAGCATGGAAAACTTTAAATCGTTATAGATCGATTCTAAAAGAAAAATGATGTAAGAAACCTAAAACTGATTTGCAAATACCTATTCAATGATTCAATGACTCGACACAGTTCGTCGTTTTTTTTATTTTGATTTTCCGAAAACGGCGTCTGATTGTCACCATAGTTATTTTTGATCAATATCGCTTCTTCAGTGACACTCGCATGATTAAGACGAATCGATTAACGTTAGTATCATTAAAATCAGCATACGCGTTTGACCTCTACAGTGACACAAAGGAACAAACATACACACATACATAGGCTGATAAACACATTACCCTTCTTTGCGTTGTGCAGTCGGGTAATAAAGTTCAAACGAATGTATACCCTGCTAATCAGTACTAAGGCCCGCATTGATAAACAGCTCTTGAAACTGACAGCTAGTTTGAGTCCATATCAAAAACGTCATTTCAGTACAATGTGACCCGTCAAATCCATACTTAATATTGCTCCTAATCTTGAGATCGCTTTATGAATACGAGCCTTAATCACTTTCCGTATCGAAACATAGACTAGCCTAGCTGTCGGATCAGTCCATCACCTCCGGACAGCATCACGCAGCGTGCATTACGACTAATGTAGGAGATGTTATCTTCAGACGAGTATTGACTAGTCCCGAAATAGGCGGCGTAATGAGACTCATTCCGACGAACACAAGTGATATGCAGATAGCGGCAACAATGCGTTGTATGGCTGCCTCCATGGTTTAGTAGCCTCAACCATGGGCTCTAGTTCCCGAGGTCATGGGTTCGATCCCCAGTAAAACACAATTAGGGAAATTTATCCAGTTTGGTGAGGATTAGATATTGCAGGTTGAAGAAACAAGTATGCCGTGTTTCGGAGCGCGCGTTAAGTCGTCAGTCCTGGGCGCTCTCACAAACCATAGTCCATATCAGAGGTCTAGTAACTGTACTATCGGGCGGTTAAAAAACTCAGACACCAGGTCAAAACTGTTTAGCAAAAATAAGGAAGCCGAATCAACTATAGGAACAATCTAACACCAGGGTTCAACGGGTCGTAAGTCCATCCAAAACCCACTAAGTAAGAATTCAAATTCAAAACTACTTTATTTACTAGCGACACGGTACATGGGTTATAGAAAGTTATTTATTCATCCATAAAAACATACAAAAATACAAAAACACATTCACATGCAAAGGATGAAAAGTAACAGTCTCAGCAAGGCTGCTGCTTTTCGTACTATATAAAATACAAAATGTGACGCTTGTTCTCCACAAGCGTGTAGCGCCTATAACAGTTGGCATGCGAATACTAATTACTCATTTAGACAAATTAATAAAAACTCATTAAATAATATAACTGTTAATTTACATACAAGTCAATAAAATTAAAAATACAAATATGAAAATGTCACAGTAATAAAATATGTATAATAAGTATCTTCCATACTGGACTGGGAGAGAAAGAGAAACATAGAATGTTCCAGTTGCCCTTCCTCCCGGGCATGCTGTATAAGTCAGCAAAAGGGATTCGAGGGTTACAGTGTATTGTGATTTGGGCGATGGGCTGACAACCTGTCACTATAGCAATACACTTTCCATCTAAAATTGCCCTTAATTTTTGTCACACGTGGCGAAAGCGCCTTTTACGAGGCGTTTAACGCTCTACCTACCCCGTAAGGGATAAAGGCGTGATTTTATGTTATGTTATTTCAAAAACATTAAACAATAAACGGAGAGAAGAAGAAGACACTTACTAATATGCGTGAACGGTATTGGTACAAATGTATGCCCTATCTCTGCATCAGCATCTATCGGCGACGGCGGTGGTCGTAGCTTCCACGGCCCAGCGGAAGCGGTGACGTGGTGATAGCTATCGCTGCTCCATTAATTGCCAGCTGGTTCGACTCCCAGCATCACCCGCGCCCGAGCCGGGCAAGGCTGACAACGTCTACGTCACATTCAATTCTAATTCTGATCCTGCGGCGAGCGGAAGTCGTATGATGGCCGCGCGACGATAGCTATCTACAGAGTTATTCATACACGAAACATCTAGATATTTCTTACGAGGCAGAAAATCACGTCAAGGCGTAGTTACCTACCTTACTACGCTTAATAAAAGAAGGGTGTTGACTGGGTGGCTAATAAAAATCTAAACCTTTATATACTTAAACTGATGGCTAAAATATTGTGGATTTCATTCATCATTATCAAAAAATGCACATTTAGATTTAATAATCGTGTTAAAAATATAATAATTATTATTTATGTATTTATTTAGTATTATATATTGTTTAAGTATTAAGATGAACTTAGTACGCACTATCCCGCTATCTGCTATGTACTATCCTAATACCCAAAGGTTGCCTGGTAGAAATTGCTGCATTAGCAATAAGGCCGATTATATTGTACTGTTTTGTTCCTTACTTTTCTGCTGTATGTATTTGTGTTTCTTTGTGCAATAAAGTATATTGTATTGTATAACTCGCAATTTTCATACAAAAAAGCGTTTTTGACATTTCAAAAATTGTTGCTGATTTGACTAGTAGGAAACAAGCCTTATAAGAAAATGTTCTTATGAATTAATTGCTCTAAAATAGCAACAATTTAGCGCTTAAAATCCGATATTATGAATTTAAAAATTATACTCGTCTAAGAACACTCAGGTGCTTGAGACCAATCCAACAATACCCTAATTTCGAATTCCATCCAGGAAGATAGTAGGTAATAAAAAAATATTAAAACATACATACATGCAGGATACGCGCGAAAAACATAACCCTTCCTTGTCAGTCGGGTAAATGGCAGTCCGGTAATTAGGTAAGACATCCAAGCCGTGTCACTTGATTGTAATATTGTAAAAATCTCTTCTTTCTTCTGTCGAGTGGGTATCGAGTCTATCGACCCGATGGACCCTGGTGTCAGAGTTTTTAAACCGCCTAGTAGCACAACTATCAGGCCTCTGACAAGGTTTGCGTAACGACCACTTTTACTTACGGTATACTTTGGAAGTCAAGCGGCTGGTAGTTCTAAGTACATATGTTCATTTATCGCTTCCAATCAAGCATTGAAGACATACAGATTCATAGGCTTCTAATAAAATAAATAATAGGAATCATAATCAGCATTAACTTTTGTCAGTCTTATCTATGATTGAATCCACACAAAAGCTGTCATAGCTCCTTCTATAGGTATAATAAATCACTGCTCTATTGTTCATGTTTAAAAGATAACCGTAGAAAAACGTTTTATCTTGCTCTATTCTTTGTCAGACAATAGTGTTGCTTAGTTGAGGTTCTTCTGTAAACATCTAAACGTTCAGTGCTGTTATGACAAAAGACGGTCGTCGCGCGCGCCGCCCCTCAGTCGAAACTGCGCGCAAAAACTGCGCCTGCGCATTGTTGTCACATTGTATTTTACTGTTTGTGTAAACATCGTTTTATAGTAAAACTTACTACCTATAAAGTTTTTGGATGTATAAAGATGCTAGTGAGTAGAAAGGAATAAAATAAACTCTACATTTTTGCATTTTTCGTAATGTTTTTGACTTTTTGCGCGGAAAGATAGGCATTACTGATTCAACGCAAAAGGTTTTTGTAACCACTTTCATGCTAGACAGGGATTGATTAAAAATAGTACTTAATAGCATGTTCTAGATGCTTTTCTTCGCTCGAATACTGTATCCTGCCATACTAGCCTGGGAGCGAGAGAAAAACATAGAATGTGCCAGTTGCATTTCCGCTCGGGCATGCTGGAAAAATGAGCTAAGGGATCAGAGGGTTTCAGTATATTCTAATTTAGGCGATAGGCTGACAACCTGTCACTACAGCAATATATCTACAAATCTGTCTTAAATAACTCTTCTTCTTCTTATCGAGTGGATTCAATAAACCATAAAACTTTGTCAGACGTGGCGGAACGACCTTTGTTTAGATCGTTTACGCTCTGCACATACATATAAACATACATACATATAATCACGCCTTTATAACGACCTAAACAAAGATTGTTCCGCCACGTTTGACAAAGTTTTGAAGGTTATTTAAGATAGATTTGTGATGTTTGTTGCTGTTATAGTGATAGGTTGTCAGCCCATCGCCTAAATTACAGTATACTTCTTCTTCTGTCGAGTGGGTATCTACTCTATCAACCCGATGAACCCTGGTGTCAGAGTTTTAAACCGCCTAGTAGCACAACTATCGGACCTGTGACATGGTTTGAGTAACGACCACTATCAAAGACAGCGACCGGGACCGACTGCTTAACGTGCCCTCCGAAGCACGAAATCTTTTTTCACTTCGGACAATCAGGTGATTCAGCCTGCAATGTCCTAACCAAACTGAGGAAAAATTCCCAAAGTGATAAATTCTCAAATATCAACTTTGTGTTTCCCCCCTGGGAATCGAACCCAGGACCTCGGAATCAGGAGTCCATGGCACTAGCCACTAGACCAAGGAGGCAGTTGTACAGTATACTGAAACCCTCGGATCCCTTAGCTGATTTTTACAGCATGCTCAGGAGGATATGCAGTTGGCACATGCTTCGTTTTTCTCTCGCTCCCAGTCCAGCATGGCAGACACGAATATGTGTGTATATCTTGTAAGCAGATTGCCTTGATGTTGTGACGGGCCGGTGCTGAAGGAGGAAAGGATTCCTAGCTAAGGGAGGTTGCGAGTTATGTCAGAGCAGAACCAGTCGCGTTATGTCAGCGGAGGGCCGCGAGGGGCTGGTGCGGGGGCGGGGGCGCACCTGCCTCCGGGCGACGACCCCGCGATCCTTGCCGTGAGCACTTGAGTCTTGAGCCTGTTCCACGCGATTGAACCTTGACACTGCAATTTTTATAACACTGTCCTGTCCATAGGAGAGCCCGTTGGTGTGGTGGATAGGGCCGCTGCCTTCTGAGCTGGAGGTCGTGGTTCGAATCCCACCACGTACCAATGTGATCTTATTTTTTATTCGGTGCTTTTCCCGTACTTCGGAAGGCACTTTATGCCGTTAGTCCCGGTTAATATTGTTTAGTCCGTAGATATTAGTCGTTAAGCCATGTCAGAGCACAGTGCTAAGCACTGGCGGCTTGAAAACTCTGACCTTATCTAAGATTGGGTCTGGTTTTGCTTCTGTCGCTCTGTGTAAAACCTAAATTACAATCTAAAATTGCCCTCAATTTTTGTCAGACGCGGCGAAAGCGCCTTTTACGAGGCGTTTAACGCTCTGCCTACCCCGTAAGGGATAAAGGCGTGATTTTATGTATGTATGTATGTATGTGTAAAACCTGTACCCTCGTTCAATCACCTAGATTAGGTAGCTGATCGTGGGCTAAGGCTAGGGAGATGATTATGTCCTGTCCATAGGTCCACACAAGTCGGGAAGAAACTTGTCTGGAATGTAGAGGCGGAGGCGGTGAAGAGATGACACGCCACCGCCCCGGCACGATTCCGAGTTTAATTTAATTTGGAGCATAAAAGAGTCGAACCGAATAGTTTTTTGCCTTATAATTTATAAATTAAATTGGAAATAGCCAAGCATGACTCACTATAAACGAATGGAGAGGCGAGTCGGTCGTAAACGCTGAAATTTAATTTGTTGCCGCGCGGTGGCCGGTGTGAGAGCTCTGCGCGGGCGCAGGCGGGGTGTGCGGGGAGGAGGGGGGGAAGCATGTAATCGAATTTATTAGCGCCGAGCGACCGTAGCGAACCTATTGTACTCGCCCTGGACTTAACTCCGACTCTAGGAATACGGCTTCTGGAGATTATATTGTCTGTTCCAGCGAATTCTTTGAAAAGTTTCGCGCATTGCGCCGTGGAGCAGTTTATAGAACGCTACAAAAGAACACGTAATAACTGGGAGATTGTCGGCAAATTGGCCGAGACTAACGATGCTAGCTTGCGTGACGTCACAGCGCAATTCTGCAACAACTATGAGGCCCCAATCAAGCTAAAATGCGATACTAATACTAACAGTTCCACTGAGTTTACATAACGCAAATAGTGAGCAATGGCGGGCGAATGACGGCCGCTAAAACTTCTTCTTCTTCTTGCCGTGTAGGTTTCGAGTCGATCGACGATGAACCCTGGTGTCCGAATTTTTAAACTGCCTAAAACCACAGCTAATGGACCCCTGATATTGTTTGTGTAACGACCATTATCAAAGACCGCGACCGGGACCGGCGGCTAAATATGCCCGCCGTAGCACGGAATCGGTTTTCTTGACAATCAGGTGGATTCCCTGCATTGTCCCAACCATACTGGGAAAAATCTCACAAAATGATAAATTGACAAATATGTAGTTATCTATGTTGTGTTCGTCCCTGGGAAGTGGGAATTGAACCCAGGACCTCTGGATCGGGAGCCCATGGTAGTTGCAAGAACGTTGCAGTGAATTTCATAACGCGAACAGTGAGCAATAGGGCCAAGTGACGGCGGCTAACAGCTAGATGCGGCCGATACGGAGACACCCGCTTTATATGGTGATCGGACAATACAAATGACCGCGCTATTAACAGCTGGGTGGCAGGTCCCAGGACCTGGCTCCGGTTATGGCGTATCGCGAGATCGGCGCCATTACACGCGGTATCCGGGACATGCCGCGTTGTCACGCCAACTGATAACATCTTATCGCGTAAAATGTAAATGAATGGACGGTTTATGGCCAGATCTATCGCTGATGCTCTAATCATAGGTGCTGACGTGAGGTTGAGCGCGGAGATAGCGATTGTCGATTCTCATCTTTCATACCGGACTGGGAGCAATCATCATCATTTATTTAAGAGCTCTTGTCGGTTGAGTACATGAAGTGAACGCTACCTCTCGCTGCATTCCGCCTTCTCCTTGACTTCCTGGTACGACTTGACCTTAGTCTTTTCTTTTACTTGATCGATTAAACTTATTCTAGGCCTTGCCCTTCTTCACCTTCCTTCAATAATCATCTTTAATAACTCGTCGTGTCATATCAGGTGGCCCAACATTTTTCCTGTTCTATTTTCTATTGTATTTATATTTATAACACTTTTGGGAGCAATAGAGAAACATAAAATAAGCCGGCTGATTCGGCATGATGTAGAAGTCAGCCAAGGGATTCGAGGGTTACACTGAACATCATAATTAAGGCGATGGACTGACAACAAATCACTATAGTGGACTGTATAGGGGTACACCTTTCAATCTGAAAATGTCCTCGCCTTTTTCTAAACAGGCGTTTCACGCTCTGCCGTGATTTTATAAAGACGTGATTTTATGTATGTAAAATGCAAATTAATGGATGGTTATGGTCAGATCTATCCACCGACATATCTCTATGGATCTATCTCTATCTCTAAGGCTGATGCTCTAATCATCGGCGCTGACGTAAGCTGAGCCCGCGACAGCGCGTGTCAGGTGCGCAAGCGCCGACGCGGCGAGGGTGCGCACTCGAGCGCAATCAGACGATTAAATGCTCAGTTTTTATGAATATAACATGTAATCAGTGCTGCTCTTCCATGCTGGACTGGGAGCGAGAGAAAAACATAAAATGTGCCAACTGCATTTCCTCCCGGGCATGCTGTAGAAACCAGCTAAGGGATCCGAGGGTTTCAGTATACTGTAACTTAGGCGATGGGCTGACAACCTGTCACTACTGCAGTAAACCTAGATATCTATCTTAAATTACCCTCACAACTTTGTCAGACGTGGCGGAACGAACTTTGTTTAGGTCGTTTACGCTCTGCCTACCCCATTAGGGATAAAGGCGTGATTATATGTATGTATGTATTTAAGAAAGATTTGAGGTATATTGCTGTAGTGACAGGTTGTCATCCCATCGCCTAAATTAAAAAAATACTGAAACCTTCGGCTCCCTTACCTGGTTTTTGCAGCATATCTGGCAGGAAATGCAGCTGGCACATTATATGTTTTTCTCTCGCTCCCAGGCCAGCATGGAACGATAGAGTATTCGAGCGAAGAAAAGCATCTAGAACATTATATTAAGTACCTACTTTTAATCAATCTTTGTCTAGCATGAAATTGCTTACAAAAACCTTTTGCGTTGAATCTGTAACGCCTATCTTTAAGAAGAATCGCTCCCAGTCCAGCATGGAAGTTATTAGTTTTTTTTATTATTTATAAATATTTTTTATTACTTTTTTATGAATATTACGTGTAATCAGTGCAGTTCTTGTCAGCCCATCGCCGAAATTGCAATATACTGAGATCTCGGATCCCTTAGCCGGTTTTTACAGCATGCTCGGGAGGAAATGCAGCTGGCACAGTCTATGTTTTTCTCTCGCTCCCAGTCCAGCATGTAATAAATGTTACCGGCTCACCAATCCGAATACCAAGCGAGATGAGATGAGCTAATAAACATCATAGTAGATGTAGATGAGCATCCAAGAGGCGCCACTAAGTATAGCAACACACAGGCGTCACTTACTGCGCACTAACTGCCTCCGTGGTCTAGTGACTAGTAACATGGACTCCCGATCCGGAGGTCCTGGGTTCGATTCCCAGGGGGGAAACACAAAGTTGATATTTGAGAATTTATCACTTTGTGAATTTTTCCTCAGTTTGGTTAGGACATTGCAGGATGAATCACCTGATTGTCCGAAAAAAAAAGATTACGTGCTTTGGAGGGCACGTTAAGCCGTCGGTCCCGGTCGCTGTCTTTGATAGTGGTCGTTACTCAAAACATGTCAGAGGCCTGATGGTTGTGCTACTAGGCGGTTTAAAAACTCTGAAACCAGGGGTCATCGGGTCGATAGACTTGATACCTACTCGACAGAAGACTTACTGCGCGCAAGGTTGCGTTCAACAAGCTGTCAATGCTTTTTGCATTGCCTAATTTGCAATGCTTTTTGCATTGACAGCGTGTTTAGCGCAACCTTCGCACAGTAAGTGACGCCTGTGTTGCTGCCCTAAGCCATCACCATTTATAACCTAAGGCATCTAAGCATTCGAACTACTGCAATAAAATCATAGATTCACATTAATGAGCTGTTATGAGTTCGCAATATTGATTACTACCAACTGTAATTATGACTCAGTGTTTAGTGCCTGTTAAATGTTCCTTATGACTGCTAAGGATTAATTTCAAGATGGTTCTTGCAGCCATTAGCTGATGTAATTGTTATAGAAGATAAAGGTAACTGTATTCTGTATTTTATGTGCTGGATTTAAGTGCTAAACATCTATAATTATTGAAATATTTCAGTGCTTTAATAGTACATTACTTTAGAAGTCGAAAAGAAAGCAAAATGTGGTCGAGTAAATTTGGAAAACGAGACCATATATTGCGTTTTTGGCTGAAACTAGTATAGTACTTTTCTGTCATTTTGCGAGGAAACGACAACAATACACTTAAAAATTGCGATTCCTGCATAATATTTTGAAATTTAAAATTTGCAAAGTCGTTCGGCCACGTCTGTTAAAGTTTTGAGGTTATATATTAATACTCAAAACTTTGTCAGACGTGGCGGGACGACTTTTGTTTGAGATAAAGGCGTGATTATATGTATGTATGTCATTCAGAAATAACTAAGGGCCGTATTTATAATCAGCTCTCAAGAATAACAGCGAGTTTGAGTTAGTATTAGAAATGTCATTTCAGTACAGAACGACCTGTCAAATCCAAATTTAATATTGCTCTCACTGTTGATATCACTTTATAAATACGAGCCTAAAGCTTTTTGCCCTTTGCTCTACCTACACATTTTACTAAAACGACGACACCCAAAAACAGCCAAATAGGGCCCAAATATTTAATTAGGAGGTATGTATTAGTCATGTCGAAAATGGAATGTTATCCAACAGGGACCTGGCCGCGATAAATTCAACAATTGTTTTATTTGGGTCGCTCATCGGCGGCTGCCCGGCGGCCCGGCGGTGATGCGGCGGCCAACCGTCCGCGGTCGCCGGTTCTCACGGCGATTCGCGCGCCCTCTAATAAGCTCGGAGCTTTTAGGTATTTTAATGAGGTACTTTTAACCGTGTAGGTAAATAGTTGAAACAGTGATTAATCGGACTGAATTGTTGACAAAGCTTTTAGTGAAATGCCGATTGTAAGTTTTGCATACATACATATAATCACGCCTTTATCCATAATGAGGTAGGCAGAGTGTAAACGACCTAATTAAAGGTCATTCCGCCTCGTCTGCGAAAGTCTTGAGGGTTATTTGAGATATATTTGTAGGTATATTGCTGTAGAGACAAGTTGTCGGCCCATCGCCTAAATTGCAATATACTGAAACCCTCGTATCCCTGAGCTGGTTATTAGAGCATGCCCGGGAGGAAATGCAGCTGGCACATTCTAAGTTCTCATGTAAGTTCTGTTTACCTAATAAGTTCAGCAAGTATACGGTCTTGAGTTGAATAGACCACAAGTGCAGCTAATCTGACAACCTGTCACTACAGCAATACACCAAATCAATCTATCTTAAATAACCCTCAAAACTTTGTTATTTAAATTAAATAACCCAAAAAACAAAGTTTTGAGGGTTATTAAAAGTGGTTTGGTTAAACAAAGGTGTTTAGGTCCTTTACGCTCTGCCTACCCCATTAGCGATAAATGCGTGATTATACGTATGTGCAGCTTATTTACATTTCATAATTTGTTACTAGGGACTCAAGAATACGAGAGAATATTTGTTGTAAATCCTTACGAGATGTCGCTTCCCCTGCCCCGTCGTGGTCGCAGGATGACGCTGGTGCCAGGAACCGGCTGGCGCGCAAAAACCGGCGGAAGCTGCGCCCGCGCAGGCAGGATGCGCGAGTTTATATGCCGAGGATTACACTCAGCGAACATTATACTCCCGTTTCTTGCGTGGTCGGTATGCATTGTAAATGTAACAGCGTGCAGATTCTCGGAAGTGTTTACTTTGTTTCTAAGGCCCGTATTAATAAACAGCACTTGAGACTGACAGCAAGTTTGAGTTCGTATCATAAATGTAAATACATACTTGATACTGCTGTCAATCTTGAGATCGTTTTATAAATACTAGTCTTAGTTCCGACATTAATTCAGTATACTCCGATTTTCGCTAGAAAATTGGTAAGAAATTCTAATTTTCTATGTAATTAAAATCAACAAACAACTATGTATTATTTAACTATACAAACAGTCTTTCATTAAAATTTCTTCCATGCTGGATTGGGAGCGAGACATAAACATAGAAAGTGCCAGCTGCATTTCCTCCCGGGTATGCTGTAAAAACCAGCTGGGGGATCCGAGGGTTTCAGTATAATGTAATTTAGACGATGGGCTGACAACCTGTCACTACAGCAATATACCTACAAATCTATCTCAAATAACCCTCAAATCTTTGTCAGACATGACGGAACGACCTTTGTTTAGGTCGTTTACACTCTGCCTACCCCATTAGGAATAAAGACGTGATTATATGTATGTCAAACAGTCGTTCAAAATCCAAAATACTTCCGTAGCTACGCTTGAAACGCATTGTCCTAACAAAAGACATCAACGCGAGCGCGTAATATCCAAATTCCTAATTTAATCCAATAAAATATGATACCTTCGCAAATTATAATGTTTACATGAGTAAGGTGGAAATAATTGGTGTCCTCGTTGTCACGTGTGAGAATTTAGCCAATTTGTGAGCGACGCGAGCGCGAGCGGTGAGTTGAAATGAAACATGCGCGGGCGCAGGGGCGGGGCGACGCGGTCGTCCGGCGCATACTTTACGATACGATCAGCATTTCTAGCATTATACCTCAAATTTTTATAGGGGGCTATCTCGGTTTATATCCTTTAAACAACTCGCATTTGCATACATTAGAATAGAATTTAATTATCTCAGCCGCTCTAAATTTGATAAGGCGACTCGCTCATTGCCGGTCGCGGTCAAGTTGAAGTTGAATGTGATTCACACACTCGACTCGCGCGGCAGTTAACATGTTACGATCTAATGTTGCCCTAATAAAGGAACCACGTCATTGGAAACACCGTTACTTTACTTCTTAACTTCTCGTTCAAACATCTTTGGAAGCAATATTGCATTAGTAAGCAACATAAAACATTGTAAGGTTCGTATTAATAATGCGATCTCAAGATTGTGACCAATATTATGTATTGATTTGACTGGGTGTGTTAAATTACATTTCTGATACGAACTTTAACTCGCCTGATTATAAATACGGGCCTTAGGGCCGTATTCATAACCAGCTCTCATGAGTGACAGCGAGTTTGAGTTCGTATCAGAAATGTCATTTCAGTACAAACTGACCTGTCAAATCCGTACTAAATATTATTCTCAAGTTTGAGATCGCTTCATAAATTCGCCTTAATGTGCTCGTCAGTTATGATCAAATATCTTTAAGGTACCACGAAATTGACACAGAAATCTCGTCAGAGCGATCAAAGCGTGAGCTACCTATTTCGTGCTCAAAACATCTAATAGACTATTCAGCTTTAAGCATTCAATTGTCGTTAAAAACAGCCGGTTTAGCTCTAAGTGCCCGCCCACACGGGGCCCGGGCACACTGGTGCGGGATTACCTCCTCACCGCACGGTTATCTGCGGCCCCATCTGCCCGTGTCAATACACGATATCTATTAGCTGTTAGCCCATTACACGCGGCTTGTATGCTGTCGATCACATGTGAAGTCCGGATTAAGTACATTATTATCTTTCTTCCATGCTGGCCTGGCAAGAGAAAAACATAGAATGTGCCAGTTGCATTTCCTCCCGGGCATGCTGTAAAAATCAGCTAAGGGATCCGAGGGTTTCCGTATATTGTACTTTAGACGATGGTCTGACAACCTGTCTCTACAGCAATATACCTATAAATCTATCTTAAAAACCCTCAAAACTATATCAGTTGTTTAGGTCGTTTACGCTATGCCTACCCCATTAGGGATAAAGGCGTGATTATATGTATGAATGTATGTATTATCTAGGTACCGGCAAGGATCGTGTATCGATAGCGGCTCATTTGTCTCGGTCGGCGCGGGCGCAGATAATATATCGATCCACGAATTGGATGCGCGAGATTAAAACAATCAATCAGTTTCGGTTTAGGAACGCGCATGAGAAGGGCTGGAACAAAATGCCTCTTCAACAGGTTATTTTGATCATACAAACTGACGAGCACATTTAAAATGTATACTGGTTGTAAGGGACAGCGTCCCGCAAACTGATAGGGGTTGCTCAGTCAACGTCACTTGACGTTGGAAGTTGTTCAGTATCTTTGACTTAGGAACCCCTATCAGTTTGCGGGACGCTGTCCTTTACACCTGTTGCTTTAGAGCACCAACAGGCGTCACTTACTGCGCGCAAGGTTCTGCTCAACATGCTGTCAATGCTTTTTGCATTGCCTGCGTCACCTTACGCTCTACGCGCTAGTAACGATGAACTCAACGTCAGCGCATCCCTCTGCCAGTAAGCGAGCGTAGAGCGTAAGGTGACGCATGTGTGTTGAGGCAATGCAACAAACAATTGCAGTGTGGTGAGCTCAATCTTGCACGCAGTAAGTGACGCCTGTGTGTTGCTGCCCTATATATGGCTTTTAAAATTTAACATAGTTGTAAATATATATATAGATCAAAAACATAGTTGCTAAATTGACAGCTTCAAGATTATACGGTTAGGTTAGAGCATCAACGGTTTATTAAAAAAAATGCTTATTATTATTACACAATTTAATTTCACTTTATTCGATAAGACAAGAAATAAGCCATACAAACCCTCAGGTCTCTTAACTTAACGTTTCATTACACCCGAGAAGTAAGCAGTCCAATATTTTCAACACTTCCAGGTGGAATTTAATTAACATATAATCACGCCTTATCCCTAACGGGGTAGGCAGTGCGTTAACGACCTAAACAAAGGTCGTTCCGCCACGTCTGACAATGTTTTGAGGATTATTTAAAATCGAGTTGGTATATTGCTATAGTGACAGGTTGTCATCATATCGCCTAATTTGCAATATACAGAAACCCTCTGATCCCTTAGCTAGTTTAAAAACTAAAACTGTAAACAGCATGCCCGGGAGGAAATGCAGCCGGCACATTCTATACTTTTCTCTAGCATGGAAGCTCCCAGATTATAATTAAAACTTGTCAATATGCCATGAATCAGAAGCGTTCTTATGACGTCACATCCTAAGAATCCTGCTCGATCGTTCGTTTATTCGATCATTCCCTATCGGCCGATCTCGACAAGCCGCGGCAGATAAAATATGTTCGCTAAATGAAATTAATAAAGTGGACGTTATTCAATAAATACATACATTATAATCACGCCCATATCCCTAATGGGGTAAGCAGTCAAGTCAAGTCTGGCAAACGTTATTTGTACGCAGTTTGTACATATATTGCTGTAGTAACATGTTGTAAGCCCAACGAATAAATTACAATATACTGAAATCCTCGAATCCCTTAGCTGGTTTTTACAGCACGCCCTGGAGGAAATGCAGCTGGGACATTCTATGTTTCCAGTCCAGCATGGAAGTGTACATTATTTATAGATGAGGGTATTAGCGGGTGTAGCTGAGAGGGACGCGAAGGGGACGAGGGGGACATGTTTATGGCGGTCACTCATCTCATATGTGGTCGTTTAGATGCTGCGCCTGCGCAGTGCTAATGAGAAAATGCGCACGTGCGTCGTGCTCGGCCGGTACTTAGTGTGTTTTAAAACCGATCAAGTTTTATTTTACAGACAAGTTTTTGATCACTCTACTTAAAACTTAAGGGCAGCCACACACAGGCGTCACTTACTGCGCGTAAGGTTGCGCTCAACATGACGTCAATGCTTTTTGTATTGCGTAAAACACACATGCGTCGCCTAACGCTCTACGCACGCGTGGCGATGAACTCTACGTAGTATCCCTCTGCCAGTACGAACAACGACAATCACCTGATTGTCCGAAAAGAAAAAGGATTCCGTGCTTCGGAGGGCACTTGAAGCCATCGGTCCCGGTCGCTGTCTTTGACAGTGGTCGTTACTCAAACCATGTCAGAGTCTAATACTTGTGTTACTAGGTGGTGTGAAAATTCTGACACCAGGATTCATCGGGTCGTTCGACTCGAATTACACTCGCTAAGAAGAAGACTTCACTACATAGTATGAAACAAAGTCGCTTTCTCTGTCCCTATATCCCTATAAATCTTTAAAACTACGCAGCGGATTTTGATGCAGTTTCTTTTAGTGAATAGAGTGATTCAAGAGAAAGGTTTAAATGTATAATACATGCATAATATAGTAGAGAAACACTGATAATTTCCGTGCGAAGCCGGGGAGGGTCGCTAGTTTAGTATATTTTGTCCACATCTTCATGGTTTCTCACGAGGTCCGGTTGCAAGCACATTAATCCCAATCACGATGACGCCGTGACGCATCATCGCGACAATTCACGCCTTTATTAACCAATCATTAACTACCATGTCTGGAGAGCCCGATGGTGTAGTGGATAGGGCCGATGCCTCCTGGTCGTGGTTCGAATCCCACCACGTACCAATGTGTTTTTCGTTTTTCGGATTTCATATGTACCTACGTTTATTCGGCGCTTTTTTCTGTGTTTTGGAAGGCATATTAAGCCCGGTCCCGGTTAATATCGTTTAATACCGTATATTTTGTTTTTGTTTTTAGCATGTAAGATGTAAACCTGTTGGCAAATCTAATAAATAAATAAAATAAAATATTAGTCGTTAAGTTAATCTAGGATAGGGTCTGGTTTCCCTTCTGGGTTGTGGAGGTCAGATGGCAGTCGGTCTGTGTAAAAACTAGTACCCTCGTTCAATTACATAGATTAGGTAGCCGACCCTGAGACATACGGTGCAAGGCTAGGGAGATGATGAACGGTAGTTTGGTGACCAAATATCTTCCACGAATATCAGACTTAGGCTCGTATTTATAAAGCTATCTCAAGATTGAGAGCGATATCAAGTATGGATTTGACAGGCCATATTGTACTCTTCTTCTTCTTATCGTGTCGATGGAACACGCAACTATCACAATGTGGCGGCCCGTATTGTACTGAAATGACATTTCTGATACGAACCCAAACTAGCTGTCTATCTCAAGTGTCGATTTTAAATACGGGCCTTAGTAAGGAAGTAGTAGTAGTATAGATGGAACTCTTCGAACACCATTGAGAGTCCGGGTAAAATTGAGATTTGCCGTGTTTCATATTTTTGCTCAACCAGGTTAAACTTTGTATAACTGTTAAACCATGAAATTTGGTAGTTGTACGCATGTGCAGTTTAATCGGCGGCAAAACAGAGCTTGGTCCAGCCTCATATTATTGTTTGTAAATTTTCGTCTTGCCTGGTCTTGCATTTTATTTGATCTTAACTATAAAACTGGTGAAAAATCCAGTTTCCAAATATAGACTTCAAATTGGTTACATCCGCGGGCGAGGTGACAGCCAGAATCACCAGATAATCATATAATTTATGGAGTGAGGATGGAATCGCATTTGCCATTGCTGATGATGATGAGCCAATGGACGTTTTTCCACTAGACGCACGGCGACGGTGCCGTCACGATGCCGTGGCTCTGTTTTTAACGTCCACCTAGTGCAAATCTGAGCGCACACATATACACGCGCGTGCTTTGTACGAATACAAAACACATGCAGTTTGGCAGGCCGGCGACGGTACCGGTGGGAATCAATGCCATGCCGGAAAGTCTAAAAGTGTTCCATATACATACATACATACATACATAAAATCACGCCTTTATCCCTTACGGGGTAGGCAGAGCGTTAAACGCCTCGTAAAAGGCGCTTTCGCCGCGTCTGACAATAATTGAGGGTAATTTTAGATTGTAATGTGTATTGCCATAGTGACAGGTTGTCAGCCCATCGCCTAAATTACAGTACACCCTCGAGTCCCTTTTGCTGTCTTCTACAGCATGCCCGGGAGGAAGGGCAGCTGGAACATTCTATGTTTTTCTATCTCTCCCAGTCCAGCATGGAAGTACTTATAGTTCCATATAATTTAATTGATTTTCATATATTATTTCTTCGACGGTGCCGTGCCGTTGCCGTCGCCGTGCCGTCTAGTCGCAAAACGTCCAATGACGTAGCTCAGACAAGTTCACACTGGTCTTGGCAGGTGGGACAGGATGTCACCATCTTATGAATGTTTATTTATCACTTTAAAGACATCTACGACAGATTAGCGACGTATTTCATTCATAAATTTTATGATCTGAGCAAAAAAGTCGATGCGTCTTTAAAATTTTATTTCATACGGCCGCACCTTTTCTGTTTCATCTAGAACTAGCTTTTTACGCCGCAGTTTCACCCACGGCTTACATAAAGCGTTTTCCCGTGGGAATCAGATATTACCCGCGGTAAAAAGTAAAATATGTTACTCAAAGTGAATGTAGCTTTCTAATGATGATAGATTTTTTTAAATCAGTATTGTAGTTTATGAGTTTATTCATTACAAATACACATACACACACATACACTGCAAATCTTTCCTTTTTACAGCCATTAGCATGCCACCGCGCGATAACGAATATCTATCTGTCAAACATAAAAGCACATAAACCATACAAGGCTCGATTCTAGATTAGCCGCCTAAAACTTAAATTAAAATCTATTTGTCTCTTTCAAAATAATAAAATTGAAAAAGGACAGGCAGAAGGAAGGATTATGGTTTTACACTTTGTCCGCTAGATTTCGACGCGCTTTTGCACGTTTCCCTAGTATTTCTGTCCATTTAATCCGCCATATCATATGACGGCGGATAAAAAGGACATATAACGCATAAAACCACCGACTATAAATCAAAAACCGGAGAGAATAGATATCCTGTCCTTTTCCATTGTTTTTAGTCTGAAAGTGACATATAGATTTAAATTTTAGTTTTAGCCGGCAAATCTATAGAATCGAGTCCACTATGTTGAGGTCAAAACAATTACTTTGGGCTGAAGTACCGAGCGACGCTGAGAATTGAAAGTTGACTCGTGCATACATACATATAGTCACGCCTTTATTCCTAATGAGGTAGGCAGAGCGTAAACGACCTAAACAAAGGTCGTTTCGCCACGTCTGACAAAGTTTTGAGGGTTATTTAAGATAGAGTAGGTAAATTGCTGTGGTTGTCAGTCCGTCGCCTGAATTACAATATACTGAAACCCTCGGATCCCTTAGCAGGTTTCTACAGCATGCCCGGAAGGAAATGCAGCTGGCACATTCTATGTTTTTCTCTCCAGGCCAGCATGGAAGAAACTGACTCGTGCAAAACTGTTTAGTAATGAATTCAGTGTCATGCGTGTCCCTAAGCGACGAAAGCTGTAAAATCTGTTAAAGCATTGTGTCTCGTAAGGTTCTGTTTGTATGAAGACGCCGTTAGAAGTGGCCTCTCCTCACCACAGTTTCTACCTCCGTGGTCTAGTGGCTAGTGCCATGGACTCCTGATCCGGAGGTCCTGAGTTTGATTCCCAGGGGAAACACAAAGTTGATATTTGAGAATGTATCACTTTGTGAATTTTTCCCCAGTTTGGTTAGGACATTGCAGGCTGAATTACCTGCGCTTCGGAGGGCACGTTAAGCCGTCGGTCCCGGTCTCTGTCTTTGATAGTGGTCGTTTCTCAAACCATGTCAGAGGCCTGATAGTTGTGCTACTAGGCGGTTTAAAAACTCTGACACCAGGGTTCATCGGGTCGATAGACTCGATACCCACTCGACAGAAGAAGAAGAGAACCACAGCTTGTTCAATTCGGGTCCATATTGATAAAGGGTGTAAACGACGGTTCTTTAATTCTGGCCTGGACGCGAGAAAAAAACATAGAATGTACCAGATACTTTTCCTCACGGGCATGCTGTAAAAACCAGCTAAGGGATCGGAGGGTTTCAGTATATTACAATTCAGGCGATAGGCTGACAACCTGTCACTACAGCAATATACTTACAAATCTATCTTTTCCTCAAAACTTTGTCAGACGTGGCGGAACAACCCTCGTTTAGGTCGTTGACGATTTCATTTCTTTCATGTCATTTACGCTCTGCCTGCTCCATTAGGGATAAATGCGTGATTATATGTATGTATGTCAACGACGGTGTCCTGAAAGCTAAAAAAGTTTACTCAGTCAACAAAACTGAACAACATAAATTCTTCTGAGACGCAAAGAAAATGAGAATATTCTGATTAAATTGGTCATCTTGTATGGGGAAGTCAAATTTCTTTAACAATTTCGCAACACAATTCATTTGTCCTATTTTTTATAGCTTTTCCTTACTGGTTGCCTGGAAGATATTCCTCAGTGACAAGGCCGCCAATTGTACAACTTTTCTTTTGCTACGTTTTTTACTTGTATGTGTTCTTGTGCAATAAAGTATATTTGTAAATAGGAATCCGAGTGTTTCTGTATATTGCAATTTAGGTGATAGGCTGACAATTTGTCACTTCAGCAATATACCTGCAAATCTATCTTAAATAACCCTCAAAACTTTGTCAGACGTGACGGAACGACCTTTGTTTAGTTCGTTACGCTCTGCCTACCGCATTAGGGATAAAGGCGTGATTATATATATCCGCTTTCAAACTTCGAGACAAAGTTCACCCTGTATAGTGTACCTATATCCATGTGTTCGTGTAACTGTGCCTGCGCCCGCGCCGACGAACTGCCGCTCATTAGAACAGGTTCGGAAACTCGCCGCGTCGACTCCTGCGCCCAAATCTGAAGCAGGTTTACATCTCGTCAAGTGGCTCGGTTTGCGCCCTCATAAGACTCGCTTTTTGAGTGTGTGAATCGCGCTCGACCGCTATTTCCATCGTTACTGAATACTAAACGCTTAAGAAGCCTCTTCGCGAGCGGTGGCGCCCTCATTCGCTAAAAAAACATAACTCGCAAAATATTGTCTAATACATTTACATCCATGCTGGCCTGGGAGCGAGAGAAAAACATAGAATGTGCCAGCTGAATTTCCTCCCGGGCATGCTGTAAAAACCAGCCAAGGGATCTGAGGGCTTCAGTATATTACAATTTAGGCGATGGGTTGACCACCTGTTACTACAGCAGTATACCTATAATTATATCTTAAATAACCCTCAAAACTTTGTCAGACGTGGCGAAACGACATTTGTTTAGGTCGTTTCCGCTCTGCCTATAATGGCGTGATTATATGTATGTATGTACATTTACATGAATAAATAATACATTTTCAAAACTTTTCTCTACTCCTTAAATTTAGACCTCAGGATATTTAAAAAAAATATAAATTGAAAAACAAATACTATCTACCCTGGAGTTGCTATCGAAATTTATATACATAATATATCGAAAAAAGTGGCCGTTTTAAGCAATAATTTCGATAGTAGCTGCCCGGTACTATTTTCTCATCAATTATTAAAAAATCCTTAGGTTTAAATCTAAGGAAGTGACAGTTTGTTTGTGAAAATGTTAATAATTTGCGAGTTATGATTTTTTAACGAGTGAGGGCGCTATCGCTCGCGGTGAGGCCTCTTAAGGTAATAGCTCGGTTAGTTTATAACACCATCGCCGAGTAATATTAGTGATGCGCATGCGCTTAGCGAGGGCGACGATCGACGCACGCGACTCCGCGATAAATCGTCATTAACGCGGCAAGTGCGCCTCCAATTATTATGACACGGCTGATTAGCGCTGATCGCGGCTGATGAAGCGATCAGCGCGCGCGCACCTCACCGCCTGCGCCCGCGAAGCGCGCATCAATAATAATTTACATAATATCTACACGCACCTCGTTTGTACTCCATTAGCCGAGTGTCACATAACATCAATATATTTGGAAAATCTATACAAATGTTTGTTACAAGCAGATTATAACAGAACACGAATGCTTATTTTATTTTATTTATTACGTACATATGTTTGCCGGTCTCTACATCGTTAGAGATAACTAGCCTGTCGCATTATGTTTTCAGATGGTTATGACTACCGTACGCCATTGATTTATTCCGGTATCTGTAGGGGGTCTAGATCTTTACTATTTAAAATGTTAACTACATAAAGTCGAACGCAGTAATAAATCCAGAGCACATATTCTATGTGCTAGCTATCATAGCAAGCAATTTTAGTTAGCATCATCTCCCTAGACTTTTCTCACGGGGACTGCTACATAATCTAGGGGATTGAACGACGGTACTTTTTACACAGAGCGACTGCCATCTGACCTCCGCAACCCGGAAGGGAAACCAGACCCAAACCTAGATTAGGTTAGAGTTTTCTAGCCGCCAATGCTTTGCGCTGGCCTCTGACATGGCTCTACGACTAATATATACGGTATTAAACGATATTACTAACAGCTTATCGTGCCTTCCGAAGCAGGGAAAAAGCGCCGATTAAATGTATATATGAAATTCGAAAACCGAAAACACATTGGTACGTGCTGGGATTCGAACCACGGCCTTCTACTCAGGAGGCAGCGGCCCTATTCACTACACCATCAAGCTCTTTGAGTTAGCATGAGCTTGTAAATCAGGCGTGTAGCGCATCAGCGATAGCGCATGCGTATCGGCGCATCTGGCGTCGTCCGGGCATCGAACGGCACGCAGGGAGATCGCGTGACCTTTCCTCGCCATTTCACGAAGGAACTAAAGCTGCAGGTGGGTAGCAGTCATGTTGCTGATCTTTTTGCTGAAATACTGCTACCAGGAAAACTAGAGATGGAGATGTTTTTACATTACCTGAATTTAATCATGATTT
This sequence comes from Scrobipalpa costella, assembly GCA_949820665.1. Classification (NCBI taxonomy): domain Eukaryota; kingdom Metazoa; phylum Arthropoda; class Insecta; order Lepidoptera; family Gelechiidae; genus Scrobipalpa; species Scrobipalpa costella. The sequence continues at coordinate 17,152,878 of OX463314.1, forward strand.
CGAGGCTGAGAAAAAAGTTAAATGCGAATAAAGTCTTCAACAACCAATCCTCTTTCGATTGAGCTTTAAGAATAAGTAAAAGTTTAGAAGAAGTAGAATACAAAGTTTTGAACAAATTTAAAAGATTATTCTCTGTTAAGCAACTTTGAGAATAGGCGTTTTTCCACTCGACTGAACGGAAACGTCCCGATAACGTCATCTAGTTCCAATTTGAGCGCACACACACACGTGCATGCTCAGTTTGGCAGGCCGGCAACGATACCGGTGGGAATCAATGCCGTGCCGGCAAGTGGAAAAGCATGCCATATAATTTCATTGATTTTCATACATTATTTCTTCCTCGGTACCGTCGATGGTGCCGTGTCGTCGCCGTTGCCGTCGCCGTGCCGTCTAGTTAAAAAACGCCCAATACCGTAAATGTACCAGTAAATAAATCTACAAATATAGAGTAACTACCTAGTGCCTGACAATGACGAATGTTCACCAATTTTTCTGCGAAACCAGTTTGAAGATGGCACCGAGAGACAGAATCAACTTTGTAAAAGCTCCCGTAAATACCATATATTTCCATGCAGGACTGGGAGCGAGAGAAAAACGTGGAATATGCCAGCTGCATTTCCTCCCGGGCATGCTGTAAGAATCAGCTAAGGGATCCGAGGGTTTCAGTATATTGCAATTTAGTGTCACTATTTGTGCCACTATTGTTTTAATCTTCTTGTATTTTAGTTTTAAGATTTTTAAGGTACAATAAAGAGCTTACATACATACATTTAGGCAACGGTCTGCCTACACTATTAGGGATAAGGCGTGATTATACGTATGTATGTGACTTTTGAAAATGGATCTCCTGAATCTCGGCGTCCACCCGCCGCCGCTGCCGACCCACCGGCGTCGGCGCGCCGTTTTTGCGGCGAGTCGTGCCGATCTAATGATACATGCACTTATCGCACCCGTACCGTGTAACTCGCTCCATCGGAATAACAAATTATCCCGCGGACTGTCTTACGGTATTTACGAGAGCTCTTACAAAGTCTATTCTGAAAAACATATAATGTGCCAGCTGTAAAAACCAGCTAAGGGATCCGTGGGTTTCAGTATATTGAAATTTAATCGATTGGCTGACAACCTTGTCACTACAGCAATAAACCTACAAATCTATCTTAAATACCCCCAAAACTGTGTCAGACGTGGCGGAACGACCTTTATTTAAGTCGTTTACGATATGCCTAAAGATGTGATTATATGTATGTATGTACTTATCCATAAAGCGATCTCAAAATTTTGAGCAATATTAAGTATGGATTTGACAGGCCATTATGTACTGAAATGACATTTCGGATTCGAACTCAAACTCAACTGTCAGTCTCGCTCGAGTGCTGATTATAAATACGGGCCTAAAACAAGGATCCAAAAACGAAGATGCGAAATATATAGTGGAGAGTCATAAGCGATGGCGTGCAGGTTGTTTGCAAGTACAGTTACCGGTAAGTAAGGCACCGGGCTGCTCCCATTGCGGCCAATTTGTTTGTCCTCGCGACGTGCTGCAGTGCTGCCATCTGCGACTCGCCAATCAACACACATTACGTAGTTACGACTACCAGGGTTGTCACCTGATCAATTTTGGCCACTCGAGTGTTTATTCTTGTCGAGAGGATGATGTAGCTTGACAGGCCTTGATGTACCCTTTAGGTTGGGTAAGAGTTTTAGGTCAGATTTTTACACCGCCTAAAAGCACAGCTAATTGGCCGTTGTCATGGTTTGTGTAACTATCAAAGACATTTACCGGATCCAAAGGCTTAACGTGCCTGAAACACGGATTTTTTTTCATGCAGACAATCAGATGATAACCAAACTGGAAGAAAAACTTACTAAGTGTAAATAGCCAAATACCAACCTAACAACTTTGTATTTCCCCCTTGAGAATCAAACACACGTTAAGGGAGCATTAAAAATATAAACTCTGACCGGCTGCCAACCCTACAGCACTGCAGAAACACACTTACAAGCACGGAAAGTGCCTTCGGTAGAGGTTCTTCAGTTTACCGTATTTACTTGCAACGTGAGTCTAGCTAGAGAGTTATTACTGTACACTGTTACAGATGCGATTGCGATCATATCGTCCGATTTAGATCAGCCATCTTTAAAGGCTACGTAACTTCGGGAAATGTCCCGGTACGGATAATTTACGATGAGGTTCTCAAATGCAACATGCTTTATTTGCTGCAAACGTGACGATTTTGAATAGCCTTATTCCGTATCTCACGGGACGACTACCTTGGATTGGACGAAGGTACTGGTTTTTACACAGATTTTTTTTTTTTTTTTGAATGGACCTGTTTGCAAAATACTACAAAGTGTATATAATGCGTCACCGGGCTAAGGCGGGGAGTTGCTACACGCAATCTACACCCTTAATGAATGGCAACTGCCTAAGGGCGCCCACTAGGGCTCGAACCTCGGCTTATGGCGTTGCCTTGGGGACTCCTTATCGGAGAGAATATGCCCGGTACGTGCCGGTAAACCCCAAAGTGGGGAGCAAAGGAGGGACCTCCGCGACCCCGCCGGCGGGGTGCGCGGTTGCTGGAAGAGCTTGTGCAGAGTGTGGCTCGACTAATATTGGCAGCATTAAACGCAAGGGTAATTTGGTCATCGCCGTCGGTAAGGACATGCCTAGGTCTTCGTTTGTAACGGGTCGCAGGTTGGGGAACGTAGTTAGAGGCGCTAACTACAAGAGGGTTAGGGTGGTGAGGGGCTTTGTTGAAGAAGCGTATGGCCGCTTGCTTCATGAACTCTTTGAGAGACGGAGGTTTTTACACAGAGCGACTGCCATCTGACCTCCTCAATCCAGAAGGGAAACCAGACCCAATCCTAGATTAGGTCAAAACTTTCAAGCGGCCATTGCTTAGCTCTGTCATGGCTTAACGACTAATATTTACGGTATTAAACGATACTAACCGAGACCAACGGTTTAACGTGTCTTCCGAAGCACGGAAAAAGCGCCGAATAAACGTACATATGAAAATCGAAAAACACATTGTGGGATTCGGACTACGACCACTCGCTCAAGAGGCACGGCCCTATTCACTACACCATCAGGCACTCTATTCTATTTTGAAAACGGTATTTATCTAAATACTTTAAAACACGTTAGTATCTGGTTCATGATTTAAACATCGTTATGGGGTGCCATCTACCGACCAAAAACAACTCTATTGGTATTCAAACTCAAACCACCAGTCTGCGCCATAGTTGTAACCACAGAAAAGTAAAAGCTAGCGGTAGCGACTTCTCAAATCAGTGGTAGTAACCAACTAAGCAATATCACACATATTTACATATAATCACGGCTTTATCCCTAATGGGGTAGGCAGAGCGTAAACGACCTAAACAAAGGTCATTCCGCCACATCTGACAATGTTTTGAGGGTTATTTAAGATAGACTTGTTATAGAGACAGGTTGTCAGCCTATCACCTAAATTGCAATATACATAAACCCTCGGATCCCTTAGCTAGTTTTTACAGCATGACCGGGAGGAAATGCAGCTGGCACATTCTATGTTTTTCTCTCACTCTCAGTCCAGCATGAAAGAACCACTTTTTCGAAATATTTGTTTCCTAAGAATTGTTTTACATCAAACGTTTTGACTGCCTAAGTGTTTGCCATCCACCGTTTCCGTTTATACAAAAGCACGAGAGCACTTGACTTTCCAGAGGATGCGTAGGTACTTGCGTGGGCGCATCGTCGACGCAGACGGCTATCATCAGATGACGGATGCTAGAGATGACGGATATTAATATCATCGACACACGATAATGAATTCGTCCGGCGACTGCGCGGCCTGCGCGGGCGCAGCCGGGCTAATTCATTAGTTTAATTAAGTTAATGCGCGGCTCACGCGGCGCACGACTCTCTTGAGATAAATCGACCCGATCTAGGAAAAAAGCGGTCATAAATCTTGTGGCGAATTGCGGGTGATTTCTCCACCGGAATGATATAATTACATGATTGCTGCTTCTGCGCAGCGAGGGGGAAAGGGGGAGGGGAGGGGACATACGCATTCCTCATCGGACTGTATCCGAACTGTGACAGACAATGTGCAATGATTGTAGAGCGACGGACAACAATCAATTCATCATTCTCGTAAAGCTATGCGGCTACCATTAGAGACATGCAAGACTGTGTTACGAACACAATATTTAACTCTTCTATTGAAAATCTTTTATTTGGCTCAATTCTAGTTACCACCAGGTAAAACTGAAATTAAAATTTATCTGCAACTTTCAAATTAATAAAATTGAAAAAGGACAGGCGATTTATACTCGTATGGTTTTACACTTTGTCCGCTTGATTTTGACGCGCTTTTGTACGTTTCCCTAGTATTTGTGTCAATTTTAGCCACCATATCATATGACGGCGGATAAAAATTACAGATAACGCATAAAACCACCGATTATAAATCAAAAACCGGAGAGAATAATTCTCTTGTCCTTTTCCAATGTTTTTAGTCTGAAAGTGACAAAAAGATTTTAATTTTAGTTTTAGTCGGCAAATCTAGTATCGAGTCCATTATTAGGTATTTGTTTGAGGCTTGACGAATCACGGGATAAACTTTAGAGTATGTTATTAAAAGCTTTTATTTCTTTAATATGGGTGTAAGGTCCAGCACGTGTTTGCTTAGCTGCATCAAAGACACAAATTAAATTATCGGTGCAAGATAACCGTGACTCATCCCTACATAATCCCTCGTGTCATGGCCTCAGAGTCGCAGCTGTCCGTCGGTTGACCCTTGCCCTTCATATTAACATGACCTGAGCGTTTTGTTTAGAATCATCCCCCCCTCCCCGGCTATTCCCCTCAACAGCCGGACAATGGTGTCGCCGCACCGTCTGCTAATTTATGCTATTGTGCTCTATGCGTCTCCTAGAGATTATTATACTCTTTGTTCTTTGTGCTTTGCTACGCGAGGGAGGACCGACAAGTGTTTCTGTATTCAAAACCGATTTTAATCACTCTTCGTTTATATTCAAAGTCAGGAGCTGATTTAATGAAGCCATCGTTATTCATTATTCTAAATTATCACAGTACAGAGCCAAACAATTAGTTTTCATTCTCATTTCCATGTACCGTGTGTCGGGTTTCTGTTCGCCGTAAAACGGTCATAAATCGGTTTCTAATCAGGCACTGTCAATTATAAAGTAGTTTTATTATAAAAGCGTTATAGGAGCGAGTGGAGGGCTATCGATCAGCCGATGCGATGTTAATTAGAGATAGGTGCGCGGGCGCAGCGATCCCGCGGCGCAGATACCGACGACAGGACTTTCGAATTTGTTGGCTGACAATCCGAGATATTTATTTGGAGATAATATTGTGGATGAGCTCGTCGGGTCACCGGCTGCCACTGCGCCGGAGCGGGTCGACAACTAACAAAGGATTACCGTGGCGGTCGAGAACTGGCTCCACAATTTTAATGCGATATGTTGACGACAAGCTCTATCAAGTTACCCTAATAATCATGTGATAGCATGGTTCGAAATAATCAGATTTTTATAATAAAAATAAAAAAAAACGATTTTTGTTATTGTTTACAACACTTATTTTTATCTTGATTTGTCTATTTATGATTCGTTAAAATTTATTCTTATTTAGGGTTACTTAATGTTTTTTGCTTACAAATAAATCATTAATTTTGTTTCGGTAAAAATCGGGCTGTTACTGTGATAGTTACTGCTGCGCACCCTGTATGGGATCTTTTTTAGTGCAAATATGATGCTTATTCAAGCTTTACTTATTATCAGAACGATCAGGTGCCATTTGGTAAATTTAACAGCATAAAAAAATAACGATTCGTTAGTAAAATTAAAATATTTTTTAACTGGATACTGATACATATTTAGATAATAATCAATGGATACATTTCGTTATATATCCACTGATATAAATCCTAGAAACCTTTGAGTAGATATAAAGAACTGGCTACTTCTGCAGTCTAGATGTCTGAAGTTAGAACTTCAGGTATAGGTTACGAAACTAACAAAAGTCCAAAAGAACTCCTCAAAAGCTTCAGACCCTGGTGTGGATGGATGATCAAAGTGCCTTTAGTTCAGTTAAACTCGATGTCTGAAAAGTTATACCTAATGTCAAAAACTGTCCATAAGTAATTATTATAATTCAAACAAATATTAAAGCTTCGATGAGGACAAAAGCTCAAAAATAAGCTCAAACGAGAAACTAGACATCAGCGCAAAATGACACAATTAATAAGCCTGTATAAAATATGACAATATGCGTCAAGCCGTCTGCTCCAGTTTTATAATTATCGCGGTCCGGTCCAGCTCGTGTCCCCCTGTTTATAAGTGGTTTATAATCTGCAATAAGACCACTGTCCTGCCTGATCCGTGCATATTGAGCGCACAGTCGCATGCACAGTGCTGATGTAATCGTCGTCCGCGTTAATGAAATCCCGCGCAGCTGCGCCGGAGACGCGCAAAAACAACTAAGAGAGGATCCTCGCGATCACTTTTAGGGTTCTGTACCCGAAGGGACCCACGTATATAATTCTAAGCGGGTGCTGTTCGTCCATCCGTTGGTCTGTCTGTCTGTCCGGCAGGCAGCGGGCTGTATCTGCATCTCATGAACCGTAACTGTCCAGTTCATGTGTGTGTGTGTAGATGTGTTTGTATATTGCTTCTGCCGTTGGTAATGTCAAAAAATAAATAAAAAGTTAAATGGTACAAAAAGCGCCAAAAGAACAAGCTTCTTCTTTTCACGCAGAGGACTACAAACCTGTTTTTTCTAATGGTACAGAAGTACAAAACCCACCTTACGCGAGTCCGACTCGAACTTGTCCGATTTTTTGTTGGTTAAGTAACCGTGTATTATTAGCTTTAATTACAGATGCACCCTGCACTTGTCGCCTGCTATTAAATTGCACCTTACTCCTGCCTTAGTGCAGCAACACACAGGCGTCACTTACTGCGTGCAAAGTTGCGCTCAACACGATGTCAATGCTTTTTGCATTGTCTACAACACAAATCCGCACACATTAAAAACGCGCACGGGTTCTATCGGTTTTGTGGGGTACTTTGGGCGATCCCTAAGTACCCTCACTTTTAGCGAATCTGCCTACTCTCGGTCGTCGCGGGTGACTTCTACTCGTGCCATTCAACCCCGGCCTCTCACCAGTGGGAATCACCGGGGGGTAACGGTAGTTGTTGCCCGTCCCGGGGGCAGGCTACGCACCGCGCGGACCAGGCTTATTCGATTTCGCTTTCTTTCGACGCCCACCTATGTCGGTCACCCCTTCGAAATCCAGCCGTAGGCGGCTCACCAAGAAGGTGTATCAGCCTACGAGCCCCCGTTCGACGCTGCAGCGCATCCTCGCGCTGCGCCCATGGTCGCGCCCACCGTCGACCACCACTACACCCGGAATCGATACCGGCGAGACCTCCGCTGCGGCCTTTGCGGCCGCCCGTTCTCTGCCGCCGTTTCCGCCCCTGCCTCCGCTGCCCGAATGACAGCAGTCCCAGCTGCACGCCGCCGCTGTCCAGCGCGCCGCCGCAAAGCACGCAGCCCTGGACGCCCTCAGGGAGAGTGCAGCTGTCTTGTGCGCCAGGGCGCAGAGCGACACGCGCGCTGGGAAGCGGCTACACCCCGCCACCTCCTCGTCATCGGGGACTCCGACGCCATCACTAGACGACATGAAGACGTCACCCCCGCAGCCGAGCGTTTCCTACGCCGCTGCAGCAATGAAGACCCCGCCGTCGTCCCAAAGCATGCCTCCTCTGCCGAAGATAGTAGTGCCTCCCGCCACTAACCTATGCAGAGGAAAGAAGCTCCCTCCCATTGTGGTGGACCTACCCCAGACTGGAGTTCCCACATGAGGATGCTCAAAGAAGCCCTGGGCCACGCACCTAACGTGCGCCCATACGGGAAAGGCTTCCGATTCCTAGCGAAAACGGAACAGGAATTTCGTGCTTACCAGCGCTACCTCGTAGAGCTGGAGAAGTCCGGAGCCGGAATATCCTGGTTCGCGTACGCCATGCCGAGCTTGAAACCGCTGAAGGTCGCCATCCGAGGCTTGCCTGCCGATGCCGACCCGGAAGCAATTGCCGAAGAAATGGCTAGTCTGGGCTACCCAGTCGATTACGTCCGGCCGATCAACGCGCGCCGTGGACGCCCAGGCTGCATTTTCTTCGCCCAGCTGACCCGAACGCCAGCCCTCACCCCGGGATTATACAACATCACAGAGCTGCTTTGTATGCCCGGCGTGAAGATCGAGGGTTGGCGTGGCAAGACGACGGCCCAGCCACCGGAAGCTGGCCTGCGTCAAATGCGGCGAGCAGCACGTCACAAAAGACTGCAAGAGGCCGCGCACTGAACCCACAACGTGCGCAAACTGTGGCGGACCCCACCCCGCCAACAGTCTCGATTGCTCCGTACTCCGCCGCGAAGTGCGGAACAAGAGAGCGGGCACAGCGCCCCTCACGAAGCCCGTCGAGCCGAAAAGGAAGGAGGCGGCACCGCAGGGAGAGTCGAACGCGGCGACCACTCTCATGGCGGCCGCCAATGACCCAGCCGGCGAGACGAAGCGGAAGAGGAGGCCAAGGAGACGGCGAAAGCGAGCCGCTCCTCAAAAAGACGCGGGAAATCCGGACCAGCCGCGTCGCAAGCCACCCACGGGCCCACTGGAAGTGGTCGGCGCCCCTAAGGTTATTCCTCAGGGGGAGATGCCGAAACACCAGCGGGCTCCAAGTCAGAAGAGCCAACGAGCAGCCGTCCCAGAAAGGGACAGGGTCCTAACAGAGGCGGTTAGGATCCTCACGGAAGTCCTGGTGGTAATCCGCATCGGCGACGATGCCACCAGTATAATCGAGAGGGGCCTGAAGGTTCTTTCCTCGATGACCGGCCAGCCGGCCGCTCTGGAGGACCTCAGACCCCCACAGATGGCTGCTCAGGGTGGTGCTGCAATGCAGCGCTGACGCGGCCAACATACTGTCTGCCCACATCCACTACTCCACGTCGAGTAGTCAGGATCGTGGGCCAAAAGACGAAGGACTAACCCCAGGACGAGCGAGCCGCCGTGAGCTTGAGGTCGCTAGCTGGGCCTCCCCCATGGGGAATCACCCGGCTGGCTCGATCTCGCCACGGTGTGAAACTCTCCTGTACCCGGACATGACACCGAGCTACAAGCGCCCCAACGACCTGCCTGTTGTCACAGGCAGCGTATGCGAGACCACGCTCGTGAGGCTCTGCTTCGATAGCGTCTGCCCGCCGGCCGCTTCGCCGACGTGAAGAAATCCGAAGTGCACGCAGCATGTGACGTGTGTGTTGCTGCCCTTACTCTGTTCGTGGTTTGAATTAATTTTTACTTCATTTGTTACTTTTTTCTGTTTTTTGGTCTAGATGATTGACCTTTTCTAGTGTTTTTTGTCGACTTTACATTGTAATGGTAGTAAAAATGCTAATGGTGTTTTCGATTTCCACAGTTATTATTTTTAAGTACTTTTAAATGTGTTGCAATTTGTCATCATATTAAGCATCAAAGATGTTTTTATTCTTTCTAAGATGTGTTAATCTCCTGTACATTTCAGTTTTTTTACATTTCGTAAGGTTGCTGTTAAAAAGCTTTTTAGACAGAAGCAGTTAAATAAGTTTTTTTTTCTAGTGTTTGCTTCTGTTTATTCTTTTCACGGTCTTGCGTTACAAGTTTTTATTTTTAGGTATACCGGGTGTAAGGAACAGCGTTCCGCAAACTGATAGGGGTTGCTTAGTCAACGACACTGAACAACTTTCACCAGGTTTTTGTTTCAGGAAGCGAAAAAAGAAATTGGCTTTTCCATACAAAATTGTCTGATCGAGGTGGATATTTTGTATGGAAAAGACAATTTTTGCTTTCATTTCCTGAAACAATTTCTTGGTGGAAGTTGTTCAGTATCGTTGTCTGAGCAACCCTTTTCAGTTTGCGGGACACTGTCCCTTACACCCGGTATAAACTCTATTGTAGCTTTTTAACCTTTACAATAACCACCATCGAATACCTTTCCTAACTTGTTGCTATGAGCTGCTTCAAATTTAATTATATATTTCCTGCATTCTTCAGGTATAGTTTAAAAACACCTAGCACCCTATGACCAGCACCCTGCAGGATATCCGCTGAAGGATCTATCCACGCAATGTGCGCGGGAATGCTCGGCGGAATGTTCGGCTCTTCCGACTGAGCTGCGCGGGCGCAGGTGCAGAGCGCCCGAGGGATCTTCAGTGTGTGTGTGTCCTTTTTTGTCGCATTACTGCATGCTACTTAGAAACGATTAGATCTCAATTGAGCTGACTGTGCAACGGTTGTGCAAACTATTGCACGAAAATACAAATATTCTTATAATGAAAATGAAAGCGATCTTATTTCTATGGTAGCAAGTTCTGCCAGTTACTTCCATGCTGAACTGGGAGATAGAGAAAAACGTAGAATGTACCAGCTGCATTTCCTCCCGGGCATGCTGTAAAAGCCAGCTAAGGGATCCAAGGTTTTCAGTATATTTCATTTTAGGCGATGGGCTGACAACCTGTCACTACAGCAATATACCTACAAATTGAACTTAAATAACCCTCAAATCTTTGTCAGACGTGGCGGAACGACCTTTGTTTAGGTCGTTTACGTTCTGTCTACCCCATTCGGGATAAAGGCGTGATTTTATGTATGTATGTATGAAAGTTCTGGCAGGCAACCTTTGGATACAGGAAACAGGTAGAATACTGAAGCATCAAAGATGTTTTAATTTTTCTAAGATGCAATATACTCAAACTCTTGGATCCCTTAGCTGGTTTTACAGCATGCCCGGAAGGAAATGCAGCTGGAACATTCTATACTTTCTGTCGCTCCCAGTCCAGAAGAAAAAAAAGTAAAGTCACAAAAACATTTAAAATAAATGTAAACTCATAATATGGCTCTCCTCACACATTTATATTCCTGTCCTTATCCTCATTTATTAATCTATAATGGATGTTCATTAAACCGGTAAAATTAATAAGGCCGCTGATATGCCATCGCCTGCGCCTGCGCAAGTCCAGCGCAACAACCGCTGCAGGCCGCGGGATTAGGTCCGAGCTGAACTTCAGCTAATTGCTTCTGACCTCCAGATTCATTAGCCTACAGCTAGAATACATTATAAAATAGAGTAGTGTCCCTTACACCCGGTATACTGCATTGTCACTCATCCTTATCCCGTATCTTACGGGGTCGGGTACCTAATCTAATATACTTCTTCTTCTTCCGTCGAGTGGGTATCGAGTCAATCTAATATACTGCATTGTCACTACATAGTATAAAACAAAGTCGCTTTCTCTGTCCCTATATCCCTATGTATGCATAAATCTTTAAAACTACGCAGCGGATTTTGATGCGGTTTCTTTAAATGGATAGAGTGATTCAAGAGGAAGGTTTATATGTATAATACATGCATAATATAGTAGAGAAACACTGATAATTTCCGTGCGAAGCCGGGGCGGGTCGCTAGTCTATCATAAAGTAAAGCTGTATTCCGGTACGTAAGAGGTAAAGCCCTGACGGTTTATTAAAAATAAGTTCTTAATTTTTTCCATCCTGGACTGGGAGTGAGAGAAAAACATAGAATGTGCTAGCTGCCTTTCCTCCCGAGCATGCTGTAAAAAAACAGCTAAGGGATCTGAGGATTTCAGTATACATATTGTAATTCAGGCGATGGGCTGGCAGCCTATCACTACAGCAAAATACGTACAAATATATTTTAAATAACCCTCAAAACTTTGTCAGACGTGGCGGAACAACTTTGTTTAGGTCGTTTACGCTCTGCCTACCCCATTAGGGATAAAAGCGTGATTATATGAATGTATGCTTAATTTTAACCACTGCAAAATTCAGTATAATATTTCGTGAAGTGTAGGTTGTCAGTCCAAACGTTCAGGTTTCTTTGATGAGAATTCCTCAGAAGGAGATTCCGATACGTAAAAGATACAGCCCTGACGACGGTTTACTAAAAATTAATGCTGAAACTATTTAAACTTAAATAAGACATTCTAAATAAAGATTTTAATAACGGGCACTCACTTTGGAAAAAAAGTCGTGTACTTCACGACATGATTCGGACACTGGCGGATACGCTTCAGCCGACAAACTCAACCTGATGAAGGGACTCCGAATATCCCGAAACATGTGAAGTACGCGACTTATTTTCCAAAGTGAGTGCCCGTTATTAAAATCTTTATTTATGAATGCTTAAGTTTTAATCACTGCAAAATCCACTAAAATATTTCGTGAAGTGTAGGTTGTCAGCCCAAAACCTCAGTTTTAGTGATGAATTCCTCAGGTGCACACCTTAAAGAAGAATCTGGTACGTTCTTTGTTTTATTATAGCTAGTACAGCTGATAGAGTCGATGGGTGGATCGCCTTTGTCACTATGAATTGATAAACAATCATTTTTCGATCGCTTCGCCGTCATGTCGCTGTCGTGTTGTATCTATTACTCCGCATTTGTCAAGCCCACGCCCGAACATCATTAAACACTCGTGTCTCTGATCGGAATAGGGAGTCATTAAAATAATCTGTCGATCGCAATTGAAAAATGAGCGGCCGTGTCGCTGATAAGCGCGGTCGGCGTTGACGCGATAACGCGGTTGATGCAGCGATACGTCGGCGGCGTAGCGGCGGCGTGGCGGCGGCGTAGCGGCAGCATCGGCGGCGTGGCCTGCGCGTGATCGGCAGACAAAAGCACGCCCCCTGTCGCAACGCGTTACGCCTCTATTAGCTACACTACAACCTTGCTACAACTCTATTTATAAATCTAAACGATTGCAGAATGCTGATGAGTTAAAGACAGACTCATAATGTTCTTAGCCTTATCCCGTATGTCACGGGGTTGGCTACCTAATCTAGGGGATTTAACGAGGGTACTGGTTTTTACACAGAGCGACTGCCATCTGACCTCCGCAACCCAGAAGGGAATCCAGACCCAATCCTAGATTAGGTCAGAGCTTTCAAGCCGCCAATGCTTAGCACTGGCCTCTGACATGGCTTAACGACTAATATCTACGGCATTAAACGATATTAACCGGGATCAACGGGTTAACGTGCCTTCCGAAGCACGGAAAAACGCCAAATAAACATACATGGAGTAGGCAGAGCGTAAATGACCTAAACAAAGGTCGTTCCGCCACACCTGATAAACTCTTGGAGGTTATTTAAGATAGATTTGTATATTGCTGTAGTGACAGGTTGTGAGCCCATCGCCTAAATTACAATATACTGAAACCTTCGGATCCCTTAGCTGGTTTTTACAGCATGCCCGGGAGGAAATGCAGCCGCCACATTCAATGTTTTTCTCTCGGTCCCAGGCCATCATGGAAGGATTTTTAGTGCCCAAGTATTTGCGCAACACACAAGCGCACTTTCTATTCCTGCAATCTCTTATTCTGATGGGAAAGATTGACTGACACGAATAGAGATAAATCGGGCGCAGGTTCGACTATTTACATGCCCATCCGACAGCATGGATCATCTAACTTTTCGGACAATCAGATGATCAACCTGCAATGTCCTAATCAAACTAGAAACAACAACACAAGTCATTGTCCCCCGCCGGGAATCGAACTCGCGACCTACGGGTCGTGAGCCCATGGCTCAGACCACTAGACCACGAGGGCAGGTATTTGTAAGTAGTGTACAAACAAAGGGGTGAGGGGCACTCATACTGCGCTGTGCGCGGGCGCAGATGTCGATAGAGGCAATTATGTTGTCGCGTATCGCCGCCGGTGGCCCCCGCTCGCTAATGGCCGTCGGGATAGGCCGTTGGGCATCAGGATATCCCAGTGGTACTGTATAGTATTGAAATACAGGGTGTAAGGGACCTGGGACTGTATAGGTACTAAAAACGGAACTGGACTTATACTAAGGCCCGTGTTTAGAATCAGCTCTCAAGAGTGACAGCGGGTTTGAGTTTAAATCAGAAATGTAATTTCAGTACAAAACGGCCTGTAAATCCATACTTAAAATTTATCTCAGTCTTGAAATCACTTTATAAATACGAGCCTAAGGGATTATTCTGGAAAATGAAAAACAATATTTCGACTTTCCCGTCATATTCTTTTATAATTTTGCATGGGGAAAATGTATTTATTATTTCAATGAAAGTTGTTCAGCTTCGCTTACTGAAGAACTCTTATCAGTTTTCTTTTCAAACTCTGTTAGTTACATTACACCCTTTATTCTCGGCTGCGACATCCTAGCAGTACCGTGATACTGCCGTCAGTAGCTGTTGTATTGTCCCGCATTGTTCCTGATAACCCTCAGATAGTCAAAGCTAATTGACTCTGCAGTTTGTGAATGCATATGAACGTTTTAGTTAGAGTTTTCTCATCATCACCCTAGCCTTGTCCCGTATCTCACGGGGTTGGCTACCTAATCTAGGGGATTGAACGAGGGTTAGTAGGTTTAATAGGTTTTTACACAGAGCGACTGCCATCTGACCTCGGCAACCCAGAAGGGAAAATATACCCAATCCTAGATTAGGTCAGAGTTTTTAAGCCGCCAAGCCAATGCTTAGCACTGGTCTCTGATATGGCTTAACGACTAATATCTACGGTACTAAGCGATAATAACCGGGTCCAACGCCTTAACGTGCCTTCCGAAGCACAGAAAAAGCACCAAATAAACGTTTATATGAAATTCGTAAAACGAAAAACACTTTGGTACGTGGTGGGATTCGAACCACGACCTCCCGCTCAGAAGGCAGCGGGCCTATCCACTACACCATCGGTCCCTAGTTAGAGCTTTGTGTGCTATTAAACAAACTTGATGCTTAGGGCAATTATAATAAAACCAAGATTATACAATGCAGGCGCGTAGGAATGTTATTTTGTGGACCTCACACAAGGAATGGGCCAATCGCCTGGTTGAGGCTGCCCACCGACCCGCTTGCGCGGGTGAACGCTCCACCGCCACTGCGATGGCCGCCGCGAACTAACACGCGAATGGAACTCGCAGCTGAATCGAATGTGGCATTCAAAATGGTCGCCAGCCTCCAGTTTCGGGTTACTGCTGGAGCATTGTGTGCTGTGACGCGTGGACGGCCGGCCAATGGCGGCCTGCTGCCCTGCCGCGCTGCACTCCCGCAATCGATTTCGCGCTCAATTTGTTCCGCGCCGATGCTGCGATATCTGCAATTACTCCGCTACTTAATTGAGCCTGCGCGGGAACAATGCCGCCTGCGCGCGCGCCGCTATCTCCGCGATAACTCATAATGCGCCCCATTGTCCCCAGCTCCCGCGATCGCATCTCAACACATATTGTTTTAAACGTACTTTTATTTCGTGACCCGGCTATTTCTCATCGATAGCAACTACTATAAACGGAAGCGATAAAATCTTAAGGTAAACAAATGGTCGGTGATAGGTGCTAAATTCCGAATGAGCTGATAATTAATGGCTGGCAGGTTGAGGTCGGGGGCAGCGACTAGCCGCCGCGCCGTGAGAACGACCTGTTACTAAAAATTTTTGTACATGTTCTCGAACGTGTGAAACGCTTTTCTTATCGGTGCCTCACTTGTAAATGAATAATTACTTATTACACGTCCAAAGAACATTAACAAACCGTTATTGCTGATGCTGAACTAACACGATCACAATCGACATCAATTCGATTAAATAAATGCTTCAAACGCACAAACACGAGGTTTCTATGCGCGTGCGCATGCGTGACGCGCGTTGGAATCTTAATTAAAGCTTTCTTCGGAGCAACTCACCGTGTACTAGTAAAAGGGCTTATTAATATTATAATCGTTTATTTCACCTCAAGCGTAGAGATAGACCAATTTCTGTATAACAAATGTTTTTACCAGAGTGGAACATGTTTCTTGACAGTCTGTATCTTTGGCAATGTAAATTGGCACCACAACTTCATCACATCATCACAGGTGTTATTCGGTCTTTATCAGCCACCCCTTCTGCTCCTGACTCTACGTCGTCACGCCGTCGTCACGCTGCCGTCACGCCGTCCCTAGATTTCACGCTGCGTTTCCGTCAATCAGCGGTATTGGGCTATCGAGAGGAGGCGCGGGTGGTCCCTCTCTGTCGTCGGTTTGTCATTGTCACGCGCCGACAGCTCCACGGCCACAGCCTCCGCAAGAAACCCGATAGTCTTTGTTTTACTGTAAATCGTTGCCCGCGTCGTAATTCCTAACAACTTTATTTGATAGCCATAAAGAGAATGAACGTGTCCATCGTAATGCTTTATAAATGGTCGTAGAGAGAGTTTATGGCATTATGGGGTTTCTGTGTTTGAGAACAATGCGATAGGCGGAGCTGGTTGGTTGTTCGATGCGGCTCGATAGGGAGATATGTAGACAGATGGTCGGACTGGGAGCTAACGAGCGGGTTGTCTTCGTGACGTCACGCCGGCCTCGCTACGTCACGACTTGAACAAACAAATGTGACTCACAGGAACACAACCCCTTCGTGAGCTACATCCACTTGTAACGAACCCGACGTCGAATGAGAACAAACACTTGAACCCTCTGGCTGGGGTGATGTGAAGTCCATTATTAGTTTTAACACTTTAGCTTTTTAAAAGTAGTACTACCACAGAATATATAATAGTACTAAATAGTACTACAATGAATTTGCGCTAGTAAAGTTTTACATCTTAAAACCGTGTCATTGAATCGTGTATCCAAACCGCATAGCCTTTTTATGTGTGTTGGATAGCCCCTCCTTCTGGGTGCAGGTTATAGAAGAGGCTTGATCTTTCTCAGTGAAATATTGGAATCGAAAACTATAAAACTTCAGGGTCACGATTACGATCATGAAGCTAAGCAGCGCGGCACAAAGGCCCGTATTTATAAAGCACTCTCAAGATTGAGACCAATATTAAGTAAGGATTTGACAAGCCACTTTGTACTGAAATTACATTTAAGAATAAGCATAAGAATTCGTTTATTGCCATAACATATAGTACATAGAACATTAAAAAGAAAGAAAAAACAGTACATTAATTATGGCAAAAGGCAGGGACTCAGTTGTTGTCAACATGCTGCCGGGGACAGCACTGTTGACACTGCTTTTCAGCCCTTACCCTAGTCTTTCATTACTAAAAACAATGTACTTAAGCAACAACAACAATGTACTCATTTCTGATACATACATACATATAATCACGCTTTTATCCCTAATGGGGTAGGCAGAGCGTAAACGACCTAAACAAAGGTCGTTCCGCCACGTCTGACAAAGTTTTGAGGGTTATTCAAGATGGTTTTGTACGTATATTGCTATAGTGACAGGTTGTCAGCCCATCGCCTAAATTACAATATACTGAAACCCTCGGATCCCTTAGCTGGATTTTACAGCATGCCCGGGAGGAAATGCAGCTAGCACATTCTATGTTTTTCTCTCGCTCCCAGTCCAGCTTCGAAGTAAAATCAATCTCAAGTACTGTTTGAAAATACGGGCCTAAAACTGTGCCGTGATCGAGGGCGGATGTTTGTCTCGTCTCGATGTCTCGGTGGAATAGTGGACGAGGTGAGGAGGTGAGGAGGTGAGGAGCACTGTGCCGGTTGCGTGTTGCGGGGAAAGCGCCCGATTAGTGTATAATTGGGCCGGAGTTACGACACCAGAGATATGGTCCAAGCACACGAGAGACACACTCGAAATATTACCTACATACATACATACATATAATCACGCCTTTATCCCTAATGGGGTAAACAAAGGTCGTTCCGCAACGTCTGACAAAGTATTGAGGGTTATTTAAGATAGATATCTGGGTATACTGCTGTAGTGACAGGTTGTCAGCCCGTCGCCTAAATTACAGTATACTGAAACCCTCGGATCCCTTAGCTGGTTTCTACAGCATGCCCGGGAGGAAATGCAGCTGGCACACTCTATGTTTTTCTTTCGTTCCCAGGCCAGCATGGAAGAAAATATTACCTAGTTAGGACTTAATATAAATTGGTAATTTTCCTCCTTCATCGTGTTTGATGGCGAGCCGAACGACTTGATTACACCTGGGTACAGAAATTTTAGACTGTCTATTTAGGCCTCCAACATGGTCAGTTTCTTCCATGCTGGACTGGGAGTGAGAGAAAAACATAGAATGTGCCAGTGCATTTCCTCCCGAGCATGCTGTAAATACCAGCTAAGGGTTTCAGTATATTGTAATTTTGGCGATGGGCTGACAACCTGTCACAACAGCAATATACGTACCTACTATTTTTTTTGTAATGACCCTCAAGACTTTGTTAGGTGCCCGATGGTGTAGTGGATAGGGCCGCTGCCTCCTGAGCGGGAGGTCGTGGTTCGAACCCCACCACGTACCAATGTGTTATTCGATTTTCGAATTTCATATGTACGTTTATTCGGCGCTTTTTCCGTGCTTCGGAATGCACGTTAAGCCGTTGGTCCCGGTTAATATCGTTTAATACCGGTTTAATACCGTAGATATTAGTCGTTAAGCCATATCAGAGGCCAGTGCTAAGCTTTGGCGGCTTGAAAACTCTGACCTAATCTAGGATTGAGTCTGGTTTCCCTTCTGGGTTGCGGAGGTCAGATGGCAGTCGCTCTGTGTAAAAACCAGTACCCTCGTTCAATCACCTAGATTAGGTAGCCGACCCCGAGAAATACGGGATAAGGCTAGGATGATGATGATGTGGCCCTCAAGACTTTGTCAGACGTGGCGGAACAGCCTTTCTTTAGGTCGTTTACGCTCTGCGTACCCTATTAGGGATAAAGGCGTGATTATATGTATGTATGCATGTATCATGGTCAGCTTAAAGACGACTATCTTATAATCGCCGATAATAATCAGGATCAAGCTCGATCGTCGACTCGAAAACCTACTCGATAAGCTTAAAGCTCGTATTCATGAATCGATCTCAAGATTGAGAGCAATATTAAGTATGGATTTGATAGGTTACATTGTACTGGAATGACATTTCTGATACGAACTCAAACGAGCTGTCAGTCTCAAGTGCTGTTTATCAGTAAAGACCTGAGTCACTTTTGTTTTTCAAAACTTTAGTCTTTCATCAAATAATGTTTGCTTTAGATTTTGAAATCCTGCCAATTAATAGAGAAAGATTGCAGACATACTTTTTTCAGTTTTAGGAAGTCAAGAAACCTGATAAAGTTCCTTCTCAAGACAATCGCTGCCCCTTATGACATGCGTCCACGCAGCATACCCACGCTAAACACTATTTAATTATCCCCGATGTAGAGCAAGCGTTGTTATGATACTCGATTATACCGTTTATACCTCGCGCCTGCGCCCGCGCACACAAATCACGCACATGACATATCGCTCCTTTGTAGCCAGCTATTACTCGCCCGATCACTGCTTACTTTCGAATCGCGAACTATCATTATTATGATTAACATGACATGAATCATTAGTTACTTCCATGCTGGACTGGGAGTGAGAGAAAAACATAGAATGTGCCAGCTGCATTTCTACCCGAGCATGCTGTAAAAACCAGCTAAGGGATCCGAGGGTTTCAGTATATTGTAATTTAGGCGATGGGCTGACAAACTGTCACTACTGCAATATACGTGCAAATCCACCTTAAATAACCCTCAAAACTTTGTCAGATGTGGCGGTACGACTTTTCGCCGTTTATGCTCTGGCTACCCCATTAGGGATAAAGGCGTGATTATATGTATGTATGAATCATTAGTTTACGGTATGTCTGATCGCGTTGTCTAAGACATTATTCTTGTAGCGATTATCTTTCTGTTTTCTGGTTGTAGAACATTATGGAACGCCCTGCCGGTTGATATTAAACGATCTCCATCGCAGGCAATTTTTAAGGAGCGAGTTAAGAAACACTTTATTGAACTCCCATAGAATACATGTTTACTATTCCTTTCTATATCATTTGTGTATCTGTCATTCCTTTTTATATCAATCTGAATTATTTATTGATTTCCTTTCGTCCATAATGTATGTATTAGTTAATTATATATGGTATATAGTAGTTTATTATCTATTATAATACATAAATATACATACAAACATAAATATAATCACGCCTTTATCCCTAAAGACCTAAATAAAGGTCGTACCGCCACGTCTGACAAAGTTTTGAGGGTTATTTAAGATAGATTTGTAGGTATATTGCTGTAGTGACAGGTTGTCTGCCTATCGCCTAAATTGCAATTTACAGAATCCCTCGGATCCCTTAGCTGTTTTTTACAGCATGCCCGGGAGGAAATGCAGCTAGCACATTCTATATTTTTCTCTCGCTCCCAGTCCAGCATGGAAGATTTTTTTTTTTTTTTTTTTTAATAGCCTATAAATTGTCCCACTGCTGGGCAGATTATAATAATTTATTTATTCATATTTGTATTTTATGTATATTTGTCTATATTAATTAGTTTTTAGGAAGATGCACTATCCCGCATTATCTACATTTGATTTCCTCTACCCAAGGTTTACTGGTAAAAATTGTTACCACAGCAATAAGGCCGCCTTCATTGCACTTTAGTTTTTATTTCGTTTGTTCTCAATTCCTGTTGTTTTTGTTTTATATGTAACTAGCGACCCGCCCCGGCTTCGCACGGAAATCATCAGTGTTTCTCTACTCTATTATGCATGTATTATACACATAAACCTTCCTCTTGAATCTCTCTATCCATTAAAAGAAACCGCATCAAAACCCGTTGCGTAGTTTTAAAGATCTAAGCATACATAGGGATATAGGGACAGAGAAAGCGACTTTGTTTTATACTATGTAGTGATAAAGAATATATCTAACATTCCTGATGGTCTCTGCAGGTCCATATTGGTTGAAGAACGTGTTGAAGCAATAATATAGCCATTCGTTGCGCAATTTGCACAAATGAGTTATTGCTGATTACTCAACCTTGTTGTAGCTAGTTGTTCTGATGGAATCTCGATCGGTAACGTTCTATTATAAAATAATGGGCTCGATTCTAGATACCACCGGCTAAAACTAAAATTAAAATCAGTTGACTTATACTCTATGGTTTTACACTTTGTCTGCTAGATTTTGACGCGCTTTTGCAGATTCTCCAGTAAATACTGGAGAGCAGAAATCTGTCAATTTTTTTACGCCATATCATATGACGGCGGATAAAAATGACAGATAACGCATACAACCAAAAACCGGAGAGAATAGATATCTTGTCTTTCTAAAATGTTTTTGGTCTGAAAGTGACAAATAGATTTTAATTTTAGTTTTAGCCGGCAATTCTAGAATCGAGCCTAATGAGTGTTTTGTTTGCGTCATCTATGAAGGCAATGCGGTAGGCGTCTGGTTCGCAACGGTCATGACGGAAAATGTGGTAAATGATACATACATATAATCACGCCTTTATCCCTAATGGAGTAGACAGAGCGTAAATTACCTAAACAAAGGTCGTTCCGCCACGTCCAACAAAGTTCTAAGGGTTATTTAAGATAGATTTGTATGTATATTGCTGTAGCCTGTAGCTGTAGCCCATGCGTGATTATATGAATGTATCTATAAAGGCAATGCGGTAGACGACAGGTTCGCAACGGTCTTGACGTAGAATGTGGTAAATGATACGTGTATTTTTTGTGGAGCGATTCTTTATCTGTTGTTTCGATCTGGCATGACGCGGTGTCGGAGAATTTCCTGCGAGGTCAACCGGCCCCCGTCTCTACAGCTAAACACAAACTTTAGTAGGGAACCATTTGTTTAGTATCGACGGTAGATTAATGGTGGTGCACCACTGAGGAGAAGGGGGTCGGGGCGGGGGACGGCGCATACGCGAGCATCCATCACGCCGCGGACGCCGCAACACTCGCTCTATTGCGGCCAACATCGTTTCTGGCACTTTATTTATGTCGCTCGTTGTTCACTACCGTCGACTCGCTTTATTAATTTTGATGTAACGTTCTCTGACCGGCGAGGCCTCGTTCATTCAAATACCAATTTGTTCCCGTCGGAGCTCATCTAATCCCTAGCGCGTTGCTTAAAGACGATCTCTATCTGTTTTTTACAGCGTTCGGTTCATCGGGCACACATCGAAATTGCAGACGTTTCCCAACCGCCTCGCGCCCACATTACTCTGTTGCACGCAACGCTTTTAAGATACGCATCTCCAAACAAAGAGCTTTCGAATGTTCGCTTTATCGTTCGATTAGCGGTATGTATCGATGTTGTACAACAGTGATACAATGTCGGGCTTAGAAGAGGGGTGGTGGGGGGCTTCCATCACCGTCAGCCGGGTTTAATGCCAGCGGACAGCGGAGCGGCCGGCGGCGGTCGGGCCGGCGGGCCGCGTGTTGTGTCACTAGCTGTCAGCCGTCGACGTGAACGCGCCACGCTCCGTCAATTGTTATGTTACAAAGAATATCATTAGCCGGCTGTCCATCCGAATGCTATCACGCATTCTATTTGGGCAGCCTCTCCGTCTCCGACAGATTAACCCAATCGGAGGCTTTTAATCCGTGTATTCAAGCCTCATTATTGGTTTACTTAGGGTCGAGTAGCGGTTTTGTGGTTTACAGAAAAATTGTATCTGCTTTTCAACGTTTTCTGATTCTACGAGTAATGGTATGTGCAAAGTACTGTAGCACCGATATAATAGTCCATGTCCGTCAAGTCTTGCCCTGTGGCGCAGGCGCACCTCCCGCGGCTCGACCCAGAACCGAAATGTTCCAGATAATCACGATTCTCATTTAATTAAACATGGGAAATTGATGAAGCCGTTTCATTCGCGCATTCACCATCATTGGAATTAATTAGTCTGAACAATTTGTTATCTGAGTGGAGGGGGAGGTGGGGGGAAGGGAGATGCGCGCGCGCATGTCATTAATCACGGGCTCGTAGCTGCCTCGCGCTGTTTGATCGCTGAATCGACTCCAATCTATTCGATTGTATCAATAATTGTGTTTTCACACGCCATAACCATCCACTTTAATTTGTATTTGTGTGGGTCAAGTCGAGAGGAAACTTAGTTTAAATTGAACCGCCGATGTTCATACAATACGAATTATGGTTCTGTGCCTTCATCAATCCTTTCTTCAATTAATTCGGTTTATTGGTTTCATATAATACGTTTAATTTCTTCCTCAATCAATCTCGTCGGCGATTGCTAGTGGAGGCTGCGCCAGAGCTAGTTACGTTTGCTAATAGCGTGTTCGTGATGATAGAGTCGATGTGATTTCAAATTGTACCATGTCGTCGACATAGAAAATATTGCATGTGTCGTAGGATGATTTGATAATTCGAATCTTCGCGAAAATCTTAAGGACTTTGCGAACACACGGATAATTAGAGAACGGGGAAAACATTGTCGAATCTTACTGGAAATACTAAGGTTTTTGGGAAAAACTCTCGTCGATCTAGAAATATTTGATATCGTTAACTTTGATTGGCTAGATTTTTACTTAGAGATTTAAATATTGTTCTGATTGGTTAAATAATATGCATTGATTGATATTTAAAACCTTAACCAATCAGATTAAATCTTGTTTTGAGCGCGTTAACCGACCAATCAGAGTTCTTTTAATTTCAATTAAATATATTCGCCATTGTCCAATTAACCGTGTTTTCGTAAATTTAGGGACTTTCGCGAAGATTCGAATTATCAAATCATCCAACAACACTTGTAAGTTATACGCAGGAAGATATTAAATTAAGAAAATTGACTTTTAGATTGAGGATTAATATTTTGTTATAATTTATGAGCTTATGCTCTTCAAATTATTTTGTTCACATAAATCGCAACTTATATAAGCTTTGCCTTAGGAAATTAATTAAATTACTTACAAATCTTTCATGCTGGACTTCGAGCGATATAGAAAAACATGGAAAGTGTCAACCAGCTGTATCTCCTTCCGGGCATGATGTAAAAAAAACAGTTAAGCTAAGTTCAAGGGTTTCATAGTATTGTAATTTAGGAAACGAGCTGACCTGTAACTATATTGTTCTCAATATTTGTTAGACTAGGCTAAATTGCGTGTTATGCTATACCTATCCCTCTGACAAAGGGGTGACTTTACGTACGTTTATATGTATGTATAAATAAACCTCTCGTTTTATGAATCGACCACCATGTTTTCGGTTTCCTTGTTCCCACTACCTGCGCCTGCGGGCTCGCGTGCGTACACTTGGCTGCGCGGACGCATGCGTGCTCGCTCTTCTGTAATCGGTTATCCCAACGGCAGTCCCAAACCGCATTTAAATTAAATCGCTCCCACTATGACTATAATCGAGGGTAATCGCCTAAACGCGGGCGATCATTGTACGCTAAAGTGGTTCTACCGTCTCACAGGAAGATGACGAATGTTCCCTATTGTGAGATTGTATTAGCTCCATTGAACGACAATCGGGGTCTGTTCTCTATTGAAAACGGACGGCTGTGAGCACACACTGTAATGAGCTAATGAGTGTAGTTACTGATTCTATTTGGCTTTATCTCTCTATTCATTACTGTTTAAATTACTTTTAGGAGCGAATGCTGGTTGGAGATAAAAGCTTTCTGCCTCCGAATCTATTGATTATCTTTTTCGACACTGTGGCCTTCTTTTTAAAACTCTATTACATTACAGTTGAGTACTATTATATATTCTGTGCACAGGTACCATTTCTCTTATGTTCAATGCTGGCATTAAGTAAACACAGTTTTTGAATTTAATGTGCTGTTCTGACGCAACGCGCGTGGTTGCGCGTGCTGTCAGCGTCAACGCGCTGTCGCGTGACAGTTGACAAGTGACGCGCATCAGTCACCGCGACACTCCCGAATTAATAACGCGGGATTAACGCCATCTGACGCGGCAAAGACAATGCGCCGAATGAGACTCATTCGAGACACGGATCCGGCATAGAGCTGTGTTGTCATAAGGCGATTAGCGCTTATAGTACGACCACGCTTTAAATGAACGTGGGGAGGCAGGAACTAACGCCGCCATCTTGAGATTTGGCATTGATTTGACAGTTCTCCTTAAATGCAGCGCTCCCCGAGTACATTCATTGAGAACCTCGTCGTACTGTAGATGCGCTGAAAGCGGACAAAGATGAACAAAGCATGATCTACTGCGCAGTCGCTGGTATTTCCTAAAGGCTACATACATAAAGTCACGCCTTTATCCCTTACAAGCTGTGCTTACGAGGTAGGCAGAGCGTAAAACGCCTTCGTAGTAAAAATAAAGAGTTTTCACTGCGTCTGACAAATCTTGAGGTCAATTTTAGATTGATATGTGTATTGAGATGGTCGATCCATCGCCCAAAATGACAATACCTATACTGTAACCCTCGAATCCCTCAGCGGGTTTTTATTTTCACTGCATGCTCGGGAGGAGAAGCAGCTGCAATATTCTATGTTTTTCTACCGCTCCCAGTTCAGCATGGAAGAGGTTATCATCACCATAATCATCATTATGGCGTTCTCTATAATATACCGGGTGTAAGGGACAGCGTCTCGCAAACTGATTGGGGGTTGCTCAGTCAACGACACTGAACAACTTCTACCGAGAAATTCTTTCAGTAAGTGAAAATTAAAATTAGCTATTCCATACAAAATGTCCACTTCGATCAGACAATTTGTATGGAAAAGTCAAATATTTATTTCACTCCCTGTAAGAATTTCCTGGTGGAAGTTGTTCAGTGTCGTTGACTGAGCAACCCCTATCTGTATGCGGGACGCTGTCCCTTACACCTGGAATGTTTTCTACCGCTCCCAGTTCATCATGGAAGACGTTATCATCATCATCACCATCGTTGTTTATGGCGTTGTCTATATCTAGGTGGTTTAGCCAGATTTCTGCGAGAAAAAAACATAGAATGTGCCAGTTGCATTTCCTCCCGGGCATGCTGTAAAAGTCCGCTAAGGGATCCGAGGGTTTCAGTATATTGCAATGTATGCGATGGGCTGACAACATGTCACTACAGCAAAACACATATAAATCTATCTTTCTTCTTCTTAGCGAGTAGATTAACGAGTCGAACAGCAACCCGAAAAACCCTGGTGTCAGAGTTTTCAAATCTATCTTTAATGACCCTCAAAACTTTATCAGACGTGGCGGAACTACCTTTGTTTTGTTTTCGCTCTGCCGACCCCATTAGGGATAAAGGCGTGATTATATCTATGTATGTATGTACCATGGATTAGGGCTATATCCTCGTATATTAGCTTCTCTTCTTGTGTATCGTTTCGCGATCTGCTGCGTTATTCAGCGGCCACGATAACGCTTACAGGACATTTGCTATTACAATGCGCCTGCGCAGCGCTGGCCGCTAACACGCGCCGATAACAACCAACAGCAATATCATAAATATTTCCAGAGCGGCTTTTGTCTCGGTGAGTGCTCATAGGCTCGTATTTTTGAAGCGATCTCAAACTTGAGAGCAATATTAAGTATGGATTTGACAGGTTTGTACTGAAATGACGTTTCTGATACGAACTCAAACTCGCTGTCACTCTTAAGAGCTGATTACAAATACGGCAAATATTGATTCACTGATATAAATAATGTAAAAGATTCTACTGGCGCCATAATAGTAATGAAAAATCACCTAAGGAAACAGTTTGCAGTAGCAACGAGCCATAGAACTTTCTGTACCTGGATTGTAATTATTTATTAGCTACACAGGTATGATCAGAAAACAAGCTCAACATATTCCATAGTAATTGCTCATTGAGAAGAAAATATTCGTACATCCGGGACACATACAGCGATATCCTTCTCATATCTGAAGCAGCAGGTGCTGTGAGGAGGTCCTAGACTCGATGCATTATGTATGTACGAGTACCAACATCTCCAATAAACATTGTATTCAAATTGGCGGGTTTGTTCCGCGCTATGAGTGCGTTATCGACAACCATCACTGAACGGAAGCCGACAGCAAAACCCGCAATACGGTATGTATCAGTATCCTATATACATACATATAATCACGCCGATATCCCTAATGGGGTAGGCAGAGCGTAAACGACCTAAAGAAAAGTCGTTCCGCCACGTATGACAAAGTTTTCAGGGTTATTTAAGATAGATTTGTTGGTATTTTGCTGTAGTGACAGGTTGCCAGCTCATCGCCTAAATTGCGATATTCAGAAACCCTCGTATCCCATAGCTGGTTTTTACAGTATGCCCGGGAGGAAATGCAGCTGGCACATTCTACGTTTTCTCTCGCTCGCAGTCCAGCATGGAACATATCATCCTACTTGGAATGTCGATTATTCATGCATACATATGAATGCTCAATGGTGTAGTGGATAGGGCCACTGCCTCCTGTGCAGGAGGTCGTGATTCGAATACCACCACGAACTTTACTAAGGCCCGATCGCCCTGTTCCAGGTTAGGCTCGTGCCCCTGGGGGATGACATATAATTACGCCTTTTCCCTGAGGATTAGGCACTAGGCAAAGATCCCATTCTTCCACTCGCTACGATCAATGCAAACCTCTCTCGCTTCATCTACATTCATCAATCTTTTAATGCACGCTCGTAGGTATAGGGTACTCCTGACCTTTCGTTAGAAAGTCCCCGATTCAATCCAGGTACTTGCAACGAGGCCATCCCCTTGCAACGTCTTCCTTACAGGGTAGGCAAAGCGTCAACGACACTAACGCGACCAAGATGTTATGAAAACACATCACACAGGTAATTTTAGTAAGATGCACGAACTGTTTTAGTTATAGGTTGTCAGCCTTTCGTCCCAATTCTACTCTTTCCTTCGTTAAATCCTTCAACTTATTTCAGCAGTATACCTAGGGAGAGAAGTAGCTAAGTCTGGATCATTCTATGTTTTTTATCGGTCCAGCCCGGAAAAATGCAGCATGCAATACATACGGTACCAGTCATATCTACTGCCTGGAATGTCGATACACTTCTATATTAAATCATGCGAACAGGTAAATTGATACTCAATCGGATACCACAAACTCCAGTCATATATTTAGCTGATATAAGTAGCAATTTCCTGAATTACTCTTTAGTACGGGAACGAAAGAACCTCAAGAGAAATGGTCGCAACCGCATCAACCACAGCTTCGTATACATTAGCCGATACAACGTGCACACCGCAGGTATCTGTACCGCGGGTTTAAAGCAACCGTTGGCAAAAAAGGCTTAGCTTCGTGATGTTGGGGCAATGACCTCGTAGTCGCTACCACAGTCGTAAAGATAGCAAATGAAATCAAGTGCATGGAAGCTTCACTTATTTCCATGCTCGACTGGCGTGCGTTCAGAATCGCTTAACCTATCAAGTTTTACATACATATAATCACACCTTTATCCCTAATGTGGTGGACAGAGTGTGAACGACCTATTTAATGGTCTTTCCGCCACGTCTGACAAGGTTTTGAGACTTATTTAAAAACCTCCGATCGAGTTTTAGCCAGGTCAATCAGTCAGACGAAATTTCGACTAGTTTAATTTTTATCTGGCCCGCGCATCGGAAGTAAAGTTTCATCTGACAGCGGCGAAGGTGTACATTCAGTGCGTCCCGGTAGTCTAAAATTCATACTGTATAGATTTTATACTGAGCCGTGTAAACGAGCCCCTGGGAGCAATAGAAAATAAACCTTCAATGGAATGTTTAACTCCTGCTGCTTCTCTTTCAAGGCATACATTTAGAGAAATAAGGTTTCAGTATTAGGTTTATAAAAATGATACGAGAATAAAGTGTCGTTTAATCACTCGGACTACCCCGTAACTGCTACAGGCGTGACTGATGTATGTTAGGCTACATGTTCCCGCGCATATACCAGCACCAGTGCGCACAATGCGTCGTCCAGTGCGCATACGCATGCCCGCGCATACACGTACGTTCGTTAATTGAATAACGGCTCTGCTGCTATTCCATTACCCGGGATGAGTTATGCCCCCCACCCCTCCCCCCGCCAAAATGTGCATGCGCATAAAATCTCCCCCCGCGATATGCAGCGCATTATTACATTACAGATTTAACAAGCTCATAATATTTAATAGAAGATCGTAAATTAGCACACCTACCTTACCTATCTCCTTCTGACTTTAAACTACACGAGCTTTGCAACTTCCAACGAGCTTTTTAGATAGGTTAATACTTGCTTCCATACTGGACTGGGAGCGAGCGAAAAACATTGATATTGCCAGCTGCATTTCCTCCCGGGCATGCTGTAAAAAAACAGCTAAGGGATCCGAGCGTTTCAGTATATTGCAATTTAGGCGATAGGCTGACAACCTGTCACTACAGCGATATATACCTACAAATCTATCTTAAATATTCTTCAAAACTTTGTCAGACGAGGCAAAACGACTTTTGGGATATAGGCGTGATTATACGTAAGTATGTAAATCTTGCTTTCATACGTGTAAACGGAATTCCATGAAACATATAATGTACCAGCTGAGACGGTAAATGTCTGTAGAGATAAAAAGTTTAGAGTATATCACTACATAGTATAAAACAAAGTCGCTTTCTCTGTCCCTATATCCCTATGTATATGTATAATATAGTAGAGAAACACTGATGATATCCGTGCGAAGCCGGGGCGGGTCGCTAGTATTATATATAATACGATAGAAATACACGGAAGGCTTTTCAAAACCATTAGAACAACTTTTCAGACGTAGTTGCCTTGCCTTTTCTGAGGGTAAGGGTAAAACCGTGAATAAAGGCGTGAATTGACTATTCTTATATACCTATTGAGACAGTTGCGCTTAGAGTTTTTGAGGACTCTCCCAAGGTAGCACTCTCTGCCCACCGACTGTTCATCTTGAAACAAAACAAGTGGAATTGAAAGCCAGAGTAATATAAGTGGAAACGCACGGATGTGTTATGACGTGAGTAGTTTATCGTGGTCGGTGGGTGGGCGAGTTATTTGTTTCCATTACGGCTAGAGCTGCCCCCGCGATCAATCACGGAGCGACGCCATGCGCCTGCGCAGGCGGGCGGGCGGCGAGGACAATGCATGTCGATGTAGAGTCAAATCATAAGCTTCGTTTTAGCTGCGCTTACTGTTTCCAACTCGGATTTAGAATAAAGGTAATCAAAGTTTCATGTCTTTTTATTCAAAAACACATTCCAAATATAAGTTATATGTGTTGGCAAATTAGTCAAAATATTAAAATTTATTTTAAAAACATGATCTTCGATTAAAAGACATGAAACTTTGTTTACCTTTATTCTAAAACTGAGTTAGAAATGCTACTACAGCTAAAAATTTATGTAAACAGAAAAATCGGCCAAGTCACGCCATTATACCTTACAGGGTAAGTAGAGCTGTGCAGCGACGTCTTTTATGCAACATTATTTTTTTGCATTATACTAAAAATTAAATGCGAAAATGCAGAGAAAACTTGTCAGCCCATTCTCTAAATTCTACAGTGCATCCTTCAGACTTCTTAGCTCGATTTTTACCTTCAGTTAGGCGAATTTATAATCAGCTCTCAAGAGTGACAGCGAGTTCGAAATATCATTTCAGTACAAAACGACCTGTCAAATCCATAGTTAATATTGTTCTTCTTCTTCTGTCGAGTGGGTATCGAGTCTATCGACCCGAAGAACCCTGGTGTCAGAGTTTTTAAACCGCCTAGTAGCAGAACTATCAGGCCTCTTACATGGTTTGAGTAACGACCACTATCAAAGACAGCGACCGGGACCGACGGCTTAACGTGCCCTCCGAAGCACGAAATCGTTTTCTTTTCGGACAATCAGGTGATTCAGCCTGCAATGCCCTAACCAAACTGGGGAAAAATTCACAAAGTGATAAATTCTTAAATATCGACTTTGTGTTTCTCCCCTGGGAATCGAACCCAGGACTTCCGGATCAGGAGTCCATGGCACTAGCCACTAGACCACGGAGGCAGTTGCTCAATATTGCGCAATATTGTTCTCAATCTTGATATCGCTTTATATATACGAGCCTTGGACTCTTAGTATATTCTGTGTACGAGTATTTCTCTCTCAGTCCAGCCTGCAAACTAATATTATAATGCAGATGTGTAAAATCTGTTTGCTTGGAATATCTTCGCGTACATTTTAATTAGAAAGTTCAAATCCCCCGCCCACTCCCTAGAGTTTAACGACAATAATAATTTATTCCGCGATACGTTCGCACCGGCGCAGGCGCAGGTGAGCTGCAGGTGGCTGTGGTTTATCACAAGTGATAAAATAACTAACAAAACTTCACATTTTGGTTACTTTGTCGTTTAAAGGCGTTCTCGAGACTCGAGGGGCCAGCCAACAAGGCTAGCATAGAGACGTTCGAGTGTTTGTGATAAACACGCCGAGTTATTGCTAACGGGACGCGCTTGCGCATGTGAAAGCTCTCGCTCCGATTCAATAAACTACTTGTGAGCACTCGCCAGCTCTCCAGCCGACTATGGTGGCGATTCGGATGAGTAGGCAACTAAAACAATTATGTCCATACCTGTCATTTTCTATCATGAGAGAACATAAAGGCAATATAGAACGACTTATTTTAATCCTGACAGTTCAGAAATAGGTAGGTGTAGTTTAGTCGTGATGAGAGATTTGAAATCATGGGGGTAATAAGTATGGTATTATCATAAATTCCTTTATAAGGTTGTCTGTGCAGTGCGACCACCATTACTGTTGATATTAGAAACTAAATTTTGTCTAGGTTACACTGACAGCGGTTGAAGCAATGACAGCTATATTGGCGACTTGACAGTTCAATAAAAATCGCGGTCAATCTGTACTGCCGCCGTCCCTTCCTGATCTCTCATGTAATAATTATGACTTAATTTAGTAATTAGGGTAGATCTTCTTTTATTCGTTACCGAGTCAACAAACAACCTAAAAGGTTATAGTTATGGGATGGTTAGGTGTTTAAGGCCCGTATTTATAATCCGCACTTCAGATTGACAGCCAGTTTGTGTTCGTATCAGAAATGTCATTTCAGTACAAAATGGCTAGTCAAATCCATACTTAATATTCAAGTTAATATTGCTCTCAATCTTGAGATAGCTTTACAAACACGAACCTAATTTAGTAGTTAGGTAAGGTCTTCTTCTTTTTGTTTTAAAGTCAACGAACAACCTAAAAGGTTAGGTTATGCGATGGTTTATGTGTCCGAATCGTCACCAATGTTAGACACGCGAGCGCATGTCGCCTCGCTCGTGATGTAAGGAATCGTTTGCGGAGATCGAACGGGGCATAATGTCGTCCGCTGCACGATAATAGCAGCTGCGATTTATTGAAGTAACTAATTGTAATTACAATTAAATCGCTGCAAGCTGATGCTATCAAGAACCCTATAATAAAGTCTAATAAGATTATACAGTTGTACTTATGATTGGAAGATATATATAGGCCCGATGGTGTAGCGGATAGGGCCGCTGCCTCCTAAGCGGGAGGTCGTGGTTCGAATCCCACCACGTACCAATGTGTTTTTCGGTTTTCGAATTTCATATGTACGTTTATTCGGTGCTTATTCCGTGCTTCGGAAGGCACGTTAAGCCGTTGGTCCCGGTTAATATCGTTTAATACCGTAGATATTAGTCGTTAAGCCATATCAGAGGCCAGTGCTAAGCATTGGCGGCTTGAAAACTCTGACCTAATCTAGGATTGGGTCTGGTTTCCCTTCTGGGTTTCGGAGGTCAGACGGCAGTCGCTCTGTTTAAAAACCAGTACCCTCGTTCAATCCCCTAGATTAGGAAGCCGACCCCGTGAGATACGGGATAAGGCTAGGGAGACTGACTTATGATTGGAAGATGTTTAAGCTGAGGTAGCACCGAAGGTTGAAGTCGTATAATGGACCTAATGCTAGTACTTCCAAGTTGGTCTGGGAGCGGGAAAAAACATAGAAAGTCCAGCTGTATTTCCTCCCGGGCATGCTGTAAAAACCAGCTAAGGGATTCGAGGGTTTCAGCATATTATAAGTTAGGCGATGGGCTGACAACCTCTCACTACAGCAATATACAGATCTATCTTAAACAACCCTCAAAACTTGTCAGACGTGGCGGAACGACCTTTATTTGATAAGTTGACTAAGTATGTACTTAAAATTAGGAGGAGAGGAACTGAGGAAGCACCAAAGGTCAAAGTTGTCAGCCCTTATAATAAACACGTTGTTAGAATGTGCCAGCTGCATTTCCTCCCGGGCATGCTGTAAAATCCAGCTAAGGGATCCGAGGGTTTCAGTATATTGTAATTTAGGCGATGGGCTGACAACCTGTCACTACAGCAATATACCTAGAATTCTATCTTAAATAACCCTCAAAACTTTGTCAGACGTGGCGGGACACCTTTGTTTAGGTCGTTTACGCTCTGCCTACCCCATTAGGGATACAGGCGTGAATATATGTATGTATATGTATATATGTATTGTAATGCTATGATTGCAAGTTAAGTTGTCATTGCCCATGTATCGACCTATGTTCCTTGGGAAAAGAAAATTGGGACCCCTGACTGTTACACGTTGTATATGGAGTGTAAGGGACAGCGTCCCGCAAACTGATAGGGGTTGCTCAGTCAACGAAACTGAACAACAGTCACCAAAAAAAAAAACAGGAAGTCAAAAAGAAAATTGGATTCTCATACAAATTCTCGAAACGAGGTGGTCATTTTGTATGGGAAGGTTAATACAATATCCCGGTGAAACTTGTTCAGTTACGTTGACTGAGCAACCACTATCAGTTAGCGGGACACTATCCCTTACACCCGGTATTATTTATTACCAATAATTATTAAGATTAGAACCTATTATCTTTCGCCAATTAGCAAAACAAATCGCGAACATCACGATATGACCATTATTTCGGTAGTTGGCAGATCTTGGCGAGAGGCGGGTAGCAGGAAGCGGCGCTCACGATCCTTGTTTATGGCTAATGGGGCAGCGGCAGAGGAATGTGGCAATTAATACTAGACGCACTATCCCTGGTCTCTTAGGGCAGCAACACATAGGCGTCGACAGTTCAACCTGTCAACCCGCTAGCAATGCGAGGGTAGCAACACACAGGCGTCACTTACTGCGCGCAAGTTTTTGCTCAACACCCTGTCAATGACAGTAATATTAAGTATGGATTTGACAGGTCATTTTGTTTGTACTGAAATTACATTCCTGATTAGAACTTAAACTAGCTGGCATTCTCAAGTGCTGATTATAAATACGGGCTTTAGACCCTCGGAATGTTAGCGGGTTGACAGCCAGGTGAACTGTTGACCGCTGGAGAATGAATTATGCGCTAGAGAGTAGAGTATCTATTTTCTTTGTACGCTTAAAGTCCACTGCAGGTGTATGAGGTCAGATGCGTCCTTACTGCGAGCATTCGCCAGAAATGAGCATGGTTAGCGAATGCTCAATACAGACGAGTTTTCGCATTGAAGCAAGCACAAAAAACAAGTAATTTAAAAAGTTCAAAAACCCAACTGCGTAAAACACACAGTGAGCATCAAATTTTAAATTGTTTTAGATCTTATTAAATATTTGTTCAAAACGAAAAATTATGTTAGAAAACTCTCATTGTTTTTCAAATACTTATTCAAACTCACTCGGCATAGTTTCTTGACATATCTTTTTTTTATTTTCACAAAATGGCGTCTGATTGTCACCATATTGTTTTTTTTCAAAATCAAGTCTTCAGTGAAAGTGTCGCATGGTTAATACTCATCGACTGACGTAAGAATCATTAAAATCTCTAGAGCGCCACAGAAGATCAAACATACATACACACTTATCTACACAGATAGGCTTATAAACGCAGTACCCTCCTTTGCGTTGCGCAGTCGGGTAATAAGTTTTTAATAGGTTTTAAGTGAAGATTTGAATGATTCTTTTGTAATAATGTTATTTGTGCTAATGTGGAAATAAATGTCTTTTTTCTTCATCTTCAATAATAACCAAAGATCAAAACAAATCAAAAACTGAACATCATAAAGCTCTTAATAGCAGGCAAACCTGTTTGCACCTGCGTGCCCATGCATTATGTATCTGCAGTTTGATTCCTGACTGCATTCACTGCACTGCACCGACTGCGCCGAAAACATATACCATACATATAATCACGCCTTAATCCCTAATGGGGTAGACAGAGCGTCAACGACCCAAACAAAGGTAATTGCGTCACGTCTGACAAGTATTGAGGGTCATTTCAGATAGATCTGTGTATTGCTGTAGTGACAGGTTGTCAGCCCATCGCAAAACATATACCACTGCATCCCAAATTGGTTGAGATGGAGATAGCTTTCAAATACTGCTTTTTTAAATAGTCACCTGATGTTTAAAAAAAAAACCACGATCTCACTCATCGCCCCCACTAGGATTTCCTGTATCGGGGTGCCATGGACATACACAGAAACAACCACAAAGAACACCCAGACCCATAAACAGACATTTAAACTCATCATTCAAATGTCTGCCCTGGCCGAGAATCGAACCCGGGACCCTCTGCTTAAAAGGCAGGTACACTGCCAACTAGGCTGCGCGGGTCGTCAAATGGGTGGTAGTCGCGGGTGTTTCAATGGTACCAGCGTCACTCATGGAAAATTGCCACACCCAAGAAGGTACAAGTATGAATATTGAAACATTTTCAATCACACACATACACAGATAATAACGCCTTTATCCCTCATGGGGTAAGCAGAGCGTAAACGACCTAAACAAAGTTCGTTCCGCCACGGCTGACAAAGTTTCGAGGGATATTTAACATAGATTTGTAGGTATATTGCTGTAGTGACAGGTAGTTAGTCCATCGTCTAAATTACAACATACTTAAATCCACGGATCCCTCAGCTGGTTTTTACAGCATTCAGCAGCTGGCACATTCTATGTTTTTCTCTTGCTCCCAGTCCAGCATGGAAGAAATTTCCAATCAGCTGAAGAATATTCTCCGAGTGTCTCTTATAAGAAGACACTCAAGTTACTGTGAACTGATTTTGCGTTCAAGTGTTCAAGTCTCATTCCTCCATGCTGGACTGGAAGTGTGAAAAGCTTAGAATGTGCCAGCTGCATTTCCTCCTAGGCATGCTGTAAAATCGAGCTAAGGGATCCGAGGGTTTCAGTAAATTATATTGCAATTTAGGCGATTGGCTGTTAACCTGTCACTACAGCAATATACCTACAAATATGTCTTAAATAATCCTCAAAACTTTGTCAGACGTGACGGGACGACCTTTATTTAGGTCGGTAACGCTCTGCCTACCCCATTAGGGATAAAGGCGTGTCTATATGTATGTATGTGTTCAAGTCTTTCCTCGTAGCCCACTCCTGAAAGATTTAAGAGCTGCATTAGCAGACATGTTATACAGGCGATTTAACTAAAGTGTTAAATGTTGCAAACGCCACCTGGACGCGGAAGTTGCGCAACTCGACGCTACAGCGTATGCGTGTGCGCATCTTAATCCGCGTCTCTCGTGACCGCAGCTATTAACGCTCAATTAAGTTTGCCCCCCTCTCTACACCTCCCTCACCCCCTTGGATGTCCAAGGTTTGATTTACGAGCTCTCATATTTACGGCCTCAGTATGCAGATGCCCAGTTCCCGGGATACCTGATATTGCTCTATTAAGTCCTAGGTAATATAGTGGGCTCGATTCTTGGGCTCGTATTTATAAAGCAATCTCAAACCTGAGAGCAATATTAAGTATGGATTTGACAGGCCCGTTTGTACTGAAATGGCATTTCTGATACGAACACAAACTTGCTCTCACTCATGAGAGCTGATTTTAAATACGGCCCTAGATCTCCGGCTAAAATTAGTATTAAAATCTATTTGTCACTTGCAAAATAATAAAATTGAAAAAGGACAGGCGATTTATACTCTATGGTTTTACACTTAGTCCGCTAGATTTTGACGCGCTTTTGCACGTTTCTCGAGTATTTCTGTCAATTGTAGAATCGAGCCCAGTTTACGCCTATTCACTCTTCTCCAGGCTATAAAGAATAGGTTATGAGATGCTTTTGACTCTACGTATATATTTGTAGCAGGATAAATGCAGTATGTTTGCTTTTATCTGGTCGTAGAATATGTTTATTTTATCATCTCTCGGCTATTAGCTGTGCTACTAGGCGGTTGAAAACTCTGACACCAGGGCTCATCGGTTCATTCGACTCGAGAATCCATTCGCTAAGAAGATCTCTCGGCTTTATTGCAGTTATAGAGAAACAAACCTGACGATTCTCTCTTAAAATCACGCTAATATCCTTTACTGGACTAGGAGCGAGAGTAAAACATAGAATGTGCCAGCTGCATTTCCTCCGGGGCATGCTGTAAAAACCAGCTAAGGGATTCGAGGGTTTCTGGCAACCTGTCACTACAGCAATATACCTATAAATCTATCTTTAATAGCCCCTTAAAACTTTGTCAGATGTAGCAGAATGACCTTTGTTTAGGTCGTTTACGCTCTGCTTACCCCATTAGGAATAAATGCGTGATTATATGTATGTATGTATCCTTTACGGAGATGGCAGAGGCATCTATCATCGACAAAATTCCAATACACCGAAAACCCTTAAGCATCTTTACTGACTTTTACATTTGGTACATTCCATGATATATTTTTGCTTCCATATCGAAGTGCTTCTGGAGCGAAATGACCAAAGTATCAAAATTACCAAAGTACTAAAATGACCCGGGTCAAAATGACCAAAGTGTTAAAATGACCAATAAACTGAAAAACCTTGACAATCTTTTCTGGCTTTTACAGTTGGTACCAACATTCAATGATATTTTTTGCTCCCATATCGAAGTAAGTAGAATGTTTCTTGGAAGTACAAACAAAGCGCACAAAACGGCTTTACGGTAGTTGCAAATGTAATGTAATGTAATATTCGCCTTGATTACTAGCTTCTGAACTTATAATACGCGTGTAAGTGTTTTGAAGGCACCGGGCGCGATGGGAGCCTGGGAGCTTAAGATCTCAACAACTGGCTAATTATAGAGAGAAGATCTCGATGAAGTAGGGACCTGCGGGAAGGGAGGAGAGGGGGGGGGCTCAGGCGCGCATTAATTGGCAGGTAGACGATATCGTTATTAGTGTAGTTTCGGGGCGTCACGCTACCGCTGCGCCCGCGCTTATGGTGCATTCCTGTTTGCTCCAAATTTATAAAAAGTTACTTTCACTGCTCTACGTTATTAATAAATTATATTATACTTGAAAATATTAGAAGTAACAAATCAAAAATTCAACCGCTGACGGGATTTGAACCCGGGTCTTTGGACAACCGCCCCAAAGGTCTACAGCAGCCATGTCCCGAAAAATTAATTAGTGATCTGCTATTTATTACTCGTCATCGCTAGCGACATCTGTCGTATAATATTGCAACTATACTATTATAACAAGTCCGCTTTGCAGAAGGAATTCTAGCCAATGAAAGGTACCGCTACACTTTTAAAAAAATTCTAATAGTTTTTTTTGCACTCACAGTGCCAAGTATTTTATTTTAACAAATCAAAAATTCATCCGCTGACAGAATTTGAACCGTCTCTGGATCGGTTTTCCAAAGACGCGGGTACAAATCCCGTCAGAGATTGAATTTTTGATTTATTATTTCTAATATTTTCAGAAATAAAATTGCACTGTCAGTGCAAAAAGAAACTATTAGAAAATTTATAATACTTACCTACTTCATAATTTTAGAAATCTGAGCACTTGCTCGCTGATGGTTGCATAAAAAACTGCTAGGCTAAAAGTAGTAGGTATATTGCAAATCCGTCCGTTTACTGTATGAATTTAAATACTAATTATCTTCCATGCTGGACTGGGAGCGAGAGAAAAACATAGAATATGCCAGCTGCATTTCCTGCCAGGCATGATATAAAACTAGCTAAGGCTTTCATTATATTGAAATTTAAACGATAGGCTGACAACCTGTCACTACAGCAATATACCTACAAATCTATCTTAAATAATCATTAAAACTTTGTCAGACGTGGCGGGACGACCTTTGATCGTTTATGATCTGCCTACTCCATTAGGGATAAAAGCGTGATTGTATGTATGTATGTATTTAAATAATAATCTACTTTTCTTCACAATACTGTTCACTTTCAGACAGATCTTCCACCGTGAGAAGAAGGTTTCTTTTCACCTGTCGTGTAGCGTCGTGTCGTCGACAATATCGGGTGAAACGTGTTCGCACATGAGCGGATTCAATCGCGGACACCGGCCATTTACATGCTAAGTTTTATTCCCCTTTATTGATAGTTAATGTTGAGCCCGACTACAAACCGAGCATCTGACTTACAATACGAGTTTAAACAATGGTCTGGGGCTCGTTCAACGATATATGAATATTGACGAATGTTGTTACGCTAAGGTTTTTAGCTACAGCAGAGATAGACTATAGTACTGGTAGTAGGGTTTTAGTATATTGCAATTTAGGCGATGGGCTGACTGACAACCTGTCGCTACAGCAATATACCTATAATTCTATATTAAATAACCCTCAAAACTTTATCAGACGTGGCGGGATGAGCTTTTTTTAGGTCCTTTATGCTCTGCCTACCCATGATTATATGTATGTATGTTCTAGTTATATGTACTATTTATTTAGTTGGTATACCAACGATTTCTCAAAAAAAAATTAAAATAGGCGAGTTTGCAAGTAAATTTCAATTTAGTACACTTTTAGTTAGTACAAGTGAAAATTTTGTTTTGTGCGCGTATCATAAAAAAATATCACTTCTGTAGGTCTGATGTAAGAAAATTATTTTTAGAAATTAGCAGTGCCTGTTATGTCTTTGTTTATTTGTCATATTTATAATGTATTTGTGGAAATTGTTAAACAAATAAATAAAATGTATAAAGGCAGCTGTTCAACAACACCTTGCTCGCATTGCTTTTTAGTATTCACGTTTATAATAATAAGAAAGAGAGCCCGATGGTGTAGTGGATAGGGCCGCTGCCTACTGTGCAGGAGGTCGTGGTTCAAATCCCACCACGTACCAATGTGTTTTTCGGTTTTTGAATTTCTTTTCCGTGCTTCGGAAGGCACGTTAAGCCGTTGGTCCCGGTTAATATCGTTTTATACCGTAGATATTAGTCGTAAAGCCATATCAGAGGCTAGTGCTAAGCATTAGCGGCTTGAAAACTCTGACCTAATCTAGGATTGGGTCCGGTTTCCCTTCTGGGTAGCGGAGGTCAGATGGCAGTCGCTCTGTGTAAAATCCAGTACCCTGGTTCAATCACCTAGATTGGGAAGCCGATCCCGTGATATACGGGATGAGGCTAGGGAGATGAGTTTATAGTAATAAGAAAGTAATTGGGTGCAAACGGGAATACGCCGGGTCGACGGTATCACGCAAGCGCCGACAACTCACCGATTTTACCAAATTATAGCTCCTCCTCCCCCCTCGCCCTTCCTTACCCCTCGTTCCCCCGGAATGGATCCTTCCCGACCTCTCCCGACCAGAAACACCCAGCTGTGGGATCATGAGTGTTGCTGCCGTTTAAACCGCTTTTTATAACCCGTTATTCAAAA
Source organism: Scrobipalpa costella (assembly GCA_949820665.1). Taxonomy (NCBI): domain Eukaryota; kingdom Metazoa; phylum Arthropoda; class Insecta; order Lepidoptera; family Gelechiidae; genus Scrobipalpa; species Scrobipalpa costella. The sequence goes on from OX463314.1 coordinate 17,193,255, forward strand.
CTTTTGAATGCATATAATCACGCCTTTATCCCTAATGGGGTAGGCAGAGCGTAAAAGACCTGAACAAAAGCCGTTCCGCCACGTCTGACAAAGTATTGAGGGTTATTTAAGATAACTAGGTACATTGCTGTAGTGACACGTTGTCAGTCCATCGCCTAAATTACAATATACTGACACCCTCGGATCTCTTAGCTGGTTTTTACAGCATGCCCGTGAGGAAAAGCAGCTGGCAAATTATATGTTTTTCTCTCGCTCCCAGGCCAGCATGGAAGTAAAACTTTTGAATAGGTAGGTACATTATGTTTTGCGAGAACTAAGAGAGTTTTTTTTTTTTTTTTTTAAATATATATAGGCGAGCATTTGTCCGCCATCTCACCTGGTGGAAAGTGACGATGCGGACTATGTTGAAGCATACTCACCTATGTAGTGCCTATTCACTCTCGCCTTGAAAAGGCCCAGGTTATATTGTTCCGGAAACAGATCCGCCGGCAGGGAGTTCCACTCCTTAGCCGTTCGCATTAAGAATGTGGAAGCGAACCGCTTCGTGCGAATTTGTGGTATATCCACGACATAAGGGTGGAACCCCTGTCCACGCCTCGTGCTTCGGAGATGGAAAGGGGAGGGGGGTATACGGTCATGAAGTGCTAACGCGCACTCCCCGAAATGTATCCTGTAAAATACCGACATGCACGCCACTCTGCGACGGTGCTCAAGGTTCTGTAGTTTTGCCTCAACCAGTACTGAGTCGTGGAGAGACCGGAGGGAGGCCTTTACCCAGCAGTGGGACACGGCTAAATAAGATAAGATAAGAAAAGAGATCTTAAAGTAGTTCGTACAATGGGCTCGAGTTTAGATTTGAAGGCTAAAACTGAAATTAAAATCTATTTGTCACTTTCAGACTAATACATTGGAAAAGGACAGGAGATCTATTCTCTCCGGTTTTTAATTTATACATACATACATATAATCACGCCTTTATCCCTAATGGGGTAGGCAGAGCTTAAACGACCTAACAAAGGTCGTTCCGCCACGTCTGACAAATTTTGAGGGTTATTTAAGATAGATTTGTAGGTATATTGCTGTAAAATATTGCATAGAGTATATTTTTTTTATTTTGAAAGAAGGTAGATTTTATTTTTAGTTTTAGCTGGTGTTATCTAAAATCGAGACCGCTATGAACTAGATTTCATGTTATTTTCACTTTTGTACCTTTACCTACCTCTCGGCGAAGAGATGTTACATTTGGAGCTTTCCTGCGAACATCTCGTGAGAGCGCTGCGCAAACTGCGCATGCGTTGTAGGTACTTGTCGACCATGCTCACGCGCAGCTTCAAACTCTCATTAAACTTGTACATGGTGTAATATACCGCGTATTAAAAATTTGATGATCAAGCGTCTACCCGTGAAACTAAATATCTTTCTCAAGGAACATAGGTCGAAAATTTTGGAAAATGATATTGGTCCTTCAAATGCAAAATGACATATTTTTCTTTCGTCTATGCTACTTGGGAAAAGCTGTTCAGGTTCCTGGGTAGGTTCACACCTTAAAGTTAAGTCAGCTTTTTTTCACACCCTGTATAGGTAAGGTCACGTGGGGTAAGTTAAACACAGAGGGAAATGAAACATTATATCAGTAGACTAATAATAATGTATGTCCATACATTTCTACTGAAAGTTCTGAAATTCTCATAACATTTTGTAGATTTCAGACATATAATCACGCCTTTATCCCTAATGGGGTAGGCAGAGCGTAAACGACCTTAACAAAGGTCGTTCCGCCACGTCTGACAAAGCTTTGCGGGTTATTTGAGATAGATTTGTAGGTATATCGCTGTAGTGACAGGTTGTCAGCCCATCGCCTAAATTACAATATACCCTCTTAGCTGGTTATTACAGCATGCCTAGGAGGAATTGCAGCTGGTACATTCTATGTTTTTCTCTCGCTCCCAGGCCAGCATGGAAGACAACAACGCTTTTAATTAGATTAAGTCCGATGAAACTCTGATACCTAAAGAGTTTCGCTTCCCTCTGTGTTTCACTTACCCCACGTGACCTTACATCTTATATCTGGTAGCAAGGTAGCTGGACTATAAAAGGTTAATAATCTGTGACTCACCTCCACGATTCATTAGCTTTGGCTTTAGTCAATAAAAATAATTTTATTCGGCGAGAAGTGGATTTATTTTTAAATTGATTAATCGTTTGTGAGCTGTTTCTTTTGAATACAAAATCTAAATAAATTGAACAGTGAATCATGCGTCGAGTTTTGTGTTTGTCTTGGATGAAATAGATCTCAAACTGGATTTTTAAAATTCAATTCGTAGGTATAGTCCCATGTGTTATATGTGTGTACAATTGACGTTGCAAACAAACATGTAGGCTAAATATTTCATAGTATACTCACTGTTTTTAACGCCTAGCTTATAATGTAAATTTTAGTGCATGTAAATTTATATTTAATTTGATTTCTAATTTCTAATTTTATTATGGATGTAATTTATAGTAATTATTATTAATTGTTAACATTTTTTTGTGAATGTTGTGTGCAATTTTAATTGGATTTCAAATTTATAATGATCTATTTTATTGAGATAAGTTAAGTAGTTCTTAATTTGTTATCTGTAATTGTACCTTTTTTTAAATAAAAATAAAATATTACGGAGTAGGCAGATCTTCAACAGCATCATGACCTAGCGCGGAGTTCTAAAGTAACTACGTGTCTTGTTGTAAACTCTTTATAGCAAATGTGGTCTAGTGGCTAGTGCCATGGACTCTCGATCCGGAGGTCCCGGGTTCGATTCCCAGGGGGGAAACACAAAGTTGATATTTGAGAATTTATCACTTTGTGAAATTTACCCCAGTTTGGTTAGGACAGTGGAGGCTGAATCACCTGATTGTCCGAAAAGAAAAAGATTTCGTGCTACGGAAGGCACGTTAAGCCGTCGGTCCCGGTCGCTATCTTTGATAGTGGTCGTTACTCAAACCATGTCAGAGGCCTGATAGTTGTGCTACGAGGTGGTTTTAAAACTCTGACACCAGGGTTCATCGGGTCGATAGACTCGATACCCACTTGACAGAAGAAGAAGCAAATAAACTTTTTTTTTTACGTCCGCTTTCGCGAAGATTGTTAGAGTAATTCGAGAATATTTTAGAAAGGTATTGGTGTATATAGAGGCAGCTTTTTAGGTTAAAAGTAGGTACCTACGCACTATCATGTGATGCGCTATGTCGTAGTCACCAAAAGTCTCCGACATGTGTCAACGTTAAGGTATCACAGATTACGTATAACTTTCATCAAGCTTAATTAATTAAGGCTCTCCGGCAGCTTTAGATGAGTCTGGTGTTAATGCGACAGGCTGTGAACACAGGTTGTCATCAGAGCGCATCGTGTAGACGTAATCGGATTAGTCGGGCGATTACCCACCCCTGCGCCTGCGCCGGACTCGACTCCACGATGCTTGCTCTGCGTGCCCGCCGCCGCACCACGTTCCCACGCGCCCGCCGCTGCGCACGCGCAAGTCATGCGCGCTAATGGCGCACCCTCCCACTCACTACCGGCTGCCACTTGTTAGCCCTCACCTGTTCTTCTGTTTGTCAAAAAAAAAAACACTGACAAAAACACTGACAACTAGGGAGCACGAGTATGCCCAAATTGGGATAATGGCCGCGACTGTGAGTGATTTATCCAACACAAACGATTTCTTCCATGTTGGCCTGGGAGCGAGAGAAAAACATAGAATGTGCCAGCTGCATTTCCTCCCGGGAATGCTATAAAAACCAGGTAAGGGATTCGCGAGTTTCAGTATTTAGTAATTTAGGCGAAGAGCTGGCAACCTGTAACTACAGCAATGCCTACAAATCTATCTTAAAAAACCCTCAAAACTTTTGTCAGACGTGGCGAAACGACATTAGGTTAGGTCGTTTGCGCTTTGCCTACCCCATTAGGGATAAAGGCGTGATTATATGTGTGTATGTATGTACTGACTGGAAACTCGAGTGATTTATCTAACACAAACGAGACGCCGGCGCAAGCAGCAACGGTTCAATCCATGATTCAGGGCCGTATTTGTAATCAGCTCTCAAGAGTGACAGCGAGTTTGAGTTCGTATCAGAAATATCATTTCAGTACAAACTGGCCTATCAAACCCATACTTAATATTGCTCTCAAGTTTGAGATGACTTCAAAGGCCCGGAATTATAATCAGCTCTTGAGAGAGAGAGCAAGTTTGAGTTCGAATCAGAAATGTCATTTCAATACAAAATGACCTGTCAAATCCATACTCAATATTGCTCGCAATCTTGAGATCGCTTCAAAAATACGAGCCAAATCTATCTGACAAGGAATGCTTATTCTCAGCGAAATATTTGTACTCGGAAAGTGATCAGGCGCATGCCAGACTAGCTGCGTGTCGTAACATTGTAGCAAGCTCTATGTTTGTAGAGCTCTGATACAGTTTCCGCACGATTAATTACATGGACAGGGACCGATAAAAACATATAGAATGTACCAGCTTCTGTTCTTAGCACGTGTACTGTAAAAGTCAGTAGAGAGGTTTGCCCCGGTTAAAAAGTTTTAAGGATCATTTCAGAAATTGTTGTGCATTGCTCTTGTGGCATACTTCAACTCAAAGCCTAAAATAGGATACATATTTCCGGAAATAGAAGCTGGTACATTCTGTTTTTTATCGCTCCCAGAGAGTCCAAAAAACATGCAGTAATTTGCCCGCAGTTTACAACTATACAACAATGGCTTCATGTTTCCAAAAATTTACGCTCATGGAGGAGACATTAACAAAACGGTTCTCTGTCGGGTCGGAGCCACTAATGTGCCGACATTAGCATACTACACGGAGATATTACACTTCTATATTTTTTCCAACTAATCGACTCGCGCCGCCTGTGTTTACAACTCCCACTATACTATAGAGACCTGTTGTTTAGAACAAGTACAATTCGATGTTCATTGCTCAGTTCACATTGAGACGCACTGATTAAAGATACAGATTTTATTGATGAGAGTATTCCAAAATTCCTTGATATATGAGTAGATAGATCATCATCTCCCTAGCTTTATTCCGTATCTCTCGGGATCGGCAACCTTATCTAGGTGATTGAACGAGGGCACTGGTTTTTACACAGAGCGCCTGCCATCTGACCTCCGCAACCCAGAAGGGAAACCAGACCCAATCCTAGATTAAGTCAGAGTTTTCCAGCCGCTAATGCTTAGCACTGGCCTCTGCCATGGCTTAACGACTCATATCTACGGTATTTAACGATGTTAACCGGGACCAACGGCTAAACATGCATTACGAAGCACGGAAAAAGCGCTGAATAAACGGACATATGAAATTCGAAACCCGTAAAACACATTGGTACGTGGTGGGATTCGAACCACGACCTCCTGCACAGGCTAATAATAGAGATAAGTTACCACGACTTTAGGTAGGTATGCCTTGCGTAGGCCTTCCGCGCCATGTCTCGCCGCGTCGTCGCCTTGCATGCCATTCTCACGCTGAAAGCAGATTCTGCGAGTGAGAGTGATTGTCTATGGTTTTTTTTTAACAACGCGACGGACTGCGGTAACTACCAGCCGCGCAATGTATTTCAAATCGTATTTGGTACTTTGTGATTAGTAGTTTATGAAGCGGGCTCCAGAAAGCGCGTGATTTAACGAACTCGTGCTAAAGAGCAATGAACTGAATATTTTGGCACGTCTCCGTGAAGTACCTGCTTACTATGTAAGCATAATAATGAGCACTTGACGCCAATATCGAGTAAATAATGAATCGAGAAAACTCCAGGTAATTTATGAATAAATAATAGAAAGTATACTGTAGTAAAGTATACTTCCATGCTGGACTGGGAGTGAGAGAAAAACATAGAATGTGCCAGCTGCATTTCCTCCTGGGCATGCTGTTACAACCAGCTAAGGGATCGTGGGTTTCTGTATATTGCAATTTAGGCTATGGGCTGACAACCTATCACTAAAGCAATATACCTACAAAACTATCTTTAATAACCCTCTAAACTTTGTTCGACGTGGCGGAACGACCTTTGTTTGGGTCGTTTACGCTCTGCCTACCCCAATAGGGATAAAGGCGTGATATGTTTGTATGTATGTATACTGTAGAGAAATTCAGTGATCCCAATCAACTCATATAAGTTAGGGTAGCAACACACTGGCGTTACTTACTACGCGCAAGGTTGCGCTCAACACGCTGTCAATGCTTTTTGCATTGCCTTCAACACACATAACCTTACGCTCTACCCGCGCGTACTGGCAGAGGGATGCGCCGACGTAGAGTTTATCGCTACGCGCGCGTAGAGTGTAAGGTGACGTAGGTGGGTTGTTGTCAATGCAAAAAGTATTGACAGCGCAGTAAGTGACGCCTGTGTGTTGCTGCACTTATTTATCATAAACTCTGGTTTCAAAGATCGTCTAATAGGCCTTTGACATGGTTTTTGTAACGATCACTATCTGAAGACTTGCCCTTTTGAAGCTCGGAATCATCTAATTTTGCCTACAACCATGGTTTGGTAACCCTACCGTAGAGTCCTACCAAATTGAATCTGCAACCTTTGGATCAGAAGCCCAAAGCCCAGACCACTACATCACAGAGCCAGTAAAGAGAAATTCATTCAATGTGGGTTAATCGAGTCAATCTTACTTGCGTTTGTTAAAGCCGATAAATCAGAAAAACGAGCGGTATGTAAGTAATATTATTTATTACCAACGTCGCAAATGTAAATCTAAACTGGAGTTGTATACAGGGCCGTCTCTAAGGGCCGTATTTACAATCAGCTCTCATGAGTGACAGCGAGTTTGAGTTCGTATCAGAAATGTCACTTCAGTACCAACCGGCCTGTTTTGCTCTCAAGTTTGATATCGCTGGCCTGGGAGCAAGAGAAACACATAGAATGTGCCAGCTGTATTTCCTCCCAAGCATGCTGTAAAAACCAGCTAAGGGATCCGAGGGTTTCAGTATATTATAATTTAGGCGATAGGCTGACAACCTGTCACTACAGCAATATACCTACAAATCTATCTTAAATAACCCTCAAAACTTTTTCAGACGTGGCGGAACGACATTTGTTTAGGTCGTTTGCGCTCTGCCTACCCCATTAGGGATAAAAGCGTGATTATATGTATGTATGTATGTATGTATGTATTTATCATTTTGGGTGCCAGGGCCCTACGATTCATGCACTCGATTTGACCCTAGTTCCTAGAACCAACATAAACATTGCAATATTTCGATCTAATTTCTTCCACATTAGTATTCCATATTATTTTTAAAAAGTAAAGGAATTCTTTTGTTATAACTCTAAATACTTCCGGTCAAGAATTTCCAGGTTTTTTTCATCAGCTGTAAAATTATGACCTAGTTTTATTTCAACTTAAATTTGATTATACTGCCCGTTCAAAAGCGTCTGTCTGTCAGACGCACTTTCGACTAGGTGAATTTTTATCCGGCCCTTTCAAAGGCGCATCGGAAATGAAGTTTTATCTGACAGCGGCAAAGGTGCACGTTCAGTGCGTCCCGGAAGTCTCAAATTCATACATACATACATATAATCACGCCTTTATCCCTAATGGGGTAGTTAGAGCGTAAACGACATAAACAAAGGTCGTTCCGCCACGTCTGACTAAGTTTTGAGGGTTATTTAAGGTAGATTTATGGTTACATTGTTGTAATGACAAGTTGTCAGCCCATCGCCTAAATTGCAATATACAGAAACCCTCGGATCCCTTAGCTGGTTTTTACAGCATACCCGGGATGAAATGCAGCTGGCACATTCAAAGTTTTTCTCTCGCTCCCAGTCCACCATGGAAGAAAATTCATACGGAATACGGCCCTGTATGTCAGTACGACCGAGCTCTACATAGCTACACGACGCGAGCGCACTTTTGCAAGAACAAAGACAGCCTTCAAGGATACGCGTTCACCATCCATCGAATGTTTCTCACCAGTTGTCAAACCATGGTGCTGCTGAGCCCATCGATGGATAGCGTCCTTGTGAACAATGGCGGCCCGGTCTTGAACTGTGACCGATCACTCTCAGAACCCTGCGCCAGCGCAGCTCGGCTCGACTTGACCCTGGCTCGCAACTGGACGCCGTCGTTATTTAGTCCGCCATTTCCATTGTGTAATGATGATTAATTTTATTACGTTACAGAGTGTAACGATATTTAATATGTAACTAAAAATATAAATAGGTAGCTATAAATTGAATACTGAAGAAAATTCCTATTTGTTAATGCCATTCTTCCATGCTGGACTGGGAGCGAAAGAAAAACATAGAACGTGCCAGGTGCATTTCCTCCCGGACATGCTGTGAAAACCAGCTTAGGGATCAGAGGGTTTCTGTATATTGCAATTTAGGCGATGTCACCCTATCCTAGACCTGTCACTACAGCTACAGCAGTATACCTGCGGGCCTGTTTTGGATAACCGTCAAAACTTTAGGTCGTTTACGCTCTGCTTAAACTATTAGGGATAAAAGTGTGATTATTTGTATGTATGTATTAAATAAACGTGAAATAGGTACAGCATAAATTTAAGTCCTGGATCACGCGGCAGACTGAATAAACGCAACTTCTGACGAGGCGTCGTAAAAGCGGATATAGAAGAGATCTCACACCAGCTGATGCCGAAAACCGGGCAAAGTGTAGTAGAAAAAGCTGGAAAGCGGACCCTAGCATTGGCCCAGGAAAGAAGAACAAGTCCTTAGTACACATAGCACTAAACGATAAACAAGTGTTATTCATAATGAAAACTGATCGGCTTACTTGTTTGTATTGATAGGAGGGTTAGACCTCGATGTTTCGATCCTAAACGAGGATATTCATCATGAGAGAAGAAAGTCATACTCCACCGCCCGAAGACCGCCCGGCAAGTGCAACCTTCGACTGCGGATAGCTGCTCGAGGTTTAACCCTCCTTTCAATACAAACAAGTAAGCCGATCAGTTTTCATTATGAATAATAGATTTTCCTAGTCTGCTTGACCTCCATCGCCGTAACCTCTTGCGCAAGCGCATCTTCGTAATTGATTCCGCGTCCAACGCCTATAAAAACCCTTCACTAATCTGCTGAAGCTAAATGCTCGCTCATTCGAAGAGGTTTAGCTTTTAGTACCCATTTGGAATGTCTCAAGTAATTAGATTCTCTCTATTGATTGCTGATTGAATAAGAAAGCTTCTTTTCTAACTGCATAAACCCTTTATTCTTAATTTATTTATTCCATGCTGGCCTAGGTGCGAAAGAAAAACGTAGAATGTGCCAGCTGCATTTCTTCCCGGGCATGCTGTAAAAAACAGCTAAGGGATCCGAGGGTTTTAGTATATTGCAATATAGGCGATGGGCTGACTACCTGTCACTACAGCAATATACCTACAAATCTATCTTAAATCACCCTCAAAACTCTGTCAGACGTGGCCTTTATTTAGGTCGTTTACGCTCTGCCTACCCCATTAGGGATAAAGACCTGATTATATGTATGTATGTATGTATTTATTCCTCGTTTGCCTTAGTTTCTTGGGAATAAAATATTACAATAAACTCTTATCTCCAAAATGCTTTGTTATCAAGATCGATATTATGGTAAAGCTAGTTTAATACTTGCCTATAGTATCTCCAACTCAGATTTGGAATAAAGGTAAACAAAGTTTCATGTCTTTTTATTCAAAAACACATATCAAATATAAATGATACGTGTTGGCGAATTAGCTAAATTACTAAGACTAGTATTTCATTATGTTGTCATATCTAATAGCTAAAACTTATTTTAGAAACAAGTTTTTCTATGAAAAGACATGAAACTTTGTCTACCTTTCTTCTAAAACTAAGTTGGTAATACCATAATTCAATTTGAATAGATTTAAGAAAATTGTAACTTAACATTCAAATTTTGTAGTCATTTGCAAGACACAGACATTTTAGCAGCAATGCGACATTATAAACTAAACAGTTTAACCAGCACTTGTCTGTCTGTTTGTCAACTCGTCCCGTGGACGATGATGATACGTTACTGCATCATAATTTATTGTCACGTCCCGTGTTGTCCCGCCACGGCCCGTGTTGTCCCACCAGACAAGTCCTGCCCTGTAATTGAAAGGGTGTCCGATGTCCCTTAATGTCTCTCTTCAATTTTTATTTTTGTTAAAAGCGCTCGTTTGTTCTGTGGTGTAGTTCTTGGTCTGTTTAAGAGAATCAACACGACCTATATCTATAGGTTGATAAGATATATGTATATATATATAATCACGCCTTTATCCCTAATGGGGTAGGCAGATTGTAAACGACCTAAAGAAATATCGTTCCGCCACGTCTGACAAAGTGTTAAAGGTTATTTAAAACAGATTTGTAGGTATATTGCTGTAGTGACTGGTTGTCAGGCCATCGCCTAAATTGCGATATAGGTACAGAATCCCTCGGATCACTTCTTTTAACAGCATGCACTGGTGGAAACGTACCTGGCACATTCTATGTTTTTCTCTCGCTCCCAGTCCAGTATGGAAAAAGTTAAAAATTGATACTATTGTTATTATAACAAGTTATAGGTGAGTTATAGGTCGTATTAGAAATAGGTACTACTTTAGATCGCAATCTTTTACGGCGAACCATAGAATAACCATGTCAAAAGTCATACATACATACATATAGTCACGCCTTTATCCCTAATGGGGTAGGCAGAGCGCAAACGACCTAACAAAGGTCGTTCCGCCACGTCTGACACAGTTCTGAGGGTTATTCAAGATAGACTTGTATGTATATTGCTGTATTGACAGGTTGTCAGCCCATCGCCTAAATTACAATAAACTGAAACCCTCTGATCCCTTAGCTGATTTTTACAGCATGCCCGGGAGGAAATGCAGCTGGCACATTCTATGTTTTTCTCTCGCTCCCAGGCCAGCATGGAAGACAAAAGTCAAAAGTCAGCTGGTATAAAAACTCTGAAACAAAGGTGTCTATTCTAGCAAACACATTTCTAGCTATAGTAAAGTGAATTTAATTTCCGTGAAACTATGATTTGTTGTAAAACAATAAAGTTTTTATCTTTCACGCTTCGTTTTATACAATGTAACACTGTTATATAAGGAAATCATAACTATGAGTAATAAAGTGTATAAAATATGATGCAAGATTTTTTCTAGATGTGAATGCTGTGATGTAATTAAATGCGCAGCAAAAAATGCATGCAGTGTACCATGTAGCTTATGAATGAATACATACATACATATAATCACGCCTTTATCCCTAATGGGGTAGGCAGAGCGTAAACGTCCAAAACAAAGGTCGTTTCGCCACGTCTGACAAAGTTTTGAGGGTTATTTAAGATAGATTTGTAGGTTTATTGCTGTAGTGAAAGGTTGTCAGCCCATCGCCTAAATTACAATATACCGAAACCCTCGGATCCCTTAGCTGGTTTTTACAGCATGCCCGGGAGGAAAAGCAGCTGGCACATTCTATGTTTTTCTCTCGCTCCCAGTCCAGCATGGAAGATAAATAGATACTATTCTTATTATAACAAGTGATAGGTGAATGAATATTTAATTTATATGCCAGTCATAAAGTATGGGGTGTGCCACGGGTTTGTTATTCAGGTGGAACGTATTTTTCACTTTCTTATGTTAAAAAAGTATAACTGATTTTACATTAGACTTAGTTATTAAAAAAATTAGAAGGTTTTTAGGAATAGCAATTAAAACTGATGTACTACACCGGCTAAAATTAGAGACGTCAAACTCAATTTAAACATGTCATTTGATTTTGACAGTTACGCGCAGAATAGTTATGTAGTTTAGCCAAGTCAAATAAGGTTTTTAATTATAGCGGCTCTCTAGAATTGAGATGAGCTCAAGAATTTACTTCTTTCTTCCATGTTGGCCTGGGAGCGAGAGAAAAACATACAATGTGCCAGCTGCATTTCCTCCCGGGCAAGCTGTAAAAGCCAGCTAAGGGAACCAAGGGTTTCAGTATATTGTAATTTAGGCGATGGGCTGACAACCTGTCACTACACCAATATACAAATCTACCTTAAATAACCCTCAAAACATTGTCACACGTGGCGGAACGATCTTTGTTTAGGTCGTTTAAGCTCTGCCTACCCCATTAGGGATACAGGCGTGATTGTATGTATGTATCAAGAATTTATCAGCAAATTGGCAAAATTTACTGTTGTGTTTACAGACATACTATCACACCTGTATCCCTAATGGGGTAGGCAGAGCGTAAACGACCCAAACAAAGGTCATTCCGCCACAGCTGACAAGTTTTGAGGGTTGTTGAAGATAGATCTGTATATATAGCTGTAGTGACAGGTTGTCGGCCCATCGCCTAAATTACAATATACTGAAACCCTCAAATTCCTTACATGCCCGGAAGTAGATGCAGCTGGCACATTCCTTATTTTTTATCGCTCCCAGTCCAGCATTGTAGAAGAAGAGACTGTTGTTTGTGCATAACCTTAATTTGGGGAGAGTATATTTTGTGATTTACATCAACGTGACATCGTAATTGAAGCCTCTACATAGCCTTTACTTATTTATTTTTAAAACCCCGTGTTAAGTTCATGACACTGACTGGCTGTAAAGGTTGCAAAAGTGCGAAGAAAGTTGTATGTAGTAAGATAACGAGTTGGCAAGTATATGCGAGTTTGTAACGAGGGTGGCAACTCGGCAAGTGGCGGGTTATGGCGCTGCGCAGGCGCAGGCGGCTCGTTGGACCTTAATATAGTCCAGTGCACGAGGAAGTTGACCTGACAAAATTACTTAGTATGTTGCTGTTTGATACAGCAAAATATTTATTTATATTAGAAAAGAAGAAGGCATAAATCGATCAGTTATGATGTGAGTTTCTACCTTAACCAATGATATGTTAGTCCTCCAAATCAGACCCAGGATAAATCATCTTGGGGCCATGTAAAGAGATCATGTCAACCACAAATGAACCCAAATTAAACTATAAAACTTTGGCATTTAGGCAAGGAAAAAGAAGAAATTAGGTGCACTTTAATTTTATCTTCGCAAAATTTCAGTAGCGGATGAATGTTGTAGGGATCCATACATACACACATGCAATCACGACTTTACCCTAATGTAGCGTAAACTACCTAAATGTCATTCCGCCACGTCTGACAAAGTTTTGAGGGTTATTTAAGATAGATTTTTAGGTATATTGTTATAGTGACAGGTTGTCAGCCCATCGCTTAAATTGCAATATACTGAAACCCTCGGATCCCTTAGCTGATTTTTACAGCATGCCCGGGAGGAAATGCAGCTGGGTCATTCTATGTTTCCATTCTTCCAACATTCTTGTCCAGCATGGAAGAATATATTCTCCTTATTCACTGTGTTATAGTTGTTGCTGCGTGGAATCAGTTAGCGGATATGCGCCGGAGTCGGTAAACGCTTGTTACTTCGACTACGGAGTGTGAGGTGCAAAGATCGGGTCATGCTTCAACAACTACAGCGTGTTACTGTAGAGTTGAATAAAAGCAGCAGCAATGCAGCATTTCTTCCATGCTGGACTGAGCGTGAGAAAAACATAGAATGTGCCAGCTGCATTTCTTCCCGGGCATGCTGTAAAAACCAGCTAAGGGATCTGTATATTGCAATTTAGGCGATGGGCTGACAATATATGTATGTATGTATAATGAAGTTTTTTAGTATCGCGTTCTTCTTCTATCGGTTTATGGTTATTGGTTAAAAAGATGACGAACGACCTGAAGAACCTGTAGAGTTTTTTAATAGCCTCTTCTTTCTGTAGAACAAATTCCACGTACGAAATAGAGATTGGCACCTTCAATTTAAAATTATATTGTGATTCTGCCCGCGATACCCAACTAAGCCAACTCCACATGGGAAGCTCTAACTGTAAGGCCCATATTCATAAAGCGATCTCAAGATATCTGGGAGAGAAAGAAGAACATAGAATGTTCCAGTTGCCCTTCCTCCCGGGCATGCTGTATAAGTCAGCAAAAGGGATTCGAGGGTTACAGTGTATTGTAATTTAGGCGATGGGCTGACAACCTGTCACTACAGCAATACACATTACAATCTAAAATTGCCCCCAATTTATGTCAGACGTGGCGAAAGCGCCTTTTAGGAGGCGTTTTACGCTCTGCCTACCCCGTAAGGGATAAAGGCGTGATTATGTATGTATGTATGTATGATCTCAAGATTGAGAGCAAAATTAAGTTTGGATTTGACAGGTCGTTTTGTTCTGTAATGACATTTCTGATACAAAGTCAAACTCGCTGACACTCTTGAGAGCTGATTATACATACGGCTCTGTCTCTGTGTTAACATAATCAACCTCGTTCATGACTTTAGATCGAAAACCTGAGTATCGCATAGGTAGGTATAGAGCCCGATGGTGTAGTGGATAGGGCCGCTGCCTCCTGAGCGGGAGGTCGTGGTTGGAATCCCACCACGTACCAATGTGTTTTTCGGTTTTCGAATTTCATATGTACGTTTATTCGGCGCTTTTTCCGTGCTTCGAAAGGCACGTTAAGCCGTTGGTCCCGGTTAATATCGTTTAATACCGTAGATATTCGTCGTTAAGCCATGTCAGAGGCCAGTGCTAAGCATTGGCGGCTTGAAAACTCTGTCCTAATCTAGGATTGGGTGTGGTTTTCCTTCTGGGTTGCGGAGGGCAGATGGCAGTCGCTCTGTGTAAAAACCAGTACCCTCGTTCAATCCCCTAGATTAGGAAGCCGACCCTGTGGGATACGGGATAAGGCTAGGGAGATGATGACATAGGTAGGTATAGACGCAATATCATTGGTGACTAGTCATTTACAAAATCAATCAGTTTGCCAGTACTTCCACAGTAGTCGCGAGGGTAACGTACTAATGCCAACCACACCGGACACGATTGCAACCGGCGCGCCTCCAGAAAAACCTCATGCATGCCTCATACATTTCAATCCATCAGCTCGCTTGGTTTCCTGTCTGTTCTACACAATCCGGCGTATTAGCTGAGCCTACCTCGTGATACAAATAACAAAAAGAGAAAAATGCAACAACTCATACTGGGCTCAATTCTAGAGAGCCGCTAGAATTAAAAATCTTAGTTTGAAGTTGCAACATCTATTTTCAATTCTGCGCGAACTGTCAAATTCAAATGACATGGCTAAATTGATGTCTCTAACCTTAACCGACCAAGATAAGCGGTTTCATATGCTATTTCTACGCCTGTCAGTTTACGCTGCTTAGTAACGTCAAATGTCATGCCTTAAACCGGCTAATCTTAGTGGCGATTAAAAAGGTGCTACTTCAATAAGGATTTCGAAGACGTAATTTTCAATGAAATGGACGGGAATTTGCGGAATACAGAAAATATATTTATTTTAACTTACCTACATAATTTTATCCGAGCGTTTTAAGCGGGTTGCTTCTAGAATTGAGCCCACCACCGGCTGGAACCAGTTCCCGCCGGTTGCTGCGCCCGCGCACGAGGGTCGACCATCCACCGACGATAATTTACACTTATTAGTTGTTTGAAGCGTTTATGAGGAAATCTCCTCCGCTCTTAATACAAAATATGTTTTTACTTTATAAGGAGAAATAGAGCCTACAGAAAAATTATAAGTAGGTACTGATTACTGGGATTTTTCCAGGATTTACTTCCATTAAAGCTGGAGTTGATACTGACCTTCCATGCTGGCCTGGGAGCGAGAGAAAAACATAGAATGCGCCAGCTGCATTTCCTCTCGGGCATCCTGTAAAAGCCAGCTAAGGGATCCGAAGGTATCAGTATATTGCAATGTAGGCGAAAGGCTGACAACCTGTGATTACAGCAAAATATACCTTAAATAACCTTCAAAACTTTGTCGTACGTGGAGGAACGACCTATGTTTAGGTAATTAACGCTCTGCCTACCCCTTTAGGGATAAAGGCGAGGTTATATGCATGTATGTATGTTGATCTGGTCTAGGTTTTATTATTTGTCATTAACAAAATTACGTATCGACGCCATTGAACTTTCAGACGCACGGTATAAAGGGAGAATCTAAATGACTGCAAACATACCTAAAGTAAACGGAACTCATCGAAATAAAAACTAACTGCGAAATTGTGAACGGCTTTAAAATCGCCAGCTTATAAAACGAGGACAACAACGATGATATTGTTCACAAGGATATAGGGCAATTCCAGTAACAGCTTGGACCGTTATAACGCTGTTAACACGTTGCCTGCCGCGGCGCCCGCAGCGAGGTCGCGGATCTTCCTTGCCTCGCCTCACGGAGCCGCGGAGATAATCGCACGGGTCATGGCTCGAGGGCCGCGGGCTTACACTCCTGTTCAAGTATTGTGTCCATAGATACTTAGAAATAAACTGTTCAGTATTCAAATAAAGAAAAGCTTTCGGTGTTTGTGTGGATGATAGTGTTCAATGTCAAATGAGGTTTGACTGCAAAAATCATATTACTTTACATACATACATATAATCACGCCTTTATCCCACATGGGGTAGGCAGAGCGCAAACGACCTAAACAAAGGTCGTTCCGCCACGTCTAATAAAGTTTTGAGGGTTATTTAACATAGATTGTAGGTACATTGCTGTAGTGACAAGGTTGTCAGCCCATTGCCTAAATTGCCATATACAGAAACCCTCAGATCCCTTAGCTGGTTTGTACAGCACATTCTAAGTTTTTCTGTCGCTCCCAGTCCAGCATGGAAGAATTACTTTATTTCTATTGGTATTAAGGGTGAAAGGGACAGCTTCCTAAACACTGACAGCGGGTGCTCTGTCAAGAAAATTGAACTACTTACACAAAGAGTTTTTTTGACAATACGAAATAAATTGATTTTCTCGTACAATATGGCCATAATATCGATCAGATGATTTGTATGGGCAAATGATTCTTTGTGAAAGTTGTTTAGTTTCGTTGACTGAGCATCCTCTGTCATTTAGCGGGACCCTGTACCTTACACGCTGTTTATTTTTGTTAAGTTTTTAGGCTGTGGGTTCACAGTTTGCGCTAGGGAACAAGAAACCGAACAGTTTTCGTTTGAGAATTCTTTTCTCGCCGCATATATTCCACAAACTTGCGAATGTACTGCACGGAACATCGTTTACATTGATCAGTGCGGCGCGACACGCGAGCGCCGGCCGTCTGCGCACACGCATAGCATGCGGAACACGCTTTGTTACCAAACAAGGAAATACTCGCCAACTGTCCGCGGTGAATCGATGCATTCTCGCGCGACACCGCACCAAATTAATCGCTTCGCAGGCAGGGTGTCAAAACTTAATTAGATTCGACACGGGGTGCCAGGAATGACACACAACCAGCTCCGAATGTAATGTGTGAAATTCGACGAGACCTTGCATGGCTGTCGAAACGACCGAAGAAAGACAGAAAGAGTCAGTGAACGCATAAATTGGTAATGGCAAATCAAATTAAATTCGCAATAGGATCACAACGACTCGGGGTTTACTCTCGGCGTTAAATCGATTGCAACCTGTGTAATGACACGCATTACTGCCGGCTGTAAATCAGACGGGTACACGGAGACCAGCGACCACCGACCAGTGCTACTTGGAACGGCTACACTGGTGCGACTGCTCGGACAAGCCGCGTGGTTGCGGTTGTTCTGGACGCTCTTTGTGCACAGACGCAGCGCGACGACACAGATAATATAATACTATACTAGTGCGACGATCACCGTCCAGTATGGACTGGTAGTTGTTTGTGTAGGTACTGGTACCTACAGGTGGCACTGTACTGACACCAGTCGCAGCCGACGTCACACGCTACTCATGATATTACTGTTGCAGGTTACACTAGCTGCCTTACCACTATTGTCCGTTTTATTGTCCATTCGATTTGCTCTTGCCATTGCCGCGCATGTAACAGGTTAAGCTTGCTCACACATGAGGAAAATACATGCATACATATAGTCACGCCTTTATCCCTAATGGGGTAGGCATAGCGTAAACGGCCAAAACAAAGGTCGTTCCGCCACGTTTGAGACTTTGAGGTTGTCAGCCCATCGCTTAAATTGCATTATACTGAAACCCTCGGATTCCCTAGCTGATTTTTACAGCATACCCGGGAGGAAATGCAGCTGGCACCATTCTATGTTTTTCTCTCGGTCCCAGTCCAGCATGGAAGGAAAATCTTGGACTTCTTTATTCCTCTGAAAATCCAGCAAGAGTTTTTGACAATTATGGTGACTCCTATAAGCCGCTGGTATGTCAGGGTTCATCATTAGATTTTACAAACCATAATATGATAGAAGAAGAACAAGGTCCAACTTGTAACCTCAGCCTGAAAGACCATTCTTTGTAATACCAAAATTTCTTCGTTTGTTATCAGATCAGTGTCTACCTGCCACTGCTACTGCCTTCGTGGTCTAGTGGTCAGAGCCATGGGCTTACGATCCGGAGGTTCTGGGTTCGATTCCCGGGGTGAACTCAAAAGTTGATATTTGTCAATTTATCACTTTATGAGGTTTTCCCCAGTTTGGTTAGGACATCGCAATGTCACAGCCCGCAGGCTGTATCACCTGATTGTCTGAAAAGAAAAAGGATTCCGTGTTTCGGAGGGCAAGTTAAGCCGTCAGTTCCGGTCTATGTCTTTGATAATGGTCGTTACTCGAACCCTTCAGAGGCCTAATAGCTAACTAGGCGGTTTGAAAACTCTGACACCAGGGTTTATCTTGTCGTTTGACTCGACAATCTACTCGCTAAGAAGAAGAAGAAGTGTCTACCTACCAAATACCAACAAAAACATCATAAATTACACTGCCATCAGTAGTTCAACTGCGAACCTCGAGCCATGATCTTCCACCATCAACAAACCGAGAATCCAAGATACAATGTAAGTGATTGTGCCCTCCTATGAAGCGGTTTGAAATCAGACTCTAGTTTAGCACCCAGATAGGTTGTAGCAAGACGCGGTGAGGCGGATAACTCAGCGGCGGTGTTGCGCGCGTTCCTGATTTACTGCGCGGGCGCAGGCGGCGCGGCAAATGAAATAGCGCGGTTTCGGTTTATAGCTCGGGTGCTGAGCTACATACCGCTGGGCGGGATTGCCGGAGCTGATTGGAAAACGAGAAAAACAGAATGACCTATTGAGAACAAATTTCCAATATGTGAGCTCACACTTCACTATGGAACTTAGCAACACAGCTGCACTATGGAATATCCGCGGGAATATCAAAGAGTAGGTCGAAATTGAATCGTGGCGGAACGACCTCTGTTTAGGTCGTTTTCGCTCTACCTACCCCATTAGGGATAAAGGCGTGATTATATGTATTTATGTTGGTCGAAATTACAAATGTTAACACCAGGAAGCAAAGGGATTACACAAGATAACATATTATGCCAAAGTCTTGTGTAAAAAAGGCATGTTGTCTAAAAAAAAGAAAATCAAACTTGAATTGTATAATTTGCTGTTGGGTCTGTCGGCACCTGAGTAGCAGAAAGTTGATGGCTGATGGTTGGTGGTGTTCAGCAGTGTAGAGGCGTGCAGCGGGCAGTGTTCGCGCGTGACTGCCCCCCTCCCCCTCACTGCACCCCACCGCCCCCCCTGCACCCCCTTGCGCCCGCGCTGATGAACGCGCGCTCATTTCTCTCGGCTGCACGCTCCTAGCCGTCTCCTCCGCGTATGCGCATAAACCCGCCAAGGAATGGAAATAAAACAACAACAACACAACAGCCAACCTTTCTTAAACAGCCAGCTCCGACCAAACTATTTATAGGAATGTTGCGTCCGAGTTTTATGGCGTCTGGTAATTGAATGTGTCTGTAATTACAACTTTACGCAAATAACAGGGGACTCTTACGACTGTAATATGCAAAAACACTTTAACCTGCGGAATGTTAGTGTTACGACGCTCACCGTAAGAGCGTTATTTTACAGCGTCTCGGAGCGAACCTTTCACACGATATCGTCCGGGTTATCGAGTGCCGCGAATTAAAATGCCGGCGCGACCGCGAGCGGCGGCCATCGAGGAAAAGCTTCGGTCTTTACTTGTCGGTTTGGCGTAAAAACTAAACGGTTGACCGCAACCGGCGGTAATGGTGGCCGGCGGGCGATGGCTGAGCGACCGCATCATGCCCGCCGGGTACCTACACAGCTTGCCGGTACTTGCTGCCACCGCAACGCATCACCATCGATTCATCCCGGATCTTCTTTGCGAGTGGATTCTCGATGAACCCTGGTGTCAGAGTTTTCAAATCGCCTAGTAGAACTGCTATTAGGCCTCTAACATGGTTTGAGTAACGACCACTATCAAAGACAGCGACCGGGACCGACGGCTTAACGTACCTTCCGAAGCACGGAATCCTTTCTCTTTTCGGACAATCAGGTGATTCAGCCAGCAATGTCCTAACTAAACTGGGGAAAACCTCACAAAGTGATAAACTGACAAGTATCAACTTTATGTTCTCCCCTGGGAATCGAACCCAGGACCTACGGATCGTAAGCCTATGGCTCTGACCGCTAGACTACGGAGGCGTCGGCCGCGCGACCGCACCGTGCCTGCCGGGTACTTACACAGTCTGCCGGTATTTGCCGCCACCGCAACGCATCACCATCGATTCATCTCGGATTACTATACATTACCGACTCTCGTTTAATATCATCGACACCGCAGCTATTGGTCCAACCACAAACCCTTCGATCCACAAAAACGGACAAGTGCTCGCTCTTTAATAACCAAACCAACAAATCATCAATCTAAAGCGTAAGATTCGCTTAGCAATAAAACTTTTTTTCACCATTTAACTGTACTTGTGTTTAAACTAGTGGAAGTTTAAATTGGGTTGAATTAGAAACACTGGTGCTGATTCGGTTGTAGGCACACCTTAACTTATTTTAGCTTGGTCTTGTCACTTTTTACATACATACATATAATCACGCCTTTATCCCGAATGGGGTAGGCAGAGCGTAAACGACCAAAGAAAAGGTTGTTCCGCCAAGTTTTGGGGGCTATTTTAGACTGAAATGTGTAGCTATAGTGACAGGTTGTCAGCCCATCGCCAAAATTGAAATACACTGAAGCCCTCGAATCCCGTAGCTG
Source organism: Scrobipalpa costella (assembly GCA_949820665.1). NCBI lineage: Eukaryota > Metazoa > Arthropoda > Insecta > Lepidoptera > Gelechiidae > Scrobipalpa > Scrobipalpa costella. The sequence goes on from OX463314.1 coordinate 17,214,297, forward strand.
GTTTTTACAGCATGCCCGATGCTCGGGAGGAAATGCAGCTGGCGCATTCTATGTTTTTCTCTCGCTCCCAGTCCAACATGGAAGCTTCACTTTTTAACATTTGAATAAAGAAAAAGATAGAAATACAACAGCTACAATTGAAAAAAAAATAGACGGACATCAAGGGAAACCCTCTCAATTACAGGCCGGGCCCTGGCGGGACAACATGGGACGTGACAATAAATTATGATGTTGTAGTAACATGTCATTATTGTCCACGGGACGAGTTGAGAAACAGACAGACGTGCTGGCTGGTTACATTATTTAGTGTTGTTTAGGTTTGTAGACACAACTTACTTCATTTTTATTTTAGTGTCTTCATTTTCTTATGGAAAGATGGAAAACACAACAGCTGACTTCAATCCTGTCAAAGTGGTGTTTATGTGTTTAATTCCATCTTATTTTAGGAACGTCACTTTGACAGGATTATAATCAGCTCTTTTTTATTATTTTAGAAAATGAGTTCGATTCTAGATACCACCGGCTAAAACTAAAATTAAAATCTATCTGTCAATTTTAAAATAATAAAATTGAAAAGGACAGGCGATTTATACTCTATGGCTTTATACTTTGTGTCGCTAGATTTTAACACGCTTTTGCAAGTATTTTAGTTGCCCCAGTATTTCTGTAAATTTTATTCGCCATATCATATGACAGCGGATATATATGACAGATAACGCATAAAACTACCGACTATAAATCAAAAACCGGATAGAATAGATCTCCTGTCCTTTTGCAATGTTTTTAGTCTGAAAGTGACAAATAGATTTTATTTTAGTTTTAGCCGGCAAATCTAGAATCGAGTTCATTGACTAACTAAAATAAGTGAATTTGTGTCTCCAACCGAATCAGCTCCACTGGTCGAGCGAGACGCGGTAACAGCCGCCGCCGTTGCGAAACACGCTTCAATTAATAAATCTAATTTTTATGTGGTCATAAAAGCCATCGCGATAAGACGCGGCGGAGTGGTTGTTGCTTGCTCCGTCTAGCGTCTGTTGCGCTCTGTCAAAACACGTTACGATACATTAGGCCGCGGTCCAAATATGCGCAAGAGTCTTGTACTTATGAGTGTATTAGCTTGATCTGTCATATCACTGGCCTCGATTCTGGCACACACTCCAATTTAAAAGCTGTATGAAAAAGAAAAGAAACACATGACAAGTGTTATTATTTGAAGGAGTGGATAATTTTGTGGGAGCGACAGAATAACGTAGAATGTGCCAGCTGCATCTCCTCCCGGGCATGCTGTAAAAACCAGCTAAGGGATTCGAGGGTATATTGTACTTTAGGCGATGGGCTGACAACCTGTCTCTACAGCAATATCCAGTTCTATCTTAAACAACCCTCAAAACTTGTCAGACGTGGCGGAACGACCTTTGTTTGGGTTGTTCACGCGTGATAGTATGTATTATTTGAAAATAAGTTTTTTTTTAAGGGATCGCAAATGGTATCAAATTTTTGGACATCTCGTCACTTGTTCTTTTTTTCATCTCTTTTTTTTATGACAATGTTTTTAATTTATTTTATCGAGTGGGTTTTTGAGTCTTATCAAAAGTTAAATGTCAAAGTTGAGAATGAGGCAGATCTTTTAAGTTTTAAAGAAATGTGTTTTCCAGAATCGCTACCATTAGACAGCGATCCAAATATGCGCAAGAGTCTAGCTTTGTACTGTACATCGAGTTTGACGCGCTGTCATATCATTGTCCGTAGCCAGTCAGGGTCGCAGACTGAGATCCCGGATGTGATATTTTATTAGAGATTATATTATTAGAAACGGCTATTAGCTTTTGTTCTTCCATTCTAGCTTGGGAGTGTAAAAACCAGTAACCTCGTTCAATTCCCTAGATTAGGAAGCCGACCCGGTGAGATACGGGATAAGGCTAGGGAGATGATGATGATTCTAGCTTGGGAGCAAGAGAAAACATAGAATGTGCCAGCTGCATTTTCTCCCAGACATACTGTAAAAACCAGGAAGGGATCCGAGGGTTTAATTATATTGTAATTTAGGCGATGGGCTGGCAACCTGTGACTACAGCTATAAGTAATATCCCTCAAAACTTTGTCAGACGTGGCGGAACGACCTTTGTTTAGGTCGTTTACGCTCTGCCTACCCCATTAGGGATAAAGGCGTGATTATATGTATGTATGTATTATATTAATAGAAACTATTATTAGCTTCTAAATCGTACCGCGAATTCGTTTCGCTAGAGCAGATTATACTGCAAAAACTTGACGTGTTTATTCCTTCCTTAACAGGATGTTAGCATTCAAGTCAAATAACTAGTTGTGTCTAGCAGTTTTGAATCCATCTTAGTCAGTTTCGTAAGCTTGAACCTCCATGCGACTGGTAGCGATTTAAGGCATAGAATGTACCTGCTTCTGCTTCCGTTCGCGGCTATATTGTAAAGTCACCATTTAATTTATAATCGGAAGATTGTCATATCACTACCACTCTGACCTAAGGCTCAGCCACAACAAAAAACAGAAAAAAGTACCCTCTCAAAATAATTATATCAAATTCGGCGAAAAGGGCTTTTATCAGAGCCGTTGACGCTCTGCTCACCCTATTAGACAAAAGGTCGTAATTTTACATGAACAACAGAACTACTAGTTCTTACCGTGTATAAAACGTGTGCCGCCAACTAAAACAATAAGAAGCGGAGTGTTATTTTTTGATTAGCGGCGTGACGAAGCGGACTCATCAACAGCCGTCCGTGGGGGGTGACGAATCGTGAATGTCGCATTAGTTGGAGCTGGTGTTTACCGCATTCGTTCTCATCTTCCGACCGACAGACCGACCAGACCGGATTCACTCGTCATATAGACCAGGGTTGCTCAAAGTTTAGCGGATCCGCGGCTCGCTATTTTGACAGTAGTCTGAATTTAGGAATTGCCCAGAATTACACCTGAAATCATGCATAAAAACAACTTTGCCAAAATAACGCAGAGCCTGGCAAATGTACTTCAACTTTTAGTGGTTTGGCTTTTCCGTGATGCTGCTGTAGCCCATCTGTAGCTCTCTTTTTGACAACTGAAAGATACTTCATAAAAAAGAAAGCTTTTTTTTTTTTTTGAGGTACGTACGTGGGGCCATAAGTTTGAGAAACCCTACTATATAGATTGTCCGGAACATCATTTAGTCCTGCAAAATTAAATTCTTTTGATGACTCTATCTGAGTTATTCTCACGCAACTATTCTTGAGTGTTTCTTATTTGGCGTGGCGCTGATTTGTAGGTCAACATCCTTTAAAGGTGTGACTGTGATCTTGGAATCCGAGTAATTATGTAAAGTAATCTCAAAGTTGCGCAACAGCCTTTGGCGTTTTGATGTGCTTTGTAAGGCTTTGTTCTTTTGCAAACTGCCAAATCGCACAATAGGTTTCATTAAATTTCATTTTGATAAAATCTTTTGTGACAGCAAACATGCTTGTTGCCATATTTGTAATCTTCTTATACTAAACCAACTAAACATCAAATCATCGAACGACCACATGAATCTTTGCGTTAGTAGTTATATAATAGGCACGTCTGGGACTCCCAAGATGGAGGGAAAAAAGCCAAGAAGTTTAATTTGATTACCTAACCGATTCGTGTGGGAATGTCCATAATTTAATAATTGTAAGCATAATTGTCTCCTCTAGGTTTATCAAAGGCTGACTGGAAGAGATCCCTTTAACGGGATAAGTCCGCCTTTGTCACTATTGTCTTATTCTTCTTGAATTTTAGTTTTAAGATTTTTAAGGTACAATAAAGAGCTTACATACATATGGTACATAAATCGGGTAAAAAGGGTTCTGGGTTCTGGTTGAGCTTACACAGTCGTCCGCTCTATCTATGTCATTTTCTAATCTAACCTCAACTATAGACTTCCAGAAAATCCCAAAAAACCTCTGCAAGTGGTATATTTGCCGATCAAGTTTCGTCAAACACAGTTGAAGCGTGATCAGCAGGTGGACGACATGAGAAGCACTCGCACATGCGCGGTCGACGAGAGCGGCACTCGACGCGCAGGCGCAGCAAACAGAGATACCGTTCCACTGTTTACCCTGGCCCGAGCACGCGCACCAGCCGGGTTGCCAACTCTGCTGGGATTTGGCTGTAGACATTTTCTTGTTTTTTTTCAAGTCTAATGGCCGTAGTCGACATCTAGCAACAAACAAAGCAACTTCGACCGAAACCTCGGCTCAGAAAAACTTGTCTTAGCGCAGTGCATACTAATTCTCCTTCTTCTTTATTGAGTCAATCGACCCGATGAACCCTGGTCAGAGTTTTTAAACCATCTAATAGGACAGCTGATAGGCCTCTGACATGGTTTGTGTAACGACCACTATCAAAGACAGCGACCGGGACTGACGGCTTAACGTGCCTAGTGCATACTGAATTCTCTGATTGTCTAACAATAAAGGTGATCTACTGCTTAGGAGAACACGTTATAAAAGCTTTCGATTCCAGTCGCTGTTACATTGTTCATTGGTCGTTAAACAAACTATGACAATTACCTAGTTGATTTAATAATTATTGTGTAATCTGACAACCCACAATCAGCAAAAATATTCTTCTGATATTTGGGTGCTTTTACAAGAACATCACAGGCATTTACTGGGTGAGCTCGCTCCATCGTCGACTCTGTCACGGTCATTTCTGTCCTAGTGCCTAGAGTCAAGAGCAAACCTATTTCTAATTAAATAAAAGAACTATTATGTTCTCTGCCAGAGTCTTGAACAAAGTACTATCCAAAAAGTATACACAATTTGTGTGTAAAACACTTGTTACCCAGTTGGCAACTCCTGCGCACGCCGCTTGCGCTTGTTCCCACGCCGTCGCGTCTAGATCACTCAGATACCAATCACACTCATATTTTAATTCTAATGTCTGAGCTGCCAGACCACTTGCATGCTCAATTCTAATCACCAAGTCCAATCTAGCTCCGCATTACAGGATTAGCCTTAACTAGTACTTAAGGGGCGAACAGAGCTGTGACGGTGGCGCCATCAGTTTAAATTAATTGTGCCTGAAATATGTACAAATGTTTTCATGGATAATTTGCGTTTGGCGAGAATTGGATCTGATTCTCCATTTTACAATCAAAGTATAAGTGGCCTTCCATGCTGGACTGGGATTCTTCCATGTACTGGGAGCGAAAGAAAAACAGTTCAGTTCAGTGCAATTTAGGCGAAGGGCTGACAACCTGTTACTACAGCAATATAGCTACAAATCTATCTTAAATAACTCTCAAACCTTTGTCAGACATGGCGGAACGACTTTTGTTTAGGTAGTTTACGCTCTGTCTACCCCATTAGGGATAAAGGCGTGACTATTTGTATGTATGTATAAGTGGCCACATTTGGAATACAAAGCTTAAATACTCATTATGAATGATGATAATATTATAAAATTGACAAATAGTTGCAATTCTTGCTAAACGTAAAATGGCGCCACCGTCGCGGTTCTGTTTGCCCCTTAACTAGTACTTTAGTCTTTAAGGCTACACGCCCGAGCGGAATTAATTACCAAAACAGTTTTAAACTAGCACAAATTAATTTAGCGAAAGAATTTAAATTGCTAAGCACCTAAGATAAATAATTATATCAAGTCTAATGACTTAACAGTTAATACTGGACTTGGATTTGGAATACGCATTCATTATTTGTTGAAGTTTTCCGTTATGTTTGTCAATATGTACCTACTTGTTATAATTTATGAGCGCAAACAGCATTTCAGTACTCCAAAGCCAGCTAGACTACTAGTAATAAAACAGAATTTATTTGTAGGTATTTTTGTATTGGATTTAATAATTGTGTAATAAGGTATGAAAATAATACACTTACGTGGGACACTCAGAAAGATTTGCGACACTAAAAAAAATTGTTCTACAGGTACATATATTTTTATTAAATCTTTTCAAAGTACTCTCCACCAGCCTCTATACAAAGATTCATGCGTCTGAACCAGTTTTCAAAACACTTTTTCCAGTCCGCCGTAGACACCTCGTTTACAGCCTGCTCGAACGCAGCCAGCGCATCTTCCGGCGACGAAAATTGTATCCCCTTGAGCTGAATTTTTATTTTTGGAAATAAAAAGAAGTCACACGGTGCTAGATCAGGGCTGTAAGGAGGGTGACCCAGGAGTTTGACTGGTGTGCTGTCCAGGAAGTCCCTCGTTTTGAGCGCGGTGTGTGCAGGCGCATTGTCGTGGTGGAGCAGTAGTCCGCGGAGCCCTGTGTTTGGGCGCTTGTTGCTCACAACAGATAAAACTTCTGGTAAACATTTGGTAGTATACCATTCGGCGTTAATTCTTCTTTGATCTCGTAAGGGAATTGAGGACAAGTGGCCAGTCAAATTAAAAAAGCTGGCGATCAAAATCTTCCCCCCGCTTCGAGATCGCTTCACTTTGGTAGGCGTTGGTTCATTTTGAAACACCCAAACTGTCGACTGGCGCTTGGTTTCTGGATCGTATTGATAAATCTAGGACTCATCACCTGTTACGATGTCGTAAACACGCCGAGACGAGCCTGCTTCAAATTTGTTCAGCATATCACGGCACCATTCCACCCGGGCCTGCTTCTGAGCGTCGGTGAGGTAGTGCAGCACCCAGCGCGATACTATCCTCCTCACGCGAAGATGCCCATGTAGAATCTCGTGAACGCTTCCCGATCCAATCTTTAATATGTGCTGAATCTCCTGATATGTAATTCGCCTATTATCTTGGATTAAATTTTTCACTGCACGTTTTCTTCCGTAATAGCCGTCAAAGGGCGACCGCTTCTTTCTTCATCCCCCAAGGTTGGTCGACCGCGCCTAAATTCGTTATACCAACGATACACGGTTGCCTTGGAGGGGCTTTCATCCATAAATGCCATTTGAAGTCTATCGAACGATTCATCCGGTTTCAGGCGACACTTGAAATCGTAAAAAATCATAGCTCTAAAATGTTCCCGGCGCAGATCCATTTTTCAGTAAGACACGATACTTTGAATTGGCTCGCAAAAAATGTGGAGGGAAATTTTGAAAATGGAACACACATATTTTTACTTACAAGTAATCATATTTTCAAAAAAGATTCTTACCGGCCAGTCTGCCATATATAAAAACTATTTATTGCAATACTTTCTGAGTGGCCTGGTATTTCTAGGATTAGCTTTAGAACTTGTCAGACGTTGCAAAAGCAACCCCCTATTTATTTCACTTTTTAGTACTATACCTCCTAACTTAAGTGCCTCCGTGGTCTAGTGGCTAGTGCCATGGACTCCTGATCCGGAGGTCCTGGGTTCGATTCCCAGGGGGAAACACAAAGTTGATATTTGAGAATTTATCACTTTGTGAATTTTTCCCAGTTTGGTTAGGACATTGCAGGCTGAATCACCTGATTGTCCGAAAAAGAAAAAGATTTCGTGCTTCGGAGGGCACGTTAAGCCGTCGGTCCCTAGATAGTGGTCGTTACTCAAACCATGTCAGAGGCCTGATAGTTGTGCTACTAGGCGGTTGAAAAACTCTGACACCAGGGTTCATCGGGTTGATAGACTCGATACCCACTCGACAGAAGAAGTACTATACCTACAAATCTATCTTAAATAACACTCAAAACTTTGTCAGACGTGGCGGAACGACCTTTGATTGGGTCGTTTACGCTCTGCCTACCCCATTAGGGGTAAAGGCGTGATTATATGTAGGTATGTAAGTATGTTTTAGTACTGGCAGAGGGACGTGGCGACGTAAATTACCTCGCTACGCGCGCGTAGTGCGTAAGGAAGCGCATGTGTGTTGTAAGCAATGCAAAACTCATTGACAGCGTGTTGAGCAGAACCTTGCAGTGGTCTGTGCATCACACATACATAAAATCACGCCTATATCTCTTACTGGGTAGGCAGAGCGTAAAACGCCTCGTAACAGGCGCTTTCGCTATGTCTGACAAAAATTGAGGGCAATTTTTAGATTGTAATGATTTGTATTGCTGTAGTGACAGGTTGTCAGCCCATCGCCTAAATTACAATACACTGTAACCCTCGAATCCCTTTTGCTGACTTCTACAGCATGCCCGGGAGGAATCGCAGCTGGAACATTCTATGTTTTTCTATCCCTCCCAGTCCAGCATGCAACACACAGAAGAGTGAAAGGCGTTGGGAGGACAGCGACTTCTCAAATCAGTAGTGTAGCAGATATAGAGAGAAAAAGCTGCCACAAATCTGAACCCTCTGGTAGTAGAATTTAACCATTAAGCCGTGACTTCTGCTCTGAAATATTACACGAAACATACCCCGGTGGGGAAATGTTTATTTTTCTTTTTTTATTAAAAATGGGTTTGCTCTTGACTCCACTCTAGGTCGGGAACGACTGAGACGGAGTCGACGATGGTGCGAGCTCACCCAGAAGATGCCTGTTCACTCTAACTTTGAAATGTTGGGGGTTAAAGGCGTTCGGAAACACAGACGCAGGTACCTAATGAGTTCCACACTTTTGCCGTGCGCATTATAAAAGAGTTTTGGAAGCGCTTAGTTTGTGAAACCCTTCCCGTCTATGCCCGCGGGGGTATGTTTAGGTGCGCTGGAGTCACGGCTTTACTCGATCCAAGTTGCGCCTGCGCATGCTCCGCTCATTTACCTAACGACGCCGATAACGCCGAGAATTACACCATTTCTATACACGTACTTATTCATGCTCAATGAAGAATTACCTCAGATCAGTTACGTTCATGTTTCGAGCCTATTGTTCACTTCTTACTTGATAATGATTTAGATTGTGCTAAGCTCATTTTAGATTACCTAACTAACTCTTATTTTGTAGATCTAGACTGGATGAACAACAGATTTTTTATTTCATACATACATACATATAATCATGCCTTTATCCCTAATGGGGTAGGTAAAGCGTAAACGACCAAATCGGAGGTCGTTCCACCACGTCTGACAAAGTTTTTAGGGTTATTTAAGATAGATTTGTAGGTATATTGCTGTAGTGACAGGTTGTCAGTCCATCGCCTAAATTGCAATATACAGAAATCCTCGGATTCCTTAGATGGTTATCACGGCATGCCCGGGAGGAAATGCAGCTGGCACTTTCTATGTTTTTCTCTCGCTCCCAGTCCAGCATGGAATACTTTTTTATTATTTAGATGATAATCGCATTTTAGATAATGGTACTAATTCGTAGTTGCAAAAATCACGACTTAACTAATATAAGTCTATAACCGTCATTTTCTGTCATGAGAGAACATTAAGGGACGCCAATACTTTTAGTCAAGATTTAGTTAAGTTGTGCGCTCTACGAATCGATAGCAATGCCGGCAATTCTGGACGCACTATTCTTTCACTAATTCTTAGTTATAGTAAAATTCTTATTTTACGTCATTTTGGCAATCTTATGTCAGATAGGAATGTCAATGTCATATGTTTATTTGATATCTTGTTCTTATGTCAAATTTAAGAAAGTGGCAGCGATAGCTAAGAATTAGAATGAACTCTCCTTCGGCGCATCCCTCTGCCAGTACGCGCGCGTAGAGCGTAAGGTGGCGCATGTGTGTTGTAAGCAATGCAAAAAGCATTGACAATGTGTTCAGCGCAATCTTGCGCGCAGTAAGTGAAGCCTGTGTGTTGCTGCACTAAACCTTTAATAGATTTTATAGTATTAGTAAATCATCATCAGGAGCCCGATGGTGTAGTGGATAGGGCCGCTGCCTCCTGAGCGGGAGGTCGTGGTTCGAACCTCACCACGTACCAATGTATTTTTCGGATTTTTAATTTCATATGTACGTTTATTCGGCGCTTTTTCCGTGTTTCGGAAAGCACGTTAAGCCGTTGGTCCCGGTTAATATCGTTTAATACCGTAGATATTAGTCGTTAAGCCATATCGGAGGCCAGTGCTAAGCATTGGCGGCTTGAAAACTCTGACCTAATCTAGGATTGGGTCTGGTTTCCCTTCTTCTAATCCATAAAACCCCAAAGAAAGATATAATGTTGAGGATTACATACATACATATAATCACGTCTTTATCCCTTATGGGAGCGTAAACGACCTAAACAAAGGTCGTTCCGCCACGTCTGACAAAGTTTTGAGGGATATTTAAGATATTTTTAGGTATATTGCTGTAGTGATAGGTATTTCTTCCATGCTGACCTGGGAGAGAAAGAAAAACATAGAATATGCCAGCTGCATATCATCCCGGGCATGCTGTAAAAACCAGCTAAGGGATCTGATGGTTTCAGTATATTGTAATTTAGGCGATGGGCTGACAACCTGTCACTATAGCAATATACCTACAAATCTAACTTAAATAACCCTCAAAACTTTGTCAAACGTGGCGGCGCGACCTTTGCTTAGGTCGTTTACGCTCTGCCTACCCCGCTAAGGATAAAGGCGTGATTATATGTATATATGTGATAGGTTGACAGCCCATCGCCTAAATTACAATATACTGAAACCCTACATTAGGGATAAAGGCGTGATTATATGTATGTATGAAACCCTCGGATCCCTTAAATGGTTTTTACAGCATGCCCGCGAGGAAATCCAGCTGACACATTCTATGTTTTTCTCTCACTCCCAGGCCAGCATAGCTTAACCGAGATCAAAGCTTGATATCTACAAAATAATTATCAAGGTCGACAGTAAATGCCATGTTATGACTGCTCCACGGCTTATCGCCATATAGGATTAGAATGGTCTCAATTCTATATCCCACCGGCTAAAACTAAAATCAAATCTATCTGTCTCTATAAAAATAATAAAATTGAAAAAGGACAGCCGATTTATACTCTATAGTTTTACATTTTGTCCGCTAGATTATGACGCGCTTTTGCACGTTTCCCCAGTATTTCTGTAAATTTTATCCGCCATATCATACGGCGACGGCGGATAAAATTGACAGATAACGCGTAAAACCACTGACTATAAATCAAAAACTGGAGAGAATAGATCTCCTATCTTTCTCCAATGTTTTTAGTCTGAAAGTGACAAATAGATTTGAATTTTAGTTTTAGCCGGCAAATCTAGAATCGAGCCCAATGTCTGCGGCCTGGTCGTCTGGTCACACATAACGCGATTTGATAGGTCAGCGCTCTCGGCCTCTATAGCTCCGGATGTTGAAAAACACACCGATAGAATGTATCCGCGACTGGCAGATAGACAAGACAGCTGTATAATTATGTTGTAGGATGATTTGATAATTCGAATCTTCGCGAAAATCCTAAGGATTTAGCGAAAACATGGATAATTAGACAATGGTAAAATCATTGTCAAATATAACTGGAAAAAGTCAGGTTTTTTGAGGAAAAACTTGTCGTTCTAGTAATATAACAAAAACCTTGAGGTTAAACTGAGATAGACTTTTTATTACTAAATAACTGCCTCCGTGGCCTAGTGGCTAGTGCCATGGAATCCTGATCCGGAGGTCCTGGGTTCGATTTCCAGGGGGGGGAAACACAAAGTTGGTATTTGAGAATTTATCACTTTGTGAATTTTTCCTCAGTTTGGTTAGGACATTTGGCAGGCTGAATCACCTGATTGTCTTAAAAAGAAAAAGATTTCGTGCTTCGGAGGGCACGTTAAGCCGTCGGTCCCGGTCGCTGTCTTTGATAGTGGTCGTTACTCTAACCATGTCAGAGGCCTGATAGTTGTGCTACTAGGCAGTTTAAAAACTCTGACATCAGGGTTCATCGGGTCGATACACTCGATACCCACTCGATAAAAGATGAACAATTTCTTCCATTTTGGCCTGGGAGCGAGAGAAAAACATAGGATGTGCCAGCTGCATTTCCTCCAGGGTATGCTGTAAAAATCAGTTAAGGGATCCGAGCGGGTTTCAATATATTGTATTTTAGGCGATGGGATGTCAACCTGTCACTACAGCAATATGCCTACTAATCTATCTTAAATAACCCTCAAAACTTTATCAGACGTGGCGGAACGACCTTTGTTTAGTTCGTTTACGCTCTGCCTACCCTAAAGGCGTGATTGTATGTATGTATGTATGTATGACGAACAAGTGTTATTCTTACTGATAAATGATGTCAACCTTTTAGTGTGATTTTCACTCTATGAAGAAGACTCTCGTAAAGAGTCGAAACGTAGAGGTCTAACACCTCGGTTAAACAAACAAGTGTGACACAAAGTAAAAGTCAAAATCAAATAATTTATTTCCAAATAGATTCCTAAGAACACTTTTAGAAAGTCACAAGCGAGTCTATTACAAAGAAAATTTAATTATATCTGTGTCACAAAATAAAATAAAACTATATCACAATGAAGAAGAAGCATGAGAAACTCGCACTTTGCGCCCCTCCCTTCGTTTTATCTTATTCTTACTTTTGTCCTTCTTTTTTACAAAATAGGGTTTGTAACCGCAATGTATGCCAATTTCTTAGGCTTCACTGAAATATCAGAGCTCAGAGCTCTGAGATTTATCGGTATGAGATAAACTTTGTAAAATTTAATCTAGTTAATCATTGTATTCTCGAGGACTGCTCATGACGTTCTGAACCCGATTCTATTTACTATAACTGTGAACATCATTATATTGAAATTTATTTCTTAATTTGTAATTTTATTCTGGTTTAAACATTAATTTCGCAATAGGCTCTAGAAAATGTTACAATCCAAATATGAATACGTTATAGAAGCGGCGCGGGCGCAGCTCGGCAGGCGTTTCCAGCAAATAACACATTACGAGCGGCAATAAGTTGACGTTGGGGCGTCACGCTGGCACACGCTGGGCGTGTCCCGGCTAAAGACGCTAATATCTCCATTATACAGCCTTTATAGAGCTTTAGGCTGCTTTGGCCCAGCCACCGACGGCGACAAAGCCGGCTAGCGGGTCAGCCGCGACGCTTATAAAATACCTTTTTAACTGTTTAATCGAACTTGATAGGTTGTAAATTTTGTCAGCTATGAAGCTATGATTATACTTATGTTGCAACAATTTAGTCTTGCTATTTTCAAGTCAAATATTTTTATTCTTTAGTGCTTTAAAAATTAAATATACAGTTCAACTTGAAAATTAAGACAACAGGCGAACTTAAGAGATCTCTTCCAGCCAACCTAATGGGGATAAAAGATGGGAAATTCACGGGAACAGATACAGTTAGTATAATTTAATTAGAAATTTATAGGATAATAGTAATACTTATACACATATTAACATACTAAACTAATATGATAAAATAAAATATAATTATATATGTCATAGAGAGGTCATAAAATGCTCTTTCAGTCTCTTCTTAAAAGTGAAGCTCGAGGGATTGTCTTGTATAGTTTTCGGCAGTTTATTTAAAAGTTCCAACCTTAAATATGATTGCTTCCCTGTTTTTTGCGAGAGCCAAAAGTATCAAATAACAAACAACAAGCTGAATAACATCATTATCGTCTTTCTCATAAATATAAGCATTTGCCAAACTCACACTGCCGAGGCGCAAAAATCATCTTTAAAAACCTCTGTAATGCGGCAAATGATAATAAACTACATTCTTACGTGTAATACCACGACCGTTATGGTAAGACTGCTGAGCTCATAAAAATATGTCTGTAAAATATTCTGTTGTTTGTTGCCTCAACCTTTGTCGGGACAGTACTGTGGTTGTCCGCCATATTGGGAAGCTCATTTAGCGAGCTGCGCCGGCGCAGCAATCCGCCGACGATCCAATTATAGATAGCGATAGTTTCGGCCGAACCATTATGTGTTTATTATATGGATCAATAAACCTTTACTGTTGCTAAGAAGGTTAGGAGAGCCATTTTTAAAATGCTTGTCTAGATTTTCTCATGCGAAAATGGTGAAGGTTTTTCTTTACTCACACAGGGTACGCTTGTATTCATAAAGTGATCTCAAGATTGAGAGCAATATCAAGTATGGATTTAATAGCCATTATGTACTAAAATGACATTTCTGATACGAACTCAAATTTGCTGGCGGTCTCAAATGCAGATTTATTATAAATACCGGCCTATGTCACCTTTAACGAAGCACCCAGGAAGTTATTTGGCCCTATTACAAACGTGCGATGCAGTGGCAAAATACGTCAAACTTTAGGATACATTGTTATATTTTCATTACATGTTTAGTAACTTTATCAACTTATGTTTGAAAATCAATCTCTCTGTGTCTAACATATCGAGGCCTCTCATTTGCATAACTGGGTTCGATTTATAGTCTGTAATGATGCTAATATAATTTCCTAAGGATCGTAAATTTTGTAATTAGTGGGTATAATGTCGCTGCCGACCTACTGGCAGGAAATAAAGTGAAATCAGCATCAGATTTATAAAATAATGAACAATTAAAACACTCTTGTATACCTTTTATCTCTGTTAATGACTTAATGAGGATAGGGCTGAAAGTGATAAATATTCGGCTAAGAGGCTGTTACAGACTCTTTTCTGCACCTCTTTACTGCTAGTGGCTGTTATGAAAGACTTTGACAAGATATACAGGGTGTAAGCTTGGCTTTTCCATACAAAATGTTCACCTCAATCAGACAATTTGTATGGAAAATCAAATTTAATTTTTCATTTCCTGAAAAAAAAAACTTGCTGATAGTTGTTCAGTTCTGAGCAACCCCTTTCAGTTTGCGGGACGCTGTCCCTTACACCCCGTACAAGCCTCTTATTTATAAAATGTTCTGAAAATTTAGTCCATTGACAATACTACAATGATGTACTTTAGGCTCGTATTAATAAAGTGAACTCAAGATTGAGGGCAGTATTAAGTATGGATTTGACAGTTCATAATGTACTGAAATGACATTTCTGATACGAACTCAAACTCGCTGTCAGTTTCAAGTGCTGATTACAAATACGGGTATTAGACCGCTTATACAACCACATAACATAAATATTTGTTACCATGATAAAAATGTTGGTGCGGTAGAGAATACTACATATCTAGGTATAATCATAGACACCAGACTAAATTGGAAATTACAGGTAGATCAACTATGTAAAAAGCTTAGTACTTCTGCATTTGCGCATAACAAGCTTAGAGGAGTTTTGGATGTGGACTCACTGCTTACTGCGTATCATGGCATTGTAGTATCTTACCTAAGATATGAGATAATTTTCTGGGGAAACTCAACAAACCGAGAATTAGTTTTTATAAAGCAAAAAAAGTGTTTGCGACCAATGTTCGGTCTACCGTCTGATGAAAGCTGCAAACCATATTTTCAAAAGTATAACTTGCTTACTTGTCCTTGTCTTGTTATATTTTAGTAATAGCACTATTAGTAAAAGCAAATCCTGATACTCGTATGTTTCATAACTTTCGGAGACGCGATAATGACTTGGTGCGGGTGCCATTTGCTTCTTCTTCTTCTGTCGAGTGGGTATCGAGTCGATCGACCCGATGAACCCTGGTGTCAGAGTTTTAAAACCGCCTAGTTGCACAACTATCAGGCCTCTGACATGGTTTGAGTAAGGACCACTATCAAAGACTGCGACCAGGACCGACGGCTTAACGTGCCCTCCGAAGCACGAAATCTTTTTTTTTACGGAATCAGGTGATTCAGCCTGCAATGTCCTGACCAAACTGGGGAAAAATTCACAAAGTGATAAATTCTACAATATCAACTTTATGTTTGCCCCCTGGGAATTGAACCCAGGACCTCCGGATCGGGAGTCCATGGCACTAGCCACTAGACCACGGAGGCAGTTATCGCCATTTGCTAATACTGCTCTTAGGAGTAAGAGTGTAATATGCATGGCCCCAACTATTTACAACAAGATAACTAAAGAAATTAGTAATTAATTATAATTCATTTAAAAATGCTTTGAAGAAACTTTTATTAGAAAAATGTATTTATAATTTTAGAGAATATAATTTTTGACTGTATAACAAATAAATAAGTGATGTATTTTGACATGTTTCACATTGATTTAGTCATTTAATTTAGGTTTGTTATATTGTACTTTTATGGATTTACTTTGATTAATGTATTGTTTTTAGATAGGATATATTATGCATGAATGAATTTAATATATTTTTTAAATTAAATTTGTATACCTAACATAAGGTTAGATATAGCGGTAAATGTTATATATAAGATCAAATTGTTAACCTATATTCTAAAAACCAGTACCATCGTTCAATCACCTAGATTAGGAAGCCGACCCCGCAAGATACGGGATAAGGCTAGGGAGATGATGATGATGATTCTAAACAAATATAGACTTTTGAATTTGAATTTGAGGTAATCGTAAATACTGCAATATACATACAAATCTATCATAAATAACCCTCAAAACTTTGTCAGACGTGGCGGAACGACCTTTTTTAGGTCGTTTACGCTCTGCCTACCCCATTAGATAGAAGCGTGATTATATGTATGTATTTTCGATAAATACTGCCCTAAGAACCTGACAATTAACTACACTGACCTAAACACCGACGGACTGGAAAAAAGGCAAATATTTTCCAATTTAGTGGTCAGAACTATGGACTTTCGATCCGGAGGTCCTGGGTGCCATTCACAGGGGAGACCATTCCATTCCATCCACAAAGTTGATATTTGCCAATTTATCAATTAATGAAGTTTTTCCCCAGTTAGGTTAGGACACTGCAGGCTGTGTCACCTGCTTGTCCGAAAAGAAAGAAGGTTTCATGGTTTGGAGGGCACGTTAAGCCGTCGGTCCCAGTAGCTGTCTTTGATAGTGGTCGTCATTCAAACCACGTCAGACGCCTAATAGGCAGTTTGAAAACTTTGACACCAGGGTTCATCGGGTCTATCGACACGAGAATCCACTTGCTAAGCTTAGATATGTGAACATAAGGTACGTACCTATTTTTTTTAATATAATCTGCTAATACACCATTATTAAGAGTTTATAATAATTACTACTCTCTGCCCCTTACTGCGCTCTGCCTACCCCATTAGGGATATAGGCGTGATTACATGTATGTATGTGTATTAAATAAATTAAAAAAATTAAATTAAAATATCTTTATTTCAGGCACAGGTACACCCATATAAATTGTTACAATAGTAATTCGTCATAAACACAATAGAGAAATTATTAAATTATTATCACTTTCGTAATAATATTGAATTTAATTTAATTAAATCACCTTACTCTGTTACATGTAGGTGAGTTCGTTTCGGCGATTATTT
This sequence comes from Scrobipalpa costella, assembly GCA_949820665.1. Lineage (NCBI taxonomy): Eukaryota > Metazoa > Arthropoda > Insecta > Lepidoptera > Gelechiidae > Scrobipalpa > Scrobipalpa costella. The sequence goes on from OX463314.1 coordinate 17,231,422, forward strand.
ATAAACGACCATGTTACAGTTATTGACGCGTCGGATCATTAATCCCGGGCGATTGGTTCCACTCTGCGCTGCGCGGGCGCAGGCCGACAGACACGCTGTAGATAGAGGTACTTCACGGTTGTTTTACTGCAAGAATCACTATTATAGCAACTTTAATTAAATATAGAATAATATACATTATTTATTGATTTATTTAACAATTTATTGTACACAATACAATTCAAAAAAGACACAACATGCACTGCTTATTTCTTTGGAGAAATTTGTTACAGCGGACCAGCTGACAATTGAGACTTCATGTCAAGAAGTGGGTATAAGACAAGTGTAAGGGACAGCGCCTCGCAAACTGATAGGGGTTACTCACTCAACGACACTGAACAACTTCCACAAGGACCACCATACAAATTGTCTGATCAAGGTGAACATTTTGTATGGAAAAGCCAAATTTAATTGCACTTCCTGAAAGAATTTCCTGGTGGAAGTTGTTCAGTGTCGTTGACTGAGCAACCCCTATGAGTTTGCGGGACGCTGTCCCTTACACTTCGTACTCCTTACTGCTCCGTAGCGCGAAGTCTGCAGAACAAAAGACACCAACGCGCTACGCGAGTTAACTTGTTCCTCCAAGTTTGATGACTCTTAAATACATACAGATACTCACGCCTTTATCCTTAATGGGGCAGGCAGAGCGTAAACAACCTGAACAATGGTCGTTCCGCCACGTCTGACCAAGTTTTGAGGGTTATTTAAGATAGATTAGTAGGTATATTGCTGTAGTGATAGGTTGTCAGCCCATCGCCTAAATTACAATATACTAAAATCCTCGAATCCCTTAGCTGGTTTCTACAACATGCCCGGGAGGAAATGCAACTGGCGCATTCTATGGTTTTCTCTCGCCTGTCCAGCATGGAAGAAAGTCTCAAATAGGGTCTTAAAATGAGTCGAATCATTGTTCGTAAAGCGCTTAGATCGATTTGATGGGCTTATGCCATGGTTTAGCCGCCGATTTGTTCATAATAAAACCACACGGAGGGGCAACAATCATGTGGTCACGGAATCAATAGGGTTGCTTTTAGCTTAACATAAATATGAAATATAAATTGATAGCTTTTCCTAAAAATTGTAGGGGATTGCGATTGAGTTAGGCTCGTAAATATGAAGCGATATTGAGTATGAATTTTACAGGCTAGTTTTTACTAAAATAATATTTGTGATACGTACTCAAACTTGCTGTCGCTGTCGCTGATTATAAATACGGCCCTAAAAATAGTCTTCTAGAGTAGCGAAATCGCGTACAGTCGTAGTGTCGAATGTTTTGTATCATATTTCAATCTCAGAAAAAGCGTTAACGTTTACAAAGTTTCTACGTACCAACGATGAGAATATACTTTTTTTCTATGTATTTTTAAAGTATAATTAATCTAATAAATAATTTATTTTTTCGGGTTAATTTGGCAGACAATCCTTTCCGTTTTTTGCCCTTTTTTTACCTTATTACCTCCTTCTTACGCTTGTTCTCTCACAGAAACCTATACTTAAAATTACATTCTAATAATCCCATCTCCTTATTAAAAGACCTTAAAAACTTCACACTGGAGGAATCATCACGGAAACGCCAGTTGAAGTTAGGTAAAGATGCTGTCATCAGGGGACCAGAATAAAGAATGTATGTCCATTTGTTTCGATTTACTACCGCCATTAAAAGATACGTACAAATGACTCATTTCCGGGGCGTGTCTCCTTACGATATAGAATATTGTAGATTCTAGATCACTCTATATCAGATAAAATATACTGGCTACGTTGATTCGATAAATGTTAAATGTATCTATTTGCCCATATAAGGATATTCTCTTGTAACTAATTATAAAACTTGTCTATATACCTAGGTAGACTAACAAATTAAACTTCCCTTTTATAAAATAAAAATAGCGTAGTCATCATTTGATCCTAGTGCTGAGAAGATTTTTCAGTAAGACGCTGTGTCCAGTCCAGTAGTCACGTTCCTCTCTGGTCCATCGTTCCCCCCTACCCGCCCCCCACACCGCGACAAAACGCCTCGTAAACCCGGCAAATTGGACGGATTCACAGGCCCAAATTAGATTATGAACCGACAAAAAACGCTATAGAAAACCGAGCTCGCCTCGCCGCCATCCGACAGATCTTTAATTTACATGCTTTTATTCCCTTTGTGCATGAGTGACTGGCAGGTTTGCTCTGGTATTTTCGAAAAGCTGCTTCTCTTTTCGAATTTACTTACCACTTACACTGTAATCTGCGCCTGCGCACGTAGAGCCGCGCCTCGCTGCGCGTACGCACCATAAGAAGGAGGATCGCATGTTGCTCGCAATTTGCTTGGCTCTATCATTACGATGATTGCTAATTAAAACGGAGGGTAAGGTCGTTCAGACTCCTTATTCATTAAAGATCGAAAATACAGAATCAACTTGATCAAAGGAGTCCACAATAGTTATACGGGGAGTAAGGGACAGCGTCTCACAAACTGATAGGGATTGCTCAGTCAACGACAGTAAACAACGTCCACCAGGAAATTCTTTCAGAAAGAGTAAATTAAAATTGCCATAAAAATTGTTTAATCGAGGTGGATATTTTGTATGGAAAAGCCATTTTTTTTATTATCTGAAAGGAGTCTTCGACTGAACAACCCCTATAAGTTTGCGGGACGCTGTCCCTTACACCCGGTATTAAGATTACGAAATGAAACGATCTACCTACATTAAACCTAAAAACATACATATATTTATCCCTAATGGGGTAAGCAGAGCGTAAACGATCTAAACAAAGTTCGTTCCGCCACGTCTGACAAAGTTTTGAGGGTTATTTAGGATAGATTTGTAGGTATAGAATAATAATTAGTTATTTATCCTATCTCCCATTAGCATAATATGTATTAGTTTATTATAAATATATATATTAGTTTATTTTATTTATGTATTTATTTAGTAGTATTTATATTTTTTAAGTATTAAGATTAACTTAGTATGCACTATCCCGCTATCTGCTATGTAGTATCCTACTACCCAAAGGTTGCCTGGTAGAAATTGCTGCTTTAGCAATAAGGCCGCTTGTACTGTTTTGTTCCTTACTTTTCTGCTGTATGTATTTGTGTTTCTTTGTGCAATAAAGTATCTTGTATTGTATTGTATATTGCTGTAGTGACAGACTGTCAGCCTATCGTCTAAGTTACAATAGACTTCTATGAATTCTTCTATGAATTGTCTCGCCCAGGTCAGCATGGAAGAAAAAACTAAAAAGGTTCTTAAATATCGAGTGACTTTGCTTAGCATTTTATTCTGCTGCTATGAAAAGTATTCTATATTTTTATTGACAAAATTTACTTCCTTTTTAATGCCAGTATTAATAAACAGCACTGAGACTGACAGCTAGTTTAAGTTCGTATCAGACATGTCATTTCAGTACATTATGGCCTGTCAAATCCACACTTAGTAGCTCTCAATCATGAGATCGCTTTATCAATACGAGCCTAAGGCTTATAATTTTGAAGCGATCTTAAACTTTAGAGCAATATTAAGTATTGATTTGTCAGTCCAGTTTGTACTTAAGGCCCGAATTTAAAAAGCAATCTCAAGATTGAACGCAGTGTTAAGTATGGATTTGACAGGTCGTTCTGTACTGAAATTACATTTCTGATACGAATTCAGAGTTACTGTCAGTCTCAAGTGCTGAATATAAATACAGGCCTAAATGACATTTCTGATACGACCTCAAACTCGCTGTCACTCTTGAGAGCTGATTATATATACGGCCCTAAAAGTAGGTTTTCAGTGTACCAGAATACTCCTGTTATTGTTTATCAAGTGCGATATTCATACTGTCGAAGTCGCGTGGCGTGGCACACACTACTATACACTTAGCTGAGTGTACAATTAGCGGAATTACCGATTCGACTGCGATCATAAAGCAAGCTAATTAGTGGTGTTCGTCTCGGTAGTAATTGCAGGGTGACATGACATACCCCCTCCTGCCCTTGTTCTTACCCCCCTCTGGAATGGACGGTTCCACCGCGCTTTTAAAACTACTGTTCTCAAAAACCATTTTGTTTTTTGTTACCTATAAACATACATACATACAATCACGAGTTTAGCCCTATTGGGGTAGGCAGAGCGTAAACGACCTAAACTAAGGTCATTCCGCCACGTCTGACAAAGTTTTGAGGCTTATTTCAGATAGATTTGCAGGTATACATACTGCTTTAGTGACAGGTTGTTAGCCTATCGCCTAAATTGCAATATACAGAAATCCTCGGATCCCTTAGCTGGTTTTTGCAGCATGCCCGGGTGGAAATGCAGCTGGCATATTCTATGTTTTTCTCTCGCTCCCAGTCCAGCATGGAAGAAAAAAACAAGAAAACCTACAAACAACAAAACAAAATTTAGGCTCCTATTTAAAAAGCGATCTCAACGTTTTTTTTTTTTTTTTTTTTAATATATATAGGCGAGCATTTGTCCGCCATCTCACCTGGTGGAAAGTGACGATGCGGACTATGTTGAAACATACTCACCTATGTAGTGCCTATTCACTCTCGCCTTGAAAAGGCCCAGGTTATATTGTTCCGGAAACAGATCCGCCGGCAGGGAGTTCCACTCCTTAACGTTGAGAGCAATAATAAGTATGGATATGACAGGCTTTTATATACTGAAAATACATTTCTGATACGTACTCAAACTTGCTGTCAGTCTCAAGTGCTGATTATAATTACGGGCCCTAAAATTATTTTTAATGGACTTCAAAGTGATAATGTCCTCGCAAACGTATGCGTCGACAGCGACACCGTGTCAATTATTATTTCGTTAGTGAGCTCTCAAAGCCGAATTTAATTTAAAAAAAAACTTTAAAGTACAGCCAATTCTATTTGATATGACAAGCTAGTAAAATGATTTAATGAAAACCTGTAACGAAGTCATTAAAGCCGTTTTCGGTACGTCTAACTTTGAACGGCCAATCAGGAATTATATTGCTTTAGTGACAAGTTGTCAGCATATCGCCCTCGGGTCCCTCTACTGTCTTAAACTTTACAACAGTATGCCCAGGAAAAGAAGAAGCTAGTACATTCTAAGTTCAGCATTGAAATGATTATATGTGTGAATTGGTTCGCGAACCCACGGTGGTATACCTATATTTTAGAGCGTGGTGGAACTAACCGCTGCGCTCGCGCAGCTAACCTGCTATTGTTTCTGATCTTTCCACTTCCTAGGAATTAGCGCAGTTAAGGACTCAAGTTTCTCGACTAAAAAGATAAACTTTTGAACAAAATGACTGCCTCTCGTGCCGCTTAAGTAGCAGGATGTTGGCAGTTAAACAGTTAATTGTTTGTTGTAATTATAAGTTAACACTTTTTCGGTTATTAAAAATTTCCGTTACATCTAAGTTATGTAAAAATATATAATCTCCCTAGCCTTATCCCGTATCTCACGGGTCGGATACCTAATCTAGGGGGTTGAACAAGAGTACTCGTTTTTACACAGAGCGGACCATCTAACCTCCACAACCCACAAGGAAAACCAGACCCAATCCTAGATTAGGTCAGTGTTTTCAAGCCGCCAATGCTTAGCATTGGCCTCTGACATGGCTTAACGGCTAATATCTACGGTATTAAACGATATTAACCGGGACTAACGGCTTAACGTGCCTTCCGAAGCACGGAAAAAGCTTAGAATAATTAAATAGAGGTCTATTTATAAGATTGCGTTTAACACTATTTACTCGCAGCTCCAATCGGAAATTAAACCCAGGAACGTCTGTGCAGATATCGTAAGCACATTTATTTTCACTACATTGACAAATTGATTTCTGAATTACGTACTACTTAGATGTACTTATGTAAACTTCCTAAAAAGACTTTAAAAGTCACCGATTCTATTAAAGATGCGCCTACACATAACTTCGACGAATTTAATTACAGAAACAACCTGCGCAAGAGCTTCCCGCGAAAGTAATAATTGTGAGGAAAGCTTCGAGCGAATCTTCTGCTTTTTGCGAGCGTGAAATCACGGCAGAAATAGCTATTACGAACGACAAGCACACAGACAGACAAACCTTTAGATTATGCATAGATGGAGCTTAGCCTCGTACAATTATAATCAAGTCTTGAGAGTTTGAGTTCATAGCAGAAGTGACATTTCAATGTACAAAATGGCCTGTCCAATTCATACTTAATATTGGTCGCAATCTTGAGATCGCATTATGAATATATGCAAGCTTTCGTACTTTCAAAACCATAGTGGAGTGAAATGTTTTGATTGATCAAGATAATCTATAACTCAAAGAGAAGTGCATCAATACGCGTTGCCATCATTTGGTTATGGATTATGGCTGATGATTAGAATATTCTTTACAATGGCGTCCATTTCTGTTGCTGACACAATTTAACTTACGGATATCACTTTATATAAGATGACACCATCTAGCATGTCGTCTTATGTCGTGACACTATGATAGATTATAAACAGCTGTTGTGTTGCTGTCTCTATTTTATTAAAATTTAATACAGTGGTCCAAACTAAAATAAGTTAAGTTGTGTCTACAGAATACAGACTCGGCACCAATCTTTACAATATTGAATATACATACATATAATCACGCCTCTATCCCTAATGGGGTAGGCAGAGCGTAAACGACCTAAACAAAGGTCGTTCCGCCACGTCTGACAAAGTTTTGAGTGTAATTTAAGATATAATTCTAGGTATATTGCTGTAGTGACAGGTTGTCAGCCCATCGCCTGAATTACAATATACTGAAACCCTCGGATCCCTTAGCTAGATCTTACAGCATGCCCGGGAGGAAATGCAGCTGGCACATTCTATGTTTTTCTCTCGCTCCCAGACCAGCATGGAATATTGAATATACGTACTACTACTACTCGCTATTAGCTCTGATATTGAAATTAATATCTTTAATGATTTAGTTGAATGGTATTAATGAGTCTTTCCACTAATTGGTCTGTGGGCAGGAAGGTCTTGCTTTCCAAGTAACGTGGCCATTAATCGCAGTTTTTCTGCCGTTCGTCAGAGACCAAGAAACCGCCGACTTCTCGGTGTAATCCTATTTAATTGCACCACCAATTAACTCCATTGACAAGCGCACTTATTTATCGAAGCCTTCCTCTGTACCACCACGAAAAGTGTTCACACGAAACTGAATGAATACTCCTTCGCAGCGATACCTGTACATTGACGATTCACCTTACCATCCTCCTCTAAAATACGTCTTTTACACAGCAATGTACAAGTCCTTTGCGATGGTATCTGTAGATGTTACCTCTTCGTTGCAATTACACGGTAATTATCAATGAAATGCATCGGGACGCGCGATGGCGGGCGGTGGCGGCGCGCGCGCAAGTTTCTTTAATTGCCACAGAACAAGGATGCGTTGCTCTAATGGGTCACTTCTTGTCGGTTCAACGCTAGCTTTATTGAAAAAAAGTATTAAATCGGTTTCTTCAAGTTTTCTTCTTCTTCTGCCTTTTTTTCCCGGCCTTATGCTGGGGTCCGGTTTTTTCCTTTGTCTACTCTACTTTGATCGATCATCGGCATCCGCTAATGTAAGATCGTTCTATCAGTTTCCATAGATATTAGTTATAAAAATGTACTTACCTTTAGTTTAATAAATTAAAAAAAAAAAAAAAAAAAAATAAACAAACAAAACACTTTAATTTTAAGGTGCAGAATTAATTTGAGGATACTTCTCCTGGATTTTTCTGGATTCATCCTTAGTCTACTTTGAAACCTAGCTCTACTCTACATCTTCAACTTCTAATTCAGGCACTACATCCGACGGGACTAAACATATACTATGTAAATAGTATATTTATTGCATATAATGCATTTCCTTCCGGGCATGCTGTAAAAACCAGTTAAACGATCCGAGGGTTTCAGTATATTGCAATGTAGGCGATGGGCTGACAATCTGTCACTACAGCAATACACTTTTCAACTTAAAATTGCCCTCAAAAATTGTCAGACGTGGCGAAAGCGCCTTTTACGAGTCGTGTAACGCTCTGTGTACCCCGTAAGGGATAAAGGCGTGATTTTATGTATGTATGTATGTATGTATTAATCAATAAACATTGCCATTGGTTAAATAAAACCCAAGATTTATAAAACGTCAACATCCCGATCAATGTCGCTTCGACCGGATTAAGCATTTGCCAAAATCGATATCTGGTCAATTAATTAAAAACTGGTTCGCTTCCAAATTAAAATAAGTAGACCCAATAAATATATCGTTACAGACAGTCTTATCTGCTTCTAAAACATTAAATTCGGTAAAGGACATTCAACCTAACACCATTCAGTAAGAAACAAGCTATAACTTCGTGTCGCCTGTCGGTAGGTAAATATAAATATTTTTTGTTTATCGGAATGGATGTTAAAATAAAAATTTCGACAAATTCCTTCGTTGAGCACGGAACAGGGGCCATATTTTATACAATTTATCGCATTCAATAAGAGTATGGTAATAAGGCGCTGCGCCCGCGCACCGCCCCGCCCCCCTCCGTCTCTACCTGACTTCAGTTCCGTGCATTATTATAAATTGGAACTCACATTATAAAGTGGAACCTCCCTGCTCGGAAGGCACGGTGTTTGGCGTGAAATTGTCCAATATGGCTGGCGCGCACGTACGGTCGTAGTACCAGATATCAGAGCTTGTGTTCCGTACACCTATTATAATATACGTATTTAATCGAATAACAATGGCACCAATTCGTATTTGCTAAAATCACGACTTAACTAATATAAGTCTATGCCTGTAATTTTCTGTCATGAGAGAACAGAAAGGGACGCCAATAACTATAGTCAAGATTTAGTTAAGTTCTACTCTACGAATGACAATATTACCTATAATAAAATTCATAATCAATTATTATACTTGGAAGAAAAATTGCGACACACATTATTTTCAAATTACAAAACAAACATATTTTTTATGTCCATGTGAAATGAAACCCAGTTTGCTATTTTTTATTTGCATTTTCTTCTGCAGCATCAACCAACACTCTTCGATCGTAATTCAACATTATTATTTTATTCTTTATATACATTATTTATTATATTATAACATATATATAACCAAGTATAGTGCAATCGTATCTCAGACTACGATCCAAAATGCGAGAATTGCACGGAAGCTAAACACAAGCAGTGAAGCGAAAAATTCTAAAGCGTGAACATGAGTTCACACCCGAGCCGACAACGAAACACACAACATAACACAACAAGGATTAGAAAAAAAACGATCAAATCCACTCAAAATACGATACACCAGCGGCAAGAGACCGTTCTACACCCATTTCAGATCAAAAAGGAATAAGTTGTGCTAATCTTCGAGGTTTGAGTGATATTTGACACTCGGCAAATGCAACGCTTTGACACAAAGCCGACTCGGGACATCTGGCAGGTTTAATGCGGTTAAAGCTAGTTGGATAAAAAAATCTACAATATTTAGAATTTCGCACAAAAGTGAGTCATGGCGGGTGATGTGTGGGCGTGGAAATAAAAAGAATAATTTTCTTGGTAAGTTTTAACTTATAACAGTTTTAATGAATAAAAAAATTACGTTGTGTCATATTCGTACTTATGGGGATAAATATTTTATTCCGATTTAAGTATGTAGAACATAATAGGTATCACATAGGATTGTAAATGGAATAGCTGTAACTGGTTGTAGTAATAGATTATCAGCTCCTGGTCTAAATAGCGAAATATTTAAGCCCTCGAGTTCGAAATCGTGCGATGTCCGAAATAAGAAGCATCTACGTAGGTACTATAGTGTTTTTACGTCCATTTCGGCATGCAAGTACTAACACATCAAAACCCTACAAGATGGCCCTTATAATTACTTAGTAGTAGAGCCCAGAGTTTTATCTAGCACGTGTCATATGAAGTAAGTAGTTTGTCCACGCGAGCCGCATGCGCAATGTCACGCTGGCCACTAGCCGCCGCGCGCCGCGCCGGGTGCTTCTCAACCTGCGTGGGCGCAGGCCAGCTATGCCACTAAATCCAACCTCCACCCATCCAACCGCTAACTGCCTCTTTATCATATTATACTTCATAATGTGACAAATTGACAACACTATCTCTCCTTTCATGAACATAAATATTATGATGTATTTTATGAGCGAAGACGTGCCGTTAAGTCCGCTGTTGACTGTTGATGTTGAATATTGTTGAAATCTCTCGGGTTTTCTATGAATACGTGACAAAGGACTGTCGACTCAATATTGAGACGTCAGAGAGGATTAACCTACTTCTTATATTCTTATGACAACAAAGACTAGAACGTGATGTTTTAAACTTTAACTATTCAAGGACTGGTACATAGAAGTTTACGTTTATATAAGTAATATTTTAATTTACCGAAGGATGGCGTATGTGCTTGTCGTTTCCAGGAGAAATTCATGTCCATAAATTGCAATCGTTTTCACTCGTGCTACATCTCAAAATAGAAAACTAGGGCAGTAACATAACCCAGCCAGGAACAGTTTCTAGCATTCAGAATGTGTTAATATTTTCGGCCTGTCTCTGTGAATGTGACTGTCTGAGTAATTGGCCGTGTTGGCCACAATTGGACACGAAAATTGAAATTGGTCGTAATTCAATGGTGAGGTGAAACATTGCTAGGCGGGCTTGGGCAACGATTGGCGAGCGCTCGAGGCGATGTTCTGTGTCGCTATTCTAGAGGCACTTTGCAGAGATCATGCATTCTCTTGCATTCCATTCAGACAATCGGTATCTGCCATTCGCCAATACGCCAAACGCGATCATATAGTTGCATCATGATAGTCTAGAACTATAACTAACTCTACTCTACAATCTTTTACATATCAGCGATTAAATACTCAGATTTTATGGATAAAACAATAAGTTAAAATTTTGCAAAGATTTCAATTTTGAGCAGTGGGTGCAAGGACGCTGCACGAGTTCTTATAAATTCTATCAAACTACTTATCTGAAGTGTTAGGTACTACGAGAATTATTTTTTTACTGCTATTCCTATTCTCGAGCATTAGAATGTCGCTCAGAATAGCGCCGCGGTCCAGCTTCACATCCATCATATCGACACACCCGCGACGCGACAGAGCGTTGCGCGCAAATTGTGCGCGTCCACAAATTTGCGCGCCGCTTGCGCAACCGTGCGCCCGCGCACCCTGTGGGAAAACCGCGAGCAATGCCGCGGGACATTCGGCGCTTCTCGGAACCTTCGGACGAACTGTCACTTGTACCGTGCTAGTACCGGTTCTTCAATTTGGAAACGAGTAAATTAATTCGAGGTTCGAGTGGAGTTTTATGACAGGCTCGTGTGACGCGCGGCCACCCCGGGTCGCGGTGTGTGGCCGCTGGGTAGCCCGCCGGCCGCGTCCAGGCTTCATTCCCTTAGACGTCATTATCTACCCCAAAATCTGCAACAAAAACTGCTGATGATGTCAAATGCTGTATTAAACAAAAACTAAAAACAACATTACAAAACGAACGCACAGAAGCTTGCATCCGGAGGGTAATTGAATAGCTAATAAACAGGTAAACTGCAGTTTCAATAACTGGAAGCCGAGTCCAATAATGATAGGTCTGGAGGGCCTCGGGACAAGTAACACATTAACACAACAATACTTCAGCGATAATATCAGCGGGTGCGCGGTGGCGGAGCCCGGGGGACTCCACGCGCACACCTGCGCCCGCGCAGCACCGCACGCCGGCCCCGACGCGCCCGAGGGCTGTGCGGTAATGGGCCTCTACTCCCACACTTTACTACAAACCGCCTCGTCATCTCTTTAGCTATTCATTGAGCGCAATCCAACTAGACACTTTATCGAGAGGCCTGGATAAGATGCGTTGGTTTGCGTATGGTTTAACCACTTGGGGTGAGGTGGTAAAGAGTTATAGGATTTTATTAAAGTCATTAGCAGTTGTAATGAACGACGTCGGAGCCGGTGCTGCGGGCGTCGGTCAGCCGCACCGCGCGCGTCGCGACACTTATGAAGACATTCTTCACGCTAATGAGATAATAAAGTGGTCGTGAGAAGTGTCGTGTCGTCGTGGAGACGCAAGTGGCGAGATGGTCGCGACACGCGTTTTTACGACGCGCCATAAACGAACACAGAAATCATAACCACGTATTATTGGGCCCAATTCTGGACGTCATTTACTAAAGCAAACTAAGCCACATGGTGTAGTAGATAGGGCCGCTGCCTTCTGAGCGGGAGGTCGTGGTTCGAATCCCACCACGTACCAATGTGTTTTTCGGTTTTCAAATTTCATATGTACCTACGTTTATTCGGTGCTTTTTCCGTGCTTCGGAAGGCACGTTAAGCCTTTGGTCCCGGTTAATATCGTTTAATACCGTAGATATTAGTCGTTAAGCCATATCAGAGGCCAGTGCTAAGCATTGGCGGCTTGAAAACTCTGACCTAATCTAGGATTGGGTCTGGTTTCCCTTCTGGGTTGCGGAGGTCAGATGGCAGTCGCTCGTGTAAAAACCAGTACCCTGTTCAATCCCCTAGATTAGGAAGCCGACCCCGTGAGATACGGGATAAGGCTAGGGAGATGATGATTTACTAAAGCAAACTATAATATAGTCTAGTCTCAGTATGTGCTCCTCCAAAGAAGTTTTGGATACGTCGTACAAACAGATTTACCCAGGAAGTCGAGTTTTTAAACCGCTTAATAATTATATTACAGTTTTGCATAAACACTATCAAAGACAGCAACTGGGTTCGATGGCTGAGCGTGTGTTCCAAAGCTGACCTCCGCATAATAGGGAACCCAAGGATAGATGAAAATAAAAAAATAAGAATAAATTAATTTAAGAAGGTCAAGAGATTTTCTATGGTTCAAAATGTAGACTCCGGGAGATGTAGGTAGAATGTAGAGTAGAGTCATCACCTCATCAAATGTATCTCATGTTACTTATTCTGAAAAATACCAGACTGTTTTAAAGGCTTTAGAAGGTGGCATTTAGAATTGCGCCCATTAATATGTTATAACGAGGTGCTTATACGAATTCATTTCAATGATACCATCGTGTATATGCTCTTGGATGTCCGTGAACTGGTTGCGAGCTATTACCGTTTCTTCATAGTGTTTTAGTGTCGGTTGCAGAAACAATTGGTTTAATAGGCCGGTTGGTGGGAGGGGGGTTGACTGTGGAATTATAACGAGCGGATAATGATAGGCTGAGCGGAGCAGCGGACCAGCGGATCACGACTCTCGCCCACGCGCCCCTACCATGGACCACGGACCACGGACCACAGATCACGGGCCTTGGACTCAGCCGCTCAGACCCAAAATGTGAAAAGGAGTCGAGTAGTAAAGTCAATACCAGTCACAAAAAAAAAACATTATATATTTTCCTGGACTGAACTGTATTAAATAGCAAGGCTCCTTCCGGGCATACTGTAAAAGTCAGTTAATGTATTCGAGGGTTATAGTGTATTGCAGTTTTCGATGATGGGTTGACAACCTGTCACTATAGCAATATATACTATAATCAACTGTAATTACCCTCAAAAGTCTGTAATGATAACCGAACAACATAAATCCAACACTGATAGGACCTCATCTCCCTAGCCTTATACCGTATCTCACGGGGTCGGCTACCTAATCTAGGGATTTGAACGAGGGTACTGGTTTTTACACAGAGCGACTGCCATCTGACCTCCGCAACCAAGAAGGGAAACCAGACCCAATCCTAGATTAGGTCAGAGTTTTCAAGCCGCCAATGCTTAGCACAGGCCTCTGATATGGCTTAACGACTAATATCTACGGTATTTAACGATATTAACCGGGATCAACGGCTTAACTTGCCTTCCAAAGCACGGAAAAAGCGCCGAATAAACGTACATATGAAATTCGAAAACCGAAAATCACATTGGTACGTGGTGGGATTCGAACCACGACCTCCCGCTTAGGAGGCAGCGGCCCTATCCACTACACCATCGGGCTCTCTTCCTCAAAATAATAATAAAACTTTTCAGACGTTTTCGCTCTGCCTACCCCATTAGTGATAAAGGCGTGATTTTATGTATATATGTATATACGACTTTGGCGCTCTTCCTGCCCCGTGAGGGGCACGGGGCAGGAAGAGCGCCAAAGTCTTAAAAGCTGTTTCGCGCTTATCTGATTTCGGGGCAATTCAGACAGTATCGACCATGTGCGATAGAAAGAAAACTACCTACCTAGTTATCAAAAGAACAGTTAAGTTTAGCTATAGCCTTTTCGACCACATAGCACCCATAGTAACGCATTGCTAAACTGGGCACATAAAGCAATGCGCGTCGATAGTCGCAGCCTCGCTGCGCAGGCGCATAATTCTCCGCGATCATTGTCCGCGCGTCCGTCTGTCCGTCTGTCCGCTCTCCTTGCGACACAAAGCCCGGGATATGGGTCGCCAATGAGGGCAATTCGGCGTTGCAAATTTGACTTAACTAATTTAAATCTATACTTGTCATTTTCTGTCTTGCACATGAGGAAACAGAGACGGCAATAATTTTAGTTGAGATTGATTGGGTCTGATTTCCTTTCTGGATTGGAGACTTTGCAGACAATCAGGTGATTCTTCCTGCAATGTCCTAACCAAACTGGGGAATATCAACTTTGTGTTCCTTCTAAGGGAATCGAACCCAGGACCTCCAGATCGTAAGCCCATGGCTCTGACCACTAGAACACGGAGGCATTTGGCAGCTGTGCTACTAGGCGCTTTGAAAACTTTGACACCAGGGTTCATCGGGTCGTTGGTCGACTTGAGAAGCCACTCGCTGAGAAGAACACCGAATTGGCTCCAATGCACACGATTAATTGAAATCGCTGAGAATTGTTTATGAAAACCAAAGCTCGTAAACTATTGGCTTTTGAAGGAAATACGGCGGTTGTAGTGACAGGCCACTTGTTATATGTTAGGAAACTTTCCAAACTAGATATTGGCGACAGTTATGGGCGCACTATTCCTTAACTAATTCTTAGTTAGCGCTGACACTTTCTTAACTTTGACATAAGAACAGGATAGCAAGTAAACACATGATCTTGACATCTTGACAACTGCCAATAGTTACAGTCTGCCATCTTACCATTTTAGCCCATTATAAAATAACTTGGATCCTAGATTGGATCCTTTCTTCCATGCTGGACTGGAGCGAATGAAAAACATAGAATGCACAAGCTGCATTTCCTCCCAGACATGCTGTAAAAACCAGCTAAGGAATCCGAAGGTTTCTGTATATTGCAATTTAGGCGGTGGGCTGACAACCTGATACTACAGCAATATACCCACAAATCTATTTTAAATAACCCTCAAAACGTTGTCCAACGTGGCGCAACGACCTTTGATTAAGTCGTATACGCTCTGCCTACCCCATTAGGGATAAAGGCGTGATTATATGTATGTATATTGGATCCTAGAACTAGGATGTCTGTGCTATAAGAGTCAAATACCGTATCAAGTGTCTACTTGTCTATGTCTATAGAGACAACTGAGCTAGTTTTAATAAATAAACACGTTGATAATAATTGCTCCTATCACTTACAATCCCATTGTTCATAGCCACATACCACAGACTAATTCATAAACTTGACTAATGATAATTACCAATATCTATGATCTTGTACGGCTGCTAACATGTCACCTGCTTCTCTTGTCACGCCCTCTGTAGCCACAGACAATGAACTAACAAGCAACCTATGGACAACCTATCAATTAGATGGTCACACCTCTCTCGTAATTGCGGTTCTACTCCGCTACTGCTGGCGACGACGGCAAAAACCGGGTCAGGAACACAGACCTGACAGCTGTAGACTTCGTACGTTGATACGAAACTCTGCGAGGAGAAAGCTATATTGGCCACCGACAATGCTGTGTAAATAATGGGACAGAAAAAAATCTATAGAGGCTTTGTCGTGGTATCTTAGATTATTACGATAGTGATGAAAGAAGTTGTATAAAAGAAAGAAATGTTCTTTAATATCTACTTTATATATGAAGAGGCAATAGTTCATTTAATGGCTAAGAGAGTACATGTACTACTGTTCGCAAC
Source organism: Scrobipalpa costella (assembly GCA_949820665.1). Lineage (NCBI taxonomy): Eukaryota > Metazoa > Arthropoda > Insecta > Lepidoptera > Gelechiidae > Scrobipalpa > Scrobipalpa costella. The sequence goes on from OX463314.1 coordinate 17,247,482, forward strand.
TTAATGCTTGAGTCAGTCCCTTTTCCCTAGATAAGATAAGATCAGATAAGGCATTTATTTGCAGAATAGTTTAAATTCATTTAATTATTACTTGTCACTACAGAAATATACCTACAAATCTATGTTAAATAACCCTCAAAACTTTGACGTGGCGGAACACCTTTGTTTAGGTTGTTTACGCTCTGCCTACCTCATTACGGATACAGGCGTGATTATATGTATGTATGTAATTATTACTTTTGCAATGTGTATTTTTGTATACTTTCATTGTTTCCTGGGAGTAAAGCTATTTTATTCTAAAAAATTAATAAAAAAATATCTATTTTATTCTATTCTATTCTGATTCGGGTGCAAAATCTCATAATTTTATTCGGATCTAAACTAAATACTATAAAATCGGACCTGTAAAATATTAAGGACAGTCATTCAGCAGCGAGGTTAAATGACTTTTGGTCATAGTAATCCAAACACGAGGTAACCTATCCTAGGTTGTAGATGTATTAACTCGCTCTACAGTCGAACGAATTCATGCATCTGCAGATTCTGGAGCTCCACCTACCGTGTGCAATAAGGATAAGACGAGTCTATAAGTTACATGGTCTGTGGCCAATACAATATCGCTAGATAGAGCCGGCCGAAACCTATAATCTTCTACGGTCGAGTTCGGTCCACAAACCAAAAAAGAAATGCACCAATTTTGGGAACCGGTTCCTATTTAATTAATTTCGAACGATTTATTTATCCTGTTGTTCGGGTTTTGAGGTTAGATTGTAGTTTTATTATGGAACTTTTTGAAACAATGTTCTTTTTTATATGATGGCGCACTTGACTTAGATTTTATATTACGTGATATAATTATTTAATTATAATAGTAGTGGGTTAATAGAATAATTATTAGGTACGTTAACTTTGTATTACGAAAGTGATTATTAAAGTCATTGCATGGTATAAGATTGCAATCGTAGATATAGATAGTAATAATATTAATTAAATTATTCTGTTGTAAAAATTGCAGGTGGATTACGCTGTCCGAAAGTTTCACATAAATAAATAAATATAATCACGCCTTTATCCCTAATGGGGTAGGCAGAGCGTAAACGACCTAAACGAAGATCGTTCCGCCACATCTGACAAAGTTTTGAGGGATATTTAAATTTGTAGGCATATTGCTGTAGTGACAGGTTGTCAGCCTATCGCCTAAATTACAATATACTGAAACCCTCGGATCCTTTAGCTGACTTTTACAGCATGCCCGGGAGGAAATGCAACTGGCACATTCTATGTTTTTCTCTCGCTCCCAGTCCAGCATGGAAGTTGTATAGTAGGAACAGATAACCGTGGTTCCAAGTTCAAATCCAGATGAATATATTTTTTATTTTATGTTTTCGTACTAGAGTCACAGAATATATAATAGTACTGTAGGGTGTCATTTTTATTTTATATCAAAGTCAGTACCAAATACATTGTGTAATGTGATGTTTATAGTGTATGCGGGGTGTAAGGGACTGCCTCCCGCAAATAGGTTTCCATACAAATTGTCCGATCGAGGTGGTCATTTTGTATGGGAAGGATTTTTTTTTCATCTCCTGAAAGTATTTTCCGGTGAAAGTTGTTTAGTTTCGTTCCCTGAGCAAGTCCCTTACACCCTTAAACCACCCTTGAGTAAAAAAAATGGCGTGTTTACTGGGTGGTTAAAAAATCAAAATGTTTACTTAAAACTAATGGCAAAAATGTTGTGGAACTCATTCATATTTAAAAAAAAAACATTTAGATTTAATCGTGTTCAAAATATAAAAATTATTGATTTGAGTAGTCAAGTATTTACCTAGAAGTGACGTCATACCTAACAATTTTCATACAAAAAAGTGTATTTGATATTTAGTAAAAAGTTGCTGATTTGACTAGTAAGATCTAGCGAATTGAAAGCGGCTTTAAACGATTTACGCTCCCTGCATTGATTTCGAACTCTACACGGAAAGCATATACAATACAACATATACAACTCGCTTTTTATTTGATACTCGTTGCACGACGATATCAAATAAAAAACACACGAATATATTTCTTAAGTCAGATACGGAGTTGGGTCGTTTAACGCCTGCAGCGCGTTTAATTCGGGCATTAACTGCGCCGGCGCAGGTTACTGGCACAAGAGCAAAAACATCTTTATCCATCGTCATCGAATGAAATGAAAGCATTTAGGTCTCTTTCCGGAGTTTTGTTAGGCTTAGGTAGGCGGGAGTCAAAAATATATGTACCAATGGGCTTTCGGATTTCGAATTTAATTTGTACGTTTATTCGGTGCTTTTTCCGTGCTACAGAAGGCACGTTAAGCCGTTGCCTGATTAATGTCGTTTAATTCCGTAGATATTAGTCGTTAAGCCATGTCAGAGGCCAGTGCTGAGCATTGGCGGCTTGAAAACTCTGACCTAATCTAGGATTGGGTCTGGATACCCCTTCTGGGTTGCAGAGGTCACATGCCAGTCGCTCTGTTTAAAAACCAGTACTCTCGTTCAATCCCCTAGATTAGGTAGCCGACCCCGTGAGATACGGGATAAGGCTAAGGAGATGGTAAAATAGCGTAGCAGTTCGCACGCGCTATCTAAGCAAAGTATGCAACCAAAAGCAATATCCAAATGAACGAAACAGGTCACAACACTTCCATGCTGGCCTGGAAGCAATAGAAAAACATAGAATGTGCCAGCTGCATTTCCTCCTGGGCATGCTGTAAAAACCAGCTAAGGGATTCGAGGGTTTCAGTATATTTTAATTTAGGCGATGGGCTGACAACCTGTCACTACAGCAATAAACCTACAAATCCATCTTAAATACATACATACATATAATCACGCCTTTATCCCTAATGGGGTAGGCAGAGCTTACACGACCTAAACAAAGTTTTGCGGGTTGTTTAAGATAGATTTGTAGGTATGTTGCTTTAGTGACAGGTTGTCAGCCTGTCGCCGAAATTGCAATATTCAGAAACCCTCGGATCCCTTAGCTGGTTTTTACAGCATGCCCGGGAGGAAATGCAGTGGCACATTCTATGTTTTTCTCTCGCTCCCAGTCTAGCATGGAAGTAATCAAGTATCTTATAGGAAGTATATAAGTATCTTAAATAACCCTCAAAATTTTGTCAGACGTGGTGGATCGACGTTTTTTAAGTCATTAACGCTTTGCCTACCACATAAGAGATAAAGGCGTGATTATATATGTATGTATAAAACAGGTGATGATTACAGTATGTATCGGGCAGTCACCTCCGCCTGCGCGGGCGCACAACCTGCAATTAAGCCCGCGCTGATTGTAAACGAGTGACTTAGACTTTATACAGACGAACTGCTGTTTCCAAAAGTAGTCGTCACATGCTAGCAGCAGCCATCGACGCGTCGGCTGCAGTTGACAAGTGCCGTTCGTCTGTATATAAAACAAAATAAGACCGAAAATATAATTTTGTGTGAAAATTGCCTGAAATTAAGCATAAATGCATCATGCATTTGGTCATGAGTTCGAAGTTTGGTTAAGTTAAGGTTTACTGTTTAGGAATAAAAGAGAAACTATGTTTGTATGGGATTTCGTTCTCCGGTAGGCCCTTAAGTTCTAGACAGATAAACTACATTGCTTCTGCAATTCAATAAAAAAGTTGCAGCTCAGGTGTTTATGTCCCCATCAAGGTGCAGTTGGATTGCAGTCGGTGTACAGTTACAGCGACTGAAGGCAAACTGCATAAGTTCAGGCAGTTTCATCAATCGCTGTTTTCAAAAGGAGAATCAAAAAACATTATCTTTCTCTGCGTAATCCGTAGTATGTATTTATATATTGTATATATATATATATGTATCTATGGTATGTATATATTTATTTATTTCAGTTATATTTATATAGAGAATTTAATATATTTATAGGTATTATAATTTATTTACTTATTGTATGATCGTAGTATAGTGTAATTAAGTAGGTATATCCTTATTTACTGTTCATGTACCTAATTTGTATTCATATTGTACACGTCTTATCCGCTTTACGTTTTATGCTATCTCACTTCTTAGGTCTGCTGTAATACATTTCATTTTAGAAATAAGCAGTACCTGTTGTGTCTTGATTCCTATGTAATTGTTCTGTGTATGTTTCTGTGTACAATAAACTGTTAAATAAAATAAATAAATTTCTTTACAGTCGTGACAACTGCGGAAAAAATGAACCTCAACTGGAAATAAGCAGTCAGATTGCAGTTGCATTGCAGTCCGTCTGTTATGTATAAAATCTTAGAAAGCGGTAGCAGCTGCCCTGCCCAATTTAATCATATTATAAGCTTTGTTAATAATTTGGTCGTAAGTGTACCATAATTAAATATTTTGTAAGTTCCGGAAAATGCAAGTATAAATTTGACGTTTACAGCTTTTTGATTATAAATAAATGCATTAAACATTACACCATTTTATTAGTTATACAATGTTTCTGGTGGTTTAAAATTTCGGCTACCGAACCTTAGGCTCGTATTTATGAAGCGATATCAAACTTGAGAGCAGTATTTAGTATGGATTTGACAGCCAGTTTGTACTGAAATGTCATTTCTGATACGAACTCAAACTCGCTGTCACTCATGAGAGCTGATTATAAATACGACCCATAGAGTGGGGTACTAGAGGTATCTTCTTAGCGAGTGGATACTAGAGTCGAACAACGACCCGATGAACCCTGGTGTCACACTTTTCATACCACCTAGTAGCACAGCTATTAGGCCTCTGACATGATTTTGACGACCACTATCAACGATAGCGACCGGGACCGACGGCTTTACGTGCCCGTCCAAGCACGGAATCCTTTTTCTTTTCGGACAATCAGGTGAATCTGCCAGCAATGTCCTAACCAAACTGGGAAAAACCTCACCAAGTGATATATTGACAAATATCAACTTTGTTTTCCACCCTGGGAATTGAACCCAGGACCTCCGGATCGTACCACTAGACCACGGAGACAGTTATAGGCTGAATTTAGATAAAGGGCCCCCTTGCGGGGAGGACCACTCTGCGGAGATCATGCCTAACGGCTGATCCTAAAGAGTTGGATTCCGTTCCGATCCAAACAAGCTAAGCTCACAAGAGCAAAGCATTTGCAAACCAACTGTCATGCGGACACTTCCGCATCTGAAGAGTCGAATAGAAGACGTTACAGTGGTGGACAGTTCTTCAACATTCATCAGAAAGGCCTTAGAGCGTTTCACTCCAGATAAGTAAAGTTATTCCGATTTATCTTGGAAACTTCACTCCACCAACTCCACACAACAACACTTTGGCAAATCCCAATCATTAATGAATGATTCTTCTATGCTGGCCTGGAAGCAAACGAAAAATATAGAATGTGTCAGCTGCATTTCCTCCCGGGCATGCCGTAAAAACCAGCTAATAAGGGATCCGAGGATTTCAGTATAATGTAATTTAGCCGATGGGGTGACAACCTGTCACTACAGCAGTATACTTACAAATCTTTCTTAAATAACCCTCAAAATGACCTTTGTTTAGGCCATTTACGCTCTGCCTACCACATTAGGGAAAAAGGCGTGATTATATGTATGTATTATATGTATTTTTTTTAAATGGCAGTGGTTTGCCTCGCTAAGACTTGAATGATCTTTGCTCGATAACCAGAAGTAGCTAGTCCTGGCACGGGCCTTGGTCTATTTGGACTGCTACTGACATTTCATTGGGGAGTAGAAAAAATGGCTTTTAATTTCCTATGCATTTTGGCTCTGTCTCTACACCTAATGCTAAAATTGACAATGTTATCTTTTTGTCTAAATAAAATAAATACACATACAAAATATAAATGAATGATGCAACTCTCTGATGAAGTTTGTCTCTTGTCTTGGCTGTTAGCTGGTCAGTGAACGTTCAAGCAACTTGTTAATTGATGTTAATGGGTTAATTTTTATGAGAGCGATTCCTGGGAACGGCTCTGGCTGGGATGTCTTGCCACAGACTAGTTTCCCATGGACTACGCACAGTTAAAATTCCTATTCTGTTTTGCTTTGTGTTGTGATGGTTATTATTAGGCAAGGTCATTAGGTAATTTTGAATTGAGCTAAAATACCCCAAACTCTCACACTTACTCCCCTCATAAAACTGAAAATTCTCCCCATTAAACATAGTTTGAAGATGCTGATAAATCAACGACTACTCGCTTGTTTGTTTAACGGAGGTGTTAGACCTCTACGTTTCGACTCTTTACGATAGTCTTCTTCACGGAGAGTGAAAATCACACAACACCGCCCGCCGTGTGTGATCTTTGAGTAGTCGTTGATTTGTTTGTATGAATAACACTTGTTCGTCTTTTAGTGATAAAATAGCTCGAAGATGGTTCGTAAATGACGTCCATTTTATCAGACTTTCCCATTGCAATTGTGACTCGTAGATATTAAAGTAAAATTTGTACTTTAGATACCTATTTTAATTTAACATTGCTATTAACTCGTAGAGCGCACAACTTAACTAAATCTTGACTAAAAATATTTCCGTCCCTTTCTGTTCTCTCATGACAGAAAATGACAGGTAGAGACTTATATTAGTTAAGTTGTGATTTTTGCAACTTTGCAACTACCATTGGCAAAATAGTCTCAATAATTTGTATAACGAACATGTGGCGACCGAACTATTTAACTCACGGCATTTTATGTAGAATCCAAAGGTTGACTAGTCCGTGTGCTTTCTCACCGTGCCTACCAGGGATCAGTAAAAATACCACTTAGTCACCGTTATTAGTGATGTTTGTCATACTAATTACTCGGAATATTCAGAGCGACTCACAAAAATGTGCCCTTTGGTAGTCATCAAGACCTTTTTTATATACCTACTCAACGTCACTATTAACCAAATTCAACCTAAACTATAGTATCTTTATTTGAAAAAAAAATGTAGTGGGAAGGCCTAGGCCTTAATATTAGAATTAGAAAGAAAGTTAATAAAAAGTAAAAGAAATAGGTTACAAGGAATATGAAACAAATTAAAGGAAGCAGTTTTTATAAATTCAATGGTTATTTCCAATAGCTAATGGTGAAAATAAAAAATGTAGTTCAGTCTTATTTTAAACTAGCGACCCGCCCCGGCTTCGCACGGAAATCATTAGTGTTTCTCTACTATATTAAGTATGTATTATACATATAAACCTTCCTCTTGTATCACTCTATACATTAAAAGAAACCGCATCAAAATCCGTTGCGTAGTTTTAAAGATCTAAGCATACATAGGGATATAGGGACAGAGAAAGTGACTTTGTTTTATACTATGTACTGATAAGTAAATACTACATACATATATACATATAATCACGCCTTTATACCTAATGGGGTTGGCAAAGCGTAAACGACGTAAATACGCCTGAAAAAGTTTTGAAGGTTACATAAGATGGATATGTAGGTATATTGCTGTAGTGACAGGTCGTCAGCCCATCGCCTAAATTACAATATACTGAAACCATTGGATCTGGTTTACAGCATGCCCGGGAGGAAATGCAGCTGACACATAGTATGTTTTTCTCTCGCTTCCAGGCCAGCATGGTCGTTTACGCTCTGCCTACCCCATTGGGGATAGAGGCGTGATTATGTGTGTGTGTGTGTGTGTGTGTGTGTGTAATTTCTAATGGTGGAAATAAAAATGTTGCCTTAGGGCTTGCAACCTGCGACCAGGTTACCAACGGGCGCGTGTCAATTGATACTCATCATCTCCCTAGCCTTAACCCGTATCGCACGGGGTCGGCTACATAATCTAGGTGATTGAAAGAGGATACTGGTTTTTACACAGAGCAACTGCCATCTGACCTCTGCAACCCAAAAGGGAAACAGATCCAATCCTAGATTAGGTTAGAGTTTGCTTAGCACTGGCCTCTGATATGATATCTTAACGAATAATATCTACAGTATTAAACGATATTAACCCGGACCAACGGCTTAGCGTGGGTCCCGAAGCGCGGAAAAAGCGCCGAATAAACGTATATATGAAATTTGAAAACCGAAAAACACATTGGTACGTGGTGGTATTGGAACCACAACCTCCCGCTCAGGAGGCAGCGGCCCTATCCACTACACCATCGGGCTCTTTGAGTTCCCAATTTACAGTATTGTGCGATTAATTAATGATTGGCGTGATGTTTAATTAACTGGCAAACTTAAGATATTTTCAAATAAGGACGTCATATTAAAAATATTAATCTTCTTGTGAGGTCAGTATCATAATATAAATCTTAATAACGCGTACACATTATACACATGAATCCAGGTCTTACACGTGGTTTAGTGAGACCTTAACTGCCTCCGTGGTCTAGTGGCTCGTGCCATGGACTCCCGATCCGGAGGTCCTGGGTTCGATTCCCAAGGGGGAAACACAAAGTTGATGTTTGAGAATTTATCACTTTGTGATTTTTTCCCCAGTTTGTTTAGGACATTGCAGGCTGAATCACCTGATTGTCCGAAAAGAAAAAGATTCCGTGCTTCGGTGGGCACGTTAAGCCGTCGGTCCCGGTCGCTGTCTTTGATAGTGGTCGTTACTCAAACCATGTCAGAGGCCTGATAGTTGTGCTACTAGGCGGTTTAAAAACTCTGACACCAGGGTGCATAGGGTCGATAGACTCGATACCCTCTCGACAAAAGAAGAAGTGAGACCTCCCGCTCAAGAGGTAGCGGCCCTATCCACTACACCGTCGGGCTCTCTACGTGTCCATCGATCCTCATTATACTGAACCCGCTGGATTTTTGCGCGGAGACATGCGCCTGCGCACGTTGCTGGGAGTAACGGTAATGGCGTGCGGGGAAACTGAATGGATTATATAGTATTTACATGAACCGTTATAGCCACTGAAAAAACTCGCATACATATAGAAATTTTCAAAACAAGAATATTTTGTTACATACATATATAAAAAATTCACGGCCTTATCCCTAATGGGGTAGACAGAGCGTAAACGACCTAATCAAAGGTCATTCCGCCGCGTTTGACAAAGTTATGAGGGTTATTTAAGATAGATATGTAGGTTTATTGCTGTAGTGACAGATTGTCAGCCCTGATTGTATTCTGAAAACCCTCGGATCCCTTAACTAGTTTCTACAGCATGCCCGGGAGGAAATGCAGCTGGCACATTCTATGTTCTTCTTTCGCTCCCAGACCAGCACGGAAGTATAATTATAATTGAGGGGATAAGCTGTACAATTTGTTTCAAATAATACTTTGTGTAAGGGACAGCGTCCCGTAAACTGATAGGGGTTGCTTAGTCTACGAAACTAAACCACTATCAGCAGGATTTTTTTTAGGAATTGCAAAAAAAGCTACGGAGACTGCGAAGCGGGTGGTGTTGCCAATGTAAATATCCACCATATCCATGGCTTGCCCCTGCGCAGTGTCGCTGCTAATTAGCGAGCGCGGGGTGAACAGGCCATCGGGTGAACAAGTGACACTTTTTACGGCCAAGTGTGGACATTCACAGACAGTGTTAACCCAAATCGGACTTAGTTTGCTGTTGTACCATCTGGAAACGCCGTTAGGAATCGGACAGTGGAAGAAATACGGCGATATGTAGAGTCCCAGGCGGTATGGTAAATAGTTGGCTAGGACCGTGATCTAATGGCGAGGCATGCAGACCTCCTCGCTGCGCCCGCGCACCGCTCAGAGCCGCGCGGTGATGGATGCTCGTGCGTGTAATTGACAGCGCCACGCGCGCCCGCGCAGCCCGCCGCCGTCCGTCACCAGCGACGGCCACGAATTCTGCGTCTGCGCATTTAATTGCGCCAGACTCCGCCAGACTCCTGCGCATGGAATACCGATCTTAATTGCCCTCATAATGCGTGCAGGAAACTCCGCTGAATAGTTCAACTAAAGGTTATATTCGCTCATAGCTCTAGCTTTCCCTGTAAATCTCTCCGAGCCGTTTCTAAGAGCAGGCTCCGCAGGGTTCCGTCCGCGCTTTGCGGCTCTACACAACTCGGGGTATTCTAAAACATGTTTTGAATGGCTGGATATTTACACCAGGCAGCTCGGAGGGTATTATCAATATTATGGTCGTCTTTACGCGCATTTCACAGGCGAGTGTCGACACGGTGGTGTCATAACACGAGATAAAGGGGAACAAAGCGGCGCGCAAACGCATTTGCGAGGCGTAGAGGGCGCGGCGGCGGTAATCCTGAAGCATGGCCGCGACGCCGAGCTATTTGAATATGAAAGAGGTGGCAAGTGCATATAAATCTGCGCAGTGCCACAGTGCGTGCCCCCTCCTCCCCCTCCTACCCTACCCCCAGGCTGCGGGGAAAGACGGCGGTTTCCTGCTCTCACAGCACCCGTCCGTCCTCAGCCACGCATAATATTTGCATGATAAAATACCAATGCTCCGATACCTATTATACCGTGAGAAATGCGGGGATTATATTGCATTATTTCTTTTGCAGATCAATGCCGGATAATGGAATCAGCAATCTGTCAGCTGCTGTTGCGAAATGTTCAACGGTGACAGACATTTCAATACGGCGTTCAGTTGTGGACCGGTCTTGAGGTGATACGTTTCAACTTTGAAGGTAGACTAGACGCTCCCAAACTTCCGATAGTATCTCTCCCGCCTCTACTGCTTGTTTGACTCTTTGAATACACGCGATACATATCAGCATTTGCTGGACCTATCTACATCGGTCCAGCAACAAAGTGTTCAATGCACCATTACTAGGAATAAATGGGTATTTCAACACCGTTTTTCCAATAAGCGGGAGCAGGTTCCGGCTAAGGGCTGTCTGCCTGTCTTGCAGAAGCAATGGCCGCAATGTTAACATGCCAACATTAGTTCGCGCCGCGCGGTCGTACGTTGAGGTCTCAGCTAGTAAATCCTTCGTAGGGCCTCCATCAGTCTTCGCAAAGGAGACAACTCCGGGAGTGGCGTCGCGGCGTCAACTAACGGTCATTGTTCTAGCAAAGGGCGCTCATTGAGGATATTCGTGGCTGAACCAACAGCACCTTTCTATTCCGTATCCCACGGGCGCCGTATTTGGGTGTCGGTTAGTTACCGGGTCGGTATCGATCGCAGTAAATCTCGTTCTCGGCGCGCGCGCAATCACCTGTCGCTGGGCGCGAGAATTGCCGCTTTATTGTGTCGGCTGATATACGGACAAATGCCTCCGTGGTCTAGTGATCTGAGCCATGGACTCACGACTCAAAAGGCCCAAGTTTGATTCCCGGTGGAGGACAATGACTTTGTGTTGTTGTTTCTAATTTTAGGCTGATCACCTGATTGTTCGCCAAAGTAAGATGATCCATGCTGTCGAATGGGCATGTAAATAGTCGGTCCTGCGCCTGATTTTTCTCTGGTCGTGTCTGTCAGTCTGTCCCATCAGAATAAGATATTGACGAAATAAAGAATGCACTTGTGTTTTAAACACTCGGGTACTAAAAACTAAGTCCCGTGCAGATGGTTGGTCGAAGATAAAATGGTTAGAATTGGAAGGACTTACCTAGATACTATAGTGCCGACAATGTTTTATGAGTGATTGCTAGTGCTGCTGCAGTTGACCTCTGTCCTCTGACGTGTGGATTCGAGTCGATCTACCCGAAGAACCCTGGTGTCAGAGTTAAAGAAGCACGGTTTCTTTTTACAATTAGATGATTCTGCAATGATGATCTGATCTGATCAATGATTTCTGCCTGCAATGTCCTAACTAAACTGGGGAAATTCTCACAAAGTGATAAATTAACAAATATCAACTTTGTGTTCCCCTCTTGGAAATCGAACCGAGGACCTCCTCCCATGGCTCAGACCACTAGACCACTGGTGCCGACAATGTTTTATGGGTGTATGCTAGTGCTGCTGCAGTTGTAGGTAGTTCAACACGATGAACGACGGCTGTCGGCTGCCGGAACGCAAACGCAATGCGCAAGCGCGTGATAAGTTTCTGTCCGGCGAAGTCACGAAAAACGTAAATCGCGAATGTTTTACAACTTCGAGGTGTCAAATGAAAATTGTTTGGGTAATTGGAGCATTTATTTTAAATTAAAGCTCCTCAGCAAATAATATGGCTAGGGCTCGTAATTATGAAGCGATATCAAACTTGAGAGCAATATTAAGTATAGATTTGACAGGCCAGTTTGTACTGAAATGACATTTCTGATACGAACTCAAACTAGCTGACGCTGATTAGAGACGTCGAACGCTGACGTATGAGAGCTGATTATAAATACGGCCCTTAGAATCTTAGTAAAACCAACATGTTATACCTACCAGCTACAAACAAGCAGTATCCTGATTCCTAATTCATACAGTTTTCTCATCTCAGTGTGTAGTATCAAAAGTTGATATTTGTCAATTTATCAGTTTGTGAGATTTTCCCCAGTTTGGTTAGGATAATGCAGGCTGAATTACCTGATTGTCTGGAAGAAAAAAGCTTCCGTGCTTCGGAGCGAACGTTTAGCCGTCTGTCCCGGTCGCTGTCTTTGATATCTGGTGGTCGTAACAAAATCCACGTCAGAGCAGCCTATAGCTGTGCTATTAGTGCGATCTAAAAACTATGACACAAGGGTCTATTGGGTCGATCGACTCCATACCCACCCATACGTCAGAAAAAGAAGTGTGTCTTTTCAATATTTTTAAATACCGTAGTTCAACAAATTCAGGCTCGTATTTATAAAGCGATCTCAAGATTAAAAGCAATATTAAATATGGATTTGATAGGCCGTTTGTACTGGAAATTTCTGCTACAGACTCAAACTCGCTGTCACTTGAGAGCTGATTATAATTACGGGCCTCAGACAGAAAAGGGAACAATCAATTTCCTTCTGCCCCGGACAGTGTTATAGATGGACCTGGCAAACTTCCCGGCGGATTTACCGCTGCATCACGACCATCACGAGCTCTACTTACCCTGGCTTAACACTTTACAAAACACTTGTTTATCCGTAGACTAGCTTTAGCTTTTACATACATACATACATAAAATCACGCCTTTATCCCTTACGGGGTAGGCAGAGCATTAAATGCCTCGTAAAAGGCGCTTTCGCCACGTATGACAAAATTGAGGGTAATTTTAGATTGTAATGTGTATTGCTATAGTGACAGGTTGTCAGCCTGTCGCCTAAATTACAATACACTGTAACCCTCAAGTCCCTTTTGCTGACTTCTACAGCATGCCCGGGAGGAAGGGCAGCTGGAACATTCTATGTTTTTGTATCTCTCCCAGTCCAGCATGGAAGTTTAGCTTTTACCCTAGGCTAAATTAGAATAGAATAGAAAACATAATAAAAACCGATCGGCTTACTTGTTTGTATTAAAAGGGTTTCTTCCGTGCTGGACTGGGAGCAAGAGAAAAACATAGAATGTGCCAGATGCATTTCCTCCCGGGCATGCTGTAAAAACCAGCTAAGGGATCCGAGGGTTTCTGTATATTGCAATTTAGGCGATGGGCTGACAACCTGTCCCTACATCAGTATACGCAAAAATATATCTTAAATAACCCTCGAAACTTTGTTAGAGGTGGCGTAACGACCATTGTTTAAGTCGTTTATGCCCTGCCTACCCCATTAGGGATAAAGGCGTGATTATATGTATGTATGTATGAAAGGGTAAGCCCTTGACGTTTCGATCAGGAGAAAGAGATCTTCATCAGGAAAAAGATCCTCGTATAGGATCAAAACGACGAGTGCTAACCCTCCTTTCAATACAAACAAGTAAGCCGATCAGTTTTCATTATGAATTACACTTGTTTATCGTTTAGTGTTAGAAAAGAATAAAAAACGCTTAGAAAATAAGATTTCCCGTAGGGATGAAGTAATTTTCCAGCGGAAAAAAGTATCAGATTTACATCTACATATTATATTCCTTTATGATATTTCCTATACGGTACGATACGATTCCTATCAAAGTAGGACCTAACCTACATTAGAGTGTACATACATACATATAATCACGCCTTTATCCCTAATGGGGTAGGCAGAGCGTATACGACCTAAACAAAGATCGTTCCGCCACGTCTGACAAAGTTTTGAAGTTTATTAAAGATAGATTAAGATTTGTAGGTCACGCCTTTATCCCTAATGGGGTAGGCAGGGCATAAACGACTTAAACAATGGTCGTTACGCCACCTCTAACAAAGTTTCGAGGGTTATTTAAGATATATTTTTGCGTATATTGATGTAGTGACAGGTTGTCAGCCTATCGCCTAAATTGCAATATACAGAAACCCTCGGTTCCTTTAGCTGGTTTTTACAGCATGCTCTGGAGGAAATGCACCTGGCACATTCTATGTTTTTCCCTCGCTCTCAGTCCAGCATGGAAGTACAGTGTGCAAAGTTGTATCCCAATCGGACCAGTGTTTAAAGCAGGATTGAGTAACAAACATCCAAACTAAGCAATCATAATATTATTTTATCACTAAATGACGAACAAGTGTTATTCAAAATCAATGACTACTCCCTTGTTCATCTTCGGCTAAAGTCGACTAAAGTAACGAGATTCTTCTTCATGGAGAGTGAAAATCATACAACACCGCCCGCCGTGTGTGATCTTCGAGTAGTCGTTGATTTGTCTGTACGAATAACACTTGTTCGTCTTTTAGTGATAAAATAGTTCGAAGATGGTTCGAAAGAAATATAAAACCATTTGGATCTTCGACTTCGACTTTAGTAAAGAGTCGAAACGTTGAGGTCTCCGATAAACAAACAAGTGAGTAGTCGTTGATTTATCAAAAATCATAATATTGACGTGATACCCTACTTCCGCGTATCTTGGCAACGATAATTCTGGCGAAAAGCTGGTGAAGCTAATTTAAGAGTCGGGTAGCTGAGAAAGGCACGCGAATTCACCTGACATTTGGTCACTAATGACTACTTACAGAGATACAAGTGCGAGCTACTTGCCTCGGAGGAAAATTATTGTTTTCGTTATTTCTCGGGACAATTTACGAGAAACAAATTTATTGTGTTTTACAAAAACATCCAAGTTATTGTAAGCCGTCAATGAAAGGTGTTAACTGTATTGTATTGTGTTTCATTATTGCCTTAATTTATTTATAATCATGTACAATATAAATTAACATATAATATATTTTCTTCCATTCTGGACTAGGAGCGAAATAAAAACATAGAATGTGCCAGCTGCATTTCCTCCCGGGCATGCTGTAAAAACCAGCTAAGGGATCTGAGGGTTTCAGTATATTGCAATTTAGGCGATGGGCTGACAACCTGTCACTACAGCAATATATGTACAAATCCATCTTGAATAACCCTCAAAACTTTGTCAGACGTGGCGGATCGACCTTTGTTTAGGTCGTTTACGCTCTGCCTACCCCATTAGGGATAAAGGCGTGATTATATGTATGTATGTATGTATAAATATATTAACTTATATATCTATTACAATAGCCCCACTGAAATTAGTCCCAAATCAAATTAGATTAGTTGTTTACAAAAATTATAAGTTTAGTGCCTTAAGTGCTAACAGGTTGACGTTTAGATGGTGTTAATGTTAGTTTTGATTCGAAAACAGCATAAGTTCTAGATATAGTATTCTATGGCTCTTATGTATGAAGATATCTCAAACTTAAGAGTAATATTAAGTATGGATTTGACAGTCCAGTTTGTACTGAAATGACATTTCTGATACGAACTCAAACCTCGCTGACACTCATGGGACCTGATTTTAAATGCGGCCCTATAAGACCCTATCTGACAGTTATGATACAACAAGAGCCTTTTCAAATTCAAATTTCTTTGATCTTAAAATTGGATAAACCAAATTGCAATTTTATTTGTGTACTCTGCAACAGAGTCTCGATACAAAGCAGTTTTTTTTTATAAACTACGAAACAATAAAATAGCGCAGGCGGCAAGTGAAATAAATGTTTATAGTCACAAATTAAGCGCATTAGTCAGAAGTAGTTACACGTAAACACTATCATTTAACAACAAACGACGAAGACAAAGGCTTTGCCGCTGGGAAAAATATCGAAAACCAATTAAGGCTGCTCCTGTTTCACTATTTGCTTAATTGGGTGTAATTTGCGTATAATAGCTCGGCGTACGCGTTCCTCATGTAAAGCATAGTGACACGCGCCTGCGCGGGAGCCGCCTTTGTAGTCGCAAGCCGTTTTAGGAGAAACCAGCTGGTTATATTGTGGTCATGAGCTTATGACAATCGCGGCAATTACTGCGACGTGCGTCTGCGCACCGCCGCTCTACCACCTCGTAAGTTATCAGCCTTTTACTTCCGTAGCAGTAAGAGAACCAAGATTTTACACAATAGTGAATTGACAAACGAATATGGGAAAAATTTGGGGAAGAACGACATTGGACCGGGAAAATGCTAAGCAAAAGTAAATTGACAAAATTTTATTTTACTGATACCATTATTTTTTTTTATTATTTAAAGCTGCCACTGAAATCTACATGTATGTAGAATCCTGCAACACCTGAAGAAGCAACTGACAGAAAACAGTTTCTCGCTGTTTTAGAAACTCCCTGAGGAAGGGACTTCGCCCCAGCCAAAAATCCTGTTATAGTTCTTCAGGCTTTGGGATTCCTTATTGTATAGAAGTATCAGGTAACGAGTGTCTCTTTACGTGTACAGAGACGCCGCGGCACATCGCCCGCTATTGACTAATTAGCGTGGACGCCCTAAGCATGCATTTAAGCAGATAAGTTGGCATATGAAATTAATTCATGTTTGATTTTCAATATTTCTTTTATTTAAGCCAAATGCTCATTACAGACGAATGCTCGTAGTGAAGACCACATGAAGACGCCCCTTTATAGCTTTAAACAGGGATTCCTTACTGTACAGACGTATCAGGCAACGAGTATCTCTTTACGTGTACAGAGACGCCGCGACACGTCACCCGCTATTGACTAATTAGCGTGGACAGTTCGACGCGCGAAGCATGCGCCGAAGCAACATCACAGCCACACGTACACACATTACCGCTTTTTATACTAGTTATTGTCACTCATTGGGCTCGATTCTAGATTTTCCGGCTAAAACTCAAATTAAAATCTATTTTGTCACTTTCAGATTAAAAACATTGGAAAAGGACAGGAGATCTATTCTCTCCGGCTTTTGATTTATAGTCGGTGGTTTCATGCGTTATCTGTCATTTTTATCCGCCGTCATCTGATATGGCGGATAAAATTGACAGAAATACTAAAGAAACGTGCAAAAGCGTGTCAAAATCTAGCGGACAAAGTATAAAACCATAGAGTGTAATTTACATATATATATATATAATCACGCCTTTATCCCTTTGCGGTAGGCAGAGCGTAATCGACCCAAACAAAGGTCGTTCCGTCACGTTTGACAAACTTTTGAGGGTTTTTTAAGATAGATTTGTAGGTATATTTTAGTTTTAGCCGGTGGAATCTAGAATCGAACCCATTGTACTTGCATGGAGGTTTAAAATACCTGAATAATCGCCCGAGATTATTGCCTATGTGGCTATGTGAGAAACTCATAATAGCAACGTTTCAAGGGTAAAGTTGCCGATAAATGATAAATGACCGAGCATTAGCAGTTTTTCTCAGCAAATAGTTCTTTGCGGCGTTCGTATATAAATAGTTCAAGGTGATTTGTTTCGAGACGAGGTATTGCAACAAAAATTTGATTGACGCGAAGGAATTATCTTCGGGATAATCTGCATCGATTATACGGTTGTTTTGCGTTTAAATTGTTGCTTTTAATGAGCGAGGAGACTGGCGGCTGAGGCCTTTGTCTCAGGACATGACAATTGGTGTTTTTACGAGACATTTGTTCCCATCATCAGCAATTTGCTTATTTGTCCGCGCTATATTTGGAGCATCTCTGGCTTGTTTTTGTTTGCTTTATTGCAGCAACACACAGGCGTCACTTACTGCGCGTAATGTTGCTCTCAACATGCTTATTGCCTACAACACACATGCGTCACCTTAAGCGCTACGCGAGCATAGCGAGGAACTCTACACCGGCTTATTCATTTGCCAGTACACAACAACAAACTGGCGATACTTACTACGCGTAAAGTTGCGCCAACACTCTGTCAATACTTTTTGTATTGCCTAAAACACACATTCGTCACCTAAAGTCACTACACACGGATAGCAGCGAGCAACTTTATGCCGACGCATCCCTCTGCCCGTACGCGTGCGTAGCGCGTAAGGTGACGCATGTGTGTTGTAGGCAATGCAAAAATGCATTGACAGCGTATTGAGCGCAACCTTTCTACTACTTCTGCTTCTTGGTGGGACGGCTGCGATGCACGCAGACGGGTGATCCTCGGTGACGGGTGGTGCTCCTGATGTTGGAACCATTTCACCCAATTCCCTGTGGTGGAGCACTGGGTTCACTGGTGCTCCGTCAGCGTCACCTCCTCGAATCTACCGGCGGCCTTGCAGAAGTGCAGAATGTCTACTAAGGAAATGTTTTCTAAGTCCTTTGTCTCTAGTTTGTCAGTTCCTAAGTATTCCCATCTTGGCAGTGAGTAGCTAGGACATTCGGCTAAGAAGTGGAAACTGCTTTCCTCCTGTCCGCACTCAGGGCAATTTGGGTTATCTATTAATCTCATAGTGTGTAGGTGTTTGTTCAGTCCGCAACCTTACGCGCAGTAAGTGACGTCTGTGTGTCGCTGCTCTTAATTTCTCCAACTGACAGCGTTTATGTTGCTACATACACAGACAGCTTAATCTCTCTTCCGTGTCTTCTCTGGGCCGTTTCTTTGCTTCACAAAGCACACGTTAATAAGCTTATAGCACAAAAGACGGTTTGTGAAAGGCTATCCTGCGCTCTGCTGGGATTTGAGTGACGCAGCACGCGTACTGAGATTATTTCTCCGCTATACAGGCAAATGAAATAGAATTTAAT
Organism: Scrobipalpa costella; assembly: GCA_949820665.1. NCBI lineage: Eukaryota > Metazoa > Arthropoda > Insecta > Lepidoptera > Gelechiidae > Scrobipalpa > Scrobipalpa costella. The sequence continues at coordinate 17,266,319 of OX463314.1, forward strand.
TAATTTAGAGGTAATCGGATGATGCTATGTAATATGTTGACTAATTAAAACAAATTATGGTACTTCATTTTTGTTTGCTTCTGTTACATACTACATAAGCTATTAGATTTTCCGGCTAAAACTAAAATTCTAATCTTTTTTCACATTCAGACTAAAGACATCGGAAAAGAACAAGAGATTTCTCCTCCGGTTTTTGATTTATAGTCGGTGGTTTTATGCGTTATCTTTCATTTTATCCGCGGTCGTATAATATGGCGGATAAATTGACAGAAATACTGGGGCAACGTGCAAAAGTGCGTTAAAATCTAGCGGACAAAGAGTATAAACCGCCTGCCCTTTTTAAATTTTATTAGTTTGAAGTGACAGATAGATTTAAACCGGTGGTATCCAGAATCGAGCCCTATATCGCTATGTTAGATTATTCTATAAGTACATCTGGAAAATTTTGGAGGACCTAGCCACAGGCACAGATCAGGGAACCTAGCCAATATTCCTGTAACGGATTGTCGATTCAAACCATCGCAAATTACTAACCTCTCTGACTAATATTAAATTTAAGTTCCGTATTTATAATCCGATCTCGAGACTGACAGCTAGTTTGAGTTCGTATCAGAAATGTCATTTCAGTACATAATGACTTGTCAAATCCATACTTAATACTGCTCTCAGTCTTGAGATCGCTTCATAAATACGGGCCTAAGATTCGATTGGATTTATCAGAAAGGAAATTAAGCTTTAAATACCAATAGAAAATATCATTAATAAAGTTCATAGCCACAATTTATATAGATCTGAATCTTTGCTCAGGAACTTTAAATCAGGAGTGTTTTACGACTGCTGATAACATCGGTGCGCAGGCGCAACGCTACGCACCAGCCACTGCATTACGACACTTATAGAAATGTTATCGAATAGATAGATAGTCTAGATTAAAAAAATGTACAAATCAGTATTTATTGACTGTCATATCAGGTGATTTAGCATTGTCTTAATCGAACTGAGGAAAATCTCACAAATCTGTAGTATCAAATTTATCCACGGCTTCAGAATCGAGACCTAAGACACAGACAACTAGACCGTAGAGGCAGTTGCTTAGAATAAAGAGGTATTAAATAACCTGAGCGCATGATAGCGGAGTCTGTTGTCGGCGCGTGCGCAGGTAACGGTCTAGACTCGGGATGCAGGAATAATTGGCCGTTTAGGCAGCGGTGAGAGCCGCGCGCCACACGCTTGTATAATTTGAGTGAATTTTGTTGGCATCCCTGTTTTACTGAAATCTCTGCTATAAATTTAATTTGAACTCTTAGTAAAATAAATTTATATTTATTTTACATATAAAAGGTTCTACATACATTCAATTCTTAGTACCATTAAACCTTAAAAAAGGTTTGTCTTGGCATTGCACATTCCTCCTTAATCTAAATATAAAATTAACTTAAAATAGCAAAATATGCTTACATATTCTAAAACAGCATACAGTTTTATCATATCTATAAATTAAAACAATTTTGCGTAATAATAATAAACAATTTTTCTTCCATGCTGGACTGGGAGAGATAGAAAAACATAGAATGTTCCAGCTGCCTTCCTCCCGGGCATGCTGTAGAAGACAGCAAAAGGGACTCGGGGGTTACAGTGTATTGTAATTTAGGCGATGGGCTGACAACCTGTCACTACAGCAATACACATTACAATCTAAAATTGCCCTCAATTTATGTCAGACGTGGCGAAAGCGCTTTTTAGGAGGCGTTTTACGCTCTGCCTACCCCGTAAGGGATAAAGGCGGATTTTATGTATGTATGTATGTATGTAATTTGTGTGGGGGAATGGTTCGCAAGTCAATCTAGTGAATCAACAAATGCGATGTTGATATTTCCAATTCCCAATTTTTCACTTTGTAGGAATGTTCTCAGTTTGGTCAGGACTTGGCTTAGACTGACAAGTATGATAATTCCCGGTCGCTATCTTTGATAATAATTACACCTAGCCTTATAAGAGACCTATAGGTGGGTTTAAATCATTGACACCAAAGGTAACTTCCATGCTGGTCTGGGAGCGAGAGAGAGGCATGCTGTAAAATCCAGCTAAGGGATCCGAGGGTTTCAGTATATTGTAATTTAGGCGATGGGCTGACAACCTGTCACTACAGCAATATACCTAGAATTCTATCTTAAATAACCCTCAAAACTTTGTCAGACGTGGAGGGACGACCTTTGTTTAGGTCGTTTACGGTCTGCCTACCCCATTAGGGATAAAGGCGTGATTATATGTATGTATGTACACCAAAAGTAAATAGAGTCATTCGACCAGACAATATTATAGAAGACTGAAAGAAAAACTTCAACACGATACCTAATGTAATGGTAGCTAAAGCTATGAAGCTACTTCCATGCTGACCTGGGAGCGAGAGAAAAACATAGAATGTGCCAGAAGCATTTCCTCCCGGGCATGCTGTAAGAGCCAGCTAAGGGATCCGTTTCAGTATATTGTAATTTAGGCGATGGGCTGACAACCTGTCACTACAGAAATATACCTTCAAATCTATCTTAAATGAAACCCTCCAAACTTTGTCAGACGTGGCGGAACGACCCTTGTTTAGGTCGTTTACGCTCTGCCTGCCCCATTAGGGATAAAGGCGTGATTATATGTATGTATGTATGTAAAGCTATGAAGTTTTTTCTATTATACAATCATAGATGAGTGACGTAGAAGATATGATAAACAGCCGTAGCTTATTTCGGGGATTCAAAAGACATGTTAAGCCGTTAGTCAGCCAGTATTGAATAGTATCATCCAAAAGTCATTAAACTAATAAATAGCCATTTGACAGGCTTTAAATTTTGATAAAAGAAAGTTAACTATAGGTTTATCTATTGTCATAGATTTATGACATCATGATGGCTCTAACATTACTTATAAAATTCTTTACTATTAATTCTTGCAAAGTATTCTTGAGTTTGCTAGTATATTGTGGACACCGTACTATCAAAATCATATTGATAAATTAGAAAGAATTCAAAATATTTTCCTTAAATCACTATCTTGTAGATCTCATTACTACTCGGATAGCGCTTCGGCATCTAGAAAATACATACATACATACATAAATCACGCCTTTATCCCTTACGGGGTAGGCAGAGCGTTTAACGCCTCGTAAAAGGCGCTTTCGCCACGTCTGACAAAAATTGAGGGCAATTTTAGATTGTAATATGTATTGCTTTAGTGACAGGTTGTCAGCCCATCGCCTAAATTACAATACACTGTAACCCTCAAGTCCCTTTTGCTGACTTCAACAGCATGCCCGGGAGGAAGGGCAGCTGGAACATTCTATGTTTTTCTATCTCTCCCAGTCCAGCATGGAAGAAAATATTGGAGACTTTATCTAGATGTGCTTTTCTTTTTTAAAATTTTAAAAAAATAAGATACGATGTTCAAACCTCTTGCAAAATATAAGTTTTCATGTACCACCTCAACGTTTGCGCCCACGTGAATTATTTTCAGTGAGTTTTTCTCTTGCTAACTATGTTCAACAAACGTTTTTCAGACGAGTCTGTAACTATTATAATAATAGTTTAAAGGAAATAGATTATTTTCATGACTCTCTTTATACCATCAAAAAAAGTGCTCTGAAAAAACTCTTTATAGCAAACTGATCCGTGTATTAATTTTAGTGTACCGTTTTTTTATTGTTATTGTCCCTTGTTTACAAAACGTACTGCCAAGTTGTTTACCGAAAGCTCGTACCTTTATTATTGTTAAAATTACAGTAGGTCATGAACCTCCAGGTCTGTTTATTATTATATCTAAGAATTATGTTTATGTATGAATGTTTGTGTTCTAAATAAACAAAAAAAACAACATCTATTATAATATTGTTACGAGAAAACATTGTATTTAATTTGTAGTGAATGAACTAAAAATATTTCATCTTCTGAAATTATTTTATCATATTCATATTTATTTATTGCATTCAAATACTTCATTTCATGTTTAAGTTAGTAGGTAGTATATGACCCTGGTAGGATATCGCAATGTACTGTACATAGGTATTTAGATATTTAAAAATACTTTTTACCGTAGGAAAATAGATTATTACAACGGTAAACTACATTAAGCCACAGGTCAAGCAGCGTTTAGAAAATAAATAAATCTTGGTTCTCTATATTTTATGAATACTTACTTTGGTATATTACTCACTAGCGACCCGCCCCGGCTTCGCACGGAAATCATCAGTGTTTCTCTACTTTATTCTGCATGTAGTACACATATAAACCTTCCTCTTGAATCACTCTATCCATTAAAAGAAACCGCATCAAAATCCGTTGCGTAGTTTTAAAGATCTAAGCATACATAGGGATATAGGGACAGAGAAAGCAACTTTGTTTTATACTATGTAGTGATGATGCGATTTATTCTTTATATATATTGGCAATATCCTACGCAGTAAATTAAATTAACTGCTCAATCAATTACCGATAGATGTGACGTTAAAACTAAATACTTCTACTATCCGGAGGTCCTGGATTCGAAACACAAAGTTAATATTTGACAATTTATCACTTTGTGAGGTTTTCATCAGTTTGGTCAGGACATTGCAGGCTGAATCACCTGATTTTCCGAAAAGAAAGAGGATTCCGTGTTTCGGAGGGCACGTTAAGTTAGCCGTCGGTCCCGGTCGCTGTCTTTGATAGTGGTCGTTACTTAAACCATGTCAGAGGCCTAATAGCTGTGAAAACTCTGACACCAGACTCCATCGGGTCGTTACTTGGTCGTGATTTGAGAATATACTCACTCAGAAGAAGAATACATCTACTGTTATTAGTGGTAGGTAGTTATTATTTAAAGGTAGTTAAATCACCTACATAACATGCTTACAAAATAAAAATTAAAGTTTATTTGAATCTAATATATATATTTTTTTTAATAGCCTATAAATTGTCCCACTGCTGGGCAAAAGCCTCCCCTTCATCTCTCCAAGCGTCTCTGTTTACAGCTTCTGTTGGCCACTGTTTGCAATAACCATCCAGGTCGTCTCGCCACCTTCTTCGGGGTCTTCCCCGTCGTCGGCGACCATCCTCCGGGATCCACTCAGTGACTGCGTTAGCCCATTTTTCAGGGTTCATGCGGACGACATGTCCGGCCCAATCCCACTTTAGTCTGGCGGTTTTTCTGCCTACGTCTGCAATGCCAGTTTTTTCGCGAAGAGCTGTATTTCTTATGCGGTCAGTTCTCTTCACGCATAGAATGCTGCGCTCCATGGCGCGTTGGCAAACTTTGAGTTTGGACTTCTGTGCTTGTGTCAGTGACCATGTCTGTGCACTGTAGGTTAGGATAGGCAGGATACACATGTCAACGAGTTTTCTCTTTAGTGAAATTGGAAGGTTTCCCTTCATTAATTCCTTCATGGACCAGAAGCTCTTCCAGGCATTTTGGACACGTCTTTAATAAAAAAAAAAAGGGACTCGAGGGTAACAGTGTATTGTAATTTAGGCGATGGGCTGACAACCTGTCACTATAGCAATACACATTACAATCTAAAATTGCCCTCAATTTTTGTCAGACGTGGCGAAAGCGCCTTTTACGAGGAGTTTGACGCTCTGCCTACCCCGTAAGGGATAAAGGCGTGATTTTATTATGATTTTTATGTATGTAATATTTTTTATTTGTTGTGGGATGGGATCGACCTACTAGTGGTCCACCCCAGGCAACAGCAACACAGGTTTGCCTGTGAATAAGTCCGGCTGAACGAACGTGACAAAGCGGTGGTAAGCTCCGCAAGGGGCCGCCTGATTCGCAACTACCCTCTCACCGGAGTCCGCCGCCAAAGCATCATGCTGTGTTCCGTCGGTACGTGAGATTACCAGTGCCATAACAGGCATCATCTAAGTTAGCTCGCCCGACCGTCGACTCTGTCACGATCATCCCTGAACTAGTGTCTAGAGTCAAGAGCAGACCCAATTCTAATTTAAAAAAAATGTAAGTTCTGAATCTGAAGCTAATAAATTGTTTGTGCTACTTTGCAATTTGAAAAGCTACATACATACATACATACATAAAATCACGCCTTTATCCCTTACGGGGTAGGCAGAGCGTTAAACGCCTCGTTGGCGCTTTCGCCGCGTCTGACAAAAATTGAGGGCAATTTTAGATTGTAATGTGTATTGCTAATGTGTAGTGACAGGTTGTCAGCCCATCGCCTAAATTACAATACATACACTGTAACCCTCGAGTCCCTTTTGCTGTCTTCTACAGCATGCCCGGGAGGAAGGGCAGCTGGAACATTCTATGTTTTTCTATCTCTCCCAGTCCAGCATGGAAGAAAAAGAAAAGCTACATTTTTCAAAAGTACCTTTAAGCGTTTTTTTTTTACTGAAGACTAACTCTAAACCACGGGTAAAACCGGGGTTCATGTGTATAGTGTGTACGCGTAATTAAGATTTATATTATGATACTGACCTCACAAGAAGATTAATATATTAAATATGACGTCCTTATTTTAAAGTATCTTAAGTTTGCCAGTTAATTAATCAACGCCAATCATTAATTAATCGCAACATACTGTAAATTGGGAACTCAAAGAGCAGGATGGTGTAGTGGATAGGGCCGCTGCCTCCTGAGCTGGAGGTAGTGGTTGAAATCCCACCACGGACCAATGTGTTTTTAGGTTTTTCGAATTTCGTATGTACGTTTATTCGGCGATTTTTCCGGTCTTTCGGTCGTTGGTCCCGGTTAATATCGTTTAATACCGTAAATATTATTCGTAAAGCCATATCAGAGGCCAGTGCTAATCATTGGCAGTTTGATAAATCTGACCTAATCTAGGATTGGGTCTGGTTTTCCTCCTGGGTTGCGGAGGTTAGATGGCAGTTGCTCTGTGTAAAACCCAGTAGATTAGGAAGCCAACCCCGTAAGATACAAAGAATCTTAAAATTTTTGTTTATCGACTTTAACACACAGGCCTCACTTGCAAAAAGCGTTGACAGCGTGTCGAGCGCAACCTTGCGTGCAGTAAGTGACGCCTGTATGTAGCTGCTCTTAATTATAGAAGATAGGTTCTTATGTTTGGTACAATGGTAAACACACTGAAAGGATTAAATAACTTTGCCACAGGAACAAAGTAATACTCAACTTATATTGAACTTTATTTTTGGGGAATCTTTATTTTATTACTTTCATTGAGGCATATGCCTATTATTCGTGTTGTTTTATAATACGTTGTCCTCTAAAATAACTGCTGTTAAAGGTACTTCAATGCTCACCTAGGAGCGAGAGAAAATCATAGAATGTGAAAGTTGCAGTACCTCCCGAGCGTGCTGTAAAAAACAGCTAAGGGATTCAGTGTATTGTAATTTAGGCCATGGGCTGACAACCTATCACTTCAGCAATAGACCTACACCCATCTATCTTAAATAGCCCTCCAAACTTTGTCAGACGTGGGTTTAGCAGCAGTAGAGCGCTGCCTACCCCATTATGGATAAAGGCGTAATTATATGTATGTAAAGCTATGCAGAAGTCGAACTTAAGTAGTGCGCCAGGTAAGGCAATTTCTCCACACTTTTTAGGTGAGTTTCTCTTGACCTTTGCAGCAGGTGACCAGCAGATCGGGGGCGCGATGCGGAGGGCTGCAGCAGCCAGCAGCGGCCGTTGCGCGCGCGCACCTCGCAAGATGGCCGCCGAGATACCGCCACCAGAGACGCCCCACACCGACCCAAGCGCTAATTGGTGTACCGTTATGTTTGATACAAGGAGCTGGGGAAATTATCGATATCCGTATAGGTAGAAGGTCAAGAAATTAGCAAAAATGTAGAGCAAGAAATAGTAAGTGATTTAGAAATTCACGTAGAGATATTTATGCTAGCTTCCATGCTGGCCTGGGAGCGAGAGAAAAACATAGAATGTGCAAGCTGCATTTCCTCCCGGGCATGCTGCAAAAACTGGACATATTAGATTGGAGGGTTACAATGAACTCATTACTAAATCTTTTCTAAACTAACGTCATGCTGTATTTTATGGTTGAAGTAATTAAAAAGGTTGAGAAATTAAAACTCTACTTTTACGACTGTACGTACTTAGGTTAAGAATTTCTTGGACTATTGCGTAAACTTTCGCTGTAACTACATACATACATACTAATAATCACGCCTTTATCCCTATTGGGGTAGGCAGAGCGGTATAAACAATTTCCGCCTTACTTTTACTATATTCATGATTAATTACAAAATTAAAATTATTTCATTAAATGTTTTTATCATTATGAATTGGATGATCAAAAATTAATAATAAGTCCTTCCACCGATTTTCGGTAATGGCGGCTTATCTCCCAGAGATCGGCCTACAGCGCAGGACTAGTTTTTAGTGTTCAAGTGTTTGCGCTTCACACAGGTGCACTGTCTATTCCTTTAGTCTCTTATTCTGATGGGACAGATTGACTGACACGACCAGAGAGAAATCAGGCGCAGAACCGACTATTTACGTGCCCATCCGACGGCATGAATCATCTTACTTTTCGGACAATTAGGTGATCAGTTTGCAACCAAACTAGAAACAACAACACAATCTCATTGTTCCCCGCCGAGAATCGAACCCGGAGTGTTGCCAAGTCTTTTTGGTATGAAATCGCCAATCGTAAAAGTCGCCCAAGGTGAAGTAGCCTAAAATCGTCTCAATATCTATATATCTATCTTGAATAACCCTCAAAAATTTGTCGGACGTGGCGGAACGATCTTTGTTTGGGTCGTTTACGCTCTGCCTACCCCATTAGGGATAAAGGCGTGACTATATGTATGTATGTATGTATCTATAATTTGAAATGCTTGAGATCCTATCCTTTAAGACTTTATTTAGTAGGGGTGTTATTTAAATAATTTACGTACATTTTATTCGTATTCTTACCGTATATGATGAAAATGGCCTACTTATTTATGTAGTAGCCTATTATCACCTAATATTTTTTTCGGGATAGCCTAATAACCACCAGTCGCAATTTGCAACACGCAGCACCCTCCGAGATAGCCTAAATGGTGATAAATCGCCACACTTGGCAGCACTAAACCTGGGACCTCCGGATCGAAAGCCCATGGCTCAGACCGCTAGACCACAGAGGCAGTTATTAATAGTTAAAAAAATAATCGTTATAAAGACAATACCCATCGTGACGTGACGTCACACAGCTGCAGGCATCGGTCACGTGTCGTCGTCGAGTTTGTTTTTATTACGTCCGTAATGGCCGCGATTAGGCCGGCTTTGATTGGAAAGTCGTGTCGGCGATTACGGGGCTCGTTAAAACAACAGCCGATTGTTTTATGTTTACCTTTCCATTCATTCCCTGTTTCCACATAATTGGTCAGCCGTGTTGTCATTGGTCGGTTTTTGAAATATCATCCTGGCTCGTGATAGAGTTGGATCGTTACCTCTGTCATAGTCGAAGTAAAGGACAGTACAACAAAATTCATTAAGTACCAGGCCACTCAGAAAGTATTGCGATAAATAGTTTTTATATATGGCAGACTGGCCGGTTAGAATCTTTTTTGAAAATATGATTACTTGTAAGTAAAAATATGTGTGTTCCATTTTCAAAATTTCCCTCCACATTTTTTGCGAGCCAATTCAAAGTATCGTGTCTTACTGAAAAATGGATCTGCGCCGGGAACATTTTAGAGCTATGATTTTTTACGATTTCAAGTGTCGCCTGAAACCGGATGAATCGTTCGATAGACTTCAAATGGCATTTATGGATGAAAGCCCCTCCAAGGCAACCGTGTATCGTTGGTATAACGAATTTAGGCGCGGTCGACCAACCTTGGGGGATGAAGAAAGAAGCGGTCGCCCTTTGACGGCTATTACGGAAGAAAATGTGCTAGCAGTGAAAAATTTAATCCAAGATAATAGGCGAATTACATATCAGGAGATTCAACACATATTAAAGATTGGATCGGGAAGCGTTCACGAGATCCTACACGGGCATCTTTGCGTGAGGAGGATAGTATCGCGCTGGGTGCCGCACTACCTCACCGACGCTCAGAAGCAGGCCCGGGTGGAATGGTGCCGTGATATGCTGAACAAATTTGAAGCAGGCTCGTCTTGGCGTGTTTACGACATCGTAACAGGTGATGAGTCCTGGATTTATCAATACGATCCAGAAACTAAGCGCCAGTCGACAGTTTGGGTGTTTCAAAATGAACCAACGCCTACCAAAGTGAAGCGATCTCGAAGCGGGGGGAAGATTTTGATCGCCAGCTTTTTTAATTTGACTGGCCACTTGGCCTCAATTCCCTTACGAGATCAAAGAAGCATTAACGCTGAATGGTATACTACCAAATGTTTACCAGAAGTTTTTTCTGTTGTGAGCAACAAGCGACCAAACACAGGGCTCCGCGGACTACTGCTCCACCACGACAATGCGCCTGCACACACCGCGCTCAAAATGAGGGACTTCCTGGACAGCACACCAGTCAAACTTCTGGGTCACCCTCCTTACAGCCTTGATCTAGCACCGTGTGACTTCTTTTTATTTAAAAAAATAAAAAATCAGCTCAAGGGGATACAATTTTCTTCGCCGGAAGATGCGCTGGCTGCGTTCGAGCAGGCTGTAAACAAGGTGTCTACGGCGGACTGGAAAAAGTGTTTTGAAAACTGGTTCAGACGCATGAATCTTTGTATAGAGGCTGGTGGAGAGTACTTTGAAAAGATTTAATAAAAATATTTGTACCTGTAGAACAATTTTTTTTAGTGTCGCAAAACTTTCTGAGTGTCCCACGTACGTCGTGAGAGACCACTGGCGACCGCTGGGGGAACACAAAGTTGATATTTGTCAATTTGTCACTTTGTGCGATTTTCTCCAGTGTGGTTAGGACAATGCAGGGTGAATCCACCCCATTATCTGAAATCAGAAAACGGATTCCGTGCTTCGGAGGGCACGTTAAGCCGTCGGTACCGGTCACTGTTTCTAATAGTGGTCGTTACAGGTCGATGTTGTTCAACGTCTGCAGGAACTACCTTAAAAACCCTACACGTGACTCCGGGCGGTGCTAAAGGTGCAACAAAAAACGAACTGTTGCACTGTCTTCTGGACCTACATACATACATACATATAATCACGCCTTTATCCCTAATGGGGTAGGCAGAGCATAAACGACCTAAACAAAGGTCGTTCCGCCACGTCTGACAAGGTTTGAGGGTTATTCAAGATGGATTTGTACGTATATTGCTGTAGTGACAGGTTGTCAGCCCATCGCCTACATTGCAATATACTGAAACCCTCGGATCCCTTAGCTGACTTTTACAACATGCCCGGGAGGAAATGCAGCTGGCACATTCTAAGTTTTTCTCTCGCTCCCAGGCCAGCATGGAAGTGTCCTCTGGACCTCGCAGCAAATAATGCCATACGACTAAAAAAAACTGGCGACCGTAGAGCTGGCGGCTTCCTAGGCCAACGTATTAGTTTGGCCATTCAAAGACGGAATACTGCCAGCCTATTGGGTACCGTGTCTGATGGAGACGCGATGAATGATTTGTTTAATTTTTAAGTGTAGTTTGTAAGTACTTTTTGTCTATGAATTTTTTATAATTAAATAATAATTAAGTAAGAGTACAATTTACGAAATCTGTCTGATCAGGATCGTATCAGAATAACTTTCCGGTAAAAATTGCAATAGGTAAGAAAAATTAAATAACACAAATAAACTTTTTTGGTTATTAAAACATTTAGAACGAATGTGTTATTAGTGTTATTTTTAGCACTTACCTAAAAGACAAACAGATACTTAGCATCAAAGTTACTTCAGCCAGTGCGTTTGGACTTTGATATCTTGAAATTTATGTCGCTAAACGTTTTACTGTTCTATAACTCTACTGTGCCTTTATAGGATCAAATTACACTGCTATTTACTAAACGTAATTGTTCATTGTGAGGTGTTGTAATATCTTATTGGACAAAAGATTTTCTAGTTTAATTCTCTCATTATTTTTTCCGAACGACTTTTTTCGATGGTATTTTACGCTTATCTTTAGACTGAAAGTCCAGATCAGTTCAAAGGTTATTTTTAAATATGGGTTTCGATTGCTATCAGGACACTAAGCTGAACAATGCCTAATTGTGGACTAGTTGATCAATTTTTGGAAGACACCTAGTGCTTGCAAATTTTTGTATGTTTGGTTTGTTTAGACAAGAAGTAGATTAGTTCCTCCCGGGCATGCTGTTGAAGTCAGCAAAAGGGACTCGAGGGTTACAGTATATTGTAATTTAGGCGATGGGCTGACAACCTTTCACTATAGCAATACATATTACAATCTAAAATTGTCCTCAATTTTTGTCAGATGTGGCGAAAGCGCCTTTTATGAGGCGTTAAACGCTCTGCCTACCCCGTAAGGGATAAAGGCGTGATTTATGTACGTATGTAGTTTAGTTAAGGATGTCCTATGTCGCTAAGAATAAACTTAAAAAAATACTAAAAATAAACTACTACTATTAACTTGATAGAAAATGACAAGTCACGATTTTAGTCAAGATTTAATGATTAGTGATTTTTTGCGCATATGAAACTGTCCCCAATAAATAAACAAAGTTCGGAATACATCACTCGGTGAGTTTCAAAAATAGTTCTACAGACTATTAGCAGGTTAATAAATGCTCACACACTTCACCTTGGAACAACAATTTAGAAATCCAACATTAGCTCACGATTGAACTTTTGCTGTATTCACCACAACAATGGCCTAACAAAGAATTGTAGTGTTCTTGATGTTATCTTTAGCTAAGATCGCGGGGAGGTGAGGTAACAAGACGAAGAGGTGCGGGGAGGGCGTGATTACCACTACCATAGAAGACGTGTTGCACAGTAAAATAGAGTGTCTTCATACAAGCGAAACTGAATAGTCACGCCCTTATATCTTATGGAGTAGGCAGAGCGACAACGAACAAACGGACTGTCGGTCATGGTCACGTTTGACAAGTGATTTACCTATATCTAGGTCCTATACGTTCATTTCCTTTGACAAATCAACCTATCGACTAAAGCAATATGCAAATACAACACCAGTGAAACCATCGAATCCTTTAAGGTATCCTTTTGGGATTAATTATATCTAGATTTGCTGGCTAAAACTAAAATTAAAATCTATTTGTCACTTTCAAACTTAAAACATTAGAAAAGGACAGGAGACCTATTCTCTCCGGTTTATGATTAAAGTCGGTGGTTTTATGCGTTATCTGTCATTTTTGTCCGCCGTCATATGATATCGCAGATAAAATTGACAGAAATACTGGGGAAACGTCCAAAAGCGTGTCAAAATCTAGCGGACAAAGTGTAAAACCATAGAGTAAAAATAATCGCCTGTCCTTTTTCAATTTTATTATTTTGAAAGTAACAGATAGGTTTTAATTTTAGTTTTAGCCTGTGGAATCTAGAATCGAGCCCAATATATTTTCCAATATCGCCAGGTGAAAAAGTAAAATACATACAATACAATATACTTTATAGCACAAAAAAACATAATTTACATAAACAGAAAAGTAGTACAATAATGGCGGCCTTATTGCTGATGTAGCAATATCTTCCAGGCAACCAGGCAGTAGGAAACAGAGGAATAAAATAAACTGACGCGGGTCAGTGCAACAGAAATATAAATAAATTAAATAGCATTCTACTCGTATATTTTATAGAAGCAGTTGGAATAAGACCTATTAGGCGGTTTGAAAACTCTGACACCTGGGTTCATCGGGTCATTCAAGAATCCACTCGCTAAGAAGAAAAATTTGGAATAATTTGCTATTCCCTTGGAAATCGGTTGTTTTGCGCACCATTCTTACTGACTTCCTTTTCCTATGTCACAATTGTCACAACTATAGACTACAATACCCAATCAACATCGACCCCTGACCCCTCAGTTCTCTTCCTCCTCTACACTAGCGACATCTGTGCACGGGCTCCTGTCATGTCATGGCTTTGTGTCTTTTTATGACAGCCCATATGGCTACCTTGTTGACGAAGTATGGTATGGGTGTGAGAATGAGAACTAACTGTGATATGAAGATTATGAAGCTGTGCCATTCCATTATTCTTAAGAAAAACATAGAATGTTCCAGTTGCCCTTCCTCCCGGGCATGCTGTAGAAGTCAGCAAAAGGGAAAAAAAGGGATTCGAGGGTTACAGTGTATTGTAATTTAGGCGATGGGCTGACAACCTGTCACTACAGCAATACACATTACAATCTAAAATTGCCCTCAATTTATGACAGACGTGGCGAAAGCTTTTAGGAGGCGTTTTACGTTCTGCCTACCCCGTAAGGGATGAAGGCGTGATTTTATGTATGTATGTATGTATGCCATTCCATTATTGTCGAATGAAAGAATGTATGGTAGAACAAAATGATTTTATTATTATAGGCGCAACTGCCTCCGAGGTCTAGTAGAATTCCGAGCTTTGGAGGGCACGTTAAGCCGTTGGTCCCGGTCGCTGTCTTTGATAGTGGTCGTTATTCAAACCGTGTCAGAGGCCTAATATCTGTGCTACTAGGCGGTTTGAAAACTGTGACACCAGGGTTATAGGAGAAGATTATAGACGTCTCACTTGCCTTCAAATGACATAGTTATCACACCTTTATAACATAGAAAATATATAGAGAGCCCGATGGTGTAGTGGATAGAGCCGCTACCTCCTGAGCGGGAGGTCGTAGTTCAAACTCCACCACGTACCAATGTGTTTTTCGTCTTTCGAATTTCATATAAACGTTTATTCGGCGCTTTTTTTTTCGGAAGGCACGTTAAGCAGTTGGTCCCGGTGAATATCGTTTAATACTGTAGATATAATATAATACATACTATAATACATGTCAGAGGCCAGTGCTAAGCATTGGCGGCTTAAAAACTCTGATCAAATCTAGAATTGGGTCTGGTTTTCCCCTTCTTGGTTGCAGAGGTCAGTCGCTCTATGTAAAAACCGGTACCCTCGTTCAATCCCCTAGATTAGGTAGCCAACCACGTAAGATACGGGATAAGGCTATGATGAGATAAAGCATAAAAAATATATATTACAAACATCTGTTAAGAATTATTTCCGGTTACAAACAAAAAAGAGATGACTGGCAAATATTTGTGAACACTCCTCAGCACTCAGCGATCGCTGGTCGCAAGCGCAGCATCACCGTCGCTGAGTCATCGTGTTTCTGCTGAACCCCGAATTGGACGCCGGCCTGAGATGCCCGATAACCCCTGATTGCGCAGCGGGGCGCACACTGCGCGCGCGCTGCAGTATTTAGCCTGCGCTGTCACAACCTGCTACGAGATATCTGGAGCGGAGAAAGTCTGACATCAATTGAAAAGGTTACATGTGTTTTTGCCGACGTTTATAACCTTTGAACGACTAAACGTCACGATACCGGCGCCGCGCCATCTGCTCTAGAATTATAGCTGAGCTAGCGTGAGCTATCAAAGCTCGAAGCTCGCTGAACATTTATAATCGTTGATCCCGCAGTTGAAAGCTAACAAATACACGGTCGATCCGTCTTCGTCAGCGGTGTCCGTCCGACCCCTGCTGACGCGGAGACAAACGACGGCGCGGGCCGCAACGGACGGACGCAATTATACCCGCACCGGCCAATCCCGAGGACTATAAATCGCCGACACCCGCCACCCCGGCCGCCAAGCCGAGCCGTAGGGGGCTCCACGATCACGACCACTCGCCAATTAAGCCCAAACTTATATTAATAGTGCTGATAATTCAAGTATAAACTCAATCCTAAATAAGGCTCTCATTACGCTAGTAATTTCAGAGTAATGCATTTCCCGTAATTGGGCCTATACGACGCGAGATTGGATCGCGATTGGGGCGGTCTGCGCGGGCGCAGCGACGCCGGCTATTAATACAGTCGTTAGCTGTAGTTGCGGAAACCACGGACGAGCGGACGACATCATTCTCAGCAAGTAGGTAAGTATAACGTAGTATAATGATGCGAGCGTTAGCGATCCCATAGCCTCGGATTTTCCTAATTAGTCTCGCAATAACATTGCTTCCTTTCTACATTTAAATCTTGATCGGGCGGAAAAGCTAGCGGAAACGATCAGTATTCACCGCATTTTCCCGCGTTCGATCACGAAATTGGACCAATTGGATAACCGTGTAAAGAAATCAATGCAATAAATAAGTGGCAGGATCGTGTGGTTCAGAATGCGAATGAGGAGCTCGATCGCTCGGCCGGCTGCGCGGGCGCATGATAGCACCGACGTTATATTCATTAGAATAAATCCTCGAGACTGTGGGCTCGATTCTAGATTTGTCGGCTAAAACTAAAATTAAAATCTATTTGTCACCTTCAAACTAAGAACATTAGTAAATGACAGGAGATCTTTTCTTAGTTAGTCAATGGTTTCATGTGTTATCTGTAGGTAAATTTTATCCGCCGTCATATGATATTGCGGATAAAATTGACAGAAATACTGGGGAAACGTGCAAAAGTCTAAATCTAGCGGACAAATTGTAAAACCATAGAGTATAAATCGCCTGTCCTTTTTAAATTTTATTATTTTTATAGTGACTGAAAGGTTTTAATTTTAGTCTTAGCCGGTGGAATCTAGAATCGAGCCCACTATCTGGCTATTAACTCGTGTGATGTACGGTTGGTGAGGTGTGTACTCGACAATGTTGCACTCACATACATACATACATATAATCATGCCTTTGTCCATAATGGGGTAGGCAGAGCGTAAACGACCAAAACAAAGCTGACAATGTTTTAAGGGTTTAAGATATATTTGTACATATATTATGTAGTGTCAGGTTGTCAGCCCATCGCCTAAATTACAATATACTGAATCTCTGCAGATCCCTTAGCTGGTTTTTACAGCATGCTCGGGAGGAAATGCAGCTGGCACATTTTATGTTTTTCTCTCGCTCCCAGTGCAGCATGGAAGAAACACACAACACACCGGCGAAAAGTTCTGCGCGACACATTCGGCAGCTGGAAATGTATCTGATTCAAATTATTATGAGAAAAAAAAGCAACAATGTGCCATTATATGTTTTTCTCTCACTCCCAGTCCAGCATGGAAGAAACACTGACGGCGCGTGATAACACCGACGTTATATTCATTAGAATGAATCCTCGAGACTATATCTGGCTATTAACTCTTGTGATGTACGGTTGGTGAGGTGTGTACTCGACAATGTTGCACTTAACTGAGGATTTACGAGACAGAGGTCTTCAGTTTATGCAAGGTCGGTGCTAGGGAGTCTGATAGACGGGCGGAGATGACACGGATCCAATGATATTTTAAGAAAGATACGTTACGTTCATACTGCACGTACATTTTAATTGTTCCGCGACACATATACATACATATTTATAACATTGCATATCTAAACAAACGCTGAGTGCGACACAAAATAGGCAAAGCGTTAGAGTGAAACAGATAGATATTTGTAATCAGTGCAGCCTTGAATATAATTTAACTTTTTTTCTCACTTCGCAGCTCGCAGCTCGACTGGCTAAAATGATCACAATTAGGACCATTTGACGGCACGAGTTTTGCGCGTTGGTCACGTATCTACCTATATATAATTTCATTGCACGGATCTTTTACATGACGTGACAAGACTTAAAAACTTGACTCGGGATATTTTCTTAGGAATAGCTAACAGCAGCGCGGCGCGATCTGCACGACAAATGATTCTTTGTATGAGAGGTACCGCACTGAAGCAGCACTGGAGCTGCAGTAGAGCGGCGTGGCGCTTCACGACGCTTCACAGCGCGGCAATGTCAGGTTCATACATTTTGACAGATTTTGTCGCGCAGTGTCGCGCTGCTGCAGTGCCGTGCCGCGCCGCTTCGCTCCGCTGCAGCTATGCCATAGTGCGGTCTAACCTTTACTACTTATAGAGTTCATGAAATCAGATCTTCAAATACAGGATAAATATATTTTTGAACACAAAATCCGTGCAGTGTTTTGGTATATCAACCAGTAAGCTTCAAAAGATAATTTTATTTCAGAACGTAATTTGCAGGATCAAATTACTTAGCGTTTTATGGGATCAATAAAATGCTAATTTAAATGATAATAACTGCCTCCGGATCGTTACTACGGCTCTGACCACTAGACCACTCTGGGTTCGATTCCCAGGCGAGGAACACAAAGTTTATATTTGTCGTTAAGCCGTCGGTCCCGGTCGCTGTCTTTGATAGTGGTCGTTACTTAAACCATGTCAGAGGCCTAAAAGCTGTGCTACTAGGCGGTTTGAAAACTCTGACACCAGGGTTCATCGGGTCGTTCGATTCGAGAAACCACTTGCTAGAAGAAAAAAAAAATGTTTTTTTTTCTCTGAAAAAGCCATCCTCAGCTCCTGGTACCATGGAGCCATAATGCATACATACATACATATAATCACGCCTTTATCCCTTATGAGGTAGGCGAAACGACCTTTGTTTAGGTCGTTTCGCCTACCCCGTCTGACAAAGATTTGAGGGTTATTTAAGTTCAATTTGTAACAGGTATATTGCTGTAGTGACAGGTTGTCAATCCATCGCCTAAATTGCAATATACTGAAAACTTCGGATCCCTTAGCTGGTTTTTACAGCATGCCCGGGAGGAAATGTATCTGGCACATTCTATGATTTTCTTTCGCTCTCAGTCTAGCATGGAAGAAAATGAAAGAGCCATAACGATAATTAGGTAAAGAGCATTTGCAACCAGCATTATCGTGTTGCATCGGACATTCGTGAGGCGGTTATTAAGATAACGCTATAATTAAAGTTATTTATTTTATTTCGGGTAAATACTTACAAGTTAATATATGGAACCAAATTAAGTAGTAAAAATAAGGAGTAATTCATACATACATGCATATAAGGACGCCTTTATCCCTAATGGGGTAGGCAGAGCGTAAACGACCTAAAGTCTCGCCACGTCTGACAAAGTTTTGAGGGTTATTTAAGCTAGATTTGTAGGTATATTGCTGAAGTTACTGGTTGTCAGTCCATCGCCTAAATTGGAATATACTGAAACCCTCGGATCACTATGGTGATTTTTACAGCAGTTTTTTATAATTTACCTCGTAAATTTTAAAAAGCAATAAATATATTTTACGAGGAGTCAAGCATGTTTCAGAAGATTGGTTGCAAAGTGTGACGCTATAACGCCAATTTATATCCGCTTATCTTTATTAATTTAGTTATTTAGAGACGATCTGCCTACACCGTTCAGGACGTAAGAGCGTGACGCTATCTTACGCCAATTTAGATTTTATCTTCGCTTATCGCTCTGCGTGTGAGACGCTCATTAAGTGTCGGCTCTATGAGGTTGATGACGGTCTGCCTACACCGTAAAGTATACAGGCGTGACCACGTGTATACAGGATGTAAGAGCGGGACACTATCTTTCGCCAATTTAGCTTTTATCTTCACTTATATTTATTAATTTAGTTATTTAGAGACGGCTCTATGAGGTTGATGACGGTCTGCCTACATCGTAAAGTATACAGGCGTGACCACGTGTATACAGGATGTAAAAGCGTGACGCTATCTTACGCCAATTTAGCTTTTATCTTCACTTATCGCTATGCGCGTGAGACGCTCATTACGATAAGTTGGATTAAACGTTTGCGATAACGCCGCCTCTGCTAATCGCCTGGTTAATGTTAACTGTTCGATATATCGGCTTAAGTAGCAGGTCGATATATTGCCGGGCGTGCCCTACGTGCTTGGACAGACATTCATATATATAGTCACGCCTTTATTCCTAATGGGGTAGGCAGAGCGTAAACGACCTAAACGTCGAAAAACGAAAAAAAAGTCGTTACGCCACGTCTGACAAAGTTTTGAGGTTTATTTATGACAGATTTGTAGGTATATTGTTGTAGTGACAGGTCAGCCATTCGCCATACTGACACCCTCGGATCCCTCAGCTGGTTTTTACAGCATGTCCGGGAGGAAATGCATCTGGCACATTCTATGTTTTTCTCTCGCTCCCAGGCCAGCAGGGAAGAAATATGTGTTAAGTAGCAGGTCTATATATTACCGGACTCGCCGTACGTGCTCGGAATGACATACATACATAAAATCACGCCTTTTCCCTTACGGGGTAGGCAGAGTCTGACAAAAATTGAGGGTAATTTTAGATTGAAATGTGTATTCCTATAGTAACAGGTTGACAGCCCATCGCCTAAATTACAATACACTGTAACCCTCGAGTCTCTTTTGCTGACTTCTACAGCATGCCCGGGAGGAAGGGCAGCTGGAACATGCTATGTTTTGTCTATCTCTCCCAGTCCAGCATGGAAGGTACAAGGTAAGGTTGGACAGACAGAGGTATTCATTAGGCTTACTAAACTTGCTATACAGGGTGTAAGGGACAGCATCCCACAACTGATAGGGCTTACTCCGTTAATGACATTGAACAACTTTCACAATGAAATTCTTTAAAAAAACAATGGTTTTCCATACAGAATATCCACCCCGATCAGACAATTTGTATGGAAAAGCCAAATTTAGAACTTTACACCGGCGCATCCCTCTGCCGGTACGGGTAAGGTGACGCATTTTGTAGGCAATGCAAAAAGCATTGACAGCGTGTTAAGCGTAACCTTGCGCACAGTAAGTGACGCCTGTGTGTTGCTGCACTAATGTGTGACAAGAGTTATAGCAGTAAAAATTGCTACATCAACTGACGACATAAAATTTATTCGATAGTAAAATGTGTAAAACGTGAATTGACTTATAATAAAGTAGGCACTTTTCCAATTTCCTAATAAAAGTGATAAAAGATTAAAAAGTCATGCCAGTCATAAACATGTTTACAAGCATACTATCAAATGGTTAACCTAACAAAATGAAAGCCTTTGAAAATGTCTTCATCGCGACAACACACCATAAAACCCCAAAAGGAAAGTTACTCAATCTCCCTCTTAGCCACTTATCATACTGTAGTGTCGATTCTGTTGCAGACACAACTTTAACTTTAGTTTGGTACTGTGATTTTCTATCATTTTAATAAAATAGAAACAGCAACACAACGAAGGTTGTATAGGTGACGAATGCGAGTGCGGACAGTCGCCTCAGACTATGGCGCACCTGTTGAACTGCCCTGCATGTCCCGACAGTTGCACTGAGAAGGACCTCTATAACGCCTCAGCCAACGCCGTCAGAGTGGCGGAGTTTTGGTCCTCAAGAAATAAAAAAGAAGCAACACAACAGCTGATTATTATTCTGCCAAAGTGACGTAATATGTTGCTTAAAATAAGCCTTAATCTAGCATACCGTCTTATTATACAGTGCAACCATCAAATCTGTTCAGGCCGCGATATTAGAAACTAAATTTTGTCAAGGTTACAATGACAGCGATTGAAGCAATGACAGCTATCGTAGCGACGTGTCAGGTGAACAGATTTGACGCAATTTTTGTTCACCTGTCAAGTCGCCATTGCTTTCGTATAGCTGTCATTGCTTCAATCGCTGTCAGTGTAACCTAGACAAAATTTAGTTTCTAATATTGCCACCCTAACAAAAATCGCTGTCGATCTGTGGGCGTGTATGTAACGTCTCTTTAACAGGTTTATAATCAGATGTTGTGTTGCTGTCTCTGTTTTAATTCAATATTAGAAAGGGACAGGACCAAACTAAGTTAAATAAGTTAAATTGTGTCTTCAACAGAATCGACCCCATTCTGGCTCTTAGCCACTTATCATACAATTTATGATCTTTGAGCGGTGGATTGGGATTCGGCGCACGGGCACATTTCCATAAAAATAAAATCTCTCGTTTCGTGGATCGGCGGAAGACATGATTACGGCTAAAGATGTGACGGAACGGAGCAACAGATTCGTGCGCCCGCGCAGGTATTAACGGCAGTTAGTATGCGCGGCGCCAAGTGTGCGCGGTGCACTGTTACAGCAGAGAACGATCCGGTATAAACTACTTAGGTACCTACATTTTGTTTTTGCTGATATGTGTGTGTGTGTGTGTGTGTGTGTGTGTGTGTGTGTGTGTATTTGGATCTAAATCTCCAGTCAAGCAAGAGGAAAGTAGGTAATTGATTTAATACTTATTCACTCAAGAAGAAGTTATAAAAACTTACGTTTTTTTAAATTATTAAGTACTGCATGACTGCCGTAACATAACCAATGTGACCTCATTGAAATATACCGGGTGTAAGGGACACTGACCCGCGAACTGATAGGGGTTGTTCAGTCAAAGAAACTGAACAAGTGTCAGCAGGATTTTATTTCAGGAAGTGAAAAAAAAAGTACCTTTCCATACAAATCGTCTGAGCGAGGTGATCATTTTGTATGGGAAGATCAATTAGTTTTTTCATCTCAGGAGATGAAAGAATTTCCTGGTGAACTTTGTTCAATTGCCTTGATTGAGCAACCCTGACTGAAACTGATAAAGTTTGCGGGACGTTGTCCCATACACCCTTTAAAGGATCCTCTCAAGATCAAGATCTGCAACTATCCAGGCCTTCCTGCCATAATTAGACCCAGTGCTGTTTTCCTTTCACTTGATCCAAGCCAAAACAGGCTCCAAGAATCTACCAATTTAAACACGTTTTTTCTCACCACTTTGCATACGATCCGTCATCCTGTCTCCGTGCAATGCGCACACGCACCTCCCCCCTCCCTACCCCGCGCACGCGCAGTCCCCTCACGTACTTAATTGTCCGGATAACCGTATAACCGTACTCTTGAAAAATGCGGGATGCTGCGAGCGGACGTATATTTCGCTCACGGTCTGTAATATGTGTGAAAATGTAGATTGGAATGAATGTTTATTATGTTCTCGGGTGAAGAAGACCTTTCTTCTTAAGGCACGGCAACAGCATATAATTAAAGGGGTTTGTTCCCAGTTTATTTGTGTTGTTAGTAACTACGCCGCTACGAGGTTACTGTGCGCCATATGAAAGACATCAACGGGCGCAGCAAGCTTATTTTTGTCTGACTTTTGTTTTTATAAAATTTACTATTTTTTGGCTTCTTTCAATAACTTGTATTTTTTTTTTAACTGACTAGTGAGCTAGATTCTAGATACCACGGGCTAAAACTAAAATTTAATTCTATCTGTCACTATCAAAATAATAAAATTTAAAAAGTATAGGCGATTTATGTTTTAAGTCTGAAAGTGACAAATAGATTTAAATTTTAGTTTTAGCCGGTGAATTAAGCCCATAGCCGTGCTAATTTAGAGCTGCTACGTAGAACATTGATTAGAAAGACCGCTCTGTGGTCAAATTCCATTTTAGACCCAAGAGGAACAGTTATAAATATAGCACCAGCTATTTGAGATATGATTTCGCTTTGACATTCCTAAATCGTTGGATAAGCGCATAATGTGTTTACAAACTGCGATAGGAGCCAAGATGGTTTCCAACATTACGCTGATGTTGCGTGCGAGGTGCAGTCGGGATAGCCGCTAGTGGCACCACCCGCCGTGAGAGTTATCGGGTTCGAGTTCTGTTAGGGGCAGGTTTACACGGAGATGGTAAATAAGGATGCTCTTAAACTATTTAAACTTTAGTGAGACATTTTAAATAAAATTTAAAAACGGGTACTCACTTTGGAATATAAGTACGCGACTTATGTTCCAAAGTGAGTTACCGTTATTAAATTTTGTTAAGACTGCTCTTGTTTACTGCCTCTCATTGCCAGTATTGATAAACAACACTTGAGACTGACATCTAATTTGAGTTTGCATCAAAATTGACATTTCAGTACAAAACGGCTGTCAAACCCATACTTAATATTGCTCTAAATTTTGAGATTGCTTTATAAATACGACCCTATGTTAGCGTATCGAGATGTATTGCGTAAATTAAGCAATTTTTTTATTGTCTGCAGTTTGACGTTTTGTTTCCATGCTGGACTGAAAGCGATAGAGAACATTGAATGCGCCAGCTGCTTCCCCTTCCGGGAATACTGTAAACATGAGCAGGGATTCGAGGGATTCAGTTTACTGTAATTTAGGCGATGGGCTGACAACCTGACACTACAGAAATATATGGATCTGTATTTAAAACCATCGAAACTTGTACCTACCCCATTAGCATGTCGTAGGAAAATGACGAAATCAGGAATTTTGCGATAACCCTATAGAGGCATATCGCTAAATATAGTGGCATTGCTGGGATCTCTTGTGTTACTTTTACCATCACAGACCAGGAGCAGTATCTTTGAAACGCTTGAATCGAATTCGCATATGAAAGACTAACATTCGCTAGGCAAATTGTATGAAAATCGCATGAGAAAGTTTCGTATGCGCATAAGATCGACGTTGATAGCATGCTTACGATTAAAAAATCAATCTCATTCTGCGACAGGTGTCAGATGTTAATGCCGCAAAAACGAATATGTATTTTCATGGGTTTTTGAATTTGAGGAACTTCCATTTTAGCTCAGAGATTGTGTGTTCAATTGAAGCATGCTTAAATCTAGCAAGTTAATTGCTAGCAAATGTGAACAGCTGCAGAGCATGCTTATTTAAGGTATGCTCATAAGCATGTTTCAAAATTAGCATGTGTGTCAGTACCTTTAGAGTTAGAGTGATTTAAAAATACGACTCCAGTGTACACCAGTCATAACACACTCTGCCTTGGTTCCTCTCGCTGAAATATCGCGCCCTGTACTCGGAGAGGCGTGGCAGTGCCCTCATCTATTACCACTCGGCTTCGGTAGTCTAGTTGTTAATGCCGTGGGATTTTGGTGTGAAGGTCGTGGGTTGGATTCTCAAGGAGAACTAGATTGTGCTGAAGCTGAAGTGTTAGAGGTTTTTGAGCACCTGAGGCATCGTAACAGTTTATTTAACGATCACTAGGGCCGCCGGCTTAAAGTGCCCTTCGTAGCACAGAATCGTCTGGTTCGGGTGATAGAATCTCGGGATAAAAATAAACCGTTATATACATTTTGCTACCCCGACATAAGTAGCTGTAAAATAATGTATCGTGTAATAAACGAATGAAACAAGATACACTATGAGGAAAACAGCTTGTATTTTTGGATATCTTCCATACTGGACTGGGAGAGAAAGAAAAACATAGAATGTTCCAGTTGCCCTTCCTCCCGGGCATGGTGAAGAAGTCAGCAAAAGGGATTCGAGGGTTACAGTGTATTGTAATTTAGGCGATGGGCTGACAACCTGTCACTACAGCAATACACATTACAATCTAAAATTGCCCTCAATTTATGTCAGACGTGGCGAAAGCGCCTTTTAGGAGGCGTTTTACGCTCTGCCTACCCCGTAAGGGATAAAGGCGTGATTTTATGTATGTATGTATGTATTTTTAGATAAGGTGAGTAATAGTAAGGCTACGTGCTTTTCTTACACGGCTAGAATGGCACGGACAACATTCTAGGTAGATTCATAGGTTGCATTTTACTTTACAAATATTATACGAATGTCGCAGTTCTAAAAACAAAAACACATAATCATATCATTGCGTTCATCCCTAATGGGGTAGGCAGAGCCTAAACGATCTAAACAAAGGTCGCTCCGCCACGTCCGACAAAGTTTTGAGATTTGTAAGTATATTGCTGTAGTGACAGGTTCTCAGCCCATCGCCTTAATTATAATGTACTGAAACCCTTGAATCCCTTGGCTGATTTTGACAGCATGCCCGGAAGAAAATGCATCTGACACATTCTACGTTTTTCTTTCGCTTCCAGTGCAGCATGGAAGAAACGAAATGGCGGCCATTAAACCTTCAAAATGGCAACAATGAGCAATAAGCCCAACATTTGTTAGTGTAACGCGATCTTTGAGGCGGGGCTCAGATTCGGTCAAGCTTGCGATTAAAGCGGATTGCGAAAGGTTGCATTGTGCCAGTGAAGCGTGGCAGCACCGGCCGCCCCCTCAGGAGAGCTGAGGTAAACTTAGAGACTACACGGTCACGTTCTAGCTATTGTTCGTGGCAATAAGCTTCGCCTTTCCCCAGCGGCCAATGGCTGCGCGTGCGTCGACGCTACCACGCCCGGCCCCCCGCGCCCCGCGCCGCAACACCGCCCGTTGCCTCAACCACTCAAGCCCACTGTCCCTGCCCAGCTTACGATACCCCCTTCTCTTAACCTTAGGCGATCTAGACTAGTTTTCAGCTACTTGTTTGCTCTACCGATCTATTCTGGCGTGCAATGTTTTGATACGAGTAAATGGCAGTTCACAATCTCACGATATCGCAAATGCTCCGATTGCCGGTTGCAAAACAACCATGTAATATAGACCTTTCAGTTTATTTACCTTTAGATGCTTGGTAAATTGTAAAGCAGTGTTCTATTTACATAGATACCTCTATCGGTCAGCGCACACTGAAACCCGAGAGCGCACACTGAGAGCCGTCGCATTATTGTATCAATGTATCGGCGTTTGGACTGGACCAAAATATACTATATCAAGATTCTTTTAATTTGCTTTCTTAGAGATAAAAAAATATGCTATCCTTTTTAAAGTAATATGCTATGAAAGCTTCTCTATTCACAGCTCTACCAAACACAAACAGTACCTATCTACAACAATAAGCATTCTTGGAAAGTTCCAACTTAATATTTCGTTCTAGAAACCTCCATCTATTCTTCCAGCCCTGTCTAACCCGCATATCAGAGAAATGCTGCAATTACTCCGGCGCACTTGACGCTCGGAATTACGCGTGTCGGTGGCGTAGCCTACCCAGGGGCAAGGTTAGGGCACTCCACGGGGCCCCCAAGTTCGAGGGCCCCGGGGCCAGAAGCTCTTAGGCGCAGTCCTCGTCTTTTTCGCAAGCGTGGCTCTGTTATTGAACTAGCGAAAAATATAATATGGTCTCCACCTCCACTATTTAAAATGTATTTTTGTAAAATATTGTTCCAGTTTTGCTTACAGATACATTTTTCAAAAAAAAGACGCACTCGCTTCTCTTCGCTTCTCTTCGCTCGCGTAGTAAATACTATTCATTCGACTGTCGACTGTCGTAAAATAATTTAGGCGCACAGTTATTTTTTGTTGTCTCAGTGTTTAGGGCCCTTGGTTACCTAGTAACGCCTCTGCGCGTGTCGGTGGCGCGGCGGGTATTATTGCCAGCGTTCGTGCGCCCGCGCAGCGCCAGCGCCAGCAAAGTTCAAGGCGATTACAATAAGTGCGCAATTATACGCGAACGCTCATTACTTGCAACGCGAATACAGCGGAAAGGAGGTACAACAACGCGCAAACACAGCGCTAATCAAAACTATACGGTCTTCTTCTTCTGTCGAGTGGGTATCGAGTCTATTAAGTCCTTGATGTATTGAACTTTTTATTTTATTGTTAATTAATTTTTTCTACTAATTTATTTTTTTATGAATCTATTTTAACTATGAATTTATTTTTTCTATGACGTTATTTTACAATCTGTATTAATTTATTTGCTACCATGTTAATTTATCTTTTACATACATTTATTGTAATATTGTTGCTGTGCCCTGCCGGGTCCATATGTGTTTCTGATTTTTCTTGTGAACATCTTTAATTTACCATATGGTTTGCAATAAACAATTTGACTTTGACTTGACTTTGACTTTGTCTATCGACCCGATGAACCCTGGTGTCAGAGTTTTTAAACCGCTTAGTAGCACAACTATCAGGACTCTGACATGGTTTGACCACTATCAAAGACAGCGACCGGGACCGACGGCTTAACGTGCCCTCCGAAGCACGAAATCTTTTTCTTTTTCAGACAATCAGGTGATTCAGCCTGTAATGTCCTAACCAAACTGGGGAAAAATTCACAAAGTGATAAATTATCAAATATCAACTTTGTGTTTCCCACCTGGGAATCAACCCAGGACCTCCGGATCGGGAGTCCATGGCACACTAAACTATATGTTTGAATATCAACGATAACTCGCTAAAAAAGTGCCTACTACAAGTTAGGTTCCATTCAAAAATGTAATGGTAGTAAACAAGCCCTCAAACTAGGCACAATTGCATAGTTGTAAAAGTCACAAGTCTATACCTGTCATTTTCTGTCATGAGAGAACAGAAAGGGACGCCAGTAACTTTATTCAAGATTTAGTTAAGTTGTGCGCTCTACGAATCGATAGCAATGTTGAATCTAGAGACATATAGCGTTTGTCATATTTGTGGTAAATTTAATATACCAACACGCACATTGTTTTAATGTTTGTAAGTTCGACATAGTAAAATGGTAGTCAAGCACACAAGCGCGTCTGTACGCACAACCACAAATATGGCCGAGCAGCAGTCGTGAGATATAAAAACCATAATGTGCCACCACATTATGGTTCATCTGCAAAATCGATCTTTTGGTTTTTCAAGACACCGCAGACAGAAATATGGATCTAAAACAAAGAGTGGAATCAAACCTTTCACTCATTGACTCTATGTACTTAGTCCAGCTCAGTAACGTTTCGTGACCAATAAATCAGTGCTGACAGCGTGTTTCAGCAGCGATTGCGAGGTTGCAGCGTGTCGGCAGCTATCGGCACATCAGCAGCACCTGCGCCCGCGCACACCGCGCAACGGATGTCTGTTGTTGGGCCTAGTAGGTGAGAAAAAAGGCTACAATCACACTCTTAACCCCAGTTGGATTCTTTGTATTTTCCATCGCAATTTTTCCCGTTATACCTTTTTCACATAACATTAGCTTCTTTCTTCTTCTGTCGAGTGGGTATCAACTCTATCGACCCGATGAACCCTGGTGTCAGAGTTTCTAAATCGCCTAGTAGCACAACTATCAGGCCTCTGACATGGTTTGAGTAACGACGACTATCAAAGACAGCGACCGGGACCGACGGCTTAACGTGCCCTCCGAAGCACGAAATCTTTTTCTTTTCGGACAATCAGGTGATTCAGCCTGCAATGTCCTAACCAAACTGAGGAAAAATTCACAAAGTGATACATTCTCAAATATCAACTTTGTGTTTCCCCCCTGGGAATCGAACCCAGGACCTCCGGATCAGGAGTCCATGGCACTAGCCACTAGACCACGGAGGCAGTTAAGAAGATAGTACCTACCCACGAAGCTAGCTACTCTACGGATAATCCACATTTTGTTTCTCGTTTCAACAATTCATTAGGACTAGAACGAGAAAATTGCAAAGAATAACACCTTCGATCAGATTATTCGCTAGATTCAATCAAAAACAAGCAGTATACATTCCGTGGTGTTTCTGTTACTAACCCCGCGAAGGGAGGTGTTGGCTACGTGGCGTGCGCAGACGTCGTTTGTCGGACGAGATTTACGACGCGATCGCGATATCGGCCACCACTCGCCTGGTACAAGACCGGGGCTGAAATACGTGCCTCATTGGCTATCTCATTTGCCACAACACTTACATACGTATAATCACGCCTTTATCCCTAATGGGGTAGGCAGAGCGTAAACGACCTAAACAAAGGTCGTTCCGCTACGTCTGACAAAGTTTTGAGGGTTATTTAAGATAGATTTTTAGGTATATTGCTGTAGAGACAGGTTGTCAAATCATCGCCTAAAATGTAATATACAGAAACCCTCGTATTCCTTAGCTGGTTTTTACAGCATGCTCGGGAGGAAATGCAGCTGGCACATTCTATGTTTGTCTCTCGCTCCCAGTCCAGCATGGAAGAAAGATACTAATTACTACGAGAAAACAATCTGACACAGTATAACCACAGATAATAACTATATTATTGGGTTGCAGTTGTAGGCCAAGCCAAGGCCTACCACAAAAATCCCATGCCGTCAAAATTGCTGCCTCAAAAGTTTTCGCAACATCAACAAATATTCATACATACATATAATCACGCCTTTATCCCTAATGGGGTAGACAGAGCGTAAGCGACCAAAACAAAGGGCGTTCCGCTACGTCTGACAAAGTTTTGAGGGTTATTTAAGTTAGAATTGTAGGTAGAGCTATATAGTGACAGGTTGTCAGTCCATCGCCTACATTGTAATATACAGAAACCCTCGGATTCCTTAGCTAGTCTGTACAGCATGCCCGGGAGGAAATGCAGCTGGCACATTCTGTTTTTCTCTCCCTCCCAGGCCAGCATGGAAGTAAAAACGAAAATTCCATATCAATTCGAAAGTTTTTGCAACAGCAACAAACATTCACCAATCTCATATATCTGTCTGAATCGCATCAGATGTTGAAGATAACGAATGCACGCGGTCACTTCATAATAACCCTTGCAGCAGCGCATCCTCCATTTCCTTGATAAAGAACCTTAGCTGCGCCCGCGCACGACCCGTAGTGATGTTCTGATGATGATGTACCTATGGGGAGTCGTATCGATGGTATTCGATAACTGCGATTGGGATTGGTTACGAATAAATTTACTGACGCCCTTATTTATAAACAACACTTGAGATTTACAGATAGTTTGAATACGTATCAGAAATGTCATTTCAGTACAATATAATCTGTCAAATCCATACTTAATATTGCTCTGAAATTTGAGATCGCTTTATAAATACAAGTCTGAGTAACTAACTGATAGATTTGTAGGTTTGGATGGTATTTGATTTAGATAAATTAGGTTTCAGGTGGAGAGATCGGAGGGGGCCTTTGCTTAACAGTGGAACACTAATGGCTGGACAAGACAAAGTTTCAGTTCCCGGTATTGTGTCGATCAGAATAACCTGGTTGATATTCCACCAATACGTACTAAGCGCTTCCAAAACTCTTTTATAATGCGCACGGCAAAAGTGTGGAACTCACTACCTGCGTCTGTGTTTCCGAACGCCTTCAACCCCCAACATTTCAAAGTTAGAGTGAACAGGCATCTTCTGGGTGAGCTCGCACCATCGTCGACTCTGTCTCAGTCGTTCCCGACCTAGACTGGAGTCAAGAGCAAACCCATTTTTAATAAAAAAAAAACCTTAACCTTATCGCTATTGGCGGATGTCCTTAAAGACCAAGGAACATAACTAGAGACTGGAATCGGGCAGATTCCCTGGATTTGCCAAACCACCTGCCAATAGTGAAACTGTTGTATGTAGTACCTATGATTATCAAAATCCTGCTTTACAGCGATGCTGTTTCCCTGTGGTGTGCTTTATAAAAAAGCTTAAGCTTTTTAAGCCTTTTCTTCCATGCTGGACTGGGAGCGAGAGAAAAACAGAATGTGCCAGCTGCATTTCTTTCCGGGCATGCCGTAAAAACCACCTTAGGGAAGAGGGTTTCAGTATATTGCAATCAAGGTGATGGACTGACAACCTGTCACTACAGCAATATACCTACAAATCTATCTTTAATAACCCTCGAAACTTTATCAGACATAGCGGAACGACCTTTGTTTAGGTCGTTTACGCTCTGCCTACCCCATTAGGGATAAAGGCGTGATTATGTCTTCTTCCTAGCCTTATCCCGTATCTCACGGGGTCGGTTACCTAATCTAGGGGATTGAACAAGGGTACTGGTTTTTACACAGAGCGACTGTCGTCTGACCTCCGCAACCAAGACGGGAAACCAGACCCAATCTTAGATTAGGTCAGAGTTTTTAAGCCGCCAATGCTTAGCACTGGCCTCTGATATGACTTAACGACTAACATCTACGGTATTAAACGATATTAACCGGGACGGCTTAACGTGCCTTCCGAAGCACGGAAAAAGCGCCGAATAAACGTACATATGAAATTCGAAAACCGAAAAACACATTGGTACGTGGTGGGATTCGAACCACGACCTCCCTGCTCAGGAGGCAGCGGCCCTATCCACTACACCATCGGGCTCCCAAAAAAAAGGCGTGATTATGTGTATGTATGTATGTATAAGCTTTTTTCGATGGTTCGCCTATCGATAGCTCAGCTAGCCATCCCCTTGACCCGGCTGCGCTAGTTTCGTGACTCCGGCGCAATTACACGTCACGCCGCAGCCGTCCCGCAGCCGCTGCGCCCGCGCCGGCAGTTTATGAGAGCGCCGTCCGTTCTTCCAAGCTTGAAGCAAATAAAATATACTATTAGCTAAGAAACATAACTAAACTAAAGAAAAGGCACTCCCGCCTCCGATTACGCTTGTAGTACGAAAATCGGCGGCTTGTATGGAGTGCACGCCCTGTGCCTGAAGTTAGTATTGCTAGGTTGACGTAGTTCTATCGGTTGATAAAAATACTGGGGGAAGTATGATGCAAAAAATTTAGGTAGGTTCCATGCTACACTGGCGAAAGAAAAACATAGAATGAGCCAGCTGCATTTCCTCCCGGGTATGCTTTAAGGAATCCGAGGGTTTCTGTATGTTGCAATTTAGGCGATGGGCTAAGAACCTGTCACTACAGCAATATACCTACAAATATATCTTTAGTAATTCTCAAAAGTTTGTTAGCCGTGGCGGAACGACCTTTGTTTAGGTCGTTTACGCTCTGCCTATCCCATTAGTACTTGTATCATTTTACTATTGACTTAACCCAAACACGTCGCTCCACCACGTCTGACAAAGTTTTGAGAATTATTTAAGAAAGATTTGTAGGTATATTGCTGTAGTGACAAATTGTCAGCTCATCGCCTAAATTGCAATATACTGGAACTTCGGTCCCTTAGCTGGTTTTTACAGCATGCCTGGGAGGAAATGCAGTTGGCACATTCTATGTTTTTCTCTCGCTCTCAGTCCAGCAATTAGCCATGTCCAGAAACCAATATTCATTAGCATTAAATTAAATAGTTTTATTACGTGCGTTTTCTAAATTCCCGCCAATCTAATTATACGCTCCTATAAAATTACATCGAATTTCCCAGACATTAGTGAGCGAATAATTTGCGGAAAGTTCATTCGGTTGTAAAGTTTGCAATTTCCTGTAATGTCGGGCGGGCGTTGACCCCTGCACCTGCGCATCTATGTAGCCACATCTCCCCACATCCGAGCTGCGGTCTTAGCTAATCATAAGCTAATCTCTATAATGCATACTGATCTCTTCATTATTACGGTAATATTACGCATCCAGATGAAATAGCGTGGGTATTCTGGGTATCACTGGGTTTCATTGCAACAAATGGTTTGCTGTGTTGAGAAGGTTGTGAAATAATATTACTTGCTCTTATAGCTTCTTCTCTGCCCGGGCATACTATAGAAACTCGGCTCGATTCTAGATACATACATACATACATAAATCACGCCTTTATTCCTTACGGGGTAGGCAGAGCGTTTAACGCCTCTTAAAAGGCGCTTTCGCCACGTCTGACAAAAATTGAGGGCAATTTTAGATTGTAATATGTATTGCTTTAGTGACAGGTTGTCAGCCCATCGCCTAAATTACAATACACTGTAACCCTCGGATCCCTTAGCTGGTTCTTACAGCATGCCCGGGAGGATATGCAGCTGGCACATTCTATGTTTTTCTATCTCTCCCAGTCAAGCATGGAAGAAATTCTAGATACCACCGGCTAAAACTAAAATCTATCTGTCACTTTCAAAATAATAAAATTTAAAAAGGACAGGCATTTATACTCTATGGTTTTTACACCTTGTCCGCTAGAATTTTTACGCGCTTCTACATCTTTCCCCAGTATTTCTGTCCATTTTCTCCGCCATATCATATGACGGCGGATAAAAATGACAGATAACGCATTAAACCACCGACTATAAATCAAAAACCGAAGAGAATTGATCTCCTGTCTTTTTCCAAAGTGTTTAGTCTGAAAGTGGCAGATAGATTTATATTTTAGGTTTAGCCGGTTGAATCTAGGATTAAGCTCAATGTTAATTTATTTTTAGGGCTTTCTTGCTCTTATAGCTACTTCTCTTCCCAGGCATTCTATACAAACTGTTGAAAGACTCGAGTTTTCTAATTGGATTAACTGTCACATTTGACTTAAGGTTCGCCACAAAATACGATTCCTTGGTAAATTCTATAGTATTTCCGACTCAGATTTAGAGAAAAGGTAAACAAAGTTTCAAAGTTTCTTTTTATTCAAAATAAATGATACGTGTAGGCAAATTTGTTAAATTACTAAAACTACTATATCGTTGTCATATCTAATAGGTAAAACTTATTTTAGAAACAAGATCTTCGATTAAAAGACATGAAACTTTGTTTACGTTTATTCCTTATTTTTGTAATTTCGTAACTGTATCTGTCTCATTACCTGGTTATTTTTGGTTGCCCACGATACAGGCAAGACCTAGTGTGGGAGCTTCTGCTTTGCTTTACTGTTTTTGTTACGTAGTTAAGTACTGCTAAAATATTTATATATGTATGTTTTTCACTTCTTTTAGCATGTTATATGTAACAGCACTATTTTAATAAACTATTTTGTATTTTGTATTCTAAAATTGACTTGGAAATACTACAGTCACTGAAGTACCCTTCAAGCCAACACTCTTTGTATGTTGAGACATTGTTTGAGACGTCATGAATATTAAATTTATCAACAGATGCGAACAGTAAGTAACCTTGGCTACAAGCAAATTGATATCCCGTACATGGCAACGAATATCTTTATTGCTGACAAACGTATAGTAGTGAACCACCCAGACGTTTTAATCATGATTTAATTGTAGGTATACTTCCAGGCCTGCGTCCACAGATTACCTAGTAAACCGGGTGTAAACAAATATACTGATAGGGTGTGAATCTATCCATGAAACTAAACAACTGCCTCCGTGGTCTAGTGGCGAGAGCCATGGGTTTACGATCAGGAGGTCCTGGGTTCGATTCTCAGGGGGGAAACACAAAGTTTATATTTGTCAATTTATCAATTTGTGAGGTTTTTCCCAGTTTGGTTAGGACATTGCAGGCTGAATCACCTGATTATCCGAAAAGAAAAAAGATTCGGAGGGCACGTTAAGCCGTCGGTCCCGGTCGCTGTCTTTGATAGTGGTCGGTACTCAAACCATGTCAGAGGCCCATTAGCTGTGCTACTAGGCGGTTTGAAAACTCTGACACCAGGGTCCATCGGGTCATTCGACTCGAGAATCCACTCGCTAAGAAGAAGAATAACTTTTTTTTCTCCTTTTTCTGTCTTGGCGATGGTTATCAATCAAATGTTCCTTGACCAGTGCCATGGGCTCGAGACGCAAACACAATTTTATACGGATGGGCAATTTTTTCCATATTTTGTACTATGTTTTTTAGGGAAATTAAATTTGTTCTGTTTCATGGGTAGATTCACACCCTAAAGTTTGGTCATTCAATTTATTTACACCCGGTATATCTTGCGTCCGCGCGGGTTTCGAAGCTGCAGTCACCGTCTGCGCGGGCGCAGCGAGCGGCAAGCAAAGGTCGCGCCATCTATCTGTCACGGGAAGGGACGGTGGATGGACTCAGGGTTGTAAAAATTATGATTAATGAAAATATAACAACCAACCTTTTTCCAAGATTGTAATTTAAATTGAACCCACGACCCCCGCTATCGGTACCGCTCTTTGCTCTACCAACTGAAGTACAATATTATGTGCAACTAGCGAGGTATTTGTGTTTCAACGACTCTGGATAATGAACAGTTGAATGAGTTGTCTAACGATCTCTAGTCTACCCTCTAAAACTTTTTGAGTCGAGTGTGATAGTCGAAATGTTTATTTCTGAATGAACCTACTGCACAGGAAGGGCTACCAACTCTAGCTCCGTCCCTGGCTCCATCGTGCAAGTGCATTTTTCCAGCAGACTCGTGCGCCAGGGCCGGAGTCTACGCGAAATTGGTTTTAATTTTGCTCTGTTTACAACCGACAACCGAGCGAGCGAATTCATAGATTTACAATTAAGCTAGAGTCCGCAAGTCGAACGATCTTGCGTGTACAATAAATTTATCAGAGTTTGAGACCGGCTAGAGCCAGTCGGTTTGTCAGTTGGCGAAATAATGGTCGCTAATGAACGCTAAAAATTTTAACCGGAGTTGTTCTACTGCAGGGCAAAGTCCTCCCTACTCTATTTCCACCTTTCGCGATTTGGAGCCATGTTTACCCAGTCTTGTATGCCACCGTTTTCTGATTTGCAGCTTTTTCACCTGCTATGAAGGAGGACCGACTTTTGTTTTATCAATCTCACTGGGTGGATTCGGTAAAATGTGCTGCTCAGCTGTAAAAATACGGCAAATATACGTACATAGTTAAACGACGAAATAGATTAAATAGATAAAGCTGATATCTTAATTCACAGTAGATTCTTGATTTCAAACAGTTGCAGAGATGGTGAGTCTTCTCCAATATAAGTCTGTGAGCGAAACAAAACGACCATTGCAATTCCGACCCGACCTACCGATCACAGCGTACAGAACAAAGTTGCTTTATGACTCATTCGCCAATAAGAACTAGTAAAACGAAGAATACTTGAGCGAGTAATTATACGAAATCTAGAGAAATATGCAACTGGAGAAAAACAAATGAAGCAATATCTACATACTGTATTCCTTACCTAAGTTTAGCAGTGGCGGCAATTCTGCACGCTCTATTCCTTAACTAATTCTTAGCTAGCGCTGTCACTTTCTTAACTTTGACTTAAGAACAGGATAGCAAATAAACACATGACTTTGACATTTCTAATCTGACGTAAGACACTTAAAATAAGAACTGAGAATAGAGCGTGCTTCCTTATTTTACGTCAAATAAGCAGTCTTATGTCAGATTAGGAATTTTAAAGTCATGTGTGTCATTTGCTATCCTGTTCTTAGTCAAAGTTAAGAAAAGTGACAGCACTAGTTAAGCATTAGAATTAGGATTATGTCGCGAGAATCGACGACAGTGTAACATAACCTACATCTATGTTTTGGCTTTGCCTTTATCAATAGTCCACAGACGACGAAGGAGTTAGCTCAAACAAGCCCAAAAAAACTAGCAACTAGAACCCAGATAAATGTAAGTATTTTGTGAAGCCGTGTTCCCGGCACTTCACTATTTCTCTCCTATGAAATCATGAACAAACCACTTTAGTATTAATTCGAATTCAAAACATTATGGCAATAATTTATTGAGGAAAAAATATTAAATGCTGCTAGGAATAGCCGTCAAGGGTCACTTTAGATAACAAAAAAGCTTAAAGCTTCTGTTGTTTTCATGTATTTCGATAACATTCATCTATGAAGCAACGGTTTACGACCCTCATGGGCGCTGAGGCCGTCGATTAAAATACCAATCGCGTGGAATAGCTTACTTTCGTCGCGTGGGCGCCCACTGCGCCTGCGCTTCCAAATTATACCAGATTTGTCCAATAAATAGGGCTTTAGCAGGTTCTCAAAGTGTGGTGCATTTTGCTGAACTAGGAAATTAGGGTTTATTATTCAAGGTTGTTTGTTTTACAAAGTTTTTTCAGTGATATTTATTGTAAATGATTAACTAGATAAGTTCTAATTTTATTTTATTATTAGGACGTTATTATGGTCCTTAAAGTAGAGCTAATAGCATAACCCGCATGTACCTACGTAATCCAAAAGCATCCCACTAATGCTGGCCAGACAAAATTATCTCATAGGGGTTCCTCAGTCAACGAAACTGAACAACATTCAACCGGAAATTCATTCCGGAGTTTTAAAAATAAAATACCTTCCCATACAAAATGACCACCTCGATTAGACAATTTGTATGGATAAGCAAATATTTTTTTATCATTACCTGAAAAAAAAACCTGGTGACAGTTGTTCAATTTCGTTGACTGAGCAACCCCTATCAGTTTGCGGGACGCTGTCCCTTACGCTCCGTATAAGTATACAAAGAAACAATCGAATGAAAATGAAATAAGTAATTTGTAGGTAGTGTTAACAATGTTATGTTTTCTTGAGAATGATAGCTAAACCAACAATAAACATACAGATTCCAGCTACAGGTGGCTATTTGCGGAGAAACCTAAAGCAACGGTTTATTTGATTACTCCAACCACATCTACCGACATACGCTTCACTCCACTTGATAACTTACTTGACCTTCTTGCATCGCTCTTGCGACCTCACTCTCCAGTGCACCAGCCTCCAGATAAAATTAATAAAGTTTGAACTGTTTAGTCAGAACCTTGGGCTTCCGATCTGGAGGTCGTAGGTTCCGACGGGGGGACATTGGAACTAGGTAGTAGTTCCCCGTTTGGTAAATACAATGCAGTTTGAATCACCAAATTTTGAGTCACGTGAGATTAAGATGTTTCCGTGCTTCGGAGAGCACGTTAAGTCATTTGTGGTCGTTTCGTTACTCAATCTACATTAGAAGCCTATTAGATGGTTTAAAACTCTGACACCTGTGTTCATCGGGTCGTTTCATCTAGCAAGCTACTGAATATCAGAAAAAATAAGTTTGAGAGCTGCTGGGGTCAAGTGACATAAATTAACATAGTAATGTCCCGTGCCAGTACCTTGGACCTTAGACCAAGGTTCGGACGGCTAGGAATAAAGGGTGTGATGAATATGGATTCATGTTACGAGTAGAAAACTGATGGTTGCTGTTTTAGAAATAGAAGCATAGTAGGTACCTAAATGCTTACGATCCCTATAAAGCAAAGCTTTACACCTAATTACAAACTGAGTTTTCAGTAACTTTTTAGTACCTAGGTATGCCTGCAAAGAGTAGCAGCTGAAACATTAGAATGTTATTAGAACGAAATTTGGCCGCTGCAGATCCAACCTGGCGAAGTGGGGATACAGTGACAACTCAACTTGTGATTGTGGATCTGTGCAGACTATGTCACACCTACTAAAATGTAGTGAGTGACCCAACACCTGCACACTACCGGACCTGTATGATGCCACAAACAATGCTGTCGCCGTGGCAGAGCACTGGTCAAAATATATTAAATTGAACCTCGACACGACAGAAGACGAAGAAAATAACGTAATGTTTCGTAGGATGCAGTGCAGATATTTCTAAGAACAGGGTAAAGGATCAAATTGAGCCAAGACATATTTAAAAACAACTTTGTAAGACTCTGTATAGTGTAAGACATGGCCAGAGCTTTTATGTTAATGCGACTGGTCGTATCTCTCGCTAAGAGTTTCAATTACGAGTCCGTCGCGTTAATTAGGTGAAGTGGGGGGACGCACTGGGTATAGGGGGGAGGGGGGCATGCACCTGATTGCTTAAACTTTAACTTCAGGGAAGGCCAACATTTCTCCCATGCTGGACTGGGAGTGAGAGAAAAACAGAATGTGCCAGCTGCATTTCCTACCCGGCGCGCTGTAAATATCTAGCTAAGGGATCAGAGGGTTCAGTTTATTGCAATTTAGGCGATGGGCAACCTGTCACAGCAATATAACTACAAATCTATGTTAAAATATTTTACGCTCTGTCTACCCCATTAGGGAAAAAGGCGTGACTATATGTATTTAGGAATTCAACAAATTCAAATTCAAAATATAAAATAAATTATATAAAGTCACAGTAATAATAAAATAACAAATAATAGTAGTTTATGCAACTGTTGCATAATGAAGGGTACCTATTACAATGCGAGTGTGGTTTAAGGGGCTTCCCTGGGCTAAGTGGCGCCCTCATCATCATTCGCTTGCCCTTAGTCAAAAAATCATAATTAACTGAAAACAAAATCAATCGAAAATCCGGTAGATCAGATTGAGGTTAAAGCAATAAAGGTCATTTGGAACTTCATAAAGTTGCAACTTATAGATCGTTGCAGTTACAGATAGGAAATTTGCGAAAAACGGTCACTTTTAGCACTTTTACTATCTGTAACTGAAGTGAACACTGAATTATTAATTTATAATACTTAAAAGAAACTTCAGTACCCATACTTTAATCTGATATACCGGATTTTCGATTAATTGCGTTTTCGGTGAGCAATGATTTTTTGACTGATGAGGGCGCTGGCGTGCACCGGGGATCCCCTTAAAATAATTAATCGCGTGGACTTAGGCATTTTAAATATGTCCTTATTTTTCAAACATTAACAAAAGAGTTTGGTATGTTGAATTATTGTAGTAAATACAGCGTTGATGATTTCATTGTTACAATTCAAAACTCTTGTGTGAAAAGAGGTTTTAAGGCAACATATGTTTGTAAGCTAGTGCTACGTAACGTGTGTGATTTGAAGATGAGCTGCGCGCACGTTCTAAACAAAATCTGTTCGCCGCCTCGAGTCTTTGTATATGTATATCTACCTACCATGCGCCTTTTAGAATAGCAATGGAAAACACGCGAATAATTGTAGATAAAAGAAAAGTCTCCCTTTTGACGTGACGAACGAAAAAGGATGACGCAATAATAAACGCAATGTCCCATTACGCGGATTGTCCTGTTAGGGCGGTTTTGCACTGCTCCGTATTCGGTTCTTACATACATACACATACATACAATCACGCCTTCCCTAATGGGGTAGGCAGAGCGTAAACGAACTAAGTAAAGGTCGTTCCGCCACGTCTGACAAAGTTTTGAGGGTTATATAAGATAGATGTATATGTATAGTGCTGAAGTGACAGGTTGTCAGCCCATCGCCTAAATTGCAATATACTGAAACCCTCGCATCCCTTAGCTGGTTTTTGCAGCATGCCCGGGAGAAAATGCAGCTGGCACATTCTATGTTTTTCTCTCGCTCCCAGTCCAGCATGGAAGATATAAGATTCAGTTCTTATTCGTGAAAAAATGTATGGATTGGCGCGAAATTTTTTGACAGCTTCCATATATTTTTCACGAATACGGAGCACTGCAAAACCGCCCTTACGCTACCAAAAAGTCAAATGTTTTGCACCGAATGTTTTGTTATTATGACGTAGTTCGTAAACCGATTTTAAAGACAACCATTTTTGTGTTAGTTCAAATGTAGAGCACCCTGTCTTTCCGCGTTTGTCGTAAATAGTTTTTAGTTTAGGTTATCCTATTCTATCACAGTTTCTCCACCCCTGCCTGCTTAAACCTCTTAAATTGAAACCCGGTGAACTTGTGCCTGACACGGCGAACATCAAACCTTAGAGACCGAGCATCGTATGCGCGCGCGCATGCAAACGACCTCATATTACTACGCTCTTGAATCTTTAACGGCCAAGTTCTATTGATCACTGATTGAACGTTACGCAGGCGTATACCGTTAATACGGGGCAATGGGCTGTTTTAGATAAAACTGCGTCACGGGTTAGAGTTATGGTTTTATTTGATGTAAGTACGTTTTGCAAGAGTTGTGGTAGATAACCAAAGCACGAACTAGACAACTTGGCTCTACATACATACATACATATAATCACGCCTTTATCCCTAATGGGGTAGGCAGAGCGTAAACGACTCAAACAAATCGTTCCGCCACGTCTGACAACATTTTGAGGGTTATTTAAGATAGAGTTGTAGGCATACCTACTGCTGTAGTGAAAGGTTGTCAGCCCATCGCCTAAATTACAATATACCAGAACTCTCTGATCCCTTAGCTGGTTTTTACAGCATGCCCTGGAGAAAATGCAGCTGGCGCATCCTATGTTTTTCTCTCGCTCCCAGGCCAGCATGGAAGCAATGACTTGGCTCTGTTCTGTAATCACTACATAGTATAAAATAAAGTCGCTTTCTCTGTCGCTATATCCCTATGTATGCATAAATCTCTAAAAGTGCCCAACGGATTTTGATGCGGTTTCTTTTAATGAATAGAGTGATTCAAGAGAAAGGTTTATATGTATAATACATGCATAATATAGTGGAGAAACACTGATAATTTCCGTGCGAAGCCGGGGCGGGTCGCTAGTAAACTAATAAATAGGAGAACCGAATGCAAATTTACTTACCTACAATGTTGTCTAAAAACCACAAATAAGTACAAAGAAACGCCAATTCTTCGGTATATCACGTAGACGCTGCTGTAATGTCTAGTCTTATTTTAATTCATTCATGATAAAGGATGTGGGTTGTACCCTATCAAATTTAATCCTTTCATAGTACGTGTATTGGCTGCAGTATGGCACCGGGAGCATTAAATTGGTCTTGTAATTATAATTTTTAATGTATTAAGGCGAAGTCATATAGAGTTAAGTAAGTAAATGAATTGGCACCTGCTTACCTATTATTTTAATCAGCAATTTTCTTCGCCACTGATAATCCGAGATATCAGCATTCAAGTCGTTATATTGCGGATGCGATCCAAGTCTAGCTCTTAAGAATTGCCTACTTGCTCCGACGCAAGTATCCAATCTTAGATAATCAAATTTCTTCGCTTATTATTATTGGTTTCTCGGCTGGAACACCTCCGCAAAGAATCTTGATACAAATTTTAATAAGCCGGTACAAACCGCATACAATTAATCTTAACAGGGCGGTCTGCGCATGCGCTTCCATGTCGCAATTAGCTGGAAGCGTTAACTTAACCGCCATGTTGGATTTCGCAAAGGTCGTTGCGGTTTTAAACTATAAATATTAAATTAATCGGTTTTGTGGGTAAATATTTTAATAATAATCGTTATAAAACAATGAAAAAGTTGCGGTGGCTTACCGGGCTTAATCGTTTTCGGTCCTTATTTTATTAATCTTAGTGTAACGTGAGAATTTTTTAAAACACCTGCTTTAAGCGAAGGCTAAAGCAAAGATATTCATTGAAAGGGCTGTAAAAATTGATCAATAACGCAATTAATTTCGAATTATCTCCAATTTGCTTGATGGCGTTAACCATATTGATTGCAAACATTATAATAATTACAATATCGCAGAAATCATATAAATTATAACGAAAATGAATATCAGTACGTAGATAACGGTCTTTTATTTTAATACAGGCAAGAATTTCGAGGCAAGTGCTTCCATGCTGGACTAGGAGCGAGATAAAAATATAACATGTGCTAGATGCATTTCTTCCCGGGCATGCTGTAAAAACCAGCTAAGGAATCCGAAGATTTCAGTATAGTTCAATTTAGGCGATGGTCTGACAACCTGTCAGCCCATCGCCTAAATAAAATACAGAAATATAAAAACCCTCCAAACTTTGTCAGACGTGGCGGAACGACCTTTGTTTAATCGTGTACGCTCTGTCTACCCCGTTAGGGATAGAGACGTGATTATATGTATGTATGTATCATTTCGAGGTATTACAGTGTATTGTAGTTTTTAGGCGAAGGGCTGACAACCTGTCACTATAGCGATACTCCGACCATATACATTTTATCTAAAATTGCATTCAATATTTGTCAGACGTTGCAAAAATGCCTAAAGGTGTACCTAGGATTTTAAGTTATGTTTACCTCATTAGGGTTAAAGGCGTGATTTTAGTATGTTTTTCCAGGCAAGTAGCAATTAGATCTCGTATAAACTGGCTAACTAAATAGCTCACTATTGCTCACGACTAACATCAAAGTACACGGCTCCACTTAACCTCGCCGTTACAAGAACGCCTGTAATGTAACCGGAAAGAGTCTGCTTATTGCGATGCTTTTAAAATAGGTAGTAAGATAAATAGAATGTACCAGTGTCCAGTACATTATATGAGCCTGTAGGTATATGAGCAAATTTATGTCTACAGGCAGGTGTTGGTGAGTATTCTGGTTAATTTATGAAAAACCTCTTTCGACTCGAGTAAAGTGACGATGAAAAATAGAGACAGAATAAGAGAGGGATTTATCAATCGATTTATGCATTTTGCACTTCCTTCTTCTTCTTCTGTCGAGTGGGTATCGAGTCTATCGACCCGATGAACCCTGGTGTCAGTTTTAAACCGCCTAGTAGCGCAACTATCAGGCCTCTGACATGGTTTGAGTAATGACCACTATCAAAGACAAGACCGACGGCTTAGCGTGCCCTCCGAAGCACGAAATCTTTTTCTTTTCGGACAATCAGGCGATTCAGCCTGCAAAATCCTAACCAAACTGGGGAAAATTCACATAGTGATAAATTCTCAAATATCAACTTTGTATTTCCCCCCTGGGAATCGAACCCAAGACCTCCGGATCGGGAGTCCATGGCACTAGCCACTAGACCACGGAGGCAGATGCACTTCCTATAAGCCCTTCTCTATGGTACCTCTATGACAGGTATTTTTAATTTCTGGCAGGGCTATAGATGATAATGCAGAAACTGCTATTTTGAATTAAAGAAAATGATACGTACATACATATAATCACGCCTTTATCCCTAATAGGGTAGGCAGAGCGTAAAAGACCTAAACAAAGGCCGTTCCGCCACGTCTGACAAAGTCTTGAGGGCCATTCCAGAAAGATTTGTACGTATATTGCTGTAGTGACAGGTTGTCAGCCCATCGTCTAAATTACAATATGCTGAAACCCTCAGATCCCTTAGCTGGTTTTTACAGCATGCTCGGGAGGAAATGCAGCTGGCACATTCTGTGTTTTTCTCCCACTCCCAGTCCAGCATGGAAGATGAAAGAAAATGATAGAGCTATGATTTCGTTTATTGCTTTGTCTAGTACCTAGTTGGCTAAAGAAAAGAACGTTATTAGATTGTGAACGTAGTGTCATGTAGAAAATAGCAGCCGAACAGCGATCACAGAATGAAAAGCAA
Source organism: Scrobipalpa costella (assembly GCA_949820665.1). Classification (NCBI taxonomy): domain Eukaryota; kingdom Metazoa; phylum Arthropoda; class Insecta; order Lepidoptera; family Gelechiidae; genus Scrobipalpa; species Scrobipalpa costella. The sequence continues at coordinate 17,310,574 of OX463314.1, forward strand.
TCTTTTCGAAATGACATAGGCATGACAGAGGCAACTCTGCATTTTTCCCCTTCCCGAATAAGACAAAACGAAGGGAGGGGCGCAAAGTGAGAGTTTCTCATGCTTCTTCGTCATTGTGATATAGTTTTATTTTATTTTGTGACATAGATATAATCACAGAAGAGGGAGCGGTAGAGACTTCTCAAATCAGTGGATATAATTGAACTAAACTGCCTCCGTGGTCTAGTGGCTAGTGCCATGGTGCCCGATCCGGAGGTCCTGGGTTCGATTCCCAGGGGGGAAATACAAAGTTGATATTTGAGAATTTATCACTTCATGATTTTTTCCCCAGTTTGGGTAGGACATTGCAGGCTGAATCACCTGATTGTCCAAAAAGAAAAAGATTTCGTGCTTCGGAGGGCACGTTAAGCCGTCGGTCCCGGTTGCTGTCTTTGATAGTGGTCGTTACACAAAACCATGTCAGAGGCCTGATAGTTGTGCTACTAGGCGGTTTAAAAACTCTGACACCAGGGTTCGTCGGGTCCATGACTCGATCGATACCCACTCGACAGAAGAAGTGGATATAATTTTCTTTGTAATAGACTCGCTTGTAACTTTCTAAAAGTGTTCTTAGGAATCTATTTGGAAATAAATTATTTGAATTTGTTCCTAAACATACCTTGACATTCGCCACTGCCAGGCGCCAGAGCTTTTATTTATCCGCACTCGTCTCATGAGACCAGGAAGCAATTTACAGTAAAAAAATCCCCTCGTTCCCGATCCCTGCGTGCGCGGCGAGCAGGCTGCGCGCGCGCATAGTCACGACGCTCGTTAGCCGCCAGCATTAGACTTGGTGATGCACATGATGCGGCCAGGTGTGAAATAATGAACACACCATAACACCACCGTCACGATGTCGTCGACACACGCGATGTCTGGACTGACGAGGAATATGAGATTGATAACTGCCATGCTGGACTGGGAGCGAGAGAAAAACATAGAACGTACCAGCTGCAGTTCCTCCCGGGAATGCTGTAAAAACCAGCTTAGGGATCCGAGGGTGTCAGTGTATTGCAACAATACAATATACCTACAAATCTATCTTAAACAACCCTCAAAACTTTGTCAGACGTGGCGTGGCTTTGTTTAGGTCGTCTACGCTCTGCCTATCCCATTAGGGATAAAGGCGTGATTATACCTATGTATGTATGAGATTTATAGGTTCTCTAAACTCGAAGCATGCTATTGCATGGTTATGGAGCATTAGACGGTGTCATGGGAAAATGGAATAACTGTATTCAGGTACCAAGTATTGCCTCAAAGCCCGAGGCAGTTGCGATGACTTTTAATTTGGTAGTCTATAACTAACTCGCCGGGAGCGAGCCCCGCCTCTCGTTTTATAGCCATTGTCAGACAATCTAAATTAGATTAACTACGTGAAAACAGTCTCAGAGCGGAATGTTTGGAACCAGTTCACGACTGGAACCTCGGCGCAGGACCGACTCCCGCGCATCAATAGAATTCATTAAAATAGCTGCGCTTCCGTTCGCCGCCCGACGGCTAAAATACAAATAAAAACTCACCCATAAGCCTTCGTCGCCGCGGCGATTCGCCACGCCCAGATCCGTCCAGCTATCGATATATCGCTCCACAGAAATCATTTATTTCGATATTACCTATTAAATTTAATCCAACTATTGATCTCGAATAGAACGTTAATCGATCCGATTTCACGCTTCTGTGCGCAGCTAAACACAATAATCGCCCTAATGAATAAAAAAGATAAATTTAAATATTCTAGTGGGGTCAAATCGCTAGGGGCCGACGCTGATCCCCTATTCAAAACTGAACCCTCGGTGTAAAACTGTAAACACACAGCGATATGGCGAATAATAAATCTAACGCAATAAAACATATCAAGGTAATGGTTAATCCCATTTTGCGGCGATCACACAATGCGGTCCACTTGTGCAGCTGACAGCAAAAAACCTGCCTCCGGAGGGCGCATTGTCTGTCCCTCCCCCACGATCAACACACAATGATAACCCTATTTTTTGTGAATTAGATTAATGAATATGTTTGCAACAAGTGGGCAGTTCATGTACTCTAACAAATGTTATTCCAAAAAATGATACGTTAGTTGCACTTGCACCATACGGCGAATATAGCCGCAGACTGTCCGCAAATTAACTTAGCATCTGCCTCATATTTCGCCTGGGAAAATACGAAATCTGTTCAAACAAAAACAGACCACATCCGGCTCGATATCTTAAGAAAATAATGTTATTCAAAGCGAGCGAGGAACAAATTGTTGGGCGAATTAGTTCGCACCAAAACCGGAGCGATTCTGCATAAGTATTTGCTGGCGCCTTATAGGGAAGGACAGTATGGCTTTGTTGAAGTAATTTAGTGGCTAGCGTAGTGCGACCTGCGACCTCGAGCGCTATTGTTGCACCTTATACTGCTTCATTAGAGCCTGGAGCTGCTTAGTAGCTGTAGTGGCGAGTTATTTGTCTTTTAACGCGGCGTGCAGCGATCGCGACCCGAGATACCTTCAGACGACATTAGCTTGCGGCCCGCGTGTGGAATAAACACGGCTTAATGTTGCAATGTTACATGTTTCTGGAGAAATGAGACAGATTATGAATAATGCTGAGCTTTTTCATCTGATAAAGTTAAGATAGAGCTTAGTATTCAGGCTGAGTAGATATCTTAATCTAACGTCGAATTTTGAGTAAATAGAAACTCAGGGAACCAACTTACAGTTACCGAATGATAAGACAAATTAAGGGTTTGCCAGAGTAGTGAAATCCCATACAAACGTAGTTTCGCTTTTATTCCTAAACAGTAAATCAAACTTAACCAAACTCCGTAAACATTACCAAATGCATCATATTTATGCTTCTAACTAGGTTTGGTTTAAAAATATTAACCAAGTACAAAATTAGAAATCAAATGTAATTTTAGGCTATTTTCAGACAAAATCGTATTTTCGGTCTTATTTTGTTTATGCTTAATATTTTCAAAGCAAACATAATTAGAAGCATAGATATGAGGTTATGTGTACGGAGTTTGGTTTTACTGTTTAGGAATAAAAGCGAAACTACATTTGTATGGGATTTCACAACTACGACTTTTACTGCCTCCGTGGTCTAGTGGCTAGTGCCATGGACTCCCGATCCGGAGGTCCACATTTTATAGTTTTAAATAAAACGAAGAAAATAAGTTTAAATAATTTTTCAAATTCTACTTAAGTGTTTATGATCTCTAGGACAGCAGGATATACAAATAAAACGGCCCATATATTTTTGTAATCTATTTTCATTGATTTAATAGACATGTAGGATTACATATACATATTTATCTCATCATAAAACTATATTATAATATGCATTAATTTACTCAGCTAGTGTGACCTAGTAGTGATGTGAACAGACAACGAATAAGTAGTAACAGTGGCTCCGACTAGGTAATGTCCCGACTCTAAGGCCCGTATCTATAAACAGCGCTTGAGACTGACAGCAAACAGAAACGTAATTTCAGAACACAATGGCCTGTCAAATCCATACTTAATATTGAGCCAAAGGCTCGTATTTATAAAGCTATCTCACGATTGAGAGCAATATTAAGTGTGGATTGGACAGGCCATTATGTACTGAAATTACATTTCTGATACGAACTCAAACATGCTGTCAATCTCAAGTGCTGTTTATCAATACGCGCCTAAATATGCTGTGGAATTTATTATAAGACGTCACTCTATTACAAACAAACAGACGGATAAACTCGATTATTACGTCAACTAACCAATTGAAGTTAGTGCGGCATTCAAATATTTCAGTAACTTTCAACAATTTAAACTTTTTTCTATTTCGGGGTTCAAAAATGAATAATTCAACTTGAAACCATTGAAATTTTCATGACAAACAAAACACTGTTTTTTTTATCAGCTGTGTGGACAAATAAAAGAAAACTGTTTTTTAATTTATGTTTTCTCTATCTAAAGCTAGTGACCTATCTGATGTTTGCTCTGCCCTTACAGGGCGTCATTTGTACTTTATTTTTATTATGTAACAGCTATGTTTTATTTATTTATTTATTACAATACCCTAGATTAGGTAGCCGACCTCGTGAGATACGGGATAAGGCTAGGGAGATAATGATTTATTTATTTATTACAATTGCCTTTGCAAGAAATGAAATATGAAACTTGAGAAACAAGGTGCTGACAAGCTTAGAACAATATGACTGTAAATAATTAGCAATACTTGATTTGAAAATGCCGCACCAACTACAAAAGTCACAGCGCAGAAGCTATATTTTTAATCACTCGAATCGAAATTCGCATACGAAAGATTAACATTCGCATAGAATTTCTATACAAAGCAAATGTTGCTCTTTCGTATCAAAAGCCACTTAGATTTTGTCAGTTTTAGCTATATTGAAAATAAAAATTAAAAATTCTCGCGGCCACTCATAAAATCTATACCAATCGCCAGCTATTATTATTACAATTAAAAATTATTTGTGGTAAAATTTCGAAAAGTGACGCTTAAAAAAGTTACAAGCATTTTTATAATAATATTCATTTAAAAAATCGTTAAGAATGATAACTTTGTTCGGCGTCACTTTTCGAGATTTCAACAACGAATACTTTTTATGCCTATTTTAGGCCTATGTAATTCATCCCAAGGGAAGAAGCTGATATCCCACAACACAGGGAATCCTAGTGTGGGTGTAATGTCATCATGTTTTATGCTAATAAAGATTTTTATACTTTTTTATACTTTATAATTGTGATAATATTATCTATCGATTGGCATAAGATTCATCAGTTGCCGCGAGAATTTTTAATTTTTTGCCAAGCCAACAAAAATCTTCAATGGCTTGGAGTGATTAAAAAAGGCAGTATATCAGAGCCGGCCTTACCTACATTATGACCGTATTTCAATCGGAGCCGCGCTCACTCAAACATCATACGGTGTTGTGTTAGCTACGTTAATATAACACAAACATGTACATTAAGGTTAGATCGCACTAGGGCGTAGCGGAGCGGCGCGACACTGCGCGACAAAATCTGTCTAAATGTAGAACTGCCGCTTTAGTGCCGCTTCAGTGCGGTACATCTCATACATTTTCATACAAAGAATCATTTCTCGCCGCGCAGACACGTTCTAGATACATTTTCATACAAAGAATCATTTGTCGCGCCGCGCCGCTGCAGCTACGTCCTAGTGTGCTTTAACCTTTACTGTCGTCGCGGGCACTTTGGTACCAAATTCTAGACATAAATCACGCCTTACGGTCTTGGCAGAGTGCCAACATTTGCTATTTATTCCCAGCTGTCAATAACAGTTCCTTTAAAGGAACTTATGGGTTATAATTGTCCTACTAGTCCCGCTAAAATCATTGCGAAGCTTTCGCTATTTGACCAATCGCAATTTCAAGAATGTTTAAAACAATCAAATGCATAAAAATCGACATCCCACTTTAAACAGTTGAATAAGAAAACAAAATGAAAACGTGCCATGCAGAATGGAATATCTACAGATATTTTGTGACTGTTTTAAATCCCCACACATAACTCCTCATAACATCATCTTTGTACCATTATACGCAACTCTTTACGTTCCGCTTTTTGTTAAAACAAATTAAGGGCCGTATTCATAATCAGCTCTCATGAGTGAGAACGAGTTTAAGTTCGTATCAGAAATGGCATTTCAGTACAAACTGGCCTGTCAAATCCACACTTAATATTGGTCTGCGATGTACGAGCCTTAGGGTCGTATTTATAAAGCGATCTCAAGATTGAGAGCAATCTTAAGTGTGGATTTGACAGTTCGCTTTGTCCTGAAATGGCATTTCTAATACAAACTTGCTGTCAGTCTCAAGAGCGGATTATAAATACGGGCCTAAGTTACCCAAAATACCCGCAACGACAGTCAAATACAGTCAACATAGAGCAAGGGTCGAATGAAATGGCAAGAATCAACTAAGGATAACGAACCAGGCTCAAAGCCGCATGTTTGTACAATCATCTTTGGCTTGCAGCGCCTCTGTGAAGCGTAAAATATACATTCATAAGCTTTCCAATATGAGTACAAAACAACTTGAAGGGTGTTTGTAATGTTTGGTACCGGTCGTCCAGTTTGGGCAACTGTTTGGACCACAGAGAGTAACCAGAAGCAAGGTTTCATATAACCACGCTACAATAGGATACGCCACTTCTATAATAGTGTGATATTTCTGAGTTTCAGACTAGTTGTTTGTCAACAAGACTTCATATAACCGCACTGAAATAGCACACTTCTACTGAAGTACTATAGGAGCCCCATTTTTTAATCACTCGAACCGAAATTCGTAAACGAAAGAGCGTACAAAATTGTATGGAAATCGCATGCGACTCTTACTCTATTGTATATACAATTTTAATTCGAATGATTCAAAATTTCAGTGCCTATCATATATAGGGTATTTGTATACACCTTTGCATTTGTGGTTACTTACCCTGCGGTTTGAACTGTGACGTCGTACAAATATTACAAACAATTATTTTATACAGTTCTACATTGCTGCTTTTAAGGGCATTCTGGTGCTCACTGGCGCCCTCATTAGTCAAATAAACATTAATCACTGTATGCACAATTTCAATGTTTATATTTAACAATTTTTCTAAAGACGAGGGCGCCAGTTAGCATAAAGAATCCAGAAAAAAAAACATCTATTCACAAACGTCTTTTTGATCTGACTTTCTTGTTCTAAACCTGGTAACTTTTCTCATGTAATGTTAGTAATGTTATTCCAAACAATGCAGAACCGTTCACAAAATGCGCTATGTTTGACACAGGACATGTTGAATTAGACTCCGTGGCGATAGAATATATGTGATGAACCAACAGAATTGTGATATGTCGTGTTATTATAGATAGCAGCGTAGACGGAAGATTGTTCCCGTTAGTATTTCCATCGTGGGGTTAGTGGGGAAAACGCTCTTTAGAGCTGTTTGTACCACTTGAAGCAAGACGCCTTTGATGTGTAGATAACAAATAGGACGTGGCTAGACAGCTAGTCACTGTTGTAGACACTTCCTAAAAACATTTAAAAAAATGCATCAACAGCTTTTCGATATAGAGAAATAAGCGTGAAATTCTGAAGTTTATACAGTTTAAAACTTCCTATTTAAATGTAGTTAAGAAGAACGTGGAAGAGTTAACTCAAGAGGCGTCTTCCTTCGAGAGTCTGTCAGCAAACGCTCCGCCTTTGCGATAAAGACACTTAAAGAGACTTTTGTGTTGTTTTTCTTTAATGTGTGTGTTCTCTGTTTATTTATTGTGTACAATAAACTGTTAAATTATAAATAAATAAGACACAAAACCCGGAGCAATACGATTTGGATTTTTGAATCATTCCAACTCCAATGCGCATACGAAAGAGTAACTTTCGCAATTTTACCAATTTACCATGCGAATGTTAGTCTTTCGTATGCGAATTCAATTCGAGTGATTCAAAAATTCGGCTCCAGTTCCCTCCCTTTATTCCTACTAGTTCTGTTGACTGATCTGATGGGAATTAAGAGTTCTTTGATTTAATGAATTCGCGACATAAAAACAAAAAATACCTGGCCATATTTTAGAGAGTGATTCTACCCTTGAAACCAAACAACTTTCGCCAAGGAACATAAGTCGAAATTTCAATTTAGTATTGGAAGACCAATATTTTTTTTTTCATTTTCCGACCTATGTTCTATGGGGAAAGTTGTTCAGATTCATGGGTAGAATCACACTCTAAAATGTAGCCAGGTATTTTTTTACTCTTCGCATAAAGTTGTACCTTCTCTATCGCTCTATTTTAAAGACAAAGGTTGCACAGGCGAAGCGTTTGCTTTTTTCATTTTTTTGTGACGATGTTTATTATATTTTTGCACTTAATTTCGTGTACAAGCTATTTATATTGACCGGCGGCCCGTCGGTTTGTTTACTATCAAATCTATTCATGAACTATGAACAATGGCTCAACAATTTTATTATCTCTAGGCAACATTTATTTTACAAACAAAATGGTGGATTTTTCTAAGTCTGTGTAAGAATATTATTCATCTCATAGTTTTGTTTGTTCACGTATGCTACACGGAAGGCCAACATTGTAGGACTAACTATATTTAGCTATTTATTGACTTTAAATGGCGAAATATACTTATTCGTTAACTTTACCCCACTTTATGGGCTCGATTCTAAACGCCACATTCTACAGCTAAATTCTATCTAACAGACCCGTGTAACTTTCAGTTAACAAAATCGAAGAGACAATATTTCGAGTCTTTCTCACTTAGATTAAGCTTTAGATAATAGCACCTAGAATCGAGCCCACTATGCTAGTCAATACCGTTTTTAAATTTATTTATTTTAGCCATTATTTTATTTTACACAAACTCAGAAAGACCCAGTATGAGTCCGGGCCGCCGGCTGTAACCTTTTTGGGAGTTTTTGTTTTGGCACAATCGGTGACAGACGCGCATAACTAAATGATGACCCGCTATTATTAATGTAACCCTATCGATATAAATATTACTCAAAACTGACTATAAAATTAGAATCACAATCTGAAAATAATAAATTACGTTATAAATATAACATTTAACTGGACTCACGCTCAAGCTTTGCTGTCACCAGGACTCCTAACTTGATCTCTATTATAATTCGAGTAAAAATAACATTTTCATAAATTATCTATCAGGGTCCTGTGAAGTGAGTGAAAAATATTATTCTATGAATCGACGGCAGTAAATAATAAAACCATTTTGCTTGTAAAGGTCCATAGATTACATGTGTAATATTTTCCATTCACCGACTAAGACCCCTTCATATCTGTGTGCGACTACATATAGCACACATGTGGTGTTTGTACACATAGCTTCGATCCGACTACGGGCTCCTACACAGCTCGCTACTACGCTTCAAAACCGCGTCGGAAACTTACGCAATAAATAAAATAGTATATTAATATAAAATCAAAAATAAAATAAAAATACTCCAAAAAACGGTAAAGTATAAACAAGAGGTCGGCATGAAACGAACGAAACGTTCAATATATTCATAATAATAACGAAATATTCGCGGCCCGGGAATCGAACCGAACACCGGCGCGGTTGCACTCCCGGCAACATGATGCGAATGACGCATACGCTTCAATACAAGCAACGCCAAAACTATGCTTACGAGGCGAAATTAAATAAAATAAATCAATCGACCCAAACTTCTAGGGGTCATTTCAACTTTTAGACAAGAAAATTCATCCTGTTTGAATTGGTATCTGCTGTTACCACGATGCTCGACTGGTCAAGTAGGTGAAATGATGGCCGCTATTTATCCTTCTTAGCGAGTGGATTTTCGAGTCGAACGACCCGATGAACCCTGGTGTCAGAGTTTTCAAACCGCCTAGTAGCACAGTTGTTAGGCCTCTGACGTGGTTTGATTGATTTAAGAAACTGAAACTCACAGGACCGATTTAAATGTAGCTTTAGAAAGTGACTTAACAGAATTGAGCCCCTGAAAAACTATCGAATATTATTAATTTCACCTCGCAGTCCACAATTCATTCACAAATATGGATAATTTGTACGAACCGAGCGTCATTCCAATCTCCTTGCCGGGCACGCTAACAAAGGTACTTCATACGCACAGACCGTCAATCAAATTATTAAGGTGGCGACAGGGCCTAAATTGCGTCCCCATCAGTAAAAAAAAAGATAATTCACTAAAAACGCAGTGAATCGAAAAACCGGTGCAACAGACACAAGTAATAGTAATTAAAATAATTTAGAACCTTATAAATTAGCGATTCATAGTTCGTTGTAGAAACAGGAAGAAAAAACGGCCTGTTACTACAATGAACTAAGAAACGCTAATTTATAAGGTTCTAAATTATCTTTATAAGTACAACTTGAGTCTGTTGGACCGAATTTTCGATTCATTGTGTTTTTAGTAAGTTATATTTTTTTTTCTGATGGGGGCGCCACTTAGCTTATATAGTCACCTTAACTGTGCTTCATATACTTCATATATCACTACAATACGCACTAATCTAACTTGTATTAGTATGATCCACATAGAAAGTAATCAGCACAGACACCGAGCTTACGCTAAGAGAGAAACGTTCAGAAAGAGACACACGATACAGGCGCGGTCGCGACCGACGGAGAGGACTATAGTTCATACATTCATATTGAATATGCCAATAAGACCTATTTGTACGAAAGACTCGGAAAAATTCCTCCGTTACTGATATTTTGCAGAGTGATAAATTAAAGTTGGTAGATTATAGAAATTTTATAATCGAAAAGTGTAAAAAATGGCTTTTGGATTATTGTCAATCCGTAATCTAGCTATCTTTACTTAGTCACTCAACAAAATTACAGTGACGAAGGAATTTTTCGGAGTAAATTTCCTCGTTGGTTGGATTATTATACCATATTTAGAATTCCAGATTCGGTTATGGTTTAAATAAATCAATTTATCAAATCTTGCGCTATTCCGTTTCTAAATAAAAAAAGCATAATGCAAGATTAGACAAAGCTTAAGTCTTGAAGTCATATTAATATGATACTAAAGCAGACCATTATAAACCTCCAATGACTTTCCTTTACCTAAAGTCAGGTAAATACAAATTTGACTAAGCTTCGTCCTCCGGCGTCGGCCGCTATTTCTATACAACACGATACGAGCCAACTCGCACCATTCCTTAATACAATCCATACGCACCGAATGAGTATAAATTAAAACTGTTTATAAAAAAATAACATTTCATATAAAACGAACGACACTCTGTTAAAAACACATATAACACATACATGTCAAATGTAAGATATATTTATATATATATCATGTCAATATACCGGGGAACACGTACAGAGATTTTATAATTTATATTTATTTATATTATCGTACACTAACAACTACATAAAGCAATACATTTTTTGTGCTTCGATCGCTGCTACCAGCCCGCCCCAAAACATGCACTCTCACTAAAATAATTACAACTAAATAATTAACTAAAAAATTAAACTTAACACCTTTGGTTTTTGTGATTATTTCTACACAAATAATACTAAGTAAGTAGAATACTGCTCGCGAGTTGCGACACTAAACGTAAAATATAAACTTCACTGGACAACCAAAACAGACTCAGTTAGACTAACAAAATAAGCGAAATCGACAGCCGCTTTGGTGCGGCATCTTTAAACAAACCGCATACTTACTGAAATAGGTTAAACCACTCATGAAACAAGACAAGTTTCCCTTCTTCTTCTGTCGAGTGGGTACCGAGTCTATCGACCCGATGAACCCTGGTGTCAGAGTTTCCCTAAGTAACCTATAAGTATTTCTAACCTAGTTTTAGAATAAAGATAAACACAGTTTCATGTCTTTTAATCGAAGATCTTGTTTCTAAAATAAGATTTAGATATAACAACATAATGAAATAGTAGTTTTAGTAATTTAACTACTTTGACAACACATCTCATTCATTTTTGAATAAAATTACATGAAACTTTATTCTAAAACTGAGTCAAAAAATTATAGGTCAATTTTACTTTCGATACTTTGAAACAAAACGACCTACGTTTATTGGGAAAATTCAACGTGAGTACATAAACCTTTTTCAGGATGTAAGCCCGTCTTTTAACATAACTTTTGGTCTAACAAAGAAAGCCGTATTTACTGCTATTATTGGCTGCCGAATTCAGCTTTTAGATTCGCGTATATGAGCCTACAATTATAACTGTTAGTATATTTAGCGCTGAGCGCAATGGCCCTGCCACTAAGTACTTTGACTACGTACATATGTACTTTCAGTACAATACGCTAAAACATAACAAAATAGGAAAAACCGTAAAATCTCATTGTATAGAACAAATTCGATAATAAATCATTATGCGTTTGATCGCGTTGAGTATTGAGAACATTACGCTACGTAACATGGTACACAACGAAGGACTAGAAATGTGATACATTCGTTATTCGCAAAATAAAACGTTCTAACACGTGACTCCTGCTCTCAAAGATTACACGAAACAGAGAGGGGAAAGGAAATGTTTGTGAAACCCCTCCCCCCCCTCCCCTCTCTGCCCCGCGGCAGATGGGGGTATGTTTCGTGTTTTCTTTGAGCGCTGGAGTCACGGCTTCAAAGAACAAAGATCTCTCGGAGATTTCAAAACAAGCCTCGGATAAACTCCAAAACGGCCTTAAATAAACATAACATTGCACTCGCAGCACCTTAACTCTCCGTAAAGGAAGAATCGTATAGAAGATCTCGTGAAATAAGGTAGGTTCAGGTTACTCAAATGACATAGCATAAGTGAGAGAAGGATAGATAGACTAATATTCTGTAAAGTGCGAAAGAGACTTTCCTCGATGACATTTATCTATCTATCCAGATGTCACCGCTACGTGTATAGCCTATAACAAATAGAACATAGCCTACTGGTGCGTTAAAACCCGGGGCGCGCACACATTCACACCGCACGCACACAACAACAACACGCTACTAACGCGAATGGGGTTTACTGCCGCACGCACACAGCGGAACGTCGCACGCATGTTTACGCACACGTACGCATTGCTGCGTGTGACGTCACGCCCGCGCTCCACACCCGGTATGCATTAAATTTTCTCAATATGTACAACAATCGATAATTGCTCTAACTTCTCAATATATCGTTATAATAGGTTAATTTCAATGGAAAATATACTCATCATCGCTTTAACAAACTAAGACTGCGACGTTTATATATATATATATTTTTGTATTTTTTTTTTTGCGCGTGTTTATCACACGTGGCCTTGACCCGCCCCCTTTTCCCCGCGGCATTCGCATGGGAATTTGCAAATAATTTATTTTGTTCGTCGCTGTCTGTCACTTTTAATTTGTACTACATTTAAAATATCAGAAATAAAAGATTCCCAAGAGATGCGTTGGATGATCGAAGTCTTACCGCGATGTTAACAACTAAAATATCTCAAATCTATTATAAAATATGTGTTAGATACAAAAAACGTGTATTAAATGCAATAACATAAAGTTAAGTTAACAACCGTTAACAAAATTGTGTTAACTGTTTACAGTAAATAGGTTAAATTAATAACAAAATATATTTAAAAAAATAAGTTTATAACATCGGTGTGAGACTCAATAAACCGGGTAAAGAATCAAAGCCACGCATTACTCAATAATTTCCCTTACAACGCCCCCTAGTGGACAGAATCTCATAAGAAAACAATATGGCAATGGCGTTCCGATACCGAAACGGGCCCAAATAGTTGGCAAAATTGTCCATTGAGGTATTTTTTTTATATTTGCCTAATATCATACACTTCTTCAAGGGATTGTGTGATTAGAGAAACGCGAAACTTCATCGCCAATGGTATAGCGGTTTTTTCTCACGAATGCCGTCGGCCATACTTGTGGTTGTGTGTACAGACACGTGTCTTTGTGTGCGTGACTATAGGTTTACTACGAAATTGGCGAAACGACCTTTGTTTAGGTCCTTTAGGCTCTGCCTACCCCATTAGGGACAAAGGTGTGACTATATATATGTATGTACTATAGCTTACCCACACTAAGGCAATGTTCATGTCCTACACACACACACAAGCAAGGCTAAGCGGTAATATAATATAACAATCCTGCAAAAAGATAACAATCAAACTATTCTTATCCCTTTCCCACGCATAACGAAAAACAGACAAACCACTGTTCTATTCTAGACCATCGGCGATGACGTCACAGCATTTCATCTAAGACACTCGCTTCACACAAATAGAGGAGATTTGAACCACTACTCTCAACCGAGCGAAATAGTCTATATGACTTTGTACCTTTGTATTTACAAGTATTTGTTTGATATCTGCACTGTACAATAGATGGCGACACTGTCGACGGATCAACAAGATGGCCGCTGGAAAGACTGAGATATAATATTGCAATCATTCCTTTATATTCCGTACGTTTGCAAAATATTGGGCTTACAATTTATTCAACATCGATTTCCGCCATGGAACAGCCAATATATGAATACGTTTTTAACGATTTCAACTCCTTAAAAACTAGTAACCTGAAAATGAAAATTTAGCCTATTAACGTGTCTACGAACCATCGAAAACGCATTCATAGATCTGGCTTTCTACATTAACATTTCTACTATCAAATAAGAATAGGACTGTTATGCCAACATTGTGTATGAAATCTCGTTACAAAATGGTGGCTGCCTTGTCCTATTTTTATTTGACTCGAGAACCTCAAAATTTGCTTATCTGAAAAGGCGCCATCTTTGATTTTCGGCGGAACTTCTTCGTACCGCCGAGCCGTGGCTGTCCTATATTTATTAGACTCGCATTAGAACAACAAAATTAGCTTATCTGCAAAGAAAGTGGCGCCATCTCTGACCCGCCGGCGGAACTTGTTCGTAACGCCGAGTCGTCAGCTGGGCTCCGGACCCGGCGCGTCGACTGCGTGTACGTACGAGGCGGGGTCGGGGGCGGGGGGGTGGTGCGGGCGCGTGTGTGTGCGTGTGGCGGGTGCGCGTGTGTGCGCTCAGTGCGCGGCGCGCTCTCGCTCTGGCGGCGGCGCTGACGGGTTGAAGTCGCCGTTGATGAACGAGAAGCCGCGGAATTCCTCCTGCAAACACATAAGTTTATGATTAGAATTTTGAAGGCTATATACCAGCGTCCCGCCAATTGATAGGGGTTGCTCAGTCAACGACACTGAACAACTATATCAGCAGGTTTTTTTTTTTTCAGAAACTGAAAACAATTCACCTCGATCAGACAGTTTGTATGGAAAAGCCATTTTTTTCACTCTCTAATACAAAATCCTCCCATCCCGGTGACACTTTGAAATGCCCGGTGACGTTTTGAAATTGCCCAGTGACGTTCTGAAAACCCCCGAAGATGCTTTGAAAAGTCTGGTGACGCTTTGAAAAGCCCGGAGATGCTTTGAAATGCCCGGTGACGCTTTGAAAATCCCGGTGACGTTTTAAATACCCGGTGACGCTTTGAAATACCCGGTGACGCTTTGAAAATCCCGGTGACGTTTTAAATACCCGGTGACGCTTTGAAATACCCGGTGACGCTTTGAAAATCCCGGTGACGTTTTAAATACCCGGTGACGCTTTGAAATACCCGGTGACGCTTTGAAAATCCCGGTGACACTTTGCAAATCCCGGTGACACTTTGCAAATCCCGGTGACACTTTGCAATTCCCGGTGACGCTTTGAAAAGCTCGGTGACGTTTTGAAATGCCCGCGACGTTTGGAAATGCCCGGTGACGCTTTCAAAGTCTAGGGACGCTTTGAAAACCCCGGTGACACTTTGAAAAGTCCGGTGACGCTTTGAAATGCCCAGTGACGCTTTGAAATGCCCGTTAAAGCTTTAAAATGCCCGGTAAAGCTTTAAAATGCCCGGTGACGCTTTCAAAAGTCTGGGGACGCTTCGAAATGTCCCGTGATGCTTTTACATAGCCCAGTGACGATTACTTTCGGTGACGCTTTAAAGATCACTCATATCAAAAGCAAATTTAAAATTACTATAGTATTTTTCAGATAGCGCAAGTAGAAAATATAAAACATAACAGGTAAAAAAAAGATGGTTGCATGCATGCATTTTATTTGTAAAACATAACCTCACATCCCTACAAACTTGTTATTTTTTCTGAGTAAAGTGTGATAGATAATATCCTAAAAAATATTTCAAGTTTTTAGGGTTCTAAGTTATAATTTTAAAGGCCGTTTTATTGCAGAAACTCGAAATCCAAATTTTTTGAGTTTTTACAGCATGCCCGGGCGGAAAAGCAGCTGGCACACTCTACGTTTTTCTCTCGCTCCCAGGCCTGTATGAAAGAAATTCCAAAAATGCATGCAAACACATAAATTTATGATTAGATTTTTGAAGCCTATACCTTTTTTCTGATAGCATATGGGCATCTTGACACATGTCAAAAGCATTAATTTTTGACAGTTGTGAAGGAATCTCTTTCGCACATCGTTGACGTTTTGAAAAGCCCGGTGACACTTTGAAATGCCCGGTGACGCATTGAAAAGCCCGGTGACATTTTAAAATGCCCTGTGACGCTTTAAAAAGTCCGGTGACGCTATGAAATGCCCGGTGACGCATTGAAAAGCCCGGTGACATTTTAAAATGCCCTGTGACGCTTTAAAAAGTCCGGTGACGCTATGAAATGCCCGGTGACACTTTGAAAAGCCCGGTGACACTTTGAAAAGCCCGGTAACACTTTGAAAAGCCCGGTGTCACTTTGAAATGCCCGGTGACGCCTTGAAATGCCCGATGACACTTTGAAACGCCCGGTGACACTTTGAAAAGCCCGATGACACTTTGAAATGCCCGGTGACTCTTTGAGGCGCCCGATGACACTTTGAAACGCCCGGTGACACTTTGAAAAGCCGGGTGGCGCTTTGAAATGCCCGGTGACACTTTGAAAAGCCGGGTGTCACTTTGAAATGCCCGGTGACGCTTTGAAAAGCCCGGAGATGCTTATATGTGATGTTAAGGTGATGCTAAGGACACAAAGGCGACACCGTACCTGGTTGATGGCCCGTATGACGTCGATGGGCACGGGCGTGAGCGTGGGCTCCTCCTTCGTAAACTCCGCGTCGAAGTTCACCGCCTCCTTGCGCGATCGCTGCAACAAAACAAATCAAAATATAACTCAAATTCACAGTCGACAGTGGCGTCGATTCTCGCGACGAAATCCTAATTCTAATTCTTAGCTATAGTATTTCCTATTTGGTTTTAGAAAAAGATAAACAATATTTCATGTCTTTTAATCGAATATCTTGTTTTTAAAATAAGTTTTAGCTATTAGATATTACAACAAAATGATATAGTAGTTTTAGTACATCATCATCATCTCCCAAGCCTTATCCCGTATCCCACGGGGTCGGCTTCCTAATCTAGGGGATTGAACGAGGGTACTGGTTTTTACACAGAGCGACTGCCATCTGACCTCCGCAACCCTGAAGGGGAACCAGACCCAATCCTAGATTATGTCAGAGTTTTCAAGCCGCCAATGCTTAGCACTGGCCTCTGATATGGCTTAGTTTTAGTACATATATACACACATATAATCACGCCTTTATCCCTAATGGGGTAGGCAGAGCGCAAACGACCTAAACAAAGACCGTTCCGCCACGTCTGACAAAGTTTTGAGGGTTATTTAAGATAACTTGTAGGTACATTGCTGTAGTGACAGCTTGTCAGTCCATCGCCTAAATTACAATGTACTGAAACCCTCGGATCTCTTAGCTGGTTTTTACAGTATGCCCGGGAGGAAATGCAGCTGGCACATTCTACGTTTTTCTCTCGCTCCCGGTCCAGCATGGAAGAAACCAGTAGCACGCTAGAGGCACAGAATATATAATGGTACTACATACAGAATGGCCACCACCTCCCCTCCCCAGTTAAATATACGTCACACTCCGCGCCGGATTGTAGGTCACAGTACGCTTAGCGGGTATGGCGCGCGCATGTTTCCCAGTGTAACGGAAATAATAAAGTTTTGTGTTCCAAATATGGTTAGATACTGTTCCGTGTACGGATGTCTTTCTACCACAAGATATGACGCCAATTGGAACTTTTTAAGATTCCCAAATGATGAGAGACGGTAAGTAACTTCATACAAAATATGCAACCTAACCTTTTCTAACTATTCAGTTACAGTGGACTACTTTAAAACGCTGGTTTAATCAAGAACCAGATTAATCAAGTGATGGTATTACAAAATTTGTCAACCCTTATAACACGCACACAAACGCATTGCCGTCTGTCGATGTGTGACCAAAATGACATTGTAGTTAGGAGTGTCCGAGCTGTGCCGGGGGTCGTATTTCTGAACCACTCGAATCGAATTGGCATACAAAGGAGCAACTTTCGCATGCCAATTTGTATGGAAATCGCATGCGAACGTTTCTCTTCCATACATACATACATACATAAAATCACGCCTTTATCCCTTACGGGGTAGGCAGAGCGTAAAACGCCTCCTAAAAGGCGCTTTCGCCACGTCTGACATAAATTGAGGGCAATTTTAGATTGTAATGTGTATTGCTGTAGTGACAGGTTGTCAGCCCATCGCCTAAATTACAACACACTGTAACCCTCGAATCCCTTTTGCTGACTTCTACAGCATGCCCGGGAGGAAGGGCAACTGGAACATTCTATGTTTTTCTTTCTCTCCCAGTCCAGGATGGAAGATTTCGTTTCAAACGTTTCTCTTCCATATGCGCATTAGCTTCCGAGCGGTTCAGAAATACAACTCCTGAGGTTAGAATGTTCAACGAGCTCCGTCTATCGAATCGTTTAAGGAGCAAACAAGAAATTTCTATCTGGCTAATAATGTTTAATGTGTGGCTGTCTAATTTATAAGTATCATTTAAGTTAGTATATGTAGTGATATTCTATCTACCAATTTCTCTGATATATAACATACAGTATCCTATCTTATGTAGCATATATTATGTATTAGTTTATCATAAGATATGTAACAGTATATTTTATTGAAATATTTATTTAATAGTGTGTAAATATTGTTTAAGTATTATATGTAGTAATATGCACCCGCTTTCCGCTTGTACAATTTCTATACCCAAAGGTTGCCTGGTGGAAATTGCTGTTTTAGCAATAAGGCCGCCTATATTGTACTGTCACGTTAGTTCCTTTTTAACTGACTCCGTGGTCTAGTGGCTAGTGCCATGGACTCCCGATCCGTAGGTCCTGGGTTCGATTCCCAGGGGGTAAAACACATACATACATACATAAAATCACGCCTTTATCCCTTACGGGGTAGGCAGAGCGTAAAACTCCTCCTAAAAGGCGCTTTCGCCACGTCTGACATAAATTGAGGGCAAATTTAGATTGTAATGTGTATTGCTGTAGTGACAGGTTGTCAGCCCATCGCCTAAATTACAACACACTGTAACCCTCGAATCCCTTTTGCTGACTTCTACAGCATGCCCGGGAGGAAGGGCAACTGGAACATTCTATGTTTTTCTTTCTCTCCCAGTCCAGGATGGAAGATTTCGTTTCAAACGTTTCTCTTCCATATGCGCATTAGCTTCCGAGCGGTTCAGAAATACAACTCCTGAGGTTAGAATGTTCGACGAGCTCCGTCTATCGAATCGTTTAAGGAGCAAACAAGAAATTTCTATCTGGCTAATAATGTTTAATGTGTGGCTGTCTAATTTATAAGTATCATTTAAGTTAGTATATGTAGTGATATTCTATCTACCAATTTCTCTGATATATAACATACAGTATCCTATCTTATGTAGCATATATTATGTATTAGTTTATCATAAGATATGTATCAGTATATTTTATTGAAATATTTATTTAATAGTCTGTAAATATTATCTAAGTATTATATGTAGTAATATGCACCCGCTTTCCGCTTGTACAATTTCTATACCCAAAGGTTGCCTTGTGGAAATTGCTGTTTTAGCAATAAGGCCGCCTATATTGTACTGTCATGTTAGTTCCTTTTTAACTGACTCCGTGGTCTAGTGGCTAGTGCCATGGACTCCCGATCCGGAGGTCCTGGGTTCGATTCCCATTGGGAAAAACACATACATACATACATACATAAAATCACGCTTTTATCCCTTACGGGGTAGGCAGAGCGTAAAACGCCTCCTAAAAGGCGCTTTCGCCACGTCTAACATAAATTGAGGGCAATTTTAGATTGTAATGTGTATTGCTGTAGTGACAGGTTGTCAGCCCATCGGTTAAATTACAATATACTGTAACCCTCGAAACCCTTTTGCTGACTTCTACAGCATGCCCGGGAGGAAGGGCAACTGGAACATTCTATGTTTTTCTTTCTCTCCCAGTCCAGTATGGAGGGTAAAACACAAAGTTGATATTTGAGAATTTATCACTTTGTGAATTTTTCCCTAGTTTGGGTAGGACATTGCAGGCTGAATCACCTGATTGTCCGAAAAGAAAAAGATTTCGTGCTTCGAAGGGCACGTTAAGCAATCGGTCCCGGTCGCTGTCTTTGATAGTGGTCGTTACACAAAATCATGTGAGAGGCCCAATAGTTGTGCTGTTAGGCGGTTTAAAAAAAAAACTTTGACACCAGGGTTCATCGGGTCCATAGACTCGATACCTACTCGACAGAAGAAGAAGAAGTTCCTTTTTATTTCTGTTGTATGTGTTTCTTATTTTGTATTGTATTGTTATTTGTCATGAAGCTACGCACCACCTTGGGTCTGAAGGGCGGGCGCAGTCTCCTGGCCTGCAGGGCGTCCCAGTCCATGTCCTTGAAGAAGGCGTGCTGACGTATGCCGGACGCGCCTCCGGACACGCCCAGCCGACGTGCCGGGTTCTTCGTCATGAACCTGCGAGAAAATAAAGGTTAGATTTATTTTCCTTTTATTCCTTTTCTCTTCTATGCTGGCCTGAAAAGCTTAGAATGTGCCAGCTGCATTTCCTCCCGGGCATGCTGTAGAAACCAGCTAAGGGATCACTGGGTTTCAGTATAAGTGAAAATAAAAATGACACCTTAAAAAACTATATTATAAGGTGTCATTCTTCGGAAATACTAATCGTTCAAAATCCAGATGAAACAAAAGCAAACTGAACCAAACCAACCACGAGCAAGGTATAAATATATAATATACATACATATAATCACGCCTTTATCCCTAATGGGGTAGGCAGAGCGTAAACTACATAAACAAAGGTCGTTCCGCCACGTCTGACAAAGTTTTGAGGATAATTTAAGATAAATTTGAAATTTGCAGGTTGAAAGCCTATCGCCTAAGTTGCAATATACAGAAGCCCTCGGGTCCCTTAGCTGGTTTTTACAACATTCCCGGTAGGAATCTCCCGCTCCCAGTCCAGCATGGTAGTAAAAATATACAACCGTCGCGAAATTGGCAATTGCTGGGCCGGACGCTATTGCCGCAGCCGAAGTAGCGCGGCGCTAATTTAATAATAAATTACAATAGTATATTAGTTTAGAAGTCGAAAAAAAGCAATGTGTGGTCCAATAGACCCGATGAAGCTGAGATAGAACCGTTCACGGCTGTAAATTGGGTTTTTCTTTTATATTTATTTTTAAGCTTATTTCTATTTAGTACATAATTAGATTCTTGATTACTTTTTGTGCAGTCGATGAATATAGAATTTATCCATCCAAATTTGGAAGACCGAGACGCAGTCGAGGCGCAGTCGGGGCCTTGCAAAATAAACGAGACCATATATTGCGTTTTCGGCTGAGACTAGAACTTATCTCTCATTTTTCGAGGAATACATACATAAATACATATAATCACGCCTTTATCCCTAATGGGGTAGGCAGAGCGTAAACAAACTAAATAAAGGTCGTTTCGCCAAGTCCGACTAAGTTTTGAGGGTTATTTAAGATATTATAGGTATATTGCTATAGTGACAGGTTGTCAGCCTATCGCCTAAATTGCAATATACTGTCCTCGGATCCCTTACAGCATGCCTGGGAGGAAATGCAGCTGGCACATTCTATGTTTTTCTCTCGCTCCCAGTCCAGCATGGAAGATATTTGCGAGGAAACAACAACAATACACTTAAAAATAAACATCAAATTTGCGATTCCTCCTTAATATTTTGTCATTTAAAATTTGCATGGCGTCTTTGACAGGCGCACATTCCATTCATGCATTCTTTTTTTTTTTATTGTATTCGCATTCATCCTTAAAATAATCAATAATGTGAACTAAAAACCACGTAAACCATAATAATGTGTCCTTAAACACTTCGTGAAGCAGTCGTTAATTTATTGTTGCCGTTTGGAGGAATTGCTGGCGTCTGCGAAGGACCGAAAATAGTGAATATAGGTTTTATTTTTTTTGGAGCAAAAGGAAGAAAAATTACTTACCCTTTCAGTATAGACACAGCATCTTTCGACAGCCATACTGGATACAGGACATCGTCGTGTAGAATGGATTCAAACAAGTCGTCTTCATTGTCTGCCTCGAAGGGAGGCTGGCCGGCCAACATCTCATACAGCAGCACGCCCAGAGCCCACCAGTCCACGGAAACACCGTATTCTAACTCTTGGAGGATCTGGAAAAAAAAAACTTAGTTTAAGTTACAAAACTAAAACAAGTCATTTAAAAAGATCAAAAAATCCAACTGCGTAGAATACACACACACGCACGCACGCACGCACGCACGCACGCACGCACGCACGCACGCACGCACGCACGCACGCACGCACGCACGCACGCACGCACGCACGCACGCACACACACACACACACACGGTCGTTCTGGCACGTCTGACAAAGTTTTGAGGGTTATTTTAAATAGATTTGTAGGTATATCGTTGTAGTGACAGATTGTCAGCCCATCGCCTAAATTGCAATATACTGAAACACTCGGATCTTAGCTGGTTAGAATACAAAGTGAGCTTTAAAACTTCTTAAAGGTCTTGAACGGTTGATCAAAACGAAACATGATGTCACGAAATTCAAATTGATTTTCAAAGACCTATAATTGATACACAGTTCGTCGACTTCATATTGCGTTGCGCAGTCGGGTAATAACAACTCTCCGATCCAAAACCGGCATTTTGACATGGGAAAACAGTACGCTAAGCTGAATGGGACTGGGCAGGACATGTCTGTCGATTGCACCCCGAAATATGTCGGCTAAAGTAGCGACTGAGTGGGTACCACAAGATGGTAGAGGATGGAGAGATGCCTTAAATGCATTTACAAGACCGAGACACAAGATACACAAGACCCAGATATGTGGCGGGATAGGGGCCTTTGGAATGCAGTGAGAGCCATAAACTACATAAAAAGAGGAGTTATAATCTAAATAAATAAAACGAAAAACTGTTTATGGAAGGAACACTCATATGCTAAAAGTAAAATACATACATACGCCACCAACACGCCTTTATCCTTAATGGGCTAGGCAGGGCGTAAACGACCTAAACAAAGGTCGTTCCGCCACAACTGACAAAGTTATGAGGGTTAATTAAGATAGATTTTTAGATATATTGCTGTAGTGACAGGTAGCCTATTGCCTTAATTGCAATATACAGAAACCCTCGGATCCCTTAACTGGTTTTTACAGCATGCCCGGGAGGAAATGCAGCCGGCACATTCTATGTTTTTCTCTCGCTCCCAGTCCAGCATGGAAGTAATACCTAGAGAAAAGACACGAAATTACTAAAAACCAACTTACTTCTGGCGCGATATAGTCAGGAGTTCCGCAGAACGTTGTGGTAGTAGCGCCATCTGTAAAAAATAAACATTTGCTATTGTATTATTTACGAATGATTGTGAGAGTCTGTGTATACAATAAGTGTTCATTGGTGTTGAAGGCATATTATAATACTTTTGAGGATTTTTACCACTCACAATGCTATTATCACTACATAGTATAAAACAAACTAGCTTTCTCTGTCCCTATATCCCTATGTATGCATAAATCTTTAAAACTACGCAACGGATTTTGATGCGGTTTCTTTTAATGGATAGAGTGATTCAAGAGAAAGGTTTATATGTATAATACATGCAAAATATGGTAGAGAAACACTGATAATTTCCGTGCGAAGCCGGGGCTAGTATTTCACATAATATGAAACCCCTGCCCGAAACGAATTTATTATTTTCTTTCTTTCATATTATACATATTATGATGTCCACAGTTTTATTAAATGTGGCTATCTCTTACCCAGTATGCCCTCCTTGCACATGCCGAAGTCAGCCAGCTTGCAGTGTCCCTCGCTGTCCAGTAGGATGTTGTCCAACTTCAGATCTCGGTAGATGACGCCATGTCCGTGGAGAAACTGTAGCGCGCACGTCACTTCGGCCGCGTAAAACCTGCAACACAAAATACAGTTTTATTTTTGTACGATGGAAAGAATAGAAGAGGGAAGATGTTAGGACACTGGCTACGCCATGGCTGCTTTTTAAATACCATTATTGAGGGGAAGATAGAAGGAAAGAGAGGAAGAGGTAGACCGAGGATAAGCTACATTGACCAAATTAAAGTCAAAATTAATGTCAAGGCGTTCAAGGAATTCAAGGAGAAGGCGGAATAGAGATAGGCCTAGAGATTACTTCATACTCCACCGACAAGTTTATGATGATGGAAAGAACAGACTCTGAAATATTTTTTTTATTTAACTCTTTATTTTTTATTTTTACTTTTTTTAATCATAATGGATTTGTTTTTGACTCTAGGTCAGGGACGGCAGAGACAGAGTCGACGATGTAGCTAGCTCACCCAGGAGATGCATGTTCTCTTTAACTTTGAAAAGTTGAGGGTTGTATGCATTCGGAAACAAATACACAGGCGGGTTCCACTTCTCATTATGAATGATGATTGGAAGCGCTTAGTTCGAATAATATTGGTATCGTAAAAGTGTATTATAAAGCAAAAAACTGTTCACTTTTTTCACACTGTTTTAGCTTACATGTATCAAAACGCAAAATTTCACCATTTGACAGCTGTCATCTCCCGTTACTTGATGCCGCCATTTTGTCAACCCTCGCGGCGACGGTCACACTTCAGATAAATCTTGTTTTATTTTAAAATACTGACATATTTTAAGAGAGCATGTTTGAAAATTGTACGTGATAAGTATGGCGTTGTGTTATCGATACACAAACGCCGAAAGGTGCGTCAACTGCGGTTGGAACATGATAAGAGGACCCAAAAACGATGCGATGCAGACGCTCTCGAATCACTTTGACAATTGTGTCGGCGAGTTGCCTTCGCCCGCGATAGAACTGCTGAAGATTTGGCTGCCACTAGTTAAAGTACGTACGCTTTCATCATCATAAGCTAAAGCTGCTCTTATCGGTGGAGGTCCAACATAGAACGAATAATGCCAAGCCAATATAACTCCTTTCGAAATCGCCGACATGATCTTCTTATTGAAAATGATACGTCCAGTCGATTTCGCTGACGTCGATAATATCCATCCGTTTATTTTGAAGAAGTGGCTCGGGAGAACTCACGAACAGTTTCAACGGATTCTGGAGAAGTCACTACTGACTCAACAAGAAGGGGGCAAGTGTGCTCTGGTGGTGTATTTAACGAGTAAACATACGGGGGAATGTGTCACGGTGCTAGCAAGTCTTTGCCAACGCACGCGTGGAAATGTGGGAGCCGCTTTAAAGCTCGCGATGCAGTATATACTGCATATGCAGACGAAATAAAAAATAGGTGTCTAATATTAATCGCTTCAGAAGGAATACTAGATATTACAGATAATGTTCGAGTTTGGTGAAATCGTAAAAATAGCCTTCATATAATAAGTAAATTTTTAAACTTATTTTTAGTTAGCTTGTGGTTTGCTTTAAAACTTTATTTGGCGTTTTAGATAGTCGGTCCCTGGTTTTGAAGGCAGGCATAAACCGGTGTTTGATTTCACTACAGTGACGTTTGGTATTACTAAAGCCCCTTACCTGGCTCGTGGTTCATCAAATTTCCTGGCCCTCTGAATCTGGAACATGAGGTTCCCTCCATCCACATACTCCATGACAAAGTACAGCTGGTCCCTGGTTTGAAGGCAGGCGTAGAGAGCTATTTGATTTTACTACAGTGACGTATGGTATTACTAAAGCCCCTTACCTGGCTCGTGGTTCATCAAACTTCCTGGCTCTCTGAATCTGGAACATGAGGTCCCCTCCATCCACATACTCCATGACGAAGAATAGTCGGTCCCTGGTTTGGAAGGCGCAGTAGAGTGCGGTGAGGAAGGGGTGTCGGGCGGCGAGGGCTAACACACGCCGCTCGGTGAGGGTGCATTCTACGTCGTCGTCTTGTATGATCGCGTCTTTCTTCAGAACTTTTATTGCGTACACCTGAAATAATATTTGCGAGAATCATTATTAGATAGCCAATGCTTACTTATAATTTAGCTCATTATACTGCTAGCTTCAGATTAGATTTCTATATTATAAAGAACTAGCGACCCGCCCCGGCTTCGCACGGAAATTATTAGTGTTTCTATAGTGTATTATGCATGTATTATACACATAAACCTTCCTCTTGAATCACTCTATTCATTAAAAGAAACCGCATCAAAATCCGTTGCGTAGTTTTAAAGATTTATGCATACATAGGGATATAGGGACAGAGAAAGCGACTTTGTTTTATACTATGTAGTGATAAAGGGCCTAACATGAACCCTTGTCAAACGGTTTAGCTATTATTATGATAGATAGATTAATCTCACTAGATAAAAATACTGAAGCACTTTAGCTTGTCCATATTCAGTTTATTTTTAAATGTTAGAAACTATTAATTGCTCTCATATTTAAGTTCTTTTATGTTAAAATTATCAAATGCTTTACACAGTTCCCAATGTAATCCGCTCATATCTACTCACATCTTCCGTGCCTTTTTTCTCAGCCAGCATGACCTTCCCGAAGGATCCTTTGCCCAGCACCTTGATGAAGAGGAAATCCTCCAATCCAACCTTGCCTGGACCCCCTGTAGTCGCGTTCCCACCTAAACACACAAAAAATATAATTTTCTGATATTGGTATTGAGATATTTCACCCTTGTTTGATAGATGCCAAGGAAACTGTTATGTTGAAGAAAGCTCATTGTATATTGGAAGGATGATCGGTCTTTATTCAGCTTGACTCTGACTTTGGCGGTAGATAAGCACACGGGGGTGGGTTTTAGTGAATTTACATAAAATGATCGGTGCGTGTTTTTAAATTCTACGAAACCATAACTTAAAATTGCTGTTAGGAATTTGATGTCTTGTTAGGTTTTGACATTTTTTTCGCCTCACTTCAACATCACAGCACAAACTAAGCCCAATCACCAAAACCCGTTACCACCACCTAACAAACAAACATAAGAACCTTCGACTTCGTCTATGCATCCGAATATCTCCTGCAGATCGTCCCAGTGCGAGCCCCACGGCTGCGTCGCCTGCTTCTTTATGGGGAAACCGTGAATATCGAAACCTATGGACATATTGGACATGGACATCGTGGATAGTGCAACAGATATCAAACAAAGCAAACCCGCCACCAGAAGCTATGAAGATTTTTAGAAGGTTTAGATGCGTATTTCGGTTCATTTTGCAAAACCGCATCTAACTCAATAGGCGCTATTTTAGATGCCACTTCCTCGAACTAATTAGTTATGTTACTATATAATTGTATCTGTAATTTTAACACTATTTATTATTGTAACATGTCATAATTTAGGAGAAAATGTACAAAACTAACCAAAATCTTTCGAATTAAAAGTATGATTTAAGTGAGTTACTACGATCTTTTGTCTCTTTTAATCAACGGAAATTATCAGAGCTTTAATTTATTGGTATAGATAGTGGCATCCAAAATTGAACCTCTTCGAAGAAATTCAATTTGAAATAGCTATAAACCTTGATAGCAGGAGAATATGTCCTGCATAGTCCAGTGCTCATGATCGGGCCACGTCGTCGGCGTGTCATCCTCGAACTGAATCAACAAACCTACACACAGAGCGCTGCTTACCACACAGACAAACAAACATACACGTAACAAAACAGTGCGAGGTTATGTGTAACAAAAAATATAAAAAATAGTGTAATGAATGATTTTACATCGCTAGTGCTTCAAATTATAACAAATCAAAAAGTCAACACTGGTGAACTTTACACTGAAGCAACATAATTTTTAATTAAAAATAAAAGTGCATGTTCAAAACAAAATCATCGATATAGAATCAATGTATAAAATCTGCTTACCTTTGTCGTCCTGTTTTTCCCCTCCGTCTTTAGGCTCGCCGTCGCCGGGCGATGCTTCTGATGGTTCAACCACAGGGTTGAATTGCTGGAAACACACACAATTTCAATATTAACATATGGGTGAAGAGCCCGATGGTGTAGTGGATAGCCGCTGCCTACTGAGCCTAAGTTTTTTCGTTTTTCGATTTTCATATGTACGTTTATTTGGCGCTTTTTCCGTGCTTCGGAAGGCGCGTTAAGCTATTGGTCCCGGTTAATATCGTTTAACACCATAGATATAAGTCCTTAAGCCCTGTCAGAGACCAGTGCTAAGCATTGGTGGCTTAAAAACTCTGACCTAATCTAGGATTGGATCTGGTTTTCCTTCTGGGTTGCGTAGGTCAGATGGCAGTAAATCTGTGTAAAAACCAGAACCCTCGTTCAATCACCTAGATTAGGTAGCCGACCCCGTGAGATACGGGATAAGGCTAGAAAGATGATGATGATAGGGTGGGCCGAAGCAGTTGACAGCTTAATGAAAGTCGTGTTCCCACATCTGTTTGTTTTTGCGGGGCACCTCAGATAGAATGAGGAGTTGTCAGCCATTCAACCAAATTGCGATTGAACGAAACCCTCAGTTTACTGGCTTTTAAACTATGCCCAAAAAGAGAGGTAGCCAGTACTTTTAATTATTATTATCGCTTCTTGCCCAACATGGATTTCTTTTCTAACAATGATTATCTCTTTTGATCTTCTTTCCGATGTACTTTCTACAAAAAAGCAATTTATTGATTAAATAGGTAGATTACCCTGGGGGCCCGTGGTCTGGCGGGCGTCTTGTCTGGAGAGATGCCCATCTCGGAGAGGATCGCGGCCATCGCCTTCGTGTTGATGCCGCAGTTGTTGGCAACATTCTTCTGGCACCGCTTGTGCACGTTCATCGAACACACTGCAACAGATATATTTATGTAGATATCTTGCTTATACTGTAAATAGGATACCTTTATCCCTAATGGGGTAGGCAAAGCGCAAACGACCTAAACAAAGGTCGCTCCGCCACGTCTGACAAAGTATTGAGGGTTGTTTAAGGTAGATTTGTAGGTATATTGCTGTAGTGACAGGTTGTCAGCCCATCGCCTAAATTGCGATATACAGAAACCCTCGGATCCCTTAGCTGGTTTTTACAGCATGCCCGGGAGGAAATGCAGCTGGCATATTCTATGTTTTTCTCTCGCTCCCAGTTCAGCACGGGAGATACAGTAAATAGGATGTTTTATTTTAGTATCCATTGTAGGCATACATAGGCTCGGAGAGAGGCTTGTAGAGCCCGATGGTGTAGTGGATAGGGCCACTGCCTCCTGAGCGGGAGGTCGTGGTTCGAATCCCACCACGTACCAATGTGTTTTTCGGTTTTCGAATTTCATATGTACGTTTATTCGGCGCTTTTTCCGTGCTTCGAAAGGCACGTTAAGCCGTTGGTCCCGGTTAATATCGTTTAATACCGTAGATATTCGTCGTTAAGCCATGTCAGAGGCCAGTGCTAAGCATTGGCGGCTTGAAAACTCTGACCTAATCTAGGATTGGGTCTGGTTTCCCTTCTGGGTTGCGGAGGTCAGATGGCAGTCGCTCTGTGTAAAAACCAGTACCCTCGTTCAATCACCTAGATTATGTAGCCGACCCCGAGAGATACGGGATAAGGCTAGGGAGATGATGATGATGATGTAGGCATACATAGGCTGTTAGGATGTTGTCACTCTTACAGACTGAAACAACGCCTGAAGGGATCAAGTGGCCATTTACTTATTGACTTCATCTTATCCGTAAAAGCATCGCCACATTATTAGAATGATACCTCTCCCACTTTCCTTCCGTCCCTCTACCAGGGAAGAATGGGACCGAAATATATTGGTCCCATTCATCCGTCTTTTGATCGTGACCAACCACACTACCTGATCCTAGGTAGACCCCCTGTTTGATGAGGCCGTAGAACCCCTGCTAGAGATCTGCAGTGGTCACAGAATGTGGAACGCTTGTAAGAATGCATTACAAAGCGATGAGACCTTGACCCTATAGTTAACTTGAAGGTGACCCAGGTTGGCTGAAGCAAAGACAACCTGTCCCGATGAAGGTACAAAGAGGTGCTCAGACTCCGACTGTGATTATGGAAAACACTTGCAAACCAAGGCGCGCCTTACAAACTGTTCCGCGTGTCCAACCACCTGCTCGCGTGAGCTGCTCTGCTTAACAGTCAAAGTCAAAGTCAAATCATTTATTTCCAAATAGATTCCTAAGAACACTTTCAGAAAGTCACAAGCGAGTCTATTACAAAGAAAATTAAATTATATCTATGTGTGTGTGTTATATTATTTATAAATGTGTCACATATATTAAATGCTAACAATGTAGCTAGTTGTCCTTTTAACAATTTCGACAGGTACATAGTATCCTGAGTCAAAGTAAAACTATGAATAAAACGGTTTATGTCAAAGTATAAAAATGTAACAGTAACCGAAGCTGCTTTCTGTGCAAGCAAGATTTTGCCCGTGTTCCTCTTGCTTCGCATTGCAGCCTGATGAGGCCTTAGAGATCCACAGTGGTCACAAAACGTGACACACTTGTAGGAATGCACCACGAAGTGATGTGACATTGACTCTATAGTTGACCTTGACTCGTCCTACCTTCGCACTGCAGCCCCTGTTTGATGAGGCCGTAGAAGAGAGATCCGCAGTGGTCACAGAACGTGAACCGCTTGTAGGAATGAACCACGAAGCTGTGACCTTGACCTTGACCCCTACCTTCGCACTGCAGCCCCTGCTTGATGAGGCCGTAAAGTAGAGATCCGCAGTGGTCACAGAATGTGAACCGCTTGTAGGAATGCACCATGAAGCGATGTAATCTTGACCTTGACCCCTACCTTCGCACTGCAGCCCCTGCTTGATGAGGCCGTAAAGTAGAGATCCGCAGTGGTCACAGAATGTGAACCGCTTGTAGGAATGCACCATGAAGCGATGTGACCTTGACCTTGACCCCTACCTTCGCACTGCAGCCCCTGCTTGATGAGGCCGTAGAGTAGAGATCCGCAGTGGTCACAGAATGTAAACCGCTTGTAGGAATGAACCACGAAGCTGTGGCCTTGACCTTGACCCCTACCTTCACACTGCAGCCCCTCTTTGATGAGGCCGTAGGAGATCTGCAGGTCACAGAACGTGAACCGCTTGTAGGAATGCACCACGAAGCGATGTGCCTTTGACACTAATTTGACCATGACTTTGACCCCTACCTTCGCACTGCAGCCCCTGCTTGATGAGGCCGTAAAGAAGAGATCCGCAGTGGTCACAGAATGTGAACCGCTTGTAGGAATGCACCATGAAGCGATGTGACCTTGACCTTGAACCCTACCTTCGCACTGCAGCCCCTGCTTGATGAGGCCGTAGAGTAGAGATCCGCAGTGGCCACAGAATGTAAACCGCTTGTAGGAATGAACCACGAAGCTGTGACCTTGACCTTGACCCCTACCTTCACACTGCAGCCCCTGCTTGATGAGGCCGTAGAGTAGAGATCTGCAGTGGTCACAGAATGTAAACCGCTTGTAGGAATGAACCACGAAGCTGTGACATTGACCTTGACCCCTACCTTCACACTGCAGCCCCTGTTTGATGAGGCCGTAGAATAGAGATCCGCAGTGGTCACAGAACGTGAACCGCTTGTAGGAATGAACCACGAAGCTGTGACCTTGACCTTGACCCCTACCTTCGCACTGCAGCCCCTGCTTGATGAGGCCGTAGAGTAGAGATCCGCAGTGGTCACAGAACGTGAACCGCTTGTAGGAATGCACCACAAAGCAATGCGACCTTGACCCTATAGTTGACCTTGACCCCTACCTTCGCACTGCAGCCCCTGCTTGATGAGGCCGTAGAGTAGAGATCCGCAGTGGTCACAGAACGTGAACCGCTTGTAGGAATGCACCACGAAGCAATGCGACCTTGACCCTATAGTTGACCTTGACCCCTACCTTCGCACTGCAGCCCCTGCTTGATGAGGCCGTAGAGTAGAGATCCGCAGTGGTCACAGAACGTGAACCGCTTGTAGGAATGCACCACGAAGCGATGTGGCACGTTCACATTGAAACGCTGACCCCCGCACACACTCACGCCGCTTTGTTGCTGTCATAGGAGACAAATACTTGTCATAATCAAAGATTTGTATATACTTAAACTGAGGTAGACGCGGCTTACTAAGCAAATCGTCACTTAAAAAGTAATCCAAAAAATATAACATTTATTTGTTCACGCGCTATTGAACACTGAACGATTATAATGATTAAAGACGGGAAATTTACCGTGGTTTTCCATTATTATAAAGGATTTACTGAAGGGCAATTTCCAATCGTCGAATCGCTTCAACTTTTGACGCATGTGCCGCGTCTACCTCAGTTTATATAGAAGTCTGATATAGGTTGCTCAACAACGACACTTAACAACTTCCACCAGGAAATTCTTTCTGGAGGTGAAATATTTTTTTTGACTTTTTCAAACTAATTGTCTGATCGAGGCGTACATTTTGTACGGAATAGCCAATTTTTAGAAAGAATTTCTCGGTGCAAGTTGTTTAGTGTCGTTGACAGAGCAACCCCTATCAGATTGCGGGACGCTGTCCCTTACACCCGGTACTTAGGAAATGCCTAAAAATATAAGAAGTTATCGAACAGGGACTTAATTTAAAAGAATTGTTACAGTTTCTTCCACTCTTTACAAGATAACAAGGTTAACGTAAGATACAATCATTCTCTCGCACGTTTCAACCAATAGTTAGCGTACCAAAGTATTTCCATGCGATGAAAAATGCGAATTCGAGAAAGGGTTTCACAAAATTACTATCAATTTCTGGAGACTGAATAAGATTGCCTCATTTAAACAAGTGATTTTAAAAAGATTACGATATATCTAAAACAATATCTATTTATTATAGGTCTGTTATAGATATTGTGTCTCCATGGACTGAATAGGAGACAACGTGTCACATGCGTAAAGGATGTGTATTGAAGATTTAAAAGTAGTATGAAAGGTGTAAATGCTTAACTTGGCTATCCACTTACATGTCTCTTGCCACTCTTCATCATATTTGTAACAAAGAACGAAAAACAAATGAATTATTTATTATTCATGCTCATCAATGTCTTGTGAATCTAAAACTATACGAAAGATAATCTAACACTGTTTTCTTAACGTGTTTTAGAAGCAGAGAAAGAAGCAGAATAACTTATGTACTTCACCACAGACTACTTTCTTAGATATGGAATTCTTTTCATTTTATGCACCATTCTGACCTTCCGATCCTAACTTCCGATACATCCCCAATCGGAAAATGTATAGTGAAATCGGACGTTCAATTAAGGGGATCCCCGGTACACGCCAGCGCCCTCTTTAGTTCTTCTTCTTCTTAGCGAGTGGATTCTCGACTCAAATGACCCGATGAACCCTGGGTCGGGCCCACTTCACTTAAAAAATCATTACTCACTGAAAACGCAATTAATCGAGAATCAGGTAGATCAGATTGAAGTATATACTGAAGTTTATTTTAAGCATTATAAATAAATAATTTAGTGTTCACTGCAGTTACAGATAACAAAAGTGCTAAAAGTGGCCGTTTTTCGCTAATTTTCTACAACGAACTATAAATTGCAACTTTATGAGGTTCTAAATGACCTTCATTGCTTTAACCTTAATCTGATCTAGCGGGTTTTCAATTGATTGTTTTCAGTGAATTATGATTTTTTGACTGTTGAGGGCGCCACTTAGCCCAGGGGAGCCCCTTAAGTAGGAACGGGTCGGACGATTGCGCTACACATTGTCCGATTTAGGATTGATCGGAAGTTAGGATCGAAAAGTATGGATGGTCCAGTAATATAAGGTCATTTTAAATCAAGTGCAAATATTAAAACGTGTAAATCTACGAAACTGAGCAACTTTCCCTGAGGAACATAGGTCAAAAAACGAATAAAAAAATTGAACCTTCCATACAAAATGCACCAGCTGATAGCGCACTTAGTATGGGAAGTCAATTTTTGTTTGTCGTATTTCGACATATGTTCCTTAGGAAAGGTTGTTGTGATTCACACGTTTCAATATTTGCACTTGATTCAAAATAACTTCATATTTTTCATTTCATAATTTTGCTAGCAAAATAACTAACTAGAAGAGAAAGATTGAAGAAAGCAAAAGACAGAAAGACATAAATAACGTTGCCTTACCCTTACCTCTTCTTTCATGCCGGGACACTTGGTGACCACGGAGGAATGGCAGCGTTTGTGAACCACACATGTGCACACTGCAACAAGAGATCAGGTCACAACAAGTCCTAATGGGTGTAAGGGACAACTACCCGCAAACTATATATATAGCGGTTGCTCAGTCAACGGAACTGGACAACATTTACCTGGAAAACTATTTCAGTAACATGAAACTAAAAAAAAAGTCATTGCCCCATACAAAATGGTCATCGCGATAAGACAATTTGTATGGGGAAGCAACTTTTTTTAAAATTTATTGAAATTAGTTTTTTGTAAGAACCAGCTAAGGGCTCCGAGGGTTTCAGTATATTGCAATTTAGGCGATGGGCTGACAACCTGTCACTACAGCAATATACCCACAAATATATCTTAAATAACCCTCAAAGTT
Source organism: Scrobipalpa costella (assembly GCA_949820665.1). Lineage (NCBI taxonomy): Eukaryota > Metazoa > Arthropoda > Insecta > Lepidoptera > Gelechiidae > Scrobipalpa > Scrobipalpa costella. The sequence continues at coordinate 17,344,970 of OX463314.1, forward strand.
TTGTCAGACGTGGCGGAACGACCTTTGTTTAGGTCGTTTACGCTCTGCCTACCCCATTAGGGATAAAGGCGTGATTATATGTATGTATGTATGTAAAAACTAAGAAACATATCGACTGCCTCATACCAATTTCTTTTTTAATGACCTAAATAAGTTATTTGTAAAAGTTTTTCAATTCTGTTGACTGAGCAACCCATACAAGTTTGCGGGAAGCTGTCCCTTACACCTCAAATTGGTTGAAAGATGGTTATTCAGGTTTAAGGTGACTATAGTAGCTAAGTGGCGCGCCATTCAGTAAAAAAACATAAATCACTAAAAACACAGTAAATCGAAAAACTTACATGACTTGAATCTGTTGGACCGGATTTTCGATCCATTGTCTTTTTAGTGAGTTATGTTTTTTTTTACTGATGGGCGCGCCACTTAGCTACTATAGTCACCTTAAACCTCTCTAGAACACTTGGCCCTGTCGCCACTTTAACAAGATACGTACCTTGGCACTGGTAACCTTGTTTCCCGAGACCCCTGTGAACAAGACCATGAATTAGTCAATTAAGAGTGAAAACGTAACATCTAAAGGACATATAGGAAGCAGGTTCTCAATTCAATGTTTTATGCTATTAGAAGACCAGTGCAGAGTACAGGACATTCCCAAGAACCCTATCAGATGGCCTCTAGTCCCTTACCAGATGAACTCTCGGCAGTGTGAACAGAAGGTGGGCTGTCTCAGGAAGGTGGCCATGAACTTGTCACCATTAACTTTTAGAAAGTTAAAATTCAATTTCTAATGTAATTAATTGCTTTCTTCTTTTTTTAAATTAAATTACAATTAATTTCTTATTTTAAATAATTGTAAACAGTAAATCCCTCCTAACATTCCTATCTCCTGATGGGACGTCACCATTATCTTTAAGATCTTATACCTACTCGTAAGAATGTACTACTAATTCATCATCTTCCTAGCCTTATCCCGTATCTCACGGGGTCGGCTACCTAATCTAGGGGATTGAACGAGGGTACTGGTTTTTACACAGAGCGACTGCCATCTGACCTCCGCAACCCAGAAGGGAAACCAGACACAATCCTAGATTAGGTCAGAGTTTTCAAGCCGCCAATGCTTAGCACTGGCCTCTGATATGGCTTAACGACTAATATCTACGGTATTAAACTATATTAACCGGGACCAACGGCTTAACGTGCCTTCCGAAGCACGGAAAAAGCGCCGAATAAACGTACATATGAAATTCGAAAACCGAAAAACACATTGGTACGTGGTGGGATTCGAACCACGACCTCCCGCTCAGGAGGCAGCGGCCCTATTCACTACACCATCGGGCTCTCCGCTCTCCTCTGGGCTAAGAATGTACTACTAATTGTGATACTGCAATAAATATTTGAATTTGAACTTGGTGCACTTGACGACACAACGTACCGCGCCCTGTTAGAACCCTATCAGATGGCCTCTAGACCCTCACCAGATGAACTCTCGGCAGTGTGAACAGAAGGTGGGCTGTCTCAGGAAGGTGGCCATGAACTTGTGCCCATTGACTTGGTGCACTCGTCGCCGCATCGCCCGCGCCATTTTAGAACCTAAGAACCCTATCAGATGGCCTCTAGACCCTTACCAGATGAACTCTCGGCAGTGTGAACAGAAGGTGGGCTGTCTCAGGAAGGTGGCCATGAACTTGTGCCCATTGACTTGGTGCACTCGTCGCCGCATCGCCCCGCGCCATGTTAGAACCTAAGAACCCTATCAGATGGCCTCTAGACTAGACCCTTACCAGATGAACTCTCGGCAGTGTGAACAGAAGGTGGGCTGTCTCAGGAAGGTGGCCATGAACTTGTGCCCATTGACTTGGTGCACTCGTCGCCGCATCGCCCCGCGCCGCCTCGCGAACCCCGCGCCCTCTTTGAACTCCCTCCCGCGCGCCGCCCCCGCCCGCGCCGCCCCGCCGCCGCCACCGCCGCATTCCTGACCAGCTGCAAAGGAATATGTGGTCATGATTTTGCTAAAATGGAAGGAGGTTGCCAATGGGGGCAATAGGCATAACAAAATTACTATTTACGGTTTAGTAATTTTGTGCGCATTTTGTTCTGTTGTGCTATTTAATTACATACATAGATACATATAATCACGCCTTTGTCCCTAATGGGTTAGGCAGAGCGTAAACGACCTAAACAAAGGTGGTTTCGCCAAGTCTGACAAAGTTTTGAGGGTTATTTAAGATAGATTTGTACGTATATTGGTGGAGTGACAGGTTGTCAGCCTATCGCCTAAATTGCAATATACAGAAACCCTTGGATCCCTGGTTTTTACAGCATGCCCGGGAGGAAATGCAGCTGCATTCTATGTTTTTTTCTCGCTCGCAGACCAGTAAGGAAAAATGCTTGCTTGGGCCTATACAGTGCATTTTCGGTTAAGAGTGTGTGAAAGTTTTTTTTTATTGAATGTTTTTGAAGGGAGAAGCTGAGATGTTTTTAGTAATTAATTTAATTAAACTGTACCAAAATGGAAACCAAAACAATAACTTCCTGTGTATAATCACTACATAGTATAAAACAAAGTCGCTTTCTCTGTCCTTATATCCCTATGTATGCATCTTTAAAACTACGCAACGGATTTTGATGCGATTTCTTTTAATGAATAGAGTGATTCCAAAGGATTTATATGTATAATACATGCATAGTATAGTAGAGAAACACTGATAATTTCCGTGCGAAGCCGTGGCGGGTCGCTAGTTAATAATAAACAAATTAAATAGCACAACAAATAAACAAGCCAGGAAATAATTCCTGAATTTCTATAATTGGCTCGAGTTAAAAATATCTAAGCAGGAAAACACTCTTTAAAATAATAACACTATAATAAGAATCAGTTGAAAAACTGACCTTGAGAATTCCATTTCAGATCCACTTTGAGATGCAGCTTCCCTTGAGGTTCAAGATCCACCTGCAAATAAACCCTGAGTTATAGTCATGGCCTACATTTTCATTCATAACAGGGGATAATTTTGTCTCCAGATTCATTCATAACAGTAATTACATACATACATGCATATAATCACGCCTTTATCCCTAATGGGGTAAGCAGAGCGCAAACGACCCAAACAAAGGTCGTCCCCGCCACATTTGTCGTCTGACAAAGTTTTGAGGGTTATTTAAGATAGAATTCTAGGTATATTGCTGTAGTGACAGGTTGTCAGCCCATCGCCTAAATTACAATATACTGAAACCCTCGAATCCCTTAGCTGGATTTTACAGCATGCCCGGGAGGAAATGCAGCTGGCACATTCTATGCTTTTCTCTCGCTTCCAGCATGGAAGTACCCAGACCAGCATGGAAGTAACATAACAGTAATTAACTTTGTATATTCTGATTTTCTAGTTATCCTTATTTTCACAGCGATTTCGGAATAAGTAAGCTGCATTCATCACAAAAAAGTAGCATGGGCTACCTTTTATGACTGTGTGAATGTATTTACTTCCTGTATTTTTTTTTCTTTTTAATAGCCTGTGATGTAGCCACTGCAGGAAGACCTCCCCTTTCTCCTTCCACATGTCGAAATCTTGAGCCATTTTTACCCAGTCTTTGTCAAAAGCGACTAGGTCCTCGCGTCACCGTTTTCTTGGTCTTCCTCTCCCTCGCCGGCTATTGAGGGGGACCCACTCGGTTGCTAACCTGGCACATCTGTCAGGATGTAGAATGCACCCAGATAGTAGGGAGAGAGACCCTTCCCATGAGAAAATTTAAAACTATAGGTAGAACAGAGCAGCTCAAAAGCATATCTAGGTTTTCCCTATAAAGAAAAACATTTTGACAACTTTAATTCATTATGTAGTGAAACTAGAATACATTAAATGAAATACTGTATTCTGTAATAATAGTCCTCCCATCGATTTACGGTGATGGCGGCCAACTGCGCAGGACTAGCTTTTAGTGCCAAAGTGCACAACTCACAAGTGCACTCTCTATTCCTTCAATCTCTTATCTGATGGGACAGATTGACTGACACGACCAGAGAGAAATCAGGCGCAGGACCGACTATTTACATGTCCATCCGACCGCATAGACAGCATGGATCATCTTACTTTTCGGACAATCAGGTGATCAGCCTGCAATGTCCTAACCAAACTAGAAACAACAACACAAAGTCATTGTCACCCGCCGGGAATCGAACCCGGGGCCTCCGGCCCGAGATCCCATGGCTCAGACTGCTAAACCACAGAGGCAGTTCGCCTTCTCTGTCTTTTTATATACAACCATTTATGTTTCAGACCAAAAACCTACATAAACAATTAGCCATTAAAGTCATAACAACAACAGGTGACAATTAGGAAACAAACAAGACTTCTTCTTCTGTCGAGTGGGTATCGAGTCTATGGACCCGATGAACCCTGGTGTCAGAGTTTTTAAACCGCCTAGTAGCACAATTATCAGGCCTCTGACATGGTTTTGAGTAACGACCACTATCAAAGACAGCGACCGCGACCGACGACGGCTTAACGTGCCCTCCGAAGCACGAAATCTATTTCTTTTCGGACAATCAGGTGATTCAGCCTGCAATGTCCTAACCAAACTGGGGAAAAATTGTGTTTGGAATCGAACCCAGGACCTCCGGATCGGGAGTCCATGGCACTAGCCACTAGACCACGGAGGCAGTAACAACATAAGCTGCATTACAACAGGTAACAATTAGGAAACAAACAAGACTATAAATACTGGAAATTCCTGTGAAGCGAATGGCCGTGAGTCACCTGTGTGACACGGTGCATTCAAAATGGTGGCGATTCTGTTGAAGATAAAACTTAACTTATGTTAGTTTCTATAATTTTAATAAAATAGAGACAGCAACACACATAACAGGTGATTAAAATCTTATCAAAGTGACATTAGACACTTAAAATAATAAGGCATGCTATGGTATTTGGTACCGAAGAACTTTTAGATATAGTAGCATAGTATAATAAATTACAATAATAACTTTTAGTTTTACCTATAAATATGTATATTGTCTAGCTCTACGTATGCAACGTTTAAATACAACAGTTTAAAATATATATGTAATTTAATGTAAGTGCTTATTAAAAATATAATTAATTATTACAAATAGAAAAGTGCCGAAATAAAATAATAAGTATGATTTGTAAACATCCAATGGCCATAACACAGGCTTCGATTGAATGCTTAGTATGATCATTGGTTGTAATTATGAAAACAAATGTAGTGTTATATTTTACTACAAACTTGCTTCTCCAACAACAATCCGCATAGACACTTCTTCTCTAATAGAGTTGTGAAAGGATGGAACCAATTACCCGAAGAAGTGGTTTCGGCGCCAAATGTCAATAAATTCAAAAACTTACTAGACAAACACACCATTGACTAAAAGAAAAAGTCATCAAAGTAAAGCTGGATGCGGGCATTTATCAGTTGTTCCAACTGCCTGTCTGTCTAAAAATAATAATAATAATAAATAAGTTTAGTTCTAAATATTGCAACTAGATATGACTTGCAAATCATAATTTTGACCTAATAAATTATTCTATTCTATTATTTCTAATTGGTTTTAGAAAAAAGGTAAACAACTTTGTGTCTTCATGTCTTTTAATTGAATATCTTGATTTTAAAATAAGTTTTAGCTATTACTTTTAGATATAAAAACATAATGAAATAGTAGTTTAAGTAACTTAACTAATTTGCCAACATGTATAATTTTTTTCTTTTTTTCCTCAAAATTTTTAACGAGGCTTCTCTCATCTGGTGACTATGCCAGCCTCATGGTATCTTTCATATAATTCAAATACATGTATCTAACCAGATAGAGTTAGACAACGGTACAACGCAATCATTTATTTTTTAAATGTGTTTTTCATTAAAAAGACACGTTACTTTGTTTACCTTTATTCTAGAATTGAATTGGTTATACTATAGATGGTGTTGTCTTATTTTAAGCAGTCACTTTGACAGGATTATTATCAGCTGTAGTGTAGCTGTCTCAATTTTATTCAAATTTTAGAAAGTGACGGAATCAAACTAAAATTAGTTAATTTGCATCATCAACAGAATCGGCACCAGTGTTTCTGAAATGAGGAAACTGACAGCAGCCTCCCTCAGTGACACACGTGACCCACTTCTGTGATATGGAGGGAAATGAGAACCCCATTTTATTTTTAGCCCACAAGAGCTGTGTTTATTTACTGTAATATTAAGAGTAGATTGTGCAATATCATTGGCCTCTTTTCATTGTAAATATTATTTTAATTTCAGATACTTCACCTCAAAGAACTTTATCAATATGGGAATTCAGCTTACCTCATTAACCAAAGGTTCATATTTAGGTTCGTCACTCATTAAGTGGATAGAAAAACAGTTCATCATGCACAAAACACACAAACCACATGCTATTATAGTCACTAATGACTTCCCACATTGAAGATACCTGCTATCAGAGTAAACAAACAAACTTATAGCAAGATAAGTTTATCTTGTACAAATATGTTTTAAATTTATATCTTATCTCAAGATTGGCAATGGAATTGACTCCAGTCTGTCACATAATCTAATACAAGTCAGCGTATTGGTGAAATTTACTTGAAAATAATCAAGACAAGTAAAGTGCTTTGTGTTGTTTTCTAACTCCTGTGGAGAAAAACGAGTTAGTATTGGACTTACCCAAAAATCAGAGGCGTCTTTATCTCTGTGCATCAGGTCATCAAATGGAATAGTACAGTTGGCGACAAAATCATCAGGTGGGATCGCCGCGTCGTGGAATACAGTGATACCCAGGCTGAAACACAAGTATAACATAAAATTTCGAAAGACGAGATAATTGTGTCTGTGTTTATTTAGATTCTGATAACATGTGAAAATACACGAAATTGGGCCAAAATAAATATGCAGTTCAAAATGGTGTGATAAGTATAGAGGCATACCTGGTGACATTGTGCACTTCGTGTATGAAGGTCTCGTTCCAGACGGGGTCGAAAGTCTTGGGCTTGGTGCTGGAGCGGTCCAGGTGATGCTCGTCGGCGTCGATCGACACGTACGGGTCTATGGGCTGGTCGTCTGCGGACCACAACCAAATACATGTAGCACCAACACCCATTCGCGTAAACAGAGCGCCGCGGCCCGCGACCCGCGCTGCGTGTTTATGTTAGCGCGACGCGGGCCGGGCGCGCTCCCGCCGAGTATTTCGGGGCGCGGAGAGGCTCACCTGGCTTCCCGAAGGTCATGTTGTGCCGTTTCTGGAAGTCTGTGGGCCGAAGCCCCGTGGCCTCGCACACCTTCACGCGCACCGTGCCGCTGAACATGGTCGCCGATCGCCAAGCCCGCGCGACCACACGATCACTTCCACACTATAAACCCACTTAAAATCATTGACGGAGCTTCATATTTGAAAGAAATTAAATAAAAGGCTTGACAGCGACGAATTCGGCCATGGATGGATACTTTACTCTATGGTCAATAATGGATCCCAAGTCGATTTCTGAAAAAAGTGATTGAAATTGTTTTTGGTTTGCCGCAGGGAGGGGCTCGGGAGGACGCTAGAGATGATGTTGAGAGGGAACTGAAGTGAGTCACTACAACTAATCAAATTATCAAAATTAGTCCAGTTCTTTACAAATTACAACTAAAATCACTTTTTCTGAGATCGTCATGAAACTATATTTGTTTTGAAAACCTAAAATGTACAGTATCGACTATTTGGCATCAGATTAAATCGATCTTTTCAGGTTACTCATTAATCTGAATCGTCTACAGGTGCATCTCTAGTCTCGGAGGTCAAAGGGGATGATTTACTTGTAATATTTTTGCGACAGGGCGAAGAAAAGAAAGAGGAAGCTTCATACAAAAATCAAATTTGAAAATTATTTGTCAAAGCTAAACTAGTTTCTGAAAAACACATTAATACTTTTTTTTTATTTACAAACAGCTGACTGACAGAATCCTTGGAGAAAATCGATAGTTTCAATTATTTTAAATAAACTGTGCCTGATTTAATCATAGCGTAAACAATGGGTTTCCTAACAATATTGAAGAAGCTGCGTCAAAAGGAGAAGGAGATGAGGATTCTTATGCTGTATCCTTTTTAAAACATAACCTATAATCCTTTGTGTACTATTTATTTCGTGATAATAATTTCCTTAGCGCTGTATCAGAGGGCTAGACAACGCCGGTAAGACAACCATTCTGAAGCGATTCAACGGCGAACCTATCGACACGATCTCACCCACGCTGGGGTTTAATATCAAGACTTTGGAGCACCGTGGGTTCAAGCTTAACATCTGGGACGTTGGAGGACAGAAATCCCTTAGGTAATGCTTATTTAGTGACACAAACTAAAGAAATCAACAGATAACTTTGGAAATGATCCTTTTTACCACATTATTAGAAAGTTAATGAATGACTCATCCGTTTGGGCCCACTTTTTAAATATATTTCATGTCTATCAGCTTTTTCTAGTCATGTTCCTATTTGTTTGTTTGCAGATATACCATAAGAAATTTTATGTGGTATATCAATTAATAGCCTTGTTATATTGGTAGACAATTTCGCCAAAATTTGCTGCTACTTACTACTAGCGGCACCCATTAGTACAGCCTTGGTATGTCTACTGATGAGTAGAGGAAGCCTTTCCTAAAATAGCTTAAAGTTTGTAATATCAAGTCATCATCTCCCTAGCCTTATCCCATATCTCATGACCTTCCTAATCTAGGGGATTGAACGAGGTTTTTACACAGAGCGACTGCAATCTGACCTCCGCAACCCAGAAGGGAAACCAGACCCAATCCTAGATTAGGTCAGTTTTCAAGCCGCCAATGCTTAGCACTGGCCTCTGATATGGCTTAACAACTAATATCTACGGTATGAAATGATATTATCTGGGACCAACGGCTTAACGTGCCTTCTGCAGCACAGAAAAAGCGTCGAATACACGTACATATGAAATTCGAAAACCGAAAAACACATTGGTATGTGGTGGGATTCGAACCACGACCTCCCGCTTAGGAGGCAGCGGCCCTATACACTACACCATCAGGCTCTCATTTGTATTATCAAGTATGAATTAAATATTAAAGTTATTATTTAATTTGTGGTCGACTTCAAACCCAACCGGTTGGAAATAGCCATGGATCTGATATTTATGAACCACAATACCAGCTGACAATGAACTCCACTCCATGTATTCCATAGCTAACAAAAGTTTGTATTAATGGGATTATTCAGAATTTATTATTTTATCCCATTTTCCAGGTCTTACTGGAAGAACTACTTTGAGAGCACAGATGGTGTGGCATGGGTAGTGGACAGCGCGGACCCGCGGCGACTGGCGGATTGTGCAAGAGAGCTCCACACTTTGCTAAGAGAAGAAAGGCTAGCCGGCGCAACACTGCTTGTGCTGGCAAACAAAGCAGATCTACCGGGAGCACTCACACTTCAAGATATCAGAGAGGTAAATTTAATATAAGTTTACAAAATTATTGATATACCAAAAATACAGGCATAGGTATACATACATACATATAATCACGCCTTTATCCCAAATGTAGGCAGACCGTCAACGATCCAAACAAAGGTTGTTCCGCCACGTCTGACAAAGTTATGAGGGTTATTTAAGATAGATTTCTAGGTATAGTGCTGTACTGACAGGTTGTCAGCCCATCGCCTAAATTACAATACTCTGTAACCCTCGAGTCCCTTTTGCTGACTTCTACAGCATGCCCGGGAGGAAGGGCACCTGAAACATTCTATGTTTTTCTATCTCTCCCAGTCCAGCATGGAAGAAGGTATACATCAGGCTAATAAAAATACTAAATCTAAGTTTTATAAGTTCTGAATTTATTTGATTGTTTTTGTCAATTAAAAATCATCATCTAATCCTATAAGTTGAGATTACACATCATAGGATTGACAAACTTTTTGGACCCTTTCTCATACCTACTGTATATCCACAGGCTTTAGACTTGGATAACATCAAGACGCACCACTGGCGCATCGTCCGGTGCTCAGCTGTCACCGGGGAGAATCTTCTTGAAGGCATGGACTGGATGCTTGATGATATCGCTTCTAGGATATTCACGCTGGACTGATATAACCCTCATGTATTTCAAGATATCATTGTGCGAGTTAATGTGAAGATGCTTTTAATTATTTTTTATACTAAAATGTAATAAATTAATGATAATAATTATTTATGATTTTTATAACATCAACTATTAAAAATTACTTTAGAATTCTTACAACTGGTGAAGCCCTTCTTATGGATTTTCAAATTATTCCAGTGTTTTAACCATTCCATGATTCCATGACACACCTGTTTGTATAGTATGTATATTGATAAAAAACTGTGATTTCTTCACAATCTTAAATTATTAAATTGTATTAAATAAATTATACTCTTGTAATAATTTCATTTGTTTAATTTTAGTCACCTTATTTCAAACCATGATGTAAAACACAAGTACAATATATTTATACACTAGTTTAGAAGCTACACTTAATAGTAAAATAGCTTGTATCTATGTTAGTAGGTTTATTCTAGGAATGTTGGTTCTCATCATTGTTAGTGGTTTGTGTTTCAACATTGTCTTGGGTTTCCATTGGTTTTGGTAATGTTTCTTGTGTTGTTTTAGGTTCTTCTGTATTTTCGGTTATATCTTCTTTATGTTCTCCGTTTATCTCTTTTTCGATGGTTCCTGTTTCTGTAATGAAGCAATTAATAATTTAAACTTTAAGTGATTACAGAACTGAAAAATTAAATATAAGAAATCAATTAATTTTTAGATTAGATTTGAATATTTGGGGTCAGTTATTATAAAATTTGGTTGCTTACTTCAAATCTGTAATAAAAGACAAATGCTGAACATTACTTACTCTCTGTAAGAATAATAAAATGAGATATTTATTATTTCAAGCGTTATTTTCTTTACACTAACAGGAAAACAAACAAATCAACTTTACCTTTCTCTTCTTGCACCTCCTCATTTGCTTTAGGGGCTTCTTCATGTCTGTCTTCCCCGTCTGACTCTTCTTTCTCATCCACATCCATGGCAAATTTATCTCTTTTCCTTCCTTTATCATCACCAGCTTCTTTCTTGCCTTCAGAGGTCTCTGAATCATTGCGCTGTCTTTTCTCTGTCTCATTGTCTTTCTCATTGTGTGCTTGTGTTTCAGGGTCATTTTCTTTAGCAGCAGGTCCGCCGCGGCGCAGGCAGCGTTGCTCTATTCGCTGTAGCTCCTCTTGAAGTTCTTGGCGCTTGTCGGACATGCATTCTGTAAAAATTAAAATAAAATGTAAAATCCATAAAGTCTGTAAAGAAATATGAAACTGATAGGGGGGCATTCTATGAAAATGTCCTGTAGAAACAGCATTGATTTTAATGCTTTGATTTACTCATGATTGTTTTTATGGACAAACAAATGACCAATATTAAGATTGCGTCGACAAGATGGGTAAAACCAAAACAGAAACTTGAAAAAAAACATCTCCAGCTGAAAAAAAACCTAATTTCATTAAATTACTCACTGCGATACATTGGACCATATTTAGCTGTAAATCATAATTGATATTTAATTTTTGAAAGCAAAACCAGTACTCATTAATTGCACTGTTAACTATTGCAATCTATGACTCAAAAAGTTATAAAAAGAATACTAACTTTCATGGAACATTCTGCTCAAAGTAAGTTTCTCATTAGCCTTATCAGTCATCTTCTTAGGCAACCAGTATATGTGCGGCTTTACTTTGGTCAAGATGAAGTTACCAAGATTCTTCTGTGAGGCCTCCCATCTCTCAAACTCTTGAACTCTGGCCATTTTAGCTTCTAAGGCTTTAATTGTGGCTTTTTTCTGGTCCCGCTCATGGAATAGTGTCTTTCTCTCTTTTTGTGCTTGTTCCTTCTCTAATCTAGCCTGTTCTTCTATCTTTCGTTCAACTTGGGCTTTCTTGTCTTCCTGTAAAATTTAAGACAAAAATTTATTAAGCCATAGAACTCCCAACTCATTTAAAACAAAATATGCTGTAATAACATTGCTACAATTTAATTTAAATTGTGTCTTGGAAAGAGTTATGTTAATGGAAAAGAAGGTTAAGAGCTATGTTATCTGCCTCCATGGTCTAGTGGCTAGTGCCATGGACTCCTGATCCGGAGGTCCTGGGTTCAATCCCCAGGGGGGAAACATAAGGTTGATATTTGAGAATTTATCACTCTGTGAATTTTTCCCCAGTTTGGTTAGGACATTGCAGGCTGAATCACCTGATTGTCCCAAAAAGAAAAAGATTTCGTGCTTTGGAGCAAAAGTTAAGCCGTCGGTCCCGGTCGCTGTCTTTGATAGTGGTTGTTACTCAAACCATGTCAGAGGCCTGATAGTTGTGCTACTAGGCGGTTTAAAAACTCTGACACCAGGGTTCATCGGGTAGATTGATTCAATACCCACTCGACAGAAGAAGAAGTTATGTTAGTTGGAAAGAGTGTTATCTAAAGTTAAAATTGCTAAATATCAAATATTGATTGACTATGATTTGATCAAAAGGGGTTTAAACTTGAACAGGACCCTCGGAAACTAATATTTTCTGACCACATGTGGCTAAAAACGTAAAACAACAAACCTTAGTCTGTAGAACAATTTCTTCCTGTTTGAACTTCTGCAATGTCCCAAGCAATGATCCAAAGATGCGTCTGTTGCGTTTGCGTGCTTGTTCATCGTCACCCTGAGCTCGTAGCACTGCAGCTCTGGTTGGGAGCTCCCGAGACACTGCTGAGGGCATCCTGGCTCGCTTGCCACCCGGGCCATCATCCTCGCCATCGCTGTCGTGTACCCGAGCGGACAATCTGCCATGTACAATAATATAGTTGAGAAACATAGCAAGATCCCAGTAAATATAACAGAATTTGGAATGTTGATATCAAAAGGTACTTGAAATTGATTTGCGATGTCATTTCACGGTTGGTATCACTTTTATTTCTTTTTTCATATCACAGTAACAATGATACGATAGGAACTGTGTAAATTTACCTGCTAAATACTGTTTTAGTCTCGTGTTTCCTTTTACCAAACAAATCCTCATTTTTGCCATTGTCTGGGAAGGAATTACGGCCTCCTAAACGAGCACCGCCTCTGGAATAGTCTCCGGGGGCATTGAATCTGTAAGACAAACAGAAATTAATAAACGTATAGCAAATAAATTTGTGGAAAATTCACAAGGTAATAAAAATCACTAACCTATCGTTCGCGAACCGTCCGGAAGTTTGTACTATTTTCTTAATGTTTTCGTCTATTTTGAACAAACTACTCTTTTCATTTTCTAGTTGAGCACGTAAAGCACTAAAGGATAACGCTACTTCTGTCCCCATGTTATGGAAAATAATGATAATTCAAGGAAAACTATCATTCATACAGCGTTTGTCCGACCGATTTTTTTTTCTTTTTATTTGGCAGAAAATATCACAGATTAAACAGAATTTGCGTTTTGTTGTAATTTTTTTTAGTCCGACTATGATGTTTTCTGGTTCTAACATTCGCCGCTAGATGGCACTCAAGCTAAACTTTGAGTTAAACTGTAAGTTAGTACAGCTACTCGACACTAGATGCCCGAAGCAGTATTTTCATTACATGAATTTCCATAGAAACATAAAATCCTATTATAGTCTATACATAGAACCTTTTTTATTTTTAACAGAAAATATTATAGTTCCGACGAAGTTGTAGGTTTGGATTTTGGTTCGGATGGTAAAACGAAATTTTGGTTATGGCGACCGCTGTCGACTCATGCTTTTAAACTAAGACTTCCAAAGAGATTTTGTCATAATAAAACTTGATGCTGCTGGCCAATTCATCTAAAAAAAATAACTCAAAATCAAAACAAAACTATTTTTATATATAAATATTTTATGGCGTTCAAAGTTTATTCAGCCAGCTTATAGTAACACTACCAAACAGAGTTTTTTTCCACGAGTTGATGCCAAAAGTCGTAAGTAAAGAGTAATTTCTTTGTAGCTTCTCTTTTCATTGTATCGTGGCCGCGGGCGGGCGGGGACAGCTCATTTCACGCTCGGCGGCTCAGTGTTGCGCAATCTGTTGTCCACTTGTTTTTCTAGCTGGCTCCTTCTCTGTCAACAGGTGCTTCTTAATCGGCATGAGCCTAGGGAATAAGCTCATTCAGTAGAATCCTAGCCATTGCTTGTAGTGGGAAACTAACAGATAGATGTGAAAATTGGTATACATAGACCGCCTTTCTCAGATAGAACGGTCATCCTCTAACTCTGCAGCCCTGTGTAGATATTGCACATTCGTCTACAAAAATGGTCGTTTTCCCCTCAAATGAACGATAGAAGCCAAAAAACCGACAAAATAAGACACAAAAAGCAAACGTCGTTCAAAAAGCTACTCATTTACGACCCGACGCTTTCACCTCTTATTACAATATTTCAGATTCTTCAAATCTCGAATAACAGACATATTTCCATCACGCGGGAACTACAAAGCTTGCTCGTTGCACCTCCCCGGCACGGTGGCAGTAGAGCGTACATCCTTTGCCTCGTGCGTCGGGATGGCGGGTGAAAAAAGCAATTAGCTGAAATGTCGGCGACACAAAGCTGTAATTATTTTATCGCCGGTGGCTGCTGTGTTGCCAGGCCGATGGTGGGGATATAATGTTATAGTTTCTTCGTCTTATTCTTTTAAGAAAAACGGTGAACATAAGTTAAATTCTTTAGGACCAGAACTCCGCTACTTTGACAGCGTTAGCCAACGGCGTTGTAGAGGTCCTCTATATAGCAACTTTCGGGACATGAAAAGTAATTCCAAATGAAGAAAACCGATGGTGGCAGTATTGAACCCAACCCAAATTATGCCCGAGGGTTGCTAAAATCTTGCAGTTGACGATTCTTCACTAACATACATACATATAGTCAGGCCTTTATCCCTAATGGGGTAGGCAGAGCGTAAACGACCTAATACAGAGGTCGTTCCACCACGTCTGACAAAGTTTTGAGGATTGTTTAAGATATATTTGTAGGTATATTGCTGTAGTGACAGGTTGTCAGCCCATCGCCTAAATTACAATATACTGAAACCCTTGGATCCCTTAGCTGGTTTATATAGCTTGCCCGGGCGGAAATGCAGCTGGCACATTCTATGTTTTTCTCTCGCTCCCAGTCCAGCATGGAAGAAATTCCAAAAGAAGAAAACTGATGGTGGCAGTATTGAACCCAACCCAAATTATGCCCGAGGGTTGCTAAACTCTTGCAGTTGGCGATTCTTCACTAAAATACATACATTATATATATATAGTCAGGCCTTTATCCCTAATGGGGTAGGCAGAGCGTAAACGACCTAAACAGAGGTCGTTCCGCCACGTCCGACAAAGTTTTGAGGGATATTTAAGATAGATTTGTAGGTATATTGCTGTAGTGACAGGTTGTCAGCCCATCGCCTAAATTGCAATATCTCAAACCCTCGGATCCCTTAGCTGGTTTTCACAGCATGCCCAGGAGGAAATGCAGCTGGCACATTCTATGTTTTTCTCTCGCTCCCAGTCCAGCATGAAGATTCTTCACTAACTCGGTGAAATATATATGGAAAACATTTGTGACATCAAGCTTTGACTGTTATTTTTCTTTTACTCCTAAACGTATTTAGACAGTCTTTGGGTCTGGCCAGGGCCGCAGTTAGATAACATTGTGTTGTTTGTAGTTCATCATCTGACTGTCCGTAGCTAAGGCTCGTATTTATAAAGTGATCTCAAGTTTGAGAGCATTATTAAGTATGGATTTGACAGGTCACATTGTGTGTCGATGGAACACGTAACTATCACATTGTACTGCAATGACATTTCTGATACGAACTCAAATTAGCTGTCAGTCTCAAGTACAGTTTACCTGTACGAGCCTAAAAGTACCTATGTAGAGATGCGTACCCATCATACGGATGGTTATGTAAATTAATCTGTCCTCTGCCTGATTTCCCTTTCATTCTCTTTGATTCTGCTATCAATCTAGGCTCTCTGACTAATTAAATACTATCAATCAACGTGCTGTATAAATCATCTTTAGTTCAAACCATTCATTCTGGCAACATTGTCTCTCGCATTCACTTCACCAGCATCTCAAACTCAAAGACAGAGGACAGAGGATGCAGTAAGTAGAGGGAAGCTAAATCCGTTGAGCTTCGTCCGAGCGTTCAGGCGTGCCATGAAAAATGGCCGGCGCACACGCACCGTCGTTTACAGAAGTTGTTTAGTTATTTCTAGTGACAATCGTGTGATTGAGCACGCTTTTAGAACGTTTATTTGTGCAATGAATCGGTTGGTAAAAATAGACGACAAAAGCAGTAAAATGTTTTTAGGTATTAGATAGTCAATTAATTTTGTGCGCGGTTAGATGCGATAAAAAACATGAAATAGCCAGTAAAATGCGCAAACTGCTTCTCATCCCAAGCATTAACTACCTCCGTGGTCTAACGGCTAGTGCCATGGACTCCCGATCCAGAGGTTCCTATCCAGAAGTTGATATTTGAGAATTTATCACTTTGTGAATTTTCCCCCAGTTTGGTTAGGACATTGCAGGCCTAATCACCTGATTGTCCGAAAAAGAAAAAGATTTCGTGCTTCGGAGGGCACGTTAAGCCGTCGGTCCCAGTCGCTGTCTTTGATAGTGGTCGTGTCAGAGGTCTGATAGTTGTGCTACTAGGCGGTTTAAAAACTCTGACACCAGGGTTCATCGGGTCGATAGACTCGATACCCACTCGACATAAAAGATCCCAAGCATTTTATTAAAGGCCCAAGAAGGACCCGAACGTTTCGGTGTAAATCAGAAAACTCATTAATAAAGTTAATAAATACAGGTACAATTTGTAATGTCTCTCAAAAACAGACGGGGCGAAATACACATTTTATTTATCTACCAACCCCAAAAAGGGATTTTCATGTATGGTTGTTAAATTTTGATATAACCATGGCAAATAAAATACCTAAGTATTTCTTCCCATTACATTCTGATTCCAATAATATTTTCTTTCTACCTGTACCGCTAGTATTCTGTTTGTTTCCATCAACATTTTTGTGCGACGCCGTCACGTCACGTCACAGTCACGCCGTTTTGCCCTAATTGATGCGCCTGCGCACCCTACACTACACACGGGAAGCTGTAACAAAGCTCTTTGTGCTTGAGGACTACGATTTAGCTAGGCATAGACACAGGCACCACTGCAGTGTATGTTATAGGGGTATCGGTATAAGTGGGCAATATATTTATTTATTTAACAGTTTATTGTACACAGAAACATACACAGAACAATTACATATCTACAAATCTATCTTAAATAACCCTCAAAACTTTGTCAGACGTGTTGCAACGACCTTAGGGATAAAGGCATGGTTATATGTATGTTGGTATAGGCTATAAATGGTATAGGGAACCCACGGAAACCTGCCTTTATTTTCGCTTTGCTTCTTTTACAAAGGTTAACCCACCTTTGGTAATATTAGCCCAAAAATGTCCTCGCTAATTGATACGGGCAACCTGGCCGGACCGAGTAATAAGCTAAATATTAAGATATTACATATTTTACACATTGGTGTGATGTACAATAAAGTAATAGATGTTAGTTGAATAAACAGATGATTGATTATAAATAATAATTAGTTGCTTAGTTGGTAAAGATGGTAAGAGCCCGATGGTGTAGTGGATAGGGCCGCTGCCTCCTGAGCGGGAGGTCGTGGTTCGAACCCCACCAGTCACCACGTACCAATGTGTTTTTCGGTTTTCGAATTTCATATGTACGTTTATTCGGTGCTTTTTCCGTGCTTCGGAAGACACGTTAAGCCGTTGGTCCCGGTTAATATCGTTTAATACCGTAGATATTAGTCGTTAAGCCATATCAGAGGCCAGTGCTAAGCATTGGCGGCTTGAAAACTCTGACCTAATCTAGGATTGGGTCTGGTTTCCCTTCTGGGTTGCGGAGGTCAGATGGCAGTCGCTCTGTGTAAAAACCAGTACCCTCGTTCAATCCCCTAGATTAGGAAGCCGACCCCGTGAGATACGGGATAAGGCTAGGGAGATGATGAGTTGGTAAAGATGGTGGATGCCAGATTACGAGTTCTATTCGTTTAATGTTTTTTGTATGCCCTTTACAAGATTATTGAAAGAAGTTATCGTGGTTTCTTTGGTAATGAGTTCCTTTATTCAAATATACTGAAAAATTTAGGCAATGGCCCGACACGATAACCTGTGACGAACAATGTAATTTAATTACTGTCCGTACATAGTTCTTTCTAAAGCTTAATGTGCACGAGCCTTTGTATTCGCTTTAGTAGTTACAGTTATGATAACACTCTAAACTTATCTCGCATTTTATGTGGTCGTTGATGCTCTGCCCAACCTTAACTTATAATAATTAATAGGTGAAATTGTAAATGAGTTTATCGGTCGTGAATCTCCGCTGTCCTGGGATCAAAGCGAGCCCCGCTTTGGACATTTGCAACCGCGTATAAAACCTAACTAATATAAACAATACAGGGTCTTATGTTACTAGAACGGAAGAAATAAAGGGGGCAATGTTTAATGCTACGGAGAAAACGTTAATAATTAAGGTGCTACGATCTACCTCGTAGCAAAGCCGTAGACAAAGGTTTTTGTAGTGAATTTTATTGTTTTACGAAAATAAGGGTGTACTAGGATAGGACTGCCGAGTCCTAGGTCTCTCCCAGGTCACGCCATAAAGTTCTTTTTATCCCGTTCCTGCCAGTTACCAATCCTGAAAATGCGCCCAGAATTCTACCGGGTGTAAGGGACAGCGTCACGCAAATTGATAGGGGTTGCTCAGTCAACAAAACTGAACAACTTACATACATACACATACATACATAAATCACGCCTTTATCCCTTACGGGGTAGGCAGAGCGTTTAACGCCTCGTAAAAGGCGCTTTCGCCACTTTTGACAAAAATTGAGGGCAATTTAGATTGTAATATGTATTGCTTTAGTGACTGGTTGTCAGCCCATCGCCTAAATTACAATACACTGTAACCCTCGAGTTCCTTTTGCTGACTTCAACAGCATGCCCAGGAGGAAGGGCAGCTGGAACATTCTATGTTTTTCTATCTCTCCCAGTCCAGCATGGAACAAACAACAACTGTCACAGGAAAATTCTTTCAGAAGATAAAAAAAAATCCTTCCCATACAAAACTAACTACTCGATCAGACAATTTGTATGGAAAACCAAATTTTTTTTTTACTTCCTGAAAAGAAATCCTGGTAGTTATTCAGTTTCGTTGACTGAGCAACCCCTATCAGTTTGCGCGACGTTGTCCCTTACACCCCTATACTCGTCCTCATATATACACAAGGGAATTCAATATCTAATTCAATTTCTTCAATGCTGGACTGGGAGCAAGAGGAAAACATAGAATGTGCCAGCTGCATTTCCTCCCGGGCATGCTGTAAAAACCAGCTAAGTGATAAGGGTTTCAGTATATTGTAGATTAGGCGATGGGCTGACAACCTATCACTACAGCAATATACCTACAAATCTCTTAAATAACCCTCAAGACTTTGTCAGACGTGGCGCAACGACCTTTGTTTAGGTCGTTTACGCTCTGCCTACCCCATTAGGGATAAAGGCGTGATTATATGTATGTATGTATGTATTCAATATACTGACTAACTCTTGTATTCCAACACCCAGTATCCCAGTGTCTCCTTATTTCTGTCTGGTTTGCGGCTAGCGTGACGGACAGGTTTAGCCCGCTGCGTCCCCGCTGCGTTCCCGCTGCGGTTCTGCTGCGGCACGCGGGCGATTCATCACCATAACCGTTTTATTAGCGGGGTGCGTGCGCGCAGTTCCGCTATCACGCTGCGGCCAGACAAACAGACGAGCGGGATTCTTATTATACGGGTATACTGGGTCTGTTTGGTCAGGCAGGACAGTGATAAAAATAATTAGAATGTACATTATACCTACTAGTTTCTGAAATGATCCTAAAAACTTGTTACACCTCAGTTTTCAGAAAGAGAAAACAGACCTAGGCTTTCATACTTAGTTGTACATAATATTAAGCACGCAATACCTATGACATACATACATAGTCACGCCTTTTTTCCTAATGGGGTAGGCAGAGCGTAAACGACGTTATTTAAGACAGATTTGTAGATATATTGCTTAGTAACAGGTTGTCATCCCATCGCCTAAATTACTATATAAGTACTGAAACCCTCGAATTTAGTTTTAGTTCATAGTACCTATGAAAAAATAATTGAACTTAACCCTCGTAGTGTATCATGCCGTTTAGTATCACGAAAACAAAATAAATATTTTTGTAACAAAAAAGTCAGTTATATTTTTACCTCGGGCAGTGATCGTCCTCTGTACGATTTGTTGTTTGAAAATAATGTACCCTTGGAAAAGACCAAGGAGATTGTATTCTGATTCATAACGTAAAAAGTAACATACGAAAGAGATTTTACATCAAAATTTTAGACTGCTGGCCGTTACTTGTCAAAAATATTTAGGGGAAAAGCCATTTACTTTAAAAAAAAATAAAAAAAACATTTCTTTTTAAAAATATTTTATGGCGTTCTTAACGGATTTTTTTCAACGGTTTCAGCCAGCTTATTGTAAATATGCCATACACTGCCGCGAGCTGATTGCAAAGAAGTTTTTATTCTGAGGTTGATACTTATTGAAGATGATGATTTTCAGTTTTTTTTTTTTTTTTTTAATATATATAGGTGAGCATTTGTCCGCCATCTCACCTGGTGGAAAGTGACGATGCGGACTATGTTGAAGCATACTCACCTATGTAGTGCCTATTCACTCTCGCCTTGAAAAGGCCCAGGTTATATTGTTCCGGAAACAGATCCGCCGGCAGGGAGTTCCACTCCTTAGCCGTTCGCATTAAGAATGTGGAAGCGAACCGCTTCGTGCGAATTTGTGGTATATCCACGACATAAGGGTGGAACCCCTGTCCACGCCTCGTGCTCCGGAGATGGAAAGGGGAGGGGGGTATAAGGTCATGAAGTGCTAACGCGCACTCCCCGAAATGTATCCTGTAAAATACCGACATGCATTCTTCTGTTTAGCATTTTTCCGGTCCAATGTTGAAGTCCGCTTTCCGTAACGATTTTCAAAAATAATTTCCGTAAATAATTTTTAAAAAAACTTACCACCAAACCATTTGTTTTAATTTTTTGCAGACAGACCTTAGTAAGACCCATTATAATTTGATGTTCTCGGTAATTTAGGACTCTATATTATTTCAAAACGCGCGTAACTAACGGGCACTTGGCCCTGGCGATGTCGTCTTCGGAACCGTCCAGTATTTTCAACTCCTGCGCAACCGAGGCGAATCGTTTAATCTCTGCGAAATAAAATCTTCAGAAACATTAATATTATGAGTGTTACACGTCAAAACACTGAATTTAATGACGTGATATATGATTAGGATGTAGTAATGAAGCAGGTTGCGGAAAACCGTGAAAATTACAGATTATTTTTGAGGTTAACATTCTACATACATACATACATATAATCACGCCTTTATCCCTAATGCAGGCAGAGCATAAACGACCTAAACGAAGGTCGTTCCGCCACGTCTGACAAAGTTTTGAGGGTTACTTAAGATACATTTGTAGGTATATTGCTGTAGTGACAGGTTGTCAGCCCATCGCCTAAATTGCAATATATTAAAATCCTCGAATCCCTTAACTGGTTTTTACAGCATGCCCGGGAGGAAATGCAGCTGGCTCATTCTATGTTTTTCTCTCGCTCCCAGTCCAGCATGGAAGACACATAAAACATTCATAAATATTCTTCACACGTAAAGATGTAGAATTACGATTTTGTACAATTATTTTTAAGGTGAAGGGCGGTCTGGGCTAGCTGCTTCTTTTCTCGGGCATAAAGTGCAAGTATGGACTGATAATCGATCATTCCAGTTCATTGCTATATAAACATTCCCTCGTAGTTGGTCAGACGCAGCGAAAAGGGGCTGGTGCTGCGGCACAATCAATGTACGTACTCCGTAAGGGATTTAGCCGTGACTTTTATATACATTATTGTATCCTACAATAGTTCATCAAAAAGTTTCCACAAACAGACCTTATTATAAACGGCATTTATTGTTTCATTCACCCGCTTATGATTGGCTAGAGCGTGTGACAAGTCTCACGTACTAATGACCCTTAGTGTAACCAGCTAGCATGAGACTTGCAACTAAGTGAGTCCGCTTGCAGCGAGGTGAGACCGCTCGTAGTGGCCTGAAGCCGCCTGCAGCCATGTGAGGCCGCCTGTAGCCGTCCGAGGCCGCGTGAAGCCGCGCAATGGGCCGGAGCTGCGCGTGCGCCGCAGGTGTTTGGGTTAATCTGCGCCCACCACACCTCATTGTCTCTGTGCTCGGATAGAACGAGCAAAGTCTGTGCCAAATTGGCTCTCTCAGCTTTCCTCTCGGTTTTCACTACGATTACCTGGCAAACAAAATAGCAACGAGTAAGGAACCACTGGGCTGGATTCTAGATTTGCCGACTAAAACTAAAATTAAAATCTATTTGTCACTTTCAAACTATAAACATTGGAAAATGATACGAGATCTATTCTCTTGGGTTTTTGATTTATAGTCGGTGGTTTTATGCGTTATCTGTCATTTTTATCCGCCGTCATATAATATGGCGGATATAATTGTCAGAAATACTAGCGAAACGTGCCAAAGCGCTCCAAAATCAAGCGGGCAAAGTGTAAAACCATAGAGTATAAATCGCCTGTCCTTATTCAATTTTATTATTTTGAAAGTAATAGATAGATTTTAATTTTAGTTTTAGCCAGTGAAAACTAGAATCGAGCTAATTATTCTGCTTGCATGAGTAAAATTAAATGTCACGCTCATTTTTATTTAATCAAAAAAAAATTACCTACTAAAAATCTGTGCTTCCAAATAAATACACAATAGATGAATTTTTCAAAGATAATTTACATACTAAAAACTAGCATTCTATTGTTATTTTTAAATTGTAAGTACCTGTGTACCTAGCATAAAAAACTTTATATTTGTTACCTACTTTAAAATTGCCATACCCTTACAGGGTTCTTGTTTGTTTCTGAATCTATTTATAACACCTTTGTACAACATGAAAGCAAATAAAGAATTGAGAATAAAGATTAGAAAGAAAGTTTCTGAAAGTCCGATTCTAAACTAGAAATACCCTTTGAAAGAAAATTGATGTCTGATTCATGAACTGTATGAAAGTATCAAGATTTCCTAGAAGGTCTAATATAAGAAAGAGATTCAAACATATTTTTTACGCTGCTGGTCATTTCTTGTCAAAAAATTTAACCAAGACGCCATTTAATAATTTTAGAAATCAAGTATTTTCTTTTTGAAAATATTTTATGGTATTAACAACATATTCACAACAGACTTTTTCAGTTTATTGTAGGTAAACATGCCATACCATGCCACCAAAAAGTTTCCTCAATTGCCTGTCACTGCCATAAAAAAAAAACATTTTCCCAAATAAAGCAGTTCATGTTTTTAGTTTTTATGATGATTTTCAGTTTCACAAAACCCATCTTATAACAATTTCGAACCACTCTTTTGTATTAAACAAATTATCACACACTTATCAAAATCAACGGTTACCACAACCTCAACCAAATCTATTTACAGAATAAAAGTAAGTATGTCCACCTAACTACATGTGACAATAATGTCAAACATGAATGGAGATTTCCGCGTAGCTTGCGCGGGCGCAGGGCGGGAAAGATGAAAGGCGAAGTTTCCTAGAAGCTTCCACGAAGAGACGCTCCGTTGCGCCTGGCCTACCTTCCTAGCCTGAGGGCCTCTGCCTTTGTCCTATTTCTAAACCACTCTATAAGATGGTGGTCTTTTTGTTTGAGTTTATGATGAAACGCCTTGTTGATCGAGGAGATGAGATAGATCTTCAAACGGAGAGTTTTAGTTCGACGCGGTGGGTCGATTTATTATGTCATGCCCTGTATGTTTTTGAAACATCGGCCCGATGGAAGATAGAAAACAAACCTTGCCTCGATGTGACGTCTTGGATGAAATTTTCTATTTGTAAAACGTAAATTGTAATGACCCTCTGTAATAATTGTTGTCGACAATAAAGAATGATAATATTCATAGCATAGGTAGAGATCAAGTTTCAAGCTGGCCTGGCAGTTATAGAAAAACATAGAATGTGCCAGCTGCATCTCCTCCCGGGCATACTGTAAAAAACAGCTAACTAATTCGAGGGTTATAGT
Organism: Scrobipalpa costella; assembly: GCA_949820665.1. Taxonomy (NCBI): domain Eukaryota; kingdom Metazoa; phylum Arthropoda; class Insecta; order Lepidoptera; family Gelechiidae; genus Scrobipalpa; species Scrobipalpa costella. The sequence continues at coordinate 17,369,227 of OX463314.1, forward strand.
GTATTGCAGTTTTTGACGATGGGCTGACAACCTGTCACTATAGCAATGTACATAATATTAGGCGTGGCAGAACGACCTTTATTTACGTCGTTTTCGCGCTGGCTACCCCATTAGGGGTAAAGGCGTAATTTTATGTATCATCGAGTAAAAATTTACCCGCGGAAGAATTTTATACTCTATATACTCGTTGTGTGGTGTCGGGTTAGAATAACATAACCCCATAACTACCCGTGGGTGTCGTAAAAGGCAACTAAGGGATAAATCCAGGGAATGGGCAGCAGCGTTCCCTGTGAATGGAAAACTTCTACTGCGCTTACCAACCCGCCTGGCAAGCGTGGTGAGTATGGCATATACCCTCAATTTTCGGGAGGCCCATGTCCAGCAGTGGACTGTTGTGGCTGATGTTGATTATACTCGTAGGTATGCCAAAACATGATTTCGATCTTGCGTGTAAAAATAGTCCTACGAAAGCATTTTCGTAGCAACTTGTAGCTCAAACGTAGCGGATGCGAAGATAATCAGTTATTTATTGTTAAGTATTTATTAAAACTAGTTTTTTTGTAATGATTTTAATCTATCTCTGATATTTAATCTTGTGTCGAGCATAATGTCCCTAATAATAGTGAATACTATGTGAAAATAAAGACATTTTTATTTTTATTTTTTGTTATTTATACAGATAAAATGAAGAATACTTAATTATCTACTTCCGCCATCATTACTTAATTTACTTGTTTATATTATCCGCTACGATTGAGCTACAATCTGCTACGGAAATGTTTTGGTACATACATACATACATAAAATCACGCCTTTATCCCTTACGGGGTAGGCAGAGCGTCAAACTCCTAATAAAAGGCGCTTTCGCCACGTCTGACAAAAATTGAGGGCAATTTTAGATTGTAATGTTTTGCTGCAGTGACAGGTTGTCAGCCCATCGCCTAAATTACAATACACTGTAACCCTCGAGTCCCTTTTGCTGACTTCTACAGCATGCCCGGGAGGAAGGGCAGCTGGAACATGCTATGTTTTTATATCTCTCCCAGTCCAGCATGGAAAATCTCCCAGTCCAGCATGGTAAATGTTTTGGTAGAACTATGTATATCGAATTTTAGTGAAAACACTAAGTTTACCTACTTATTTTACTACTAACACCAAAATACCTTATTATTACACGCAAGGGCTACATTTAATAAACGTATTTTTAAGCAAATTTGCTTCCGTGCGGGACTGGCAGCGAGAGAAAAACATAGAATGTTACAGATGGATTTCCTCCTGCATGCTGTAAAAACCAGTTAAAGTATCCGAGGGTTTCAGTTTATTGCAATTTAGGCGATAGGCTGATAACCTTTCACTACTGATCTACTGATATACCTACAAATCTATCTTAAATAACCCTCAAAACTTTGTCAGACGTGGCGGAACGACCTTTCTTTAGGTCGTTTACAGAAACCCTCGGATCCCTTAGCTGGATTTTACAGCATACCCGGGAGAAAATGCAGCAGGCACATTCTTTATTTTTCTCTCGCTGGGAGCAGTCCAGCATTAAAGAAACTTGGCATTGGTAAATAGAAATAAATGCCGTTATTTAAATGCCGTCTCGTCTTCGAGGCTGGTTGGGATGCGCGGGCGCATGTAGCGAGGCGGCGCGCGGCGGCGCGAAGTGGTCCGAAATCACGCGTGTGCTGGTGCTGGCTTTTGTGTTCATTCATAGATGAACAGCTGTTTACGTTGGAAAACACTTATAATGCCACCTGCTCTCATATTGAATAAACTACTTGTTGAGGGTAAGAAAACCGTTTCAAGTAAATAGACCATTGAACTTTGCTTGTTTAGGCCACTGAAGGCTTGGCGGAGACTAATATATTTATTTATCTTACTAACTTACTTATTACTTGGGAGAGCCCGATGGTGTAGTGGATAGGGCCGCTGCCTCCTGAGCGGGGGGCCGTGGTTCGAATCCCACCACGTACCAATGTGTTTTTCGGTTTTCGAATTTCATATGTACGTTTATTCGGCGCTTTTTCCGTGCTTCGGAAGGCACGTTAAGCCGTTGGTCCCGGTTAATATCGTTTAATACCGTAGATATTAGTCGTTAAGCCATGACAGAGGAAAGTGCTAAGCATTGGCGGCTTGAAAACTCTGACCTGATCTAGGATTGGGTCTGGTTTCCCTAATGGGTTGCGGAGGTCAGATGGCAGTCGCTCTGTGTAAAAACCAGTACCCTCTATCAATCACCTAGATTAGGTAGCCGACCCCGTGAGATACGGGATAAGGCTAGGGAGATGATATGATGAACTTACTTATTTCGTTTCATTCTCACCCACATAACATTAATAGTTTTTTCATGTAAATCATAACAAGCTCTGTAATTACTCATTTTACTAGCTCTATATTTTTGTGAATTCCTCAATTCGAAGACTTTTTCCATGCTGGACAGGAAGCGAAAGAAAAACATAGAATGTGCCAACTGCATTTTCTCCCAGGCATGCTGTAAAAACCAGCTAATGAATCCGAGGGTTTTAGTACATTGCAATTTAGGCGATGGGCTGACAACCAGTCACTACAGCAATATACCTCCAAATCTATCTTAAATAACCCTCAAAATTTTGTCAGACGTGGCGGAACGATCTTTGATTAGGTTGTTTACGCTCTGCCTACCCCATTAGGGATAAAGGCGTGACTATATTTATGTATGTATGTAAAGACTTTCAACTTTCAGTTCCCGATGCAACATAATTTTGAAAGCAACAGAAACAAACATCACTCCTTGGAAGAGGGCGCCTCATATTTACTTCAGCTTTTGACAGCTACAGTAGCCGGATCACAGAGGGCGTAACTTTACACCGATAAAGATAAAGCGACACTAATAGTACTAATACCAAACAGCTACCTAATACAACATGTGATGCTGTCTGTTCGTCACGCCGCTGCCTCCCGACGTATTGATGTAGGGTCGCCATCATTTATTTGTTTGATAGTCTATAAGTGAAGTTGAAAGGCACATTGTTTGCCAGAGATCGACAACCATTAGCCAAACTACAAGATTAGATGATCGTGATGTTTATAGGGCACCACAGGATCCTTCTATTAAAGTATGTAGCTAGCTTATAAACTATGTACTTAATTATCTCTGAACGTCTCGATCATGCTCGATATTTGTTGTACTCGTATACGTGTACAAAAACACGTTTTATATCTGACTTATTTAATTCGAAAACACTAAATAGTTGAAAATCAATTTAATAGCTTCTTATCATAAAAACATTCAATTTACTATCAATAATGTCCGAACTGGTCAGCCTACCCTACCAAAGTTGTGGGAAGTGCGGCATTGCTTTGAAATCCGCACCGCTGTCATTCTGCGCCGGCGCTGATCCCAGCTGACATATGTTCCTTACTGTCTAACAGAACTGACTCCGGAGAAGGGTTCAATTTAATTGACAACTAGAACTACAATTATGAATGTAGTGGTTTCATCAATGGCCTATCAATACTTAATACTTGGTTACCCTACTCTACCAAAGTTGTGGGAAGTGCGGCTTTGCTTTGAAAGCCACACCGCTGTCATTCTGCGCCGGCGCTGATCCCAGCTGACATGTGTTCCTTACAGACTAACGGGCCTGACTTCTCGGGAGAAGGGTTCAGTTTCATTGGCAACTGCACTTGGTGTTTTGATCTTTATGAAGATGATGATCTTACCCATGCGATAAATGCATGCTGTAAAAACCAGCTAAGGGATCCGAGGGTCTCAGTATATTGTAATTTAGGCGATGGGCTGACAACCTATCACTACAGCAATATACTTACAAATCTATCTTAAATAATCCTCAAACTTTGTCAGATGTGGCGGAACGACCTTTGTTTGGGTCGTTTACGCTCTGCTTACCCCATTAGGGATAAAGGCGTGATTATATGTATGATTATATGTATAAGTTCTAAACTACGCATGCATTTAGGTCGTTTCATGAAATATTGGAACAATACTACTGTAAGTGTGTGTACTAATGTAATTATCTAAGTCTCATTATGTAAACACTAAACCTATTTTTGTTTTCTTTTGTTGTATCATGTATGGATCAAAAGGTCTGAAATAAAAGTTTTTTATTTTTTATTTTGACGATAATAGCCAATATAGTTCGTTGTAAGACAAGAAGAAAGAAGGCAATTTTTCTGCCTGTTACTACAAAGAGTACTTTAACTTGATTCTGTTGGACCGGTTTTTGGATTCACTGCGTTTTTGGTGAAATATGTTTTTTTTTTACTAATGAGGGCGCCACTTGGCCAGTATCGCCAACTTAAATCGTTTCATCATGTGTTTGTGACCTCAAAGACAGCGATTGGTACTGGTTTAAACAAGGAGTAACGAGGACATTTTAAAAGAAATTATTCTTAGTTCATTGTGTCAAACGTCTTTTACCTCTGATGTTAGGCAGTTCAAGAAGTCTCTCAGACACCAGGTCAGGGTTCATCGTTTCGCTCATCAACTCAAAAAAGCAACTCGAATAGAATGACTAAGTATTTATTCTGATTGGAATCTTCAAATCATTCCATGCTGATCTGGGAGCGAGAGAAAAACATAGAATGTGCAAGCTGCATTTCTTCCCGGGCATGCTGTAAAAACCAGCTAAGGGATCCGTGGGTTTCAGTATACTGTCATTTAGCCGATGGTCTAGCAACCTGTCATTACAGCAATATACCTACAAATCTATCTTAAATAACCCTCAAAACTTGGTCAGACGTGGCGGACGACATTTGTTTAGGTCGTTTACGGTCTGCCTACCCCATATGGGATTAAGGCGTGATTATAGGTATGTCTATCTCCAAGTGGATGATTTCCATGTCATTTATTTATTCAAAAGGGATAAAAGCGTGATTATATGTACGTATGTATGTATTAATATGTAATCTTCAAAAGAATTTGAATACCCGCCTATATGCAGGCGTTGCAGCGGAAGCCGGCGATATTATCTTCACTTTAATTAGCGTAGTAATTACAGCGCGCAGCTCGCTGATAATTGGCTCATCAATCCAGCTTCGGCCGTCCGCCAGGGGCGCTGATTGAAGCCGTTCCTGGGATTCCGGCGCAGACGCAGACGCATTTAGTTTAGTTAGACAGTCTGCTTCTGATGGACTGGCGGCTATTTACAGGTCTTCCTCCTTTGTCATTACATCCATAATCGTTAATCTTGTTCCTACTAATGGACTTCTTGGTGCGCCTTCTTTGTTTTATGAACTCCCTTCTTCTTCTTATCGAGCGGGTTCTCGATGAACTCTAGTGTCAGAGTTTTGTAAACTGCCTTCTAGTAAAAGCTAATATGCCAAGCTTTTGTCGTGCTTTGTCAACCACTATTAAACGTAGTCTCGTCGGCGAGGAGCGACACATACATAACAAAGTATCAGGAGTTTCAGTCCGAATTGTCCTAACCAAACGAGAAAATCTCACAAAGTGAATTTGACAAATATCACCTTCTTTTTTTGCTGTGTACTGGGAAAGATAAATTTCCAACTCCCTATAGTTATTGTACGTGCATAACTCCCTCAGCCCTCAGCACACATATCCCTCAGTATTTAAACACCACCTCTGCAGGGTAGGCGGGTGATCACAGGCAGTACAAGGGGTGAGGTATGGAGCAGGGGACGAGGGGTGTAGGGTAGGCGGGTCTATTACCGCTCGCGGTGGACCGTGACGCCCGCCGCAGAGATCTGACGCTGCCCAAAGAGGTATTAATAGCCAGGGTTACCAGGATAAAGAAGATTTCTGTACTCAGCCTCCCTTGTCCAGGGCTGGCAGTGATCACAGGCAGTACAAGGGGTGAAGTATGAAGCAGGGGGCGAGGGGTGTGGGGTAGGCGGGTCTATTACCGCGCGCGGCGGACCGTGACGCCCGCCGCAGAGATCTGAAAGTGCCCAAAGAGGTATTAATAGCCAGGGATACCAGGGTACTGAGGATTTCATTGATTTCACTGATACCAAATGGAAGCAGGCATAGACTACTATAGTTGGACAGCAAAACGTGTCGCTTACCGCTAGACTAGTAAACACTTGTGTTTGACGGCTGAAATAGAAACTCTTTACTTTCACTTTTTTTCTTTTTGCTTGTCAAATAGTGTGAATGGTTACCACAAAGACACTACAACACATAACACCATTCTTCACGAATTCACAGGAATTCACTGAAAAGGATTTTGCTCCATTCTGTACCTACTTACGCCATTTTCAAGTTAGTTTTGACACTTTAATTTCACGCATCAATAACATTGAGCCCATTCAGCTATATCACGATGGGTTTTTACTATAATAAAACCATGGAATAAATCTCTGTAGCTTTTCTCATGATTTACTTATTGGTGTAAACTTCGCAGGATCTCCAATTTAAAGCTGGTCACACTGTTTGAAGTCCCTCCCAACATGTGAGCGGATCTTTTAACCCGCGTTGTCCCATCCATGCGCCTGCGCTGCCTGTCGTAAAATTTGTTATTGTCATTGAAAAAGAAAGAAATTAATATCTCAAAGTAATGCTACATTGTAAATGACTGCATCTGTCTTTGATGTTAAGACCACCGTCACTGAAAGCGCGTATTAAACAGATTATTTAATGCTGTTTACTGTTATTTGATGACAGATATTAAATTGAGTGTTTATATCAAACATACTAGGTACATACTACATACCTACCTTTTAAAATTATGCGTTTATCTCTTTTCAGATACGCAATGGCTTATGTAGGTAGAGGTAGAGATTAAGGACAATTTTGAGCACTCTAGACATGATTTGGTACTGGGTTCGATTCTAAATTTTCCGTATAAAACTAAACTTCAAATCTATTTGTCTCTTTCAGACTAAAATTTTTGGAAAAGTACAGGAGATCTATTCTCTCCAGTTTTTCATATATAATCGGTGGTTTGAAGCGTTTTCTGTCATATTTATCCAATATATATATATGGTGAATAAAATTGACAGAAATACTGGGGAAACGTGCAAAAGCGCGTAAAAATCTAGCTAGGGCAAAGTGTGAAACCATAGTAGTATAAATCGCCTGCCGCAACTCTATGTACCAGTGTACCTACCTAGGTACGTACATACTTTATGTGTTCTCATGATGAATTATCTAAAAGCATTTAGTTAAAAACACGTTGAAATATTCGTTAAAACATTTAAAAACTGTACAATAAATCAACGCCCGCAACATCCGTCTCTCGCAATTTATTTTTAAAATATCCAGCACATTTCAGTAATTGAAGAGACAATTTTAGTGTATGTTGGTTATAGTGGATAGAGCCCACTTCTACATACATACATTCATATGATCACGCCTCTATCTTTAATGGAGTAGGCAGAGCGTAAATGACCTAAACAAAGGTCGTTCCGCTACGTCTGACAAAGTTTTGAGGGTTATTTGAGATAGATTTGTCGGTATATCCCTGTAGTGCCAGGTTGTCAGGTCATCGCCTAAATTGCAATATACATAAACCCTCAGATCCCTTAGCTGGTTTTTACAGCATGCCCGGGAGGAATTGCAGCTGGCACATTCTACGTTTTTCTCTCTCTCCCAGTCCAGCATGGAAGAAAGCCCACTTCTTCCTGCGTAAAAAAATTGTATTTGATTCCCTATACACACGATAGAATTATTCGCTGCATGCAACTTCCATGCTGGACGGGGAGCAAGAGAAAAACAGAATGTGCAAGCTGCATTTCCTCCCGGCCATGCTGTAAAAATCAGCTAAGGGATCTGAGGGTTACTGTATATTACAATTAAGGCGATGGGCTGACAACCTGTCACTACAGCAATATACCTACAAATCTATCTTAAATAACCCTCAATATTTTGTCAGACGTGGTGGACGACATTTGTTTAGGTGGTTTACGCTCTGTCTACCCCATATGGTATTATGACGTGATTATATGTATGTCTATCTCCAAATGGATGATTTCCATGTCTAAGAACATACAGTAGGCTAGGTACGTTTATCGTTATATGGCGCTGTATGAAATTATCTGTGAACATTACTTTTATTAGTCTGTTAGTGTGTTTGTTTGTCCAGTGTTTCAGGTGTGTGCTATTAATAAGCGGCCGGGTGCGCGGGCGCAGAAGAGCCGGCGTGGTCACAGTCAGCGGCGCATGACCATCGTCGGCCAAATGAAGAAAGAAGGGATTGTGGTGAGAGCTTTTAGCATAATAGACTTGTCTATTCCTAAAATAAGTCACTGGAACTTTATTTAAGTACCTACGAGTACTTAAGTAGTGTCAAAGAAATTTATTATAGATTACTAGCGACCCGCCCCGGCTTCGTACGGAAATCATCATTGTTTCTCTACTATATTATGCATGTATTATACGTATAAACCTTCCTCTTGAATCGCTCTATCCTTTAAAGAAACCGCATCAGAATCCGTTGCGTAGTTTTAAAGATCTAAGCATACATAGGGATATAGAGACGGAGAAAGCGACTTTTTTTTATACTATGCAGTGATGGGTACTCGCATCTATACCTAACAAGCAACGTGCAAGCAACCATCGTGCACCCAAATGAGGAACTAAATGATGAGTAGCTTCTATTATTGAATAATTGTTGTAAAGTGATTCTTTCACGCTGGACTTTGTTCTTCCATGCTGGACTGGGTTCTTCCACGCTGGACTGGGTCCTTCCTTGCTGGACTGGGTTCTTCCATGCTGGACTGGGTTCTATCATGCTGGACTGGGTTCTTCCATGCTGGACTGGGTTCTTTCATGCTGGACTGGGACAGAGAGATTAACTTAATGGGCGTTCATACATTAGACTTACGTGACGTGTGCTGATGGCCCGTGCCATGGCGGAACGACCTTAGGGATAAATGCGTGATTATATTATGTATGTATGGTGTAAAGTGCGTTCTATTCCTAAAATGCCTTAATCTCTATGTGGTGTTAAAACTTGCCCATTTAGGTGAATTAGATAGACTGGCGGTGCGTGTAATATTCAGCGTGTTTTTAAGTATGGTAAGAATTCGCGGGATTATGAACTTGGGTATATATTAACCATTATTCATATGCACCATATGAATAATGACCAATAATATTTACTTCCATGCTGGACTGGGAGTGAGAGAAAAACATAGAATGTGCCAGCTGCTCCTCCCGAGCATGCTGTAAAATCCAGCTAGGGGATCCGAGGGTTTCAGTATATTGTAATTTAGGCGATAGGCTGACAACCTGTCACTACAGCAATACACCTACAAATCTGTCTTAAATAACCCTCAAAACTTTGTCAGACGTGGCGCAACGACCTTTGTTTAGGTCGTTTACGCTCTGCCTACCCCATTAGGGATAAAGGCGTGATTATATGTATGTATGTTCATATGCACAATGCTACATGGGAAGAGCCCGATGGTGTAGTGGATAGGGCCGCTGCCTCCTGAGCGGAGGTCGTGGTTCGAATTTCATATATACGTTTATTCGGCGCTTTTTCCGTGCTTTAGAAGGCACGTTAAGCCGTTGGTCTCGGTCAATATCGTTTAACACAGTAGATATATTAGTCGTTAAGCCATATCAGAGGCTAGTGCTAAGCATTGGCAGCTTGAAAACTCTGACCTAATCTAGGATTGGGTTTCCCTTCTGGGTTGTGGACGTCAGATGGCAGTCGCTCTGTGTAAAAACCTGTATCTACTCTCGTTCAATCCCCGTTCAATAGACTAGGTAGCCGACCCCGTAAGATGCAGGATAAGGCTAGAGAGATGATGATGCACAATGCTACATGGATAAAAAATGTTCCATAATGTGTTGAAGAAATGGAAGGTCCATTTTAATAGTGCTCTGATTAAACAATGCAGATTACATAAAACAATAGCATTTTCTTTTCATAATAGAAAAAAAAACGAGGTATGTACCTAATAGGAATAATTTAGCAACATGTTTGCAAAAATACCGCATTAACGACAGCCATAAATGCGAGTTATAGAAAAGATAATGCGATACGAAACAATGCTCAAATAAAAGCTGCAATCTGCTGCGCGCGCGCAACAATCGCGCATTAACCACGCGGCCTGCAAGAATACAATGCGCGCGCGCAGCGGCGGACTGCGCAAGCCATGGCACGCTAGACACAGAGAGCTAAGCTATAGCTAAGCTACTGCAACTTATCACTACATAGTATAAATCAAAGTCGCTTTCTCTGTCCCTATATCCCTATGTATGCATATATCTATGCATATACTTCCATGCTGGTCTGGGAGCGAGAGAATTACATAGAATGTGCCAGCTGCATTTCCTCCCGGGCATGCTGTAAAATCCAGCTAAGGGATCCGAGGGTTTCAGTATATTGTAATTTAGGCGATGGGCTGACAACCTGTCACTACAGCAATATACCTAAAATTCTATCTTAAATTACCCTCAAAACTTTGTCAGACGTGGCGGGACACCTTTGTTTAGGTCGTTTACGCTCTGCCTACCCCATTAGGGATACAGGCGTGAATATATGTATGTATGCATATATCTTTAAAACTACGCAACATATTTTAATTCGGTTTTAATGGATAGTGATTCAAGAGGAAGGTTTATATGTATAATACATGCCTAATATAGTAGAGAAACACTGTTAATCTCCGTGCGAAGCCAGGGCGGGTCGGTAGTAGGTAGTTGCATTATCCTATCTTCCATTAGTTTATGTATTAGTTTATTATATATTATGTATTAGTTTACTTTACAATATCTATGTAGTAGCTTGTAACTAGTTTATGTATTATATGTAATGTAATCATATTTTACTAGATTTGCAATATCCCGCTTACCGCTACGCATTTTTCTTTGACCCAAAGGTTGCCTGGAAGAAATTGCTACCTTAGCAATAAGGCCACCTATGTTGTACTTGTTTTTTCTTGTTATCTGTTGTGTTGTGTGATTTGTATTCTTACGTGCAATAAAGTATTTTTATGTTATGTTAGTACTTTATAAATGGTCTGTTTTTCTAAAGTCTGTTCCAATATATACGTATACGTACTTAGTTCTGGTACCTATGCGTGCTTAAACTCTTTAAGGGCCGTATTTGTAATCAGTTCTCATGAGTGACAGCGAATTTGAGTTCGTATCAGGAATGTCATTTCAGTACAAACTGGCCTGTCAAATCCATACTAAATATTGCTCTCAAGTTTGAGATCGCATGCCAGTTTGTACTAAAATGACATTTCTGATACGAACTCGAAACTAGCTGTCAATCTCAAGTATCGATTATAAATACGGGCCTAAGTCTTGCTGATTAGACTTTATAGGCGCTTTATACTTTCTCTATCTATCCCGTGTCTCTAGTACTTATACCGCAGTGAAACCTTAATCACATTAAAAACTTTGAATCTGTCAGCGACTGTAATCGCCTAGATTCCTGTCAGTGTAGTCTCGCTGATAGATTCAAAGTTAAATCTATCATGATTTCACTGTATTGCCAGTATTACATATGTCTATGACCTATAGAATGTGCCAGCTGCATATCCTCCCGGGAATGCTGTAAAAACCAGCTAAGAGATCCGGTTTTAGAATATTGCAATGGGCTGATAACCTGTCACTACAGCAATATACCTACAAATCTGTCTGAAATAACTCTCGAAACTTTATCAGACGTGGCGAAACTTTGTTTAGGTCGTTTACGCTCTGCCTACCCCATTAGGAATAAAAGCGTGATTATATTTATTTATTTATTTATGCGAGCTAGCAAAAACAGATTGATTAGCGTAACTTCGCTTGTGTTTCGCTTTATAGCTTATCTACCAGTGCACTACAAGCACAACCCCCCTTCCCCCGTGCGTTCCCGCAGTAATACCTATTTCCCGAAATTATTCCCAACAAACGAGCTTGTTATTGACATTTTATTTCCGTTCCGAAGATTTACTTTTGTTTCTTTTTACGGCCTTTAAAATTATTAAATTCAATTGGCTTCTTTGCTGGTCCTGAAGTCTTGTGTTTATTGGTCTTAGGTATTATTGACAAAATCAAATCTCCCTCCCTAGCCTAATCCCGTATATCACGGGGTCGGCTACCTAATCTAGGGGATTGAACGAGGGTACTGGTTTTTACACAGAGCGACTGCCATCTGACCTCCGCAACCAAAGAAGGGAAATCAGACTCAATCCTAGATTAGGTTTTCAAACCGCTAATGTTTAGCACTGGCCTCTGACACTTAACGACTAATATATACGGTATTAAACTATATTAACCGGCTTAACGTGCCTTCCGAAGCACGGAAAAAGCGCCGAATTAACGTACATATGAAATTCGAAAACCGAAAACACATTGGTACGTGGTGGGATTGGAACCACGACCTCCCCGCTCAGGAGGTAGCGGTCCTATCCACTACACCATCGGGCTCTTCCCCTGACAGAATTAAATCTGGATTTGAATTAGGTACCTGTACCTAAAAATGGTAACACAAAAAAAAAAAAACATTTTTGACACCACATAAATGCTAGCTAGGGCTAGCAGAGCAGCTAGCTACCGTCATACCACCATTTCCTCTTATGTGGTGTCAAAAATGAAATATTTTATTTTTTTAGTGTTGGTAGCTAGCAGAGCAGCTAGCTACCACCATACCACCAAAGTCGAACGATTTATTCCGTCGCAGTGAGAGATTGTCAAATGCTTCTAGGTGAACTCAATCTTTTCATCTCCGAAAATCTACACATAAATAAATCTCTAGAAGGGTCGGGTCTGTACATTGAATATCTTTCCAAAAAAAATATTGTAGCAGGCATTATTAGCGATATAAAGGTCCATGCTGGACTGGGAGAGATAGTAAAACATAGCATGTTCCAGCTGCCCTTCCTCCCGGGCATGCTGTAGAAGTCAGCAAAAGGGACTCGAGGGTTACAGTGTATTGTAATTTAGGCGATGGGCTGACAACCTGTCACTATAGCAATACACTTTTCAACCTAAAATTGCCCTCATTTTTGTCAGACGTGGCGAAAGCGCCTTTTACGAGGCGTTTATCGCTCTGCCTACCCCGTAAGGGATAAAGGCGTAATTTTATGTATGTATGTATGTATGTAAAGATCAAAACGAATGTATGTAACCACATCATGCCAAAATACTGGACCGATATGGATGGGACTTTTTTTATTCAACTTTGTGTTACCCGGGTTGCAACTTAGGTAGGATACCTAAAATCAAGCTACCTGACTTAGGGGGTACGCAGGAAATTGAAATTTGGCCTTTTTTTTCGACTGAGCATTATTTAAAATCAAAGTTACGATACAAATAATCCCGTCTCATGACTTAGGGGGTAGGCAGGAAATTGAACTCTGATGGTTTTTAACCAATCTTAAAGGGAGTTTTATATATATATATCATATTTTTTTTATTACCTGGTGTCTAGCCTAGGTTAGAAATAATCACGCAAACCATTCTAATATTGAGTAAGTACCTCAGTTTGTATGGAAAACACGCAGTGTCGAACATACTGAAAACGCTTCTCCGCGCGTAGGAGCGGGATCTGCTAGCTCGCGCGCGGAAGCGTGTTTTCCATACAAATACAAAGATCAGACAATGCGAAACACGATTCCGCGCGCTGGTTAGCAGATCCCGCTCCTACGCGCGAAGAAGCGTTTTCAGTATGTTCGACACTGCGTGTTTTCCATACAAACCGGGCGAACCAACTCGCGGGCACAGCTAATCCAGAATATAATCGTCAATCTGACGAGAATAGTACAAAGAACTCCTGAAAATTGTATGGAGTAGGGCGACTCTATTATTATTATTTATTGTGACATGAACATACACAGAACAATTAAATGAGGAATTTTGACGCAACAGGCACTGCTTATTTCTACAAAGAAATTTCTTACAGCAGATCTAATTAGAGAGTAATAGCATAAAATGTAATGCAGATAAGACGTGCACAATTTAAATATTTTATCAACATGAGCAGTAAATAAATATAATTAATGTTAGTAAATATATATACCTGCAATATATTAATATATATACTATGGATTACTTAGGGAAAGATAATGATCTCTAAATCTCTTTTTGAAGAAAACAATGGACGGACTAGCGCGGACAGACTACGGAAAAACTTTCCACAATCTACATTGTTTGCTCTACAAGTCTACACCTTCAAAACAAAACCAATGGGTATACCCGTTCCCATTACTCTTAGAATGTATAAAATGTAGTAAAAAAACTAGCTAATAACCTCCATAATGAACTGCCTGTGCCTTTACTGCAGTGCTGCGCAGGCGGCGGCGGTGCGTTTGTGTCTGATCATCGCGCCGCTTCATTTGCTGCGCGCCAATTTGTACATGCGTATGCGCATACGTCGTCGCATCTTCACTGCATATACAGAGTCTTGGGTAGTTTGGGTATAGAGAGGACTTGTGGTTATTTATTAGATTAGGGATTTCATTAGTATTTTTAAAATAGGAATGATACCTGAGGAAAGTCTTCCCATACTAGATTGGGAAAATTGAGACATCAGGGTTCCTCAGGTCGTTCGACTCGAGAATCCACACGCTAAGGAGAAGACCATCTACTGCTAATCTCGAACATAGATAGAAGATTCAGTGCAGCGAAAAGAAAGGTTGCATTTGCAAAACACAAAATTCCCCTCAATTTATCGAAAATAGACGTCACGAACGTCTTTAGTCGCGCTGTCGTTCCCTTAACATATAGGCGTAACTTTATATTATGCATACATACATTTAATCACGCTTTTATCCCTAACAGTGCAGGCATAGCGTAAACGACCTAAACAGAGGTCGGTCCGCCACGTCTGACAAAGTTTTGAAGGTGATTTAAGATAGATTTGTAGGTATATTGCTGTAGTGACAGGTTGTCAGCCCATCGCCTAAATTGCAATACCTACACCGAAGTCCTCGAATCCTTTAGCTGGTTTTTACAGCATTCCCGGGAGGAAATGCAGCTGGCGCATTCTATGCTTTTCTATCACTCCCAGTCCAGCATGGAAGTACATACATACATACATACATACATATAATCACGCCTTTATCCCTAATGGGGTAGGCAGAGCGTAAACGACCTAAACAGAGGTCGCTCCGCCACGTCTGACAAAGTTTTGAAGGTTATTTATGATAGATTTGTATGTATATTGCTGTAGTGACAGGTTGTCAGCCCATCGCCTAAAATGCAACATACTAAAACCCTCGGATCCCTTACCTGGTTTTTACATCATGCCCGGGAGGAAATGCAGCTGGCACATTCTATGTTTTTCTCTCGCTCCCAGTCCAGCATGGAAGTATAAATAAAAATACAGTACTTAAAGAAAATATATATTATATGTAAGGGACAGCTTCGCGCAAACTTATAGGGGTTGCTCAGTGAACGAGACTGAACAACTTCCAGCAGGAAATTCTTTCAGGAGGTGAAAATAAAATTTGGCATTTTCACATAGATCAGACAATTTGTACGGCCAAATTTTATTACTACTTCCTGAAATAATATCCTGTCCCTTACACCCGGTATATATATTTTAAAGACTCTCCATCCTTCTTAGCTTGGCGGCGTCGGCTCTACGAAGTTTCTTCAGATGGTTTTTATTAAAATAAGCGACATATTTGGGGTAATTAACAGAAATCCGACGAAGGCGGAACTTGTGAGGTTTTTTACAGCAATTCCTAAGTTAAGTATTATGTTGCTCTTATATTAAGTTCATGTGGTGAAAATACATTTTTTTTGCTTAATAGTTTACATACATAAAATCACGCCTTTATCCCTTACGGGGTAGGCAGAGCGTTAAACGGCTCGTAAAAGGCGCTTCCGCCACGTTTGACAAAAATTGAGGGCAAAAGTTGCCCTCTTTTTAGATTGTAATTTGTATTGCTATAGTGACAGGTTGTCAGCCCATCGCCTAAATTACAATACACTGTAACCCTCGAGTCCCTTTTGCTGACTTCTGCAGCATGCCCGGGAGGAAGGGCAGCTGGAACATTCTATGTTTTTCTATCTCTCCCAGTCCAGCATGGAAGAAAATAATAGTTTGAAATTATTAGTTTATCATGTATTAACCTACCTGTACCTAGGTTAAGGTATCTACATCACGCCTCTAGTAATCAATTTAAAGCTCAACGTTTTTCTATAAAATTGAATTACCAATTTCTTCCATGCTGACCTGGGGGCGAGAGAAAAACATAGAATGTGCCAGCTGCAAAAACCAGCTAAGGGATCCCAGGGTTTCAGTATATTGTAATTTAGGCGATGGACTGAGAACCTGTTACTACAGCAATATATCTAAGTACAAATCTATCTTAAATAACCCTCAAAATTTGTCAGACGTGGCAGAACGACCGTAGTTTAGATCGTTTATGATCTGCCTACCCCATTAGGGATAAATGCGTTATTATATGTAGAAATACCAATTTAATGTAGAGTATAGGTATTGATATATATTAAATTAAGTCAGTTGTTATTATGCTAGTACATACAAATTAAACTGTGTTCATGTGAAATACTAATTCTAATCAGAAGCGACACGATTGAAACAGCTGTAAGTTAATACCTAATAAAATGACCGAACGTACAATATCAATTACGAACCAAGTACATACGACACGGAACAACGCTTACATAAAACATGGCTACATAACATACAGTACATACCATAACATCCCCACTTGAGTGTAAGGCTGCGTGCGCGCAGCTTTCCGCTGCCCTCGTCGCGCCCGCAGCCGAGCGCAACCGACCGAGGGGGAAAACAGACATACTCCGCCGCGAACCGACAAACCATTTCAACTTTAAACCGAAACACATAGAGCAGCAAATCCTCCGACGAAAAACAGAGATGCATCAACACGCTTCAAATAGAACGCGAAACGGAAAAAGGAACGCGTTCGAAATGAAGCGCGGCGATTGGGCGATGCGCACCAATGGCGGCGGGGGGCGGGGCGGCGCAGTAGGCCGGCGCTGCGCCCGCGCACCACACACATGTGCGGCTCGCGCGCTGGCCTATACACGTGTGTAGAGACAGTTAGCAGAGTTAGCGGAGTTGGTAGAGTCGGTCCCGCGACTGGCATGTGCAGTGTGTGAGTGATGATGCTTGGTGGAATGGACGGCAAGGAGTACGGCGCGCTGCACGCCGCCGCAGCAGCCGCCGGGTACGCCATGGATGCTGGTCAGTACCGTTGTGTCCCATAAAAAAATCTTCATTAGCCTCAAAGTGACCCAAAATAGGGACAGAAGTGACGTAAAGATTATGAAGGCCTGACTCTTCTTTACAGTTTCTACATATACAACTACCTTACAGCCTATAGGTACTATTCATAAATAAGCATCAATCATTAATAGATTTCATGACATGACAAATTGTCACAGCATTTTAATTAATTCAGGAAGAGGTGCAATTGGGGCCCTAATAAATATTTCAGTGATATTTCGAAATGTTGTATATAGTCATATATGATTTTTCGGTCGAGGAGCAAGAGTATTAAGTTCTTACATAAAATTAATACGCGGGATGTTTTTCACAAGCAATGTCCTTAAGTTCCATGCTGGCCTGGGAGCGAGAGTAAAACATAGAATGTGCCAGCTGCAATTCCTCCCGAGCATGCTGTGAAAACCAGCTAAGGGATCTGAGGGTTTCAGTATATTGTATTTTAGGCGATGGGCTGACAACCTATCACTACAGCAATATACGTACAAATGTATCTTTAAAAAACCCTCAAAACTTAGTCAGACGTGGCGGAACAACCTTTGTTTAGGTTGTTTACGCTCTGTCTACCCCATTAAGGATAAAGGCGTGATAATATGTATGTATGTAATCATTAATGAAATAGATGAAATTTATATTTTATTCGTAGAGCATAGGTTTTTGTATTTACCTAGTACTAATTTGTATTATTTACATTCTTTGTTAAATCTGACAATACAAAGAATAAGTTTAAATCAAAAACAGATCCAAGCCTCACTTGTGGTATTTAATAAATTTAAGACAAATAACAAATGATATTTATTACAAATATTCAAATTTGCTCCAAACATCTAACAAACCTTTGCTACGATGCCGTAGCACATTGTAACCTTTAATACAAAGTGCTACGAAAAGCCTACGAACTTTTCACAAAAAAAACTGGATGAAATTAGGCAATTCCACCCAATTCGAGAGCAAGAGAAAAAACATAGAATATGCTAACTGCATTTCGTCCCGGGCGTACTGTAATAAACACCTAGGGGATCCGAGGGTTTCAGTATATGCGATGGGCTGACGACCTGTCAGTACAGCAACAAACCTACAAATCTATTTTAAATAACCCTCAAAACTTTGTCAGTCATGGCGGAACAATATTTGATTAGGTCGTTTACCTTCTGCCTACCCCATTAGGGATAATGGCGTGAGTATATGTATATGTTTCTTCCATGCTGGACTGGGAGAGATAGAAAAACATAGAATGTGCCAGCTGCCCTTCCTACCGGGCATGCTGTAGAAGATAGCAAAAGGGACTCGAGGGTTACAGTGTATTGTAATTTAGGCGACGGGCTGACAACCTGTCACTACACATTAGCAATACACATTACAATCTAAAATTGCCCTCAATTTTTGTCAGACGCAGCGAAAGCGCCTTTTACGAGGCGTTTAACGCTCTGCCTACCCCGTAAGGGATAAAGGCGTGATTTATGTATGTATGTTTGTATGTATATGTATATTAGGCAACAACTATGTGAAATTCCTAACCAATAATGTCTTCTTCTCACAGAGTAGGTTTTCTAGTTAAAGTACGACTCGATAAACCCTGTTGTCTGAGTTTTTAAACAACTATGCCGCTATAGGTTTTGGCATTGGTTTCTGTAACCATTCGCAGCACTATCAAAGACAAAGACTGAGACCGACGGCTTAGCACGGGACAAAAAAGTTCAACATTTATAATGAGATAAATGTTTGTGTAAAAGTAATTCTTCCATGCTGGACTGGAAGTAAGAGAAAAACATAGAATGTGCCAGCTGCATTTCCTCCCGAGCATGCTGTAAAAACCAGCTATGGGATCTGAGGGTTTCAGTATATTGTAATTTAGGCGATGGGCTGACAACCTGTCACTACAGCAATATACGTACAAGTATATCTTTAATGACCTTCGAAACTTTGTCAGACGTGGCGGAACGACCTTTGTTTGAGTCGTTGACGCTCTGCCTACCCCATTAGAGATAAAGGCGTGATTATATGTATGTATGTATGTAAAAGTAATTAATTTTAGGCCTACAAGTATTTTTAACATCAACAAAATAAATAAACCTATTGGATGTAACTTAAGCTCGTAATTAGGAAGCGATCTCAAACAATATTGAGTATGGATTTAACATGGCAGTTTGTACTGAAATGACATTACTGATACGAACTCAAACTCGCAGTCACTCATGAGCGCTGATTATAAATACGGCCCATAAAACACATTCGCCTGTGCTTCTTCTAACTCTTCGAATGGACTCTGCATGCTGGACTGGGAGCGACAGAAAACCATAGAATATGCCGGCTGCATTTCCTCCCGGGCATACTGTAAAAACCAGCGAAGGGATCCGAGGGTTTCAGTATATTGCAATTTAGGCGATGGGCTGACAACCTGTCACTACAGCAATATACTACAAATCTATCCTAAATAACCCTCAAAGGCTCAAAACTTTGTCAGACGTGGCGGTACTTTTGTTTAAATCGTTTAAGCTCTGCCTTCCCCTTGAGAGAGGCATGATTATATGTGTGAATGTATGTATTCATGTGTAATCCATATACCTTCTTTTTCGTTTTACTAATACATACATACATATAGTCACGCCTTCATCCCTTACGGGGTAGGCAGAGCGTGAAACGCCTCGTAAAAGGCGCTTCCGCCACGTCTGACAAAAATTTAGGGCAATTTTAGATTGTATTTTGTATTGCTAGTGACAGATTGTCAGCCCATCGCCTAAATTACAATACACTGTAACCCTCGAGTCCCTTTTGCTGACTTCTACAGCATGCCCGGGAGGAAGGGCAGCTGGAACATTCTATGTTTTTTTATCTCTCTCAGTCCAGCATGGAAGAAATCTATTATACCTGTTGCATGCTATAATAATAATCCGGGTGTAAGGGACAGCATCCCACAATCTGATGGGATTTGAGATGCCCATTATCACGCTTAGTAATCGGTATCGTACACTGGACATGTTTCACCAGAAAATACTTTCAGGAAGTGATCAAGTTTTTTTTGTTTCCCATACAAATTTTCTGATTGTGGTAGAAATTTTGTATGGGTAATCCATATTTTTTCTGAAAGAATTTCCTGGTGATATTAATTCAGTCTGGTTGACTTAGCAACCCTGAGAGTTATTTCAGGTTTTGAACAAATTGCTAGGTTTTTTGATCAATAAACCTTTTTCATCATAATCCTGCGAATTGGTCACATTTGACAGCTAAACCCTATAACTTACAGCGTTAAACAAATTTCAAATGCGATCTTGGCTCTACTTTGGTGCTCATTAACGCTCTGGCCATCCCGCAAAGGTCAAAGGCGTGACTATAATGTACGTAAATAATGCAGAACCCGTTATCTAGAGTCGTCTCGGGTCGTGCAAGACCCTACGGTCGCGGGTCAAATGCGTCATTCACTTTCCTCTCACTTAGACCGATAACGTTATTATTACGTTATAACATCGTACGATTAATAAAGATAACGGTTTCAAGGTCATTTCCACGTACTCAGTTCACTGATAGGAAGTACTTAAGTATTAATTTCCTATTTCTGTCGCTAACCAGAAATGTTCAAATGTATCTAAAACCATAAAAAATACACAGCTACCATTATACAGCTTTTGAGTATACCAGATGTAAGGGACAGCGTCCCGCAAACTGATAGGGGTTATTCAGAAACTGAACAACTGTCTTTAGGAAAGAAAAATGACTTCCTATAGGTACAAAATGACAACCTTGATCAGATAATTTGTATGGAAAATCAAATATATTTTTTTACATACATATAATTACGCCTTTATCCCTAACGGGGTAGGCAGACCGTAATTGACCTAAATAAAGGTCGTTCCGCCACGTCTGACAACGTTGTAAGGGTTATTTTAAGATAGATTTGTAGGTATATTGCTGTAGTGACATGTTGTCAGCCCATCGCCTAAACAAACAATATACTGAAACTCGGATCCCTTAGCTGGTTTTTACAGCATGCCCGGGAGGATATACAGCTGGCCCATTCTATGATTTTCTTTCGCTCCCAGGCCAGCATGGAAGATTTTTTTTTTTAATTTCCTGAAAATCCTTCTGATTGTTGTTGAGTTTCCTTGACTTAACCACCCCCTATCAAGTTGCGAGCCACTGTCCCTTACACCCGATATATAATCGGCTAAGGTCTTTATCGGGTAGAAGTGACCCGCGCTGTGATCGATTTTTATACATACATACATACATAAAATCACGCCTTTATCCCTTACGGGGTAGGCAGAGCGATAAACGCCTCGTAAAAGGCGGTTTCGCCACGTCTGACAAAAATTGAGGGCAATTTTAGATTGAAAAGTGTATTTCTATAGTGACAGGTTGTCAGCCCATCGCCTAAATTACGATACACTGTAACCCTCGAGTCCCTTATGCTGACTTCTACAGCATGCCCGGGAGGAAGGGCAGCTGAGACATTCTATGTTTTTCTATCTCTCCCAGTCCAGCATGGAAGATCGATCGATCGATTTTTATACCCATAGAAAATGTATCCAAAATCCATAAAATTTACAGTTTACAGGTACCATTTTTCAGTTTTTGAGTATATACGTATATACCCACCCGCTTAGGTCTTTATCGGGTAAAAATGGTGAGCTGAAAAAACATACATACATACATACATAAAATCACGCCTTTATCCCTTAGGGTAGGCAGAGCGTTAAACGCCTCGTAAAAGGCGCTTTCGCCGCGTCTGACAAAAATTGAGGGCAATTTTAGATTGTAATGCTGAAAAAACACCGAAACAAATGTATACTACCTACGATGGTTGACTTGGAGAGAGGAAAAAAAATACCTTCCATGCTGGACTGGGAGAGATAGAAAAACATAGCACGTTCCAGCTGCCCTTCCTCCCGGGCATGCTGTTGAACTCAGCAAAAGGGACTCGAGGGTTACAGTGTATTGTAATTTGGGCGATGGGCTGACAACCTGTCACTATAGCAATACACATTTCAATCTAAAATTGCCCTCAATTTTTGTCAGACGTGGCGAAAGCGCCTTTTACGAGGCGTTTAACGCTCTGCCTACCCCGTAAGGGATAAAGGCGTGATTTTATGTATGTATGTATGTATGTAAAAAAATACTACCTATCGTCCTTTTAAATTGAAACAGGAAGAGCGATCAATGTTCTGTAAAAATATGACTAAATTATAGAAAAAAAAACAGTAACTCTCAAACATATAATACATCCCCAGAAAGCCCAGTATTTGTATCAATGAGCAGAATGAGTTAGGTCGTTGCCGACGGGTGCGCAAGCGCATATTGTATTAGACTCAATTCTAGAGGGCAATTAAAACTAGAATTCTATTCTGCTGCGTATGGGTTTCGAGTCAATCGACCCGATGAACCCTGGTGGATCAATTGATATTGCTGAATAAAATTAGGTATAAATATTTTAATAACGGGCACTCATTTTGGAAAATGAGTCGCGTACTTCACGACATGTTTCGGGACATTCGGAGTCCCTTCATCAGGTTGCGTTTGTCGGCTGCGGGGAAGTGTATCCGCCGGCGTCCCGCCTCGCACTGAGTGCCCGTTATTAAAATCTATATTTAGAATGTCTCACTTAAGTTTAAATAGAAATTAGGTATGAATAAAATCTAGGTTTGGCGAATCTAAATTACTTAGTTAATACCAAAGAAAACCACGTGTGCTTAGATTAGATCTGTTTTAAAATATAATAAGTAATGTAATTAGTAACTTTATAAGATTGGGTCGTACTTTTAAAGCAATCTTAAGATTGGAACGTTGGAACGTTGTGGTGTGAAAGAGGATATAGTGACAGGTATAGAAAAAGGAATGCTGAGGTGGTTTGGTCATGTTGAGAGGATGGATGAAAAGAGATTAACCAAATAGATATACATGGCGAGTGTGAGTGGGAATGTTGGAAGTTGAAGACCTCGACGAACGTAAAGCGATCAAATCGGGGACGTTCTAGGGAAAGGTCAGGTCAGGAGTACCCTAAACCGACGAGCGTGCATGAAAAGATTGATGAATGTAGATGAAGCGAAAGAAGTTTGCAAGGATCGTAGCAAATGGAAGGATGTGATCTCTGCCTACCCCTCCGGGAAAGAGGCGTGACGTTATGTATGTATGTATGTCTTAAGATTGAGCGCAATATTAAAGTATGGATTTGACAGGAAATTATATTATATACTGTTTTTTTTAAAGGAAAATGGACTTTATTTATTGGTATGAGTATACAATACGGTATTAATAATAACTTAAATAAAAAATAAAACTAAAGGGATAGGTCACTCTAATAACCCGTCCCGTGTCGCCCCCGGCACAAAGGTGCCCATCATACTCACCGCGTTTCTGCGTTGAATTACATTTCTGATACAAACTCAAACGGTCAATCGGAGTGAGAAGGCCAGTGGGTAGACCACCAGCCCGATGGTTCAACGACATCGTGAGATATAACATATATAGCTGAATAACAAGAACAAACTGGATGAGACTGGATGGACTTTCTTCCACGTTGGACTGGGAGCGAGAGAAAAACATAGAATGTGCCAGCTGCATTTCTTCCCGGGAATACTGTAAAAATCAGCTAAGGGATCCGAGGGTTTCAGTATATTGCAATTTAGGCGATGGGCTGACAACCTGTCTCTACAGCAACATACCTACAAATCTATCTTAAAATAACCCTCAAAACTTTGTCAGACGTGGCGGAACGACCTTTGTTTAAGACGTTTACGCTCTGCCTACCCCATTAGGGATAAAGGCGTGATTATATGTATGTGTGTATGTAACTGGATGAGACTGGCACAGGACCGTGAGAATTGGCGTAATAGAGAAGAGGCCTATACCCAGCAGTGGGTGGATGTGGGCTGAAAGTGATGATGATGTAGAGATTTTAAATTAAATTAGCTGCCCTTCCTCCCGGGCATGCTGTAGAAGTCAGCAAAAGGGACTCGAGGGTTACAGTGTATTGTAATTTAGGCGATGGGCTGACAACCTGTCACTATAGCAATACACTTTTCAATCTAAAATTGCCCTCAATTTTTGTCAGACGTGGCGAAAGCGCCTTTTACGAGTCGTTGTACGCTCTGCCTACCCCATAAGGGATAAAGGCGTGATTTTATGTATGTATGTATGTATGTATGGAAGCGAAGTGCATTCAGAATTGAGTCCCTAGTTGCACTAAACGTGGTTACTATCGGCGCAGGCGCAGGGGTTATCGCTTCGATAGCGCCGAACGTCATTCACGTCATTATGCCAGTTTTAATGGTCTAGTGCAATGAGACTTGAGCTCCCGATCCGCAGCTCGTGGGTTTGATTCTGAGGAAAACAAAAAGTTGATATTGTTAATTTGTAACTTTGTGATATTTTGTCCAGTTTTGTTAAGGACAGCAAAACACAGGCGTCACTCACTGCGCTCAAGGTTGCGCTCAACAATTCCAATGCTTTTTGAATTGCCTACAACACACGTGCGTCACCTTACGCTCTACGCGCGCGTAGCGATGAACACATCCACATCGGCGCACCCCTCTGCCAGTACGCGCATGTAGAACGAAGGGTGACTCATGTGTCTTGTAGGCAATGCAAAAAGCATTGACAGCGTGTTGAGTGCTACCTCGCGCGCAGTATGGCTCGTGTTTATGAAGTGACCTCAAACTTGAGTCTAATATTAAGTATGGATTTGGCAGGCTAGTTTGTACTGAAATGACATTTCTGATACGAACTCAATGTCGCTGTCACTCGCGAGAGCTGATTATAAATACGGCCCTAAGTGACGCTGGTGTGTTGCTGCCCTAATACTTGTCAGATAATCATGTGTAACTGCACCTTGTAATGCGTCTACATAGTCGTAGGTCCCATAATATGTACATACATAATTATCACGCCTTTGTCCCTAATGGGGTAGGCAGAGCGTAAACGACCTAAACAAAGGTCGTTCCGCCGCGTCTGACAAAGTTTTGAGGGTTATTTAAGATATATTTGTAGGTATATTGTTGTAGTGACAGGTTGTCAGCCCATCGACTCAATTGCAATATATACTGACACCATCGGATCCCTTAGCTGTTTTTTTACAGCATGCCCGGGAGGAAATGCAGTTGGCACTATGTTTTTCTATCGCTCCCAGTCCAGGCTGGAAGAAAAATATGTCATAATATGTCCCTCTAGAAATAGAACCCTTGACCTCTAGATAGAGTGCCCAAGGCCAAAAACTACATTACGGAGGCAGGTAGGTATTTTTAAAACTTTTATCTTACACGTGTCAAATTACTTTGATATCTTTAACTTCTTCCGTCATTTAAGGTTATCGATAGGTCAGGAATTTTGATTCGTTTTCTTTTTAAATGAATAATAGGCAATCCATTTGTCTGACAGCTCACCTAGTAAAAAGGGATAATGCAGGCGATGGTGGAGCATATTACATACATACATACATATAATCACGCCTTTATCCTAATCCTAATGGGGTAGGCAGAGCGTAAACGACCCAAACAAAGGTCGTTCCGCCACGTCTGACAAAGTCTTGAGGGTTATTTAAGATAGATTTGTAAGTATATTGCTGTAGTGACAGGTTGTCAGCCCATCGCCTAAATTACAATATACTGAAACCCTCGGATCCCTTAGCTGGTTTTTACAGCATACCCGGGAGGAAATGCAGCCGGCACATTCTATGTTTTTCTCTCGTTCCCAGGCCAGCATGGAAGAAAGCATATTTGCCTAGATAATGCCTATTCACTCTTGCTTTGAAAAGGCCCAGGTTATAACGTTCCGGAAACAGATCCGCAGGCAGAGAGTTCCACTACTTAGCCGTTCGCTTTAAATTTAAAGACGTTGCACAACGAAACTGATCAACTTTCCCAAATAAATTTAACATAAACATAACATAACATAAAAATACTTTATTGCACGTAAGAATACAAATCATACAACACAACAGATAACAACAAAAAACAAGTACAACATAGGCGGCCTTATTTAACCTAAGTAAGATACAAAAAATATTTAGCTATTTCCACACAAGTTATGGTAAGTTATGCAATTGGCGATACCAGCCAAGTGGATCCTCCATTCATATAAAAAAACCTAAATTAGTATGGAAAAGCGTTTTTAGTGTTCTATCTTACTTAGGTTAAATTTATTTGGAAAACTTGATAAATTTTGTTAAACAACGTCTTTAAGTTTGAAGCGAACGGCTAAAGTGTTTGCGGAAATCTGTTTCCGGAACGTTGTAACCTGGGCCTTTTTAAGACAAGAGTGAATAGGCAAACATGCTCTATCATCGTCTGCATCATCACTTTCCATCAGGTGAGTTAGCAGACAAATGGTTGCCTATTATTAATTTAAAAAGAAAACGAATTAAAATCCTGACCTATCGATAACCTTACATGACGGAAGAAGTTAAAAATATCAAAGTAATTTGACACGTGTAAGATTATATAGTTTTAAAATACCTTTTTTTTAAAGAGTTTATTTACGAAATTTTAGGTACAGTGTTTATACTTCAAATAAAACGCTTAAATCTAACTTAACCTTAAAGAAACCATGAATCGCTTATTTATAAGGGTCAAAATTATCTTGGGCTCGTATTTATAAAGCGAACTCATGATTGAGAGCAATATTAATTATGGATTTGACAGACCGTTTTGTACTGAAATGACATTTCTAATACAAACTCAAACTTGCTGTCACTCTTGAGAGCTGATTATAATTAGGAGCCTTAATTACTATAACTTGATGACTTTATTTCTCATGGACCGGTTTTTCGATTCACTGCGTTTTTAGTGAATTATGTTTTCTTTTACTAATGGTGGCACCACTTTGCTAGTACCGTCACCTTAAGTGCACCGCCCGCCCGTAAATAAATGCACATGCACAGGCAAAGAGTGAGGTCACTCGTCGCTCGACTACTGTCAGACGGGCAATCTCCTGATGATGTTACATACATACATACACATAATCATGCCTTTATCCCTAATGGGGTAGGCAGAGCGTAAACGACCCAAACAAAGGTCGTTCCGCCACGTCTGACAAAGTTTTGAGGGTTATTTAAGATAGATTTGTAAGTATGTTGCTGTAGTGACAGGTTGTCAGCCCATCGCCTAAATTACAATATACTGAAACCCTCAGATGCCTTAGCTGGTTTTTACAGCATGCCCGGGAGGAAATGCAGCTGGCACATTCTATGTTTTTCTCTCGCTCCCAGGCCAGATGATGATGTTCCATGGACGAAACACTCGTGTTGAATAGATTTGGTGGTAATGGTGCAAGTTAATTGCCTGTTCTTTCATTCCCGTCAAGGTTAATCCAGTCTCCGTCAAGCTGGTCTAATTTGACGGTCATTCAGATGTATTTCTTCCATGCTGGACTGGGAGCGAGAGAAAAACATAGAATGTGCCAGCTGCATTTCCTCCCGGGCATGCTGTATAAACCAGCTAAGGAATCCAAGGGTTTCAATATATTGTAATTTAGGCGACAGGCTGACAACCTGTCACTACAGCAATATACCTACAAATCTATCTTAAACAATCCTCAAAACTTTGTCAGACGTGGCGGAACGACCTTTGTTTAGGTCGTTTCCGCTCTTCCTACCCCATTAGGGATAAAGGCGTGATTATATGTATGTATGTATGTATTCAGATGTATCCGGTATATTAACCTCTCTAAGCTGGATATTACCTGTTAATGTCGAGTTATAGCTGAACACTCTGAAACCGCATTGCATGTGTATTTGTTTGCGGGCGGACGGTGCACTTAATTCATTTCATAACTTACTATCACTCTTGTGGAAGAAGCTATAAATATTGTTTCTATCTTACTTAGGTTATGTGTAATGGAGTCTATGAACAACTGTTTGCCATTTGCAAAATACTTCCGGTAGATTATAAAGTTAAATATTTAATTGGTATTGAACATTATTATAACGATAAGTTTAAAAAAATAAGGGAAAATAAATATAATACTCGAAGTGTAAGAGAACGTAAATTAGTAATACCAAAATCAGTAAACTATTATGGAAAAAGGGTGTCAAAATATCTAGTACCAAAAATATTTAACCAGCTTCAAATATTACGAACTGAACTAAGTTAAGTAGTATAGGGGTATTAAATTCAAAATTAAGGGACTCACTTCTAAATGAAAGTCATTGAGCAATGTTATATTTTTATATTTAATCGCTATTTAGTTTGATTTTTTTATTAGATATACATGTTTTATATTGTAATTTAGGCGATGGGCTGACAACCTATCACTACACATTAGCAATACACATTACAATTTAAAATTGCCCTCAATTTTTGTCAGACGCGGCGAAAGCGCCTTTTACGAGGCGTTTAACGCTCTGCCTACCCCGTAAGGGATAAAGGCGTGATTTTATGTATGTATGTATGTATGTATTTTTTTATAAGTATGCTGTTAATTTAAATTGTATTGTAAGAAATTACAACAAACTTAAAAGTTTGGCGAGTAGATATTAGTTATATAAATGTACTTACCTTTAGTTTAATAAATAAAAAATAAATAAAAAAACATGGACTTCCGCAAAATAGCGCCTGATTCTACAAATTACAAATAAATTTATTCTTGAATATTTTTTTTTACTTTGCCTATGCAAATTGTGTGATTAGATGCAATTTTGTTTGGAGAAGTATTTTTTATTTCACGAAATAATTTCTTTATAACAGTTGTTCAGTTTGTCTGTGCAACTCCTTTCAGTTTTCTTGACAATCTCTGTATCAAGACAGACTTAGGCCCGTATTGGTAAAAATCACTTGAGACTGACAGCTAGTTTGAGTTCGTATCAGAAATGTCATTTCTATATCCACTACTTAATAATGCTCTCAATCTTGAGTTCGCCTTATAAATACGAGCCTAAGTTATGAGTAAATAGATCTACAAGAATGAGTAACAAATTCTTTGTACAATGAACATGATAATAATATATTGTGTTTTTTTTTTCGTCAGACATTCTTCTAAATAAATAAGTAGGTATTTCTAACACATAAATACATACATATGTAACGTCACGCCTCTTTCCCGGAGGGGTAGGCAGAGATCATATCCGTCCACTGGCCACGGTCCTTGCAAACTTTTTTCGCTTCATCTACATTCATCAATCTTTTCATGCACGCTCGTCGGTTTAGGATAGTCCTGACCTGACCTTCTAACACGGTTTATTTATTAATAGGCCTATTATTTCGCTCATTATTCTGGAGCGACTCCGGCGCAGGTCAGGCGGTGCGCGGATGTCAGAGGTCGTGATAGGTAATCTCGGGCTATCGGCGGCACACAGCCCCCAACGCACGAGCCATAGAAACCCACGTTACATACGTGTTAGAAATATAAAAAGACGGTAAAATTGTCCTTATCATAAAGCACCATAGTATATTAAAAAAAAAACAATAAATCGCTGTTGTATTTATCCTATTAACACACATACACACACATAATCACGCCTTTATTCCTAATGGGGTAGGCAGAGCGTAAACGACCCAAACAAAGGTCGTTCCGCCACGTCTGACAAAGTTTTGAGGGTTATGTAAGATAGATTTGTAAGTATATTGCTGTAGTGACAGGTTGTCAGCCCATCGCCTAAATTACAATATACTGAAACCCTCGGATCCCTTAGCTGGTTTTTACAGCATGCCCGGGAGGAAATGCAGCTGGCACATTCTATGTTTTTCTCTCGCTCCCAGGCCAGCATGGAAGTATTAAAACTTCAAAAATTATAAATAATAACGTTACATTTTATTTTTGTGAATTAAGGCTCGTATAATTATCTTATGACTGACAGCGAGTTTGAGTTAGTATCAGAATTGTCATTTCATTACATTATGACCTGTCATATCCATACTTAATACTGATCTCAATTTTGAGATCGTTTTATAAATAGGGCCTTAGAACGGTAAAGGTGACGCCGTGAAAGATGTATGTATTTAAACTTTCGCGGTTGTTCATTACAATAAGATTATTATTTTGAACGGGATTACTATTTATTGTTATCTCCATATTTCATTACTCATTTCTTCCATGCTGGCCTAGGAACGAGAGAAAAACATAGAATTTGCCAGCTGCATTTCCTCCCGGGCATGCTGTAAAAGCCAGCTAAGGGATCAGAGGGTTTCAGTATATTGTAATTTAGGCGATGGGCTGACAACCTGTCACTACAGAAATATACCTAAAAATTTATTTTAAATAACCCTCAAAACAATGTCAAACGTGGCGAACACCTTTATAAAGGTCGTTTAAACTCTGCCTACCCCATTAGGGATAAAGGCGTGATTGTATGTATGTATGTTTTTTATTCGCAGTTTCATGCGACATGGTCACGCGCAAACTGCTCTGCCGTGAAAGATGTTGCTAGGTAGTCAGAGGTTTGATTTCAAGTTTGACCCCCGACCTGCATAGCCTGTTTTTACCGCTCTTATCGACCATGTTTTTCGGCTGTAAAGATTACGTATGTGATTTCGTTAAATTCGTTTAAACATTTTTATTTTTAACGATTTTAACTTTAACAACATACAGATTATAGTTTATCAGCAACGATAACCACTTTACATAATTATGTGTAAAATAAAGTTGGTAGGTTTAAATAAAAATAAATCATATAAACACGTCTGACAAAGTTTTGAGGGTTATTTGAGATAGATATGTAGGTATATTGCTGTAGTGACAGGTTGTCAGCCCATCGCCTAAATTATAATATACTAAAAACCTCGGATCCCTCAGATGATTTTTACAGCATGCCCGGGAGGAAATACAGCTGGCAAATTCTATGTTTTTCTCTCGCTCCCAGGGCAGCATGGAAACTAAATACCTTTAAGTAATTTACGTAACCTAGTATTCGAATCTTACTGTGTCTTATGAAATGGGAAAAATACAGAAACATTCATATAATCACGCCTTTTTGGCAGAAATTAATTGAGATAAAAATTATGTGATATTATTTTCATCCGCGAAAACAACAATTTAAGATCCGGATAACGCCAAGAGAGTTAGATAATAATGTTGATGTTAATAGTATGAACATTAAAGTTATTTTTAAATAGATATATTGTGTTAAATCTTGCAATAAAAACTGCTGATAAGTTTCGTGTTTTTCGTTTCGTTTCTTGGACTTTGAACATGAGATAAACTCCCTCAAGAAAAGAAGTTAATTTAGGAAACGATGCACTTTTTTTTTTTTATATATTTTTTAGTTTAATATACTTTTCTTTTTAGCAATTTGTAATTTCTGTGTATTTGTGCAACAAAGTATATTGTATTGTATTGTATAAACTTTAGTAGAAATATAAAGTACGTTTTAAAATTGCTCATAAAATTAATTAATTAGATACGTGGTGGGCACTTCCGCCATACTGCGTATTAATTGCCTCAGCTTTTAAGTAAGCTTTTGATTTGTTAGAATAGAATAGGTTCGATTCCCAGGGGGGAAACACAGAGTTGATATTTAAGAATTTATCACTTTGTGAATTTTTCCTCAGTTTGGTTAGGACATTGCAAACTGAATCGCCTGATTGTCCGAAAAGAAAAGGATTTCGTGCTTTCGTCGTCGGTCCCGGTCGCTGTCTTTAAACCATGTCAGAGGCCTGATAGTTGTGCTACTAGGCAGTTTAAAATTTCATCGGGTCGATAGACTCGATACCCACTCGACAAAAGAACAAAAAGAAGAATAGAATATCTTTATTTGCCAGAATACAGTATGTCAGATCTTAAAATATTACTTCTTCCATGCTGGACTGGGAGAGATAGGAAAACATAGAATGTTCCAGCTGCCCTTCCTCCCGGGCATGCTGTAGAAGTCAGCAAAAGGGATCCCAGGGTTACAGTGTATTGTAATTTAGGCGATGGGCTGACAACCTGTCACTACAGCAATACACATTACAATCTAAAATGTTCCTGAATTTTTGTCAGACGTGGCGAAAGCGCCTTTCACGAGGCGTTTTATGCTCTGCCTACCCCGTAAGGGATAAAGGCGTGACTTTATGTATGTATGTATGTAAAATATTACAGAGTTCCATATATTCAACCTGCGAGCAAGCATGCATATTTGACTCGTTGTACAAATTAGTAAATTTATTTATTAAATGTAACTGGGAGCGAGAGAAAAACATAGAATGTTTCAGCTGCATTTCCTCCCGGGCATGCTGTAAAAACCAGCTATGGGATCCGAGGGTTTCTGTATATTGCAATTTAGACGATGGGCTGACAACCTGTCACTATAAAAATATACCAAAAATCTATCTTAAATAACCCTCAAAACTTTGTCAGACGTGGCGGAACGACCTTTAGGTCGTTTACGCTCTGCCTACCCCATTAGGGATAAAGGTGTGAATATATGTATGTATGTATGTAGATAATATTACAGATGATCATGACGTATATTGCTATAAAATTGTAATATACTATAACCCTCGAATCCATTAGCTGGTTTTTACAGCATGCTCTGGAGGTGATGCAGCTGGCACATTCTATGTTTTTCTATCACTCCCAGTCCAGCATGGAAGAAAGTTGTGAGGGTTATTTAAGATAGATTTTTAGGTATATAGTTGTAGTGACAGATTGTCAGCCTATCGCCTAAATTACAATATACTCAAACCCTCGAATCCCTTAGCTGATTTCTACAAAATACCCGGGAGGAAATGCAGCTGGCACATTCTATGTTTTTCTCTCGCTCCTAGGCCAGCATGGATGATTAAATCATAAAGTCATATAGAACTAAACGAGTTTTCCCAGTAAAACTTGTCAAAATAACTAAAAGAAGTTGGGCATATGGATGGGATATGAAATGTCTATAGTTCACATCTAGGCATGTGTGTACAATATGAAAAAGAAAATTAATATACGGGGCTCGATTCTAAATACCTCCTATTAAAACTAAAATTAAAGCCTATCTGCCATTTTCAAAATAATAAATTTGAAAAAGAACGGGCGATTTATACTCTATAGCTTTACATTTTGTGCGCTCAATTTTGAGGCGCATTAGCACGTTTCCCCAGTACCTACTTCTGTCAATTTTATCCGCCATATCATATGACGGTAGATAAAATTGACAGATAACTCATAAAACTACTGACTATAAATCAAAAACCGGAGAGAATAGATCTCCTGTCCTTTTCCAATGTTTTAGTCCGAAAGTGACAAATAGATTATAATGTTAGTTTTAGCCGGTGGATCTAGAATCGAGCGGATTGTATAAGTGACAGACAAATTCAAAATAAATGTAGTAATTTCTGTATAGATAGATACATGGGTAGTTCTACAAATACAGGAAATTTGGATGGCCCGGATATAGATTCTAAAAGTTTTGGTTTTTGTATTTCATAAAACATTTATATTAAATATATCATCGCCTTCTAACTGGGCACTGAAATTCAGTTTCATCGGATAAGTATTTGTTAGTTAAATTTGCTCCTAAATAGCAAAAAATATCACTTCCCTGTGGGTGGACATTCCCAAATTCACCATTTGAGTCCAAATCAAAAATTTGGGAAGTACATTACGGTAAAGCTACACTAATATTGACGTAAAGGATAGTACAATATTATCAATAAACCTATGAATGTTATTATAATTACATTTTATCTTTATTTTTTTCTTGCTTAAATTGATGGGACAAGAAATCTGTATTACGTCCGTGTCAGCTTCAAAACAGTAAAAATCACCCAGAAAGCAGATTCGAAACGGCGTCGCAGTTCCGCCGGACAAAAGTACTGAGTGAATTTAACGTCTTTACATGTTTAATTTGTTTGAGGACTCAAGCGATCACTTGCAAAAGTGCCTATTAGAAGGAATTCTGCGTTCGGACCAGCGAACATCTCACTTACCTGGAACGCATTTAATTTTGTTATTTTAAATATGTTCTCACTTTTTTTCCGGGAAACATACTTGAATTGATTGCGTGTACATTATCGTATAATTAATTTAGTTTCAAAATATGATTAACTAGTGTAATTCAGGTGAAAACATCTAAAATATCACTACCCTGTGTGCCACTTCCCTGGATTTATATGAAGAAGGAATCAAAAAAGGTAAACTTGGGATATTTTCCCCTTAATTTCATAATAGAACTTTATTTTAAATTTAAACTATCGATGCTAATGCTTTGAAGTGAACGTATATTACCTAAAACGATGACCAGGGAACTGAGCTTGTCTTACTTCCCTGATCAATTATCACTACCCTGACAGTTATATCTGTGCAAATATATATTCTGCGACATTCTGTTTTCATGTCTATTCATCACAGTAATATAACTCAATATTAAAGTCATATTAATTTCTCTTAAATTCAACAAACTCTTCAATTATAATTTTCTTTTCCTATTATCACTTCCCTGCCCTTCGAAAACGTAAAAAATGGGCTAAAAAATTAGTAAATACAAAGCTATTGTCTGACCCGCTTGTATATGCAATGTATGTATTTAAATCATTTGTATTTACCAATTACCAAGCAAAAAATGTTTAAAAAAAATAAGAAATAAAAATCAGACCATTATTTTCCTTCGTATGTAGAATTAGCCACATAAGAAGTATAAACCTTGTATTAGAATAGAATAGAAAAAAGAAAGTAATCACAAAATACAAAATGGCACCCATACAACATGAAACCCTACACCGTCGCCGTCGGGAGCTAAGCGCAACTCCAAACATGGAATGATGTTACAATTTCCTGTCAATTACTTGTGTGTGCATAGGGGATGTAAGCAAACCCTGATTTAGGACTACTTACATACACATATAATCACACCTTTACCCCTAAGGGTAAGGGAAGGCAGAGCGTAAACGACCTAAGCAAAGGTCGCTCCGCCACGTCTAACAAAGTTTTGAGGGTAATTTAAGATAGATTTGTAGGTATATGAAATTTACTGAAACCTTTGGATCCTTTAGCTGGTTTTTACAGCATGCTCGGGAGGAAATGCGGTGGCGTATTCCTTTTTATTTCTATTTTTTTCTCTCGCTCCCAGTCCAGCATGGAGAAACTACTTACTACGTACAGATTAAACATTATTCTTTCATTTCGCTGTGGAGCTCTTGCAATGTGGAGACTGTTAATCTTACATCTGGGTTAACCGTTTTGTATTGGCAGAGATAATCCATTGTAATCATTATTTATAATCAAATACAATATTATTTAATTCATTCTTTATATACCTACTAGCGACCCGTCCCGACTTCGCACGGAAATCATCAGTGTTTCTCTGCTATATTATGCATGTATTATACACATAAATCTTCCTCTTGAATCTGTCTATCCATTAAAAGAAACCGTATCAAAATCCGTTGCGTAGTTTTAAAGATGTAAGCATACAAAGGGATACAGGGACAGAGAAAGCGACTTTGTTTTATACTATGTAGTGATGCTCATTTTAAGTATATACTACGTTAGGTGTGTTTTCTACTCATATTCGTAGAACAACTTTTCCGAACAATCACGTCCTGTCGAAATGTTGGCTCGACTTATGTCAAATAAATTAGACATATTCTATGGATGAAAGGTACAATTTATTTAGTCAGTTGATAAATTATATGTAAGGCCATGTATGTGTGTATAAAAATATGACAAACAAAATTAAATAAATACATCATGGTCACTCAATCATCCAATACCAGGTGTAAAGGACAGCGTCCCGCAAACTGATAGGGGTCAGTCACGAAACTGAACAACTATCACCAGGAAATTCTTACAGGAAATGACAAAAATAAATTAATTTCCCATACAAAATTATCACTTCCATCAGACAATTTGTATGGGAAAGCCAAAATTAGTTTTAATTTCCTGAAAAAAAATCCTGTTGGTAGTTGTTTAGTGTCGTTGACTGAACAACCCATATCAGTTTGCGGGAGGCTATCCCTTAGGTACACCTGATACAAGGTAGGCTGTTGAATTGTATGTCCAACAATTTCTTTATTATTTCAAGCAAATTTTCGTTTGTTTGTATGTTTGTAGTGTTCAAACAGCGTTGTCGCCGCTCTGCTAATGCGCAGGCGCACCGTCTGCTAATCGCACTCAGTTTTTGCAAGACTGTTTGTTTGCTCCTCTACTTACTTATGGTAGCGCCATTTGTTTAGGGTTTGTGAAATTATTCCTCTGCATTTTTTTAAGGTTTAAATTGTTCTTACTGTATTTGTTTTTATTTCATGCTGACTTGGGATCGAGAGAAAAACATAGAATGTATGCCAACTGTATTTTCTCCCGGGCATGCTGTTACGGCCTTCTCTACGTTTCCATTAGTAATCCCAAGGATTTGTATATAATCTTAGCATTAGTGTTTATAAACCGCCTCTGATATTTACATAAAGATAACACTTCAATTTTTTTTTTTTTAAATTGATTTCTAATATTATATACCTACCTATCTTACATATAAACGATTTTAACGCATAACACTTTTTCAAGCCGATAAAAAAGAACAATTAATGATTTCAAACAAGGCATTCTTCAAGATCCCGTTGTATGCGCATACGCACCGTCGGTAGCCGGGTCTCACCGGTCGCACCGAGAGCTGAGAGGTATATTTGTCTGTTTGCTGCCATTACTCTGTTGACTCTAGCCGCTGCGGCTAATGCGTGCGCAAACATTGCCTCAGCGGTGCGCGGGCGCAGCCTGAGAGCCCACATTGGCGAATACTACGCGACGCATCTTAATTTAATAAGTACAAATATATAATCACGCCTATATCTCCTATGGGGTAGGTAAAGTGTCAACGGCTTAGTAAAAGTCGTCTTCGACATATCAGACAGATTTTGACAAGTATTTTAAGTGCGGTTTACTCTTGGAATTTTTTTGTAAACAACTCATTCGTCACGCGAAATTACATACTAGCTATGAACCTGTCACCTTAATGACATGACAGTGCACCAAAATTTAATTCTCGGTTCCTAAGCTCGGTACTAACCAGGGTCTGACCAAATTAAGGGGAATTTCAAACGAGATTGGTGTAGATGAAGGGAGCTATAGCAAAATCTTTACTAAGCGGTTGATGCACTGCCTAATCCGTATTGGATAAAGGCGTGTTTTAATTTTTAATGTATTTTAAAGAGAGCAGGCGCCTACTGAATGATAAAACCGGACAAAATGGACAAACCTCTCACCGCGGCGTGACGCTGTTTGCTCGTTCGGTAGCCTGCGCGCGCGCAGCGGCATAAAGTCAACACTTGACATGCAAATATCAACTCTATTTTAAGGCCCTAAAGACTATAGAAATGCTTTTATGTGTTGCTGTAGTCATGCAGGCGATGGGAAGCGGCGCGCCAGAAAATTGTGTCCACAAAAACTGGATCTATCTGGGCCCTTAACCTAAAAACAATATTTAAGCCGCTATAGGAAAATAAAGGTTTAAAGACGGAATAGCTTCTTATTTTTAAAGTGAACTTAAAACGGTGGAAGAGGGTTATAGACCCGTAATTATAAACAATACTTGAGACTGACAGCGAGTTTGAGTTCGTATCAGAAATGTCATTTCAGTACACAATGGCCTGTCAAAACTATACATAATATTGCTCTTAATGTTGAAGATCGCTTTATAAATACGAGCCTTAGATCGAGACTACTTTGAGAGTCAATTTCAAAGTACGTTCTAAAAGTGAAAAGTTATGAAAAAGGGCGTAACATGATTAGTAAAGGCAAACTTTTGGCAACGGCCATTAATTCCTAAACCACCTCATTCCTCTTAATAAGCGTCATGTATACGATCCGTCGTAAAATTCCAAACCTACAGGAGGTCCAGCTGGCGGACTTACCGACGGAAACCCCAAAATAGCCCGATACCAATCAAAATCACTTCGCTACCCCATAAAACTGGCACAGCGTAACAAATTGGCTTGGAGCTTTCGAGTGTGCTGGTTATATCGGCTGACATTTAGCTGGGTGACTCCTGCTCTATGTCGGCACGTGCCTCGTCGATAATTAGCTAGACATGAGTTATGGAGCCGCCCCGACCCCGCTTATGGGGTTAATAAGGCCAGCTGAGGAACGCAAAGGTGACATGTTTGACTCACAACCAACACAGCCGGACAGATCTCATTTTTCATGACAATCATTAGGAGTAATGACGGTTTAAACTGATCACAACTAACAACCCGCTGTCTGCACTTCAAATGCTACTGGAACCACACACAACTTTCTATCTATACTTAGAGTCGTATTTATACATACATATAATTACGCCTTTATCCCGAATGGGGTAGGCAGAGCGTATACGACCACAGGACAAGTTTTGAGGGCTATTTTAGACTGAAATGTGTATCGCTATAGTGACCGGTTGTCAGCCCATCGCCTAAATTGCAAAATCCTTTAGCTGATTTTTACAGCATGCTTGGGAGGAGATGCAGTCTATGTTTCTCTATCACTCTCAGTCCAGCATGGAAACTATGTCGTATTTATGAAGCGATATTTAACTTGAGAGCAATATTAAGTATGGATTTGACAGGTCAGTTTGTACTGAAATGACATTTCTGATACGAACTCAAACTCTTTGTCACTCATGAGAGCTGATTATAAATAAGGCCCTTATAATGTTACCTACAGATTTATAAATGCACCTATGGTATGGAAAAACACATTGGCAGCGACCCTATCCACTACATCATCGGGCTCTGTTTATTCGTTTATTTGATTCTCAATCAGCAATTTTTTTTTCATGTCTACGGCTACGGCATGCAAGGGACTATATAAAAATCCCGTGTGATCTACATTTTGAAGGTTTTATACTCTTAGTTGGTGACTGGTTGATGCGTGTTTAGATGTTGTTTGGAAACCAGGCATCATCAAGTGTTTTAGCCCGTTTATTACAAGCTTTGTTAAGGACAAAGCAAGTATCTCCCAACTTGGGAAGTTGATGACAAAGGGGCCGCAATTAATCAAAGGTTCGCGCTTGACCGGAGTAGGATTTCCAAACCAAATTCACGACTCGGAAGCACACAAAAATCAAGACAACTCTTTCATGCGATGTCACCTGCGCCGGCGCAGCTCGCGGTCACGCTCTCCGTCGCCGGTAGCTGTTTGTCTAGCGGGGCGTTTGTCGGCGCGCCTCGCCGTGTGTGGTCCGGCCTTAAGAGCCCTTTAAGCTTCAAGCCCTTCACCAGACGACGGCCAAGACAGCCCTGTTATGGTACTGCTTACTTACGAACTCAAAACATTTCTAAATTTCTATTTATCAACTAAAACTCTCGTCAGATCCTCTCGCGCGGATATGACTTTCAAAATTTAAAGCTTAGTCTTGGAAGAGTTGGATGGAATTGAAAACTACAACTAAATCATTCGAAACCAAAGAAAGGGAATCAGTCTATGAGAAATCCCAAAAATAATAGTCGATAATTGTGAATGATATAAAATTATATTAGAAATAGAGAACATTCATCATACCATGATAAAAAAATGTGTAACAAAGACATAATGTGGAGGTGCTAGATAAATAAC
Organism: Scrobipalpa costella; assembly: GCA_949820665.1. Classification (NCBI taxonomy): domain Eukaryota; kingdom Metazoa; phylum Arthropoda; class Insecta; order Lepidoptera; family Gelechiidae; genus Scrobipalpa; species Scrobipalpa costella. The sequence goes on from OX463314.1 coordinate 17,408,760, forward strand.
ATAACATAACATAAAAATACTTTATTGCACGTAAGAATACAAATCATACAACACAACAGATAACAACAACAGATAACAAATGAGAGGCTGTTGGCAATCACATCGTGAATTCTAAAGTATCTTCTATAGTCCGTCTAACTGATCATGAAATTAATGTTTAGTATGAAGTTAAACATGTAAAATATTATCCACTGACTGACAAAGACAAAGATGCTATAAATTCCTTTATGCCTAATACATAAAGTTGAACAAGCAGAAATATATTTCAAGGGTCATCAGAAAAACTATGTCATTATGTCAGCGCTATGATCAAATAAATCTCGAGCGAAACTGTTGGCAAACAAACGCAATAAATATTATAATTCTGTTGCACCGAAGTTTATTTACCTCTGGGCGGGCACACGCAACGCTGCTCGCCGATTGGTCGACGCGCATGTGTTAGTGTGTGCACACGCATTAGCATGCTTTCGCAACCTTCGGCTTATTTATTTATCATGCATAAATTATGCGATGACGTGGAAATATTTTGGCTCACGGATCTCATTCATAAATTACTTAAGTACTCAACGTACAGACAGACAGTCAGTGTCAGAAAGGTGTGAGGATCAAAGGCTTGGCTCTACATATGATATTCGATCGCGACCGAGACATTTAAAATAATTGTTTAGATAACAGAAAGGTCATGTCATGGACGATGACGGTGATAAAGGGACAATAAAGAAATATGTCCTTATAATTTAATTTAACTCGAAAGATTTGGTACAGAGCTATTTAAAATTCAAATTGAAAACGAATTGTAGCAGAAAATCACATCAGAAAATTGAAATCGATTCTTTACTACCTATTACAATTACAAAATGAAAACAAAACTGATTGAACATGGCATATACCTACGTTCGTAATATTGCAAACGGAATGCAAATGAAAAATCGTACCTATGTTAATCATTAGCATTATTAAGTATCAATCATGTGAGTGTAACATTCTGCATTACATCTGTAAATGACACAAATGATAGAACAGAAGTAAAACAGTAAGGGCAACAACACACAAGCGTCACTTACTGCGCGCAAGGTTGCGCTCAACACGCTGTCAATGCTTTCTGCATTGCCTACAACACCCATGCGTCATCTTACGCTCTACGAGCACGTAGTGATGAACTCTACGTCGCGTCGGCGCATCCCTCTGCCAGTATGCGCTCGTAGAGCGTAAAGTGACGCATGTGTGTTATAGGCAATGCAAAAAGCATTGAAAGCGTGTTGAGCACAACCTTGCGCGCAGTAAGTGACGCCTGTGTGTAGCTGCACCAAGCGGATCTAACGACCGCCTGTCTATCCGCAATTGAAGTCTTCAAGTACGAACGACACGATAAGAAGAAAAAAAGGAATCATATAAATTAAAATACCAACTAAGAAAACAGTTCTTGAACGATTTTTCTTTGATTCTGTATCTTTGATGATTTTTCTTTGTTTCGACCGACTGTATCCCAGATTCTACCGGGTGTAAGGGACACCGTCCTGCAAACTGAAAGGGGTTGCTCAGTTAACGTAACTGGATAACTTTCACCGGGAAATTCTTTCATGAGATGAAATAAAAATTGACCTTTCCATACAAAATGAACAACTGAATCGGCTACCTAATCTAGGGGGTTTCAGAGCGACTGTCATCTGACCTCCGCAACCCAAAAGGGAAATCAGACCCAATCTTAGATTAGGTCAGAGTTTTCAAGCCGCGGCCAATGCTCAGCACTGGCCTCTGACCTGACTTAACAACTAATATCTACGATCTTAAATAATATTAACCGGGACCAACGGTTTAACGTGCCTTCCGAAGCACGGAAAAAGAGCCGCATAAACGTACATATAAAATTCGAAAATAAAAAAAATACAGTGGTACGTAGTGGGATTCAAACCACGACCTTCCGCTCAGGAGGCAGCGGCCCTATCCACTACACCATCGGGCTCTTCGTCTTTATACATACCTACTTTTTTTTTGTGAACTTCTATCCGGGGTCCGCTGTTTTATCTGTATACATGTAATTTTCTGGACCAACCTTGGTAAAACCAAATACTGTAACAGATAATCTTTCGTTTATTAGAAATTACTTTACTATACTCTCCATATTTAGCGTCCATAGTCCCGCTTCTTGCGCATGCGCCGGCAGCTACTGATTGGCCGCGGGTTAATCTTGTGCGCGCTGGAAAACGGCTGAATTTCAGCATGTTTTCTTCCATGCTGGCCCGGGAGCGAGAGAAAAAACATAGAATGTGCCAGCTGTATTTCCCCCCGGGCATGCTGTAAAAACCAGCTAAGGTATCCGAGGGTTTCAGTGTATTGTAGTTTGGGCGATGGGCTGACAACCTGTCACTACAGCAGTATACCTACAAATTTATCTTAAATAGCCCTCAAATCTTTGTCAGACGTGGCGGAACGACCTTTGTTTAGGTCGTTCACGCTCTGCCTACCCCATCAAGGATGAGGACGTGACCATATGTATGTATGTTTAAGATAAGTTTCGTATCCTTGAGCGATCTTGCTCGACCTCTTGTATGAAGCCTGACTTCTATACTCCCTGTACTCTGCCGCAATGGTCCCGCGAGTTGCGCGTACGCCGACGGCTGTAGATTGGTTGCTGAATTTCAGCTCGCGCCCCGATAGTTCTAACAAGGTTGATTTTGATTTAGAAACGAGTGTTATTATTGATTTCTGTAATTACTAGACTGTGCAATGCAGTTTAATTTCCTAATATTATATTGACAATCGAGATTACTTGTTACACCTAATATACCTACATCTTAAATAACCCTCAAAATTAGTGAGACGTGCCGGAACAACCTTTCTTTAGGTCGTTTACGCTCTGCCTACCCGATTAGGGATAAACGCGTGATTTTATGTAAGTATGTATTACTTGTTCAACCAATCCGCTCTTTAAATAGAGTAGTCAAACAAAATCTTTACTTAAATTGAAATTGTGGTCTAAATCGTGAATATTATAATTTATATAAATAAGATTATAAAAATATGTTGAATATTTAAATTTTATGAGCAGTTTGAACCGTGAGTCAAGTATGATGATTGAATTCTGATAAAAAACATTACTGACTCTACCATGAATTTTAATATTCGCTATAACTTAATAGATGTAATATAGGTAACTAGCGACCCGCCCCGGCTTCGCACGGAAATTATCAGTGTTTCTCTACTATATTATACATGTTTTATACATATAAACTTTCCTCTTGAATCACTCTATCCATTAAAAGAAACCGCATCAGAATCCGTTGCGTAGTTTTAAAGATCTAAGCATACATAGGGATATAGAGACAGAGAAACCGACTTTGTTTTATACTATGTAGTGACTATAGTGTGTCAACGTCGTGCTTACCGCGCCCTCGGGGTACAGACGTTGGCGGGGACGCGTAGCACGCGGCGATTGCGAATATGAACACATTGCGTCGTGCTCGCTGACCCTCCTGCTTCACCGCCCGCACCCCCGTTACCGCGTCCCCGCGCACGTCTGTACCCCTAAGGCGCGGTAAGCACGACGTTGACAGACTATAGTATAAACTGACTGCTTTTTTTCTCGGGCATAATGTAAAAGACACTGAAAGGTTTCCAGGGTATAGGCATTTTGATAGGCTTAACAGGATTGAAAAGGAGAAGATAGGACAGGATTAGGTGAAGGGCCGTGTTACTCGTGGCACTACGTGGTATCAGACCAACACCTATTAACTGCAGCAAATATTAGTACTTGGAACAGTCAAGAAAACGTTGATGCTGCCTACACAAGCACTTGTAAATATAGACTTGACAAGTGGTTAATTACTACATAGTATAAAACAAAGTCGCTTTCTCTGTCCCTATATCCCTATGTATGCATAAATCTTTAAAACTACGCAACGGATTTTGATGCGGTTTTAATGGATAGAATGATTCAAGAGGAAGGTTTATATGTATAATACATGCATAATATAGTAGAGAAACACTGATAATTTCCGTGCTAAGCTGGGGCGGGTCGCTAGTTAATAATAAAATTTTAAAAATGTACAAGAAAATAATAATAACTGAAAAAGACTTGTAGTGAAAAAAAAATTGACTTTAATAAAATAATAGCGCACACACCAGCTACGGATATAGCAATTCTGCTGTTTGGCTATTAATAAGTAATTATAATAAATGTTTGCAAGTGCTTTTTTATTGTGAGCATAGCTTGTTTGGAGCGGAACGGAACGGAATCCAACTCTTTAGGAGCAGCCGTTAGGCATGATATCCGTAGAGTAGTCCTGCCCGCAAGGGGGCCTTTCCCACAATTGTATCTTTGGCAAAATAATGCGTTTGTCAAGAGTGAACAACTCTATGGCCTTTCTGATAAATATCGAAGAACACGAAACGCATCGGTTCCCTGTCCACCACTGTTTCGTCTTCAATTCGACTCTTCAGATGCGGAAGTGTCCGCATCTGCGAATGTGCTTTGCTCTTGTGAGCTTAGCTTACAACAGAATGCAACTCTTTCGGAACAGCCGTTAGGCTAACAAATGTCCCTAAAAACATAAGATAAGTTTGTTTTGTGCATGTTGCTTGCTTAGCGAGTGGATTCTTGAGTCGAACAACGACTCGAAGAATCCTGGTGTCAGAGTTTTTAAACCGCCTAGTAGCACACCTATCCCTCTAGGCCTCTTATATGGTTTGAGTAAAGATCACTATCAAAGACAGCGACTGGGACCGACGGCTCAACGTGCCCTCAGAAGCACAGAATCCTTTTTCTTTTCGGAAAATCGGGTTGTGTATGTTGTATTCCATAGTTGATAAAATATCAATAGAAACGGCAGCGCGTGCGCAGTGACCGAGCGAGAGTGAAACCAGCGATAAAGTCGAGCGAAATATACGACAGAGCGCACAAATTAAAATACTTTACAGCCACCGTTTGGACGCGATTTTAACGAACCATCGAACCCTTTGTTCTCTCCCACTTGGGGAACGTTTCAAACGAAAAAAGCAATATATTTGAAGCGATATTAAACCTGTGAAGTTGCGCTTGAATTAATGAATGCGTTACATTCGCCGAAAACACTAGTAACTGTCAACGAAGGACCGTCAAAGGAGATCGTAAATTACCCGCGCAAAGAAAGATGTTTCCCGCCTGAATATTCCGCGCATCCCTCCCTTTCTGACGTATCGCTTTACGGATACAGTCATCCCTCTCTCAGGCCAATTAGTCGACACTCAAAGACGCCGATATTGTTCAGGCCGATTCATGTTTTTCAGCTAGTGATGCGATACGGACGATTAGCTTATTATCGAAAAGATACAACCGATGAAATAATAGATGCTTTCTATCCGATAAATCAGTGTCAAGATAATGTCGTGTTGTGTGATTCACATCGATTATCACAGTATTACAACTGATAAACATCGTTGTCATGTTCGGATTATAACAGATAGTTAAGTTTAGTTCAAAGCCCGCTTAAAGAAATCCTCGCCCATATGTCAGTCTTTTCATATGGATTAGAAGTGTTTGCACTTTTTGTGGTCTGGCCTGAAAGATATGAGAACAAGCTTAATTATTTTACAGAGTTTTTAACTAAATATTTTACACAGAATAAAAAATGGACTTGCCAGCTATTTTTTTTTTAATAGTACTCGCCACAATGTTTTACACGTGTAGGTACACAACCCTAAAACTTCATTATTATGTCTCTTGTGAAATTTTATAATCAACAATATTATACATCATCTCCCTAGCCTGTAGGTGGCTTAAATGTCACAGAGCCCTTATACCGATATCAACTACAGCACATCTCTACGCCGTTGATCGCATCTCCTATATCAACGTTCTCGGCTGTTTCTGACGCATTATAAATAATTTCCCTCGTTTTGTGCGCGTTTTACACATATTCAGTCTTATTGTGCTCGATATGTAACTCGTCGCTATAATGGCTCTGTCAACTGCAGTTCTCATTTCTCTCATTTGCATTTGCTACATTTGTGATACGTTTAAAAACTGTAGGCTCTTAGTGCAGCAACACACAGGCGTCACTTACTGCGCGCATGGTTGCGCTCAACACGCTGTCAATGCTTTTCCATTGCACATGCGTCACCTAACGCTCTAGGTGCGCTTACTGGCAGAGGGATGCGCCAACGTAGAGTTCATCGATACGTGCGCGAAGAGCGTAAGGTGACGCATGTGTGTTGTAGGCAATGCAAAAAACATTGACAGCGTGTTGAGCGCAATCTTGCGCGCAGTCACACACGCAAACACTCACACTCATACACACACACACACACACACACTCACACGCAACAATAACAATCACTTCTTATTTCATTGTTATGATAAATTTTTTTTTTTTTGCTTGTTACTACCTACTAAGTAATTTAAACCTTGGTAATTACCTGTTAGGTTATTTTTACTATTACTTTTTTTTCTGTACCTATAATCATTTCATTTACAAAACAATTCTGGAGGTGGAGGCCTGGTCTCCTATAATACAGGGTTTCCCTAGTTTAGGTGCCAGCGTCTCCAAACGCATTTTTTGTCCACAAAGGTTATATGTACCAACTTAATTTATTGTATATGCTGTTTGTTGAGGAAAATAAAGTTATTCTTATTCTTCTTATTCTTAGTAAGTTTTTTTTTCAATGTCTTTTTACGGCTCTGGACGCGCAGTAATTAAGGCATGTGTGTCGCCCTTAGATCATAACAATGACAGTACTATGGAGGATATAATATATAGTGACCAAAGAGTATAATCTAAAAGGCTCTGAACAACAGTAGCGTAAAAAATACTTACGAGTTAAGTTTTAATTAAATTATCTCGAATGATCTCGGCAATAACCCGAAATTTAGAAAATTATTTTAAATCAAATTATCATCGGAGCTGTAGATCGGGCCCCGGAACAAACATACTATCAGAAGTGCACAGAAAATACTGCTCTAATCAGATAGAATAATGATAAATTTTCTATGCTTTTACATATTAAGTAGATGGTTGTGGGAGCACGCTTCCTTTATTCATACGGCTCCATCAACCTTATCCCTAGGTCTGAAAAAACAATTCACAAAACTCATCATCATCTCCCTAGCCTTATGCCGTATCTCACGGGTCGGCTACCTAATCTAGATGATTGAAGGAGGGTACTGGTTTTTACACAGAACTACTGCATTCTGCCCTGCGCTACCCAGATTTAATCGAAGAAGAACCAGACCCAATCCTAGATTAGGTCAGAGTTTTCAAGCCGCGAATGCTTAGCACTGGCCTCTGATATGGCTTAACGACTAATATAATACCTAACTACGGTATTAAACGATATTAACCGGGACCAAGGGCTTGTCCTGCCTTCGGAAGCACAGAAAAAGCGCCAAATAAACGTACATATAAAATTCGGAATCCGAAAAACACATTGGTACGTGGTGGGATTTGAACCACGACCTCCACTCCCACTACACCATCGAGCTCTCTCCAATTCACAAATAAAGAAAAAAGGTTCTTCAAGTAATTACAGCTTCATTTACACGAATAATTATAAAAAAAGCATAATCATTTACTAGCCTTATGAGCAGAAACAGCGCGTTAGCAAATGCGCAAACGCGTACCGTGAACCGGCGCGAATGGCGGAATCAAGCGAACATTCGCACCTGATAAGGAGAGCGCGCAAGATGCTCATTATAGCGAATTTTCAACAGGCATGAACGTGATAATAACCTACGTACATACACACATATAATCACGCCGTTATCCCTAATGGGGTAGGCAGAGAGTATACGATCTAAACAAAGGTCGTGCCTCCACGTCTGACAAAGTTTTGAGGGTTATATAACATAGATTTGTAGGTATATTGCTGTAGTGATTGGTTGTCAGCCCATCGCCTAAATTGCAATATACGGAAACCCTCGGATCCCGTAACTGGTTTTTACAGCATGCCCGGGAGGAAATGCAGCTGGCACATTCTATGTTCTCGCTCCTAGTCCAGCATGGAAGAGTTGATTTATTTAATTTAATGTTGTTGTGTTTGAAAACTGGCCAGACGTGGCGAAAACTTCCTACTTTGAGATCATCAATTTAATACCTACCCCTTAGAGTGTACATAAGTGAATGAATGTATTATATTCAATAAGTAAGGCAAACACCTAAACCTATCAGTTTAAAGTAACATATATAAATAACAAAGTCGTAACAAAGGGAAGTTTCAGCTGTGGCTGTTCCATGTGAAATATGTCCCATTTCAGGGAATATGGCGCCTGCTGCGCTTACGCACTGAAGCGAGATTTCCCAAATCTCCAACTTTCAGCGCTAAGGGCAACAACACACATGCGTTAAATTACGCACTACGCGCGCATAGCGAGGAAGTCTTCGCCGGCTCATCCCTCTGCCAGTATGCGCAGCAACAAACAGGCGTCACTTACAGCGCGCAAGGTTGCGCTCAAAACGCTGTCAATGCAACATGCATTACCTTACGCTCTACGCGCGCGTACTGGCATAGAGATGCGCCGACGTAGAGTTCATCGCTACGCGGGCGCGGACGCATGTGTGTTGTAGGCAGTGCAAAGAGCATTGACAGCGTATTGAGCTCAACATTGCGTGCAGTAAGTGACGCCTGTGTGTTGCTGCTCTAACTACTTACGTGGTCTAGTGGTCTGAACCATGGGCCCCCGGTCCGCAGGTCGAGGGTTTGAGGGTTTTGTTTCCCAATAGATAAGATAAAGAAGCTCTAAACACAGCATACTGAAGGATTGGCGTGCATAAATACCTTGGATTAATACCCTTTTATGACACAATAGGGAAATATTACGGTACCCAAATGAGTCTGCGCGAAGAAACGTAACAAACTTACAAACATCATGCGGATACGAAATCTAATTTAATTTTTAATAGTGGAAAGTATGCATGCCCGTGGCATGCTTGGCTGCCCAGGCGCCGCTTTGCATTACATGTGGTCAGCCAAGTCAATCGACCCGATAAACCCCGGGGTCAATGTTCAAATGCCTAATACATACATACATATAATCACGTCTTTATCCCTAAAGGAGTAGGCAGAGCGTAAACGACCTAAACAAAGGTTGTTCCGCCACGTTTAACAAAATTTCGAGGGTTATTTTAGATAGATTTTGTAGGTATATTGCTGTAGTGATAGGTTGTCAGCCAATCGCCTAAATTGCAATATTCTGAAACCCTCAGATCCCTTAGCTGGTTTTTACAGCATACCCAAGAGGCAATGCAGCTAGCACATTCTATGTTTTTCTCTCGCTGGGAGCGAGCATGGAAGAACGGCTAATAGGCCTCTGGCATGGTTCGTGTAGTGCAACGACTCCTATAGAAGACAGCTATAACTAGGATCATACATACATACATACATATAATCACGCCTTTATCCCTAATGGGGTAGGCAGAGCGTAAACGACCTAAGCAAAGGTCGTTCCGCCACGTCTGACAAGTTTTGAGGGTTATTACAGATGATCATGACGTATATTGCTATAGTGACAGGTTGTCAGCCCATCGCCTAAAATTGTAATATACTATAACCCTCGAATCCATTAGCTGGTTTCTACAGCATGCTCTGGAGGTGATGCAGCTGGCACATTCTATGTTTTTCTTTCACTCCCAGTCCAGCATGGAAGAAAGGATCATACAACTTTTTATAATTTTTAAAAGGATTCCGAATACAATGTCACATCCGTGGCTATGCTTTGTCTGCCCGGGCGCCGCTATTTCACATGTGGTGAGCTATCACGCTGCTCCGCCCACTATACTACTGAAGTGCCGCCGCTACCGTGCCGACGGCACTTGCATATTGTAGACTAGCGACCCGCCCCGGCTTCGCACGGAAATTATCAGTGTTTCTCTACTCTATTATGCATGTATTATACATATAAACCTTCCTCATGAATCAATCTATCCATTAAAAGAAACCGCATCAAAATCTAAGTTTTAAAGATCTAAGCATACAAAGGGATATAGGGACAGAGAAAGCGACTTTGTTTTATACTATGTAGTAGTGATGCGGCGCTTTACCTACATATCTCTGGCTATAACTAGGATTATATAACTCCTCTGGGTCTAACTACTTCTTCCATGTTGGCGTGGGAGCGAGAGAAAAACATAGAATATGCCAGCTGCATTTCCTCCCGGGCAAGCTGTAAAAACCAGCTAAGGGATCCGAGGGTTTCAGTATATTGCAATTTAGGCGATGGGCTGACAACCTGTCACTATAGCAATATACCTACAAATATATATTAAATAACCCTCAAAACTTGTCATACGTCTCGGAACGACCTTTGTTTTGGGCGTTTACGCTCTGCCTACCCAATTATGGATAAAGGCGTGATTATATGTATGTATTTAGGTCTAACTAGGATCATAAAACTCTATACAAGGATTCCTAATACAATGTCACATCCGTGGCATGCTTCACGCTGCTCCGCCCACTACACTACTGAAGTGCCGCGGCTACTGAGCCGACGGCGCCTGCATATCGAAGATTCGGTGCTTTAGTTACATGTCTCTAGCTGAACCAAAAGGATTCCAAAAACGTGACATCCACATCCTGCCAATATTTTAAAAGTAAAAGTGAAGCCCGCTTAAAAACCATAGGAATTACCAACTAAGATAACATTTAAAAATACGGGAAAAAATATCGAATATACGGGGTAAAATGTAAAGTGTAAAGGACAACATACATACATACATACATATAATCACGCCTTTATCCCTGATGGGGTAGGCAGAGCGTATACGACCTAAACGAAAGGTCATTCCGCCACGTCTGACAAAGTTTTGAGGGTTATTTAAGATAGACTTGTAAGTATATTGCTGTAGTGACAGGTTGTCAGCCCATCGCCTAAATTACAATATACAGAAACCCTCGGATCCCTTAGCTGATTTTTACAGCATGCCCGGGAGGAAATGCAGCTGAAACATTCTAAGTTTTTCTTTCGCTCCCAGTCCAGCATGGAAGTCATGTAAAGGACAATTTCCTGCATATAGGAGTTGCTCTGGGTTGCAACGAAAAGACCTACCACCTATACTGTGCAAAATACATAGCATAAAATTTGATTCGACCAAAAAGTTTCGCATTTAAAAAGTTAATAATTATATGCTAGCAACCAGAGCGCAACAAAAAGGCTCTAAAACCAAAATGCTTCAGGAAAACAAAATTAACATTAGAATATTTTTTTTATGATTTATTGCAATGGCCAGTTATCAAAAATAAGCTAGATCAAAAAAGATTTCATTAAAAAAATATACAATGCTGGCAGCAAGAGCGCAAAGAAATGGTTCAACTTCAACTTTTAGTCGGTTGGCGTTTCCGTGATGATTCCGCCAGAATGGTTCTTTTACCATGTTCTTAAAGCTATTTGTTTCAGACAAGCATAAAAGTATTTTTTTTTTTCTTTTTTATTTTATGGAAATGGCCCGTTTCATCATACTAAAATTTTAATTCAACAAAAAGTTTTATATTTTTTTGTCACAAAACTGAGGCTACTGGCTGAGTTAAGCGGGAAAAATAAATTTCGATTACCATAAAACGGAACAAAAGACCGTGTTGCTCTAATGTTACTCTAATCTAAGCCATAAAATATAGAAGAATAAATATGACAATTAGGTATATTTTTTCTTTCCTCAACTGCCATTTTGTTTATCAGAAAATAGATTTTATTCTTATTCTTATGCTTACTCTAACAACCTTTTTCTAGAACTCTAAGGCTCGTATTTATGAAGCGATATCAAACTTGAGAGCAATATTAAGTATGGACTTGAGAGGCCAGTTTGTACTGAAATGACATTTATGATACGAACTCAAACTCGCTGTCACTCATGAGAGCTGATTATAAATACAGCCCTAAGCTGCCTACCCCATAAGGGATAAAAGTGTGATTAATATATTTCAGTGAAATCCCTGAACTCGCTCCCCCATCGATCACGCTAGCCCGACGGTCGGCGCGCGCGCAACCTGTCCTACCCACTTAGTTTATGCGACGCGAATTTGTCACCGCTCAGACAATTATTTTGCAAAACGACAACCACTGTCGTACGACGCTGTCTCTCCTAAAATGTCCGGCGATTTGTTTTAGTAGACAATAAGAAGATGTGGAAGGAGAGATGTAGATAGTGACACTTACAGAAAATCACGTTGCGTTCGTCATAATTTCTTCAGGTCTTTAAATGAATGGGACTTAGGTACTGTAGATTTTCACAAGCTAACCTATAGAGTCAATCAAGTTATTTAAAAAGTTCAAATAACTCATCTGCGTAGAATACAATATACGCTTTAAAACTTTGAATTGTCATAGATCTTTTAAAATTGTTCAAAAAGAAAAATTGTGTAAGAAAACTTGAATTGATCTTCAAATACCTATTCAATGATCCCACTCGGTATAGTTCGTCAACTTATTTTTTTTTCATTTTCATAAAATGGTGTCTAAGTGCCGTTTTTTAAAATCATGTCTTCTGTGACATTTGCATTGTCTCGCATGGTTAAGACGAATCGATTGACGTAAAAAATATTAATATTGCCACGAGTTTGGTCTCTAGAGCGCCACAGAGGATCAAACATACATAGATGGATAGGCTGATAAACAGATTACCCTGCTTTGCGTTGCGCAGAAGGGTAGAAAGCAAACCCACCGCTAATAAAATAATTACTTATACATATCTAGCTAGGTGGTACATTAAACAAGATAGTTAGTTACAACTCTAATAACTTGTTTGCACTTATCAGGTTATCACATTTGTATCAAATAAAGATATCCACAAAAACTTATGAATGGAGATAAAATGAAACCACTATCCATTCACAGCATTGTCTTGTGTCACTCAAAGTTGACATATTTGTCTATCAAACTGCATCTGAAAGAATTTCATCTTGACATGACAGCCATCTTTGATCTCTGTCGGATGTGTAACGCGATCGTACGAAGTCCATAATGTGGCACAGCATCCAAACTCTATTAAATCTGTAAAGAAGAAGTGATAACACTGGCTAAAACTAAAATTAAAATCTATATAGTCACTTTCAAAATAATAAAATTGAAAAAGGATAGGCGATTTTATACTCTATGGTTTTACGCTTGGTCCGCTAGATTTTGACGCGCTTTTGCGCGTTTCCCACTAAGGTTTCCCTAGTATTTCTGACAATTTCATATGAGGTGAATAAAAATGACAGATAACGTATAATACCACCGACTTGTTTACTAAATCAAAAACCGGGGAGAATAGATCTCCTGTCCTTTTCCAATATTATTATTCTGAAACTGGCAAATAGATTTTAATTTTAGTTTTAGCCGGGAAATCTATTGCCATTTTCTAAGCGAACTAAAGGTACTTTCAGCAGAAAGTTGCATCCGTTTGGTGTCATAAAAATGCCCATAAATCCGCGAGCGCAGTGATTTTGCAGCCACCCAAAACAAAACCCACCGACTGAACCTCCAAATATTTTAACAAGCTCAACGTTACGACCACAGTGTCATATAACCCCAACTCTCTTGTTTAAGGCCCGTATTGATAAACTGCCCTTGAGACTGACAGCTAGATTGAGTTCGTATTAGAAAAGTCATTTCAGTACAATATGACCTGTCAAATCCAAATTTAATATTACTCTCAATCTTGAGATCGCTTTATAAATACGAGCCTAAGGCATCTCTGGCGATATTTTTGACGCCAATCCCGGTGTCACCTTCTCTAAAGTACATTTCAAAGGGTGTCGCGACATCAAAGCCGGCGTGTCGAGTGTCGAATGTCGAGTGTCGGGCACTGTGACGTCATATCACATGTGGCCGCAGACAAATTAGCCAAGTTCTTGGGACTGACGAGGACGAAAGGACATCTTCGCGTGGATACTAAATATGTTTAATTTAGAAAAGGCAATTAAAAATTGCTGAGTCGGCATCCCGTATCAATAGCCACATAAGGAGAGATAAATATAAGGAAATCAATAGGCCCGATTCTTAATTTGCCGGCTTAAACTAAAATTAAAATTTATTTGTCACTTTCAGACTAAAAACATTGGAAAAAGACAGGAGATTCTCTCCGGTTTTTGATTTACAGTCGGTAGTTTTCTGTGTTATCTGTAATTTTTATCCGCCGTCATATGAAATGGTGGATAAAATTTACAGAAATTTCATTAAAAACTAGGGAAACGTGCAAAACGCGTCAATATCTAGCGGACAAAGTATTAAACCATAAATCACATGTCTTTTTTCTATTTTATTATTTTGAAAGTGACAGGTAGATTTTATTTTTATATTTAAGCTGGTGAAATCTAGAATCGAGCCCAATGGGAACTCTGGATTGCTCATAGAATAGATCAACAGAGAGAAATGACATGAATGGTTTGCATAGAATCAATTGTCAGGTACGAACTCAGGCACAAGACATGATATGACCCTCACCCTAACAAATTCTTCTCCTTGTTGCAGCAGACCCGAATGGGGGCATGAGTGGCGGCATGGGCGGTGTGGGCGGCATGGGGGGCGCAGGGGCGCAGCAGTACGGGGAGGTCAACCAACTCGGGGGGGTCTTCGTCAACGGACGGCCGCTGCCCAACGCTGTAAGGCTACGAATAGTGGAGCTAGCACAACTTGGTATTAGGTGAGATAGATTTTTGATCTGACAGGTTTTAATGGATAACTTGACTGCGTGATACTATTCGCATCTGAGTTATTGCGCAAATCAAGAAAGTAAGAATTTATTACTGCCTGCGTCTGTGTTTTCGAATGCACAAAAAAGGGTCATATCTGAGTAAAAATATAAATTGACTGAATGTATGTATGTAGTTTTATGAATTGGCTTGCTTCATGCATTTATACCATTAAAAATAATACATACATACATACATACATACATAAATCACGCCTTTATCCCTTACGGGGTAGGCAGAGCGTTTAACGCCTCGTGAAAGGCGCTTTCGCCACGTCTGACAAAAATTGAGGGCAATTTTAGATTGTAATATGTATTGCTATAGTGACAGGTTGTCAGCCCATCGCCTAAATTACAATACACTGTAACCCTCGAGTCCCTTTTGCTGACTTCAACAGCATGCCCGGGAGGAAGGGCAGCTGGAACATTGTATGTTTTTCTATCTCTCCCAGTCCAGCATGGAAGTAAAAAATAATATGACTAAGTAATTGAACTACCTACTTAGGAACAAAAGTCTTACTCAGATCGACAACGGAATAGTGCCATTGGTTTGCTTAGAGTGCTTAATTTGACGAAGATATCAAATACCCACGGATCCAAGAATAGTAGGGATATAGTCTCTGCAAATTACCACTACACAACTTGGCATTATACGTTAACATCGAATGCGCCCCGCGCGTAACCGAATTTGTGACTTAAGAGCGGCGCTTGGGCGATGTTCCTGTTTGTGCATACTTAGACCCCACGCGCCACGCCCACATAGCATATCCTTACTATTCTTAGATCTGTGCAAATACCTAACATCGTCTATGTCTACCCTTAACCGCTAACCTATGATGTTTCCTCCCAGGCCATGTGACATTAGTCGGCAGCTGAGGGTATCCCACGGTTGCGTGTCGAAAATCCTCGCCAGATACCACGAGACAGGCTCCATACTGCCTGGAGCCATTGGCGGCTCCAAACCTAGAGTCACCACACCTAAGGTTAGTATTTCTGTGCGATTTATCAGTTCTAGGTTATTATAACAGCTGTTCTTCAATGCTGGCCTGAGAGCGAGAGAAAAACATAGAGTGTGCCAGCTGCATTTCCTTCCGATCATATTGTAAAAAAAATATAATGAAATTATGTGGCACGTTTTTCCACTTTCCGACCCGGCAACGGCACGGAATTGATTCCCACTGGTACCGTCACCGGCCTGCCAAACTGCATGTGTTTTGTATTCGTACGAAACATGCGCGTGTGTGCGTGCGCTCAAATTGGAACTAGGTGGACGTTACCATGCCGTCTAGTGGAAAAACAGAGCCACGGCATCGTGACGGCACCGTCGCCGTTCCGCCTAGTGGAAAAACGCCCATTGACCTAGCACAGATTATATAATAGTAACTATGACGTGGTGCGAGTAATCAGTACAAATAATAACATTGCTCTACTTTGGGCTCGATTCTAGATTCCACTGGATAAAACTAAAATTAAAATCTATCTGTCACTTTCATAATAATAAAATTTAAAAAGGACAGGTGATTAATACTCTATGGTTTTACACTTTGTCCGCTAGTTTTTAACGCGCTTTTGCACGTTTCCCCAGTAAAAATGACAGAACATCGATTATAAATCAAAAACCGGAGAGAATAGATCTCCTGTCCTTTTCCAATGTTTTTAGTCTCAAAGTGATAAATTGATTTTAATTTTAGTTTTAGCTGGCAAATCTAGAATCGAGCCCATAATACCGTACCCATTGCAATTATGACGACTATGTTGCACGTGATACTTTATAGAAAATTGTTTATTAAATGGTATGAATTTCAAAATACGATAATCTAATAGTGAAGTTAATTGAAAAAAAAATCTTATCACGTACAAATAATCTCGCTAGCCTTATTCCGTATCTCATGGGGTCGGCTACCTAATCTAGGGGATTGAACGAGGGACCTGGTTTTTTTTAAAAAAAAACAGCACTATGGGCTAAAAATAAGTCGCGTTCAATACGTAAGTCCCTAAGTCCTAACATTTATTTTGTACTTCTGCTCAGGTGGTGTCATACATAAAGCAATTAAAGGCGAAGGACCCCGGCATTTTCGCGTGGGAGATCCGGGACAGGTTGCTGGCTGACGGCGTCTGCGACAAGTACAACGTGCCGTCCGTCTCCAGCATCAGCCGGATCCTGAGGAACAAGCTGGGGGGCGCGGCGCTGTACCCCGTACCCCCCCTGTACCCTGTCCCACCGCAGCGGTGTTGGCCACTGCACCAGCCTTACGACTATTATGTGTATTTACAGGTGAGGTTCTTTGTCTTGAATTCAATAACGCCTTTTGATATATTATTAAGATTGGCTATTATTTAAAGCTGTTAGCCATACGATACCAGCTTGAGGTTTTTCCGAACAAGATTTACTTTAATGAAAGATGTAGGTTGAAATAGATAGATAGAATTGTACCAATTTATAGTTGCAAAAATCACGACTTAACGAATATAAGTCTATACCTGTCATTTTCTGTCATGAGAGAACAGAAAGGGACGCGAATCATTTTAGTCAAGATGTAGTTAAGTAGTGCGTTCTAGCATTGTCTTACATTTCAAAGAAAAATACTCGTAACTGACATACCGCTAGGCCATTGCAAGTATTCAAATATTTTTCTTTCTACAGGGTCGACAGCACACAACCGCAGCCCCGCACGGGCTACCCCACCCACACCAGCAGGCACCCCACCATGCGCACACGCACGCGCTCTGACCCCCCGCGCCCGTGTACCGGTGACCTCCACCGGACGGGACTTATTGCGGCCCTAGTATCATCAACAATAAGCTGAATTGGCTACTTAGCGCGGCTTCTACTCGGCGATGTCGTCAGGACAACGGCCGGTGACCCCCACCGAGTGTTACTTAGTGCGGTCCTGGACTTTTTAAGAAAATGGAGATTATTTTGTAAAAAGTGACTTTAAGGACTACACAGGGAGTGGTTTAAGAGAAAGTGGTGTAATGTTTTAGATATCATTAGGTGTTAAATGGGAGTTGTTGGTTCAAACTTAAATCTTTCGTTTAGGTATACTATCACTGCATTGCATTAATTAACTGCCTCCGTGGTCCAGTGGTCAGAGCCATAAGCTCAGGATTCGGAGGTCCTGGGTTCGATTTCCAGGGGGAGAACACAAAGTTGATATTTGTCATTTTATCAATTTGTGAGATTTTCCCCAGTTTGGTTAGGACGGTCGAATCACCTGATTGTCTGGAAGAAAAAAGATTCTGTGCTTCGGAGGGCACATTAAGCCGTCGGTCCCGGTCGCTGTCTTTGATAGTGGTCATTACACAAACCATGTCAGAGGCCTATTAGCTGGGCTATTTAAAAACTCTGACACCATGGTTCATCGGGTCGATTGACTGCATACCGACACGACAGAAGAAGAATAAATTATTTTAGATTTCTAAAATGGACAAGTCCTACCTAAAGCCAATGTGCAGATAAATCTCGAATGAACTCATGTTTCGATGATGAAACCGATCTTTTTATCAGATAAATATGTTGATAATTATTTTCAAGTATTATTACTTAGTGTACTGTACATAGTGATTGATATCAGCGTGTAAATTAAAAAGCTCAATTCTAGGCGTCGTTTTCTAAAACTAAATACATACATATAACCACGCCTTTATCCCTAACGGGGTAGATAGAGCGTAAACGACCTAAAAAAAGGTGGATCCACCACGTCTGACAAAGTTATGACGGTTATTTATGATAGGTATATTGCTGTAGTGACAGGATGTCCGCCTATCGCCTAAATTGCAATATATAGAAAAGAAATCCTCGGATCCCGTAGCTGGTTTTTACAGAATGCCCGGGAGGAGATGCAGCTGTCATATTCTATGTTTTTCTCTCGCTCCCAGTCCAACATGGACGAATTTCTAAAACTAAATGTAAATTACTAACTTTCTGTCACGTCCATTTCAGTTGCAATAAGTTGATAAGGATTAAAGACAGAAGGAATCTGTGCACATTATTTTTTCATTGCACATATTTATTTAAGTGCACATTATTTTAGTTTATGTTTTGATATTGCTCCTTTACTTTTAACTAATGTAGTAAATGAGGTACAACTTGCGAAAAAAATATTAAACCAGCATATTTAAAACTAAAAGTGCTAGGTCTATTTTAGCGTTAGAAAGTGGCACGTAGAATTGAGCCCATTACATTTTAGACATAATTAATTTAAGTATGTAAAGTTATGGATGAAGATTTATTTAAGTAGTTGGTGCAAAGATGTACATTTATATTGAATCTAAATAGTTGTATTTAAGGCAATGCTGGGTACTTAATTTACTTTAGTATAATAAATATATTTAAAAAAATATAAACAATTCTCGTTGCGTTTTGGAAGAAGATTTCAAAACGTAACTTGCACTCTATGTAATAACGTTAAGGCCTACTTACTGAAAGAAATTCAAGGTATAAAATATTTTATTACAGTGCGAAATAAATGGTTTGTTATAAATTACAATTTATGGCATTATTTTTCCTTCAAAAACCCTTTAATATCGACTTGGCATACAGCGTATAGATATACCATACAATACAAATATTCTTTATTGCACATAAACAACACATTGTACAGGAACAAACATTACAAAACAAACAGAGTACAATTAGGCGCCCTTATTGCTAGGGTAGCAATTTCTGCCAGGCAACCTTTGGGTAAATAGATATCATGGTTAAGATTACATTACATATTTCAGTTGTTGTATAATTTGAAATTGTTTAATATAATAGTAGGTACATTGTTCAACGCGGGAAGAATGTGATTGATTCCTACGAGGATGTGGTTTGAGGCCCGAAGCGCAGCTGAGAGAAAAATCAACATCCAAACAAAAACATAAAAAAAACAATGTTTCGGCTTGCAAACAACTTTTATAGACCAATCGGCGTCGATTGCCTTAAAAGCATTTTTATAGCTAAATGTTATTTTTATGGGCCGAAAAAATAGAGCAAGTATTTCATTACAATGGTAGAGATTGAAAAACTTTGATTAAACATTGTTCGCTAATTATTTACAGCGGAAACCGCTCCCCGCGCCGAATCGAGTTCACAACCGAAAACAATAACATATGCTGCGCCCGCGCACCACGCGAATAACCAATTAAATCCTCGCTTTGTTTCGAATTTAATACTACCTAATCTGAAATTTTACTGTATTAATAACAAATTTTATGACCGCCATCGTCGAGCGGGGTAAAAATGCGAGTTATATTGGAGCCTATTGAAAATATGGGTTTTGTATAAATATTTCTATATTCCGATGGCTTTGCTCCTGAAATATCTTAGATATAGGCCAGTGTTGACCAAAACATAATCGACGGTGGTCCTACTCCACACAGACGTCTGGAAGGCATTGGCATTTCCAAACATCGACAGAACACAGCAAGAGTAGACTCCGAACACTCTGATGAGAGATCTTTAGTGACAAATAGTTCAGTCAACGGATAAGATTTCCTGTGGATAAATCAGGGAATCCTATGACTGCGTGTGATGCTTGGGATGGCCCTCTAGCAGATAACCATACTCCTTCTCCCATCCTTCTCGAAATAATAAACAAGCACTTGCAAGAAACTGTGGAATCAGATATATGCTCAGGTAATTCCGGACTGTTACAACATGACAATCTTCAAGAAACGAGCCTTTTCCTTCTTGAAGGGCCAGCAGCGCATTTGTGAACCCTGGGTGTTGAAGGTGACCCGCCTGCTCGTCTGCTACCCTCTTTCATAAAATAAAAACATGCAAACAAAAAAACATCAAAGCGATTATTCTCTTCTTATAGGTAAGGTCTGTCTCAGTCACACCTGAATAATCCCATGTTTAATAAAAACCCGTCCACGGACCCCTGAGAAAAGATGGCGGTGGTGGTGACATTCGACGCCGCTGCGCCCGCGCCTATGCGCCGACGTAATTAAAGTGGCGGGAGGCGCGGCCGCGGCAGCTTTGTCGTGCCACGGAGAATGCTACAGTACAAATAGGAGGGCTGCCGGAAAATGCACGGAGTGTTGCCAATGTAAAAGTTTCTGGAGTGATTGTCAAGAGGAATCAGTTTGGTTAGGAGACACACACTGCATACCCCAGAAGTCGATATACCTAAAGCTCGTATTTATACAGACAGCGATCTCAAGATTGAAAGTGATATCAAGCATGGATTTGATAGGCCCTACTAAAATGTCATTTTTAATCTATCTCAAGTGACGATTATAAATACGGGCCTAAAAGAAGAAATATACTCCAAGTCAGTTATGGACTGAAAATAGAAATGATTCAACAATTGATCCATACTTCTGATATCTTTAATAGTTTCGGAGAGATGTTGCAACAATAGGTCTATACATACTTCTAACATCTTTAATAGTCCACTTTCGGAGTTTTGGACAAAGGCCTTTTCCCGGCTGTTGTGGCGTTTTCCCACTAGACGGCCAGCTAGTTCCAAACTGAGCGCACACACATACACGCGCATGCTTCGTAACAATACAAAACACATGCAGTTTGACAGGCCGGCGACGGTACCGATGGAAATCAACGCCGTGCCGTTGCCGTGCCAGCAAGTGTAAAAGCGATGATTTTCATAGATTATCTCTTCCACGGTATCGTCGACTGTGCCGTGCCGTCGCAGTTGCCGTCGCCGTGCCGTCTTGTCGAAAAACGCCCATTCTCGGGAAGAGACGGATGCTCAGACTCTGCTAGACACAAGCCTTCACATATCTGCAGGAAGTCGATTGAATGTTGGCATTTTTTTAATGGACCTATTTGCACCATATTTGC
Source organism: Scrobipalpa costella (assembly GCA_949820665.1). Taxonomy (NCBI): domain Eukaryota; kingdom Metazoa; phylum Arthropoda; class Insecta; order Lepidoptera; family Gelechiidae; genus Scrobipalpa; species Scrobipalpa costella. Next base: position 17,430,183 of record OX463314.1, read on the forward strand.
ACTACGTGGAGTGTATATAATGCGTCACCGGACTAAAGGCGGGGTGTTGCTGCACGCAATCTACACCCTCATATGCAAGTGACAACTGCCTAAGGGCGCCCCCTAGGGCTCGAACCTTGGCTTATGGCGTTGCCTTGGGAATTCCTTATCAGGGAGAAAATGTTTGCAATGGCAACACAGCCTGCGCATGCGCTCCCACGCTTGCAACGCTGCCACCAGAACAATGGCCGCGGTGAATAAAACAATCCCGATGGGGTTTAGGGGTAATGAGTACATGTGACATTGTTTACAAATCGGTTTCCTTTCTTAAATTATGGAAGTTCTTTCTCTCTCTGTTTCCGATCGAATAAATTGCATTACTATTAAAAATAATAAGTACGCAAATACCGGATGTAAGGGACAGCGTCCCGCAAACTGATAGGGGTTGCTCAGTCAACGTAACTGAACAACTTTCACCAGGATTTTTTTTCTTGAGATGAAAAGAAAATTTGACCTTCCGATACAAAATTACCACCTCAATCATAGAATCCCAAGAAGAAGAAACCCATTTTTTTATTTTCACTCCCTGAAACAAAAATACTGTTAATAGTTGTTCAGTTTCATCTGTTTGCGGGACGCTGTCCCTTACACCCCGTATTATAGCGGACAAGAGGCAGTTATTAGCGATTGCCTCTAGGGCCTAGAAATTAATCTTCTGGACAGAGATGAAACAAAAGCAATAGAAAGCGGCGTGGCTTCGGTCGCCGGCGGGTAGGTGGATATACAAGCCCGACGGACAAGCATTACAAATCCCTGGGTCAAATCACGCCTTTATCCCTAATGGGGTAGGCAGAGCGTAAACGACCTAAACAAAGGTCGTTTCGACACGTCTGACAAAGTTTTAAGGGTTTTTTAAAATAGATTTATACGTATATTGCTGTAGTGATAGGTTGTCAGCCCATCGCCTAAATTACAATATACTAAAACCCTCAGATCCCGTAGCTGGTTTTTACAGTATGCTCGGGAGGAAATGCAGCTGGCACATTCTATGTTTTTTCTCACTCCCAGGCCAGCATGGAAGCTATCATGTAGGGATGAGGGTGGCTAATCCTCTGGCGCCATGCTACTTTTTGCAGTGTCAGCTGCAACTGTAGGCGGGGCGAGGTGAAGATTTAAGGCTACTGCTTAACATTAAATATCTATATACATACATACAATCACGCCTTTATCCCTAATGGAGTAGACATAAACAATGGTCGTTCCGCCATGTCTGACAAAGTGTTGAGGGTTATTTAAGATAGAAGTAGGTATATTGCTGTAGTGACAGGTTGTTAGCCCGTCACCTAAATTACAATATATTGAAACCCTCGGATCCCTTAGCTGTTTTTTACAGCATGCCAGGGTGGAAATGCAGCTGGCATATTCTATGTATTTCTCTCGCTTCCAGTCCAGCATGGAAGCAAGCATATAGGGATTAGGGTGGTTAATCCTCTGGCGCCATCCTCTTTTTTGCAGAGCCAGCTGCATGTGTTGGCGAGGGGCGGTGATACGTCTCAAATCATGAGATGTAAAGCCATTTAAAATATATATAAATAAGACTGCTTAACATTGGGCTCGATTCTAGATTCCACCGGCTAAAACTTATATTAAAATCTATGTGTCACTTTCATAATAATAAAATTAAAAAAGGACAGGCGATTTATACTTTGTCCTCTAGAATTTGTCGTGCTTTTACAGGTTTCTCCAGTATTTCTGTCAATTTTATATGCCATATCATATGACGGTGCATTAAAATTACAGATAACGCATAAAACCACTAACTATAAATCAAAACTGGTGAGAATAGATCTCCTGTGCCTTTCCAATGTTTTTAGTCTGAAAGTGACAAATAGATTTTAATTTTAACCGGCAAATCTAGAATCGAGTAAGTTTGATGCAAAAGAGAATAAAAGAGAGTCGACGGTATTTCCTATGTTGTCTACGCCCAATTACATACATACATATATAAATCACGCTTTTATCCCTAATGGGGTAAGCAGACCGTCAACGACCTAAACAAATTTCGTCATGCCACGTGTGACAAGTTTTGAGGGTTATTTCAGTTTGATCCGTATAATGCTGTAGTGACAGGTTGTCGGCTCATCGCCTAAATTACAATACACTGAAACCCTCAAATCCCTTAGCTAGTTTTTACAGCATGCCAGGGAGGAGATGCAGCTGGCAAATTCTGTTTTTCTTTCGCTCCCAGTCAAATCAAATTCAAACTACATAAGCAAGGGAAGACTCTAGTCTTGTCTAGTAACTCAAAAGTCCTGCGCCAGACTTCCAATTTGCATTCATCGCATTGATGGCTAGAGATGCCTAGATAATTTAAATACATAATATCACGCCTTTATCCCTTACAGGGCAGGCAGAGCATAAAAAGCCTTGTAAAAGGCGCTTTCGCCACGTCGGACAAAATTGAGGGCAAATTTAGGATTTAATGTATATTGCTGTAGTGACAGGTTTTCCGCCTATCGCCTAAATAACAATACACTGTAACCATCAAAACTCATTTGCTGACTTCTACAGCATGCCCAGAAAGAAGGGCAGCTGGAACATTCTATGGTTTTCTATCACTCCCAGTCCAGCATGGAGGAATGATTAGATGATTTTTACCAAGTAAACCCAAACATGCTTAAGAAGATTCTTTCAAAAGAAGAGCTTGCTTTAATGGTCGTATCGTATAGAATTGGGCTCTTGATCCGGAGGTATTAGGTTTGATTGCCATGAAGAACACACAAAAGTATATTTGAGAGATTGATCCTAGTATTTTTTCAAAGCGTAGCATAACAATTTTGGCGCTAGTTTTTTTTGCCTTGCCTGTCGCGCGTGTCTTTGTAACCCGAGGCGCTCCGCCCCTGCGCCCGCGCCGGCGCTGCGGTCTCTCGGGTCACTGGAGATCTTGCACGTGGCAATCGGACAGGGTTTTTTTTATTTCGAGTTTTTCTAGGAGTCCGTCATGTGTGTCCAATCGGCAAACAGCCGCTTTGTCGGCGTTTCGCCGGGAGTATTAATCACAGATGAATACAAATTTGAACTACATACATATAATCACGCCTTTATCCCTAATAAGGTAAGCACGTCTGACAAAGTATTGAGGCTCATTTAAGATAGATTTGTAGGTATATTACTGTAGTGACAGGTTGACAGCCTATCGCCTAAATTGCAATATAAAGAAACCCTCGAATCCCTTAGCTGGTTTTTACAGCATGCCCAGGAGGAAATGCAGCTAGTACATTCTATGTTTTTCTTTCTCTCCCAGCCCAGCATGGAAGAAAACTTTAAACTAGGGGTTTATTTATTATTAATCACTTCTTTCTTGCTGGACTGGGAACGATAGTAAAACGTAGATAGAATGTATCAGTCACTGCGGAAAACACATACTCCGTGGTAAACACACATATGAAATCATCCTCAGCTGCGAAGGAAGCAGTCCTCTTAGGATTCCGGCTGACGCTCTACCTACCCCGAAAAGAATACAGGAGTACATACACACATACATACAATAGAATAGAAAAACGTTTATTCATGAAACAATACAAAACACAACATACATAAAGTAGACTTATGTTACATACATAAAAACATTAAAAAAAAATGTATGCTCTGATCTGTATTGCACAAGAAATGGAGCTGACTCAGCATTCGTTACAAGTTATATCTATAACCAGTAACACTGATATTCTGTCAGCACCGTAATACAGAATATAATAATACAATACAAAATCTTAAATTTAAAATACATACTATAAATACACTACAATATTGATTATAATTAAACTACTTAGTAGGCACTGTAGATCGCGTTTCACGGGAGGTCCTGAATACGACTCCCTGAGGTCAGAAATCACCTTTCAGAAACTCTCCTGCTATTTTCCCGGGGACAGATACGACAAAAGATCTAAAAGATGTCAATCTATAGGTTTCCAGTTGCCGTTAAATTGGTAATCCCCACCGTTATATTGGTCAGCTCCGGAAGGCGATCTCGGCGTGGGTTACACATTTTTTGTATGTGGTCCTTGATGTCCTCCTCTGTTGTAGATGGGTCGAGACGGGACATGTACAGATGAGTGATGGGCTCAGCAGCCTTAAGTGTTGTGCAGGCTGTAGTGACGGTGCCGCGTTTATTGCGGTTGCGACGAAGACGGTGTTTCCTGGCCAGTTCAAAGCCATCTTCGTCAACGGTCGCTTTAGACGGGTCATCGGTCTTTTTAGCTGCCAGTTGTAACTTCTGATTTCCCAATAATCACGCCTTTATCCCTAATAGGGTAGGCAGAGCGTAAAAGACCTAATCAAAGGTCGTTCCGCCAGTTCTGACAAAGTTTTAAGGGGTTATTTATGATAGATTTCTAGGTATATTGCCGTAGTGACAGGTTTTAAGCCCTTCGCCTAAATTGGAATTTACTAAAACTCTCGGATCCCTTAGCTGTTTTTTACAGCATGGGGAGGAAATGCAGCGGGCACATTCTATGTTTTCCTTTCGCTCCCAGTCCAGCATAGAATTATACAGGTGTGATTATATGTATTTATTTTAATAAAAAGGACAAAATAATATTTATTAGGCAAATATCTACCTTCTTGCTTCCATTATACAAATTATATTCTTTTTAATTAAGTTGTAGAGCGAGTAGATTAATAAAAATATAAATCATCAAATTTATATATTTAATTATCATTTAACAAGTTTTTCTACTATAAAACATTAAAATAATACTATTTGAATCGACTCTACATTCTCATCTTAGTGGCAGCTACCGCCATCTAGTGCGTGAGAGCGGTAATAAACGGAAGCATGTTCTCAGAAGATATGGTTTCGCTACTCAATACGAGATGTCGCTAAGATGTAAGTTTATAAAAGTTCTAAAATAGAGTTTATAAAAATTATTACTCTATCAATAGTTAACATAAAATACACGAATTCTCCACATACATAATCCAAATAGGATTAAAATACGACAAATATCATAGTTAATCAGTTAGTATCTCTGAAACAACAAAATTCTTCAGTCGTCCAGTGCTGAATGTCATGAGTTATCATCAAATAATTAATTGTTATCAATTGGTCGAGACTTTGAAAGCCTTTTTGCACACGACACGCGCTAAGAAATAGTGCCGTGTGACTTGCTGTTAAGGCGAAAGTGTATTTTTAATTATGTTTTCAACTAGCTGTGCCCGCGACTTCGTTCGCCCGGTTTGTACGGAAAACACGCAATGGATCTCGATTCTAGATTCCACCGGCTAAAACTAAAGTTAAAATCTATCTGTTACATTCAAAATAATAAAATTTAAAAAGGACAGGCGATTTATATTCTATGGTTTTGCAATTTGTCCGCCTGACATTTTTATCCGCCTTATCATACGACCGCCAACTATAAATCAAAAACCGAATCAAAAATAATCAAGTTCAATTCCCTGCCTAAGTTAGGTGGCGTAATTATTTGTATCATAACTTTAAGTTTAAGTAACATCCCAGTCAAATAAACAAAGTTTTATCAAAATCGATAGTTAAACAACCAAACTTCAATTTCCAGCCTACCCCCTAAGTCAGGTGGCGTGATAATTTGTACGCTAAGTTTCAAGCTAGGTAGCGCATATTCAAATAAAAAAAGACCCATCAAAATCAGTCCAGTAGTCTCGGCGTGATGTGGTAACATACAGACAGACAGACAAAAAATCTAAAAAAATATTATTTGGTCTTGGTATCGCTAATAATGCCTATTACAATTATTTTTTCATAAAAAACTGTGTACAAACACGACCCTTCTAGAGATTTATTAATGTATATAGATAGATATGTTAAATTTAACTGCCTCCGTGGTCTAGCGTTCGATTCCCAGCGGGGGACAATGACTTTGTGTTGTTGTTTCTAGTTTGGTTAGGACATTGCAGGCTGATCACCTGATTCTCCGAAAACTAAGATGATCCATGCTATCGAATTGGCAAATTGTAAATAGTCGGTAATTCACTTGATTTCTCTCTGGTCGTGTCAGTCAATCTGTCCCACCAGAATAAGATTTTGAAGGAATAGGGAATGCACCAGTGTGTAGCTCAAACACTTGGGCACTAAAATCTGGTCCTGGGCAGTTGGTCGATCTCTGGGAGATAGGCCGCCATCACCGAAAATCGGTGGGAGGACTATTATAGTCATGCTCCCCTTAACGGTTTGCACACGGCCCGCTCGTTTCGGTTATCACAGCTCCGGTATCAATTATCTTCGATAGCGTCCGATGTCCACGCATCGCGTCGCCTGCGCCTGCGCTTTACCGGACGGCAAACATGCGTGCGCGCATGGTACACTCCTGTTTAGACACATTCCCAACTAGTCTATTCTATACAGGGTGCAAAATAATTAGCTAACCAAACTTCCATGCTGGACTGGGAACGAGAGAAAAAACATAGAATGTGACATATGCATATTCTCTCAGGTATGCTGTAAAGACCAGCTAAGGGATCCGAGGGTTTCAGTATATTGCAATTTAGGCGATGGACTGACAACCAAACACTACAACAATGTATCCAATGTATACAAATCTATCATAAATAACCCTCTAAACTTTGTCAGATGTGGCGGAACGACCTTTGTTTATGTCGTTTACGCTCTGCCTACCCCATTAAGGATAAAGTTGTGGTATGCATGTATGTGTAAAATAATTAGCTAAGCAAACTTTGGTTTTTGGGTGTACCTCCGCATGAAAATGAACAACTTTCCCCAAGGAACATTAGGTCGTAAAATAAACAAAAAAAATAGGCCTCCCATAACGCTGCTACCTAGGTACTTGAATCATTTTGTACGGAAGGCCCTTCTTGATAAATACACGCTTTTAATCGGATCTCCACCATAGTAATAAGCTTTATCGCTACACTGATAAATAGTATACCAATTTTAAGAAAGAAATATTTAAAATAGTACCTCAACGGGCTCGATTCTAGATTTGTCTGCTAAATTATTATTATTATTTTTAAGCCTGTGGTGTCCCACTGTAGGGCAAAGGCATCTTTCCCTTCCTTCTATTTTTCGCGATCTAGTGCCATTTCTCGCCATTCGGTCATGTGTGCGTCTAGTTCGTCTCGCCACCTTATCCCACCTGCTAAAACTAAAATTAAAATCTATTTGTCACTTTCAGACTAAAAACATTGAAAAAGGACAGGAGATCTATTCTCTCCGATTTTTGAATTATAGTAGGAGGTTTTATCCGTTATCTGTCATTTTTATCGGATAAAATTGATACTAGAGAAACGTGCAAAATCGCATCAAAATCTAGCGGACAAAGTGAAAAAACCATAGAGTTATTATTAATATATTATTATTTTAAAAGTGACAGATAGATTTAAATTTTAGTTTTATCAGGTAGTATCTAGAATCCAGCCTATTCTATAAATTAAAGAAATATCTGTCAGTTTTTTACTCATCACCTAAATTAGTACTTACAGTAATTAGTACTTACACAATTAAAACCTTTAACTTTCTAGCTAACAAGCCCACATGAAGCTTTCGCAAAGGGACTGCCGGAATTTCAAATAGCTTGCAGAAAATTGTGGTTCCAGGTTTTAACAGTTATCTCCGCTCCTTTGCCGAGACTAGAGTCAAAAGCAAACCTACCGCGAATAATACACCAATGAGGATGTAACGCGAATAGCCCAAGTCGGTTGCTAGTTGCCTCACCGTGTTCCACGCTATCTCCTCGATATTAATTTGATAAACCTCAATTGCTTCTGCTTCACCTTTAGAAGTATCAGGGTCAATGACACCATTACGACAGACGCTGTCCTGTATAATTTTTATTCCTCTTAAAGTTAGAGCGCAGTAGGACGTAGCTGCAGCAGAGCGGCGCGGCGCGGTTCTGCGCGACATATGTATCTTTGTAATCGTGAGTGGTTTCTCGGGTTGTTAAAACCCGATGAACCCTGGTGTCAGAGTTTTGAAACCGTGTAGTAGCACAGTTATAAGGCCTCGGACATGGTTTGAGTAACGACCACTATCAAAGACAGCGACCTTGACCGACGGCTTAACGTGCCCTCCGAAGCACGGAATCTTTTTTCTTTTGCGGACAATCCGGTGATTCAACCTGCAATGTCCTAACGAATTCTTTGTATGAAAATGTATGAGAGGTACCGCACTGAAGCGGCACCTAAGCAGCAATGTCGGGTCATACATTTTGTCAGTATTGTCGCGTACTGTCGCGCTGCTGCAGCGCCGTGCCGCTTCGCTGCAGCTACGTCATAGTGCGGTCTAATCTTTAGTTTCAACAAAATGGCCGGTGTCTGGAAATTCTGGATTGATCACTTGCCATTTGCCATGCGTGACTATACATATATACACATACATATAATCTTGCCTTTATCCCTAATGGGGTAGGCAGAACATCATCATCTCCCTAGCCTTATCCCGTATCTCACGGGGTCGGCTTCCTAATCTAGGTGATTAAACGAGGGTACTGGTTTTTACACAGAGCGACTGCCATCTGACCTCCGCAACCCAGAAGGGAAACCAGACCCAATTCTAGATTAGATCTGAGTTTTCAAGACTGTAGTTTTAATGGGGTAGGCAGAACGTGAGCGACCTAAACAAAGAACGACATATATACATACATATCATCACGCCTTTATCTCTAATGAGGTAAGCAGAGCGTAAACGACCTAAAAACAAAGTCTGACAAAGTTTTGAGGGTTATTTAAGATAAATTTGTAGGTATATTGCTTTAGTGACAGGTTGTCAGCTCATAAGTCAGCCCAGCCTAAATTACAATATACTTAAACCCTTGGATCCCTTAGCTGGTTTTTACAGCATGCCCGGGACGAAATGCAGCTGGCACATTCTATGTTTTTCTTTCACTTCCAGTCCAGCATGGCTATAGTGTACTCTTAATGACTGCTGGGATAATAAGCCGATCATACGTGACTCATTTCCAAGATAACGTTATGTAATTTTTGGTACGTAATCTTACAAAAGTAAGGTAGTCTTACAGAAATCAATTGACGCATTACGCAGCAAATTGCTACGGAAACAGCTACGCCGTAGCAAATATCAGTTAACATATTAAATTGAAACTACTAAATACATAATTCCTGACCAAATTATTTAGACACGTCCTAACCTAACGTACACATCAGAAATAATGCATCCTAGATATTTTAGGTAGTACAAAAGATGTTTGCATGAAATAACCGTCTGAGAAATTTCTTTGTTGGATTAACGAATGACCCGAAAGAGCCCGATGGTGTAGTGGATAGGGCCGCTGCCTCCTGAGCCGTCGTGGTTCGAATCCCATCACGTTCCAATGTGTTTTACGGTTTTCGAATTTCATATGTATGTATTTTTCCGTGCTTCAGAAGGCACGTTAAGACGTTGGTCCCGGTTAATATCGTTTAATACCGTAGATATTAGTCGTTAGCCATGTCAGAAGCCAGTGCTAAGCCTAGGCGGCTTGAAAACTCTCACCTAATCTAGAATTGGGTCTGGTTTCCCTTCTGGGTTGCGGAGGTCAGATGTCAGTCGATCTGTGTAAACTAGTGCCCTCGTTCAATCACCTAGACCTCATTCATTTTTGAGAAATAATTTCCGCCACACTAAAACTTCGTTTTTGTACAGCGAGCGGCGGGTATAGATTAGGTACCCGACTCCAAGAGATACGAGGTAAGGCTAGGGAGATGATGATAAAAACAATAAACAAATGACCCGACGAGCCCTACTAGGTTGGGTAGTGGTGGGTGTCATGTCAAAATGCTGGGTTCTATCGAGGAATCAAAGTACTTAACTGCGTCCGTGGTCTAGTGGTTAGTGCCATGGACTCCGGATCCGGAGGTCCTGGGTTCGATTCCCAGGGGGGAAACACAAAGTTGATATTTGAGAATTCATCACTTTGTGAAATTTTCCCCAGTTTGGTTAGGACATTGCAGGCTGAATCACCTGTTTGTCCGAAAATAAAAAGATTCCGTGCTTCGGAGGGCACGTTAAGCCGTCGGTCCCGGCCGCTGTCTTTGATAGTGGTCGTTACTTAAACCATGTCAGAGGCCTGATAGTTGTACTCTGACACCAGGGTTCATCGGGTCGATAGACTCGATACCCACTTGACAGAAGAATGGAAGTAGAGGGACAGTTTCTTACAGACTTCTGAATAAGGTCGTTCCATCGTCGACTCTGTCTCGGTCACCTGGACGACCTAGATATTTCTGGAAGACAAGAGTAATAGGCAAAACTATTAGAAATTACAAAAATACATACATATTATCACATCTGTATCCCTAATGGTGTAGGCAGAGGGTCAACGACCCAAATGAAGGTCGCTCCGCTATGTTTTACAAATGTTGAGGGTTTTTTAAGACATACATACATACATACACAAAATCACACCTTTATCCCTTACGGGGTAGGCAGAACGTAAAACGCCTCCTAAAAGGCGCTTTCGCCACGTCTGACATAAATTGAGGGCAATTTTAGATTGTAATGTGTATTGCTGTAGTGACAGGTTGTCAGACCATCGCCTAAATTACAATACACTGTAACCCTCGAATCCCTTTTGCTGACTTTTACAGCATGCCCGGGAGGAAGAGCAACTGGAACATTCTATGTTTTTTCTTCTCTCCCAGTCCAGTATGAAAGATATTTTTAAGACACATCTGTATATTGCTGTAGTGACAGGTGGTCAGCCCATCGCCTAAATTATAACTAAAACCCTCAAATCCCTTAGCTGGTATTTACATCATACCCCGGAGGAGATGCAGTCTTGTATGGAAGAAAATTAAAAACATAATCAAATACTATCACGCCTGTATCCCTAATGGCAGAGCATCAACGACCGAAAACCAAGGTTTTCAAGGGTTTTTAAAGATAGACCTGCATATTGCTGTAGTGACAGGTTGTCAGCCCATCGAGTGAATTACAATATACTGAAAGCCTCGAATCCCTTAGCTGGTTTTTACAGAAGGAGATGCAGCTGGCACATTCTTTGTTTTTCTATCGCCCCAGTCCAGCGTGGAAGGATTTAAAAAAGGGTTTTTATTAATTTACTTTGCAATTTTGCGCACGGTTACCGTTGCACACGGCTGTCTCTATACATGTTCATAATCTAATCTAATAGTCTAGTACCTCGGAACCGGCGCTCGCGCAGGGTTACGACACGATAACGGTTCAATATTATTGTTTTCTTATTTCGAAATGTTTTGTTCCGAATTCAAAATGCGAAGAAAACTAAAAACTTACGATAACGTTTCAATATTGTTTTCTTATTTCGAAATGTTTTGTTCCGAATTCAAAATGTGAAGAAAACCAAAAACATTTTTTTTTTCTTTTAGTTATTTACCAGCCAGGATGTGAGATGTGTTATAAAGGAATGAGTGTTTATAATAGTGTCAAAGATGGGAAAATTGATAGTGTGTGAATAATGGTGAAGAAGTTTCTCATAGTGCTTGTGTTGATAAGTTTGTACGTGATGGTGTCTGTTTACCATACGGAGAATGTGCTTAGAAAAGGTGAGATCCGATCCAACATGCTTGCTATACCTATTTATACAATACGATACAAATATTCTTTATTGCACATAAACAACACATTGTACAGGAACAAACAGAGTACATTTAGGCGGCCTTATGCTAGGGTAGCAATTTCTGCCAGACAACCTTTGGGTAAAGGAGTAGTTTGCTAATATATTGTTATAAATTTAAACAGAATAAATAAACTATGTACGTACTAGTCGCATAAATACGAATAGGTACAATAAACTAATACATAAGTACCATTATAATATGTTAAAACTAATATAATATGCTATAAGAGAGAGGAAAATGAAATATTTCATTCAGATAGGGAAGTGAGATTGTGAAAAACAATATAACAAATTAGATAATATAATTAAAACACAGTAGGTAATTACTAAAGTAAATCAGGTGATATATAGGAAAATGTAGAAAAATATTTTTTAACACGCTCTATAAGAACTGAAATAGAGGGTGCCTGCTTGATTTCCACAGGTAAAGAATTCCACAATTTGATTGCTCACAGTATAAGAATTCATACATACATATTATCACGCCCATTCTATGTTTTGCTCTCACTCCCAGTCCAGTATATATATATATATATATATTTATGCCTATTTATTTACAAAATATGCGGAACTGGAGGGCCAATATTACTTTGTTCCCCTGGCAGTTGAGACTTTGGGTTGTTGGGCATCGGAAGGGATGTCATTCCTTAAGGAAATTGGGCGCCGCCTTCGGGAGAGAGGTTGCGACAACCGCGCTGGGGCGTTTCTGCTGCAAAGGCTGTCTATTGCAGTTCAACGTGGTAACACAGCGAGCGTAATGGGCACCTTTGCACCGGGTATAACCCAGGGCGGGCTTTTCGTTTAGTTTTTAAGTTGACCTATTGTATTAGATTTTTATGAAAATGAGATTAAATAAATCAATTTATTTACTATAGGAAATAAACGTCCTCCCCGATATGCTGTAAAAACCAGCTAAGGGATCCGAGGCTTTCAGTATATTGCAATTCAGGCAATGGGCTGACAACCTGTTACTACAGCAACATACCTACAAATCTATCTTAAATAGCCCTCAAAGCTTAGTCAGACATGGCGGAACGACCTTTATTCAGGTCAAAGGCGTGATCATATGTATGTATGTATTTATGATTGTGTAAATATTAGTATGGATTCGAGTGAATGGGCGTTTTTCTACTAGACGGCACGGCGACGGGAACGGCGACGGCACGGCTCTGTAGGTACCTTGGAAGAGATAATCTATGAAGGTCAATGAAATTATATGGCATTCTTTTCCACTTGCCGGCACGGCATTGATTCCCACCGGTACCGTCGCCGGCCTGCCAAACCGCATATGTTTTGTATTCGTACGAAGCATGAGCGTGTGTGTGCACTCAGATTGGAACTAGGTAGACGTTATCGGGACGTTGCCGTGTTGTTGCTGTGCCGTCTAGTGGAAAAACGCCCATTCTAACTAATTTAGGCTCGTATTTATAAAGCGATCTCAAAATTGAGAGCAATGTTAAGTATGGATTTACCAGGTCATACATACATACATAAAATCACGCCTTTATACCAGGTAATTTTTTACTGAAATTTCATTTCTGATACGAACTCAAACTAGCTGTCAATCTCAAGTGCTGTTTACAAATACGGGCCAGATGGGGATAAGCGTCTATTAGACATCACTACATAGTATAAAACAAAGTCGATTTCTCTGTCCCTATATCCCTATGTATGCTTAGATCTTTAAAACTTTGCAACGGATTTTGATGCGGTTTCTTTTAATGGATAGAGTGATTTAAGAGGAAGGTTTATATGTATAATACATGCATAATATAGTAGTGGAACGCTTTTAATTTCCGTGCGAAGCCGGGGCGCTTCGCTAGTATACGATAAAACTAAAAAATTAAAAGAAAAACTAAACTTACCTACTCATTTTACGAAAAAAAGTTGTGTGTTTCTGTTTATGTTTAAAAAGAGAAGTGTTATTTAGATAATCTGCAGTATACTTACGTCATATTTATATAACATATCCAATATTGATAAAATCAGTGATTTGTTAATTATATCTATTAATTATTTACATAAACAAAATCTGAATTACAGTGAATCAAATTAAGTGGATTGATTATTGCTTATATAAGAAGATTTATTGTTTTAATAAATGAAAGAATCTTTTATTTATTTGCAATAAGTATAATTAATTGACTGTATATAAAACTGATTATTGTTTTTATGTATAGCAATTTTAAATCAATGTTGCATTACAAAGATAGTCTGTAAGTAAATGAATGCAATATTCAAGTTTATAACACAGATAGAGCATTCTCTGAGTGCATTTCTCGAAATATGGTCAAGAGCGACTTGGTTCATTTTTATTTATTAAAAGTAAGTAAGTAAGTAAGTAAAAACACTTTAATGTACACAAAAAAACAAGAAACACGAAAATAAACTTAAATTAATGTGCTCAAAGGCGGTCTTATCACTTGAAGCGATCTCTTCTAGATAACCTTTGGGTAGAGGAGAATGTAAAGAGAAGAGAGTAGTGCTGAAGTATAGGAAATATTTAAATACTTTAAATACAACAAAAATAGAATAGTGAAAATAAGAATAACTAAAAACATACATACATATAATCACGCCTTTATCCCTTATGGGGTAGGCAGAGCGTAAACGACCTAAACAAAGGTCGTTCCGCCACGTCTGACAAAGTTTTGAGGGTTATTCAAGATGGATTTGTATTTTGTACGTATATTGCTGTAGTGACAGGTTTTCAGCCCATCGCCTAAATTGCAATATACTGAAACCCTCAGATCCCTTAGCTGGTTTTTACAGCATGCCCGGGAGGAAATGCAGCTGGCACATTCTATATTTTTTTCTCGCTCCCAGTCCAGCATGGAAGAATAAAAATAATAAATAACTAAAAACTAAGATAAATATATGCATATCTTTAGAGGTATATACCTTTATGCAATATAAAATTACTATAATACGTAAAAAAACACACACAATAAAAGATATTCGATTCGACTCGATTCTAGATCCACAGGCTAAAACTAAAATTAAAATCTATCTGTCACTTTCGAAATAATTAAAATTAAAAAAGGACAGGCGATTTATACTCTATGGTTTTACACTTTGCCCGCTAGTTTTTGACGCGCTTTTGCACGTTTCCCCAGAATTTCTGTCAATTTTATCCGCCATATCATATGACGGCGAATAAAAATGACAGATGACGCATAAAACCACCGACTATAAATCAAAAACCGGAGAGAATAGATCTCCTGTCCTTTTCCAATGTTTTTAGTCTGAAAGTGACAGATAGATTTTAAAATTTTAGGTTTAGCCCGTTGAATCTAGAATTGAGCCCACTTACTTACTTTTATGCTGTCATGAATACTTTCTTCCATGCCGACCTGGGAGCGAGAGAAAACATAGAATGTTCCAGCTGGCATTTCCTCCCGGGCATGCTGTAAAAACTAGCTAAGGGATCCGAGAGTTTCTGTATATTGTAATTTAGGCGATGGGCTGACAACCTGTCACTACAGAAGTATACCTACAAATCGATCTTAAATAACCCTAAGAACTTCGTCAGACGTGGCAGAACGACCTTTGTTTTGGTCGTTTACGCTCTGCCTACACCCTATCAGCGACCCAAAGTGGATCTTGGCCTCCGACATCAAAGTGCGTCATTCTTCTCTATTCTTTGCCAAATCTGACCAGTACACTTCCAGCTCTTTCTGTTTTGACAATATGTCTCGTCGAATTCATCACTGCATAGTATAAAACAAAGTCGCTTTCTCTGTCCCTATATCCCTATGTATGCATAAATCTTTAAAACTGCGAAACGGATTTTGATGCGGTTTCTTTTAATGGATAGAGTGATTCAAGAGGAAGGTTTATATGTATAATACATGCATAATATAGTAGAGAAACACTGATAATTTCCGTGCGCAGCCGGGGCGGGTCGCTAGTAGTTCATATTTTATTAACACCTAATTGTCCTGTGTTGATAGAGCGATAAATTAAATATATTTACCTAATTTGTTGATCTATGATTAAAATTTATTGTATCCTTAGGAGTAGGCACATATATTTTGATAAAAGATTCTGATTATTCAGGAATATGCACGCAATTTGATTTTGATTAGCTTATACTTTGCAAGAACGAAATCAATCATTAGTAATACTATAAAAATGGCAGTTCCATTCGACTAAGGAACTCTAAATAAATACTTAATCGATGTTGGAGTTAAACTTGGAATTCAGCTCATTTGCAAATTGACCACAGAAACTCGATCGGGCATTACACACACGTCCAAATAAAATTAAAATGCAAAACAAAGTTGATGATCACAAGCTGTGATCTGAATATAAAATCAAATTTATTTTTGTCAATAAATGCATAATTACTTACCTCAAACTTTTGAAATAACTTTTAGCTTTTATTGGTTTAACTAAATAACAATTTAATCTTATTTTGCGTTATGGAAAAATATTTACAGTTTTTATAGTTTAATCACTTTTAAATAATAGGATGGGATAGAACGACCCGTGTCAATAAAACCAAATAAATTTTACATGAATGAAAATGAAAATATTTATTATTTATGTACATGTACTATGATTTTCTGCTGAAAATTTTCACGGTGAATTAGAAAATCTCTAAAATTACTGAATCTCTAATATTACCGTACCAATAACATAACCGTGTTATCTGAAAACAAAAATGAATAGTCAATTAAGATTAGCAGATTATAAATAAGCTGCTTTCTGCGCCTGCGCAAGTTACTCGTCTCTCGGAGAGTTTACGCGGGAGTGCATCTGTACTAGACTTGACAACTTTGTAAGTAAGAATTTTGATTTTATTTTATTTCCAAAATTATAAAAAAATATTAGGATAAAGAGTTAAATGTTGATTGCTATCCATTCTTTAATGATTTAAAATCTTTACATCTTCTATAAATATTAGTCACAAAATAAAGTGTCTCAACATCTTACAGTTTCGATTTTTTCCGTTTGACCAAATGATCATCTGTATTTCTGTCAAATTTCTTTGAACAACTTTAGAGGTATAGTTTAGATGAATACGTCAATGTTCGCGACGAAGATTGTCTAATTAGAATTCCAAATATCAATAATATATAATTACAATTAAAAAAAAGTAAAAGAAAATTTGAAAAATAGTCACACGTCGCTTGTTATCATGATTCATGATCAACCATAGCCGTGTCAACCAACTTGAATGTTAAACAATTTGTTTGAACAGCTAGGTAAAGAAAACATATGGTAAATAGGTAAAAACACATTGGTATTATTATCATGTTAATCTATAATAGTTAAGTTTTCTTCCATGCTGGACTGGGAGCGAGAAAAAACATAGAATGTGCCAGCTGCATTTCCTCCCGGGCATGCTGTAAAAACCAGCTAAGCGATCCGAGGGCTTCTGTTTATTGCAATTTAGGCGATAGGATGACAACCTGTACAGCAATATACTTACAAATTTATCTTAAATAACCCTCAAAACTTTGTTAGACGTGGCGAAATGACCTTTTTTAGGTTGTTTACGCTCTTCCTATCCCATCAGGGATAAAGGCGTGATTGTAATTATCTTTTATACGCACAAACAGCTTGCTGCTGTTCTTCTGGGTGAGCTCGCTCCATCGTCGACTCTGTCACGATCATCCCTGACGTTTGTGTCTAGAGTCAAGAGCAACCACCAACCGACCATTTCAAGTAAAAAAATCCTAACAGATTTTCGACATAGCTTTTTTGACATTTAAGGTGATTCCTAACGGCAAATGGTTGTTTTTAAGATCTTTTTTTCCTAAACGAATCATTGGAAAATTATTAAAAAAAATACATCTAAGAAATTATTGCCTGCAGTAGCAACATTTAAGAATATTCTAGTTCATAAATAATTATGCTTAAAAAAACTTGTAGTAAAGCTGTTTTTATCAGTAAATTTGATATTCCTTTTAAACTATTAAAAACGCTTTCACGGTTTCTTCGGAAAAATATCCGTATTATGATCACCTAAAATCGCAACATAGCTTTTTTATGGATATCACTTTTTTGTACGTTTTTCGCATTTTTTAACGCGACCACGGACGTAGCTTCCATGCTGGACTGGGAGCGATAGAATAACGTAGAATGTGCTAGCTGCATCTCGTCCCGGGCATGCTGTAAAACCAGCTAAGGGATTCGAGGGTATATTGTAATTTAGGCGATGGGCTGACAACCTGTCACTACAGCAATATACAGTTCTATTTTAACCCTCAAAACTTCCAGACGTAGCGGAACGACATTTGTTTAGGTCGTTTACGCTCTGCCTACCCCATTAGGGATACAGGCGTGATAGAATGTATGTATGTACCACGGACGTAACCGCCACGCCGTAGCGCGCGCTGATTTGAACAATATTCTAAGGCATTATGGGCGATGGTTGCATATCTTGAAATGTACCTACTTATCTACCGTTGAAAAATAAAAATAGAAAAATAGAATACAACAACACTTTGGTGTTTTTGGTCCTTGGTATTCATGACATGTTTCCAAGGCAAGATTGTCTATCTCGTGATAGAAAGTAAAGATAGAATCAAAGGACTTATACATGCGTGATTGTTTTAAATAAATCCATGTAGCGGAGTACCAAGGGCGGATCCAGGATCATTTTCTGGGGGGGGGCATGAATATGTGGGAGGGGGGGCACAAGTATGTAGATAGTGTACTGTGCTTCTAAGTAATGTGATGGAACCTCTACAGTACAAAAATTCCCCCCTCCCCCCTAAATCCGGCCTTGGAAGCTACAACTACAACTCAAACAAGGTTTTAGGTCGTTAGGCTTTTGACTGCAAGCATTCTTCCATGCTGGAGCGAGAAAAAAACATAGAATGTGCTGCCTGCATTTCCTCCCGACCATGCTGTAAAAACCACTTAATTTTCAGTATATTGCAATTTAGGCGATGGGCTGACAACCTGTAACTTCAGCAATATACTTATAAATCTATCTTAAATAACCCTCAAAACTTTGTCAGACGTGGCGGATCGTCATTTTTTTATTGTTTTTTTATTACTTTGTTTAGATCGTTTACGCTCTATCTACCCCATTAGAGATAAAGGCGTGATTATATGTTTGTATGTAGGCTTTTTACTGTCACATTGTATCACACTGCAATGACATCAGCAAATACTATTGATCTAAGCACATTTAAGCATCAAATAACCCACTAGACCATCAATATGCAAAAGTCATGGTTATAAATATGTAAGAGGTTACATCACTTCCTCGTACCGCCGAATGTCGGTCGCAGAAGATGCGCAAGCGCCGCGTATCTTGTCACTAAGCATAATGAACAAAAACACTACTGTTTTTGAATAAATTACGTTACTTAGAGATAAGATACGAGCAAACTAGGCTCTTATTACTGTCCTTAAACTTAGACTCTGGTTTCATACATTTTAATTTAATTTAAATTCGGCCTCAGACTTAAAAATGAGGCTACAACTCACAAAAAAGAAACACGATTTTATGTATTGATATTTTGTTAAGAATTGTGCCTAGAAGAAGAATATTCAATAAGTACTGAACATTAACATTGTAATGTTTTTTTTCTATGTCTTTAATTAACTAGGTACCTAATATAATGTTCATTAAGCTACAGTATCTTAGGAACAGCCGAAGAAAATAAGGACCTATTTACTTTTCGTGTTTGAACACGGAAAAAAATAATTTTATTGAATGTACTTTTGAAATCTTTCTTCTGTGTAATATCAGAAATTTATCAAAAATTACAATATTGTAATAGATGTATCAATGTTGTGATAGTCCACAAAACAATAATGTTGCAATCGAACTTGCGGTTTGTCGAGTAGGCCGCACGGCATTTGCCGAACTCGCACCAGTCGCCCACAGCCCGCCAAACCGCCGCAACGCGCGCACGCTCGCGCCATTTCTGACACTTTACTTTTTTTATTTACGTTCCGAAATACGTACGCGAGTGTTTCAAAATTTCTGTCAAAGAAGTAATTTGATATTTTTTGTGTAATATTTGGAGTTTAGTTGGAGATTTGGTGAGTTTGTCTTAATTTTAAACTAGAATAAAGTGTCTTATAGGAGAAGTTCGTGTCTTTTGTGTGATATTAAGAATTTGTTTGTTCGGCAACCTTGAGTTTTAAAGGTTGCTAGTATTTTTTATTAATTGTTCTATGCGTACTATGTAAATAGATCCCAAAATATTAAAAAAATAAACTTTGTAGATTAGTATTGGGAGAACTCTACCTATTTTAAACTCAAACTTTGACTGATAGTTTCGATAAGATAACAAAAAATATCCAGTCTGCTGACACAACACACCGTAGTATCTATCCACTTGAACTGTTTGCATAGAAACATTTTAGAAATAAAAATGTTTTTCTCAATATTTTGTATACGACAAACGCTGTAGTCTTATCCGTAGCTACAGTACCTAAAGGAAACCTTATTTCAAAACTGCTTATTTAAGATAATAAGCATAGAATTGTCGACTACAGCTGTATAGAACCACAACGAGTGCATTTTGTCGACCTGGAGCCGTATTTTTGAATCACTCGAAGTGTTTTCGAAAAATTTACATACATACATATAATCACGCCTTTATACCTAATGGTGTAGGCAGAGCGTAAATGACCTAAAGAAAGGTCGTTCCGCCACGTCTGTCAAAACTAAACCAAACTAAAAATCGCCTAAATTGCAATATACTGAAACCCTTGGATCCTTTAGCTGGTTTTTACAGCATGCCCGGGAGAAAATTTTTGTTTTGTTTTGATGAAAATCGCATAGTTACTCATATGCGCATTGAAGTTCGAGCGATTCAAAAATACGACTGCGCACGGGCGCACACATTAGCTAACCCGACCCGACCGGCGGCGCACGGCGTCATGTCATCATTAGTGATTACAATGCAATCCGGTCCCGCGTTTGTTTGTTTGCGTGACTAGATACAACGCCTTTACACTTGTACATTAAGCTGGTTACTAGAAGGTAAAGGATACTGCATTTCGCATATTATTCATTTTGGACAATACGGAACGTTATCACTGCATAGTATAAAACAAAGACGTTTTCTCTGTCCCTATATCCCTATGTATGCTTAGATCTTTAAAACTACTCAACAAATTTTGATGCGGTTTATTTTAATGGAAAGAGTGATTCAAGAGGAAGGTTTATATGTATAATACATGCATAATATAGAAGAGAAACACAGATGATTTCCGTGTGAAGCCGGGGCGGGTCGCTAGTGACAAATAAGAAAGAAAAAAAAACCGTGGTTTGTTTGTTTGCGTGCCGAGATATAACGCCTTTGATTGTACATTAAACTGGTTGCTAAAAGGAACGTTATACTGCATTTCGTATATTATTCATTTTGGACAATACGGAACGTAATAACAAATAATAAAGAAAAAAAGCGTGTTCAACATTTACTGCACCCTTTAAGGTTTAGAAAGAAGAAAACAGTTGGCTCATTTTCTTATCCTTCTTTACGAGCATTTCCTTGAGAGGTCAGTTGGCCGAGTGATGACGGATGGGAAAAGGGTAATTACCCGCCTGGTCGGGTGTTGTGAGCAGGGGACCGGAGTCCGATTGGATTAGTTCGGAAGTTGAATTTATGCAGATCGCCGAGCAAACTTCGATACCGCGTTTTAGGACTGTTGTATCTTGATGTGGCGCCATCTATGTGCGCTACAGTACTCCCCCTTTTTGGGCAGGTGGACGATACTGTAGTCGCTTGTGTATATCGTGAGGCTTCATCTATGAGCAGAGGCGAGCAGGCGTGAACGCTGGAGTATGTCGACAGTCGTGGCTGCTGAGCCGTTCGATTCTGAGCCATGCAAGGTGCCAGGAACTGGAGATGGTTGCTGTGACGGTGACGGTGATTTGGGGGTCCGCACCAAGGTTTGACAACTCACTTGCGCAGATTAGTGTCTAGAAGCCTATCCGAGAACAAGTGTTGATACTTGGTTTATGTAAAGACGTAAATACGAGCTCGTTTGTTTCAATTCTTCTGTCCTTTCCTAAAACATGAAGTTTCGGTACATAAACTGCAAAAGATTTTCGCGTTCGCTTCGCTCGCGATGCATAGAATACGTTTGTGCCTTAAGTTGGACCCCAAACTCACAAAATTATAACCTGGCTACGCCTATGCTCCCAACATAAGAATAACGAATCACTGAACTACATAGGTCAGTTATTTAGAATATCTATATCCTGAGTGTGTAGTCTAAGATTTCCTCTCAGAAAGACTTTATTATGGAAAATAAGGAGTGGCACTTCCCACACTGTAGTGATATCTAATTATGACCTATGTTTTGGATTCCAGGCTCTTTTCTCACGTGACTCTACAGCTCGTATTTATAATCAGCTCTCAAGAGTGACAGCGAATTTGAGTTTAAATCAGAAATGTCCGGGTTTCAGTATATTGTAAAAACCCTCGGATCCTTTAGCTGGTTTTTACAGCATGCCCGGGGGGAAATGCAGCTGGCACATACGGTTTTTCTATCGTTTCCAGGCCAGCGTAGAAAAAAATTGTGGAAGTAAGAATTTTGTGGTTAAAATATTGTGAATTTTTATGTAATAATAATAACCTACCTATGTTAAGGCAACAGTTTAATGTACCTAATTTCCTTTATTCACTCTACAATAAGTAATTTTAATTATAACTCATTCATTTAATATCTTTTCATTGTGTATTGAAATTGGTTGTAGGTCTAATTGTTTGTGCATTTGAGTAAATACCCTAAATACATACTAAAAACATTTAATATCCATTATCAAGAAATTAAATATGACATTATTTTTTTATATTGCTATGGGTGACGGCGACTGTAGTGTAGGTCAGACATGAGAGATGACAAATACAGAGTCAAAGATATACGGGGTGTAAGGGACAACGTCCCGCAAACTGATAGGGGTAGCTCTGTCAACGGAACTGAACAACTATCAGCAGTTTCTTTTTTTTTGAAGTGAAATTTTATATATTTCTTTTTCAACACAAATTGTTTGATTGAGTTGATCATTTTGTATGGGAAGTTATTTTGTTTTCATCTCCTGAAAGAAATCCCTGTTGGCAGTTGTTCAGTTTCGTTTACTGAGCAACCGCTACCAGTTTGCGGGACGTTGTCCCTTGCACCCGGTAGTAAGCTTACAAGAAGAAGCATCATTATTCTGAGTGCATTTTGTTATAAAGATTCGGGCTCGTTCTATTTTCAAATTGTGGTTATTTTTAAATAGTGTGAGTCGATGTGAAGGTCGCCGTTTTAGTTTGTATAGCTATTTAATGTATGTATGACATTCCATGCTGAACTGGGAGCGAGAGAAAAATATAGAATGTGCCAGCTGCATTTCCTGCCGGGCATGTTGTGAAAATCAGCTAAGGAATCCAAGGGTTTCTGTATATTGCAATTAAGGCGATTGGCTGACAACCTGTCACTACAGCAATATACGTACAAACTAATCTTCAATGACCCTCAAAACTTTGTCTAGGTCGTTCACGCTCTGCCTACCCCATTAGGGATAAAGGCGTGATTATATGTACGACTTTGCACTGTTACTTTGACTAGACGTAACTTGAACAAGACTACTAATGCTCGTATTTATAAAGCTATCTCAAGATTGAGAGCAATATTAAGTATGGATTTGACACGTCATATCGTACTGAAATGTCATTTTTGATACGAACTTAAACCAGCTAGCAAATCTCAAGTGCGGTTTACCAATACGGGCCTTAGTGTCCAAGTAGTATAATATATTCTGTGATCGAAGGTCGCAGGGGCTCACGGTCAACCTAAACGCTCAAATTACGCATATAAATAGCATTAGCTTCACAAATATCATACTTCCGTGCTGGACTGGGAGCGAGAGAAAAACATAGAATGTATCAGCTGCCTTTCCTTCTGGGCATGCTGTCTTCTTCTTTCGTGTCGGCAAGAAACACGGGCTAAATCTTGCTTGCCCAGTAAGCTTCTATCGTAGTGTCTCTCTGGTTGCTTTCGAGCAAGTCCTCGCCTGCTGTAAAAACCAGCTAAAGGATCCGAGGGTTTCTGTATATTGCTATTTAGGCGATAGGCTAACAACCTGTCACTATAGCAATATACCTAGTTTTTTTTCTTAAATAACACTCAAAACTTTATCAGACGTGGCTTAACGACCAGTGTTTAGGTTGTATACGCTCTGCCTACCCCATTAGGGATAAAGGCGTGATAATATGTATGTGTATTATGACTATGCCTTGTCTACCCTTTTCGGAATCAAGTTATGACTATACTTGTAGGTGGGAACTTTTTAACCATTCATAGCTAATGTAAAAGAGTGTAAAGAAAATTGTTTTATTATACATTTTACAAACATAAGATGAATGACATAGATTACGGTAAAAAGACTCTGTATAATTGTCAATAAACTACTATACTGAAAATTGATAAACTCAATAATTTCACACGATATATCATAACTTTGATTCTTCTAAAGTCAATATTGAACGTATGTGTTAAATCTTACGGTTTTCATAAACTTTTATGTCAGTGTGGCTGATATAGATATTAGACACATTTAAAAAAAATCAAAGTTATAGGAGAACTTTGTAAACTTAGGCCCGTATTGATAAAAGTGCCTGAACAGCTAGTATGTTTTATCAGAAATGTCATTTCAGTACAATGTGACCTGTCAAATCCATACTTAATATAACTCTCAACCTTGAGATCGCTTTATAAATAAGAGCCTAAGCCTATACAGTGGTACTGATTAATCGAGGACACAACTTAACTAAATTTTGACTTAAATTTTACCCTTTCCATTCTCTCATGATAGAAAAACACAGCTAACGATTTTAGTCAAGATTTTGTGATTTAGAATTGCCCCCAGTGGACTCTATAGTGAATGTTAGGTCCTTACCGATGGCGATGACTAAATTACTCGTGCATTTAATGCTGCCAATACAAGTCGAGCCACACTCAGTACAAGCTCTTCCAGGTCCCTCCTTTGCTCCCCACTTTGGAGTTTACCGGCACGTACCGGGTAGATTCTCTCCGATAAGGAGTTCCCAAGGCAACGCCATAAGCCGAGGTTCGAGCCCTAGTGGGCGCCCTTAGGCAGTTACAGTACGCATTATATACACTTTGTAGTATGGTGCAAATAGGTCCATTAAAAAAAAAAGAGAATGTTAGGATGATTTTGCACTGCTCCGTATTCGGTTCGCATCCGTGAAATTTTCACATAAAACGGATATAGATGGGTGTGCAAGCTGTCATACATTTACTAGGAAGGCCGATTCGGATCAGAAGAAAATCGGATACGGATTCGGATCAGAAGAAAATCGGATACGGATTCGGACCAGTGCAAAAGCGCCCTTGTCCCGGGAAGAGTATTAATTTCTTCATCGACTAGGAAGCAAGTTTAAAAAGATCTAAAACAAAAACAATCCATACTTACATGCATACATGTAATCACGTCTTTATCCCTAATGGGGTAGGGACAACGTAAACAACCTAAACAAAGGTTGTTCCGCCACGTCTGACAAAGTTTTGAGGGTTATTTAAAATATATTTGTAGGTATATTGCTGTAGTGACAGGTTGTCAGCCCATCGTCTAAATTGCAATTTACTGAAACCCTCTGATCCCTTAGCTGGTTTTTACAGCATGCCCGGAAGGAAACGCAGCTGGCACATTCTATGTTTTTCTCTCGCTCCCAGGCCAACTTGGAAGAAAAAAGAAGCACTCCATTAGTAAACAAATAATGTCGTATCAAATCAAACAATCAGACCGGCAGGAAAGACGTCGCTAGAGTCGGTTATGTTATAATGGCCGACGTCCGCAGCGGCGCGGGCGCAGGGAGAGCTGCCATGATTGCAAACCATCAGAGTATTGTTTTAAATTAAACGAAATGGAGCAGGCGTGATAGACTGATCGCGACTGACACGACATCACGCCTGTATTCCTATGGGATAGGTAGAGCATGGACGGTTTTATCAAAGACGTCGCTTGAGTCGCTTGTTATAATGGGCGGCGTCCGCACCGGCGCGGACACGGGGAGAGCCTCCATGATTGAGAACCATCGAGACTATTGTTTTAAATGAAACGAAATGGAGCAGGCACGTCATAGACATCACGCCTTTATTCCTAAGGAGTAGACAGAGAGTGTACGGCGTTGCCAAAGACGTTTCCAGACTTGGTTGTTATAATGACCGACGTCCGCACCGGCGCGGGCGCAGGGAGAACCGCCATGATTGCGAACAGACTATTGTTTTAAATTAAACGAAATGGAGCAGGCGTGATATACTGATCGTGACTGACACGACATCACGCCTGTATTCCTATGGGGTAGGTACAGCATGAACGGTTTTGCCAAAGTCGGCTTGAGTTTGGCAGAGTCGGTTGTTATAATGGGCGACATCCGCACCGGCGCAGGCGCAGGGACTGCTAATCTGCGAGACTATTGTTTTAAATCAAACTAAATTGAGCAGGCGTGATCCGCGCCGATCGTGATGGACATAAAATGTCTCATGTCTGTAACCTATCCCTTTAGATTTAATTTTATTTTATTAAAAACAGCACTCGAGACTGACAGCTAGTTTGAGTTCTTATCAGAAATGTCATTTCAGTACAAAATCGCCTGTCAAATCTACATATAATAGGTATATTTGTTTTGTCCTTTGTTTTTTCTATATGTATTTGTGTTTCTTTGTGCAATAGAGTATCTTGTATTGTATATTTCTGCAGTGACAGGTTGGCCCATCGCCTAAATTGCAATATATTGAAACCCTCGGTTCCCTTAGCTGGTTTTTACGCCCGGGAGGAAATCTTGTATTGTCCCGGGTTCAATTCTTGATGACGATGTTTGTTTATTGCGTGTGACCTTGCACAGGACCCCGACCGACACCCACACACTATCAGGAGCAAGGCAAGTCTTCGAATTACTTATTTCGGTAGGTACTACTACGCTAAAGATTTAATAACGGGCACTCACTTTGGAAAATAAGTCGCGTACCGGCGGATATGCTTCCCCACAGCCGACAAATTCAACATGATGAAGGGACTCCGAATGTCCCGAAACATGTCGTGAAGTACGCGACTTATTTTCCAAAGTGAGTGCCCGTTATTAAAATCTTTATTTAGAATGTCTCACTAAAGTTTAACTATTTTGAATGTTTTGGGACATTAGGAGTCCCGTCATCAGGTTGAGTGTGTAGGTTGCGGAGATGTTTACATTACATTAAAATCTTTTTCAAATTCAAAATTCTTTATTGCAGTTTACAGGTACAATAGTAATATGTTATGGGCGAAAATATATAAGTTCCACTGAAAACTTGCTAATATCAGCATGCAATACAAACATTTTACAAAATATATCCCTATATAGGGACAGAGAAATTATATTCGACATGTCAACAAAATTTATAATTATCTTAAGTCAATATTTTAAATTACGCAAATTATCATTCAATAAATCATTAATAGTATAATAACATTTAGTGGTCTATAAATTAAGAAATATTATTTTAAATTGTCTTAGACTAGTTTCTTTGATATTGTCAGGTAATTTATTATAGAGCTGAGGTCCCGTTGCGAATATTGTATTACTATAAAATGTCATATTTGGTTTATTTAGAGTGTTTTGATCTTTATTCGGTTTAATAAATATATCTATCTATCAAATAGTTAAAGAACGGAAACGCCTTTGTTGCTATAGTGTTATCGGACATACGATAAGAAAAACTTGATCAGTAGATGCCGATCTAAACAAGCCAAGCTCATAAGAGCGAAGCAGTTGCAAATTTGATCAGAATTTTTGTTCATGTCATTTTTATCTGTAGATCTTTTACAAGTTTTTCTTCCATGGTGGACTGGGAGAGATAGTAAAACATAGAATGTTCCTGCTACCCTTCCTCCTTCCAAGCTGTAGAAGTCAGCAAAAGGGACTCGAGAGTTACAGTGTATTGTAATTTAGGCGATGGGTTGACAACCTGTCGCTATAGCAATACACATTACAATTAAAAATTGCCCTCAATTTTTGACAGACGTGGCGATAGCGCCTTTTACGAGGCGTTTAACGGTCTGCCTACATAACATAACATAACATAAAAATACTTTATTGCACTTAATAATACAACATACAACACAAAAGATAACAAAAAACAAGTACAACATAGGCGGCCTTATTGCTAAGGTAGCAATTTCTTCCAGGCAACCTTTGGGTAAAAGAAAAAAGTGTAGCGGTAAGCGCTTACCCCGCAAGGGATAAGCCATTATGATCGATACGATAAGAAGAAGAAGGGATAAATGCGTGATCTTTTTACAAGTTTATTGCAGAACATATGTTCTATTGTTACCTATTGATTGACGTTGTTTGTCCAAGACAGTAATGAAAACAATAAATTTATTCGCTCGCTGTTATGTTTTAAAAACTGCGCAGTAAAATTACCTTGAGCAACAATGGCTCATCCTTTTCGCTTCGTATTAAATCATTTTCCTCTATTACAGAGAGTTGAAACTGCATCGTGCCATGTGATCACGATTTTGCAATATACATAGCTATATCTATAACACCTAATAATGTGCAATGCTTGGTGCATTCTAATATAGGACGATAAATTGTTATTACGGTGGTTAGGTAATCCTTTCTTCCATGCTGGCCTGGGAGCGAGAAAAAACATAGAATGTGCCAGCTGCATTTCCGCACATGCTGTAAAAACCAGCTAAGGGGTCCGAGGGTTTCGGTGTATTGTAATTTAGGCGATGGGCTGACAAATACCTCAAATTCTTATCTTAAATAACCCTCAAAACTTCGTCAGACGAGGCGGAACAACTTTTGTTTAGGTCGTTTACGCTCTGCCTTCCCCATTAGGGATAAAGGCGTGATTATTTGTATGTAGGTAATCCTACTACTATACTACCAACAAAATAGTAAATTTCTTTCTTTCTTTCTAAATACATACTATTATGTAGTCATGCTTGTATCACTTACAGGGTAGGCATAAATAGGAGCGTCAACGACCTCATAATAAGGCCTTTACGAGACAGAACGATAAATTCGAAAATCTTCCGATTTTAAATGTACTTTGTGACTGGTTGTTTTTTATGAAAGATCTACGTATATTACTGCGAATTCAAAACCCTTGCTCCTTTCTCATTCAGAGCAATGTTATTCACCTATATCGTGCATGACCCTAGAGAGATGTATGTTGTATATAGTAAGAAGACTATTCCGGTTTTGGGACCGGTCTCAGATCCAAGATCTTCCTGTAGTTTTGCACTGGTGGTTACGTGAAATAGTTTGTGCAACTTGCATGTTGACCAAGCACGCATTTGCTTGTTACTAACCTCATTTTTATTTTGGGATGACTTCTAAACGTGCCTCCTGAGGTATGCAGTGTTATGATACATACATATAATCACACCTCTATCCCTAATGGGATAGGCAGTGTGGTAACACAATTTTGTATTTCTTCCTATAATTTGTTAAAACAAATGTAGATGCCATACAAGTGCAGTAGTTATGAAATTACTGCTAATTGGAAGGTTTCGAAACCTCGCTGAGGCTTCAAATTTAATTAGCACAAAAATAAGCCCAGAAGACATTTTGTCTGTTTCACAATTCACAATGTCATAATTTTGCAGTATGAGAAGATGATGTTTAAAAATTATATACATACATAATTACGTTTGAATATAATTGCAAATATCTCGAGACAGACACGTTTAAATCATTTCATGACAAATCATATACACTGCGACACAAAACTCTTGAAACGGAACTATTTTTTTTTTTCATCATCTAATTTTTCATACAAAATAATCAATGTGTTGCCATTTTAATCGAAGAAAGTGGCGACCCATTTTTGTCAATAGTTTTTTGTCGCAGTATCCCAGAAATATTGGAGTAAAAAAATGGAGTAAAGTATTCACACACTTTTTTAGAATCAGAAACAATCAGCAAACTTTAGGGATGTCAATATATATATAATCACGCCTTTATCCCTAAAGGAGTAGGCAGAGCGTAAACTACCTAAACAAAGGTTGATCCGCCACGTCTGACAAAGTTTTGAGGGTTATTAAATAGATTTTGTAGGTATTTTGCTATAGTGACAGGTTATCAGCCTATCGCCTAAATTGTAATATACAGAAACCCTCAGATCCCTTAGCTGGTTTTTACTGCATGCCCGGGAAGAAATGCAGCTGGCGCATTCTATGTATTTCTTTCGCTCCCAGTCCAGCATGGAAGAAACCAAATAACACCAAATCTTCTTTAAAATGCACCAATTTAAATAATAATTGTTCTGGAGCACCTTTAAAATGTGAAATATAAAATGACATGGCATGTTTTTGTTTTCCTTTTACTTGCAATGCAAAAATCCAATATTTCACAAGTAAATTAAAAAGTAGTTGCCCTTCAAATAATTGTCCGACCTATTCAACCTAGTCCTACATTTGCCTGGTCGTAATAATCGAAAGTGGTTTTGTCAGTCAATGACCAGCGTTCCATTGGCTGTTGGAAGGTGGTCGGTGCAAGCAGGGCTGCCAATACAAAAACTGAAGTTTTGGGCAAGTTTTCGGATAAAAAACCTCGAACATATTTATTTTATTTCATAGTTGATTCGCGAATGAATAAGTACTTTTAGGTAGTTTTCAGGTGAATTTGTATTATGCGAAATGTCTTTAAATTATTAACTATACTGGACGAGAGCTAATCAGGCACAATACCTTGATCTGAAAAGTCCAGGCAAAAACCCTCTATACCAATTTTTTATGATAGTAGACAAAGAAGAAGCGTAACTTGGTACGTATACTGCAACAGACTCTACATTCACTTATATTTTGTGTCTATTACTATTGATCAGGTCGTTAAAACTTTGTACTTGTATTTAGAAGAATTCACTTGAAAATCTCAATACTTTTACTCTCACTCAAGTAACTGTCAAATTCTGATCTTTCGGTTGCCCTGTGAGCTGGTGATCGATGAAGGTCGTCTTATGATTATGAAACGTGCTGCGCGCGCGCATTACGACACCGCTCGACTCAGCTGCACAGCTATGGTGGATTTCTGGGTAGGTACAGGTCACTTCTTAGTTAGGCAGCAACACACAGGAGTCACTTACTGCACGCAGGTTGCGCTCAACGTGCTGTCAATAATTTTTGCATTGCCTTCAACAAACATGCGTCACCTTACGCGCGCGTACTAGCAGAGGGACGGTCTGACGTAAAGTTCATCACTATGCGTGCGTAGAGCATAAGGTGACGCATGTGTGTTGTAAGCATTGACAGCGTGTTGAGCGCAACCTTGCGCGCAATAAGTGACGCCTGTGCGTTGCTGCCCGTTTTAGGCCGGTTACTTGACTGCTGTTTCTGTGGTCTAATGGCCTAAGGACCGTATTTATAATCAGCGCTCATGAGTGACAGCGAGTTTGAGTTTGTATCTGAAAAGATATGTACAGACCTTGATTGACAGTACAAAATGACCTGTCAAATCTAAACTTAATATTGGTCTCCATCTTGAGTTCGCTTTATAAATATGAGCCTAAGACTTGTGCTCTTAATCCGGAGGTCACGAGATCGGCTTTCACGGAACCACAAAGTAAATTTTATAAGTTAATCACTTATTGAAACAGTTCCAGTATTATAAGGTTATACAAGTTAAATGATGAGTCCGTGCTTTGGAGGGCAAGTTAAGTTGATGGTTCCGATCTAAGTCGTGTTAAACCTTCAAATAAACAATATTATACGATAAAAACTCTTGTAAATTCTACAAATGAATGTGTTACATGTTGCAATTGCGATAACAGAATGTTAAACAGAATTTCTTCTCGTAATTATGTAACAAAAATATGCGTATGAGTATACCATTCAACCAAGGCCTCCATTGTTTGATAAATATTCGGTAACTCCTTTATCGCAATGGCTGGCACCTGTGGCGAATGTTACCAAGACCATGGCTGTCTAAAACACATTAAGTTATTAGAAAAACACAACATCAATCTAAGTAGGTACTTTTGACTGCTTCTATGATGCTGCAATCTGATCTTTAGGCTCTCGATCTGGATAGGCAAATATTCACAAGGGACTCACAAAGAGAAAGAGATATCTCTTGATTTATCTGCAAGTATTATCGTACTGTGTAAGTTAACGGACGTGAGCTTTATTTGGGTTCAAATATTCAACTTTGCTTCTTATATCCTATCCATAAATAAATCCTTACAAAAAATTTAGAAGTTGCGGACTACATGCCGGTAAGTAATTTTTAACGTTAAGAATTTTTCTTAATCATAATACCCACATACCTTTTATTTTACGTGATTGAAATTTAAATTTATTTTATTTCAAACATTCAACTATACTTCTTATTTCCATTCCATTACTTTAAAGACTCTTATCTTTGGACGAACAACATTCTAGATATCAAACGTCTCAAATGTTGAAAACTGTTGATAATGCGTCACTTTGTCTCGGATCCCACAAAATTTCAAGTTTTGAAAACATCGTGTCTAAACTCATCAACTTCAAAACTTCTATGAAAACATAATATCACTTTCAGTGTCAATAATTTGGTGGATATTTGAAAATCGAACGTTGGTTTTCACAACATTATCGGCTGGCTATAACACCGCGACGGTAAACGAAATCGAAAGGATGTTTACTACGTGGTGGCGGTGGTGTTAGGTTATCGCAGTTCCATCAAAATAATAACATCCACGTTTGGTCCCACGGTGTTTGTAAGGTACAATATTTTGGGGAAATAACAATTTATTTAGATATTTGAAACATGAAAAGTCTTTGATTAACTTTTTCCCCTCAGATTTTCTTAATTTACGGCCAATCAATGTTATTCTTTTCCAAAAGTTGCTTCACTTATAGATACTCTAGGTATCAAAGATGTATCTTATAGGGAACATACAAATATTCACGCTTTTATACCTAATAGCGTAGGCAGAGCGTAAACAACCTAAACTAAGGTCGTTCCGCCACGTCTGACAACATTTTGAGGGTTATTTAAGATATATTTGTAGGTATATTTCTGTAGCGACAGGTTATCAGTATAACGCCTAAATTACAATATACTGAATGAAACCCTTGGATCCCTTAGCTGGTTTGACAGCATGCCTGGGAGGAAATGCAGCTGGCACATTCGATGTTTTTCTGGCGCTCACAGGCCAGCATGAAAGTCATTCTTAATTTTACGTCCAATCCAAGTTATTCTTTTCGAAATAGTTGCTCCACAAATAGACTTTAGGTATGAATGATATCAGTATCTTATAAGATAGTATTTCAATAAGTATACAGATAAACTTTTACATTATCTCACTGTATTTAGCTATAGTATGCACTTTAGATTTATCTTAACGGTATTTGTTGAAAACTCCCTTGTGCTCTTCGAACACATTACTAACTAATATTATAAAGAGGAAAGATTTGTACCTATTTTTGTATGTTTGTAATGAATAGGCTCAAAAAGTACTGGGCCGATTTAAAAAAATCTTTCACCAATAGAATGCTACATTCTTCCAATTTGACATAGGCTACATTTCATTTTGAAAAAAATTAGGGATCCTTGGTAAAATTTGAACAATGTAACCGAAGGTGTAGAAAAATGAGTCTTAAAATGTCTTTCGTCGAATGCGCTGCCGAAACTATTAGCGATAGAACAAAATAATGTACAACAATATTGAAGAACTTCATAATGTCTACAATAAACTCCGCGGTAGCATATGTTCAACTATTGTAGTTATGTCACTACAACAACTTTTTTAATTTTCTTACCCGTGCGAAGCCGGGACGGGCTGCTAGTTACTAATAAAATAATGAACATTAGTGCAATGACCTTTGCTTGTCCTTGCTATTCGTATTCATCAGCTGATTTCATCCTGTCTTTATGCAATTTATGTCCAGAGAGATCTTAGATAACTACATACGAAGTAAAATGTAACAGTAGCTTTAAAATCCCGATGTTTGGTTTCTACAACGTGTAACAGAAAGGGCATATGAAACGGAAAGGATATGAACCAGCCCATGAAACTGAACAACTTTCCCATAGGAACATGGTCAAAATAAGAAAAAAAAGGTTGTTCCTTCCATTAAAAATGTGTAGTGACTTTTTTTTTCGTTTTTCGACTTATGTTCCTTTGGGAAAGTTGTTCAGTTTCATGGGCTGGTTCATATCCTTTCGGGTGCATATACCCTTTCTGTTACTCGTTGTATACATTGTTTCATTTAGAGCATTTACTACCACAAAAACTTCTGTCAATTATTACTAAAACGTGGTTTATCTCGTTTAGTAAACGTATTTTGTTTATCAATGGAGTGGCATGGACGCAAAACAATTAAGTATAATGCCTAATTATATTGATAAGAAATGGCCTTCATGTTACAAAGTGAAATAAAATCATAATGTGACACTTTTTATTAGACAATTACATACATACATATAATGTCGCCTTTATCCCTAATGGGGTAGGCAGAGCGTAAATGACCCAAACAAAGGTCGTTTCGCCACGTCTGACAAAGTTTTGAGGGTTAATTAAGATAGATTTGTAGGTATATTGCTGTAGTGACAGGTTGTCAGCCTATCGCCTAAATTACAATATACTGAAACCCTCGGATCCCTTAGCTGGTTTCTACAGCATGCTCGGGAGGAAATACAGCTGGAACATTCTATGTTTTTTTCTTGCTCCCAGGCCAGCATGGAAGAAATTATATTGTCTTATTATATTATCTTGTAATGAGACAATTACAAGGGTCAATTATACAATTCACATTTTTATAAATAGAAAATTTCATCCAAGACGTCACATCGAGGCAGGGTTCCCAGGAGGTTGGCAGCATTGCCTCTCTAGACAGCTAGGCTTAGTCTTTGAGCAATCATTAAGATAGATAATTGAAAAAGACTATTAATTAATACGACACGACCAAACTGCGAATAAGTGATAAATATTTGGCTAATTAATAAACTGTAATGAATCAAAGATCAGTTTTTATTTAGGCAGTCACCGAGATAAGTAATTAAACAATAAATATTTGCTAACAGACGTTAAATCACTTATCATTATCATAAACAGCGCACGCGCATCCTTGGCATTGGCACTACCCTGCGCAGGCGCATGCGTGGTGACCCGCGTACTGGAACTGGCTCTACGTGCCTCATTATTATATTAGCATTTGTATTGATGCGATGCGAGAATGAAACTATTTATAGCATTCTTGATGCTGCCGGACAGGAATTTTAATAGTAATCATAAAATACCGTTTATCATATTTAATTATATTTTTTTACCTATTGCTTAACTTACCGGAAAACAGTTTCTTCCATGTCGGCCTGGGAGCAAGAGAAAAACATAGAAGGTGCCACCTGCATTTCCTCCCGAGCATGCTGTAAAAACCAGCTAAGGGATCCGAGGATTTCGGTATATTGTGATTTAGGCGATGGGCTGACAACCTGTCACTACAGCAATATACCTACAAATTCATCTTAAATAACCCTCCAAACTTTGTCAGACGTGGCGGTACGACCTTTGTTTAAGTCGTATACGCTCTGCCTACCCCATTCCATTAGGGATAAAGGCGTAATTTATATGTATGTATATGTATGTACCGGAAAACGCATTATATTATATTTATCAATACATAGTATAAAACAAAGTCGCTTTCTCTGTCCCTATATCCCTATGTATGCTTAGATCTTTAAAATTACGCAACGTATTTTAATGTCGTTTCTTTTAATGGATAGAGTGATTCAAGAGGAAGGTTTATGTGTATAATATATGCATAATATAGTAGAGAAACACTGATGATTTCCGTGCGAAGCCGGGGCGGGTCGCTAGTATATTATAAAATTGATTATTAAAAACAACACGCGGTTTGGATATCATAGGATTAAGAAAAAAAAAGTTAAAACTTAAATGTAGCCAGCCAGCCCCAGCTGAACCAATTTCTTCCTCCTTTCCCTCGAAACATGTCCATCACTACCGTATTTCCCCTTTTAAATGAAAAATATTAGATTTATAAATAAATTGTCACAGACAAAATTACATACATACATACATAAATCACGCCTTTATCCCTTACGGGGTAGGCAGAGCGTTTAACGCCTTGTAAAAAGCGCTTTCGCCACGTCTGACAAAAATTGAGGGCAATTTTAGATTGTAATATGTATTGCTATAGTGACAGGTTGTCAGCCCATCGCCTAAATTACAATACACTGTAACCCTTGAGTCCCTTTTGCTGACTTCAACAGCATGCCCGGGAGGAAGGGCAGCTGGAACATTCTATGTTTTTCTATCTCTCCCAGTCCACCATGGAAGTAAAGGTACAGGGTTTATTTTAAAAGGAAGCATTTTATTTCTTTTATTTTTTGATTTACATAGATTTTGCATATTTTGAATAGTTTTTAAGACTTCGTTAAAATCTGTTGTTATGGTTTTTTTTCTTCTGAGGGCAGTATGCCTTTCCAAACTTTTTTCTTGAAATTGTAATGTCACCGGGCAGAATCATGGTCAGCGGGGTCAATTTAGTCTATAAACACCCGGTGACAATCCGACATCCGTCCATGCTGTTTGGGGCCGTCAAATCAATATTTGCTTCTGATCTATTAAATAAGATTATCAAACACGATTTCTCACGGACCTGCTAGGTAATTCTAATGTAATCAATAAAAGAAATCAATAATTGATCCAATTGCTAGTGTAGCAATCATAAGCTCGCGGCTTAATCGAATTAAAGAAATATGGCGACTATGCAATATAATGTAACTACTAGCGTACTTTTATTACATCAAATTATGATGATTACAACATAATTTCATCCATGCTGGCCTGGGAGCGAGTGAAAAACATAGAATGTGCCAGCTGCATTTCCTCCCGGGCATGCTGTAAAAACCAGCTAAGGGATTCGGGGGTTTCAGTGTATTGTTTAAAAGTAATTAAGGCGATGGGCTGTCAACCTGTCACAACAACAATATACAGATATACCTGAAATGACCCTCAAACGTTGTTAGACACGGCGAAACGACCTTTGTTTAGGTCGTTGATGCTCTGCTTACCCCATTAGTGATAAACATACATACATACACAACGTCACGCCTCTTTCCCGGAGGGATAGGCAGAGATCACATCCCTACACTTGCATCCCTACATTAGTGATAAATGGCGTAATTTATGTGTCATATGACGCATTTATCATGCACCTTGGCGTCTAGGGAATCCCTACATTTTTGGTATTCTTTTGTCCTTGTTTAATGTTTATTTATCGCACTATCAGCCGATCTCTTCCAGTCAACTCAAGGTGAGCCACCTCCTGAGCGGTACGCGACCGATCGCAAAAAACGTCACTACCTACATTCTTGATTTTAATTAATTGTCTTTGTTTTGAAAGAAAACGTTAGGTAATTTACTGTTCAATTGGATTAATGCTTCCATGCTGGTCTGGGAGCGATAGAAAAACATAGAATGCGTCCGGTGCATCTCCTCCCGAGCATGCTGTAAAAACCAGCTAAGGGATCCGAGGGTTTTTGTATATTGCAATTTAGGCGATGGGCTGACAACCTGTCACTGCTACAAATCTATCTTAAATAACCCTCGAAACTTCGTCAGGCGTGGCGTAACTACCATTGTTTAGGTAGTTTATGCTCTGCCTACCCCATTAGGGATAAAGGCGTGATTATATGTATGTATGTATTGGATTTATTGTTTTAAAGTCACCGATTTAAATTTATTCTTAGGGCAGCAACACACAGACGTCACTTACTGCGCGCATGGTTACGCTCAACACGCTGTCAATGTTTTTTGTATTGCCTACAACACACATGCGTCACCTTACGCGCGCGTAGTTATGAACTCTACGTCGGCGCATCCCTCTACCAGTACGCACGCGTAGAGCGTCAGGTGACGCATGTGTGTTGTTGCCTTAATTATCTTTGTTTTGATAGCAAACCTAGGTAATTTAATTTACTGTTCAATTGAATTAATTGTTTTAAAGTCACCGATTTAAATTATTTCTAAATTAAATTTTGGACATACTCGTTCAAGGTCATTGGTCTGTATTGGGTCTGTACCTTGGTTTTACAAACTAATTTGTTACACTAACAGGAAAGCTATTTGTGTGGTTGCATTTATGCAACGTAGCATTCTATTTGAGACTGACTTAAAAACATCATCGTATTCCGCATCCAATATCCATAGGGCTCGATTCTACATTTGACAGCTAAGACTAAAATTAAAATAAATTTATCACTTTCAGACTAAAAACTGCCTCCGTGGTCTAGTGGCTAGTGCCATGGACTCCTGATCCGGAGGTCCTGGGTTCGATTCCCAGGGGGGAAACACAAAGTTGATATTTGAGAATTTATCACATTGTGAATTTTTCCCCAGTTTGATTAGGACATTGCAGGCCGAATCACCTGATTGTCCGAAAAAGAAAAAGATTTCGTGCTTCGGAGGGCTCGTTAAGCCGTCGGTCCCGGTCGCTGTCTTTGATAGTGGTCGTTACTCAAACCATGTCAGAGGCCTGATAATTATACTAATAGGCGGTTTAAAAACTTTGACACCAGGGTTCATCGGGTCGATAGACTCGATACCCACTCGAAAGAAGAAGAAGACTAAAAACATTAGAAAAGGACGGGAGATCTATTCCCTCCGGTTTTTTATTCAAAGTCTGTCGTTTTATGCGTTATCTGTCATTTTTATCCGCCGTCATATGATATGGTGGATAAAATTGACAGAAATACTAGGGAAACGTGCAAAAGCGTGTCAAAATCTAGCGGACAAAGTGTATAAATCGCCTGTACTTTTTCAAATTTATTATTTTGAAAGTGATTTTAATTTTAGCCGGTGGTATCTAGAATAAAGGCTATTAAGGACCACACAAATAGCTCTCTTGTTTGTTTAACAAATTTGTTTTTAAAACCAAGGTACAGATCCAATACAAACCAATGACCTTGTATGTTTAAAATTTCATTAAGAATAAATTTAAATCGGTGACTTTAAACAATTAATTCCATTGATGACCTCCACAAATTCTTAGACATTGATCTGCTTTCAAGCCTAAATATAAACATGAAATCAAACCCTAGGAATGATTCATGACGTGTCATTTTTGCGATTATGATTTCGTTAAATCAATTAGATACCAATAATAAAAGTAAGTTTTAAATTCTCATCCCATCTCCCTCCCTAGCCTCATCCCGTATCTCAAGGGGTCGGCTTCCTAATCTAGGGGATTGAACGAGGGTACTGGTTTTTACACAGAGCGAGCAGTTTTAAATATTCATCCCATATGTATCTTATAGTAAGTAAGAATAAAAAAAAGATTATTTTTTTCAAATTGTCATCTCATTACCATCCACA
Organism: Scrobipalpa costella; assembly: GCA_949820665.1. Lineage (NCBI taxonomy): Eukaryota > Metazoa > Arthropoda > Insecta > Lepidoptera > Gelechiidae > Scrobipalpa > Scrobipalpa costella. Next base: position 17,469,044 of record OX463314.1, read on the forward strand.
TTACGTCATACGTTGCATAATTGACTCTGGGCTCGATTCTAGACACCAGTTTAGTTTAAATCGACAAATCTAGAATCGAGTGTCTGTGTGTGTGTGTTTTCTCATAATCCATAGTGAATTTCCTGTCCCTATACTTACATCAAACCGTCAACCAGGGCTCGCTGTTAGCAAATAAGTACAACCTGCAAAGTACAACATTATTGGATAACTGCTTACGTAAGTTTAAGCAGCAACTATGGCGGTAACAAAATACTGCTATTCTATGGTTCCAACCAATAAACTTTTATAGTGGATACGATAACACGAAAACTAGATTTCTAGATAAATTATAGTAGTAAAAGATACAGCAAAACTGAAGGTACGTTACATTTTCTTTTATTAACATTTTATTTGACAACTGACTTAGGTCTAGTAGGTAGGTAAAGGTTGCCTGGTAGAAATTGCTGCTTTAGCAATAAGGCCGCCTATATTGTACTGTCACGTTTGTTCCTTTTTATTTCTGTTGTATGTGTTTCTTTGTGCAATAAAGAATTTTGTATTGTATTGTATTATACATACATACATATAATCACGCGTTTATCCCTAACGGGGTAGGTAGAGCGTAAACGACCAAAACAAAGGTCGTTCCGCCACGTCTGATAAAGTTTTAAGGGATTTTGTACGTTTATTGCTGTATAGTATTTCCAACCCAGTTTTAGAATAAAGGTAAACAAAGTTTCATATCTTTTAATCGAAGATTTTGTTTCTAAAATAAGTTTTAGCTATGACATCATATATGACAACATATTGAAATATTAGTTTTAGTAATTTGACTAAATCCCCAGTTTGGTTAGGACATTGCAGGCTGAATCACCTGATTGTCCGAAAAGAAAAAGATTTCGTGCTTCGAAGGGCACGTTCAGCCGTCGGTCCCGGTCGCTGTCTTTGATAGTGGTAACGACCTCGATAGTTGTGCTACTAGGCGGTTTAAAAACTCTGACACCAGGGTTCATCCGGTCGACGTTCATAGACTCGATACCTACTCGACAGAAGAAGAAGATCCGCCGTCATATGATATGGCGGGAAAAACTGACAGATATGCTGGGGTAACGTGGAAAAGCGCGTAAAAATCTAGCGAGCAAAGTGTAAAACCATAGCAATGATATTATATATAGGTAGATACGTTACCAACGCGCGAAACTCGTGCCGTCAAATGGTCCCAAATTGTGACCATTTTAGGCAGTCGAGCTGCACTGATTACAAATAGCTATCTGTTTCACTCTTACGCTTTGCCTATTTTGTGTCGCACTCAGCGTTTGTTTAGATATGCAATGTTATAAATATGTTAGTATATGTGTCGCGGAACAATTAAAATGTGCGTGCAGTATGAACGTAACGTATCTTTCTTAAAATATCATTGAACCATAGAGTATAAATTTTTCAATTTTATTATTTTGAAAGTGACAAACATATTTTAATTTTAGACGGAGGAATCTAGAAACGAGGCAATTGGAATAGTAAAAAAAACTGTATGTGACATAAGTAATTTAACGTAGTTTTCTTATAATCGAGCTCTTGAGAGCTGTGGTATAATTTCCTGTATTAGAGATAGCTAGGAACTAACTCTCGTTTTCTTATTGCATTGGAAATTACTGATGCATAACCACAGATAGATACCATAACGAAGACACGTACGTATCTAGGTATGAAATTACAGATAAATATAGTGTTCGTATAGTTTGTATTGTGTAGTTTCTTCCATGCTGGACTGGGAGCGAAAGAAAAAAATAGAATGTGCTAGCTGCATTTCCTCCCGGGTAAGCTGTAAAAACCAGCGAAGGGATCGGAGGGTTTCAGTATACTGCAATTTAGGCGATGGGCTGACAACCTGTCACTACAGCAATATACCTACAAATCTATCCTAAATAACACTTAAAACTTTGTCAGACGTAGCGGAACGACATTTGTTTAGGTCGTTTACGCTCTGCCTACCCCATTAGGGATGAAGGCGTGATTATATGTATGTATGTAAATATAGTACCTAGTTTCCTGTGGTGATAAGCTTTACTCTAGACGTAATTTTTTTTTGTTTCCGTTTAGTAACATTGAGAATCTGTTATGTAATTCGAGAATGGTAGTAATTAAAGCATGATATTACTTCAAACATACATAGAGCAAATAAATACTTTGGCTAAATAGAAGATTCAACATTTAGTATAATGTAGTAGTTTTTTATTTTTTTAATTCCGTTTTTGTGCGCTTCGGCTACCTATCTTATATTTCTTTCCAATCACTTCTGTCTCTTTCACACATTGCTAGGTAATATATATATATACGTGGGACACTCAGAAAGTTTTGCGACACTAAAAAAAATTGTTCTACAGGTACATATATTTTTATTAAATCTTTTCAAAGTACTCTCCACCAGCCTCTATACAAAGATTCATGCGTCTGAACCAGTTTTCAAAACACTTTTTCCAGTCCGCCGTAGACACCTCGTTTACAGCCTTCTCGAACGCAGCCAGCGCATCTTCCGGCGACGAAAATTGTATCCCCTTGAGCTGATTTTTTATTTCTGGAAATAAGAAGAAGTCACACGGTGCTAGATCAGGGCTGTAAGGAGGGTGACCCAGGAGTTTGACTGGTGTGCTGTCCAGGAAGTCCCTCGTTTTGAGCGCGGTGTGTGCAGGCGCATTGTCGTGGTGGAGCAGTAGTCCGCGGAGCCCTGTGTTTGGTCGCTTGTTGCTCACAACAGAAAAAACTTCTGGTAAACATTTGGTAGTATACCATTCGGCGTTAATGCTTCTTTGATCTCATAAGGGAATTGAGGCCAAGTGGCCAGTCAAATTAAAAAAGCTGGCGATCAAAATCTTCCCCCCGCTTCGAGATCGCTTCACTTTGGTAGGCGTTGGTTCATTTTGAAACACCCAAACTGTCGAGTGGCGCTTGGTTTCTGGATCGTATTGATAAATCCAGGACTCATCACCTGTTACGATGTCGTAAACACGCCGAGACGAGCCTGCTTCAAATTTGTTCAGCATATCACGGCACCATTCCACCCGGGCCTGCTTCTGAGCGTCGGTGAGGTAGTGCGGCACCCAGCGCGATACTATCCTCCTCACGGGAAGATGCCCGTGTAGAATCTCGTGAACGCTTCCCGATCCAATCTTTAATATGTGCTGAATCTCCTGATATGTAATTCGCCTATTATCTTCGATTATTTTTTTCACTGCTAGCACGTTTTCTTCCGTAATAGCCGTCAACGGGCGACCGCTTCTTTCTTCATCCCCCAAGGTTGGTCGACCGCGCCTAAATTCGTAATACCAACGATACACGGTTGCATTGGAGGGGCTTTCATCCATAAATGCCATTTGAAGTCTATCGAACGATTCATCCGGTTTCAGGCGACACTTGAAATCGTCAAAAATCATAGCTCTAAAATGTTCCCGGCGCAGATCCATTTTTCAGTAAGACATGATACTTTGAATTGGCTCGCAAAAAATGTGGAGAGAAATTTTGAAAATGGAACACACATATTTTTACTTACAAGTAATCATATTTTTTAAAAAAGATTCTAACCGGCCAGTCTGCCATATATAAAAACTATTTATCGCAATACTTTCTGAGTGGCCTGGTATATATATATGTAGGTAAATGTATTATTATATATATTTATTGTATTATATGATATAAGGATTTGAATCGTATTAAATGTAATTTTACCTATAATTTAAATTGTACACGCCTTATCTGCCTCACTTACGCACTCTACCGTAGGTCAGCTGGTAGATATTTATTTTTAGAGATAAGCTGTACCTGTGGTGCTATTGTTTTTTTTATGTTTGTGTCTGTATGATCATGTGTGCAATAAACTATTTAATTATTAAACAGTATTTGTACATACATACATACATATAATCACGCTTTTATCCCTTATGGGGTAGGCAGAGCGTAAACGACCTAATCAAATGTCGTTCCCCCACGTCTGACAAAGTTTTGAGGGTTATTTAAGATATATTTGTGGGTATATTGCTGTAGTGACAGGTTGTCAGCCCATCGCCTTTATTACGAGTACATAAACATAAACAACAGTTTATTACATAAATAACAGTATTAGTTATAGTAATTAAGGAAAATATCACGATACATTATACAATCATGCAGGTGTAAACTATGCGCTAGCTAGAGCTAAGAAGGTAAATACTAATACTTAAATAATACATACATATAATCACGCCTTTATCCTGAGTGGGGTAGGCAGAGCGTAAACGATTAAAGAAAAGGTCGTTCCGCCACGTCTGATAAGTTTTGAGGGCTATTTTAGACTGAAATGTGTTTCGCTATAGTGACAGGTTGTCAACCCATTGCCTAAATTGAAATACACTGAAGCCCTCGAATCCCGTAGCTGGTTTTTACAGCATGCCCAAGAGGCAATGCAGCTGGCGCATTCTATGTTTTTCTCTCGCTCCCAGTCCAGCATGGAAGAGCAATGAAACTTGAATAATATCATTGAATAATAGGGAAAACTAACTGCTTCCGTGGTCTAGTGGTCAGAGCAATGGGCTTACGTTCCGGAGGCCCTGGGTTCGAATCTTAGGGGAACACAAAGTTGATATTTGTCAATTTATCACTTTGCTAGCTTTTCCCTAGTTTGGTTAGGACATTCCAGGCTGATTGTCCAAAAAGAAAAAAGGATTCCGTGCTTAGGAGGGCACATAAAGCCGTCGGTCCCTGTCACTGCCTTTGATAGTGGTCGTTACTCAAACCATATCAGAGGCCTAATAGCTGTGCTACTAGGTAGTTTGAAAGCTCTGACACCAGAGTACTTTGGGTCGTTGTTCGACTCGTGAATCCACTCGCTAAGAAGATAGGGAAAAGATCTTGGTTTCCATTTATTTGTATAAAAATGGAATTTATTTTATCTAGGTAATGGTATGGTAAATATATTTTAAATAAAAACATCACAAACGACAACTAGTATGAGTTTGTATCAGAAATGTAATTTCAGTAAAATTTGGCCTGTCAAATCCTTACTTAATGAGAGAAAGAGATCGCTTTATAAATACGAGCCTTAATTTATGATAACGAGTTGTACAATAATAAATATTGATATGCAAAAAGCAAAAGTACATTTGCGGCCTTCAGTTCAAAACCGGATTCTGAGGCACTTGTATAAAATACGTGAAATCTGGCTCTCCTAGGACAAAAATAAACAAGTATCATGATGAATGACTCCAAAAACATTGATTCTAGCTAGACGGCAAGCGAAAGATTGAAAAATGTATGGCCTGTGCTAGTAGTGTTGCATACATACATATAATCACGCCTTTTTCCCTAATGGGGTAGGCAGAGCGTAAACGACCTAAACAAAGGACGTTACGCCACGTCTGACAAAATTTTGAGGGTTATTTAAGATAGATTTGTAGGTATATTGCTGTAGTGACAGGTTATCAGCCCATCGGCTAAATTACAATATACTGAAACCCTCGGATCCCTTAGCTGGTTTTTACAGCATGCCCGGGAGGAAATGCAGCTGGCACATTCTGTGTTTTTCTCTCGCTCCCAGTCCAGCATGGAAGAAGGAGTAGTGTTGGGTTATGATTTTATGCCTTTTAGGGGGGAGCCCTCCCCTCAGGCATAGTAGTGTTGGGTTATGATTTTATGCCTTTTGGGGGGGAGCCCTCCCCTCAGGCATAGTAGTGTTGGGTTATGATTTTATGCCTTTTGGGGGGGAGCCCTCCCCTGAGGCATAGTAGTGTTGGGTTATGATTTTATGCCTTTTGGGGGGGAGCCCTCCCCTGAGGCATAGTAGTGTTGGGTTATGATTTTATGCCTTTTGAGGGCGGGGAGCCCTCCCCTCAGGCATAGTAGTGTTGGGTTATGATTTTATGCCTTTTGGGGGGGAGCCCTCCCCTCAGGCATAGTAGTGTTGGGTTATGATTTTATGCCTTTTGAGGGCGGGGAGCCCTCCCCTCAGGCATAGTAGTGTTGGGTTATGATTTTATGCCTTTTGGGGGGGAGCCCTCCCCTGAGGCATAGTAGTGTTGGGTTATGATTTTATGCCTTTTGAGGGCGGGGAGCCCTCCCCTCAGGCATAGTAGTGTTGGGTTATGATTTTATGCCTTTTGGGGGGGAGCCCTCCCCTCAGGCATAGTAGTGTTGGGTTATGATTTTATGCCTTTTGGGTGGAGCCCTCAGGCATGTTTTGTAGAAAATAGGCAACGCATAATTTAATTCGACCAAGATTATTTATTTATTTTATTTCACAAAAAAGGTATTTACAGAACATATATTTTATATTCTCGCCAAACTGCAAAAGGAGTTTGTTGGCAAGGTAGCACTTGTTACATAACGGTTAACAAATATCTATCTTATATTCTAGTACCTTATAAAAAAATAGACTTCCATGCTGGACTGGGAGCGAGAGAAAAAAATAGAATGTACCAGCTGCATTTCCTCCCGGGCATGCTGTAAAAATCAGCTAAGGGATCCAGGGGTTTCAGTATATTGCAATTTAGGCGATGGGCTGACAACCTGTCACTACAGCAATATACCTACAAATCTATCTTAAATAACCATCAAAACTTTATCAGACGTGGCGGAACAACCTCTGTATAGGTCGTTTACGCTCTGCGTACCCCATCAGGGACAAAGGCGTGATTATATGTATGTATGTATGTATAAAAAAAATTACATTATAAAAAGAGTTTAAACTATGAATTATGGAGAATGATTAATGTGACACATTTACATATTGTTAGTTTGAAGAACACTTTTTTCTTAAGATAATGATGTGATTTATGCCTAGGTACTTATGCCTATTTATTTTTTACAAAACTGCAATGTCACATCATATTTCTTTAACCTGAATTTTACCAAGTTCAACAACCTTTCCCTTATCAACACTCATCATTAAAATTAATGAATACACAAATCGTACCACGTAAACGTAAAGTAACGTAGAGTCAACGAACCGTTGCGCGGGCGCAGGTTGCAACAGAACAGCTGAGATCAGAGATTGTCTCGAAGGCCGGCTTGGATTAGTTATGGGCTATTAGAAACAACTTACTTCCATGCTGGCCTGGGAGCGAGAGAAAAACATAGAATGAGCCAGCTGCATTTCCTCCCGAGTATGCTGTTAAAATCAGCTAAGGGATCCGAGGGATTCAGGCGATGGGCTGACAACCTGTCACTATAGTAATATACCTACAAATCTATTTTAAATAACCTTCAAAACTTTGTCAGACGTGGCGGAACGACCTTTGTTTGGGTCGCCCTGCCTACCCCATTAGGGATGGAGGCGTGATTCATCTCCCTAGCCTTATCCAGTATCTCACGGGGTTGGCTACCTAATCTAGGGGATTGAACGAGGGTACTGGTTTTTACACAGAGCGACTGCCATCTGACCTCCGCAACCCAGAAGGGAAACCAGACCCAATCCTAGATTAGGTCAGAGTTTTTCAAGCCGCCAATGCTTAGCATTGGCCTCTGTCATGGCTTAACGACTAATATCTATGGTATTAAACGATATTAACCGGGACCAACGGCTTAACGTGCCTTCCGAAGCACGGAAATAGCACCGAATAAACGTACATATGAAATTCGAAAACCGAAAAACACATTGGTATGTGGTGGGATTCGAAACACGACCTCCCGCTCAGGAGGCAGCGGCCATATCCACTACACCATCGGGCTCTCGGGGATGGAGGCGTGATTATATGTATGAATTAGAAACAAAGGTTTGATCTAATATTTTATTAATCCAATATTGCTTTAGTATTTACTTCTCTTTACAACGAAATTATGAGTCATTCCCATTTAAAACAAAACTCTTGCTATAGAATTTCCAACTTAGTTTTAGAATAACGGTAAAAAAAGTTTCATGTCTTTTTATTCAAAAACACATGATACATACATACATACATTGCTGTAGTGACAGGTTGCCAGCCCATCGCCTAAATTACAATATACTGAAACCCTCAGATCCCTTAGCCGGTTTTTACAGCATGCTCGGGAAGAAATGCAGCTGGCACATTCTATGTTTTTCTCTCACTCCCAGTCCAGCATGGAAGAAAACACATGATACGTGTTGGCAAATTAGTAAAATTACTAAAACTACTATTTAATTATGTTGTCATATAATAGTTAAAACTTTAAGAAACAACATCTCTGATTAAAAGACATGAAACATTGTTTACCTTTATTCTGAAACTGAGTTGGAAATACTATAGACTGTAAAGTTAGGTTTTGGTCAAAAGTTCAATAGCAAGAGTTATTTGACACAAACAATTGCCTATCATTACAATTTCTATGATAATCTGGTTATTTATAGGGTACTTTGTCACTTCTTTATTCTTCCATACTGGCCTAGGAGCGACAGAAAAACATAGACATTTCCTCCCGGGCATGCTGTAAAAACCAGCTAAGGGATCCGAGGGTTTCATCATCATCATCATCATTTCAGTATTTTGTAATTTAGGCGATGGGCTGACAACCTGCCACTAACCAATATACCTACAAATCTGTCTTAAATAACCCTCAAATCTTTGTCAGACGTGGCAGAACGACCTTCGTTTAGGTCGTTTACGCTCTGCCTACCCCATTAGGAATAAAGGCGTGACAATATGTATGTACTTTATCACTAAACGACGAACAAGTCGTGTGATTTATCAATATTTATAGGGTAAATGCAAAACTAAGTCGGCCATTGACATTATCGGTTAGGACAAGAATGTATTTTTAGTAAAACAATTGAAAGGGGAATGAACAATTACTTGAATGAAATTCTTCTTCTTGTCGAGTCAATGGCAATCAAAGTTTTCGCGCCCAAAACGTGGCCACGTCAATCATCATCATCTCCCTAGCCTTATCCCGTATCTCACGGGGTCGGCTTCCTAATCTAGAGGATTGATCGAGGGTACTGGTTTATACACAGAGCGACTGCCATCTGACCTCCTCACCTGACCTGAAATTAGATAAGTCGTAACGTACTGTACCTATTTTAGGATGCACTGAAAGCACTGAATTCTTAGAAAATCAGCCAGCGTTCTGTATATTTTTCATTACTTACTTACAGCCTCATCATCATTTATTTAAGAGCTTAGCTCTTGTCGGTTGAGTATACATGAAGTGAACGCCAGCTCTCTCTGCATTTCGCCTTCTCCTTGACTTCCTGGTACGACTTTACCTTAATCTTTTCTTTTCTATCTCTCCTTTTTTCTATCTTTCCTTAAATAATCGTCTTTAATAACTCGTCATGTCCCAACATCTTTTCTCTTATATTTCCTATTATATTGAGTACTAGCAGCCCGTCCCGGCTTCGCACGGGGTAGACAATTTTTTTTTTAAAGTAATTAGAATAAAAGCAGGAGGGGTAGGCAGAGATCACATCCTTCCACTTGCTACGATCCTTGCAAACGATCCGGGAAAGAGGCGTGACGTTATGAATGAATGAATGAATGAATAAAAGCAGAGTCGAATAAAATATATACAGTCTAAATTAAACGTTGACAACTTTCAACTAAAAATGTATCTACCTATACATCTATGTATTTCAAAGAAATTTTTGTTCGTGTCGATAGAAACTTGCCTATCATTATTTAGTATTTTCCTTACAATTTTTTTTTTTTGTTTGGTTTTGTTGTTTTGTGCTTATTATTTTGTTTTTTTTTATTTTTTTATGTGTTTTTTTTTATTTTTTATTAAAAAAGGGTTTGTCATTAATCATTTTCATTCTTATATCTTTTGAATGGAAAGTCCAATTTAAATAATTTAAAAACTATTTTATAGGTAGTTAAATGGTCTTGACCATAAAATAATTATTTGGATAAGGATTAATATAAACACATAAATAGCATGGTTTGAATTTGGTTAGCATTTTCATTAATGTTTAAAATGAAAAAAGTTGTTGTAGTGACATAACTACAATAGTTGGACATATGCTACCGCGGAGTTTTTTGTAGACATTATGATGATCTTCAATATTGTTGTACATTATTTTGTTCTATCGCTAATAGTTTCGGCAGCGCATTCGACGAAAGACATTTTAAGACTCATTTTTCTACACCTTCGGTAACATTGTTCAAATTTTACCAAGGATCCCTAATTTTTTTCAAAATGAAATGTAGCCTATGTCAAATTGGAAGAATGTAGCATTCTATTGGTAAAAGATTTTTTTAAATCGGCCCAGTACTTTTTGAGCCTATTCATTACAAACATACAAACATACAAAAAATTTATAAAAAAACTTTATAATATTAGTGTAGACTAGCGACCGGCCCCGGCTTCGCACGGAAATTTTCAGTGTTTCTCTACTATATTATGCATGTATTATACATATAAACCTTCCTCTTGAATCATTCTATCCATTAAATGAAACCGCATCAAAATCCGTTGCGTAGTTTTAAAGAGTTATGCATACATAGGGATATAGGGACAACGAAAGCGTTTGTTTTATACTATCTAGTAATGTTACGTTTTTCATTTACTATTCGAAACTCTTCTTCTCTTGTTAGTCTTCCAGCATATAGAATATAGCAAAATAATTTAAGATTTTAAACATATTTTACAAAGTCATGACCTATTTGCGATCTTAACATTCAACTGCTAAAAAACATGATTCATAAACCCAACGATGCAGAAAATTGCCTTACGATTCTGGGTCAGTTGCTGCACATAACAAAAAGAGCGTGTGTTTTACATGCAAGTGGGTTTGTGTAATATATCCGTTTACAATTATTCTTGTATTTCTTGAATGATAATTGTGTAATTTGAAGAAAGTTATCCAGTATGGTAATTATTAAGGTGTAACGCTAAATCATTACGCATACATAACTTACAATGATTAGGCCGTATTACGAACTTTAGACCTTTTTTATCATCACGTCATGCCTTTATCGCTAATGGGGTAGGCAGAGCGTAAACGACCTAATCAAAGGTCGTCTCGCCACGTCTGATAAAGTTTTGAGGGTTATTTAAGATAGATTTTGTAGGTATATTGCTGTAGTGATAAGTTGTCAGCTCATCACCTGCAGTACAATATACAGAAACCCTCGGATCCCGTAGCTGGTTTTTACAGCATGCCCGGAGGGAAATGCAGCTGGCACATCCCGTGTTTTTTTCTCGATTCCAGTCCAGCATGGAAGAAATAAGTGATGTACTAAATAAGTGATGCTAATGCTATTATTTTGACTTTTGATCCTTTCCTTTCATCGCATTCATGCAATCACGCCTATATTCCTTCCTTCCAAACATATTTTTATACTCAATTATAAAAAAAATATTAAAGTCATTGTAATAGGCGCAGATCTTCATATACCTATCTAGAACAAAGGGACTACTTATGCCTTTATCAAGCGATATTATTGACACAATTAGCATCTAAGGTCCGTATTAATAAACAGCACTTATGACTGACAGATAGTTTGAGTTCTTATCAGAAATGTCATTGCAGTGCAATATGGTCCTGTCAAATCCATACTTAATATTGCTCTCAATCTTGAGATAGCTTTACAAATACCACAGTCACTTCAATACATTTTGCTCTCTTACTAGCGTCCAATAATATTTCCACAGTGGGATACAAGATGTCATAGATTGTTAGGCTGCTTAGGTGTAAATTCGCTAAATAATAAAATTCTAGGATGTACATAATTAAAACATCGATTTCTTCCATGCTGGACTGGAAGTGATAGAAGAACATAGGATGTGCAAGCTGTAAAACCAGCTAAGTGATTCGAAGGTTAGAGTGTATTGCAATTTAGGCGATGTGCTGGCACCTCAGCAGTAAACCTACAAATCTATCTTAAATAACCCCCAAAACTTTGTCAGTCGTGGCGGAACGACCGCTTAGGTCGTTTATGCTCTGCCTACTCCATTAGGGATAAAGGTGTGATCACATGTACGTATGTATGTATAAATACAAGGACTCGAGAAATAACTCTAATTTTCCCTGACAACTTTAGGCAAAAGGGTAATGAATTTGAAAGTGGATGGATATGCTGGGAGAGGACGACCAAAGAAAAGATGGACGGATTGCGTGAAAGATGACATTTTATTATTTATTTTGTATTTCGAGGAAAACCAACAGCTATAAATATAAGAATACTTAAAATTAATACAAGACAGAAATAACAGGTTTTCACCAATTATATGTCTAAAACAGGTGTGAGTTTTGAACTAACGGCTGACAGGGATGAATGGAAGAAAACGTACTGCGCCGACCCCAAGTAAATGGGATATGATAATGCAAGGCAAGCGAATGATACATACATACATACATATAATCACACCTTTATCCCTAATGGGTTAGGCAGAGCATAAACGACCTAAAATAAGGTCGTTCCGCCACGTCTGACAAAGTTTTGAGGGTTATTTAAGATTTTTAGGTATATTGTTCTAGTGACAGGTTGTGTCAGCCCATCGTCTAAGTTACAATATACTGAAAGCCTTGGATCCCTTAGCTGGTTTTTACAGCATGCCCGGGAGGAAATGCAGCTGGCACATTCTTTGTTTTTCTCTCGCTTCCAGTCAAAAAGCGAATGATGATGATCTTATAATGTTATCTAGATTCACTTATGTTTAATTTACAAAGAATTTTTTGAATGTTTGGCTGACGTAACTTTAAACAGTTGCTCAAGGTTACTGAAAGGTTCTATCAATATTTTGAATTCTTGCAAATGCATGGAAAACGTGGAACGTTAAAGTTATTATTTAACGAACATAAAGTTAGGTTTGATAAGGATTGCGTCCACATTTTACCATTCGTTGATTTGTAAGAGTGAGTGGTGGCCGCGTTCTTTTGTTTTTTGAAAGAATAACCCATTTTTGTGTCGTTTTTTTCTATCACCTACTTCTTGTGGGTACTGAGTAAGTTTGTGCATACCTATCTTTTTGTCGGGAAACTATTAATCTAAATTAATTTTCTTAATAAACTTCCATGCTGAACTGGGAACGAAAGTAAAACTTAGAATGTGCCAGCTGCATTTCCTCCCGGGCATGCTGTAAAAACCAGCTAAGGGATCTGATCGTTTCAGTATATTAGGCGATGGGCTGACTACTTATCACTCTAACAATATACCTACAAATCTATCTGAAATAACCCTCAAAACTTTGCCAGACATGGCGGAAAGACCTTTGTTTAGGTCGTTTACGCTCTGCCTACCCCATTAGGGATAAAGGGATGATTATATGCATGTTTGTGAATTATTCCTTTCTTTGTTGTTACTTATTAATTCAAACTTAAGTTCAATCCTACTGGATCAAGTTAATAAACTCTTTAACGTCTCTAACTTTTACCGCGGGAAAACACAATTAAACCGCACAGATACCGCGGAATTCCAGTAGTCACTAAATGATTAATGAAAGGTAAATCCGAAAGCGATTGACTTGATATTTACTTTAGTATATCAACCACAAATACTCGTCACAATGGATTTGCCGCTAATTCTGCGCACGCGCCGATTGATTCACTGTGAGACAATTCAAATACTTAGCGGTTACAAGGGCAAGGGTCAAAAGGTATAATTAAACTAAAATAACAGCTGTTGATTCAGAATTATGATCAGCCTTATAGAGATAGAGAGATAGAGATAGAGAGATAGAGATAGAGAGATAGAGATAGAGAGATAGAGATAGAGAGATAGAGATAGAGAGATAGAGATAGAGAGATAGAGATAGAGAGATAGAGATAGAGAGATAGAGAGATAGAGATAGAGAGATAGAGATAAATTTATTAATAATTGTAAATTACAAGTCAAGAAATTATAAGCACTTAAGTATATCACATTAATAATCATTTAAATTGTATTGCTTTTATTATCATTAAAATTAATAAAAACATTATAACTATAGAATGCCTGTTCGACAAGTCAACGCTTAGCTTAAGCCGTGATTTAAAGCTATTTAAACTTGGTGCCATAGCTAGATGGTGGTTGGTTGGTGGTATTATTTTAACTATTGAAATTTCATTGTATCTATTCCTGCACTCAGAACTTACTTGGTCATATTTTTGAGTGTAGTTTGCAGTAGTTATATATAGTTCTTCTCCGTGGTCTAGAGGTCTGAGCCATGGGCTCTGGGCCCGGAGGTCCTGGATTCGAGGCAATAACTTTTAACTTTTGTTTCTAGTTTGGTTAGGACATTGCAGGCTGGCTGATCACCTGATTGTTCGAAAAGTAAGATGATCCAATGCTGTCAGATGGGCATATAAATAGTCGGTCCGGTGCCTGGGTTCTCTCTGGTCGTGTCTGTGAATCTGTCCCATCAGAATAAGAGATTGAAGGAATAGAGAGTGCACCTGTGTGTATCGCAAACACTTAAGCTCTCAAAACTAGCCCTGCGCAGTTGTACGATGTCTAGAAGATTGGGCGTCAGTACCGAAAATCGGTGGGAGGACTATTAAATTAGATCTTCTCCTCTTTCTGCCCACAATTTTGCAACTTCTTGAAAAAATCACGGTAGAGCGGTTCAGAAATCATTGAAATATGTCATCTCATCTCATTGGATCCTAGGAATAGGACAGCTAATTAAATTGCACATTTTGAAAATGCATTTTATTTGTAAAACTTCTTAACCACAAGTTACAAATAAGACTAATAAACTAGCTTCTGGCCTAATTATGTGGTTGTAGAAACAAACCCGGTATAAGGTAATTTTACGCGGTATAACAGAGACTGAGCGCAGCTGCGGACTTGCGTAAGCGCAGTAGCATGGTTGCAATAACAGTCTAAGCAGAATGATTGCCTCGTCTTTTCCTGTACTAATACGGTTATGATTTCAAATTTGGATTAGGAGAACTAGAATACTTTTTTAACATATATACATACATAATCACGTCTTTATCCCTAATGGGGTAGGCAGAGCGTAAACGACCTAAACAAAGGTTGTTTCGCCACATCTGACTAGATTTGTAGGTATATTGCTGTAGTGATAGGTTGTCAGCCCATCGCCTACATTACAATATACTGAAACCCTCGGATCAATTAGTTGGTTATTACAGCATGCCCGGGAAGAAATGCAGCTGGAACATTCCACGTTTTTCTCTTGCTCCCAGACTAGCATGGAAGATTATACTTTTTTAACACTTAATGATAAACAAGTGTTATTCATAATGAAAACTGATCAGCTTACTTGTTTGTATTGAAAGGAGGATTAGCCCTCGATGTTTTGATCCTATACGAGGATTGAAGATCAAATATGTTATCCTGATGAATCAGGAGAGAAGAAAGTCGCACTCCAGCGCCCGCCAACTGCAACCTTCGACTGTAGTCATATAGGATCGAAACGTCGAGGGCTAACCCTCCTTTCAATACAAACAAGTGAGCTGATCAGTTTTCATTATGAATAACACTTGTTTATCATTTAGTGTTAAAAAAAGTATAATCTTCCATGCTAGCCTGGGAGCAAGAGAAAAACGTAGAATTGTATCTTCTTTTTTTCATTCCGGGCACACTATAATAAAAGCTAGTAGGATCCAAGAGTTTGGATTGGACTACGTCAATAACTCTTCAACAATACTTTTCTTTTTCACAGTTTTTGTCGGATGTGGTCAAAGTTGATTGTACTTGTATTCATGTAACATAAAAATGCTCGTAGCCAACCTACGAGCATTTTAGGTCTTGATGGAAAAAAATAAAAAGTCCTATTTCAATGATAATATTTATTTTATGATATTATTAATAATAATGAACTCCTTCGTCGTATTATTAACCTCGTCACTAAGTAACAATACCATAAAAACCAATACAAAACGAACCACACAATATAAACTTAATTTACATACAAATAACTTGTCGACAATTAATTCAAAAGTATGGCGGTACAATAGAACAAACATTGTTCGCTTACAAATATAATAATATAATACCTACGTTATGTTATTGATAATATAGTGTAAAAAATGCTTATTATGTGCTTCTGTTGATAATGGATCGTGAATTGACGCATACATAAAAAAATACCTTTCATTTTGTAAGTAGGTACGACTTGCTTGCCCGTCATTTATATTGGGTTCAATAATACAAACCACGCTGGACTGGGAGAAATAGAAAAACATAGAATGTTCCAGCTGCCCTTCCTCCTAGGCATGCTGTAGAAGTCAGTAAAAGGGATTCAAAGGTTAAAATGTATTGGAATTGAGGCGATGGGCTGACAACCTGTCACTACAGCAATACACAATCATTACAATCTAAAATTGCTTTCATTTTTTGTCAGACGTGGCGAAAGCGCCTTTTACGAGGCGTTAAACGCTCTGCCTACCCCGTAAGGGATAAAGGCGGTATTTTATGTATGGTGTATAATATGATACAAATAAATAGGTTAACAAAATAAAGAACATAGAAACCAGATTTTCACAAATGCGGTATACAAACCCAACACTTAAAACACACTCAAACAAGATATGGGCATCATCTGATGATTTTGATATCAATACAAACATAACAAGAATATCATATAAATACAAACCACTGAAATAACCCTTAAACTTTGTCAGACGTGGCGGAACGGCCTTCGTTGAGGTCGTCTACACCCTGCCTACCCCATTAGGGATAAAGGCGTGATTATATGTATGTATGTATAAACCATCTACAAGATCTTGCATCACGTTTACTAATAATTGTGTCTGCATTGTCCACAGAAGCAGCAATGGACCACTCACAACATGACATGCATGACCACGGTAGCCACGGAGACAGCGGCCACGGCGGCCACGACGGCCACGACGGCCACGGCGACCACGGCAGCCACGGGGACGGCTGCTCCTCCGCGCACATGATGGTGGTAAGCATCTGATATTTGTTTGAAGCAGCTATGAAGCTCGACAACTCACAACATGGCATGCATTACCACGGTAGCCACGGAGACTGGCCACGACGGCCACGGCAACCACGGTAGCCACGGCATCTGATGGTCTAACTTAATCAATATTAATAACATCTATTATGATGTCTAAGAAGATGTTTTTTGCTCTGGCCTATATACACGATGAAATTCTTGTAGTATTTAACCGGCGGGTTCTGAACTGACTCTACCTATCTAAATATGATAAAAGTTTTATGATATCATCTAACTGATAAAAGCCATTTTCTTCATGTAGCTGATATAAAAATATATACTACGAAATGACACATAAAAGACTAATTTTTCGGTCAAATCACAAACAACATTGTCGTCCATTCATTTTATCAAAACCGCAACAGCCGCCGCGCGGTCTACGATTGCCATGACCTTGCGTGTGTGTGCGTGCGTGATTGTTTGTTACAATGTCATAATCGCCATTTTGTTTGTAACATTGCTTTCTTCCCACGATTTATCTTGAAACGGAAGTGAGTCGGTCAATAGAGTTTGAAGAACACTAGGTTTTGGAAGGTGAATTATTTAACAATTTGGTAGAGTTTTTTGTTTATTTACAATGGACATGCCTACGTGGTCTAGCGGTCTGAGCCATGGGCTCTCCGGTTCGATTCTCGGCGGAGGATTCGATTCTCAAAAGTTTTTCGTTTAGCGGAACGATCTTTGTTTAGGTCGTTTACGCTCTGCGTACCCCATTCAGACATTGAATAGGTAAAATCACCGTGAAAATATAACAAAAACCATTATACTTTCAAGAGACTATGTATTTAAAGCGAAAATATCTTTTTAATCGTTCATAGAAATATATTCTTCTATGCTGGACTGGGAGTGAAAGAAAAACATAGAATGTGCCAGCTGCATTTCCTTCCAGGCATGCTGTAAAAACCAGCAAAGGGATCAGAGGGTTTCAGTATATTGCAATTTAGGCGATGGGCTGACAACCTGTCACTTTAGCAATATACAAATCTATTTAAATAACCCTCAAAACTTTGTCAGACGTGGCGGAACGACCTTTGTTTAGGTCGTTTACGCTCTGCCTAACCCATTAGGGATAAAGGTATGTATAGAAATATAGAAAAATCTCATCATTCAATGAAATATGGCACACACGTGGGGGACAACCTAACTTGAATAGTTCCTGCATTGAACGTCTTTTCTTTACTTACATACTTACATGAATTCACGCCTTTGTCCCTTACGGGGTAGGCAGAGCGTAAAACTCTTAGTGAAAGCATTTACGCCACGTGAGACATATTGGGGACAATTTTAGGTTGTAATGTTTATCGCTAAAGTGACAGGTTGTCAGCCCATCGCCTAAATTGCAATACACTGCGACACTCCAATCCATATTGTTGACTTCTAAAGCATGTCTAAGAGGAAGGGCAGCTAGAACATTATATGTTTTTCTATCGCTCCCAGTCCAGCATGGAAGTAAGTCTATTCTTTGCGACGACTCAAAAGCGTGAAAATCGGCGCGAAATCGGCGTCCTCCATATTTGTTTGTCATTTCGTGACGTCACCAGCGCCCGCGCATTGTCATCGAGGAAGTAACAACATAAACATAACAAATAGACAGCATGCTCCATTGGCTGATGGTGAAATTTATTACGTAAATTACCAGGGAACAATAGTTATCTATATCTATACAAATATTATTGCCGGAGTTTTGGCCGAAAGGAGTAGTGTTCCGCCGTTTCCGTGGGAATACGCGGCGCACAGCTCCTGAGTCAGCAGTTTTAATAGTGCTATGTTATTTTATTTTAGTTTTATAGTGTATTTATAGTATTGTTTATTAGATTTAAGTTTATAATGTATAGTATTTTATGTATTGATATAGGCCTCAGTTGCCTGAAATAAAACAATAAATAAATTATAAAGAGGAAAGATGTGTATTTTTGTATTGTTGTGTATATGTTTGTAACGAATAAACTCAAACACCAAGGTTCATCGGGTCGTTCGACTCGAGAATCTAAGAAGACTCAATAACTACTGGACTGATTTAATTTTTTTCTTTTAATTTAAATTTAAATTCTTTCACCACTTGAAAGCTATGTAACGTATGTATGTTCAGCCTGAGTAACGTAGGCTACTTTTTACCGGGAATATCTGATTCCCACGGGAAAACTCATAAAGTAAGCCGGGGGTGGAACTGCGACATAAATGGCTAGTTATCAAACTATTTAAACTTGAGTGAGAAGGCCCGTAAATATAATCAACACTTGAGACTGACAGCCAGTTTCAGTTTGTATCAGAAATGTCATTTCAGTATTAAATGGCCTGTCAAATCTATACTTAATATGGTTCTCAATCTTGAGATAGCTTTATAAATACGAGCCTTAATAAAATTTAAGTGAGTGCCCGTTATAAAATTTTATTTAAAAGGCTAGTTATTAATATGATAAATAACGGGTTATAACTCAATAAGTATAAATATGATATGATATTATTTGTAGAATATCTACTATTGAGCTATAGCTATTAAGTATTTCTATCGTTCGGATTTTAGCACTCCCAGACATCGTTTAGAAAAGTATATAAAAACGAGTTTTAATTGATGACTTTCTGAATAGCCCTAAAATTAATAAGCTCGCTCTATTGTCGATTCTGCTTCTGGCCAAGACTAAAATCTATAGTAGTTCGCTCTAGATATTTTTTTAATTTACTTTCAAATAAAAACTGGTCTTCCATGCTGGCCTGGGAACGAGAAAAAAACTGCTATAAAAATCTGCATGCTATAAAAATCAGCTCATTTAGGCGATGGGCTGACAACCTGTCATTACAGCAATATACGTAAAAAATCTATCTTAAATAACCATCAAAACTTTGTCAGACGTGGCGAAACGACTTTTGTTTAGTTCGTTTACGCTCTGCCGACCCCATTAGGGATAAAGGCGTGATTATATGTATGTATGTAAAACCTAGTTTCTTTTTATTTAAAGACATACAGGATCTCTACATACAACGTTGCATTGTATGTGCTTGGACAGGCGATTGCTTTGTTATCTATCATTCATATCACAAAACCACAATATAACTGTTAGTAATTCTGTCACTATCAACAACCTACATTTTAACCACACTTAACGACTGGCATTCCCCAAGGTTTTTCTTCTACACAATAGACAAAATACAAAATTACTTGATTTATTTTCTAAAATATAATAAAATGCTCGCTTTATCACTAACAAGAGGCGATCTGTGGCGCGACGGTGGCGACACCAATTTCAAATTAACTGTGTATAAAATACAATTGCGATTTTCGCTAATCTATCACTACATAGTATAAAACAAAGTCGCTTTTTCTGTCCCTATGTATGCATAAATCTTTAAAACTACGCAACGGATTTTGATGCGGTTTCTCTTAATAATAATAACAGAATTGTCATGATATGCACTTGGCTTAGGCCTGTGCATATCAGTAAACCGGTGAAAACCGAGAAAACGAAAGTTTAGATATAAATAATAATAATAAATCATTTTATTTCAGGCAATATTTACATTAAAAGATGTTAAATAATATAAACAGAGGCCCATAGAATATATACCTTACAGACTAACATACATATTTATAAATACTTAAATACTACTTCAATATTTAATTTTATTGGATAGAGTGATTCAAGAGGAAGGTTTATATGTATAATACATGCATAATATAGTAGAGAAACACTGATAATTTCCGCGCGAAGCCAGGGCGGGTCGCTAGTATGTAATAAAGAGAAAATATTTTTATTTTTATGTGTGTCTATGTATTTTTGTAACGAATAAACTCAAAAACTACTGGTCCGATATCAAAAAATTCTTTCACCTTTAGAAAGCTACGTTCCCCCTAAATAACATAGATTACTTTTACCGCGGGAAAATATCTTATTCCCACGGGAAATCTCATAAAGTAAGCCGCGGGTGAAACTGCGGCGTAAAAGGCTAGTAGTAAACTATTCATGAAAATGTTTGTATTTTAGACACAATTAATTAATAACTATTGTGGGCGCCACCTATGCTCTGTTTCCACCTTTATAATTATCACCTTTGTTTTGTATCACTTGCCAACGAGAGGAGAAATTGCAATCCACAGTCATATTTAGCGAGACAAAATATAATACTGGATATGCCATCCGTCAAATTAATTTGCTCCTTTAAATATCGCCAAAAATTTATTGCTGTTACGTCACTCACTCCATCGTTGTCTGTTTCTTGGGAATCTCTAAGTGAAAGAAGTCAAAAGTGACTCTAGAGTGACATATGGGCAACCAACAAAGGCATTTCATCCGGCCCGCGGAAGGATTTTCAAAAAGCGTACGAGGCCAGTAAAGTTCTCTTATCATCACAGAAACGTAATTGCGATCTTTGACAAGGACTTTCAGTTCTATTCCGGACCTTTTTGTAAAAAAAATATATTTCACTTTATTGAATATGCCCCGGTGCCAACCGCCGCCGGTACAGCATATTTGTCGGTACTTGCAATAATTTTTTATATAATGCATGTTTATACGTCCCGCGACTTCATTACTACCGGAAAATCTGCCGTTCAAAATGTTGCCTACCCCTGCTCTATAGTCATATACAAACCGACCGCAGCAGCTAAATAGACATACATACATACTATCACGCCTGTATCCCTAATGGGGTAAGCAGAGCGTGAACAACTCAAACAAAGGTCGTTCCGCCACGTCTGACAAGTTTTGAGGGTTGTTTAAGATAGAACTGGATATTGCTGTAGTGACAGGTTGTCAGCCCATCGCCTAAAGTACAATATACCCTCGAATCCCTTAGCTGGTTTTTACAGCATGCCCGGGAGGAGATGCAGCTGGCACATTCTACGTTATTCTGTCGGTCCCAGTCCAGCATGGAAGCTAAAAAGATTCCTTTCTATATCAACACTGAGTAATCATCATTGCTGTTTCCTTTCCAGTTCCACGCTGGCGTCTGCCAAGAGATCCTATTCAAGGGCTGGATGACGACCTCAGCGCTGGAACTCTTCGGCTCGGCTGTGGCCATCTTCCTCGCGGGCGTGCTGTACGAGGGGCTCAAGTACTACCGGGAAGCTCTTCATGCCAGGGCCTCGTCAGCTACCGGAGATTCCAGGGTCAACATTACCAAGACTGAGTGCGGGGCGAACGGCGCGTGCGGCGGAACTGCAGTTGTCAAGTGAGCGAGGTTTTTATTTAAAAAATAACGCTTTTGTCGACTATTGTTCTTGCTGGGAGCGAGAGAAAAACATATAATGTGCCAGCTGCATTTCCTCCCGGGCATGGTGTAAAAACCAACGGATCCGAGGGTTTCTGTATATTGCAATGTAGGCGATGGACTGACCACCTTTCACTACAGCAATATACCTACAAATCTATATTGAATAACCCACGTGGCGGAACGACCTTTCTTTAGGTCGTTTACGCTCTGCATGCCTTTGGTATGTATGTATATGCTACCAACTTGTTTTGTGGCTCATGAATTGCTTCTAAACAATTTAAAAGATGAGACATTTTACGGATTTCTTACCGCGATTTTAAATTATTTGATGAGTTTCCGATATTTCGATTAATCGCGGTAAGACACCCGTAAAATGTCCCATAGTTATAGTGAAAATAACCGCAATAGTTTAAAATTAAGTGGAAATTTAAAAGAGATTCAAACCTCAAAGATATTCAAGCTAAACACATGTGTGTGACGACTGCTTCGAAATTTAAACTTCTGCCAAAAAACAAGTGATTCATCAGCCAACATGTTCGTCACGAATTACGATTTTTAAATTCTATTGCAAGATTAAATACCTACATACTTCCCTCCCTCTCTTACACGATAGGCAAAGCCAAACAACCAAGTAACATGCGTTCTCGTCTCTGAAAATTATTGAGGGCATTTTCAGATGGAAGTGACGGGATATCGCGATTTTATTTTTTTAGTAATCCAAAAGTTTTGCATCTGAACCAAAATAACTTTTTGACTCTAGCGTATATAATTTACTTAAAACATTTATCCTTGACGTACACTGTACCCATAGCTACAATATAACAATACAATACAAAATAGTAATATACCGTGCGAGACGAATTTCGAATGTTATTATTCAACTTAGTCACTAAGTAAAGTGAACCTGTCTTAATAGAAATGTAAAAACAACATTATTATAACAAGTTTTACGCTATTCTCGTTGATTCAGCTGTTAAATCAGAAAAACAAGTCTTCATGAAGGAAATTATACGTATTTTAAAAGGAAATAAATGGTTCAATTCGAATACCACTTTCTAAAACTTTAAATTAGTGATGTCCTGTTATTAGCAGATAAACAAAAGTAGTTTTCAGTTTTGTTTATCTGCAATGTTTTTCAATGGATCCTTGAGGACACAACTTAACTAAATCTTGGCTAAAATTGTTACCGTCCCTTTCTGTGCTCTCATGACAGAAATTGACAGGTACAGACTTATATTAGTTAAGTCGAGATTTTTGCAACTACGAATTGCTACCAGTACCTACTTACATTTATTCTACATACATACATAACGTCACGCCTCTTTCCCGGAGAGGTAGGCAGAGATCACTTCCCTCCACTTGCTACGGTCCTTGCAAACTTCTTTCGCTTCATCTCCATTCATCAAGCTTTTCATGCACGCTCGTCTGTTTAGGGTACTCCTGACCTGACCTTTCTCTAGAACGTCCCTGATTTGGTCGTCGTCGAAAATTTATTCTATATGAATTCTAATCTCGTTCCCTATCTTCCGCAGATACTCCATGACGTCATTCGGGCACATCGTCCAGACCATAATGCACGTCATCCAATCGACAGCATCCTACACGCTCATGTTAGTGTTCATGACCTACAATGTGTGGCTGTGCTTCGCCCTGGTCTTAGGACTTGGAGCCGGCTACTTCGCGTTTGGCTGGAGGAAGAACACTGTGGTGGATGTGACTGAGCACTGTCAATGAGAGAAGAGGATCGGATGGTCTTTGAAGCTGAGAGTGTTAAGGAGATTGGAGAGAATGGTGAAGAAATGCATTCGGATTTGTTGGAGTTGATTAAAGCTGGTTTAATAATCAAATAGGCTTAAGTTTAAATGCCTGTACGTAGAACTCAAAGAAAATTCTAAACTGAAAAAGACAAGTTTAAAAGTGGCATTCAAAAGAGCCTTATTAGGTGCTTTGTATATAAACAAATCGTTCGAATATATAAATATTTCAGATATGACTAAATGTTCGGCTTCAAAGACCATCCTATTACAACAGAGGCGTAAAGTTATGACATAGCTAAAGTATCTAGTTGTTGTAATCGACTGCAGACCTGCAGATTATTGTTATATTTAGAAATAGTACAACGGTTATTCTGTTTGCTTATCTGACGGGATGATATGATACTATCACACTTAGTCAAATCAAAGGCAACATAGACCTGATGATATTCTCAATCGCATTGTTTCATTGTTTCACACATTTTGATTTATAAAATGATATGTTGTTTGCACTAAAGTGATCGTAACGTAACATCCCGCCACATTAGCAAAAACTAAAAATAAGCATGCCATGCCATATGATTCTAAAATGCAATAATACCTTTCGATGATTAGAATTCTTTATTATTTTCCAGTGGCTTATGGATTAAAAGTTAAGGAATAAAACTCGAAATGAGATAAACTAATTAGGTATATTCGTTTAAATATTTTATGTTTTACTTTTTTAACATTGGAATCTGAAACTCTACAAAATATCAATATTACTGTAAAATGTATTTGCTTGTAGACGTATTTACCGGGGCAATTGTGGTTATTACTATATTTTTCCTATACTTTGCTATAATTTGTAATATCTGACTAACTATTTGCCCTGATATATATATATATTTACTTCCATGCTGGACTGGGAGAGATAGAAAAACATAGAATGTTCCAGCTGCCCTTCCTCCCGGGCTTGCTGTAGAAGTCAGCAAAAGGGACTCGAGGGTTACAGTGTATTGTAATTTAGGCGATGGGCTGACAACCTGTCACTATGGCAATACACATTACAATCTAAAATTACCCTAAATTTTTGTCAGACGTGGCGAAAGCGCCTTTAACGAGGCGTTTAACGCTCTGCCTACCCCGTAAGGGATAAAGGCGTGATTTTATGTATGTATGTATGTATGTATTTGCCCTGATGTAACTTATGTGAATATCTTGCCTATAATCCTTTAATTTATTTGTTACTCCATTGACTCTATATTTCATTGGATTTGCTACTAAATGCTGGTACTGTAAATTTATTTTAACTTTGTTTTTTACTGGCGTTGAACAGCAAAATTGTGAAATGTAGATGATAAAACAACATTCCCTGTCTTCCATTAGTTTAAGGAGATAATCCCCTTTATAGCAGTCTCTTTTGAAAATGGGAAATACCACTTTCTAAAACTAATATTTTACCCTTGTCTGACTTTCATGAGACAATTAACTTAATTACCCATATTCATATTGATGATGATTTTACGTTTTACATTTTTGTAAATTTTTCGCTGAAATTTCTCTTTTACCTGCAAATTCTGCCAAAATCTTAGAAATAAAAAAAATCGAATTGAATTCGAAATTTCATAAAAGTGACTAAACTGATATTTTAGCGTTAGAAAGTGCCTTGCAGAATTGAGCCCTCTGTATCCTCATATTATATAGAAGATAAGAATAACTTAATAAGGTTATGTATTATATTTTGTACCTTTTTTATTTCTAAATTATTGTTGTTATTGTTTATACTAATTATCAAATTTAAAATTTAACTGGTGACCCCATGTCATATTTATTATACGAAGTAGCTCAACGATAGAGTGACATATTTGGAAGAATTAGGCATATCACTTAATGTTTTTTAAAGTTTGTGATATTATAATTATTTAGCGTTAGCTTTAAGAGTGTTCCGTGTACTGTAAATAAGACAATACATTCCTACTACAGTAAACTGGCTATTATTATTCCCTCCTCAAATGGAAAGACAAAAGATTTAAATTGATTTTTTATAAGTTAAAACCTAATTATGATATGATATGACTCAACACTTTCTTCTATACTGGACTGGGAGCGAGAGAAAAACATAGATTGTGCCAGCTTCATTTCCTCCCGGGCAAGCAGTAAAAATCAGCTAAGGGATTCGATGGTTTCTGTATATCGTAATATACTGTACAGCAATATACGTACAAATATAAATATATATATATATTTTTTAATGGACCTGTTTGCAAAATACTACAAAGTGTATATAATGCGTCACCGGGCTAAGGCGGGGAGTTGCTACACGCAATCTGCACCCTTAATGAAATGGCAACTGCCTAAGGGCGCCCACTAGGGCTCGAACCTCGGCTTATGGTGTTGCCTTGGGGACTCCTTATCGGAGAGAATCTGCCCGGTACGTGCCGGTAAACCCCAAAGTGGGTAGCAAAGGAGGGACCTCCGCGACCCCGCCGGCGGGGTGCGCGGTTGCTGGAAGAGCTTGTGCAGAGTGTGGCTCGACTAATATTGCAGCATTAAACGCAAGAGTAATTTGGTCATCGCCGTCGGTAAGGACATGCCTAGGTCTTCGTTTGTAACGAGTCGCAGGTTGGGGAACGTAGTTAGAGGCGCTAACTACAAGAGGGTTAGGGTGGTGAGGGGGCTTTGGCGAAGAAGCGTATGGCCGCTTGCTTCATGAACTCTTTGAGAGACGGAACATCGCAAATATATATTAAATAACCCTCAAAATTTTGTCAGACGTGGCGGAACGACCTTTGTTTAGGTCGTTAACGCTCTGCCTACCCCATTAGGGATAAAGGCGTGATTATAGTTGATATATGTATGACACAGCACAAGCATGTGTTTGCAACCATAGGAGAGAGCAGAGAGCCATGGCAGAAACAGAGAGAAGGTAATCAGAGACAAATACTTGAAAGGTAGAGTTGACAGAAGTCATAATAAAAATAGACTTACCGAATAATCGTGCTATATTATTAATGCGGTGTTATATTTTCAAATATTTTATTTAGCTGAAATCTTAACGAAAATCACAATATTTATGAAAAAATATACCAGAACCGACTCTACAAGGCAGCGTTAGATTAGCGCCATCTAGCATCGAGTAGCGATACAAGTTTAGTTTGCACTTTTCACATAAGTTCGGAGTCAATATGCTAGATGGCTGTACTAAGTAAAATTGAAGAATAGTATTATTTAAGTATTAAAAATATTTTATTTATAAAATTCTACTAGTACCAAAAAAAATAAGGAAATTAATAACTACCTTTGCCTAATTGAAGTACTTTAAAATATAATGTAATTTTTAGACGAAACTTGACTAGTGAAACGCTTTCCGAACGAAGTGTCATGTCATGTCAAGAGAAATGTGACGGACGGTTCATGTTTTCGTGTTTCCTATTTTACTTGTTGATTTTATTAGGAAAATCTAGTGGAAATTGTGTGAAAAGTTGTGTTGTGAACGCGCGGAGAGCAATGTTATAGTGTGCGCTGTGCACGAGGGCGGAGCACCGCGAGACGTCGAGTCAGCCCGCCTAAAGTTCAGGTAACGGTAATATTTGTTTTTGACGACGTCGATATTATTTCGTAGAAAATTCTTCGCATGGACCTTGAATCGTGAGACAATATCTCCAATTAAAACTTAATCTGTCCACCTATTCATTGAAATTGACCTATTATCGACTTTTTATTTCGTTTTGGCGAGATACCCCTTGTGGCCGTTTCGAAGTTGCCCCGAGGCGGATACGATGTTAAAGCAGCATTACTCAAGTAATCTTACTTGTTTACGTGAATTTAGCAATCAATAACTTATCATTTCCATACGAAATGTGTTTATTATGTCCATCTTAATATCTTCATTGACTTGTCCATTGACTAACTCATTCTAATTAGACTCTAATAGGTTAGCGCCATTTATCTACGATTGCTGGTATCGTTGGAAGCTAACGATGTGTTACGTATTTCTCAGAGAAATCCCAGTTTTCACACTCAATTAATATTTACTAGAAAGAAATTGCTGACTTTCACATTTTTTATGATGTCATAACTATAACTTTGGTACAACTCATGTTGGGATAGTAAACAAAACTATGAAATATGTATTTTATTGCCTTCTAACTTTCTGTCATTGGTGTCACCCGCTGCTAAATAAGGTTTCCCATGTCAACCGTGTACTTTCCCACTGTAAAAAGTACCCTATATTACTTAGGGTGAACATAGCTTTTTAATGGAGAAACAATTAATGAAATTGGTCCAGTAAGTTTTGAGTCTATTAGTTACAAACATATATATATATATATATATATATATACACAAAAACACATAAAAAATACAAATCTTTCCTCTTTATAATATAAGTGTAGATAAACAATTAAGTATTGAAAGTCTTCATTGTATCTATTTATCAGTGAGATATATGAATACTTGTGTGCAGCAGTGTCAAAATAGCATCACCCTGATGCTATTTTGCACACAGGTATATATCTAGAGAATGAATATCCTAATTGGGAAAAATCCTTATCCTACAGAGTACTTTAACCATGATTGCTAGCTAATACTATTCTCCATCAAAGTCTAGTTTCTTCCGGTATCTAGCATAGATGTAGTCCCAGAAGTTGATCTGCTGGCTCGTGGGAGGGATTCCTACAGTTAGAGTGGTACTGAAGAGCAGGCACGGTCGGTCTATGGGTACCTCATCCAGTCCATGCGGGTTCAACTGCTCCCATATGACAGGCACTAGCTCTGTTGTCAATGGGGTTGGATCACTGTAAAGTAAAATATTTCAATACAATCTCATTGCACATATTTTTTCGTTTTTAATAAATAGCTGACTACAAATACAATTGCAGCTATTTAAAAAAAACTATTGCTATATTTAGATAGCTCACCAAGAAATCCCACCGTCTTATCAATGTTTTTGGAGTCAATGAATGACCTGATGAACCTTGGAAATCCTGTAAGAACATATGCCCTCCCACATCCATGCCACTCTCAAGTGAAAAAAGTCCTTAGAGTTGAAAAGATGCATTTAGTGTATATGTGTGTTGGCAAAATCTGTTAATCATAGGTGAATTTATCATATAAAATTAGAATACCTATAATCTTACCCAATCTTCATAAAATTGGTGAAGAGTGACACCAGCCTGTTAGCCACTGTCACCTGGTCATCCACTAGGTCCTTGGCACATATGTACCTCATCACCTCCCCGGAGCTGCCTCCACTGTTGTCTCCGAAACCCTCATCCGGAGAGAACTTCATCACATATACCGGAACAGTTGTTTTAGCAGCATATGATAATGCAAACTTGTATACCGGATACTCCATTAAAATATCATTGATATATTCTTTATAGCTCTTTATAACTTTCTCTTTTTCTATTGTGCCATGATCTTCAAAATAAAAATCTTTGACCAATTCAGCTATTTTAAACTTGTTCATTTCAGTATCAAATTGCAAGTTAGTAGGCAGTAAATCTTCAAATAGTTCAGGTATAAAAATGAACTTCTCATAATTCTGGTCTATCAAAATTGTCTCCTGAGATTTTGAGTACACCATCATCAATGGAATTTTGGTAAAGTTTCCTTTTGCTAATATTTCCATAGGATCTTCATCTATCAAACTGTGCGCATAGAGGTGCCTGTTCTCCACAGAAGGAAGGAAATTTGTAGAAATATTGACCAGATCTTGCACAGAGAGTTTTCTGTAGAAGGTTAGCAGATCATCTGTGTTGTCCTTATCTTCATATCCTAAAGATGTAGCTATGTTGAGGGCTGTGAAGAATGGGTTGTAAGTCATGGATAAAGGGGATAATACTGAGCCGGAATCTAGTATGACTTTGTTCATGAGTCCCGTTGCTAATCCAGATAAGAGCAACAGCTGTACCGATATAGCTCCAGCCCCTGTTCCATAGACTGTGACGTCACTAGGGTTGCCTCCGAAGTTGCCGATGTTCTGTTGAACCCAGTAAAGAGCCGCGATCTGGTCCTTGAGCCCGGCGTTGCCAGGGGCTTCGGGAATGCCCAGGCAGAGGAAGCCGAAAGCCCCAAGCCGGTAGTTCAAGGTCACTATTATGAACTCGTCTATGAAACGTATTGGAGGCTCCAAGTTTCCCCATCTGCAAGATAAATTAAATGTTCATTCTCAAAAGCGATATTCTCTGATCACAGAAAGTGATATCCAATTGATGACGTAACCACAAAGCATTCATACTATACCGGGTGTTAGTGACAGTGTCCCGCAAACTGATAGAGGTTGCTCAGTCACCGAAACTGAACAGCTATCACCAGGCAATTCTTACAGGAGATGAAAAATAAATTGAACTTCCCATACAAAATGATCAATTCAATCAAGACAATTTGTATGGAAAATCAAATTTCTTTTTTCACTTCCTGAAAAAATATACTGCTGGTAGTTCAGTTCCGTTGACTCAGCTACCCCTATCAGTTTGCGGGACGCTGTCCCTTACACCCGATATCTGCTATGTTGACGTAACTATCGAATTCACGCTTCTATCGAAGGACGGCAATTGGGGCAGTTCACCTTAATTTACAAATGGCAGACATTACACAGACATTGACTTTGTATTTTTCCGCAATCAAAACTAAAAGCAAGGCGTGCCAGGTTAAGGCATTAACAGGTCTCTAATTTCTGTCAGCTGACACAAATCTAACTGCCTCCGTGGTCTAGTGGTCAGAGACGGGGGCTTACAATCCGGAGGTCCTGAGTTCGATTCGCAGAGAGGGAACACAAAGTTGATATTTGACAATTATTACGTTGTGAGGTTTTCAAAGTTTTGTTAGAACATTGCAGGCTGAATCACCTGATTGTCCAAAAAGAAAAAAAGGATTCCGTGCTTCGAAAGGCACGTTAAGCCGTCAGCCCCGGTCGCTATCTGTGATAGTGGTCGTTACTCAAACCATGTCAGAGGCCTATTAGCTGTGCTACTAGGCTGATTGAAAACTCTGACACCAGGGTTCATCGGGTCGTTTGACTCGAGAATCCACTCGCTAAGAAGAAGAAGCTGACACAGATTCAGCTTTTGTTGAATATTTAAACTATTTGTTTGACAACTATAAGTAGGTCAACTAAGTAGAGTCGTCTGGACTTTTTAAACTTCGGGATTTGCAGTAAACAATGTGTCTTGTAAAATTCTACCATATTATTCAATACATATAATAACGCCTTTATCCCGAATGGGGTAGCGTAAACGACCTAAACAAAGGTGTTCCATCACGTCTGACATAGTTACGAGGGTTATTTAGATTATTTAGATTCTTCCATGCTGGCCTGGGAGCGAGAGAAATACATAGAATGTGCCAGCTGCATTTCCTCCCGGGCATGCTGTAAAAACCAGCTAAGGGATCTGAGGGTTTCAGTATATTGTAATTTAGGCGATGGGCTGACAACCTGTCACTACAGCAATATACTTACAAATCTATCTTAAATAACCCTCAAAACTTTGTCAGACGTGGCGGAACAACCTTTGTTTGGGTCGTTTACGCTCTGCCTACCCCATTAGGGATAAAGGCGTGATTATATGTATGTATGTATGTATGTTATTTAGATAGATTTGTAGGTATATTGCTGTAGTGACATGCTGTCGGCCTTCGCCTGAATTAAAACCCTTGGATACCTTAGCTGGTTTTTACAGCATGCCCGGGAGAAAATGCAGCACATTCTATGTTTTTCTTTCGCTCATGGAAGAATTATTGAATAACACAGCATAATGCCTTAAAAAGCATACAGTGTGCGTGCGTGCCGGTTGTTTATCGTCATGGGAAGGGTATGCGAGGGTCCCATGGGTTTTGGTGAAGTGTAATACCATTTACACCACGATGGGCTGATATGCTTGACTGGGAGCGAGAGAGAAACATAGAATGCGCCAATTGCATTTCCTCCTCCATGATGTATTAACCAGCTAAGGGATCCGAGGGTTTAAGTATATTGCAATTTAGGCTATGGGCTGACTACCTGTCACTACAGCAATATACACACAAATCTATCTTAAATAACCCTCAAAACTATGTCAGACGTGGTGGAACTTTGTTTAGGTCGTTAACGCTCTGCCTACCCCATTAGGGATAAGGGCGTGATTGTATGTATTTAAGTAGGGGCTGATATCTTGTTGCTGTACATACGAGTAGCAATATAGACATTCAAATAGGAAGGTCTTCTAAAGGACCTCACCCGTTTTGGAGCCCTCCGTCACCAGGCAATTCTCATCCCCCTTGGCACTTAAACTAGTCTTCTAATGAGAATACCTCACCCGCTTTGGAACCCTTCGTCATGCAGCATCACCAGCACCGGCCTGGCTTCACTCGGGAGGTTCTGAGCGATAAACACGTTTACCACCAAGCAGTTCTCGTCTGCCTTGGTAGTAATCCTTTGACTCCTGGTCTTCTAAAGAGAATACCTCACCCGTTATGGAACCCTCCATCATGCAGCATCACCAGCACCTGCCTGGCTTCGCTCGGGAGGTCCTGAGCGATAAACACGTCCACCGCTAGGCAGTTCTCATCTTCCTTGGTAGTAATCCTTAGACTCCTGATCTTCTAAAGAGAATACCTCACCCGTTATGGAAGCCTCTGTCATTAAGCATCACCACCAGGCAGTTCTCGTCTCCCTAGGTAGTAATCCTTACACTTTTTATCTTGTAAAGAGAATTCCTCACCCGTTATGGAACCCTTCATCATGCAGCATCACCAGCACCGGCCTGGCTTCGCTCGGGAGGTTCTGAGCGATGAACACGTCCACTACCAGGCAGTTCTCGTCTCCCTTGGTAGTAATCCTTAGACTCTTCATCTTGTAAAGAGAATACCTCACCCGTTATGGAAGCCTCCATCATGCAGCATCACCAGCACCGGTCTGGCCTCGCTCGGGAGGCCCTGAGCGATGAACACGTTCACCACCAGGCAGTTCTCGTCTCCCTTGGTAGTAATCCTTAGACTCCCGATCTTCTAAAGAGAATACCTCACCCGTTATGGAACCCTCCATCATGCAGCATCACCAGCACCGGCCTGGCTTCGCTCGGGAGGTTCTGAGTAATGAACGCGTCCACCACCAGGCAGTTCTCGTCTTTCTTGGTAGTAATCCTTAGACTCTTCATCTTGTAAAGAGAATACCTCACCGGTTATGGAAGCCTCCGTCATGCAGCATCACCAGCACCGGCCTGGCTTCGCTCGGGAAGTTCTGAGCGATGAAAACGTCTACCACCAGGCAGTTCTCGTCCCCCTTGGTAGTAATCCTTAGACTCTTCATCTTCTAAAGAGAATACCTCACCCGTTACGGAACCCTCTTGTCTTTAAGCATCACCATCAGGCAGTTCTCGTCTCCGTTGGTAGTAATCCTTAGATTCCTGATCTTGTTAAGAGAATACCTCACCCGTTATGGAACCCTCCGTCATGCAGCATCACCAGCACCGCCCTGGCTTCGCTCGGGAGGTTCTGGGCGATGAACACGTTCACCACCAAGCAGTTCTCGTCCCCCTTGGCGCTGGTTTGCGGACACTTGACGCGGTACG
The DNA here is from genome assembly GCA_949820665.1 of Scrobipalpa costella. NCBI lineage: Eukaryota > Metazoa > Arthropoda > Insecta > Lepidoptera > Gelechiidae > Scrobipalpa > Scrobipalpa costella. The sequence continues at coordinate 17,502,351 of OX463314.1, forward strand.
TCGCCTCGAAGATGCCGTCCCATTTAGGGGGAGGTTCCGGCGCCTGTGGAACCCTGGTGGTTTAACACTTGGAGAATATACAACGTGTAACAGAAAGGGTATACGCACCCGAAAGGATATGGACCAGCCCAGAACATAGGTCGAAACACGAAAAGAAAAGTTTGACACCCCATACTACATACGATAAAAGTTCGCTGGAAGTTCAAACTTTTTTTCTTATTTTGACTTATGTTCCATTGAGAAAGTTGTTCAGTTTCATGAGCTGGTTTATAACCTTTCTGGTGCATAAACCCTTTCTGTTACACGTTGTATAGTACAATTTAATACCAAAGTACCTACAGTCCTGAGTGATATTTTTGGTAGCAATAGTCCATTTGATTAATTGCTATGAACCATTTCGCAGGACCTGTTTTCGAGGCCGTAGGCTTTAGTCTCTTTGGAGTAGAGCTTTTGTTTCTTTAAATTTATATGTTTTAATTCTAAATATTTTCTTACGGTTTCCGTCCCAGAGTACCTAAGTTCCCCTACGGAAATAAGCTATGTATTTTCCCGTGATAAGTAGTGAAATAAAATATATTTTCGTTTTTTTATAGAATTTTGTACAAATGGTTTATTAGTTTAGTTCCAGATTTTATCGATTAGATAAAAACAAACAAACAATTCTTCTTTATAACATTTGTAAAGTTAACTAAGAATAATTTTATCCTCATTATGATATATCTTCAGCTTCACAATTTCAGGCACCAGAATAACCATAGTATAATTTATCTAAAAGCTTTTAAAGCGCGCCATACGATCATAGTAAGTGTCCAGATTTGTCCCTGTGCATAAATGGATTGAGCCACTATCACAAGCGGGTATAATAAGCATTGACCTAATTAAATACTCCCGCCGTTCTACTTTCCAAGTCAGTGTCGCATGTGGCTTTCACACAGACAGGCCTAGTGATAACAAGCGTCCTGACCTTGAACCTGTCGTTCTTGGTGGGCGGGCTAGCGTAAGGGATGCCGAGGAAGGCGAAGTGCCGGGAGCCAAGGTAGCCGCGCACCACGCCCTGCGTCGTGGTCACCTCGCGTCGAGGCCGCCAGGGCAGCGGCGGGGCGCGCGACTTTCCTACCACCATCGCACAGAAAGCCGCCGTACTTAAAAACAACCACACCACAGCCATGTTTTCCTAGTACTTTTGTTTTGACATCGCGAAACTTGTGTATATCCGGAGGACATGTAAGTCTCACTGAATTATTCAATTTAATAGTTTTGATAGGATTATGTTAGTTTATAGCTGAAACTAGTCATAGAGTGATCGTAAACCTGTGTTTAGTATGTTTAAACGTGGCTATGAAAACACTTCCCCGGCTAACCTAAACAACATCCGGCTCGCAATCCGAATTGTCGACATGTTTTGGACATGTATAATTCATTAATATGTAAATAAGACACGATACACACTATACACGTTTATAATTATACTTAGAAATGCCACTTACAATTAATTAATAGTGATATGGAAAAGAGGGCGTAGCGAACTATGTACTTGGCTTAAGATTCGGCTGGAGGTACAAAATTCCATACAAACGTAGTATATTCGTTCTCATTTTTAAACGGTAAGACCGAACTTCTCCAAAACTTGTACACGTGTTCAAATCCAACTTATCTATGCTTATAATTACTTTTGGTATCGAAATTTTAACCATATACAAAATAAGAGAGCAAATTAAATTTTAGGCCATGTCACGCAAAATCGTACGTCCGCCATTATTTTGTTTGAATTAATATTAACTTCCATTCTGGCCTGGGAGCGAAAGAAAAACATAGAATGTGCCAGCTGCAATGCCTCCCGTGCATGCTGTAAAAACCAGCTGTCTTGTAATTTAGTCGATGGGCTGACAACCTGTCACTACAGCAATATACCTACAAATCTATCTTAAATAAGCCTCAAATTTTTTTCAGACGTGGCGGAACGACCTTTGTTTAAGTCGTTTAGGCTCTGCCTACCCCATTAATGATAAAGGCATGATTATATGTATGTATGTATTAATATTTTCCAACGAAACCTAATCACAAGAATAGATATTATGTGTACAAAATTTTGGTGAAGTTTGGTCTAACCATTTAACAAATATAACATAACTACCGTTTGTATGGGATTCGATTTCCGTGCCAGCCTTAAATTTGATTTGTAGGAACGTTAACTTGTGATACATAAATAAATCAAACAAAAAAAAACCATTGATCGCCATAATACGGTACTTGGACTAACAACGCTTGCAATCGTTAAGACATTACATTTTTTTAAACATGATCACGAAGATCCCAGACACAATCAACAGTAAGCATGACCGGAGTTCAATCGCCAGATTTCCTTCGATGAAATATTTGTCATAGATTTGCGTCCAAAGTCCCATTCGATCCAGGTGCAAACCTGTCGATAGCTCCACCTTATCACCTATTGATAACCATCGCTCTTCTTCAGATTTAACTTTTTCCAAATTCTTCCATGTTGTTTGATTAGTTGATGGAACTCTGCAAAAAAAACATTATTCAGACAAGATTTTTTCTTTTCATGCTGGACTGGGAGCGAGAGAAAAACATGCTGTAAAAACCAGCTAAGGGACCCAAGGGTTTCTGTATATTGCAATTTATGCGATGGGCTGACAACCTGTCACTACAGCTATATACCTACAAATCTATCTTAACTAACCCTCAAAACTTTGTCAGACGTGGCGAAACGACCTTTGTTTAGGTCGTTTACGCTCTGCCTACCCCATTAGTGATAAAGGCGTGATTATATGTATGTAGAATTCATGATCTTTAGTATATGTATAGTGCTACATAAATGAATATTGAAATGACCGTACCCTGTCTTAAGGAAGTTGACCCACAAATCCGTGATCAAGTTCACCATGTTTTCTTCGACACTGCCTTCCTCAGGACGCTCTTCATCCTGCATGAAGGTATAGCAAGCCAGATCTCCCCTCGCTGCTCCTCGTACAGTAGAGGACAGAGATGCCATCATTCTGTTTAATTCGCCAACGAATGAGAACTCGTAAAAATACACTTTAGCTCCAGCTGCGACCAAAGCCCTTGATACTCGAATTGATGGGCCAAGATAATAAGCATCCGTGTGGAGCAAAGAAATTTGACCTATGTGCTCCAACGAGATAGAATTATTTTTGAAATACAGCTTCTTTATCTCCTCCGTTACTTCCTTTTCATTGCCGTTCTCAAATTTCAAATCATCAGGCAAAAAGTTTGTGAAGTTTTTATCAAGATCAGATAAATTTTCCGCAGAAAGTAGCATAGCTTCTTGTAAGCCTGCGTGGTTTGCTGAACCTATGATGAAAGGTATGTTTATTGTTTTTTCTTCTTTCTGTAATATTTCCCATGGAGTTTCATTCATAAATGCACCAGCCCCAGATTCAATGCAAGGTCTGAACGGTATGTCTTGTGCCGCTTTTACTAATGTTTCTATATTTATATCATTCCCTAATTGTTCTTGGATTGGTGCCTCTAGTAAAGAAGCAGTGGTAGTTGGATGTCTATCTATTGCCCAGTGAGCTAGCATGGTTCCAGATTCTGTTATTACTCCACTGATAAAAGGTCTAGAGGTTGGAGACAATGCTAGATACCCCGCTAATGCTCCAGATTTTCCATCTGCACTAACAGTAATTCTTGACGAATTCCCTCCGAATAATGCGATATTATTCCAAGTCCATTCTAACGCTAGTCTTAAATCTTTCAACCCTGCATTTCCGGGTGCAACATCGTTATTCAAACAAAGGAAACCAAGTGCTCCTAATCTATAATTTGCAAGAACTAGTATAACTCCCTTTGTAACTAAGTACTCTGGACCGTATATGGTATGATCAGCGCTGCCAATTTTGAAATCTCCGTCGTAAATGTGGAAGAGTACTGGTGCGCTGTCGACATTTATTGGTGCAAATACGCTCAGTGTCAAACAATTAATATCGCCTGCATAGTTTCCGTTTTCGTCTATTTGAGGACATCGCTTTTGGTGTACGTTGACAGCATGAACAGATTCCCATGGGTCAGCTACAGTTGGAGCCTGAAATTAATCCATTAATTAAACGACAACAAGAATAATAACACCATGAGTATAATTTACAAAGTGCAGAGGCAAGGCAATTTGTGTTCGAGGTTGGGAATCGCTTGCGGGATCGTAGTGGTGACCCCCAAGCCGGATCGTACCTGGTCCAACAAATTTCGTTGGCAATTCAACGTGGCAATGCAGCCAGCGCGATGGGCACGTTTGGACCTGGTACGGCTCCTGACGGGTTGTTTAATATAATTTAGTTAAGATTAGGGTAGTTTAAGTATCTTGTAAGTTGATTATACAATAAAATATAAACAAGTTATTATAACTATTTACAAATACAATTACTTACCTCAAAGGGCTTGTTAAATTTTCCATAAGGAATGTCAATGTAACTTCGTATGTTCGAATCTTTATTTAAATAGTATCCTTGCACTAAACCTCCTTCCGTTTCAATAACTTCGGCTATTTCTCTGCTCGCCTCAATCTCGCCTGATCGAGGAATTTCATTTGAATTTCCTTGATCAATTTCAACAGATTCTTCACCGCCATTTTCATTGCTACTGCTAGTTGTTTGTGGTGATTCTTCAGTTACTAGTTCTGTTTCGTTACTGTTTTGAACTGTCGTTCCTCCTTGATCACCATTGCCATTTAATTCACTGCTGGTTGTATTCTCGTAGCTGCTTGGTGTTATCCCTTCAGTGGCATTGTTTTTTTCGGTTCCATCATCAACTTCGTCTGCATCGTCATCCTTAGCATCATAATTGACTGATGACTCTCTTCTATCTAGAGCTTCTGGATCGTTGGTGGTAGGGGAAGGGGTAGGAGGGGCAGGGTCACCGTTGATTACGCCGCTGTTAAGGTAGTCGTCGATGCTGACGACCTGCGCGCTGGCTGCTGCGAGGACCGTGGCCAGCCAGGCCACGTGTTGCCAGCGCATCTTACCGCTAGGATACCGCACGCATGCCTAGAAATAAAATGAACATACATACAATCACTCCTTTATCCCTAATAGGGTAGGCAAAGCGTAAACGACCTAAACAAAGGTCGTTCCGCCACGTCTGACAAAGTCTTGACGGTTATTTAAAATAAATTTGTACGTATATTGCTGTAGTGACATACAAATTGTCTGATCGAGGTGAACATTTTAGATGGAAAAGCCAATTTTCTTTTCGCTTCTTGAAAGAATTTCCTGATGGAAGTTGATCAGTTTCGATGACTGAACAACCTCTATCAGTTTGCGGGACGCTGTCCCTTACACCTGGTATTTAATAAAATTAGCTCACTTGAAGCCACTACAAAAAACAAAATAGTTTTTATTTTAGTAAATATATCGAAAATCAGTCGCGTGCTTACAGTTAACGGAACACTGCTGCAAGGAACTGAACGGCCATAATAATTGTTTGCCTTATCTTTATTAGCACTAAAGAAACATAAGAAAACATATCAGAAGTAATGACTATATATTTGTTGAAATAAATAAATGATAACGACACAAGCAACCTCTACAGCTTATTTCTACAAAGAAATTTCTTCCATATTGGACTGGGAGCGAGAGGAAAACATAGAATGTGCCAGCTGCATTTCCTCCCGGGCATGCTGTTAAAACCAGCTAAGGGATTCGAGGGTTTCTGTATATTGCAATTTAGGCGATGGGACAAATCTATCTTAAACAACCCCAAAAATTTTCTGACGTGGCGGAACGACCTTTGTTTAGGTTGTTCACGCTTTGCCTACCCCATTAGGGCTAAAAGGCGTGATTATATGTTTGTATGTATGTAATAATTATTTTAAACTTATTACTCATGATTAATACACAAACTTATTCTAAGGCCAATTAAAATCATACTCAACGTTTATTGATTCTATTTTACATAAGAAATACCATTATAAAGTTTTGAGGGTTATTTAAGATAGATTTGTAGGTATATTACTGTAGTGACAAGTTGTCAGCCCATCGCCTAAATTGCAATTTACAGAATCCTTCGGATTTTCACAGCATGCCCGGGAGGAAATGCAGCTGGAACAATGCACATTCTATATTTTTCTCTCGCTCCTAGTCCAGCATGGAAGTAAGATAATTACTCCTATTATATATTTTACTAGGACCACACAGAAAATATAAAATCCAACTCAACACTCACAGTCGACATTCCATGGCTAAGTCGAAGAGTAAATTACAGCATCATCGTTCTCAGTGATTGAACAAAGCTTCAGATTTCAAATAATTTCATAGTCCGAGGCTTTTCTTATCATTGCTTTTTAGCCGATTTCAAATCGAAAAGGTTCTCACTTCGTCTGTTTATTTTTTTACTTCTACTATTATATGAAATTTTGTACGGGGTGTTAGGGACAGCGTTACGCAAACTGATATGGGTTGTTCAGTCAACGAAACTGAACTTCTTTCAGAAGATGAAAAAAATATTTGACTTTCCCATACAAAATGCGCCTCGATTAGACAGTTTGTATGGAAAAGCAATATTTATTTTTTATTTTCCTAAAATAATTTCCTGCTGATAGTTGTTCAGTTTCGTTGACTGAACAAACTCTATCAGTTTGCGGGACGCTGGCCCTTACACCCCGTTTTTTTTACTTCTTCTTCTTCTACTGTTATATAAAATTTTATATAACCTCAACAGACGCACGCGCAATACCCACAGGTTTATAAAAATGAGTCAGAAAGAGAGAACATTGTTGGTTGCGCCGTGATTGGTATCCAACACAGGCTGTGGTCACACTTCACACTTCTTTTTTATTTGCGATGCTTACAGTCTGCCTACCCCATTAGGGATAAAGGCGTGATTATATATATGTATTATGCTTTTGACTCCGATCAGTGGTGGCGGAGACAAAGTTGATATTAGAGCGAGCTCACTTATACTATTTCCAAATCAGATTTAAAATAAAGGTAAACAAAGTTTCATGTGTTTTAATCGAAGATCTTGTTTCTAAAACAAGTTAAATCTATTAGATATGAGAACATTATGAAATAGTAGTTTTAGTCATCTAACTAATTTGCCAACACGTACCATTTATTTTTCTTCCATGCTGGCCTGGAAGCGAGAGAAAAACATATAATGTACCAGCTTTTCATCCCAGGCATGCTTTAGAAATCAGCTAAGGGATTAGCTAATTAATTCAGGACCACATCACTTGTCTTCAATGATTGAAATGATCAAAAATCTTTTTTCTATTAAAATAATCAGAGCCACAGTAAAACGCGACCTTACCGCATGTTACAAATGCAGACAATGCGGTATTAGTAAACAATAACAGTACATTTGAAGAGTCATATTTCGTGTGAACCAGCAGGTGCGAACCATCGAAAATTAATACTTACATACACACAATCACGCCTTTATCCCTAATGGGGTACGTAGAGTGTAAACGATGTAAACAAAGGTCGTTCCGCCACGTCTGACAAAGTTGGGAGGGTTATTTTAGATAGATTTGTAGGTATATTGCTGTAGTGACAGGTTGTCAGCCCATCGCCTGAATTGCAATATACTGAAACCCTCGGATCCCTTAGCTGGTTTATACAGCATGCTCGGGAGGAAATGCAGCTGGCACATTCTATGTTTTTCTCTAGCTCCCAGTCCAGCTGTTAAAACCAGTTAAGGTATCCGAGGGTTTCAATATATTGAAATTTAGGTGATAGGCTGACAACCTGTCACTACAGCAATATACCTACAAATCTATCTTAAATAACCATCTAAACTTTGTCAGACGTGGCGGAACGGCCTTTGTTTAGGTCGTTTACGCTTTGCCTACCCCATTAGGGATAAGGGTGTGATTATATGTATGTAGGAGTCTATTTTTTTATTTAACAGTTTATTGTATACATGAACACACACAGAACAATTACATAAGGAATTCAGACACAACAGGCACTGCTTATTTCTACAAAGAAATTTCTTAGATCAGACTTAATATTAGATGTCTGTTTTTCTCTCGCTCCCAGTCTACCATACATACATATAATCACGCCTTTATCCCTAATGGGGTAAGCAGAGCGTAAACGACCTAAACAAAGATCGTTCCGCCACGTCTGACAAAGTTTCGAGGGTCATTTAAAATAAATTTATACGTATATTGCTGTAGTGACAGGTTGCCAGCCCATCGCCTAAATTGCAATATACTGAAACCCTCGGATCCCTTAGCTGGTTTCTACAGCATGCCCGGGAGGAAATGCAGCTGGCACGTTCTATGTTTTTCTCTCGCTCCCAGTCCACCATAGAAGCTAGTAATAGCTAGTAATAAAACTCACCCATAAATCTATGGAATCCGCGTTGGCCTGAAGCAGAGCATAAAACAAAACTGTCAAGTATCAGGTGGCCTCACTCGCCATGATAAGCCATCGATCCTGGACAGTCACTGGCTGAAGCTAATCCGAGGTTACTATCATTGAAACTACTGTAGTATTAGCAATAGCAATAGCTATGCAATACGACGGTTTTACTAAGAAACTTACATAGATAGATAGATAAAGATAGAGAAAAGATTAATTGCATAAAAAACATCACACATAAATCAAATTGTAAATACAAAGAAAGAAGAGATGAATAAATAAATAAAGATATGACAAAAATAAGACAAACTACCGCCTACATTCTGTTGAATGGGATACATACATATAATCAGGCCTTTAACCCTATTGAGGTGAGCTGAGCGTAAACGACCTAAGCGAAGGTCGTTCCGCCACGTCTGACAAAGATTTGAGGGTTATTTCAGATAGATTTGTAGATATATTGCTAGCCCTACGCCTAAATTACTGGATTTTATAGCATGCCCGGGAGGAAATGCAGCTGGCACGTTCTATGTTTTTCTCTTGCTCCCAGTCCAGCATGGAAGCTAGTAATAGCTAGTAATAAAACTCACCCATAAATCTATGGAATCCGCGTTGGCCTGCAGCAGAGTATGAAATAAAACTGTCAAGTATCAGGTGGCCTCACTCGCCATGATAAGCCATCGATCCTGGACAGTCACTGGCTGAAGCTAATCCGAGGTTACTATCATTGAAACTACTGTCCTACTGGTCCTTCTATCACAGTGTTCAAAAAACGAGTAAAAGAGTACTATCTTTCTCTTCCAAATTAATTCGTTATTGTCATATTTTTATAAGTTTACTAATGATGTGCTATTTATATTAATTATGTATTATTATATATAGGGTTTCAGTATATTGTAATTTAGGCGATGGGCTGACCACCTGTCACTACAGCTTTATCTTAAAAGTTTATCTTAAATAACCCTCAAAACTTCGTCAGACGTGGCGGAACGACCTTTGTTTAGGTCGTGTATGCTCTGTCTACCCCATCAGGGATAAAGGCGTGATTATATGTATGTATGTATTATTATATTAATATAATACATTATTTATTTATAACTATATGTATTTATTTATTATTTATGTAGGTTTATACATACATACATACATGTAATCACGCCTTTATCCCTTATGGGGTAGGCAGAGCGTAAACGACCTAGACAAAGGTCGTTCCGACACATCTGGCAAAGTTTTGAGGGTTATTTAAGATAGATTTGTAGGTATATTGCTGTAGTGACAGTTTGTCAACCCATCGCCTAAAATTGCAATACACTACAACCCTCGAATTACAACATGCCTGTGTGGAGATGCAGCTGCCACATTCGTATGATTTTCTATCACTCCCAGTGCAGCATGGAAGAAATTATAATAAAATTATTAGAAACTAACCTTATTGGCTTCACTTAAAACGATTCACACTAGAACTTTTCCACGGCATGAAAGTGGCTCGATTTAGTCTAAGTTTTAAGTACCAAGTATTTTTTTTTTGCGATGTTGAATCAGGAAAGAAGACTAAACCGAATATTTAAAGGATCACTTTATCAAAGAGAGAAAAAATACGGGGTGTTAGCGACAGCGTCCCGCAATCTAATAGGGGTTGTTCAACGATACTGAACAACTTTCATGAAGAAATTCTTTCAGGAAGTGAAAAAAAAGGATTTTCCTTACAAAATGTGTCTGATTGAGGTGGGCATTTTGTATGGAAAAGCCAATTTTAAGTTTCACTTCGTGAAAGAATTTCTCGGTGGAAGTTGTTCAATGTCGTTATCTGAGCAACCCCTATCAGTTTGTGGGACGCTGTCCCTTACATCCCGATAATAATTTGTAAGTTTGTCAATATTTGAATCACACAAAACCTCTATAAAATTAAATATAAAAAAAAAAACTATAGGCTAAGTAGTTACTACTCTGAACGCGTAAATATGTATGAGTGGAAGTTCAATTTGGATACAGGTTACCTTTTAAATTGCTGGTATTTTTATTCGAACAATGGCGACCGTACGAAATTTCTTTTTAATGTGTTTACCGCAAGTTGATGACTAACAAATGTTCTTCATATTACTACTGTCAGCTAATATCATATTTTCCTTGCTACTGTGTTAAATCGTTTTAAGAATATTCGCAGTACTTAGCATTGCAAGCGTGCGCTATCATTATCATATTCTTTTATTTCTAATTTGCTCTTACTTTTCCAAAGGCCCAGGTCATTCTGGTCTTTTATAATATTTACTCCCATTTGCTAGGAAAAAGCTTTATTATTTAAAAAACAAAACCTACTTTTTCTCTTTTCGGTCCGCTAATTCGTAAACGCCAGCAATTTCTCCAAACGTCAGCAATGGCCGATAACGACCGCTGCGCGTATACACTAGTATGAATTAGGTGTTTGTAAGTTCACAATGCGAAAATTAAAAAGTATGAATGAATAAATGTGCGCCTGTAAAAGACGCCATGCAAATTTTAAATGTCATATTATTATGGAGGAATTGCATGTTTGATGTTTATTTTTTTGTTGTTGTTTCCTCGCAAAGTGAGAGAAAAGTACTATGGATAATAGTCTCAGCCGAAATCGCAATATATGGTCTGGTTTACATTTTCCAAATTTACATACATACATACATACATAAATCACGCCTTTATCCCTTACGGGGTAGGCAGAGCGTTTAACGTCTCGTAAAAGGCGCTTTCGCCACGTCTGACAAAAATTGAGGGCAATTTTAGATTGTAATATGTATTGCTATAGTGACAGGTTGTCAGCCCATCGCCTAAATTACAATACACTGTAACCCTCGAGTCCCTTTTGCTGACTTCTACAGCATGCCCGGGAGGAAGGGCAGCTGGAACATTCTATGTTTTTCTATCTCTCCCAGTCCAGCATGGAAGAAATTTACTCGACCATATATTGCTTTTTCTTCGACTTCTAAAATAATTGGATTGAACGAAAAGTAATTTTGAACAACCCTGAAATCCTCTTTTACCAGGTCTATGACGCCCTGCCTGCCCCATAACGGATATATTCATAGTTATTTTTAAAATGAACAAAACTGCTGGTATTTCAACCGTAAAGTTGATTGTATCAGTCGTGTGGTCATTTGAATTGTAATTACTGATGTTGATCTACAGAAGATGCCCGCAATGATACTGTTTACGGTCCCGCCTGGTTAGCGACCATCCACGAAAAACTCTGACATAATTCTGCTCTCTTATTAGAGTCAGGCGTTATAACAGATATTATTTCTTATTGTTAAAGTAGGTTGTATTTTTAGTCTGTACTGCCTCCCCTTTTCCTTTACACCTGTCGCGATCTTGAGCCATGGTTATCCAGTCTTTGTCTATAGCATCTAGGTGGCCGCGCCACCGCTTACTAGGTCTCACTCTCCCTCTCCTAGCTATCATGGGGGACCCAATCTGTCGTTAGTCTAGCCAATCTACCCCATCTCTCATTTATTTTTACTTATTAAATTTATTATTCGTAGCCCTTCTGCACCTGGCTGTACCGCAAGCTTAGCGCGTATCTCCAAATTTAGCAATCAATTTTATTTATCAGCGTTGCTCACTCGAAAGCTGCGATACACCGAGCTTTGCTTATCCGCACAGTCAACAGCCATGGCTGCCAGAATGTACCACTGTACGATATCATATACATACATATAATCACGCCTTTATCCCGAACGTGGTAGGCAGAGCGTAAACGACCTAAACAAAGGTTGCTTCACCACGTCTGACAAAATTTTGATGGTTATTTAAGATAGATTAGTAGGTATATATTGCTGTAGTGGCAGGTTGTCAGCCCATCGCCTAAATTACAATATACTGAATCCCTTGGATCCCTTAGCTGATTTTTACACCATGCCCGGGTGAAAATACAACTGGCAGGTTCTATGCTTTTGTCGCTCCAAGGCCAGCATGGAAGAATATGGCTAACATATAGATAGTATTTTTTAATTATTTGTTCTTCACTGTAGTCGTAGCCAAAGGCGACCAAGAAAGAGTCGATGATGGAGCGAGATCACAAAAAATAAATTGTATACTTCTAAAAACCGCAATATTTTTAAAATAAACAAAAATAGTGAATCAAAATATAAATACCTAGCCTCAAATTTTACGTGGTTGAAGTGAATTAACGTCAATCTTAATAATCATAATAGCTAGGATGAGTCAACAATACCAAGCCCTTTTGTAGTTTCATGTATATTTTTTTTACTGAGAATACACTGACTATTTAATTCAACTGCCTTAATTGTATGATCAGGATATTATATTGTATGGAAATCGCATGCGAATGTCACTCTTTCGTATGAGAATTCGATTCGAATTATTAAAGAATACGGCTCCTGAATCGTATTTTTGAATCACTCGAATCAAAATTCACATACGAAAGAGTGACAATTGCATGCCATAGCCTGTTTCATACTCTCACGGTTATCAACATTGGCTTTCCATTTTTGTATGAGTGTCCGATATTACTTCCATGCTGGACTGGGAGCGAGCGTGTCAGAAGTGGCGGAAACACCCTTTATTTAGGTCGCTTACGCTCTGCCTACCCCATTAGGGATAAAGGCGTGATTATATGTATGTATGTCCGATATTTCAACGCAGTTTCATGCGTTATGATCACGGAGCGACTATCCGACACTCGTTAAAAATGGAAAACCACAGTAAATTTCCCATTCTTAATCATTATAATTCGCATGCCATATTTCGCATACAAAAGACCAACATTCGCATGGTAACTTGTATAAAAATCGCATGCAATAGTTAGCCCTATATGTCTTTCGTAAGCGCATTGGAGTTGAGTAGTGATTCAAAAATACGGCTCTTTAGCAGTAGTCTCCTATGAAGGCTAAATTCCTGGCAGGTTTGAGTTTTTGTTTCTAGTTTGGTTAAGCCCTTTATGTAAATAGTCTGTCCTGTGCCTGATATCTCTCTGGTCGTGTCAGTCGTAAAATCCCATCAAAATAATTGGTAAGTTGGGAACTGTATTATACTACACCAGGTGTAAGGGACAGCGTCCCGCAAACTGATAGGGGATGCTCAGTCAACGAATCTGAACAACTATCACCAGGATTTCTTTTTCAGGAACTTAAAAATAAGACTTCCATACTAATTGTCTGATCGAGGTGGTCATTTTATATGGGAAGTTCAAATATTTTGTTTAATCTCCTAAAAGAAATTCCTGGTTGTTCAGTTTCATTGACTGAGCAACCCCTATAAGTATTTAAAATATTTTAAAATGAAGTTTACTTTATCTACTTTACTCTTTTTACAGGTAAGCTCGATCCTAAACAAGTCAGCAAGATGCAATGAAAGAGGGTTGGTGAGTCAGATTTTTTATTACGTCACTAGATATTTAAAATAAAATACAAAGAGAAAAATATAAATATATTTTATTATTAAGAAAAAATAATACAAATGTTGGACTGAGAAATAGACGGCAAGAAAAACGAAGATCTAACTAAATTAAAAGGAAGGTAAAAGGCAATGAATTGTATCATTAATTTGATGGAGAAGGGAAGAATACATACATACATATAATCACGCCTTTATCCCTAAAGGGGTAGACAGAGCACAAACGACCCAAATAAAGGTGGCTCCGCCACGGATGACAAAGTTTTGAGGGTTATTCAAGATATATTTGTAGGTATACTGCTGTAGTGATAGGTTGTCAAGAAGAAATAAAGAATTATTAAATGTTCAAGTTTGAGAGTTCTGAAATCTAGAAAAGTAATATTTGTCGTAAATGTCGTCCCACATATGCATGCGTTTGATGTGAGGGAACTGCTCCATCTTCAGCTCTGGCCCGATGTTGAGCATCCGAGGGTTGTGAGCTTCCATAGGATCCCAGGTAGAGGAGTCTCCCACCTTAGGAGTTGGGGTTCTGGAATCATAAGCACGATTAAATCAGCCAACTGCTAAGTCTCTATAACAGCCAAAGCACGACGTTCCACTTCTGGACATGAGCTTCTATTTTGAGAGTATTTGAATATACACAAGCTGCCAGGTGCATTTCCTTATGGGCATGCTGTAAAAATCAGCTAAGGGATCCGATGGTTTCAGTATATTGCAATTTAGACGATGGGCTGACAACCTGTCACTACAGCAATATGCATACAAATCTATCTTAAATAACCCTCAAAACTTTGTCATACATGGCGGAGAGACCTTTTATTTAGGTCGTTTACGCTCTGCCTACCCCATTAGGGATGAAGGCGTGATTATATGTATGTATGTATGTAGAATACTCAGGCAGCGACGCTTGGCAAGCGAGTGCAGTATGAGACTACTGAATCTAGGTATCTTCTTAAATGATTAGAAAATGTTTTTACTACATTCGCAATAATAAATAAGGTGATGTAATTTTGACTCTGCATTTCAGCTATTAGTATTTTTTTTGCCCAAAATACAAACACAAATTGGAAAATGGAAACATTAATAACGCGTCCTTGAATGAAACAATTTCGCAATTGTATGATTTGTTTGTAACAGCGAGTTTTAGTGACAGTATGGAGTGGTTCGTGAAAGTTAACTCGTGTATGTATGTTGATGATAATGATAACCACGAGCTTTTATTGATAACAATGATAACCATCAAAATCAATACTACAGTTGTCATGTCCCTTGTCACTTTTTATCACAAACCAATACGATTTATTCTTGGAATTGATTTTAACCAATAAACAGACTCCAATATCTATGAGAAAAAATGTAGGACTTACAAATATTTGGCGAAGTTGGTCCAAAGCTTCACCAGTTTCTGTTGAACAGTTCCATCATCCCCGTCCAAATCTCTTCCAGAGAACAAATACGCCAGCTCATCAGAATGAGCAGCTCCAGACTTCTCGTCTTCTTCTTCAGGATATATTCCGACATTCCCAGAGTGGGAGAACTGGTAGAAGTAAACCGGATGATGGGTTGCCGATGCGTGCAGACGGGCACTTCGGTAAATGTGGTTAAGAAAATATGCGTCCCTGACAAAAATACACGAATTAAAAACGTATTTTTTACAGTAAAAGATCTTGATTTCATCTGAGTGTTTCTCATACCTATGATATGCAAGAATTGCTGCCATACTTATATTGTTCTTAAAGTACGCATTCTTTATTTGTTTAGCCACTTGCTCTGCTTCCCTTTCGTTGAAAAACTTCAACTCTTGTGGTAAGAGAAATCTGGTTTCTTCTGAAATTCTTCTTCTGACTTTTGCTCCTTTGATGTTTGAAACAAATATGTAGGCTTCATCGCTGTTATATCCTATCATTACAGGAACTGGATGCACTTTTTTAATCTTAAGTATTTCTATAGGTGATTCATGTAAGAAACGTTCTTCTTTCTTAAAAATCTTTTCAACACAGAGTCCAAATGGAAAATATGGTTTATCAAGTTTGTGAGCTTCAGCAACTAGTTCTGTAATATCAGCATCAAGAAGAATTGATGTTTTATCATCTCCATCACTAATCATCTCCGCCAGAGTATTTGCCCTATCTACAGCATCAAAATGGAAATTCAGAGGACTCAATACAGTTCCACTTTGCATTATCACACCGTGGTATAGTCCTTGTGCCATTGGAGATAGCGTGGTGGCTTCAACTATTGCAGCTCCAACACCTTGGCCAGCTACGATCACTTTAGCTGGATTACCTTTGAAAGCTACTATGTTGTCTCTCACCCATCGTAATCCTAGAATAACATCTTTAGCTGCAGAATTACCAGGTATTTCCTCTTCTTTCATGCACATGAAACCAATTGGCCCAAGTCTAAAAAAACAAAGAATTTAAGATTTTAAAACATATTTTTGAATTAATCAATCAAAAGCTTTTAAAGTCTTTCACCAGCAAGTTCTTGTAATCGAGCTTGTTAACTGCTTTAGGATAAAAGTTCTATGCATACAGATAGTCACACGTTAAGGGGCTGGCAGACCGTCAAAAGTCTTGTAAAATGTTTCTAAAGTTAGCCCGAAATTTTCTACATGATAGGCTCCTACCCTTCGGTGGGGACGTATATGAGCTGACGATGATGATATATAACAATAGTTTGTTGGAGAAATCTCAATCTTTTTATGGTTGCCAATCCAGCATATCCTACCTATGATATACCACCACGACTATAACTCCCTGCTGCACCAGCTTCCGCGGATGGTAGTGTGCACTGCTGCTCCTCACCCAAGCGAAGACTGGCCAGGGTCCAGTGCCGGTAGTTGGTACATGGACGTCAAGCACCAGGCAGTCGGTTACTTCTGATGAGGGGGAACAGTTCGGTGTGGATGTCTCACGGAGACCAGTCCAGGATGGGGCTAAACCAGCTCGCTTGAAAGTTACACCAATACATTACTCAGCAAAAAGTATCGATAAAATATATTTGTGCAGATAACTACATTCGGTTTCAGAGTTTGCTATTAATACTTAATTTTATATTTTATTTGGTGTCCACAACCTTCTATTTTAACCCTTGTGTCTTCGTAAACGTGCCCTCTGAGGCACCCAGCGTTTCGGCCTGCATTGTCTCAAGGAATCTAGTATCTGTCTCACAAACTGATTAATGTCGTCTTCTGGTGCCCTGCATATCTAACTATTTATTTAAGTCTTACCTTAAATTTATTTGCATCTTCCCTGATTGTGGCATATGGAATTCCCAAATAGGAAATATATCCATCGTTGGAGATTCCTTTTAGACTCCCTTGTACTGTTATCACCACATCTTGTGACATCACCACCTCCAAAGAAATTAATATTACCACCAGTTTCACCCCAAACATTTTCAAAACATTCTTCTCATTAATATATATTTTTTTCTCTGTTAAATATAGCTTTTTAGACACAGTTATAACATTAAAAACAATTTCCCGAAGTGCACTGTAGCGTTTTCAATAATCGACTGCAGCTGCATTGTCGAGGGTGTCAATGCAGTGCATTTCGTATTATACCATGCACTAATATCCATGCACAATAGGAAACAGTGTGTCGCTTGCAAATTATACAGTTTTTGACCCCGTTGTGCAATTTTAATCATATCGAGTAAATTGTTTATTATTTCACGTGTCATTTAATACTAGTTTTTAAATATGCGGCTTTGATCACGTAGTATCAATTATTTCAATAGCGTATATTCATCCTTCTTCAATCCCTAGATTAGGTAGCCGACCCTGGAATATTGTAGAAAAAGCTACGGAAATGAGGATTCCTCTTTACCCTTTAATGATGAAATGGGGAGATGAGAAACTCTTCTCTTTCCACATATGAAATTTAAGATATCATAATTTGGATTTCTGCTTCCATGCTGGCCTGGTAGCGAGAAAAAAACACAGAATGTGCCAGCTGCATTTCTTCCCGGGCATGCTGTAAAAACCAGCTAAGGGATCTGAGGATTTTAGTATATTGTACTTTAGGTTATGGGCTGACAACCTGTCACTACAGCAATATACATACAAAATCTGTCTTTAAAAAAACCTTAAAACTTTGTCAGACGTGGCGAAAAGACCTTTGTTTAGGTCGTTTACGCTCTTCCTACCCAATTAGGGATAAAAGCGTGGTTATATGTATGTATGTATAATTTGGATAAGGAATAGTCCGTGTGAGGTTCAGAATAACACCACCCCATGTCTTGCCATGGGTGGCGTAAAAGGTGACTAGGGAAATGACGTACTGAGCTGAACCTCGCTCGCCAATCCGCTTGAAATACATACATACATATAATCACTCCTATATCCCTAATGGGGTAGGCAGAGCGTAAACGGCCTAAACAAAGGTCGTTCCGCCACGTCTGACAAAGTTTTGAGGGTTATTTTATTTAAGATATATTTGAAGGTATATTACTGTATTGACAGGTTGGCAGCCCATCGCCTAAATTGCAATATACTGAAACCCTCGGATCCCTTAGCTGGGTTTTACAGCATGCTCGGGAGGAAATGCAGCTGGCACATTCTATGTTTTTCTTTTGCTCCCAGTCCAGCATGGAAGAAATATGTGTATGTGCTTGAAATATGTGGTCTAATAAGTAAGGACTTGGGCATTGCCCATGCGAATAGCGGATAGGACAAAGAATGTATGGTCCTCCATAAGTCAGGTTTTATTTACTTAAGTTACTCGTAGTTTTAGATTTAAGAAAGAAATCAAAAAAGTAATGTTAGTTTCATGAACAGTGTCCAATTTATTTCTTATCGTTTAATACTATACTATCACGCCTGTATCCCTAATGGGTTAGGCAGAGCGTGAACAATCCAAACAAAGGTCGTTCCGCCGCGTCTGACAAGTTTTGAGGGTTGTTTAAGATGGAACTGGATATTGCTGTAGTGACAGGTTGTCAGCCCATCGCCTAAATTACAATATACCCTCGAATCCCTTAGCTGGTTTTTACAGCATGCCCGGGACGAGATGCAGCTGGCACATTCTACGTTCTTCTGTCGCTCCCAGTCCAGCATGGAAGCTTATCGTTGTCGTTTAATTCAAAATCTTATTTTGTATGACTCTTTTTTTATATTTACGCACTCTGCGGTTCCATACATTTTTATCAAAATGACTTGTCTACATTACAAAAATCTTACTGTAAACATTTCAGTGTTATAAAATTTCATGCAACTGTATTGTCCTATCAGATATGATTTTTAATTGACATGCATCGTATCGGTATACAAAATAACCATGATTATGATTAGTTCATAAAACTATTGGTAAACTAACTCCTTAAATAAGAAACTTAGTTAAATAATACATTCACCCACTTATTTGTAACTTGTTTCTCAGTCGGTTTTTCTAAACTTAAACTAAATTGTAATGTGATGTTCTCTTAAATTAAAGTAAGTGGTCAAATACGCAAATCAACATAAAATTAACTCAAAAATTAAAACTGAGTGACAACGTCGAAATTCATCATCATCTCCTTAGCCTTATCCCGTATCTCACGGGGTCGGCTTCCTAATCTAGGGGATTGAACGAGTGTACTGATTTTTACACAGAGCGACTGCCATCTGACCTCCGCAACCCAGAAGGGAAATCAGACCCAATCCTAGATTAGGTCAGAGTTTTCAAGCCGCCAATGCTTAGCACTGGCCTCTGATATGGCTTAACGACTAATATCTACGGTATTAAACGATATTAACCGGGACCAACGGCTTAACGTGCCTTCCGAAGCACGGAAAAAGCGCCGAATAAACGTACATATGAAATTGGAAAACCGAAAAACACATTGGTACGTGGTGGGATTCGAACCACGACCTCCCGCTCAGGAGGCAGCGGCCTTATCCACTACACCATCGGGCTCTCAATTAAATGTTGAAATATTAAAAATATAAACAAAGGAACCAAACACAGAAAAGATGATAATTTTCTGTGTTTGTACAATAAAGAACATAAAGTAAAGTCTAAAGCAACTACTACTAAAACGAAACATATTTCTATAGAATGTTGTTCAATGGACTGCCATTTTGTAGACGAAATATAGTCTTAATCTATTGAACACAAAATATAGTATGTAAATTACATAAGGGGTGTACGGGACAGCGTCCCGCCAACTGATAGGAGTTGCTCAGACAACCGAACTGAACTATCAGCAGTATTTGTTTTCCGGAAGTGCAAAAAAAAAATATTTTCCATACAAAGTGTCTGATCAAAGTGGTAATTTTGTATAGGAATTCATTTTTTTTTCATCACCTGAAAGAATTTTCTGGTGTCCAGTTTGCGGGATGCTGTCCCTTACACCCGGTATTTTATTACTGTGATAAAACTGTTTTTCATACCATCTAAACACATCTTCAAACTCATGTAAAACTTTAGATTTCTCCGTCATAACATAATTAAGTACATTTGTATATACATGGAAAAAGTGTTACATTGGTTCCAAATTTTTCCATAAGCTACGGACGGGTTTCTTAAAACATTCAAATTTTGCATCATACAATGAATACTATTTGGATGTGCTATTTTAAGTTCCATGAAAACGCTATGTTCTACAAAATTTTAATTTAATAATCAATTTTCAAATGTTGCTAGAGACCTAAACTAAGATCTCATATCGACTTTTCACAGAACAGATTAACTATTGTAAGTAGAATATTTTTGTTATCACGATATCTAATGCCCATTACAGTAATTTATTTTAATCTACAATATCTAGATACTGTCATCTAAAACTTCAGAAGATCATTCGTATCGGGACCAAAGCTGTCAGTTCAGGATCTACCAATGATGTCGTCGAAGAAGCTGACCATATCTTCCTGGTGCTTCGTAAGTCTAGTCAACTTGGTGTCTGTAGGGGAACGGATGGAGAGGTAGACCACGCCTCTCTTGGTAATGGGTTTCCAGGAACCGGATCTTGTAGGGGCACTGGAAATTAAAGAAGCAATTTTTCACCATTTCAGCCTGTATCCACCATGGCAGGGTTAAGCCTCATCTATTCTGTGTCAGGACGTGATTTCTGCTCAAACTAAAACTGTCATTTTTTCGCGAAATTCAGCGAAAATTATATCTGTTATTTTAAATGTTTAAGTTTTTAGTATTAAGAAAAACTACCTTTAATTTTCGTAGTAACAAATAGCTGTTATGAGTACAAAAAATGCTGGGTTTTTCCCAAGATATGATCAGAGATACATAGAAAAGAAATCTTACGTATGTTATTATTTGTTCTAACAAAGTTTGAGACACTTACCTATTTGCATTTTTTATGAAGTTCACGACATACTCATTCATAAGCCGTTTCATTTGTTCGTCTTTGTTATTCCGCGGCACTTGAACCGAATTCACTTGGAAGATGTAAGTCAGATCTTCAACATGGCCGGCACCTCCAGTGAAGTTGAAGCTGTGCGCTCGTCTTATAGGGTTGTCAGCCGCGTCGTACGCAAACTCGTACATATACGTCGGAGCTCCGCCAGTCTTCTTTCTGTATTCGGCTACCTTCAGCGCCGGGTACTGGAAGTACGTCTCCGAAGACAACTCCACGATTTTGTCTAAGCTCACAGCTCCGTTGAAGTATTTGTCCCCGACCTCCTTAGCGAGCTCCAGCGCGACATCTGGCGGCACGCTGAACAACACGTGTGGTGGCAGCACCAGCATGGGAAGCTTCTCGATTCTCCCGACTATATCAATCTCCGAAAATCTTTTCTTCATAGTCTCGCATTCCATATTTGTGAAGCCAATGAGAAGCGGTATGTCTTTTCCGTAACCTTTCACCAGTAACGTTTGAGTGTCATTCGGTATGACAGCTTTAACTCCTGGAAGTGGGGATTCGACGACGGGTAAGAAGTAGACAAGACCACCGGAGAATTGGAGTTGTTTGTTGACGGCCATGATGGTGTCGAGAGGCATGTTCGCGAGCTGCTGGTGGATCTCATCAGGGTCGGTGCTCGTGATGTTCAGCGCTTTGAGGAAATTGTTGGCGGCGTACTTGGCGTAGGCTGGTGACGTCGTGTAGAATGAAGGCAAAGCTGTGCCACTCATTATGATAGTCCTGAAAATTTTAAAAATATACTTGATTAGTTACAGTGCCTTTCCACCTTTTCTGGTTTTATGTCATGTTACTGATTAGTATATATATTCTTTATTGCATTAAAATACAAGAAATTAAGTTTACAGAAAGGTATGCAAGGGCGAATACTTGGTTTCGAAGGCCGTTGTTGGCCATTAGATTTATGAATAGAATTTTCTCTTACTTGTTGAACAATCCCTGTGCCAGCGGCGACACTGTCAGTAGATGCACTGAGGCTGCTCCCGCGCTCTGGCCAGCCAGCGTGACATTCCCAGCGTCACCTCCGAAGCTTCTAGCATTCTCTCGCACCCAGTTCAGTAAGGTGATAATATCGCGAAGACCGTTATTGCCGGGGATCTTGGGGGTGTTTAGGGACAAGTAGCCGAATACGTTCAACCTGGAATAAGGGAGGTAGTATTTGAAGATACATGTTTCATTCCATATAAGCATATGCCAAAAGTAAGAGCAGGACTAAACGAAGGGGGCGCCGCAAAGTGCGAGTCTCTCATGCTTCTTGATTGTGATACATTTTTATTTTATTTTGTGACATAGATATAATATAATTTGTAATAGACTCGCTTATGACTTTCTGAACGTGTTCTTACGAATCTATTTGGAAATAAATGATTTGACTTTGACTTTGCTTATTATAACATATATTTCATATCATAACATTATAAAGTTTAAGTTTACTACATTGACATGGGTAATTAGTTATAGTTATTTTTTATACTTTGTTAGTAATGACGCTCAAAAACTACTGGACCATTAAAAAAAATAATGGATTCAGCAATTAAGTAGTAACATATTTTTTCCTAAACTTTACGTCACAGTATGAACTAATGGTGTAGTACCTATCCTTATTTTTTTTTTATATAAAACCGGTAACATAAATTATCATTCTCACTCTATAGGCCTTTTTACGACTTGTAGTAAATAAAAGGATATTAATATTATCACAAAAAAATATTAGCATAAACCGGTATCAGTATATCAAATCGTTTAAAATAAAAAAATACGTGCGCGCGTTCGGTATAACAGTTATTTATAATTTACATATCATGAAAAAAAAACTAAGTTTGTAATATTATTTAATAAATATAAGATTTATTCGTTCTAGCTTGTTCCATGCTGGCCTCCATGTATTAACATACAATACAATACAAGATACTTTATTGCACAAAGAAACACAAATACATACAGCAGAAAAGTAAGGAACAAAACAGTACAATATAGGCGGCCTTATTGCTAAAGCAGCAATTTCTACCAGGCAACCTTTGGGTAGTAGGATACTACATAGCAGATAGCGGGATAGTGCATACTAAGTTAATCTTAATACTTAAACAATATAAATACTACTAAATAAATACATAAATAAAATAAACTAATATATATATTTATAATAAACTAATACATATTATGCTAATGGGAGATAGGATAAATAACTAATTATTATTCTCTAAGAAGAACTTTCTTGTTCGCTCTTTAAATGTCTCAATAGACGGTGCTCGTCGAACGTTTTCGGGAAGGGAATTCCACAATTTGACTGCTCGGACCGTAAAAGATTTTCCGAAGAAGTCCGTCTTGTGGGAGGGTAAGTTTAAAGTTAAACTGTTGCTGGAGCGAAAATTACGCGCCAGAGTTGAGGAATGAAAGGTAAATCGGTCCTTAAGGTAAGGAGGGGAATTGGGATTGGACAGGACGGAGTATAAAAGGGAAAGGATATGGCAGTCCCTCCTACGGGATATTGGCAACCATTGAAGCTTGGATCTATGGGCAGATACGTGGTCATACTTCCGCAGACCAAATATGAACCGAATACAAAGATTCTGCAGACGTTCGAGTTTGTTTAGCAGTACAACAGATAGGTCAGGATAGGAAACGTGTACATAATCCAGTATCGGTAGAAGGAGAGAGTGTGCCAAGGAGATTTTTGTTTTGGTTGGCAAAAGATTCCTGAGCCGTTTAAGCGAACCGTACGCGGCAAACACCTTCCTGCTTACCTCCGAAACATGAGGCTTCCACGAAAAGCAATCGTCAAAAATAACGCCTAGGTTTTTAACTTTATCACTGAAGGGTACTGGGGCACCGTCAAAAACAATTTGTGGTAAGAGGTTATGGTCAATTCGTGAAACGTACCAATGACTGCCAATTATTATGGACTGGGATTTAGTAGGATTCACCTTCAAACCATAACAACGACTCCAATCTGCGATACAATTCAGGTCTCTGTTGGTAATCTCAATTGCGCGCGGAAGGCCAGAGAGTGACGCTTGTGTATAAATCTGTAAATCGTCTACATACATATGATAGGAAGAAGTAAGTGGGAGGGTTATAGAATTAATGAAAATTGAAAAGAGAAGAGGTGACAGGACGCCACCCTGCGGTACTCCGGCAGATATGTCACACCACGCAGAGAAGGAGTCTTCAATGCGTATGCGCTGTCGGCGCCCATACAGGTAAGTGTGAAACCAGTCAACCACGGTTGGAGATATGTTATGAGAACGCAAGATAGAGAGGAGAATATCATAGTCTGAAATCTAGTAACGTTAACACTGTTAGCTTCTGATTTTCCATGCCAAGACGAATATCGTCAGAGATATTAACCAACGCAGTAGTCGTGCTATGACCAGGGCAAAAACCGGATTGAAAGGGGTTCAACAGGTTATTTGCGGATAGGAATGATGTAAGTTGTTGATGAACCAACCTTTCAAGGACCTTAGAGAGGAATGGTAGGATGGAAATGGGACGGAAGTCCGAAGGAGAATTAAGATTCGGTTTTTTTGGTAAAGGAATGACTTGTGCTTCTTTCCATGCGGATGGAAACACACCGGAAGATCAGGATTTGTTTAGGATTTTGGCAATAACTGGAGAAAGGATATCGAGGAGAGGAACGATCATAGAACGACTAATACAGTCACTTCCAATGGCATTCGAAGAAATGGCATGCACGTTCTTCATAACATCACAAGCGGTGATTGCGTGAAAAGAAAAAAATGGAAAACTAGGAGTAGGCAGCATGGAGAGACGATTCAATGTGGTAAATTTAGTGGCGCTATCCATTGCAGAAGAAGACGAGAAATTATTATTAAGTAAGTTAATGTCAATATTATTAGCAAGGGATTGAGTACGAGGTTTTCCGATCTCTATATCAATATCAACCCTCAGCCTACCCCGTAAAACATAAAGGCATGACTGTTGTAAATATGTTACTTGTTAAACGTTATTTCCTACCACAAAGAAACCTTTGCGACAATTTTACAACTTAATATAGTTTGTTACTCTTTATATATATTTTTTTTTCACTCGCTAAGAAGAAGAAGTGTTGTTGACCTCGCAGAGACCTTAAAATATATTAGGTAATATCATGTCATAATCGCTTTATACATAATTTATTATAAATTATAACTACATAGTATAAAGCAAAGTCGAGAGAGCCCGATGGTGTAGTGGATAGGGCCGCTGCCTCCTGAGCGGGAGGTCGTGGTTCGAATCCCACCACGTACCAATGTGTTTTTCGGTTTTCGAATTTCATATGTACGTTTATTCGGCGCTTTTTCCGTGCTTCGGAAGGCACGTTAAGCCGTTGGTCCCGGTTAATATCGTTTAATACCGTAGATATTAGTCGTTAAGCCATATCAGAGGCCAGAGCTAAGCATTGGCGGCTTGAAAACTCTGACCTAATCTAGGATTGGGTCTGGTTTCCCTTCTGGGTTGCGGAGGTCAGATGGCAGTCGCTCTGTGTAAAAACCAGTACTCTCGTTCAATCCCCTAGATCAGGTAGCCGACCCCGTAAGATACGGAATAAAGCTAGGGAGATGAGTATAAAGCAAAGTCGCTTTCTCTGTCCCTATATCCCTATGTATGCATAAATCATTAAAACTATGCAACGGATTTTGATGCGGTTTATTTTAATGGATAGAGTGATTCAAGAGTAAGGTTCATATGTATTAACATGCATAATACAGTAGAGAAAAGATGATAATTTCCGTGCGAAGCCGGGGCGGGTCGCTAGTATTAAATAAATAAACGGAAACAGCATAAAAATTCTTGACATTTGTAAAGGTTATATTTTTTTTACGTAGATGAGTTTTTAGCAGAATGTCTTCTCGATTAGTTTGTTAGCTATAACAATATTAGGAAGTGCCTCCGTGGTCTAGTGGTCAGATCAATGGGCTTACGATCCGGTGGTCCTGGGTTCGATTACCAGAGGGGCGATAAACTTGATGTTTGTCAATTTATCACTTTGTAAGCTTTTCCCCAGTTTGGTTAGGATTTTGCAGGATTTTGCCTGAATATCCGAAAAAGAAGGATTCCGTGCTTCGGAGGGCACGTTAAGCCGTCGGTCCCGGTCGCTGTCTTTGTTAGTGATCGTTACTGACCATGTCAGAGGCCTAATAGCTGTCCTACTAGGCGGTTTGAAAACCCTGACACCAGGGTCCATCGGGTCGTTTGACTCGAGAATCCACTCGCTAAGAAGAAGATTAGGAAGTATTCTTAGTTAATAGAGCTAAGATAGCATTGGCACTTAACACAAAATATAAGCATCACTACATAGTATAAAGCAAAGTCGCTTTCTCTGTCTCTATATCACTATGTATGCTTAGATATTTAAAACTACGCAACGGATTTTGATGCGGTTTCTTTAAATGGATAGAGTGATTCAAGAGGAAGGTTTATATGTAAAATACATGCATAATATAGTAGAGAAACACTGATAATTTCCGTGCGAAGCCGGGGCGGGTCGCTAGTAATAGATAAAAAAATTAATCATACCATACTCAGGTATGTTTTATAGATATCTTTGGTCATACCTGTAGTTGAATGTGATGACAATTACTCCATTCTTGACGATGTGCTCAGCTCCATGAACATCGTCATCTCCCGAGCCAAAGGCGAACCCTCCTCCGTGCACGAACACCAGGATCGGCAGACCAGGCGACCTGGCGTCCTCCGTCGGGATTCTCTCACCGAGGAATAGGGGCGGCTTCACCACCTGTCTGACAGATCGACCCTGGAAAAACTACAGAAAGAAAGATTGTAAATAAATACGACATTTTATGGTACTTTTCTTTCATGCTGGCTTGGGAGCGAGAGGAAAACATTGATTGTGCCAGTTGCATTTCCTCCCGGGCATGCTGTAAAAACTAGCTAAGGGATCCGATGGTTTCAGTATATTGTAATTTAGACGATGGGCTGGCAATCAGTCACTACAGCTATTTACCTACAAATCTATTGTAGGTCGTTTACGCTCCGCCTACCCCATTAGGGATAAATGTATTTAAAGTACATTTATTCAACGGTGAGTTATCGATACCAACTTGTTATGCAGCCCATTAACTGCTTTTTCCTTATAATTTAAAGAAAGTCTGCTTCCATGCTGGTCTGGGAGCGAGAGAAAAACATAGAATGTGCCAGCTGCATTTCCTCCCGGGCATGCTGTAAAATCCAGCTAAGGGATTCGAGGGTCAGTATATTGTAATTTAGGCGATGGGCTGACAACTTGTCACTACAGCAATATACCTAGAATTCTATCTTAAATAACTCTCAAAACTTTGTCAGACGTGGCGGGACGACCTTTGTTTGGGTCGTTTGCGCTCTGCCTACCCCATTAGGGATAAAGGCGTGATTATATGTATGTATGTTTAAAGAAAGTCAACCGCAAAGCATATGTTTGTAACAAGGTTATAGTGTTCGGTTCCTCAATCTGAATCTCTCAAATAAAATGCTATTTATGAGCTGCAAAACACGTTGGTATCAATAAGTCAACTTAAAAAAAACGAAGTATATGTATGTTTCATGGTACAAAAGTATGAGGGATACTTTAACATCAATTCAATTACCAACTGCCAAGTCAGTTAAATGTGCCCAATCTCAGTTAGAGCAGGCAATCTGCTCTAAAATTATGACATAAAACCTCACAAGAATTTATCGTAAAAGCAGGGGTCGCTAATCATGGGAAGGCTCAACAAGGTCCAAAATACAGCGGTAGTGGAGGTTATAGCTACGCAACGTGGTTATGTAGATTATGAATATACATACATATAATCACGCCTTCATCCCTAATGGGGTAGGCAGAGTGTAAACGACCTAAACAAAGGTCGTTCCGCCACGTCCGACAAAGTTTTGAGGGTTAATTAAGGTATGTTTGTAGGTATATTGCTGCAAGTTGCCAGCCCATCGCCTAAATTACAATATACTGAAACCCTTCCATTCCATTACACTTCCATGCTGGAATGGAAGCGAGAGAAAAACATAGAATGTTCCAGCTGCATTTCCTCCCGAGCATGCTATAAAACCGGCTAAGGGATCCGAGTGTTTCAATATATTGCTATTTAGGCGATGGGATGACAACCTGTCACCAGC